>CM060428.1:20538963-21980410 GCA_030545235.1 Helianthus tuberosus | reverse complement strand
GGATCCACAGGCGGATCGCAAATAAAATAACATGGTTCAACAGACTTTAGGCATCTAAGCTTGCGAGACTCTTTATTGATGCTAGGAGTAGCCAGCCAATTCCAATTAGTACCTGCACTTAGCCTTTTTGGGAAAATACGTCAGTTTACACTGGTAAATACAATCAACCGACTCATTTTAAAAAAAAAATTAAGAAAATGATTGATTTGAATGCACATGGCACAAATAATATTTTATAACTTGGGATACTTATTTAAATATATAAACTTGTACAGGATTTACATGTTTCTTATGCGTTCAGTAGCCCGGATCGAGCCGGGTTAAAGATCAATAAACACACCACTTTATTTATGAGACACTGACAGGTGTACGCCTACACCTGAGCGCTAAGGTCGTGGCCATTTCGAAAAATGATGCCAGGGATATCCGGGACACGGTCATTAACCCCCCAAAGGCTTTAAGCAACAAAACAAATTAAACGGAGACATCTCAATCATTTAACCATAATAAGATTAAATATTCAACGCCCGACCAAGCGGTATTTTATATACCGTACCCAAGCCCGTATAGGGAAATAAGTTAAAAGTATTTACCTGAGCTAAATATAAATTCAATCCCAGCCGTATCAAATCAGCAAGTACAGATAGCTTTTACTGGGCTCCTAAATCTGGAACGAAGGTTTTTAATAACCTATTAGAATCCTAACGGGTCTTTAATTAAGCCTTGACTTAGACCGGTTAGTTTTCAAGAAGAAGAAGAAGATACGGTTCAAACGCATGATAAAGCGGAGACCGGAAAAGAATGTGATTTAGACCCGACAAGTTTGAAGACTTGTATAATATGGGTAATCTAAACACATTCTGGATTTTGAGATAATAACGATAAGGTTTGACCCGTTTCGGCTAATTTATGCAAACTAGTTACATAAACCGAACCGAACGCGTATGAAGCGTAACGGGTAACCGTAAGAGTCCTAAACAGGTTTCCTAAGTTAACATGCCTTAAATATGTTGTGATATCAGTGGGATACCTTCTGTTATGCCCACAACGAGTTTAATCTCATAAAAAGCCCCGTAGGGGTATTTTGGTCATTTTAAAGATTATAAAAGAAGTTAATTAAGTTTCTGTGAACCGGGTCTGAATACATCAGTAAAATAGTTTATTTTAACAAGTTATAACATTTGGTTATAAGTCTTATATGTCAAAATAGTTTTAAACCCTAATTATGCGTATAATACACGTATAAAGCCGTTTTAAGCGACGTATGGGTTAAAATAGGATTCTGAGTTTCCTGATCAGTTAAACAGGTTCAAAACACTCTATTTAATATTTAAAATCAGTAGCAATTGGATTGGCATCAAAAGGATTTGTAAAACTCATTTTATGGCCGAAAAGGGTATATTCGGTATTAACCGAATTAAGGCACTAATCCAAGCTTATGATCAGTTTAAAAATAATTAAAAATCTTCAAAAATCCCAAAATATTATATTACATCAGTTGGTAAAAGGTTTGGTGTTAAAAATTGGGTTTAGATAGGTTTTACGCTAATGACGCCGTTTAATTATTAATAACCGTTATAATTACGTCATTAAGCATAACTCCTAATCTAGACTTCCGATTGACGTGAAATTTTACAGACATGTTCAATAATCAGTAACTAAGATTATTGTACTTTCATATTTCTAAAAATCTCGTTTTATAGCTATAAGGGTATTATGGTCATTATTTAGGCATTTAACGGAAACGTCGGACGATTAGGGATTCGAGTGGTATAAACGCAGAGGCTTATACACACATGCAACTAGGTCCTAATGGAACTTTAAGGCATGTCTAAACCTATATAAATCGGTTCAGAACTGAGGTCAAAGCAAAAGTCAAACTTTTGCGTCTCTCGGTTCCGAATCGGTTCAAAACATAAAGTTGTCGAATCAAACAAGCTTAGACAAGTTATTATACTTATTTCCATGTTATATAACTGATAAAACAGATTACACGTCTTCCGTATCATTAAATATGCGATTAACATTTCTGTTGACTTTTCGGAAGAAGTTTGACTCGACAAACGACATAGCTAAGATTGAAATCAGTGGCTGACCTTTTAGGGGTTTATTACCCATATAAATACCAACTTATAACAACTTTTGATTCGACAAACCTCTGGACCGTTTGTGATTTATCGCGAAGTCAAACCGTAGTTACGACGGTTTGATTTCTAGGCTATAATCGAATCAATACTCAATTTAGAAAGGTCAAGAGTACTTACATGTGTCTAATGGATGATTTGGAAGTCTTATAACAGCTTGGGAGTTCCAGAAAATGATCAGAAATGAAGTATGCTTGAATGTTGCAACATGTGGGTTATGTATGAACTTTAATCATCATGGATTGGTGCCATACAAGTCTAGCAATGACCCAAGATCATTACATGTGCCCTCTACAAGCTATAAACCACTTTAGGCAGCCCATAGGATCGAAAACTTGCCATTTAAGTCGGTTAGGAGGCTGGAACAGCCACCTGTGATGTTTTTCTGCATCTGATAGTCTCAGGCGGCCCGCATTAAGTTTTAATAAATCCAAAGCGGGCCGCATTCCCCTTCTGATCAGGTTAAACATGTTTTCTTGTTTGCACTTTGGTCCCTAGTCCCCCGAAAGGTCGTTTTCATCATGTTTCTTGCATTTTAAGGCCTTGTATTTTATAAATAGGGGCTTTAATACTTATACCCACTTTGTCAAGTCCTCGGGTAACTTTGTGATCACCCGTAAAGCCCTAAATTTCAATGTTGACGGTTCTAACCCTTGCACACGGATTTTATCACAACTTGCTCATACGATAACGAAACTTCATGAAATTTTTGTGGTACATTCTAGTGAGCATAATTAATCATTACAATGCTTCGGGTTTGTCAAAAGGTCACTCAGAGGTATAACTTAAACATGTTGGCACATTTAACCCTTGTAGTTTGTAATCTCTCACTTTCTTTCACAATTCGCTTCGTATGATCCATGATCTATTCGTTTTAGGTTATAAACATCATGTAGGGTTATTGTAAAGTATATTTATTCGTTGTTGACACTTTGAACCCTTATATTTACATAGTTTCATTGTTTGTCAACTTTAGTCCCTCTAAAGTATTCTTTCACACGTTCAAAGCTTATGACACGTGTCAATACATTATTGGACGAAATTTTCGGGGTGTTACATTAAACAACGAAAAAGGTGAGTCCGACAACGTTAAAATTCAAGAAGAGTCTAACTTTGAAAAAATTAATCTCTTGTCACCTTCTTTTGAAAATCATTGTTTAGTACCCACTCATGCTAAGTTTTTAAAAGAGTTAAATACTAACGCTAAAATTGATGAAATGGTAAGTGTTAGGTTAACTAATGATCAAACTACACTAATAAAAGAAGACCCATTTGAAATTAACATTACACCGGTTCCATGTTTCTTTCAAAATTCGTTTATTAGTAATGTCACCATCGATAAAGATCTTTGTGTTAACATAATGCCTAACTACATTTTCGAAAAATTAAGTATTAGTGATTTTTCTCCACTTCAAATACCCATTTTTCTATCCAATCGGAAAGTAATAAAATCTCTCGGTATAGTTGAAGATGTCTTGGTTCAAATATATCAAATGGTAATCCCAACCGACTTTGTCATCCTCGATGACGCTCCTCTAGTGTTGGGACGACCATTTGTAAAAACCCACGAAGCTTTGAAAAACCGGAAGTTCAACAATCCACCTCTTCAATTAGGGGCATTTAAAAGAAGTGTCGACCTCGAACGATCAATGAAATATCCATTCGGCAATAATGACCCCCTAATTGAAGATGAAGATGAACCACACGATACAAGTGAAGAGATTGACCACTTTGTTGAAGAAGAGGTCGCCATAGAACAAACTTTTAAGGTTCTTGATCGAAATGAGCAACCAAATAAGGAGTCTCCTAAAGACCCACCACTTGAGCTCAAAGAACTTCCAAAAGGTTTGGAATATGCTTTTTTAGACAAAGATGGGAAGTTACCTGTAATTATTTCGTCTAAATTAGATAACTTAGAAAAAGAAAAATTAATTAATCTTTTGAAAAAACACAAAAATGCAATAGCTTGGAAACTTGTAGACATAAAAGGAATTAGTCCTTCTATGCACACACACAAAATTTTGATGAATGATGACTACAAATCGGTCATACAACCACAACGTCGAGTAAATCCAAATGTGCAAGAAGTGGTTAAAAACGAAGTCATCAAGCTACTTGACGCCGGACTTATCTATCCTATCTCAGATAGCCCTTGGGTAAGTCCCGTCCAAGTAGTTCCAAAGAAAGGAGGTATGACGGTAATAACTAATGAAAAGAATGAGCTTATACCAACGAGAACCGTCACAGGATGGAGGGTATGTATAGATTATAGACGATTAAATGAAGCAACAAGAAAGGATCACTTTCCTTTACCCTTCATTGATCAAATGTTAGAAAGATTATCCGGTCATAAATTTTACTGTTTCTTGGATGGTTTTTCAGGTTACTTTCAAATCCCGATAGCACCCGAAGACCAAGAAAAGACAACTTTCACATGCCCCTATGGAACTTTTGCTTATCGACGCATGCCGTTTGGTCTATGCAATGCCCCAGCAACATTCAAACGTTGCATGGTAGCCATTTTCCATGACATGATAGAAAAGACAATGGAAGTCTTTATGGACGACTTTTCTATCTTTGGGGATTCATATGACCAATGCCTCGCTAATCTTGAACGAATGCTATCCCGATGTGAGGAAACTAACCTCGCCCTTAATTGGGAAAAATGCCATTTCATGGTAACGGAGGGAATAGTACTCGGTCACAAAATCTCAAGCGAAGGAATGGAGGTAGATCGAGCCAAAATAGATACCATTTCTAGATTACCACCTCCATCCTCCGTACGAGCTATCAGAAGTTTCTTAGGGCATGCCGGATTTTATAGGCGGTTTATCAAGGACTTTTCAAAAATCTCAAGGCCTCTAACGAAATTACTTGAAAAAGATGTTCCTTTCATCTTTGACAAGGATTGCAATCAAGCATTTCTAACCCTAAAGGAAATGCTAGTCAATGCACCTATCATGATAGCGCCTGATTGGAAATTTCCTTTCGAAATCATGTGTGATGCTAGTGACTTTGCAGTTGGAGCTGTCTTGGGACAAAGAAAAGAAAAGCATTTCCACCCAATCTATTATGCTAGTAAAACACTTAATGATGCACAAGAAAATTACACAACAACTGAAAAAGAGTTACTAGCTGTGGTATTTGCCTTTGATAAATTTCGTTCTTATCTTGTTCTTTCTAAAACTATAGTCTATACAGACCATGCAGCCATTCGATATCTCTTCAAGAAGCAAGACGCAAAGCCACGTTTGATTAGGTAGATTCTACTCCTCCAAGAATTTGACATTGAAATCAAGGACAAAAGAGGAGCAGAAAATACCGCTGCAGACCATCTTTCGCGCTTAGAAGACCCAGCTTTGGAGGCAACCAGGGACGAGCAAATCAACGAAAAATTTCCAACTGAGTCCCTGGAAATGGTGGAATACAAGGAAGAACCATGGTACGCCGACTATGCTAACTACCTAGCTAGCGGTATAGTCGCAAAAGGATGGCCACATCATCAAAGAAAAAAATTCTTTGCCAATGTGAAACACTACTTTTGGGAAGATCCATATCTTTTCAAAATGTGTGCCGATCAACTCGTCAGACGATGCGTACATGGTAGTGAAGCACGAAGAATTCTCCGCCATTGTCATGAAGGTCCATACGGAGGATATCATGGTGCTGCTAGTACCGCACGAAAGGTATTTGATTCAGGATTTTATTGGCCAACCATTTACAAAGACGCCCAAAGTCTTGTAAAAACATGTGATGCTTGCCAAAGAACAGGTAATATTTCTTCCAAAAACGAAATGCCACAAAATGGCATTCTTGTTTGTGAAATTTTTGATGTGTGGGGACTCGACTTTATGGGACCTTTCCCACCATCGAAAGGAAACAAATATATACTTGTGGCAGTAGATTACTTGTCTAAATGGGCCGAGGCCGAGGCACTTCCAACAAATGATGGAAGAGTCGTGGTAAAATTTCTGAAAAAATTATTCTCTCGTTTTGGCACGCCTAAAGCTTTAATAAGTGATAGAGGTACCCATTTTTGCAACCATCAACTTGAAAATTTTTTAACAAGATATGGGGTCTATCACCGGGTCTCAACAGCGTATCATCCTCAAACAAACGGGCAAGCCGAAGTGACTAATAGAGGTTTAAAACGAATACTCGAAAAAACCGTAGGGTTAAATAAAAAGGAATGGGCTGATAAATTAGACGATGCTTTATGGGCTTTTCGAACTGCTTATAAAACAACAATAGGTACAACCCCATATAAGCTAGTTTATGGTAAAAGTTGTCATTTGCCAGTAGAAATTGCACACAAAGCCTACTGGGCAATCAAAAATGTAAACTTAGATTTAGAATTTGCTGGTAAAAATCGATTTTGTCAATTAAATGAATTAGACGAGCTTAGGAATTATGCATACTCAAACTCGGAAATTTATAAGGAAAGAATGAAAAATTTGCATGACAAACATATTAAACCTAATGAATTTCGGGTAGGGGATCTAGTTCTTTTGTTTAATTCACGACTTCGATTGTTTCCTGGTAAATTAAAGTCTAGGTGGTCAGGACCTTTTTCCATCACCCATATTTTTCCACACGGTGCAGTAGAAATTAAATCTCGAAATGGGCCACCATTTAAAGTCAATGGCCAATGGCTGAAACTCTATCAAGGATTCATTGAGGATGAGGAGGAAGAAATCTCGCTTCAAACAGTGGAAGAATAAAAACATCATACCTGGTAAGTTACGAACGATTGAGACGACAAAATAAAGCGGTAAGTTTTCTAACCATAGCTTATGGGAAAAAGGGGCACTCACACGCGCACTAAAAAAAAAAAAAATGCTCGGCACGAGGCCGTGTCCGATGGACACGGGGCCGTGTTCGCGCTGCAGACGGGATAAAACCCCTTTTTCAAAACAGTTTCTTCATTCCACACGCCCCGTTTCCCCACAAAAGCTCTGGTTCCAGGCATTTTTCACGAAATTTCGACGTCTCCTTTCGATCTAACAACGTCAAGGTATGATTCTATCACTCTTAGTAGTTAGATTAGTTTCTTACATGTAGTTAAAACACCACAAATTTGGGGAAAAATCTAGGGTTCTTGAAGTTCATCCGGATCGAACCTCAAATTTTTGCCTAAATCTGTTTGCATTTAGTTAGATTAGTGTTAAGGAAAGTAAATACACTTGTATTGTTCATAGATTCAACCGATTTCTCGCAAAAACCCCAAACCCTTGTTCTTGAACCGAAAAAGATAAAATTGATAGGGTAAACGGGATATTTTGGGAAAAACGGCACTTAGGGTTTCATTTTCGGGGAAAACCGCACCTATTGGACCAAAAATTTTCAAATTTTCGAAACCGGGTCGAAAAATGGGATTTTTGAGTAACAGAACCCTGGACACGGGGCCGTGTCCGCTGGGCACGGGGTCGTGTCCAGCCCGCTGTTTGCAGTTTTGTCCGAAAATATTTCTGTTTCATGCTAACTTTTGGTGTATTCTTGCAGATGGCCAGGAAGTTTACAAGATTCAACGCCAATGAGCTAGATGCAAGAGCTCGATACGAGCTTCTTCAAACAAGGCCGGAGGAATACCCGAGGCAGGCTTGCACAGAACTGCTAACCATGGTGAATCAAATTGACCGTTTCAACAACATTGTCACGGGACCACTCAGAGTCGCACTAACAACCCGACTCCGTTCCGTCCATGAATGCACCTTGGAATTCTACAGCACCTTTGCATTCACTTCAAGGTGCGACCCGTTCGATAATGATGGGGTGTCATTCAGGTGTGGCGGAACGAGGTATTCGATCTCCATGGCACAATTCGGGTCGATTATCGGGTTATATGCGGAAGAGGATGCGGGAAACGAAGAAAATACAGGGGGATTGAGAGAGGTTGAAGACAACGAACGCCAAGCCATGTGGGCTCAGATTGGGGAAGGGTTCTACAATCCGAGCAGCACTAAGAGTACCAAGCTGAGGGATCCGCTATACAGATACATTCATAGGCTCCTCGGTTACTCTCTTAGCCAAAGGCATGACAGTGGTGGTGTCGTTGGGTTAAGAGATTTGCTTGTCCTCCACTGCATTCACAACCGCAGGCCGCTCGATGTTCCGCTATACAGATACATTCATAAGCTTCTATTGCCCACCACAGGCCGTGTCCAGCGGACACGGGGGCGTGTCGAAAGTACAGCAGGCGCATTAATTGTAATTGCGAATTACAATTAATGAGGAGAGAGAGTGTCAGACAGGCACGGGGCCGTGCCCAGCTCTCTGTTCAGCCTATAAATAGGAGTGCTTGGATTCATTCCAACTCATCCCTTGGCACACCACCTCTCTCACACTTCATCCACCACCCACCACCACCATAACACCATCATCCACCACCATCATCCATTGTCCATCGTAGAGTGTGTGAGTCGTCTCGGGATCCAAGATTGATCGTAAGAGTTCTTGACAATCAAGGCCATGTTTGCCTAAGTCTCTTACATCACTTGGTGAAGACAAAGTGTCTAGTATAATACTTTTTATTTCTAATCTTTTGCACTTTTTATTTGGTTTTGTATTAATGACTTTAATAACGAGTTACTTATGTTGAAGGTGATCTTTCCTTATCGTTTGTCCGTGGTGTCTTGGCATTATTTTACTGTCTATATAAAATAAATGATTTTCACCATTCATATCTCCACGGTCTATATGGAGGTATGTTGGCTACCTGGTCGGGGGTTAAGGGAACGGTTTGGTAAAGGTCTTGCCATTGTTCAGCGTTTAGAGGTCCTGCAATGGACCTGGGTCAAATTTAGTAGGACCTCCTTCAATGCTTCACGGTATTGGATGGCGGGGGTCCAAACTCTTTGACCCTCTCATAAGTTAACTACTATTAATACTATAACCCGGCTATTTAGGACTGTATCCCTGCTGACTCAGACTACTTAGCCGAGGGTAACGTGACCGCCAAAAGCGGGGCCTACCACAATACTGCATTAATAACTTAATTCATTATCTTCCAATAATCCACCCTTTTAGGATTGTATCCTTGCTGACTCAAACTACTGGGGTGAGGGTAACGTCACCTTCAAAAGAGGGGCCTACTACAATAACTAAGATAATCTCTTAATTATGTGCAAAAGTGCGGAAATAATCAAAGGTTATACTAGATACGAGTCGGAACCAAGTGATTCATCTTGTCTATCTGTTTTTTATTTTATTTTTATTTTCAGCATTTTAGTTAGTTTTTACTTTTCTTAGTTTAAAACATTTTTCTAAAACTTTTTATTTTGATTAGACGTTGAGGATAAACCGGTACTAAAAGCTCTTGTGTCCTTGGACGACCTCGGTATCTTACCAACGCTATACTACGCTCACGATGGGTGCACTTGCCCATATGTGTGTTTAGTGTTAGTAAAATATCGTGTTTTATAAATTTAAAACTTGGCTAAAATAAGTGTTAAAAGGGCTTAAAATATACACCTAATATATACGACACTTCACACGCATCAGTCGCCCTCCCCTGCTTTGATCGAACTCAGACACTCCTCCAGGAGTGTTTGTGTTTTAGTTAAATGTTTTATTTAAAACTTGTTTCAAGTCAGTCACTTTTGGCCCCTCTAGGTTCCTTTAGTTCCCTTTTTGTCCTTTAATTACCCACTAGTCATTATCTAACTAGGTTAGTGTCACCCCTAGTTAGTTTGTTTGCTAATTTATTTGTAAATAAAATTGCAAATTTTATGAATTTATATTTTCGGGATGTTACAAGTCTATCCCCCTTAAAAGGGTTTCGTCCCCGAAACCAAAGTATGTACCAAATAATGTAGGGTAGAGACGTCGCATCTCCTCTTCAGACTCCCACGTAGTGTCTGAACCTTTCCTATGCTCCCACTTGATCTTGACTTGATCGATTTGTTTATTTCGCAAGTGCTTAATCTTTCGATCTAAAATTTATATGGGCTTTACAATATAATTCAAGCGATCATCCACTTCGATATCATCGTAGTGAATATAAGTTGTCTCATCCGCTAGACATTTCCGAAGATGTGACACATGAAATGTGCTATGAATTCCGCTTAGTTCCTCCGGTAGTTCAAGGCGGTAAGCTACCTTTCCTACCCGTTCTATAATCGCAAACGGCCCGATAAACCTCGGGCTTAATTTTCCTCTCTTTCTAAACCTGATAACCCCCTTCCATGGGGATACTTTGAGCATGACTTTGTCACCAACCTGGAATTCGATTGGCCTCTTCCTTTTGTCGGCATACGCCTTTTGTCTATCTTGAGCCGCTTTCAAGTGTGCCCGAACCACATTAATCTTTTCATTAGTGGCTCGTAATATATCTTGGTGGGCGAGTTCACGTGGACCCACTTCACCCCAACATACCGGGGTTCGGCATTTCCTACCATAGAGCATTTCGTACGGTGACATCTTAATACTAGCATGGTAGTTGTTGTTATACGAAAACTTGACCAATGGTAGGTGAACATCCCAACTTCCTCCAAAGTTGATTATACACGCCCGTAGCATGTCCTCCAATGTTTGTATTGTTCTTTCACTCTGTCCATCTGTTTGAGGATGGTACGCAGTGCTAATGAACAATTTGGTTCCCATTTGCTCCTGGAAATCTCGCCAGAAATTTGAAGTGAACCGGGTATCCCTATCAGACACGATGGATACCGGTACTCCATGACGTGCTATTATCTCATTAGTGTAAACTTCTGACATCTTTTCTTACGTATAAGTCTCATGAATCGGAATGAAGTGAGCACTTTTCGTCAATCTATCCACCACTACCCATATGGCATCGAAACCGCGGTTTGTCTTTGGTAGTTTGGTTAATAGGTCCATCGTAATATGTTCCCTTTTCCAAACCGGAATTTCTAACGGTTGGAGTTTGCCGTATGGTTTTTGGTGCTCCGCCTTGACTTGTAGACATGTCAAGCATTTTTCCACATACTTCGCTACATCCCTCTTTATTCCAGGCCACCAATAGTTTTGTTTCAGATCATTGTACATCTTGGTCGCACCCGGATGAATTGAATATCGGGATTTATGAGCTTCATCAAGTAGAAGCGTCTTTACCCCACAAGTATTTGGAACCCATATCCTTCCAGATCGAGTCTTCAACCCGTTATTCCCATCCGACAAATCTTTCAACTGACCGATTATTCTTTCTTTCTTCCAATTCTCCTCTTTTACTGCTTCTAATTGCGCCTCTCGAATTCGTTCAAGTATACCCGAGGTCACCACAAGCTGCATCGATCTTACACGTATTGGGACATAGTCAGTTTTTCTGCTCAGAGCATCCGCCACCACATTTGCCTTTCCGGGGTGATAGTGTATTTCACAGTCGAAATCTTTCACCGTTTCTAACCATCGCCTTTGTCGCATATTTAACTCCTTCTGATCGAAGAAGTATTTTAAGCTCTTGTGATCGGTGAATATGGTGCACTTTACCCCATATAAGTAGTGCCTCCATATTTTTAATGCAAATACCACCGCAGCCAACTCAAGATCGTGCGTGGGATATTTCTTCTCGTGTATCTTCAATTGTCTCGAGGCATAAGCTATAACTTTGCCCCGTTGCATCAAAACGCATCCGAGCCCCGATAGTGAAGCATCCGACTAAACCACCAAGTCTTCGACCCCGTCCGGCAATGTCAGTACCGGAGCTTGAGTTAAATTTTCTTTTAGCGTTTGAAACGCTCTTTCTTGATCTACACCCCAAATGAACTTTTCTTCCTTCCGAGTTAGCTTTGTTAGCGGTGACGCAATCTTGGAGAAATCTTGGATGAATCTCCTATAGTATCCCGCAAGCCCCAAAAAGCTTCTAATTTCCGAAGGGTTCTTCGGGGAATTCCATTTTGACACGGCCTCGATCTTCGACGGATCTCCAATACTCCATCGGCACTTATTATGTGGCCGAGAAATTGCACTTCTCGTAGCCAAAAGGCACACTTAGAAAATTTCGCATACAACCTCTCTCATCTAAGTGTCTCTAACACCTCTTGTAAGTGGTGTGCATGCTCAGCTTCACTTTTCGAATACACCAAAATATCATCGATAAACACGATGACCGATTTACCTAGCATTGGCTTGCAAACCCGGTTCATGAGGTCCATGAAAGCCGCGGGTGCATTTGTCAGCCCAAATGACATCACGAGAAATTCGTAATGCCCGTATCGCGTGCGCAAAGCCGTCTTCGGCACATCTTCCTCCTTGACCTTTAGTTGGTGATACCCCGATCTAAGGTCAATTTTCGAAAACCAGTTTGCACCTTGCAGTTGGTCGAATAGATCATCTATTCTAGGAAGCGGGTATCGATTCTTTATCGTGAGTTTATTTAACTCCCGATAATCGATACACATACGCATGCTTCCGTCTTTCTTTTTCACAAACAGTACCGGTGCGCCCCAAGGAGACACACTCGGCCTTATGAATCCTTTGTTAAGCAGATCTTGAATCTGGGACATCAACTCTTGTAATTCCGACGGTGCAAGTCGGTACGGTGCTTTTGCTACGGGTTTTGCGCCCGGAATCAATTCGATCCCGAACTCTACTTCCCGTTCAGGCGGTATCCCCGGTAAATCCTCCGGAAACACATCTTCATAGTCTCGTACTACCGGTACATCTTCAATCTTCCGTGATTCTTTCTCAGGCTCATTTGCGTATATCATGAATGCCTTACATCCTCGCTTCATAAGCTTGTGAGCTTTCAACGTTGAGCATACTATGGGGTTGCCTCCTTTTTCGCCATAGATAGTGACGTGTTCCCGCTCGGAGATATTAACTTTATCTCCTTACGAAAACACACGACCTTCGCGTGGTGCTGAGATAGCCAATCCATCCCAACAACTACTTGAAATTCCCCCATTGACATCGGGATTAGATCTATCAAGTATTCCTCATCGTCTATGCCTAATTTGCAGCTTCGAAAAACGTTACAAACTATAAAACTTTTGTTGTCCCCTATTTCTACTTCTAAGGGCACAGATAACTTCGTCAATACAAATGAAGGATGTCGAATAAATCCATGCGAAATGAAGGATTTATTCGCACCCGTATCAAACAATACACGTGCTGGAATTGAGTTAATTGTGAATATACCTGAGACCACATCGGGTTCTGTTTTTGCTTTAGCCGCGGTAAGTTGGAAGGACCTAGCCTTCGCTTTGAGAGCTTCTGCTGGAGACTCTTTTGTGTCTCTCTTTCCAACCAACTCGGGGCATTCAGACTTTTTGTGGCCGGGTTGATAACATTTGTAACAAACAGAAACTTTTCCGGAACATAGCGATGCAGTGTGCCCCGTCTTCCCACATACCGGACACGGCTTGTCTTTGAAGCGGCACTCACCTTTGTGCCCCTTTCCACATACTTTGCAACTTGGCGACCCGCCTTTAGCCTCCACTTTCTTCCCTGATTCAGCAGTTCTAGCTTTCTTTGTAGGGCTTGGATTCACATCTTGTGCCCTTCTCTCACCCCTTTCAACTTGTTTCTTTAACTCGATTTCCCGCTCCCGGGCAGTGTTGATGATTTCTGTGAGAGTTTCATATTTTGAGTGAGTCATAAACTCCCGGTATTCAGCACTAAGCATATTGTAATAGTAGTATATCTTTTGCTCTTCAGTGGTGACTAACACGTCACAAAATCTCAGCTTATCCATGAAGATGCCCGTGATCTTATCAATTGTTTCACCCTTTTGCCTTAACTGGATGAATTCTTCCTTAATCTTGTTGATAACCGCTTTGGGACTATGGTGTTTAAGGAACGGCACCTTAAACTCATCCCAAGTCATGACCCTTGCCGCTTCGGCTCCTATTTCCTTCTTTTTATTGTCCCACCAATCCTTGGCTTGGCCCCTCAATTGACCCGTTCCGTAAGCAACAAAGTCGCCTACTTCACAATGGGTCCGTTCAAACACCCCTTCGACATCACTTAACCATCTTTGGCATATTATCGGGTCAACCTCCCCGTTATAGATTGGCGGTTTACACGCCATGAATTCCTTGTACGAACACCCTTTGCGTTCTCCCGAATTTTCCTTCATAAGGTTGACACTATCCTCCAACCTTTTAACTCGCTCTTCGACAAGCGACAACACCGTGCTTTGAATTTTGTCTATAAACCCGGATAGACTACCTTCAATTGCCTTCCCTACTTCTTCGGCAATTATCTCTTTCATTTGTTCGGTACTTCTTTGCACCGGATTATCATCGTTTCCATCAGACATCTTGAAACTGAAATGTTTACATTTAAACGTTAAACATTTCATTTATAACATTACTTCATTTGTTTCGGTTTAGCCAAGTTCCCAACTTGCTTTAACCGTTCACATTTGGTGCACTTTCCGGGTTTGAGTGTGTTAACACACTCTTCCCATGCACAACAATTCATTTCTCATTTCTTACACAAGGTATAATCTACTAACATAATAAATTAATTCTTACCAGACGATCGATCAAGCTTGAACCGAACACTTGTTGACAACCTTAAGCTCTGATTACCAACTTGTAACACCCGTCTTAATTACTACTTGAAATTAAGAATAATTCACAATAGTTTATATAAAAGATGTCTAGGTTAAAACATATGTTCCAAAAACAAAGTTCTAAGGTAACAAACATAAGTCAACTACTAACTAGTTTAAACATTTAAAGTTATTTAGCAAATTGATTACATCATAACATTGTCTAAACAGAATTTATCAACGCGGAAGCTTCAAAAGTTTGTGTTCGGTTCTTCAAAAGCTTGCTAGACCGTCATCCATAATCCTTAAATACCTAGAAACTGAAATGTTTACATTAAACATTAGTATTAGATTACTTAGAAATAATACATAATCGAAACTACGTTTAAAACGGATTCGATTTAACGAAGAAACACAAAATTTGTCATAAATTCTAAAGCTCTACCGTAACTTACGGTAGTTACCGTAAGTTACGGTAGCTTCTGGGAATTTTGGTTTCCACCGTAACCTTTTGGTCTCTACCGTAAATTACGGTAGACTCTGGAAGGTTATGTTTTGTTTGATTTGTTTGTTTACTTGAGCCAAGTTCTCGGACTTCAATCCCACAAACCAACATGACTAATCCTCGTATTTCTAATATGTCATTTGTCAATGATAACAAAAGACCAATCAATCATATTACGAAGCAATATCCATGCTTTAATTATTCGACCCGTTTGGCTCATCTACGGAATCTTCCAATATGATGACTACCAACGAGATCTTATCCATCCTTGATCCATTATTCAATTTAGCGAATATCATCGCTTTTAAAATTTACACAACTACTATTCTACAATACGACTATATATGAAATTTGACAAAATTTCACTTAAGTAACGGTCAAGTTACATACCTTCAAAGTAAGCCTTTCAAACGCGATTCGCCACCCGCTTGTCCACTTGACGCTCCTGCTTCCTTTCCTATAGAGTTCATTTATAACATGTTTAGAACTCCCTTTAAACCATATATCGTCTAATACACTGAAACATCAAAATTATGCGTTTAAACTTTGAATTTCAGTTTTTAAGCCTTCTTTGAGGCATTTTCACAAACACTTTAAGGGCAGAATTTTATATCATTCATATTCAAGTTCATAGCTTGCTATTTTAGTTAAACTTAACATCAATAAAGCTTTCATATAGCATTTAAACATCATACTTTTCTGAAATCACTTCCTATGATCAAATTACGCTAGAATAATCATTCTAAACCCTAGTGTTCATCATTATCTTGTGAAACCCATAACTCACCTTCAATGTGTTCATGGAATTTCCTGAATTTGGACATGATTTCACATGTAGTTGTCTAGGTTTTACTTCTAGACACTATATCATCCCTAATCTAACCAAATCACAAACATGCATCATCTAATTTTTGGATTTCCCAAATTCATAAGAATTTCAAGCAGAGAATTTTCTTAGGATTTTACATACCTTACAACCCCCTTGTGATGGGGATCACTAATCTCAACTCGGATTTCGATTTGGACCAGATTTGAACCTTCAATTTAGGTGTTTTGTGGGATTTAGGATTTTTGGCAAGCTTGGTCGCCCTCCCCTGCTTTGATCGAACTCAGACACTCCTCCAGGAATGTTTGTGTTTTAATTAAATGTTTTATTTAAAACTTGTTTCAAGTCAGACACTTTTGGCCCCTCTAGGTTCCTTTAGTTCCCTTTTTGTCCTTTAATTACCCACTAGTCATTATCTAACTAGGTTAGTGTCACCCCTAGTTAGTTTGTTTGCTAATTTATTTGTAAATAAAATTGCAAATTTTATGAATTTATATTTTCGGGATGTTACACAACATCCATATCTTAGCAACCACTGTAGCTGACCCTAATCTGGAGCAAATAATAGCACCCCAACCAAAGCCACCTATCCCTGACCAACCCATGGAGATAGAAAACCCTGAAAACCAAGTAGAAATGCATGACTTCAATCCGGAAGAAATACCTAGGGTACCAACACCAAACCCCCTAGACCCAAATTACGATCCCTGGTGGGATGACGTTAGGGACTATGTGCAACGTTACCCGATACATGAAGACACACCCATGCAGAACTTAGGAGCCTACCCAGGTTTGGATCCTTTAGATCCCTATTACCACGATGAATACATTAGGGAGATTTTAGAAGATCCTTACCGATTCCAGGCACCTACACCCCCATACCAGGAACCCGCACCCCAGATTCCGAACCCAGTCCTAGAACCTGCACCCCCAATGAGTGTAGAAAACGTACAAGAACTTAGGATATTTGGTGAGGAAATTTTAGAAAGTAGTGAACGGATGAGACAGGTGGGAGAGCGACTCGTATGGAAATACGACGAGCGCAATATGGATTTCTAGATGAATCCATATCCGTGATGTGATGGAAGAAACGGTAGTAGTAATAATAATAAAAATAAAATAAAATATGTGTGTACGGATGCCTACTACTATTAGTGTAATTTTATTTCAGTTGGTATTGTAATTTTTATTTCAGTACTGGTGTGTAATAGATGCATAATAGATAAATAGAGTAAAGTCGCAATAATCGACGCTTTTGGCAAAAATGCGTGTCATGTGATTAACTATATTAAATATTATTTTGTCATATTAATACGAGGTAAATGTTTAAAATTCAGATGGCCGACGAAGGAAATCAAGGAAATCTGAATAACGATAACCAGAGTAACATTAACGTTGTTAATGAGAATCCGAGCATCAATAACAATGGAAACCAAATGGATAATAGTGCCGTTCAACACATAGTGGCACAAGGAATCATAGATGCAATGCCATTTATTATTCAAACGGTTCAAGAAGCAAATAATAAAAGTAAACATAGCAGTAAGCGACCAATTGAACCAGAAAACAGCGTGAACAATGGACCCGTACTTCAAGTGCCCATTCCCAAAAGAAGAAGAACCATGCCTTATGGTTGTTCTTAGAAAGAATTCTGGTCCTACAAACCAATAGAATTCTCGGGCAATGAAGTACCCATTGCAGCTCTACGCTGGATAGAAAAGACTGAGGCTGTTTTAAAAATAAGCAAGTGTGCTGAAGAAGATAAGATAATGTTTGCTTCTAATTTATTTAAGAACTCAGCCTTAGAATGGTGGAACACTATACTCCAATCAAAAGGAAGTGATATGATATATAACATGGAATGGGAGGAATTTAAGAATATGGTAGAAAGGAAATCCTGCCATCCCAATGAAAAGGAAGAAATAGCCAATAAGTTTCTGAACCTTAGAATGATCGGGGTGGATAGTAAGGGTTATACTACCACATTCTTTGAATATGCTAGAATAGTACCAACCCTTGCATCACCTGAACCAGTATTAATCTCCCGTTACATCTGGGGATTAATCGGAGAGATTAGACATGTAGTCAAGGCAGCTAGACCCCAAACCCTAGAAGAAGCTGTAGAACTAGCAAATACCTTGACAGATGAATTAATCCGTACTAGAGAAGAAGATCAAAGGAGAAACCTAACCCAAAGGCTTTTTCAAGAATTCCGTACTGGGAATTACAACCGTAGGAATATGGGTTCTACCTCTGCACTATTCTGCAAGGTCTGCAAGAAAAAGCATTCGGGAAAATGCTCCACTCTTTGCAATTTTTGCAAGATGCCAGGACACAAGGAAGAAGATTGCAGGAAGAAATCCAGTAATGGACTATGCTACAACTGTGGAGAAAAATGTCACATCAAGCCGAATTGTCCAAAATTGGCTACAGCTGCGAACAACAAGAACACTAAAAATGCTAGAGCATTTGTTCTGACTGCAGATGAAGCCAAAATGATTCCGGACGTCATAGCCGATACGTTTTTAGTTAATGATGTTTTTGCTAAAGTATTATTTGACTCTGGTGCAAACCAAAGTTTTATTAATACTTCATTTTGCAAACTTCTAAACCAGTCATTAACTAAACTACCACAAGAATGTCTAGTAGAGACAGCTAATGGAGAAACTGTTAAGATTTCTGAAATCTTGCAGGGAGCAAGAATAAAAATTTTAAATCAAAAGTTTATTGCAAACCTTTACCCAATGAATCTGGAAGGATTTGATGTCGTTTTAGGAATGGATTGGTTAATATCCAATAAAGCCAGTATTTTATGTGATCAAAAGTTAATCCAAGTAAATTCACCAAAAGGTGAAAAGATCACAATTAAAGGATATAAACACTCTAGATCTACAAAATTCATCTCTGTGATGAAAACTGCAAGTTATATAAGAAAAGGATCTATAGTATATTTGATTTCTATAATCACTAACACTAAAGGAAAAGAACTAAAAGACATTCCAGTAGTGTCTCAGTTTTCAGATATATTTCCAGAAGAATTGCCAGGACTACCGCCAGACAGGGAAGTAGAATTCAGAATTCACCTACTACCTGGAACAGCACCAATTGCCAAAGCACCTTACCGTTTGGCACCTCCAGAAATGCAGGAACTAAAGAAATAGTTAGATGAATTATTGGAAAAATGATTCATACAGCCAAGCTCATCGCCATGGGGAGTGTGACAACTGTGTTCTGCAATCGATGTACGATGTAAAACAATGATGTTTATTAATAAAACAATGTGCTTTGGTGTTATTATATGTGTTTTGGTGTTTCTATGTGTGTATTTGTGTTTGGTGATTTTTCAATTCGATTCGATTCCGATTGCAAGCTTTAAATCGCGTTCTGGAAGGTTATACGCAAACTGGTGCGTAAACGCAGTCAGTATAATGAGACAAACACTCTGGAATAGTGACATAGACTTAACATACCTTAAATAACCTTCACATAACTTAGAAATAAGTTTTGAATGGTTTGGTGTGTTGAAATCAACTTTGTTCGATCGCAGGGACTATTTGTGTCAAACTGCGAAACTATGCCGATTTGAACTGTAACGAACATTCCGGAACATGATCATAAGTTAAACACACCCTAAATACCCTTTACATAGCTTAGAAATAGGCTTTAAGGTGTTTGGTGTGCTAAAATAAACTTTATGCTCATTCAGGGACTAAAAGCGTCAAAAAGTGCATAAGTTTGCATTCTCGCGCATAACTTACGTTCTGAATACATCCGGACATCCAAAAATTTCTGTATGCATAAAATATTTTATTTTAGTGTTTGGCATAAGAAAATTCCATTCGTCGCTTAATTTGGATCGTTTTTGCGTTCGTTATAACTTCCGTCGTAATTAACCGAACAACGCAACCGTACGACCAAACGAACTGACATCCGAGATATTTTTTAGCACATTTTAAGTGCCCTATACTTTAACTTCATTTTAGAGCTTTGAAATGGGGTTAACGGGGCTTAAACGTGTCAAAAATGCATCAAATAACAAGTTTGGGGCTTTAGGGGCCTGTTCTGCCATTTATGAAACTTGGCTGGTCTGCACAAGGCTTACGGACCGTAAGCCCTTAGCCATACGGCCTGTAAGGACCTCCCAGATCAGAAAAATCTGTTTAACAGCCTGTTAACAGCTGTTATGCACCCATAACCCAATTGCACATGTCTTTTCCTGATAATGGGGGGCCATTTTGAGGTACCATGGAATTTCAACAAGTGTATGGATGAGATTGAATCACGGTTTACGATAAACGATCTTAACGGTTGAAGGAAATCTATAAATACCCCATGATCTTAACCCCAAAAACCCACACCTTTGAAATCTGAATTTGTTCTCTAAGTTGATGTGTTTAACACTTCATACCTGAGAATATTCGGATTCAAAACTTCCATTCTTGGACCCGTTGTAAGTGTTCTTTCGTTCTTTTCATTCGTTTTAGCGTTAAAGTCAAACTGCGTTTGACTTTCTGTATTGACCAGTTTATGGTCAATGTGAAGTTCGTTTGAACTTCATAACGTGAGCGTAATCACGATGGTTATAGTCCCTTGTGACTATACCTACTGATTACCACGTTATCTAGGCTCAGTGACGAGTCGTAGTTTCGGCCAAAATACGTATTCTTACGTATTTTGTAACCAAACTACTCTTAGGTATCAAAACCGTTTGTTTTGATACCAAACCATTTTTCAAACCTTGTTAAACATGTTCTAACATGTTTAGCTCGTCCCTTTTAGTTTTGTGCTTGTCTAGGGTCGTAAAGGTAAGCGATCTAAACAATCGCTTATACTTTCGAACCCGACCCGTTTGGTCGATCATTAGGATCCGACCAAACACATTAGGTGACCATAGTTGTATAGGGAATAACCTTCCGAGGTTATACCTTATGGTCACGACGTTTAGTTAGTTGTATGATAGGTAGTTTATATGCCTTAGGTAAATTACCAAAAATGCCCTTTTACGCCAAAATTCATTTTAAGCATATGTAACATAACCTTTGGTATCTAAACTAATTAGACAACAATATTAAACATGTTGAGGCATATTTTACTTATCATAGGACTAGTTAGGCGTTCCGAACGCGTTTCACGCGAACGACGCGTTAAAGTAGCATAAGCTACCTTAATGGGCCGCGATGGGTCGAAAGCACTTAGGTTAGGTTTCATTTAGGATGTAGGCCTTGTTAAACCATATCACATGAGTTCCAACACTCATTTGGTTTACAAGACCTCATTCTGTCCAATCTTCCGATTTAGGTATCTATTGCTTGACTAGTGATTCAATTACTAGGTGCTGCTTGATTTCTCTGGTTTACTCGAGTTTGTTGAAGTACTATTGATTGAAGATACCTTGCACTACATGTGAGTACATAGTTCCCCTATTTTACTGTTTTCAATTGTTTTGGGGTGATTCATATGTACAAAATGTTTTCAAGGTTTAAACGATGATTTCAAAAACGAATAGAACGATTTATACTAAACTAATAACGATTTCGATAATGTGAACGAACTTGTTGGTCGTAGTTACATAACGAATGACATTCATTAATTTTGGCCGAACCGACCAGTATTAGGTTATGGTACCATAGGATCTGACAAATCCTGTTATTGCACTATACCCATGGTTATGTGTGGGTGTTGTGGGTAACGACTGAATCTGGAATTATTAACTTACCCTTTGGGGTTTGTTAATACGAGAAGCGAGGAACGAGGTAGTCGAGTCACAAAGGTTTGAATGTTATTAACGAGACGACCATATATAAGTTTTCACAAGTTAAAACGAGGATGATTTGAACGATTTAAACGAGTAAACGATTTGGAAACGATTTGGAAACGATGTGAAATGATTTGGGCAAACGATTGGTCTTTGGCTAGTGTTTAGATAATGGGACGGGTGTAATGTGGATAAAACATGGTAGATACGCCGCTGGTACTTCTTATACATAAGTGTTTTCAACATATTACATACCGTGGCGTTATTTAGTTCACTTGGGTAAACGATATTGTAACGATGTCACTCAACGATGTTTTCGAAATAATATACGAGTTTATTAACGAGTTTATATGAGATGTTTTACAAGAGGGTTTTCTAAAACAAAAAGCTTTTGAGTTAAGAATCATGGCTAAGAAATTTCATAAATTATAACCATCTTGATTTGAGTTGGTTAATCATGTTGCAATATTATACACTTTTTAAGAACAAGGTTTTCGAGGTATTGCAATATATGTAAACAAGCCATGATTCCGATACTCTTATAAAACCTATGTACTCGCCAGCATTTCTTTGCTGACTTTGTTTTTACATATGTTTCAGGTATTGTTGCTTGATTGACGTTCTAGGATGCATGCGTCACATAGGATATGGACGAGGCCTTAGTGACATAAAACAATGATAGTCGATATAAAACTTGTTTGTTATGTGTTAAAACAATGTTAATGTTTAATATTATCAATAAAACGAAACACTTTTTGTATCCATGGTTATGAAACGATAATTCTGTTACAACACCCCCCGACGTTTCCGCCACGCTTTGTTGTTTTACGTGGTCGGGGTGTGACAGAAGAGTTGGTATCAGAGCAAATGGTTATAGGGAATTGTAACACCTCGAAAATTCATGTCCTATAATGAGTTGACAGGTGTCATATGTTTGAACGTGTGAAAGAATGTTATAGAAGGATTAAAGTTGACAATCATGGAAAGTATGTGAATATACGAGTTCTAAATGTCAACAGTGAATAAATATATTGTACATTAACCCTACATGATGCTCATACCTTCAAACGAATAAATCATGGATCATACGAAGCTAATTGTGAATGAAAGTGAGAGATTACAAACTACAGGGGTTAAATGTGTCAACATGTTTAAGTTATACCTCTGAGTGACCTTTTGATAAACCCGAAGCTTTGTAACGGTTAATTATGCTCACTAGAATGCACAATATAAATTTCATAAAGTTTCGTTATCGTATGAGAAAGTTATGATCAAATTCGTATACAAGGGGTTAAAGCGTCAACGTTGAAAGTTATGACTTTTCGGGTAACAATAAAGTTAACCGAGGACTTAACAAAGTGGGTATATGTCTTAAAGCCCTTATAAGTCAAATTGGAGGGTTCAAAGTGCAAGAAATAAAGTCGTAGCAAAGTTTCCAAGAGCCAAGGATCAAAGCGTAAAAATAAAAAATGTAAGATTTGATCAGATGGGGCGTCGCGCCACGCGAGGCCCTGGGGGGGGGGGGGCTATGCGTGCCGCGAGGGGCTTTCTGCTCCGAATTCTTTGGGTTCTTGTCTGCCATGGCCATTTTAACCGACTTATAATCGATTTTCCACATCTTGCACGACCCCTAAACAACCCCTAGACACTTAGGGACATCTGGAAGTGATCCATGGCCATTGTTAGGCTTGTGTGTCAACAATCCATGAGTTCTTGAGCACTATATAAAGGGCCAAGGTTGCAACCAAATCTTCACACCTTCCTTCAGCATTTCTGATCATTTCTGGAGCTCCAAAGCAGGCTCAAGTGATCACTAATCGTGCAAAGGACTTCAGTAAGTATGCTTAACCTTTCTTAGTTAAGTTTTTGCTTAGTTTTAGCTTAAAAGTCAAACAGTCGTAATTAACGGTTGACTTAGCGATTAATCACTAATGGTCCAGTGATTAGTCGAATTGAAAGTAGTTATAATTTGGTAATTATGTGGGCAATAAACCCTTAAAAGGGCACCCTCTGATTCCCACTCTAACTAGGTCAAATGTCGGGTCAAACTTGTTATTAAAAAGTCAACAGAATGCTTATTTTCTAATTTATGCATAATTAGCAATGTAGAACACATACAACCTGTTTGATCATTAATATAACTTGGTAATTAGTGTAAGAACATGTCTAAACATGTTCAACCCGACAATTTTATGTTTAGACCCGGTTCGGAACCGAAAGTCGCAAAGCTTTGACTTTTGCTTTGACTTTAGTTCTGACCCGTTTTGGTATGTTTTAGAAATTCCTTAGAGCTTTAATTAGACTAGGTTACATGCTAGTATAACCCTCTGTGATTATACACCTTGGTTCATTAATTATCCAATTAATATGCATGATTCCATTAATTGCTCATATGTTGACCATTATGCCCTTTTCACCATAAAACATGATTTTTGAAAAAGTAAAAGAATAGAAACCTTAGTTACTGAAATATAAACTTGTACCCAAAGTTTGACATCAGTTTGAGGTGTAGTTTGAGAGTTATGCTCATTAGCGTAAACTGAAAGCTTTATGTTAATTAAACGGCGTAATTAGCGTATAGCCTATTTAAACTCACTTTTTTGATATCAAACTCTTTACCCACTGATGTAATATATTATTTTGGGATTTTTGAAGATTTTTAATTAATTTTAGGCTGAGCATAACTTAGAGTCGTAGGCTTGATTCGGTAATTGTCGGTTTTACCCATTCGGGCTATAAAATGAGTTTTACATATCTTTTTGACCCCAAACCTTTTGCTACTGATTTTATATGATAAATACATTATTTAAACCTTCTGGAATGATAAAAATATTAGCTTTGTATATAGAACCCGGAAACGGCTTCTAATCGCCTTTTTAAGTGTTTTTAACGCATAGTATTTACTAAAACTATTTTAAACATACAAGGGTTGATACCTACTGATATTTTAAGTAAATTATAATATTGTAACAGTAAGAAAAAGTTGTTTAACTCAGACTTCAGTTTTGAGCTTTTCGACTTATGTGAAATTACCAAAATGCCCCTACGGTGCATAGTTTGGTTATAACTGATAAATATACCATACCCTACTGTTATAACTTGGTAAACTAAGTATATTTACTGAACATATCAGACCTGCAACTCAGGTTAATACTTAAACTCTTTTATAACCTTGTAAATGACCAAACTACCCTTACGGGGCATAGTTTGTGTTTAAATTCGTTTCGGGCATAATAAAAGACATCTTACTGATGTCACAACATATTTGAAGCATATTAACTTAGGAAACCTGTATATGGCTCTTACGGATACCCGTTACGCTTATTACGCGTTCGGTTCGGTTTATGTAACTCGTTTACATAAATTAGCCGAAGCGGGTCAAACCTTATCGGTTTTATCTCAAAATCCAGAATGTGTATGAAATACCCATATTAAGAAAGTCTTCAAACTTGTCGGGTCTAAATCACATTCTATCCGGTCTTCGCTTAATCGTGCGTTCGAACCGTATCTTTAAAACTAGCCGGTCTAAGCTTAGGCTTAATTAAAGACCCGCTAGGATTCTAATAGGTTATTATAAACCTTCGTTCCAGAATAGGAGGACCAGTAAAAGCTACTTGCATTTGCTTATTGTGATTATTACTTTGCTCAGGTAAATACTTTTAACTTATTTTCTCTATACGGGCTTGGGGTACGGTATATAAAATACCGCTTGGTCGGGCATTAAATCTTCCATCGTATGGTGGTTAATTGATATTTGATCGGCCTGTTTAAATTGTTTTGTTTACTTAAAGCCTTTCGGGGGTTAATGACCATGTCCCGGATATCCTTGGCATCATTTTACGAAATGGCCACGACCTAAGCGCGGAGTGTAGGCGTACACTCGTCAGTGCATAAATAAATAATGTGGTGTGTCTATTGATCTTTAACCCGGCACGATCCGGGCTACTGAACGCATAAGGAACATGTAATTCTTTTACAAGTTTATATATTTAAATAATTTTCCCAAGTTATAAAATGTTTATGCCACGTGCATCCAAATCAATTTTTAATCATTTTTAAAATGAGTCAGTTGATTGTATTTACCAGTGTAAACTGACGTATTTTCCCAAAAATATTAAATGCAGGTACTAAGCGTAATAGGCTGTATTCTCTCCTTAGCATCAATAAAGAGCCTCGCAAGCTTAAGATGCCTATCGTCTGTTGAACTGCTATTTCATATTTATTTCGATCCTTCTGTGGATAAACTTTCAACTGTTTGTGATACACGATATTACAATATTTTATTCGGTTGAAATATATCTTTCATTTGCTTCCGCTGTGCATTTAAATATTGTGTTGTTTGACTATTATGTTGCCAACCACGTCACGATACTCCCCACCGGGCCCACCGGTGACACGTGGAATTTGGGGTGTGACAGGTTGGTATCAGAGCCAACACTGAGTGAATTAAACACTTGCCTTTTGTGTTTAATCTCAGTTACACAATTACACATTCCAAAAACTTTCGAGTCTAGACAAATAACATAGGACAAATTCTATCTTGTTTTGTTTTGTTTTGTCCTTTATTTCATATATTCTTGTCGTTATCTTATGTTGTATTGACAGGATTAAATATGCCGCCAAGATTCTTTCGACGAAGAGGATGAGGCAAGGGGCCAATCACCGCCCCCAATGACGACGAGGTCGGACCTTCACACATGCGAGCTCCCCACCACTGCGAGTGCTGACCCTAGAGAAAACCGGAGGAACCTATTTGAACCAGCTAGACGATCTGTATCGCACAGTTCGACGCCTCCCGTTCATAACTCTTATGGGCCACAGTCGGAAAATGAGCCCGACAACCCTCAACCTTCTTACATACCTCTTCAGCGATCCCTATCGCATAATTCCTTTGGTAACCCCACACCTATTTTTAGGGGTCGGTTTAACCCGGCAAATTACATACAAGAACCAGTGGGTTTTAACCCATTGGGGCCAGAGGATCATTACTCCGGCGATCATGCAGAGGATATGGACGAGGACACCGATCCCGTCGAGCCCGCAACCGGAACTCCCAACCATCCGATCGAGGTCTCGGATGGTTCGTCTTTTCATGGATCACCCTACCATGGTCCGGACAGTTATCAGGCACGATTTAATCAACACGAGTGGTATTTTACACCCTCGCATCATTCGTCGCCTCACCAGCAGCAGCAGCAGCAGGATCCCTCTGAGGATTTACGATTCGTGGCAGTCACGCCACCGCTTCCACCGCCACCAGTTCAGCCGGCACCTCCGCAACCGCCGAGGCGTAGGAGAACCGGAGCACGTATGTCTGCACGAGGAGGTGACTTTCATTTTAGCTCTCCTCGACAATCAAGTGGCAGTCATTATCTGCCACTTCAAGAAGATCCACAAATGGGTGGACCTTCGAACCCAGTTGCACCGCAACCACTACCGATGGGTTTTGATAACCCGATTCCTGCCTACACGGGTTCTATGGCGTACAACCCGTTTGAGCAGCCGGCTCACACCAACTATGGTTACACTGAAGCCGACCCATACATGGTAGCGGCCAACTATAACGCCCTTCATCCTGAAGGACAGTATGGAGCTCCTTGGGGAGTAGGGTACCCGACTCATGGGTACCAAATACCTGCTAGACCTATTATTCGGCAACAATCGCAGCCGCCAAGGTTCTCCCCACCAGAGCGTGAAGAAATTCTGCAAAGGTTGGACCAAGTCGAGCGAGACTTTCACAGAGACCGCAGGGAGCGACAAAGTTTCTTCCAAGGATTGACAAGCCTAATAAAAGGGAAGAGCAAGAAGGACCATTGAATCCTTCCATTGTTGTAGTAATTTCCTTGTATCAGTTGAGCCCTGCGTGGGCCTGTCTTGCTATATTGACCCCTGTGTGGGTATGTTTGTTTGTTTGTTTTGACCCCTGCGTGGGTCTATCTTTCTGTTAACCCCTACATGGGTGTGTTGTTGTTTAAGTCCCTACGTGGACTAGTATTTCAATTTGACCCCTGCGTGGGTATGTTGCTTTATTAAAAAGTCCCGTTTAGGGCGACGTGTAATCTATTAATAATTAATGGAATGTTTAATTTATAAATTTCATTTTTGCCATTATATGCATAAATATTATATATGAAATAAATAAATCAAAATCATTCCTTTTAATAATGATCTGCCTATTAAATATTGAATAAGAATCTTAAGAGTGAAACCTAGCCTGAGTGTCATTGTAAAGACCTGGCCAAAATGGTAAGACCTGTTTAAAAGATTCAAACCTCTGTTAACATTTGTAAACATGTTAACCCTCCTGGCAGATGTGATTCGTTAAAATCACACACGCCATTCTTATATAAGGATTCTTCAAAAGATTTCCTAACCCAACTAAATGATCTCTGAATCATGGGTTTAAATCATCAATTAAGATGATCATATTTTGACCATACATTGGTAATATAGTGCCTACGGGCCCTACTCATTTTCATATGAGACAAAAGATAGTAATAGTCTAAGACCCTGTCTGAAAAAGGTAAAGAACTATGTTCAAACCTTCATGCCTTGATTCTCTGAAATCATGGCTTATAATTTAAAATGTCTTTGTGACTAGGCCTTTTGTGCTATTAATAAAACTGTTATTGTTTTATAATTAGGATAAATTATAATAAAATCCTAAATAAAATATGATTTAATAAATTAACCAAATATGGTCTATGTTACCATGGTTAATGAATTGCCATAAAAGACAATTCCATAATAAACTCCCAAGTAAACTATTGTCCTTGTTTTATGTAGCAGTTCAATTAAAATGGCTGACTCGGATGAAATTAATAGTCACCCAGTGGAGAATAATGTTAACGCCCGAATTAATATAACGGGTGTTGAACTGAAAGCGTTAGTAGACGACGCAGTTACAAAGGCCTTAGAGCGGCAGTATGAAGAATATAGTGGGACTCGAAGTAGGACCCTATCTACACCGCATTCAAAGCCACCTTCCAAGAAGGAAGAACCAAAGAAAGATGATGATCGACTCTCCTCAAACCACCACAGTACTCCGTCTCAACAGATTGTACTAAATCAAGAACCCCGGAATAAGGGTTGCTCCTATAAATACTTTGTTACATGCAAACCCAGGGATTTCACTGGGGAAAAAGGAGCCATTGACTGCATGACGTGGTTAGATGAGATGGACACCGTAGTGGATATCAGCGGGTGCGCTGAGAGGGATATAGTCAAGTTTGTGTCTCAATCTTTCAAGGGTGAGGCTTTAGCCTGGTGGAGATCACTGATTCAAGCCACTGGGAAGATCCCATTGTACAACATGTCATGGGAACAATTCGTTGCCCTCATCAGGGAGAACTACTGTCCTCAGCACGAGGTCAAAAAGATTGAGTCAGATTTTCTTTTGTTGGTAATGACCAATCTAGATTGCCAAGCTTACCTCACGAGCTTTAATACCATGTCGAGGTTGGTTCCATATCTGGTGACCCCGGAACCCAAACGAATAGCTCGTTTCATTGGGGGTTTAGCCCCCGAGATAAAGGCAAGCATGAAGGCCTCTCGGCCAGCTACTTTCAGATCTGTAGCTGACATATCTTTGTCCCTCACTCTGGATGTGGTCAGACAAAGATCGCTGAGGAACAAAGATGCTGAGAAAAGAAAATGTGAAGATGATAATTCACGGAGGTCAAACAAGAAGCACCGAGGAACGGTGACAACAAGAAGGGGTCTGAGTCAAGGAAATATGGGCATCAGTCTGGTGAGAAGCCCAAATGCAAAGTCTGCAAGAAACAGCACTTCGGAAAGTCCAAGGAACTTTTGCTTGTGGTATATGCAAGTCCAAGGAACACAAGACCTTGGATTGCAAAAAGCTGAAGGATGCAACGTGCTACAGTTGCAATGAGAAAGGGCATATTAAAACCAACTGCCCTAAATACGCCAAGAAGCCTGAAGAGACCAAGAAGACCAATGCTAGGGTCTTTAGGATGGATGCGAAGGAGGTTGTGCAAGACGATAACATGATCATAGGTACCTTTCTCATAAATGATATCTATGCAAGAGTACTTTTTTATTCAGGCGCAGATAAATCATTTGTAGATAATAAGTTTTGCAAATTACTGAATTTACCTGTTAAAACCCTAAGAGTGAAATATGAGGTGGAGTTAGCAGATGGGACCTTAGAAACTGCCTCAACCATATTAGATGGATGCTTCATATCCATTAAGGACCACTCTTTTCCTTTGTCCCTACTTCCTTTGAAGTTAGCTGGTTTTGACATCGTGTTAGGCATGGACTGGTTATCTCATAACCAGGCCCAAATTGTCTGTAATAAGAAGCAAGTGGTGATCAAGACTCCGTCTGGTGAATCACTTACCATTCAGGGAGATACCCGGTATGGATTGCCTGAGCAAGTGACCATGCTCAAGGCCTCTAAGTGTTTGAAGAAGGGTTGTGTCATCTACATGGCACAGGTGACTATTAATGAGCCGAAACCCAAGATGGAAGATATCCCCGTCATTTCTGAATACCCAGAAGTTTTTCCTGAAGAACTACCTGGTTTACCACCAGATAGGCAAGTGGAATTCAGAATTGACATCATCCCTGGAGCAGCACCTGTTGCTAGAGCACCTTATAGGTTGGCGCCAACAGAGATGAAGGAATTGAGAGTACAACTAGATGAATTGCTAGCTAAAGGTTTCGTTAAACCTAGTTCGTCTCCTTGGGGAGCATCAGTCTTGTTTGTCAAGAAGAAGGATGGATCGATGCGTTTGTGCATCGATTACCGTGAACTTAATAAAGTCACTATAAAGAATAGGTATCCTTTACCCAGGATCGACGATTTGTTCGATCAATTGCAAGGGGCAAGTTATTTCTCGAAGATTGACTTGAGGTCAGGCTACCACCAACTGAAGGTTAGAGATGAAGACGTACACAAAACTGCATTTAGGACTCACTATGGTCATTACGAGTTCCTAGTGATGCCTTTTGGGCTCACTAATGCACCAGCCGCGTTCATGGATCTCATGAATCGAGTTTGCAAGCCTTACTTAGACAAATTCGTCATCGTTTTCATCGAGGACATTCTTATCTACTCGAAGAACCAAGCTGACCATGAGAAACACCTTCGCTGTATTCTTAAACTTCTACATCATGAGAAACTCTACGCCAAATTCTCTAAATGTGAATTTTGGCTTCGAGAAGTCCAATTCCTTGGACATGTGGTTAGTGAGCGTGGTATCCAAGTGGATCCCGCTAAAGTGGAAGCAGTTATGAACTGGCAAGAGCCGAAGACGCCCACAGAAATTCGCAGTTTCTTGGGATTGGCCGGATATTACAGACGTTTCATCGAAAAATTTTCAAGGATTGCTGCACCTCTAACTTCCTTAACTAGGAAGAAGATTAAGTTCGACTAGGGACCTAAACAACAAGAATCCTTTGATATCCTAAAACAAAAGTTGAGCAACGCTCCTGTACTGACATTGCCTGAAGGTACCAAAGAATTCGTAGTTTACTGCGATGCATCACACACTGGCATGGCGTGTGTGCTTATGCAGAAAGGCAAGGTTATTGCCTATGCTTCAAGACAGTTAAAGGTGCATGAAAAGAATTACATTACCCACGACTTGGAGTTGGGTGCCGTTGTATTTGCACTAAAACTATGGAGGCATTATTTGTATGGTATCAAGTGTGTGATCTATTCTAATCACAAGAGCCTTCAACATCTATTTAATCAGAAGGATTTAAACATGAGGCAGCGCCGATGGATGGAGAGTTTATGTCACACCCCAAATTTTCCACGTGTCACCGGTGGGCCGGTGGGGAGTATAGTGACGTAGTTGATATCATCATAGTCAAACAACACAATATTTAAATGCACAGCGGAAGCAAAAGATAAACATATTACAAACCGATATAAAGTAATATCAAGTATTACAAACGGAATGTAAAGGATTCCACAGGCGGATCAAAAATAAAATGAATCATTTGTTCAACAGACTTAAAGGCATCCAAGCTTGCGAGACTTATTGTGGACGCTAGAAGACAGCCAGCCTATTACGCGTAGTACCTGCACTTAACCTTTTGGAAAAATACGCCAGTTTACACTGGTAAATACAATTTAACTGACTCATTTTGAAAAGGGTTGAAAATTGATTTGAATGCACGTGGCACAAAACATTTTATAACTTGGGATAATTATATAATATAATAATCTTGTGAACGAATTACATGTTACTTGTGCGTTCAGTGGCCCAGTTCGTGCCGGGTTAAAGATCAATAGACCCTCCACATTATTGAGTTATTCACTGACAGGTGTATGCCTACACCCCGTGCTCGGTCGTGGCCATCTCGTAAGATGATGCCAAGGATATCCGGGACATGGTCATTAACCCCCCAAAGGCTTTAAGTGAACAAAACTGTTTAAACGAGCCGATCAAATTATTCAATTAACCATACAAAGATGTAAGATTTGATGCTCGATCAAGCGGTATTCTATATACCGTAACCCAAGCCCGTATAGGGAAAATAAGTTAAAAGTATTTACCTGAGCTAAATATAAATTCAATCTCAGCCGTATACCATCAAGCAAGTACAGATAGCTTTTACTGGTTCTTCTTATTCTAGAACAAAGGTTTATAATAACCTATTAGATTTCTAACGGGTCTTTATTTAAGCCTAAGCTTAGACCGGTTAGTTTTAAGGACGATACGGTTCAAACGCACGATTAAGCGAAGACCGGATAGAATGTGATTTAAACCCGACAAGTTTGAAGACTTGTATAATTATGGGTATACTAAACACATTCTGGATCTTGAGACAAAAGTGATAATGTTTGACCCGTCTCGGCTAATATATGCAAACTAGTTACATACGCCGATCCGAACGCGAAAAGTGCGTAACGAGTAACCATAAGAGTCATATGTAAGTTCCCTGAGTTAATATGCCTTAAACATGTTGTGATATCAGTAAGGTATCATCTATTATGCCCAAAACGGATTTAAACACAAATTATGCCTCATAAGGGCATTTTGGTCATTTAAAAGATTATTAAAAGAGTTTATTTGTAATCTGAGCTACAGGTCTGATTTATACAGTAAATACACTTAATTTAACATGTTATAACAGTAGGGTATGACCCATATGTGAAACTTATCATTTAAAACCAAACTATGCACCTTAGGGGTATTTTGGTAATTTCACAAGGGCTTAAAAGGTCAAAACTGGAAACCTGAGTTCAAAAACTTTTACTTACTGTTATTATCTCAAAATATACTAAAAACATCAGTAGGTATCAACCTTATATGTTTAATATGGTTATAGCACATACTATGCGTTAAAAACGCTTAAAAAGGCAATTTGGAGCCATTACCGGGTTTTTAAAGGAAAGCTGATATTTTTATAATTCCAGAAGGTTCAAAATATTTTATTTAACAAATAAAATCAGTAGAAAAAGGTTTGGGGTCAAAAGGATTTGTAAAACTCATTTTATGGCTTAAAAGGGCAAAATCGGTATTAACCAAATTAAACTTAGAGACCTATGTTATGCTTAGCCAAAAATTAAATAAAAATCTTCAAAAATCCCAAAATATTATATTACATCGGTGGGTAAAAAGTTTGATATCAAAAAGTGGGTTTAAATAGGTTATACGTTAATTACGCCGTTTAAGTGACATAAAGCTTTCAAATTACGCTAATGAGCATAACTTCTAATCTAGACCTCAAACTGATGTCAAATTTTAGGTGCAAGTTTATAAATCAGTAATTAAGGTTTCTACTCTTTCACTTTTTCAAAAATCACGTTTTATAGTCAAAAGGGCATAATAGTCAACATTTAAGCATTAATCGGAAACATGCATGTGAATCGGATAAGTAATGAACCAAATTGTATAATCTCAGAGAGTTATACTTATGTGAAACCTGGTCCAAAATACGCTCTAAAGCATTTCTAAAACAAGGTTAATCAGGTCAGATTTGAGAGTCAAAGCATTGGTCAAACTGTTAGACTTTTGATTCAAAACAAGCAATTACACCAAAGTGATCAGTTTGACATGTTCTTGTAACATTTACCAAGTTATTTAAGTGACAAAACATGATCCATAATCTCTATATTATCAGTTTTGATTAATTTAAGAATCTGCCCAGTTTGACTTTTAGATTACTAACTTTGACTTATCAAATAGACTAGAATTCGTGGAAATCAGAAAGCATGATCCTAATGGATTATAACCAACTTGATTTCCATCATAAAACAAGATTCAATTGGACTTTTTGCTGATCAATTCATGATCAAATCAGAAAGTCAAACAGAACTCAAATATAGTGTTCTTGGTTAAATTAAACTATGAACAAGAATTAAAACATGATTGGAATACTTACAATCACTGAATGAAAGATCAAGAACACCAGAAAATTCCAAGATGATACTCAAATTTCGGATTTGAGCAGATGAGGAAAGTTTGAAGTTGCAAAATTTATAAAAATGAAGAACATGTTGTGTTCTATAGGATTCTTGGAACGAATTAGATGTTGCCAGGTGTTAAACCATTTATAAAATTCTATGGGCTGCCCCTAGAGTCGGTCATGTGAGGTAGGAACAAGTTTTGAGTAGAAACCAACAACGAACAGGCTGTTACCAGCTGTTTTCTGCTTCTGATCAGGCCACGCGGCCCGCGTAAGGATCTGTGGGGTCTTACGCGGCCCGCCTCACATCCCAGGTCTGCACAGCAGTTTCAAAAACGACAGAATTGGTCCCTGTCAGCTCATGAAGTCATTTTAGGCACGTTCAAGGCCCGTTAACCTCATATAAAGGCCCCACTATGATGTTTAAACTTAGGGGACATGAAACATGTTCAAAAACATGTCAGATGTCGGTTCGTTTGGCCGTACGGTCACGTTATGCGTCGAATTACGACGAAACACGACCGGACGCGAAAAACGATCCAAATTACGCGATGAATGAAATTTTATCAAGGCGATCACTAAAATAAAATATTTTAGTGCTTCCATAAATTTTTGGGTGTCCGGAGATATTCAGATTGTGAGATATGCGCGAAAATGCAAACTTGTGCACTTTTTGACACTTTTAGTCCCTGGTGGACTTGAAAGTTTATTTTTGCGCACCAAACACCTCTAAGCCTATATCTAAGCTATAGAAATGATAATTAGGGCATTTTTAACTCATGGACAATTTCCGGAAGGTCCGTTACCATACGAATCGACATACTTTTGCAGTTTGACGCAAATAGTCCTTAAATTGCGCAAAGTAGCGCGAAATGCCGTTTAATGCTATCCAAGCATTCCATTGCCCATATTTATCCTTCCCAAGCATATACTTAAATATTAATACGCTCTCGTTCGCTTAGATGGTCACCGAAAGGCATAGATTCAAAAGTTGACGCTTTAGGTCCCTCTATTGCGCAAACTTGCGCATCTCATCATTTAATAGCATTGAAGCCTCATCTAATACATATTAGGCATTATTGAAAGTATTATTAAACATCACAATACTTCGGGTTCGCTAAAAGGTCATTTAGATGTATAATTAAACATATTGACACTTTTAGCCCCTCTAACTTGCATAGTTGCGCGAAATTTTACTTTATAGGCATAAAAACTTTAGTCGGCCAATATTTGGCATTCCCGAGAGTATAATTAAATATTATGAAGCTCCCGGTTTGTTAAAAGGTCACTCAGAGGTGAGAATTAACAGGTTGACGCTTTTAACCCTTCTTTGCGCAAACTTTCAATTATTTATGCAAACGGCTACACTCGATCGACAAGTGGCTCATTTGTGAATATAATCATCGTGAGAGGTTATTTAGAAACTTATTTTAGGTATGCTAATACTTCCAATCCTTTCATAATCAAAGTTTTCGATTTTTCGAAAAATTTGTCCCTTAAATTCAACCTTCGACTTCATTAGGGTTTATTACATGTGTCAATACATCATTGGACGTGATTTTACGAGGTGTTACACTTTAAATGATTATGATTGTGAAATCAGATACCATCCCGGCAAGGCAAATGTAGTCGCTGATGCCTTGAGTCGAAAGGAAAGGGTGAAACCCATCCGAATCAATGCCAATAGCATTGAAATAAAGAACAGTTTGAATGAAAGGTTGTTAGCTGCACAGAAGGAAGCTATGTTGGAAGCTAACTATCCTAACAAAAAGCTAGGGTAATTGAGGAGCAGTTATCTCTTGGCAATGACGGAATTCTGAGATTGAATGGACGAATATGGGTTCCAATTTATGGAGGACTTCGAGATGTTATCCTCCAGGAAGCCCATAGTTCTAAATATTCCGTTCATCCTGGAGCTGATAAGATGTACCAGGATCTAAGGGCAAACTATTGGTGGATAGGCTTGAAGAAGTCTGTAGCTACCTATGTAGCTAAATGCTTGACGTGTGCGTAAGTCAAAGCAGAACATCAAAAGCCGTCAGGTTTGCTACAACAGCCTGAACTTCCTACGTGGAAGTGGGAAATGGTAACTATGGATTTTATCACCAAGTTACCTAAGACAAAGAAAGGAAATGACACCATTTGGGTGATCGTAGACAGACTGACTAAGTCAGCACATTTCCTACCCATTAAGGAGACTTATAGCTCCGACATGTTAGCCCAATTGTACGTGGATAAGATTGTAGCTTTACATGGCATACCTGTGTCTATTATCTCTGACAGAGATACTAGATACATGTCACATTTTTGGAAAAGCTTCCAACAATCTTTGGGCACGCGTTTGAATTTTAGTACGGCTTACCATCCTCAGACGGACGGTCAGAGTGAGCGTACTATTCAAACTTTGGAAGACATGCTTCGAGCATGCGTGATTGATTTAGGTGGTAGTTGGGATAACCACCTACCGTTAATCGAATTCTCCTACAACAATAGCTACCATACCAGCATTAAGGCTGCGCCTTTCGAGGCCTTATATGGTAGAAAGTGCAGAACGCCCGTTTGTTGGGCGGAAGTTAGAGATGTCCAATTATCTGGACCAGAGATAGTCTTTGAAACAACGGACAAGATTGTCCAGATTCGAGACCGTCTCAAAGCTGCCCGAGATAGGCAGAAGAGTTACGCAGATCCAAAGCGTAAACCTATGAAATTTGAAGTAGGTGACAAAGTTTTACTTAAAGTATCACCCTGGAAGGGGGTGATGCGGTTTGGTAAGAAAGGTAAGTTAAGCCTGAGGTATATAAGACCATTCGAGATCATCGAATGTGTTGGATCAGTGGCTTACAAGTTAAATTTACCTGAAGAGCTCAGTGGTATTCATAATGTATTCCACGTCTGCAATCTGAAGAAATGCCTAGCTGACGAATCGCTAGTCATACCACACACAAATGTGCATATAGATGAGAGCTTGAAATTTGTGGAAAAACCATTGTCGATTGAAGATCGCCAGGTTAAGAAGCTTCGAAGGAAGCATGTGCCTATTGTAAAGGTAAAATGGGATGCCCGTAGAGGTCCCGAATACACGTGGGAGGTTGAGTCCACAATGAAAGAAAAGTACCCTTATTTATTTCAGTAAATCTCGAGGTCGAGATTTCTTTTAAGGGGGTGAGGATGTAACACCTCGAAAATTCACGTCCTATAATGAGTTGACACGTGTCATATGTTTGAACGTGTGAAAGAATGTTATAGAAGGATTAAAGTTGACAATCATGGAAAGTATGTGAATATACGAGTTCTAAATGTCAACAGTGAATAAATATATTGTACATTAACCCTACATGATGCTCATACCTTCAAACGAATAAATCATGGATCATACGAAGCTAATTGTGAATGAAAGTGAAAGATTACAAACTACAGGGGTTAAATGTGTCAACATGTTTAAGTTATACCTCTAAGTGACCTTTTGACAAAAATCGAAGCTTTGTAACGGTTAATTATGCTCACTAGAATGCACAATATAAATTTCATAAAGTTTCGTTATCGTATGAGAAAGTTATGATCAAATTCGTATACAAGGGGTTAAAGCGTCAACGTTGAAAGTTATGACTTTTCGGGTAACAATAAAGTTAACCGAGGACTTAACAAAGTGGGTATATGTCTTAAAGCCCTTATAAGTCAAATTGGAGGGTTCAAAGTGCAAGAAATAAAGTCGTAGCAAAGTTTCCAAGAGCCAAGGATCAAAGCGTAAAAATAAAAAAATGTAAGATTTCATCAGATGGGGCGTCGCGCCACGCGAGGCCCTGGGGGGGGGGGCTACGCGTGCCGTGAGGGGCCTTCTGCTCCGAATTCTTTGGGTTCTTATCTGCCATGGCCATTTTAACCGACTTATAATCGATTTTCCACATCTTGCACGACCCCTAAACAACCCCTAGACACTTAGGGACATCTGGAAGTGATCCATGGCCATTGTTAGGCTTGTGTGTCAACAATCCATGAGTTCTTGAGCACTATATAAAGGGCCAAGGTTGCAACCAATTTTTCACACCTTCCTTCAGCATTTCTGATCATTTCTGGAGCTCCAAAGCAGGCTCAAGTGATCACTAATCGTGCAAAGGACTTCAGTAAGTATGCTTAATCTTTCTTAGTTAAGTTTTTGCTTAGTTTTAGCTTAAAAGTCAAACCGTCGTAATTAACGGTTGACTTAGCGATTAATCACTAATGGTCCAGTGATTAGTCGAATTGAAAGTAGTTATAAGTTGGTAATTATGTGGGCAATAAACCCTTAAAAGGGCACCCTCTGATTCCCACTCTAACTAGGTCAAATGTCGGGTCAAACTTGTTATTAAAAAGTCAACAGAATGCTTATTTTATAATTTATGCATAATTAGCAATGTAGAACACATACAACCTGTTTGATCATTAATATAACTTGGTAATTAGTGTAAGAACATGTCTAAACATGTTCAACCCGACAATTTTATGTTTAGACCTGGTTCGGAACCGAAAGTCGCAAAGCTTTGACTTTTGCTTTGACTTCAGTTCTGACCCGTTTTGGTATGTTTTAGAAATGCCTTAGAGCTTTAATTGGACTAGGTTACATGCTAGTATAACCCTCTGTGATTATACACCTTGGTTCATTAATTATCCAATTAATATGCATGATTCCGTTAATTGCTCATATGTTGACCATTATGCCCTTTTCACCATAAAACGTGATTTTTGAAAATGTAAAAGAATAGAAACCTTAGTTACTGAAATATAAACTTGTACCCAAAGTTTGACATCAGTTTGAGGTGTAGTTTGAGAGTTATGCTCATTAGCGTAAACTGAAAGCTTTATGTTAATTAAACGGCGTAATTAGCGTATAGCCTATTTAAACTCACTTTTTGATATCAAACTCTTTACCCACTGATGTAATATCTTATTTTGGGATTTTTTAAGATTTTTAATTAATTTTAGGCTGAGCATAACTTAGAGTCGTAGGCTTGATTCGGTAATTGTCGGTTTTGCCTATTCGGGCTATAAAATGAGTTTTACAAATCTTTTTGACCCCAAACCTTTTGCTACTGATTTTATATGATAAATACATTATTTAAACTTTTTGGAATGATAAAAATATCAGCTTTGTATATAGAACCCGGAAACGGCTTCTAATCGCCTTTTTAAGCGTTTTTAACGCATAGTATGTACTAAAACTATTTTAACCATACAAGGGTTGATACCTACTGATATTTTAAGTAAATTATAATATTTTAATAGTAAGCAAAAGTTGTTTAACTCAGACTTCAGTTTTGAGCTTTTCGGCTTATGTGAAATTACCAAAATGCCCCTACGGTGCATAGTTTGGTTATAATTGATAAATATACCATACCCTACTGTTATAACTTGGTAAACTAAGTATCTTTACTAAACATATCAGACATGCAACTCAGGTTAATACTTAAACTCTTTTATAACCTTGTAAATGACCAAACTACCCTTACGGCGCATAGTTTGTGTTTAAATTCGTTTCGGGCATAATAAAAGACATCTTACTGATGTCACAACATATTTGAAGCATATTAACTTAGGAAACCTGTATATGGCTCTTACGGATACCCGTTATGCTTATTACGCGTTCGGTTCGGTTTATGTAACTAGTTTACATAAATTAGCCGAAGCGGGTCAAACCTTATCGGTTTTATCTCAAAATCCAGAATGTGTATGAAATACCCATATTAAGCAAGTCTTCAAACTTTTCAGGTCTAAATCACATTCTATCCGGTCTTCGCTTAATCGTGCGTTCGAACCGTATCTTTAAAACTAGCCGGTCTAAGCTTAGGCTTAATTAAAGACCCGCTAGGATTCTAATAGGTTATTATAAACCTTCATTCCAGAATAGGAGGACCAGTAAAAGCTACTTGCATTTTCTTATTGTGATTATTACTTTGCTCAGGTAAATACTTTTAACTTATTTTCCCTATACGGGCTTGGAGTACGGTATATAAAATACCGCTTGGTCGGGCATTAAATCTTCCATCGTATGGTGGTTAATTGATATTTGATCGGCCCGTTTAAATTGTTTTGTTTACTTAAAGCCTTTGGGGGGTTAATGACCATGTCCCGGATATCCTTGGCATCATTTTACGAAATGGCCACGACCTAAGCGCGGAGTGTAGGCGTACACTCGTCAGTGCATAAATAAATAATGTGGTGTGTCTATTGATCTTTAACCCGACACGATCCGGGCTACTGAACGCATAAGGAACATGTAATTCTTTTACAAGTTTATATATTTAAATAATTATCCCAAGTTATAAAATGTTTATGCCACGTGCATCCAAATCAATTTTTAATCATTTTTAAAATGAGTCAGTTGATTGTATTTACCAGTGTAAACTGACGTATTTTCCCAAAAAGATTAAATGCAGGTACTAAGCGTAATATGCTGGATTCTCTCCTTAGCATCAATAAAGAGCCTCGCAAGCTTAAGATGCCTATCGTCTGTTGAACTGTTGTTTCATATTTATTTCGATCCTTCTGTGGATAAACTTTCAACTGTTTGTGATACACGATATTACAATATTTTATTCGGTTGAAATATATCTTTCATTTGCTTCCACTGTGCGTTTAAATATTGTGTTGTTTGACTATTATGTTGCCAACCACGTCACGATACTCCCCACCGGTGACACGTGGAATTTGGGGTGTGACAGGAATTAGGTTATTAGTAATTCTTTGACCTATACTATAACTTCTAGGACCCCAACGCAAGTTTATTTGCGTTTAGATTTTTTTAAAACAAAATCGTCACCTATCCTTAGGTGATAACCACAACAAGAACATAATTTTCGAATCCGCTTTGAAAACTAATCGTCCGTTCTAGTTTGACTCATTTTTGGCTTAGTGCCTTCTGAGTTTTCAAAATCTCGTCAAAGTTTGGGTCTAAATAATGTGAACACGTGCAAACTGGAAGAGTGAGTGCCTGTACTCTGAGTTTTCTGTCTAAGGCTAGAGTGTTCGTACAAATCCACATAATCGGACCAGTCACTCTTACCTGGGAACTCTTGGGGTGAGTATTCACTTATAGGCGAGCATGTCTTCGCGATACATTATTTTTGACCTATTTACTTTGATTAGTCTCTGCGTGCCATTAGTTTGTTCGACGTAACGAACGAATGATCGCCTCTCTTGCGTTTTGTCGATACCTCTTTTGCTTTTCAAGCTCACTCGTTTCCTCTGTTTCCTTGTTAGACAATGCCTCCTCGACGTGAAGCACAATCTTTCACTATTGAAGAAATCGCAGCCCTGGTCTCTCAGCAAGTGGCTGCTGTGCTTCCCGGTGTTGTGACCCAAGTCCACGAGATATATAACAACAACAATAATGCACCGTGTAATTTCAAGAACTTCGATTCTGCGAAGCCGCTTAAAATTTCTGGGTCGCAAGGAGCAACTGCGCTCCTGCAGTGGTTTGAGAGTATCGAGAGCACATTCAGACATGTGCAGTGTCCGAATGCGCTAAAGGTTGAATTTGCTTCAAGCGTGTTTGAGAAGCGAGCGCTTACCTGGTGGAATGGCATTATGCGCGACAGGGGTGCCGAAGTGGCGTTGGCACAAACATGGGAAGAGCTTCGGGCTCTCATGACGAAGGAGTTTTGTCCCCGTCACGAAGTTCGGGCTTTGGAGCGAGAGTTTGACGATTTAAAGCAAGATGGGGCTGAACACCGTGCGTACACGAATCGCTTTGAGGAACTCAGTCTATTGTGTCCCACCATTGTTACCCCTCTGGAGAAAGCAATCGAGAGATATATCGATGGCCTACCCGATTCTATGCTGGATATTGTGACCGGTGTTAATCCTACTACCCTTCGTCAAGCAATTGAGTTGTCTGCTACCATGACTGAGACTCAAGTCAGGAAGGGTAAACTCACTCGCAAGGGTGATAAAAAGAAGGCGATTGATTCAGGGAAGGACAAGAAAAAGGGTAAGGGTAAGGAAGGTGAGTCATCGAAGAAGTCTAGGAAGCGAAATGGTGCCCAAAATTTTGCTGTTACAGCACACACTGCTCAGAACCCGCATAACCCACCGGCTCAGCCACCTGCAAAGAAAGCGTATGCTGGTACCGCACCTCATTGTGCTCGTTGCAACGGTCATCACGTTGCACAACAAGCTTGCAGGCAATGTACGACATGTGGTAAACTTGGGCATTTGGCCAATGTTTGTCGTTTGGGACAGAATCAGGTGGCTCAGGTTCCAGCTCCGGGTCAAGGGAATGCTGTGAGATTCCCACTGGGTTCATGTTTTAATTATGGAGAGTATGGTCACTTCTGCAACAACTGTCCGAGACTGGTGAATGCAAACGCGAATGCTAACGCGAACCCGAATGCGAACGTCAACGTTAATGTGAATCCCGCTCGTGGGCGAGCGTACAATTTGAATGCAATCGAAGCGAGGGCTGACAACGAGGTTGTCAATGGTACGTTTCTTGTTAACAATCAACCTGCATCTATTCTTTTTTATTCTGGTGCCGATAGAAGTTTTGTTTCGTTATCTTTTGAGCCTTTGCTTGCGATACCTAGAACTAAACTGAGGAAACCCTTATCTGTCGAAGTTGCTACTGGTAAACCTCTTGTTCTTGATTCTATTATTCGTGATTGTCAGTTAAACCTTGATAACCATCTTTTTCCTATTGACCTCACACCGATGCAACTTGGGAGTTTCGATATTATCATTGGAATGGATTGGTTAACCAAACACCACGCTGAGGTGGTTTGTTTCGATAAGATTGTTCGTATTCCTTTGTCTTCTGGCGATGTTCTGGAAGTTCGTGGCGAAAAACCACCAGATGGTTTGAAGCTTATGTCGTGTATGGAAGCCCAAAGGTATTTACGAAAAGGATATGTTGCTTTTCTGGCACATGTCATCGAGGAGAAAAGCAAGAGCAAAAGTATTCAGGATATTCCGATTGTTCGGGGTTATCCGGAGGTGTTTCCTGATGAACTGCCTGGTTTACCTCTAGTTCGTCAAGTCGAGTTTCATATTGACCTTGTACCCAATGCCAACCCGATTGCAAAAGCACCTTATCGTCTTGCACCGTTGGAGATGCAAGAGTTATCGAAGCAGCTTCAGGATTTATTTGATAAAGGATTCATCCGACCGAGCTTTTCACCTTGGGGAGCTCCTATCCTCTTCGTGAAAAAGAAAGGTGGATCTTTTCGAATGTGTATCGATTATTGTGAGCTTAATAAGCTCACCATCAAGAATCGATATCCCCTACCTCGAATTGATGATCTCTTCGACCAGCTGCAGGGTGCTTCATGCTTTTCCAAGATCGATCTGTGTTCTGGGTATCATCAACTTCGTGTTCTCGAAGAAGATATTCCTAAAACTGATTTCCGCACAAGATATGGGCATTACGAGTTCACCGTCATGCCTTTTGGTTTGACAAATGCTCCAGCTATCTTTATGGACTTAATGAATAGGGTCTGCAAACCTTATTTGGACAAGTTCATCATTGTGTTCATCGACGATATTCTCATTTATTCAAAATCTCGAGCCGAGCACGAGCAACACCTTCGCTTAACATTGGAACTCCTGAAGAAGGAACAACTTTTTGCTAAATTCTCCAAGTGTGAATTCTGGCTTAAAGAAGTTCAATTCTTGGGTCATATAGTCAATGAGCAGGGTATTCATGTGGATCCATCCAAGATTGCTGCTATCAAGGACTGGAATACACCGACGACGCCTACAGAGATTCGATCTTTTCTTGGTCTTGCTGGTTATTATCGTCGATTCATTTCTCGAAGATTGCGGTTCCACTCACTGCTTTAACTCAGAAGAATTAGCCTTTCGAGTGGGGACCCAAGTAAGAAGAAGCATTCCAAACGCTGAAGCATAAGTTATGTAATGCTCCTGTTCTATCTCTACCCGAGGGAAGCGATGATTTCGTTTTCTATTGCGATGCGTCCAACTTAGGCCTTGGTTGCATCCTTATGCAACGAGGTAAGGTTATTGCATATGCATCTAGACAGCTGAAAGTTCACGAGAAGAACTACACGACTCATGATCTTGAGTTAGGAGCTGTGGTTTTCGCGCTTAAAATCTGGAGACACTACCTCTATGGAACGAAGTGTGTGGTTTTCACAGACCACAAAAGTCTCCAGCATATTCTTAATCAGAAAGAGCTGAATATGAGGCAATGACGTTGGGTTGAACTCTTAAACGATTATGACTGCGAGATTCGCTACCACCCTGGTAAGGCGAATGTTGTAGCCGATGCGCTTAGTCGAAAGGAGCGAGTCAAGCTTCATTCTGTTCGAACTCTATCTGATCTTCAATCTCGTGTCCTTCAAGCTCAGCAATTTTGTGTTTCACAAAATTTGATAAGTAATGAATTACCACGTCAACTTGAGCTTAAACTAGAAGCGAAAGACGATGGTTTGCTCTATTTTAAGGATCGATTGTGGATTCCGAAACAAGACGATCTTCGCACTTTAGCGATGGACGAATCACATAAGTCTCGATATTCTGTCCATCCTGGTGCTGATAAAATGTACAAGGATCTTCGTACTAAGATCTGGTGGCCTGGTATGAAGAAAGATGTTGCCTTGTATGTGTCGAAATGCCTAACTTGTCTCAAAGTCAAGGCCGAACATCAACGACCTTCTGGTTTGCTTGTACAACCAGAGATACCGGTTTGGAAGTGGGAGAACATTGCGATGGATCTCATCACTAAGTTACCACGTACGTCTAAAGGTCATGATGCTATTTGGGTTGTAGTTGATCGTTTGACAAATTATGCTCACTTCTTACCAATCCGTGAGGATTTCTCTGCTGAGAAGCTTGCCAAGATCTATGTAGACGAGATTGTATCACGACATGGTGTTCCTTTAGATATCATTTCCGATCGTGATGCTCGATTTTCATCTCATTTTTGGAAGGCCATGCAATCTGCTATGGGAACCCAACTGAATCTAAGCACTGGTTATCATCCCCAAACAGATGGCCAATCTGAGAGAACGATTCAAACTTTGGAGGATATGCTTAGAGCATGCGTGATAGACTTTGGTGGTAATTGGGATTCTCATCTACCACTGATCGAGTTCTCTTACAACAATAGTTATCATACTAGCATTAATATGGCACCATTCGAAGCTCTCTACGGTCGAAAATGTCGTTCACCTGTCTGTTGGAATGATACCGGTGAAGCTCAGCTTACTGGACCTGAGCTCGTTCTGGAAACAACAGACAAAATCAAGAAAATCCGTGATAATCTTGTGACAGCTCAAAACCGTCAAAAGAGATATGCGAATATGCGACGCAAGCCCTTAGAGTTTCAAATCGGATTCCGTGTCCTACTCAAGGTGTCACCTTGGAAGGGAGTGGTGAGATTTGGAAAGAAAGGAAAACTTGCACCTCGATATGTGGGACCATTTAAGATTGTGGAAAAAATTGGAAAGGTTGCCAATCGACTAGAGCTACCTCCAGAGCTTGGAAATATTCATCCGACTTTTCACGTGTCCAATCTGCGAAAATGTTTAGCTGACGCTGATCTACACATTCCTCTCGACGAGATTCGAATCAATGAAACAATGCACTTTGTCGAGAAACCCGTGGAGATCGTGGACCGTGCTTTCAAACAGTTGAAGAACAAACGGATTCATTTGGTTAAAGTTCGCTGGGAATCCAAACGTGGCCCAGAGTTTACTTGGGAACGTGAGGACCAGATGAAGATGAAATATCCACATTTGTTTTCACAAGCTTCCTCTAGTTAAAATTTCGGGATGAAATTTCCTGAAGTAGGGGAGACTGTGACAACTGTGTTCTGTAATCGATGTACGATGTAAAACAATGATGTTTATTAATAAAACAATGTGCTTTGGTGTTATTATATATGTTTTTGTGTTTCTATGTTTGTATTTGTGATTGGTGATTTTTCAGTTCGATTCGATTCCAATTGCAAGCTTTAAATCGCGTTCTGGAAGGTTATACGCAAACTGGTGCGTAAACGCAGTCAGTATAACGCGACAAACACTTTGGAATAGTGACATAGACTTAACATACCTTAAATAACCTTCACATAACTTAGAAATAAGTTTTGAATGGTTTGGTGTGTTGAAATCAACTTTGTTCGATCGCAGGGACTATTTGTGTCAATCTGTGAAACTATGCCGATTTGAACTGTAACGAACATTCCGGAACATGATCATAAGTTAAACACACCCTAAATACCCTTTACATAGCTTAGAAATAGGCTTTAAGGTGTTTGGTGTGCTAAAATAAACTTTATGCTCATTCAGGGACTAAAAGCGTCAAAAAGTGCATAAGTTTGCATTCTCGCGCATAACTTACGTTCTGAATACATCCGGACATCCAAAAATTTATGTAAGCATAAAATATTTTATTTTAGTGTTTGGCATAAGAAAATTCCATTCGTCGCTTAATTTGGATCGTTTTTGCGTTCGTTACAACTTCCGTCGTAATTAACCGAACAACGCAACCGTACGACCAAACGAACCGACATCCGAGATATTTTTAGCACATTTTAAGTGCCCTATACTTTAATGTCACACCCCGATTTTCCACGTGTCACCGGTGGGCCCGGTGGGGGAGTATCGTGACGTGGTTAGCAACGTAATAGTCAAACAACACAATATGATTATGCACAGCGGAAGCAAACTTAAAATATGATACAACCGAATTTAATATTGTTTATCAATGTAACAATATCCGGAAGTTTATCCACAGAACGGATCGAAATAAAATAATATTAATGGTTCAACAGACTTCAGGCATCCTAAGCTGGCGAGACTTTTTATTGATGCTAAGGAGACAATCCAGCCAATTTCGTTTAGTACCTGCATTCAGTCTTTTTGGGAAAATACGTCAGTTTACACTGGTAAATACAATCAACTGACTCATTTTGGAAAATGATTGAAAATTGGTTTGGATGCACGTGGCATAAACATTTTTGTTTAACTTGGGAGAATTATTTAATATTATAATCTTGTGAACGAATTACATGTTACTTATGCGTTCAGTAGCCCGGATCTTGTCCGGGTTAAAGATCAATAGACACGCCACATTATTGAGTTATACACTGACAGGTGTACGCCTACACCCCGTGCTCAGGTCGTGGCCATCTCGTAAGATGATGCCAAGGATATCCGGGACATGGTCATTAACCCCCCAAAGGCTGTAAAGTAAACAAGACTGTTTAAACGAGCCGATCAAATTATTCAACTACCCACTTTAACGGTGGAGATTTGATGCCCGATCAAGCGGTATGCTATATACCGTAACCCAAGCCCGTATAGGGAAAATAAGTTAAAAGTATTTACCTGAGTAAGTATTAATCACAATAAGCAAAATGCACGTAGCTTTTACTGGTCCTCCTAATCTGGAACGAAGGTTTATAATAATCTATTAGAATTCTAACGGGCCTTTTATTAAGCTTAAGCTTAGACCGGCTAGTTTCAAGGTACGGTTCGTACGCACGATTAAGCGAAGACCGGATAGAATGTGATTCAGACCCGACAAGTTTGAAGACTTGTTTAATATGGGTTTATTATTCACATTCTGGATTTTGAGATAAAACCGATAAGGTTTGACCCGTTTCGGCTAATTTATGTAAACTTGTTACATAAACCGAACCGTGCGCGTAATAAGCGTAACGGGTATCCGTAAGAGCCATATACAGGTTTCCTAAGTTAATATGCTTCAAATATGTTGTGACATCAGTAAGATGTCTTTCATTATGCCCGAAACGTATTTAAACACAAACTAGGCCCCGTAGGGTAGTTTGGTCATTTAAAAGTGTATAAAAGAGTTTTAGTAACATTCTGAGTTACGGGTCTGATGTAATCAGAAAATATACTCAATTTGCTAAGTTATATCAGTAGGTTAAAGCATGTATGTGAAATTTATCATTTTTAACCAAACTATGCCCCGTAGGGGTATTTTGGTAATTTCACATAAGCCAAAAAGCTCAAAACTGAAGTCTGAGTTCATCAACCTTTGCTTACTGTTAAAACATTCTAATTTGCCTAAAATATCAGTAGGTATCAACCCGGGTATGCTCAATATGATTTTAAAACATACTATGCGTTAAAAACGCTAAATAAGGCGATTAAAGGCCATTACCGGGTTCGGTACTTAAATCTGATAATTTTATATTTCCAGAAGGCTTAAAATAATTTATTTATCATATGTGATCAGTAGAAAAAGGTTTGGAGTCGTTTAGATAGGTAAAACTCATTTTATGACCCGTAAGGGCAAAACCGACAATTACCGGATTAAGCCTACGACTATGAGTTATGCTCAGCCTAAAATTAATTAAAAATATTTAAAATTCCCAAAATAATATATTACATCAGTGGGTATTAGGTTTGATGTCAAAAAGTAGGCTTAACTAGACTATACGCTAATTATGCCGTTTAATTAACATAAAGCTTTAAATTTGCGATATTGAGCATAACTCTTAATCTACAAGTCAAACTGATGTCAAACTTTTCATACAAGTTTATATATCAGTATTTAAGGTTTCTTTACTTTTACATTTTCATAAATCACGTTTTAAGGTAATAAGGGCATAACGGTCAACATATGAGCAATTAACGGAAACATGCATATTAATTGGATAACTAATAAACCAAGGTGTATAATCACAGAGGGTTGTTCTAACATGTAACCTAGTCCAATTAAAGCTCTGAGGCATTTCTAAAACATGCTTAAACGGGTCAGAACTGAAAGTCAAAGTGAAAGTCAAACTATGCGACTTTCGGTTCCGAACCGGGTCTAAACAGGAAATTGTCGGGTTGAACATGTTTAGACATGTTCTTACACTTATTACTAAGTTATAACAATGATCAAACAGGTTGTATATGATTTGCATTGCTAATTATGCATAAATGGTATTTTAAGCTTCCTGTTGACTTTTCTAAGTACATGTTTGACCCGACATTTGAACTAGTTAGAGTGGTGATCAGGGGAAACCCTTTTGAGGTTTTATTACCCACATAAATACCAACATATAACTACTTTTAATTCGAGATATGACTGAGCCATTATTGACCAATCTCGAAGTCAAACCGTAATTACGACGGTTTGACTTTTAGCTAATTAACTAAGCTAAAACTAATTAAAGAAGGACTAGCAGACTTACAAGGGTCCAATGCACTAAATATGATCACTTGAGGCTGCTTGATAGCTCCAGAAATGATCCAACAATGCAGGAGAAGGTGTGGGAATGTTTGTAACTAAAGAGGCTTTATATAGTGATCCAAGACACCATAAAAGCTTGACATCTTAGTCTAGCACCCATCCACAACTGATTAACACTTGTCCTAGTGCTTAGGGGGTGCCTAGGGGTCGTCCACATGTGAGAAAAACCGGCTAGAATGGTCACAATCGCGCATAACAGGCTGCTGCCTGTTTTCTGGTGCTGGGCAGGTGCTTGCGCACCGTAACAATTATTTGTTACGGTGCGCAACAAATCATCAGGGACCAAAAATGTTGTTCTTTCATGCTTTCGAAAAAGCAACCTCAATATCCGACTTTGGGGCCTCAATTATCATCTAGGGACCTCCAAGAAGTGCCTTATACAGTAACATACCCTACCATTTTGAATTGTTTCAGTTGAATTCATTTTGAAAGTGCCTTAAACGACGGTTTACCGTAGGAATTCTACCGGAACCCATCTAGCACTATGAATTTAATTATTGACAACTACATTCTTGGATTTTTAAATATACTAGATGTTCAATGTATGTATACTTGGGTCTTGGGATTGATAAATGAGGTCGTTCAGGGGTAAAAATTAACATGACGCCGCTTTTAAATCCTGCCAAAACATCTTTATTAAATCCGAGTTTACAACGCGTTTTGTCTTATATGACACGTGTCGTTAAATCTTTGAACACGAATTTTCGAGGTGTTACATCCTCACCCCTTAAAATAAATCTCGACCCGAGATTTACTGAAACAAATAAGGGTATTTTTCTTTCATGGTGGATTCAACCTCCCACGTATACTCGGGACCTCTACGGGCATCCCATTTGACTTTTACAATAGGTACATGCTTCCTTCGAAGCTTCTTTACCTGTCGATCCTCAATCGACAAAGGTTTTTCAACAAATCTTAAGCTCTCATCTATATGCACATCTGTATGTGGTATAACCAGTGATTCGTCAGCGAAACACTTTTTCAGATTGCAGATGTGGAACACATTGTGAATTCCACTGAGCTCTTCTGGTAAGTTTAACTTATAGGCAACTGACCCGACACGTTCGATAACCTCGAAAGGTCCTATGTATCTCGGGCTTAGCTTGCCTTTCTTACCAAACCGCATCACTCCCTTCCAGGGTGACACTTTAAGTAGGACTTTGTCACCTACTTCGAAGTGAAAATCCTTACGCTTAGGATCAGCGTAACTCTTCTGCCTATCCCGGGCAGCTTTGAGACGGTCACGAATCTGGACAATCTTGTCCGTCGTTTCGAACACGGTCTCTGGTCCTGACAACTGGACATCTCCAACTTTCGCCCAACAAATAGGCGATCTACACTTTCTACCGTATAATGCCTCAAAAGGCGCAGCCTTAATGCTGGTATGGTAGCTATTGTTGTAGGAGAATTCGATCAATGGTAGGTTCTTATCCCAGCTACCACCCAAATCGATCGCACATGCACGTAGCATGTCTTCCAACGTTTGAATAGTACGCTCACTCTGACCGTCTGTCTGAGGATGGTAAGCCGTACTAAAGTTCAAACGTGTGCCCAAAGATTGTTGGAAACTCTTCCAAAAATGCGACGTGTACCTAGTATCTCTATCAGAGATAATAGCCACAGGTATGCCATGTAAGGCTACAATCTTATCAACGTATAACTGGGCTAACATATCGGAGCTATAAGTCTCCTTGATGGGTAAGAAATGAGCTGACTTAGTCAGTCTGTCAACTATAACCCATATTGTATCATTGCCTTTCCTTGTCTTTGGCAACTTGGTGATGAAATCCATCGTCACCATTTCCCACTTCCACGTAGGAAGTTCAGGCTGTTGTAGCAAACCTGACGGCTTTTGATGCTCGGCTTTGACTTGCGCACATGTCAAGCATTTAGCTACATGGGTGGCTACAGACTTTTTCAAGCCTATCCACCAATAATTTGCCTTCAGATCCTGGTACATCTTATCAGCTCCAGGATGAACGGAGTATTTGGAACTATGGGCTTCCTGGAGGATGACATCACGAAGTCCTCCAAAAATTGGAACCCATATTCGTCCATTTAATTTCAGAAGTCCATCCTTGCTAAGAGTTAACTGCTCCTCAGTTACTCCTAACTTTTCATTAGGATAGTTAGCTTCCAACACAGCTTCCTTCTGTGCTGCTAACAACCTTTCCATCAAACTGTTCTTTATTTCCATGCGCTTGGCATTGATTCGGATGGGTTTAACCCTTTCCTTCCGACTCAAGGCATCGGCGACTACATTCGCCTTGCCGGGATGGTATTTGATTTCACAATCATAATCATTTAAAGTTTCCATCCAACGGCGTTGCCTCATGTTTAATTCCTTCTGATTAAACAGATGTTGGAGGCTCTTGTGATCAGAATAAATCACACACTTGACACCATAAAGATAGTGCCTCCAAAGCTTCAGTGCGAATACAACGGCACCCAGCTCCAAGTCGTGGGTGGTGTAATTCTTTTCATGCACTTTCAATTGTCGTGAAGCGTAGGCAATAACCTTTCCTTTCTGCATAAGCACACACCCCATGCCAGTGTGCGAAGCATCACAATAAACCACAAAGTCTTCTATTCCATCTAGCAATGTCAGTACCGGGGCGTTGCTCAACTTTTGCTTCAGAATATCAAAGGATTCTTGCTGTTTAGGGCCCCAAACAAACTTAACCTTCTTCTTAGTTAAGGAGGTTAGGGGTGCAGCAATCCTTGAAAAAATTTCTATGAAACGCCGGTAATATCCCGCCAATCCCAGGAAACTACGAATCTCTGTAGGCGTTTTTGGCTTTTGCCAGTTCATTACGGCTTCAACCTTAGCGGGATCCACCTGGATACCACGCTCACTAACCACGTGTCCAAGAAATTGGACTTCTCGTAGCCAAAATTCACACTTAGAGAATTTGGCATAGAGCTTCTCCTGATGTAGAAGTTTGAGAATACAACGAAGGTGTTCTCATGGTCAGCTTGATTCTTAGAATAAATGAGAATGTCGTCGATGAAAACTATGACGAATTTATCTAAGTAAGGCTTGCAGACGCGATTCATGAGATCCATGAACGCGGCTGGTGCATTGGTGAGCCCAAAAGGCATCACTAGGAACTCGTAGTGACCGTAACGAGTCCTAAATGCAGTCTTGTGAACGTCTTCATCTTTGACCTTCAATTGATGGTAGCCTGACCTCAAATCAATCTTTGAGAAGTAACTTGCCCCTTGAAGCTGATCGAACAAATCGTCGATTCTGGGCAAAGGATACCTATTCTTGATCGTGACTTTATTAAGCTCGCGATAGTCGATGCACAGACGCATCGACCCATCCTTCTTCTTGACAAACAAGATTGGCGCTCCCCAAGGAGACGAACTAGGTCTAATGAACCCTTTAGCCAGCAATTCATCTAGCTGCGTCCTCAACTCCTTCATTTCTGTGGGTGCCAATCTGTATGGTGCTCTAGCAACTGGTGCGGCTCCGGGGATGATATCAATCCTGAATTCCACTTGTCTATCTGGTGGTAAACCAGGTAGATCTTCAGGAAACACTTCTGGGTATTCAGAAATGACAGGGATGTCTTCTATCTTTGGTTTAGGCTCATCAATAATCACTTGCGCCATGTAGATGACACACCCCTTCTTCAAACACTTGGAAGCCTTGAGCATAGTCACTTGCTCAGGTAGTCCATACTGGGTATCTCCCCGAATGGTGAGTGATTCACCAGACGGAGTCTTTATCACTACTTGTTTCATGTTACAGACGATTTGGGCCTGGTTATGAGATAACCAGTCCATACCCAGAACTATGTCAAAACCAGCCAACTTAAACGGAAGTAGAGACAGAGGAAAAGAATGGTTCTTAATGGATATAACACATCCATCTAACATAGTTGAGACGGTTTCTATGGTTCCATCTGCTAACTCTACTTCATAATTCACTTTTAAGGCTTTGACAGGTAATTTCAGCAATTCACAAAATTTATGATCTACGAAAGACTTATTTGCGCCTGAATCAAAAAGTACTCTTGCAAAGACATCATTTACAAGGAAGGTACCTGTTATGACATTATCGTCTTGCAAAGCCTCTTTCGCGTCCATTCTGGAGACTCTGGCATTAGTCTTCTTAGCCTCTTCAGGCTTCTTGTTGTACTTTGGGCAGTTGATCTTGATGTGCCCCTTGTCATTGCAACGGTAGCACGTTGTGTCTTTTATCTTTTTGCAATCCAGGGTTTTGTGATCCGTGGACTTGCAAATTCCACAAGCAAAGGGTTTTGACCGAGTCTGAGAGTTCGACTCCAGTCTGCACTTTCCATAGTGCGCTTCTTGCAAATTTTACACTTGGGCTTTTCACCATAATTATGCCCATCCTTCCTCGACTCCGACCCTTTCTTGTTGTCACCGCTCCCACGGTGCTTCTTATTCGACTTTTGTGAACCATCATCTTCACGCTTCCTCTTCTCGGCCTCCTTATTCCTCAGCGATCTCTGCCTGACCGCATCCAGAGTGAGGGATAAGGAAATGTCAGTTACAGACCTGAAGGTAGCTGGCCGAGAAGCTTTTACGCTTGCCTTGATCTCGGGGGCTAAACCACCAATAAAGCGAGCGATTCTTTTTGGCTCCGGGGTTACCAGGTAAGGAACCAACCGGGACAGCGTATTGAAGCTTGTCAGGTAAGCTTGACAGTCGAGGTTCGTCATCACCAACGATAGAAAGTCAGATTCTATCTTCTCCACCTCATGTTGAGGGCAGAAATTTTCCTTGATTAGGGCAATGAATTGATCCCACGACATATTATACAATGGGATTTTTCCGGTGGCCTCGATCAGAGATCTCCACCATGCTAACGCTTCACCCTTAAAGGACTGTGACACAAACTTAACTACATCCCTTTTAGCTCACCCGCTGATATCTACCACCGTGTCCATCTCGTCCAGCCAAGTCATACAGTCGATGGCTCTTTTTTCCCCAGTAAAATCCCTGGGCTTACAAGACACGAAGTACTTATAGGAGCAACCTTTGTTACGGGGTTCTTGATGCAGTACTAAATGCTGAGATGGGACACTTTGATGGTTGGTGGACTGACGGTCATCACCATCTTTCTTGGGTCCATTCTTTTTGGGAGGAGGCTTGCTATGAGCCTCAGAATGTGTCTTGGGCTTTGAATGTGGTGCAGAGTGGGTCCTACTTCGAGTACCACTGTATTCTTCATACTGCCTTTCCAAAGCCTGTGTAACAGCGCCGTCTATGATCGCTTTTAATTCAGCACCCGTTAACGTAATCTGGGCGTTCTCATTTTGCTCCACTGGATGGCTATTTATTTCATTTGAGTCAGCCATTTGAATTGAACTGTTGCAGAAAAACAAGGACAATATTTTATTTGGGAGTTTATTATGGAATTACCCCTTAGGGTAACTCGTTAACCATGGTAAACAGAGACCACATTTGGTTAACTTATTAATCGTATAAATTTAGGATTTCAATTAAAATTTATCCTAATTATAAACAATAACAATATATTTTAGCACATAAGGCTTAGTCACATGGACAACTTAAATTTTGAGCTATGATTTCAGAGAATCAAGACTTTTAAGGTTTGAACCTAGTTCATTACCCTTATTAGACAGGGAGTCATAGCTACCACTGTCTTTTGGCTCATATGGAAGTGAGCTGGGCCCGTAGGCATCATATTACCACGTATGGTAAAATATGATCATCTTAATTGATGATCTTAACCCATGATTCAGAGATCATATAATTGAGTTTGGAATCTTCTAAAGAATCCTTATACATATAAGAATGACATATGATTTTAACGAATCACTTCTGCCAGGAGTGTTAACATGTTTTCAAGATGTTAACAGGGATTTGAATCTTTTAAACAGGTCTTACCATCTTGGCCCGGTCTTATACTTGACACGAGGCTAGGTTTCACACTTTAAGATTCTTAAGTGCATAATTACATAGGCAGATTAATTTAAAAGGAATGATTTTAATTTATTTATTTCATTTATAAATTATTTATGCGCAAAATGGCAAACATGAAATTTATAAAACAAACATTCCATTGATTTATTCAAAATATTATACACTGCCCTAAACGGGTCTTTTCAAATAACAAACTTACCCTCGCAGGGGTCAAACAAGTACTTGCCCACGCAGGGGCTTTAAGCAAACAAACTAGTCCACGCAGGGACCTTAACAATTCAACATAATTGTCCACGCAGGGACTCAAAGCAAACATACCAACACACATACCCATATAGGGCTTAACAACCAAATACACCCACGCAGGGGCTTACACAGAAAATGGAAGGATTCAATGATCCTTCTTGTTCTTCCCTTTGATCAATCCTACTAATCCCTGGAAGAAAGTCTGTCTCTCCCTACGGTCCCTGTGCACTTCCCGTTCCACCTGATCCAGCCTCTGAAGGAGTTCCTCATGCTCAGGTGGGGAGAACCTAGGCGGCTGCGATTGAGTCCGTATGATAGGCCTAGGTGGTATCTGGTACCCTTGTGTTGGGTACCCAACTCCCCATGGAGCTCCGTATGGTCCTTCTGGTTGCAGGGTATTGTAGTTAGCTGCCACCAAGTAGGGGTCGGCCTCTGCATACCCGTAGTTGTTGTGGACTGGCGGCTCGAACGGGTTATAAGCCATGGAACCTGTATAAGCTGGGATTGGGTTGTCAAAACCCATTGGCGGCGGCTGCGGCATCGCGGGGTTGGAAGGTCCACCCATTTGTGGGTCCTCCTGATGTGGCGGGTAGTGGCTGGCACTTGACTGACGTGGGGAACTGAAATGGAAGTCCCCTGCTCGTGCCGATATGCGAGCACCGGTTCTCCTACGCCTTGGCGGTTGAGGAGGTGCCGGCTGAACTGGTGGCGGTGGAGGTGGTGGCGTAACTGCCACAAATCGGTGATCCTCAGAGGAATCTTGATGATGCTGCTGCTGCTGCTGCTCATGAGGCGACTAGTGGTGAGAAGGTGTGTAGTACCACTCGTGCCGAGTGAACATGGCTTGGAAACTGTCTGGACCACCATAGGGTGATCCGTGAAAAGACGATACGTCGGAGATCTCGATCGGATGGTTTGGAGTGCCACTAGCAGGTTCGACGGGGTCTGTATCCTCGTCCATGTCGTCAGCGTGATCGCCAGAGAAGTGATCGTCTGGCCCTAGTGGGTTGAAACCCACGGGTTCTGGTAAGTAATTTTCCGGATTAAATTGGCCTCGAAAGATGGGTGTGGGGTCACCATACGAATGATGAGATAGGGATCGCTGAAGTGGTATGTAGGACAGTTGAGGGTTATTGGGTTCATAAGGGTTAAGAACAGGAGGTGTTAAACTATGCGAAACCGACCGTCTGGCCGGCTCGAACAGGTTTCTCCGGTTCTCCCGAGGGTCGTCACTCTCGGTGGTGGATGGAGCTCGCCGTTGCGAAGGTCCAGCTTCATGGTCATTGGGGGCGGTGACTGGCCCCTTGCCTCGTCCTCGTCTCCTAAAGAATCTTGGCGGCATTTTTTATTCCTGTCAATATTTTATGAGATAACAATAACAAAATATAAAATTTAAAGGACAAAACAAAACGCCGAATAAGGTGGAATTTGTCCGATGTTATAAGTCTAGACTCGAAGGTTTAGATATGTGCAATTGTATAACTGAGATTAAACACAAAAGGCTAGTGTTTAATTCACTCAGAGTTGGCTCTGATACCAACCTATCACACCCCGATTTTCCACGTGTCACCGGTGGACCCGGTGGGGGAGTATCGTGACGTGGTTGGCAACGTAATAGTCAAACAACACAATATGATTATGCACAGCGGAAGCAAACTTAAAATATGATACAACCGAATTTAATATAATATTGTTTATCAATGTAACAATATCCGGAAGTTTATCCACAGAACGGATCGAAATAAAATAATATTAATGGTTCAACAGACTTCAGGCATCCTAAGCTGGCGAGACTTTTTATTGATGCTAAGGAGACAATCCAGCCAATTTCGTTTAGTACCTGCATTCAGTCTTTTTGGGAAAATACGTCAGTTTACACTGGTAAATACAATCAACTGACTCATTTTGGAAAATGATTGAAAATTGGTTTGGATGCACGTGGCATAAACATTTTTGTTTAACTTGGGAGAATTATTTAATATTATAATCTTGTGAACGAATTACATGTTACTTATGCGTTCAGTAGCCCGGATCTTGTCCGGGTTAAAGATCAATAGACACGCCACATTATTGAGTTATACACTGACAGGTGTACGCCTACACCCCGTGCTCAGGTCGTGGCCATCTCGTAAGATGATGCCAAGGATATCCGGGACATGGTCATTAACCCCCCAAAGGCTGTAAAGTAAACAAGACTGTTTAAACGAGCCGATCAAATTATTCAACTACCCACTTTAACGGTGGAGATTTGATGCCCGATCAAGCGGTATGCTATATACCGTAACCCAAGCCCGTATAGGGAAAATAAGTTAAAAGTATTTACCTGAGTAAGTATTAATCACAATAAGCAAAATGCACGTAGCTTTTACTGGTCCTCCTAATCTGGAACGAAGGTTTATAATAATCTATTAGAATTCTAACGGGCCTTTTATTAAGCTTAAGCTTAGACCGGCTAGTTTCAAGGTACGGTTCGTACGCACGATTAAGCGAAGACCGGATAGAATGTGATTCAGACCCGACAAGTTTGAAGACTTGTTTAATATGGGTTTATTATTCACATTCTGGATTTTGAGATAAAACCGATAAGGTTTGACCCGTTTCGGCTAATTTATGTAAACTTGTTACATAAACCGAACCGTGCGCGTAATAAGCGTAACGGGTATCCGTAAGAGCCATATACAGGTTTCCTAAGTTAATATGCTTCAAATATGTTGTGACATCAGTAAGATGTCTTTCATTATGCCCGAAACGTATTTAAACACAAACTAGGCCCCGTTGGGTAGTTTGGTCATTTAAAAGTGTATAAAAGAGTTTTAGTAACATTCTGAGTTATGGGTCTGATGTAATCAGCAAATATACTCAATTTGCTAAGTTATATCAGTAGGTTAAAGCATGTATGTGAAATTTATCATTTTTAACCAAACTATGCCCCGTAGGGGTATTTTGGTAATTTCACATAAGCCGAAAAGCTCAAAACTGAAGTCTGAGTTCATCAACCTTTGCTTACTGTTAAAACATTCTAATTTGCCTAAAATATCAGTAGGTATCAACCCGGGTATGCTCAATATGATTTTAAAACATACTATGCGTTAAAAACGCTAAATAAGGCGATTAAAGGCCATTACCGGGTTCGGTACTTAAATCTGATAATTTTATATTTCCAGAAGGCTTAAAATAATTTATTTATCATATGTGATCAGTAGCAAAAGGTTTGGAGTCGTTTAGATAGGTAAAACTCATTTTATGGCCCGTAAGGGCAAAACCGACAATTACCGGATTAAGCCTACGACTATGAGTTATGCTCAGCCTAAAATTAATTAAAAATATTTAAAATTCCCAAAATAATATATTACATCAGTGGGTATTAGTTTTGATGTCAAAAAGTAGGCTTAACTAGACTATACGCTAATTATGCCGTTTAATTAACATAAAGCTTTAAATTTGCGATATTGAGCATAACTCTTAATCTACAAGTCAAACTGATGTCAAACTTTGCATACAAGTTTATATATCAGTATTTAAGGTTTCTTTACTTTTACATTTTCATAAATCACGTTTTAAGGTAATAAGGGCATAACGGTCAACATATGAGTAATTAACGGAAACATGCATATTAATTGGATAACTAATAAACCAAGGTGTATAATCACAGAGGGTTGTTCTAACATGTAACCTAGTCCAATTAAAGCTCTGATGCATTTCTAAAACATACTTAAACGGGTCAGAACTGAAAGTCAAAGTGAAAGTCAAACTATGCGACTTTCGGTTCCGAACCGGGTCTAAACAGGAAATTGTCGGGTTGAACATGTTTAGACATGTTCTTACACTTATTACTAAGTTATAACAATGATCAAACAGGTTGTATATGATTTGCATTGCTAATTATGCATAAATGGTATTTTAAGCTTCCTGTTGACTTTTCTAAGTACATGTTTGACCCGACATTTGAACTAGTTAGAGTGGTGATCAGGGGAAACCCTTTTGAGGTTTTATTACCCACATAAATACCAACATATAACTACTTTTAATTCGAGATATGACTGGGCCATTATTGACCAATCTCGAAGTCAAACCGTAATTACGACGGTTTGACTTTTAGCTAATTAACTAAGCTAAAACTAATTAAAGAATGACTAGCAGACTTACAAGGGTCCAATGCACTAAATATGATCACTTAAGGCTGCTTGATAGCTCCAGAAATGATCCAACAATGCAGGAGAAGGTGTGGGAATGTTTGTAACTAAAGAGGCTTTATATAGTGATCCAAGACACCATAAAAGCTTGACATCTTAGTCTAGCACCCATCCACAACTGATTAACACTTGTCCTAGTGCTTAGGGGGTGCCTAGGGGTCGTCCACATGTGAGAAAAACCGGCTAGAATGGTCACAATCGCGCATAACAGGCTGCTGCCTGTTTTCTGGTGCTGGGCAGGTGCTTGCGCACCGTAACAATTATTTGTTACGGTGCGCAACAAATCATCAGGGACCAAAAATGTTGTTCTTTCATGCTTTCGAAAAGGCAACCTCAATATCCGACTTTGGGGCCTCAATTATCATCTAGGGACCTCCAAGAAGTGCCTTATACAGTAACATACCCTACCATTTTGAATTGTTTCAGTTGAATTCATTTTGAAAGTGCCTTAAACGACGGTTTACCGTAGGAATTCTATCGGAACCCATCTAGCACTATGAATTTAATTATTGACAACTACATTCCTGGATTTTTAAATATACTAGATGTTCAATGTACGTATACTTGGGTCTTGGGATTGATAAATGAGGTCGTTCAGAGGTAAAAATTAACATGACGCCGCTTTTAAATCCTGCCAAAACATCTTTATTAAATCCGAGTTTACAACGCGTTTTGTCTTATATGACACGTGTCGTTAAATCGTTGAACACGAATTTTCGAGGTGTTACATTTAACTTCATTTTAGAGCTTTGAAATGGGGTTAACGGGGCTTAAACGTGTCAAAAATGCATCAAATAACAAGTTTGGGGCTTTAGGGGCTGTTCTGCCATTTATGAAACTTGGCTGGTCTGCACAAGGCTTACGGACCGTAAGCCCTTAGCCATACGGTCCGTAAGGACCTCCCAGATCAGAAAAATCTGTTTAACAGCCTGTTAACAGCTGTTATGCACCCATAACCCAGTTGCACATGTCTTTTCCTGATAATGGGGGGCCATTTTGAGGTACCGTGGAATTTCAACAAGTGTATGGATGAGATTGAATCACGGTTTACGATAAACGATCTTAACGGTTCAAGGAAATCTATAAATACCCCATGATCTCAACCCCAAAAACCCACACCTTTGAAATCTGAATTTGTTCTCTAAGTTGATGTGTTTAACACTTCATACCTGAGAATATTCGGATTCAAAACTTCCATTCTTGGACCCGTTGTAAGTGTTCTTTCGTTCTTTTCATTCGTTTTAGCATTAAAGTCAAACTGCGTTTGACTTTCTGTATTGACCAGTTTATGGTCAATGTGAAGTTCGTTTGAACTTCATAACGTGAGCGTAATCACGATGGTTATAGTCCCTTGTGACTATACCTACTGATTACCACGTTATCTAGGCTCAGTGACGAGTCGTAGTTTCGGCCAAAATACGTATTCTTACATATTTTGTAACCAAACTACTCTTAGGTATCAAAACCGTTTGTTTTGATACCAAACCTGTTTTCAAACCTTGTTAAACATGTTCTAACATGTTTAGCTCGTCACTTTTAGTTTTGTGCTTGTCTAGGGTCGTAAAGGTAAGCGATCTAAACAATCGCTTATACTTTCGAACCCGACCCGTTTGGTCGATCATTAGGATCCGGCCAAACACATTAGGTGACCATAGTTGTATAGGGAATAACCTTCCGAGGTTATACCTTATGGTCACGACGTTTAGTTAGTTGTATGATAGGTAGTTTATATGCCTTAGGTAAATTACAAAAAATGCCCTTTTACGCCAAAATTCATTTTAAGCATATGTAACATAACCTTTGGTATCTAAACTGATTAGACAACAATATTAAACATGTTGAGGCATATTTTACTTATCATATGACTAGTTAGGCGTTCCGAACGCGTTTCACGCGAACGACGCGTTAAAGTAGCATAAGCTACCTTAATGGGTCGCGATGGGTCGACAGCACTTAGGTTAGGTTTCATTTAGGATGTAGGACTTGTTAAACCATATCACATGAGTTCCAACACTCATTTGGTTTACAAGACCTCATTCTGTCCGATCTTTCGATTTAGGCATCTATTGCTTGACTAGTGATTCAATTACTAGGTGCTGCTTGATTTCTCTGGTTTACTCGAGTTTATTGAAGTACTATTGATTGAAGATACCTTGCACTACATATGAGTACATAGTTCCCCTATTTTACTGTTTTCAATTGTTTTGGGTTGATTCATATGTACAAAATGTTTTCAAGGTTTAAACGATGATTCCAAAAACGAATAGAATGATTTATACTAAACTAATAACGATTTCGATAATGTGAACGAACTTGTTGGTTGTAGTTACATAACGAATGACATTCATTAATTTTGGCCGAACCGACCAGTATTAGGTTATGGTACCATAGGATCTGACAAATCTCGTTATTGCACTATACCCATGGTTATGTGTGGGTGTTGTGGGTAACGACTGAATCTGTAATTATTAACTTACCCTTTGGGGGTTTGTTAATACGAGAAGCGAGGAACGAGGTAGTCGAGTCACGAAGGTTTGAATGTTATTAACGAGACGACCATATATAAGTTTTCACAAGTTAAAACGAGGATGATTTGAACGATTTGTAAACGATTTGGAAACGATTTGGAAACGATTTGGAAACGATTTGGAAACGATGTGAAATGATTTGGGTAAACGATTGGTTTTTGGCTAGTGTTTAGATAGCGAGACGGGTGTAATGTGGAGAAAACATGGTAGATACGCTGCTGGTACTTCTTATACATAAGTGTTTTCAACATATTACATACCGTGGCGTTATTTAGTTCACTTGGGTAAACTATATTGTAACGATGTCACTCAACGATGTTTTCGAAATAATATACGAGTTTATTAACGAGTTTATACGAGATGTTTTACAAGATGGTTTTCTAAAACAAAAAGCTTTTGAGTTAAGAATCATGGCTACGAAATTTCATAAATTATAACCATCTTGATTTGAGTTGGTTAATCATGTTGCAATATTATACACTTTTTAAGAACAAGGTTTTCGAGGTATTGCAATATATGTAAACAAGCCATGATTCCGATACTCTTATAAAACCTATGTACTCGCCAGCATTTCTTTGCTGACTTTGTTTTTACATATGTTTCAGGTGTTGTTGCTTGATTGACGTTCTAGGATGCATGCGTCACATAGGATCTGGACGAGGCCTTAGTGACATAAAACAATGATAGTCGATATAAAACTTGTTTGTTATGTGTTAAAACAATGTTAATGTTTAATATTATCAATAAAACGAAACACTTTTTGTATCCATGGTTATGAAACGATAATTCTGTTACAACACCCCCCGACGTTTCCGCTACGCTTTGTTGTTTTACGTGGTCGGGGTGTGACAGGGAGCGCCAATTTTATTCGTTAAAAAGAAAGATGGATCAATGCGTATGTGCATTGATTACCGTGAATTGAACAAAGTCATGATTAAGAATCGGTATCCATTACCAAGGATCGATGATCTGTTCGATCAACTGCAAGGAGCTCGATTTTCCTCTAAAATCGATTTAAGACCAGGATATCATCAATTAAAGGTACAGGAAGAGGACATTCCTAAAACCGCATTCAGAACAAGGTGTGGCCATTATGAATTTACTATCATGCCATTTGGTTTAACCAATGCCCCAGCCGCATTTATGGACATGATGAACCGAATATGTAAGCCATATTTGGATAAATTCATAATTGTCTTCATAGATGATATTCTCATTTATTCTAAAAGTAAAGAGGAACATGCAAAGCATTTGCACGCACTTTTAAGGCTATTAAGAAAGGAAAAGCTTTATGCTAAATTTTCAAAGTGCGAGTTTTGGTTAGAACAGGTACAGTTTCTTGGACATTTAGTGAACCATGAAGGAATTCATGTGGATCCAACAAAGATCGAGGCGATTACCAAATGGAAAACCCCTGAGTCACCAACCGAGGTTAGAAGTTTCTTAGGATTGGCCGGTTATTATAGAAGATTTATTCGAGATTTTTCTAGAATAGCCATTCCTTTAACTAAGTTAACCTGTAAATCCATTAAGTTTGAATGGGGACCAAAACAAGAAGAAGCATTCAGAATTCTTAAACAAAGATTAACTAATACACCCATATTAGCGTTACCAGAAGGAACTGAAGACTTTGTAGTCTATTGTGACGCTACTAAGTTAGGTTATGGATGTGTATTAATGCAACGCCAAAAGGTTATAGCTTACGCATCTAGACAACTTAAGAATCATGAAGAGAATTATTCAACCCATGATCTAGAATTAGGAGCTATAATTTTTGCCCTTAAGATTTGGAGACATTACCTTTACGGTAGTAAGTTTACCATATTCACTGATCATAAGAGTTTAAGGTATGTTTTCGGGCAAAAAGAATTAAATATGCGACAAAGGCGCTGGATGGAGATGCTTAGTGATTATGATTGTGATATCCAGTATCATGAAGGAAAGGCAAATGTAGTGGCAGATGCTTTAAGTCGAAAGTATCATGAAAAGCCAAAAAGGGTAGGTTCTCTCAAATTAAATCTATAAGTAGATTTAAATGATCAAATTAGAAAAGCACAAGAATCAGTAATCAAGGAAGATACTGAAAAATTAAGGGTATGCTAAAGGAATTAGAACAAGGAACAGATGGAATTTGGAGATTCCATAAAAAGAGAATGTGGATACCTAAATTAGGAAACCTACGTCATCGTATATTAGAAGAAGCCCATAAGTCTAAGTATACGATGCATCCAGGAAATGATAAAATGTATCAGGATTTAAGAAAGAATTTTTGGTGGATAGGAATGAAAAAGGACATAGCAGCCTATGTTTCTAAATGTTTAACTTGTTCACAAGTTAAAGCTGAACACCAGAAACCCTCAGGTTAGTTACAACAGTTAGAAATGCCAGTGTGGAAATGGGAATTGATAACAATGGATTTTGTTACTAAATTACCTAAAACAAGGAAATGTAATGATACAATCTGGGTGATTGTAGATAGGCTAACCAAGTCAGCTCATTTTCTACCAATGAAGGAAACTTTCAGTATGGAACAATTAGCCAAATTATATGTAAATGAAATCGTTTCATTACATGGAATTCCTTTATCAGTTGTCTCTGATAGGGATAGCCGATTTACCTCTCATTTTTGGTCAAGTTTCCAAAAAACCATGGGAACCAAGTTAAATCTGAGCACAACTTATCATCCTCAAACGGACGGACAAAGCGAAAGAACAATTCAGACAATGGAAGACATGCTTAGAGCTTGTGTAATTGATTTCGGAGGTAATTGGGACGATCACTTACCTTTAATAGAATTTTCTTATAATAATAGTTATCACACAAGTATCGATGCTGCACCATTCAAAGCACTTTATGGACGAAAGTGCCGAACCCCAATCTGTTGGGCAGAAATTGGGGAAAAACAACTATCTGGACCTGAGATAGTACAAGAAACAACCGATAAGATTATTCAAGTCAAGGAACGACTAAAAGCAGCACGTGATCGATAAAAGAGCTATGCTGACAACAGACGAAAACCCTTGGAATTCCAAGTAGGAGATAAAATGTTATTGAAGGTCTCTCCTTGGAAAGGAGTAGTAAGACTCATCAAAAGAGGAAAGCTAAGTCCCAGGTATGTTGGACCTTTTGAGATTATTAGAAAAATAGGACCTGTAGCCTATCAGCTACAATTGCCAGAGGAAATGGCAGGAATACATGATGTATTTCATGTATCTAATCTCAAAAAGTGTTTAGCTGATGAATCACTAGTAGTGCCTCTTAAGAACATAGAGGTAAATGAACAACTTAAGTTTGTAGAGAGGCCTCTACAGATCGAAGACAGGAATGTCAAGAATCTCAAGCATAAGAGACTAGTTCTGGTCAAAGTAAAGTGGAATCCAAAAGAGGACCCCGAGTACACATGGGAGCTTGAATCTGAAATGCAAAGGAAATATCCACACTTGTTCCAGTAGATCTCGAGGACGAGCTCTAAAACAATGTGGGGATGATATAACAATCCTCAATAAAACCGACACCCTCATAATATTTCCGACACCCTAATATATTTTAAAATATCCCAACATGTCCCAAAATACACCCCATACGTGAAAACGGGCCCCAAATACATTAAATATTATAAAATTTAATTAAAAATATTGTTTTTGGTTTTTAGGCGGGCCGCGTAAAGGAACCTTAACCCTTACGCGGGCCGCAACAACTTAAAAAGCTGGCAAAGCCATGTGCGGCCACGTGGCCCAACACCCGGCGAACCTACTCGATGACCCAGCCCAGCTACGCGTTGACTAGAGTTGACGCGGGCCGCGTAAGGCCTTGACTTGTTTTACGCGGGCCGCGAGAAAACCCAGGTGAAGCACTATATAAGCTGGCCATCGGATCTTCATTCGAAATCGTTCAAAATCGTTTTCTTTCTCTAAATTCTGAATAGTATACATAATACACGGGTATTGAAGTTCTGCTCCGTTGTAAGTATTATAACCCCTGGATACGTATTAGATACGCTGACCGATTGATCTAGGGTTCCGTAACGGCTGTCGTGGTTCTGCCCGACGTAGTCGTTGGAATGCCGTCTCGGGGAGGGTATTACTAATGTTAAAATGGGTTATTATACTAACGCGTGTGCATTTGTGTAAATTTTAGATTGTCACCAGGAAACCCTTACGAAAAATCTAAGACAACAATGTGAGTTGATCCGCTTTTTGTAAACCTTTTGTTAACTATTTTTACAAAACCTTAAATACTTTTCCATGCGAATAACAGTTATTGAGTATTTGTAAGAATACAATTATCATGAGTATGTTGGGGTTTTGTATACAAAATTTGTTACCACCTGGTCAAGGAGTAACATTTCCACAAGTCAGGTTCGACAGTACAATGGATGTTAATTGATATGTCTTGGAAACAAATATAATTGCGAGATCGCCCTCAATATTGTACACTGGGTTTTACTTAAACTTGATTAAACTGGGATTCACTCACCAGTATTTCCCACTGACAAATGTTTTTAAAACGCGTTTCAGGTTACAAACTGTGAAAGCCAAATAGAAGCCAGCTGGACAGCACTGAAGGCTTGAAAAAGTGGCAATAAAGTTACCTAAAATAAAATATATATTTTCATTAAATAAAATAGGATTTATTCCTATGAAAACGTGTGTACTACGAACTTGGGTTTTAACCCATTTGTTTAATATTATGAAAATGTGGTATTTTACTCTGATTCAATATTTCCTAACTACGGTCCTGATGAAAAATTCCGCTGCCAAATTAGACAATATGCGATACCACCGAAACTGGCTCGCGGCCGCCCGTTCCCGGGGATTAGGGATCGGGGGTTGCGACAACATGTGTTTTGCGTATAGAAAGAGAAAGTAAAAAAATAAAAGATATTCCCTTTATGCCATTTCTCTAATTTTTTCTTCTAAAATAATCTTAACCCTCCATGTCTAAGAGTAATTGTAACACCCTGTCTATTTATTTTAGATTTTCGTATAATTATCGGTAAGTAAATGCGTAATTACGATAGCACATACTTATAAAAATACCGGTTTATTTAAAACTTTTACATTAAAAGTAATACAACATAATGTAAAAGTATTTGTCATTTAAAAATTAACGACGAAACAATGTGCGGAAGCTTTTTTTTCATGTGTTCGGTTCTTCTTCGAGCTTGATCGTCCTCCGTTGCTGTATAATATACCTACATTTAAAAAAAACATGAAATGAGTTAGTCATTCGGCGTTTTTAAACATAATCGAACCAGTTTGTGGGTCAAAATAAGCCAACAACAAGATCAGTAACAATTTCCAAAATTTTAAGCCGTAGCGTGTCGCGACGGCGTTCACAAAACCTGTCGCGTGTCGCGTGGCGCGGGGGGAAACCATTTTCTAGCAGGTCCGTCTCTGGAACCTGCATGTCTGTCCAGCTATAGTTTTAGTCGTAAAACGAACTTTAAAGTGTCATAACTTTTTATCTACAAGTCCGTTTTACCCGATTCTTTTTCCTACGCGTTCGAAATTTAATTCTCCATCTCATGGAGTCAATACCTGATATTAAACTACTTCAAAAATTCAGATTTCAAGCTCTTGGGTTGAAATCCCTTTTTAACACTTTTGACCCGTTTACGATTTAATCAAACAAACTTGTTAATTACCTTTAAAATGTCATGCAAATCACATTATATCAGTTTACCAATATTCAAGGTTCAAATTACGGGTTCTTATGCAAATCTTAACCCGTTTTGCATATCCACTTATTTTGACCCGTTAAGGGTGTTTAACATTTTCTAGCTTAAATCACACTTCATTTTAGTTTACATCCTACCTTCATTTTTATACATATTCCAAGGACTCAATTTAACAAAACGTTTATTTCTAAACAACTCTTAAAGGTTGTTTGCCCTATTTACCCCTCAAGGTCCTTTTGGTTAATTTTTAGTCCTTCATTTTTATGACGAAGGACCTTCGCTAATATTAGACCAAAATATCGCTTTTAGCTATAATTCTAAACATGCGTACCTGGCTCGGGTCAAAGCTAAAACCCGTTTTAATACCACATCAATTAAATTACAAATCAATAGCACTGCAATTCCTTATGCTATTCGCCCTGTGAACATAATACTTGACCAAAAATCATTAGTCGAAAATGTCAAATGGTGATATCATCACCATTCAACCCATTTGGTCTAACGACCATTTTACTCTCATGAGATGGTATTTATTTACCATCTCATCCATGTAATCCATTCCGGTTTACACCGTTCAATCTTATTGCTTAAAAATCTTTTCATAATTCATTTGACACATCATGTTTTACGCTTTTGAGCGCCTTTTTCAAAAACAGTTGTTTGTTCATTAGCTCGTAGCCAAATTATCGTATTACCCTTTTTACTCATTTTAAGTTTACGCCATAATATATCGTTTCTTAAAATTCTTTGTTTATTCGGTGTACACATGACCGAATCAACGTTTTACTACTTTTACTTATTCAGACCCGTATTGTTACGTCTCGGGTTACCATAACCAAACTACTGTTTTATCTTATTCATAACTACTTCAACTAGTAGATAATCTAATAGTAAAGTATAAGCTTTACTTACCTTGCATCCAAACCACACTTTTCTTTTCGTTCTTGATCCGTTTGACCCGCTTCCTCCACAAGCTCCCACCTAGCTTTTTAAGCGTCAAACTATCATTATAATTCGTAAGATAGTTAGTTTAGTCATTGTCAATCACGGCTATTCCATCTTACAAATTCTATGTCGAAACTACTATTCGACTTCTTCATCAGTTAATTTGACTTATAAAAGTCATCTACCCTTAATCATAAAAATGCAAATTTGCGTTAAATGACTCATTTAGGCAATCTCATCAATTATCAAAGACAATTTATTCACTAGACAACTCCTACGGGTTTTCATTTATAAATGAAACCCCTTTTTTTATCATGTTATTAGGCATTCCTACGGATACCTAACCAAATCAAGTTCTACTTAAAACCGAGTAGACGCGCGATTTCACTTAGGCATTTTAACAAACACCTAGTGGGCATAATTTTTACACATTTATAAACTACTTCATAACTAGTTATTTCTACCAAGTTTTACATCATTCTCAAATTCATTAAATCTAACATACATAACAACCCTAGATTCACTTCATGGAATTCAAACAACACCTATCTCATAATCAAAATTCTAGTGTTCTTCCTCATCTTACAAAACCCATTTAACAACTAGGTGGGTGATTAGGAAGTTCATAATCATGAACACAAATTCATAAATTTATTGACTAGGGTTCGTTCCTAAACATGGATTCATCCTAGTTTTACCCAAACATCAATCATTCAAGCTTGAATTTCGATTTTCATAAGTTCATCAAGAATCTCAACTTCATAAATATCAAAAATTAGACATACCTCATGATCCCCTAAGCTTGGTGATCGTTTTTATGTGTTCATGCATCGATTTAGGGCCTGAATTGAGCTTCAATTTGAAGATTCTTGAAGAACTAGGGTTGGCTCCCTCCCCTTCTTCTCCTGGTCGCTCATACGAGCACACATTGTGTGTGTGTGTTTTTTTTTTTTTTGTTATTTATTTAGTTAAATTTCAAGTTAACCCTTTTGGCCCCTCATGTTTATTTTTGTTTCAAAAGAAGCTATAATTCATTATTCATCACTTAATCACGTATTACTAACTAGGTTAATTATACCTAGTTAACTTAATGGGTTCGGGAAGTCATAACCCGTTTTATTTTAAGTCACGTTAACTCGGACCTTCTATATACTTTGTTTTCTCAAAGTATTTATCCTCCTTTTATTTATTATTAAGCTTATTTATTTAAATCCTAATCATTTTCGGTTTAATCTTTTCTGCTAATGGTATTCTACCAGCTCTTTAGTATTAACGGGGTTTAAATACCAAACCCGTTTTCGGGGTGTTACAGTAATGAGCTAAAATCTTTCTCATGCTTCTTATTTGTTATGCACTTTCTATTTAATCTTAACTAGTTTTTTTATCCGCCGCGCGTTGCGGCGGCGTCATACGTGAAATGACAACGTATAGACTACAATCAACCAGACTCGTTTCCGAACTAAATTGACGTCAAAACGTATGATAGCTCAAATTTATACCGTCGAATCAAAACGTATTACATTTGACCGATTTATTTTCAAAAAAAGCTTACGTCAAAACGTACATAAAAACATTTAATAATTGACTCAACTCGTTTTCAAACAAAAATTACGTTAAAGCGTAGAAGAACTCGAATTTATACCGATATGTCTATAAAAATAAAAGCGTAAGAAAATAGTTTTAGGGTAAGCTCGAAACATTAGAAAGTTGAAGTTAGAGGGTTACCTATGACATTATAGTAAAGTGTAGAGATAGGATGGGTTATATGTAAAAAGTTTGAAGGTTAAAAAGAAGTTAGAAAGTATGGGGGCTTTTTTGTCAAGTTAAAAAAGTAGAAGACTCATTTTAATCAGATTAGAAGGCTGATTTTTGTGTAGTTAGAAATTTGAGGGTGGAGTCTTATCAATTAAGAAAAGTTAGGGTGAATTTTATCAAAATAGAACCGACCTTTCATTTTCATATTATATAAATTCTCTTTTTGTTTATATAATTTTTAATGTTTTCACTTTTCCTTTTATTCTAGATAATAAGCCTTTAAAAGTAAATTATCAAACCGGACTTCAAGTGTTCTGTTGTCGTTATTATCTTGCATCGATTAGCTATCTAAATGGTGACACAAAGTTGACTTGTTTTTTTTTTAACCGTAAATTTCTTTTATTTCTTTTTTTCGTATGACTTTAACTCAAGACCTCCTTCTTTTAAAGTGTTTAAAAGCTTTACATTTGCTAATAGAGTTTTAGTGACTTCTACATCATAATTATTTTTCAATTTAAATATTTTAAATTATGGCATTTGCATAAAATAACATAGTATAATTTTAGAAACATTAATTATATATATTAAACGAAAGTGACCATGAATAGTAACCTAACATATATTATATTTTTTTAATATTTTGTTCTTATAAATTATTTTAAACATATATTATTTATATTCTATAATTTTCAAGATACGATATTATATATTAAATTAGCGTCATTTACAATTTTTCGTTTATTCTAATAGTATAGTTTAATGATATATTAAAATCGGAATTATCTATCTATTATACTAAAGCAAAATAATGTTGACCTTTTTGACTTTGATGTGGCAATGCTCTTTGGCCAGATAATTATGAATTGAGCGGCAAATCCTTTTTCTCATTCCTTCGCCAATTGTGAAACCGCCTATTGTTCAATATGGAAACCTAATTAATTCTCAATCAGTTGAAATTCTTCCCCAAAATTATGAATACAATTCATTGACGCTTCCTTTTCTTCATTCCATCTAAAAGTTGTATGTTATTCATCCGATTTGAGTCATGGTTTCTTTCAATCGGTGTTTCAGACTTACAATCGCCGGCCGTTTCTTTCAATCAGTGTTTCAAACTCTTTGATCGTGCCGTTTACAGTTGATTTCAACAGGTATGTTTATCAGACACACTAATTTTAGGGTTTCTGATGTAAAATTGTTCATCAGACACACTATTTTTTTGTTGAAGAAAATACAAATTGTATTTTTTTTTGTTGATTCAAGCATAAATACGGATTCCTCAGGAGCGGGTTGGATTAGTCCCTTGAGTTCATCTCTCTTGCTTCTTATTTGATTGCAAAAACTAGGGTTAGGGTTTTGATTTTTGTTAATTTAAGCACTTACCAAATTTTTTTTGTTCAATTTGTGTGGTTTCAGGAGACAAGAACAATTAGATTATTGTAAGAATTAGGCTCACTGCTCTTATTATTTGATGAGATTGAAAAAGGTAAATTGTGGTTTCAAAGTAAGTGATATAGATTATTGTGAAATTCGTAACATTTGAAACTTTATTTTGGTTTCTTTTGTTATTTATTTGTTTTTTCTTTTGATTTTTAGCTGGCAGCTCTACATTTACTGTTGATTGTTACCCATACTAAAGCCCATCCATGTTTAATCCGTGAACCAGCATGTCATGTGTCAATGCCACGAACCAAGAGAGGTGGGCATTTCTTGCTATTACTAATTGCCGGTCTACTCTTACAGAGGTTTAGACAAAGACAAACAGGATTCAACGCCGGTAATCATAGTTTTTAATAGGTTCAGTGTGTTGAAAAGGTCCAGCGGCGTACGGCGTTTAGTAAACGAGAAGATTAATTTTACACTTACCGCTGATAAAAAAATCAGTATTCTATATATATCCTTCACGCACGTTCAGTGTGTTGAGCGGTTTTGCTTGCTCATGATGACGGTTCATGCACGTTCTATGATGTTGCCAACTCTGAGGTACTAAATGATGATGTATATTATATGTTAGCATGTTGCATTAGCTGTAGGTGACATATTTAAACATGATTTCTCTTGATAATCAATTTTTTAAACAACTTCTTGCAAATATGATTATGTTTGCATAAATATGATTATGTGCGTATAATCGTATATATAGGGGTATGTTAATACATTAGTGGTTTTAACTTTTAAGTAGAGTGTGAGGACCGCATTAGCATTTGTACGTAATGGACACCAAAAACGACATGTCATCAAATGGATTTATAAAACTGATTATAGGTTGCAGCTTTTTTCATGATTCTTTTTGCACAACCAGAACAAGGATTAAGAAGGCCTTATGAGCTACACTTGGGAGTTGACTTTTGATTCATTTTAACCGTTATACCCGTTTTCTTTCTAAATGCATCAATTACCATTTTTCTTAACCCATTAGAGACGAAATTGCCACCTCTTGATTATATTATTTTTTTAGTTCATTAAATTTTGATAAAAATTACCTAAATATCAACCGGAAGTATACTGATACTATGCAATATTATGCAGATGACACTTGAAGGAACTATTGGTTACATGGCATATAATGAGCTAATTGAGGTCGGTGTAAATTCAGTTGAAATATTTTTGACCAGTTTATGAGTCAACATGAAATTTTATTTAGTCTACACTTTGCCTAAAATGGGTCAGATGGTTGAATTTCGCTGCCGGTGGAAAATGAAAGGTTGCATGGCCGCTGATTAGCAAAGTTTTTTTTTTCTTTTTAACTATTGTTGATTTTCCTTACTAGATAACTGATGCTTTGGTTTCAAACTCTTGACACTAACATAGAGAGTGATTATTATTTAAGACACTAATAGTTTTCTAATTTGCTATTGTAATGATGGTGTTACTGTAATTGCAGGAAATTGAGAAGATTGAGATCAATTGCTTTCAATACTTCTGCAAGTTTTTATGTTGTCAATGAAGAAGATGAAGGGAGTCCGAAAAGTTACGAGTTGAAAGGGGTTAATAATCCTGGCCAAATTTATGCTAATCATCAGACCTGTTGTTGGCTCTTAGAAGGATATATGATGCCTGGATCTCTCGTAGATGCTAAGAAGCTTCATGGGAAGATCTCGAAGTCGGGTTTCGATACCGATAACGTAATTTGCATTCGGCTTGCTGAGGTTTATGTTGCTCAGGGTGATTTGAGTTATCATGCCAGGTGCTTGATGAAATGCCCGACGGAGATTTATTCTTTTGAGATAACTTAATTTTTGATCTGATTGAAACGAGGTTACCGACTATAGTGTTCGGCCTGTTCTCGAAAATGTTGGCTGACAAGGTTGACCCGGATGAAGCAACATTTGCAAATGTTTTACGGGCTTTTAGTGGAGATAGGATTGGCCATTATAGTCTAAATGAGATCTACCAACTCTGTTCTCTTGGGGTTACGGTAAGCAAATTCCATCTCAATTTCCAGTTCAAGTTATTGCTAAAATTCTTCATTAATTTGCAATACCCAAATCACAGTAATCACATGTACACAAAATAAGGTTGCGATTGAGTAGAAAGTGCCGAATAAATAACACGCAATTTATTATTTTTGACCTATTAGAGTTAAGCATGACACAAGTTAACCTTTTATTAAACAAATTGTTTGAAATTGGCATGTCTAGGTTGATTTAATATCTGGTGCTACTTATTGGGTCAACAATTTAATGTTTTTAGCCCCAAATCTTGGCCGAAACTCGAATATTTTGTTGGAGATCGCTGGTTTGTTTGGTGATTCATTTATGCAATTACAATGAAAACTTTAGATTATTGCATCTTACTCTTATAAACTTACGTTGGTTGCTTATTATGTTCAGCTTGATTGTTCCTCCATTCACTTCAATATGTATGATGTTTCTTAAACATCATAATTGCCTACCGTTCTAATGATCTGGCCTGTGGGAAGCAGGGATGGGCAGAACATGGTTGGAACCGTGAGAACCGTTGTACCAAACAGTGACTACCACATAGAACGACCTGTTTAATATTTAAGGTTCGGCTATGGTTCTGTTTCCTACATTCAAAACGTCTAACAGGTTGTTTTACAAAGACCGACCCGTTTGATATATATTTTTTTTTACAAATGTCTTTATTTTGGTTGCAAGATATTTTTTTCCAATGTTATGTTATCTTTAGATTGTTTTTTCGAATTGATTATCTCTTTATTGTGTTTTGATGCGTCAATAAGCTATTTCGAGGGTGTTTGAATCGGTTAATTAAACTTACGTATATATATTTAGTTGTGGGTGAGATAAGCTATTTTGAACACGCGGTTTGAAGTTGTATAATTCCAAACTGCTTATTATAAGCTGATAAAGAGTTTTAATAAGGGTTAGTTATCATTGGCTTGCATGTAAAATTTATGTAAGCTTATATGCTTCTTAAAGGTGTTCAAAGTAGGATTTAGTTTATAGAATATTGTGGACATTGGAATCTTTTTCTTAAAAGTGTTCAAGCTTAGCTTATATGCTTCTTAAAGGTGTTTAAAGTAGGGCTTACTTTATAGAATTTTATAGATATTGCAATTGTATCAATCGGTACACCTTTAACATTTTTCGTCCTCAAAAGTGTTAACTCAAACATATTCAGCGACCAAGGTGTTGGTGGGTAAGTTCATTTAGTCCAAAAAGCTTTATTTCCACACTCAATATAGATTGAAGAATATAGAATACGGAGGTGGCAAGATGGCCGGGTTGAAAAGAGCCATTCCAGGTCGGTTGAATAAATCTTTAATGATTTGTGATTTTTTCTCATTCATGTATTTCAATTATTTAGTGTACTCTGATATTTGCGTTAGTAGTTTAACATTTATATAATTAAAATATTTGTGTCAACATTGTTAAAGGAGATATTTTTTTTTGAAAGCCACCCGTGTAATACACGGGTACTTAGACTATATATATATTAAACAAAAGTGGCCATGAATAGTAACCTAACATATATTATTATTTATTTTTAATATTTTAGTATTATAAATTATTTTAAACATATATTGTTTATATTCTATAATTTTCAAGATACAATATTTTATAAATTAGCGTCATTTACAATTTTTCGTTTCTTCTAATAGTATAGTTTAATGATATATTAAAATCGAAATATAGTGTTACGGCATGCTTATAATTTTTAACTGCGTTTCGATAAAAGCTTTGTTCAAAATTGAACGAGTCAATTATAATTGTTTTTTTGTTTGTTTGTTTCTTTACCGTGACAAACCGAATCGATAATATCCGAACTACTTTGATAGCAGTATAGAGTACCTCTTTTATATCATAAGCTATAGCAAGTGTCAGTGACAAATAAAACTGATATTGTTGGAACAACATCAACATTGGTACCACATCGATTACAATCGAACATCGGTACCAATATTTGTACTTTTGATATTCATTTTTTTTAGTTTTTGATCTATATCTATGTACCAATATTCTTTTAGGCATATCATGACAATATTTTTTGGGGTTTATCTTACAGTTGCTATACAAAGTGTGCCGATTACGGCATCGATGCCTTATTTAATCAAACCGATACTTTGTGGCTTCCCGCCGCAACGCGCGGGGGAAGTCCACTAGTTTATATAAGTTTTTAGATGACCATATATAAACAGACATACAATTACAATTTACAATCATATTTTCCTTTAGTCGATACCCTAACGAAATAAACGAAATATCAATCGAACTCTTGCCACGTAGCGCGTTGGAATGTCGTTCTTGATTTTCTGGTAAGTGTTCAAAACGCCAAAATACAAGTCGTCAAAGTTGCTTATGTTCCAATCACGGGCCCTAATACTAGTTACTATTATTGCGTATTGATTTGTGACATAAAATAGTGACCCAAAGTTGACTTGTTGTTTGTGAAGTAATTACACTGATCAGTCTCCATCTTTTATCTTTTATTACTTACTTTATTTCTTATATCATACAACAGGATCCTGTCAAAAATATCATACAACAGGATATATGTGGTATTCTGGGGGTGGGATAAGACTTTGGGACCTATAGGTCTTGGGTTCGATTCACACAAGGGGGGTTTTTCTCATATTTATTGGGTTTCCTCCTGAATTGGTGTATAGACATTATGTCTAATGGGGATGGATATGATCGGGTGGTTCCGCTCGTGGCACGATGATACTCCAGTGGTCTGTCAGTGATCAAAATTTGCCGTTCAAAAAAAAAAAAAAAAAAGAGGATATGTGGTATGGACATTTATCAAAATTTTCTGAACGTATATTTTAAAAATATCAAAATAATAACTTTGTTATATATATATTTCGATATTAGTTCAAGCAAGTTTTTTCTACCTCTGCAAACTAAAAAAATATTACGCATATATACTTTATGCTTACTTGTCACTGGAAATGCATTGCAATGCACAAATCTGACCAACAAATTTTTTTTTCATGTATATGCAAAGTGTTTCTCAAGAATCTACTATTTTTCTGGTATCAACTTTAGTTATCTACAATATTATTTCATTTGTTTCTTAAGAAGAGGGTCAATTATTTACATCTATTTATTACATTTATATTGTATGTGAAAAGATATTGTTCCGGATCTCGAACGATTCCGGTCATCTCACACATCTTGGCTACAAGTCACCCGCGGAGCCAACTGCCCATAGAGGACATCCGGTGACCACAATGCCAAACTCATAATGTTGTGCATGGGAAGACATCCCCTGTAGGAACCGTTCGCGTAATAATAAATAAAATAACAAATTTTATTGCTAGATTACAATACAGAAAAAGAGAAAGCTGAAAACTAAATACAATTACAACTGAAATAAAAGAAATACAAGAATTGGAGATGAAGAAGATTGGCTGAGGCACGTGTACACACGCTTCCCTTAAAACAAATTCCGAGTCTCCCAAGAGTACTCGTTTTGTTTCCCAGGGTACAACAGCCGGAGCAATAGTACTGCCGGAATTCGCCTACAACCCGAAGGTTACCTTGAACTTTGTAGGAAAACGATGAGAAAGTTGTAGAGAGAATGTTGAGTATGCTGTTGTGTAGCTGGTGTCCCTCTGCTGTGGGTATGGAGCTGTATTTATACAGCTCCTAGGTTGAAACAGTCAAAAACGAATTAAAGAGAGGTTTAGATTGCATTAAACGTCTTCAATGCAATTTAATACGTCATTTAATTCTCAGTCAAAGCCTGTTAACTCGTCAGTTACGAAGCTGGACTGAAACTGTACTGTTATTCAATGCTGGAAGCTTCTGCGCGCGCAAGTCACCCTGGTGCGCGCGCGCCCAGGTCTGCACGCCCATGCGCGGTGCGTCCTCTTGGCTCATTGCCATGCGTGCGTGCGCCACACTGGCCCAGGTCCATGCGCGCGTGCGCCACGTCACCTGTGAGCCTCTACGAGCACGCCACACAGTTGCGCCGTTTTGGCTCACTTCGGTGCGCCGCGCACGTCACATCAGACCCCCGTGAACCATGCGCAACCGCGCGCCTCCGTGCCATATGTACTCGCGCGCGCATGCGCGTGACTGTCACGTCATGCGCCGCATCACCTACCACTTGGTCCTTGCAACCCTTGTGCTCTACCACGCGCACGCGGTCAAAAATACAAAGGCGGCTCTCAAGCGGCTCGCGGCGATGCGAGCGTGCGCCATCAAAGCGCCACATTGCGCCTCATCGCCCACGCCACGCGCGAGCGAGCGTGTGCGAGTTAGGGTGCTCCGCACCCTTCGCGAGGACACTAGTGTGTGCTTCCATGAAACAATAATGATGAAGAGTTCCACCTTAAATACCCATTTAAGTTCCATCTTTCCTCCGATGTGAGACAAGGTGCTACTTTCCCTTTAGTTTCAGCATTGAATGTTCCAAACACCCAACTTTGAGCATCGATATCTCATTCATCTTAGCTCGGTTTTGGACGTGGTTTAGTTCGTTGCGAAGCTCTTCCAACATAGAACACAAACCCACAAATAAATATATAAAACCCGCTCATTTTATTATATTTATTTCTAGTCCAAAATAGGAAAAAATCATTTTCCTATATTTGTGAAAAATGCTATTTTCACCTATTTTCCCAACATCCCCATTATAGAGTGGGCCCAATCAGGTTAGACCCACCACTAACGGTTGTCACATGAGAGACCGCAAGGATATTCTCATAGCCACATTCCAACAATAAAAAGTTATTACACATATAGTTTTGCAAGTATAACATGTCAATAGTTATTGCAACTCATCATAATGTATAATATAATGTGAAACTAATTTATTGATTAGATGTGAAACAAAATTAAAAACATGTATCACCTTAACCATATTAAATTGAAACACAAGTTTCTATAATCTAGATTATATTGTTTCGTTTACAACAATCAATTGCATCATCAAACATTTCTTCAATCCCATACTTGAATTGGAATCCAGTGTCTAAGAGTTTTTGTGATGACACTCTAGGGAACATCATTTTCTCAGCGTCCTCTGGCTTCAAAACGCTATAAAAAAACATAGTTAGCAACGCTTTTTATTTGTTCCAAGACTGCTTATAAGAAATCACGGTATTAGAACTTACTCAATATTTGGTATTTCATATTCTGGATATTTGGTTGATAATAGTTTGTACAATTCCTCAATTGGTACTTCAGTTTTCGAACAAATATATCTCCCTATCGCATTAGGATGCTCAAAAAGATGAATGTGTGCGCTAGCTACATCATCAACATGCACAAAAGGCGCTCTCGCTAGCATAGCATACAAGTGAGTATCACCTGAAATTTATTTTGAATCTTATTACACTGTAACTGAACATATATTAACTTATGAGTTGTTACCAATATATAAGCATGGCACACCTTCTACGACAATAAAAATGAAATTGGATATCTTCTAAATAGTTTATAACAAAAATATAGTATATTAACTTAGAGTTATTACAAATCCGGATAGTCATTTTTTTTTGGTAAGAAAAAGTTATAACTTTTATAATTGTTCAAATAAGATGAGCTTGTATGAGTAAGAATTATGGGTGTAAACGAGCTAAATCAAGGCAAGCTCGAGCTCGGCCCGTTTCAAGTAATATATCTAAAACTTGAGTTCGGCTTGTAAGCACATTTTAATCTTAAGCTCGACTCGTTTTAATTTATTAACTACTATATATATGTAGACTCACACACGTGGCATAATTATATATAATAATATTTATTGCGTAACATATATTTATTATATTTAATGAACTTATTACATTTGTGAAAATAATAATTTGGTTTAGTTTCAAGAGTCTTACCAAGTTTGGTATATAAATTTCAACATTGGGGTCGGTTATTAAACAAGCTTCAATATAGGCTTGAACTTGTTTAAGTTTGGCTCGATTCGAGCTTTTAGCAAACCAATATGGGGTAACTCTCGAGCAGCTCAACTCGCTTCCCAAATCTCATAGAAATCTAATCATATGCAAAAACTTTAAAGAATTTTAATATAACGTAACAATAGTAGTACAAACTCACCAAAGATCATAGCCATTACGTTGCGCACAGAATTTGGGCATTCAAGGCCAAGAAACGGACCGTGAACAAACGTGGGGTGGACCGTCACAACATCTAATCCTTCTTTCTCGCCAAACTCAAGAATTGCTTTTTCGGTCATTGTCTTGGAAATATGATACCAAGCTATAAATTCTATATGAGAATTTATATAATCAATGTCGCTCCAAGATTCCTCACCTATAACTTCAGTATGTTTTTTCCCGTTAAACATAACTGCAGATATACTAGACGTGTACACAACTTTCTTCACCGTCTTTGAATCAACACATGCTTGTAAAATACCCAAAGCACCCTTAACTGTTTTTTCGGTCAACACTTCCACGCTATCATTACTAAATGTTGGATGCGCGACATGAAAGACACCTATGCAACCTCTGATTGCTGCCTCAAAGGTCTCGGGCTTGTTTATATCGGCGTCGAAAATTTTTAGATTCTCTGTGGCCTTAGGTAAGTTTGTGAGGTAGCTTACATTTTTCTTTGAGTCTAACAATAATAAGGTTCACATTTTCAAATGCACTATTTAGAATATGAAAAACAACACACACCTTAAGAACACGTTTAGCTAAATACGTCATAGAACCAATATTAAGTAGAAAAGATTGAATAAACACATATACCTGAACGAGATCTAACGGTAGTATTTACATAATATCCGTCTTCAAGCAACCTCTTGATCAACCATGATGCTACAAACCCATTGCCTCCGGTTACACAAACAATTCCTTTCTCCATCTTATTTTTCTTGATTTTGTGTGTAAAGATGAAAATATATTTGTTATATATTCCATTTCTGAGATAGAAAAGTAGGAAACAAACACAAGTTTGACAAGTTACTCAAAGTAGATCCAAGACAAAGTGCTGAAAAGTCAGATTAAGTTTCTTTATATTTTGTATTCAGTAATGGGCGGTAATATTTTATTTAACAATACCAAACGGTGATCAATGTTACTATTTTTCCTTTGAAAATGGTGTCTTCTGTATGACTTTTTCTTTAAATGAAGTTTAAACATATAGATAATTACAGTAAGTAAATGGATGTTGATATTCCTTGATTTGATTGGAATCTATTAAGTTATACACAATGGCAATGAATTTCACAAAATATGGGTTGTGTTTAACCAATTCATGTTAGTTTGACTTGAGATCAAACGAACACTTTTAGTTATACATGTCAATCCCGAATCAACCTGACAGGTTTACAGTTCACTATTATACTGTTACATGGTACTTTATATAGAAACCTTAACTTGTTGGATATTATTGTTACTGGGTCGGTTAAGAGGTTGTTGAGTTTGGTACATCGAGTCTTTTATTAGTTTAGATTCCTCCCCTCACCTCATGTATATATAGAGAGCATAGATGGCTTGTACTAGTTATCACATTGTGTTCTAGTGATGAGCTTCATACCTGATTACCTGTTATCATAAGTTTCTTCGTATACCTATAGAAAAAAAATGTCAGAGAACGTTTATCTATAGAAATTTGTGGTATAAATCTATAAATTTAGAGTAGTGATGTATTATCTATAGAAATTTGTTGTATAAATCTATAAATTTAGGGCAGTGATGTATTAAAAAATTAAAATAATACTTCTTTTGGAGTTAAACATGGATTGTTTGTGTCAACCTGTGACACGAGATGTACACGAGACATGGAGCGGCCGGTCTTACATGAACAGGGTTCAATCGTTTCCAATTTTAAAGGTTATTATTAACTTACTATAGTGGGTTAATGTTTGTCTAGTGGTTTAATATTTAGGGGGGGGGGGGGGGGGGGGGTGATTTGTAAATGTGTTCATAAAAGTGAATGGATTTTCCAACGCCAATATTGTGATTATATGATAGATATTTAATATAATGATAGGGGAGTAATTTGTAAATGTGTTCATAAAAGTGAATGGATTTTCCAACGATACAAGCCAAATGATTGTGATTATATGATAAATATTTAATATAAACATATAGTAGAATTGGTTTTTCTATTCAAAAGGGGGTGGCGGCGCAACTTGTTGCCCGACTACCTGCCACTGCTTTGTAATTGCCTTTTTCGTGTGGAATGATATCACTTCTATGATAAAAAAAAAAAAAAATCATAAAGATACACATAATAAAAAAAAATTTGAAATGAAATGTATTTTTTTTTTTTTTTTTTGTAAAGAGTAGTTTTAATAAAAGTATAACAGGTTGTTAAAAAAAGATAAATATGATTAGTTAATTGAAAAAAACAAACAAACAAACAAAAAGGAATAAAGATAAGTATGATATGCTGGTGAAATAACCAGTTTGATAAATATTAAAACCATACTCATTTGGTAAATAATTTTTGCAATCACATCCATAAGCTTAAAACATGGTATATTTGTATATGAATGTTTATTAGAAAAACAATACCATATCTTATCCAAAGTTTTTTTCTTACACAATTAATATATAGGTATTATACAACATCTGTATATGCTACAATATGTTGTGTTGTTTACAACAACTAATTGCATCATCGAACATTTCTTCAAGCCCATACTTGAATTGGAAGCCGGTGCTCAATAGTTTTCTCGAAGATACTCCAGGAAACTTCATTTTCTCTGCATCCTTAAATGAGCTTAAAAAACAACACAATCAACAGATATTGTCAGCAATAATGAATCAAACACGATTTGCGCAAAATGACAATATTGAAGCTTACTCGATACTTGGCATTTTATACTCCGGATATCTGGATGACAATAGTTCATATAATTCAGTGAACGTGACTCCTACTTTTGAACATATGTACCTTCCTTTCGCATGTGGGTACTCAAGAAGATGAATGTGTGCCCTCACTACATCATCAACATGAACGAAATCTGTTTTCGTAAGCATGTCATACTTCGTAGTGTCACCTAACAATTATTTTGAGTGTGTTACATTATAAGTGTAAGTCATAAGCCTTATAGAACATAACTAGTTCTATACCCGTCCGGTGGACGGACATTATTAATGACATTAGTATTTTTTTTGTTTGTATTCTAAACAAACATGTTAAGAAATGTCACCTCTAATTTATAAAATTGTACTAAGAGTAAATTACAAAAATCGTCCTTTATGTTGACACCAAATTGCAGACTATATTCTTTGTCTTCAAAAAATACAAAAAGCATACTCGATGTATACAAAACCTTGCACATTGTGTCCTTTAGTTCTAACCTAGTTAATTTTTAAGGTTAAATTAGGGTAGATTGGTAATTTTACTCTTTTATTTATAATATATTTTAATAAATATAACAAAAAATAATAAATAATATAAAGAACCCCTCTACCTGAACTCTCTTTCTCTCTCTCCCCCTATCTCTCTAACACCACCCCCACCATCGCATAGCACCACCACCACCATAAACCACCCCCTATTTTCTTACCCCTTTCTCTAATCTATTTGTTGTCTACAACCAACCAACCGACCACCATCATCTGTCTCTCTCTCTCTCTCTCTATGCATTTCCCACCAATCTAAAATTCAAATAACAACAAAATCACATCTCAAATTCCACCAGATTTGAAGCAATCCCACCTCCACCCAAACGGACCCTTCCGTTCGAACTTCCAGCGAGACAAAAACTCAACCAGAAACGCTACTACGAAGATGAGAGCCAGAGCGTACGTACCCCAGTTCGTTCCGGACCAACTCGAGAACAATGTTACACCGTCTTTGTTCCAGAAGAAGCTCGTGTTTATCCCGCCGCATTCCACCAGATCTGAAACAATTCCAACCCCAAATCTCTGGCCAGTCATTGCACCGTCGCTGGCATCCGACGTCTCCGGCCAGTCATCAACAGAAAATGACGGTGGGGGTTAGGTTATTCCAGATTTGGGGGGAGAAAATGATGGTGGGGTTTGGTTTTTCTAGATTTCATTTTTGATTCAAGGGAGAAAATGACGGAGAGAGAAATATTATGGTGGTGGTGATAGTGGTGGTGGTGTGTAGCTGACGGTGGTGATAGTGGTGGGTAAGTGATTCAGAATGTTTGAAAGAAATCATCATCATCATACTCAGTATATCCCACCAATAGCAAAAGCTAAGGTAGGGTCTGAGGAGGGTGGGATGTAGACAGCCTTACCTCTACCCCGTAGGAATAGAGAGGCTGCTTCCAATGAGACCCCCGGCTCGATTGTGGTTTTGCATCAAGCCTTGGACATAAGGCACATAACACTCAGCAATTGAGACAAACGCCAATTGGTGCATGTACCCCCTTGTCTTTCGGCTATCAACGCCACCACATGATGCATGATTAACCATCCCCTCTTTTAACGTTATTTTCACGAAATTAGTAAAATAACGTTAAAATTAGTGCACTTTTGCTTTTGCCCCCCGAGCGCCCACACATATATACATTATATGTGCATACCGCAAGCGGGGCGGAGAATGTTTGAAAGAAAGAGAGATGATAAACTTTTATATGTTTTTTTATAATATTGTTTTATATAAATAAATGTTAAAAAGTCTAATTTGCCCTCAAATGAGGTTCACTTGATCAGATTTAACCATGAAAATAAACCGAGTTAGGGCTAAAGGACATAACGTGCAAGGGTTTGCAAACATCGAGTACGTTTTTTGTACTTTTTGAAGACAAAGGACATAGTTTGCAATCTGGTGTCAACATAAAGGACGAGTTTTGTAATTTACTCTTGTACTAAAAATAACCTTACGTATAAGCATGAAAAATACGAATGATATATTATAAAATTGCATTAAAAAAACCTTACGTATAAGCATGAAAAGATATGAATGATATATTATTATAACCAACTAGTAGAATCCCATCGCGCGTTGCGCGGGAATTCGGTTGGTATTGGTTCAGTTTATTATAGTATCGAAACGGTACTGACACTTGGTATAGCAACTAAAAGATAAAATCCAAAAAAACATGATGTGCCAAAATGGATATGGATATGGATATGGACACGTGTTTACATCTATGGAAAACCATAAAAATGAATATTTTGTTCAGTTGGAATCAATGTGGTACCGATACTGTTGGGGAGATATCAGTTCGGTTCGTCACAATACTGGTACAGTACGGACACTCGCTATAGCTTACGAAATAAAAAGTACTCTCTATCGCTACGGAAGTTCTTCGCACGGTGTCGATATTGTTTGTCACGATAAAAAAGACTCTATTACATTTGACCCGTTAAATTTTGAATACAAATTTTATCTGTACGTAAATAAAAATAAGCGGTATAACTAAAATAGAAAATCATAAATCATAAGAACATGTTTAGCAATCAAATGTATTTCATGTAAATCGCTATGTTGAATTAATGGGATGATCCATCGACGAAGGTAAAACCTTGGTTAGAGCCAAATGACGTAGGGTATAATGGGTTTTACAAATAAAGGATTATAACTGTAATTATTGAAGTTAAAGGATATCTATTGCAATTCGATACAAACATAAAGACAAAAAATGTAATTTACCCTTTAATATATATTAGTGTTACTATTCATAATAATGGTTTTTTAATATATAGATAATAGTTTGAAAACCTTGGCCTCATGGGACATGAACTTATATGGAATGAGATGAACACAGTGTTTATACAAGAGAGAAAAATATTCAAGTCCCAAATATGTTAGCATTTTTTTTAAAATGTAAAATATTATTAAATATTTCTAATATATTTATTTTAGACTTTAATAGAATTAAAATGTGTAATTATTACCTTTAATAATATTTCTAATATATTTATTTTAGACTTTAATAGAATTAAAATGTGTAATTATTACCTTTAATAAAAAGCACAGTATCAATTTTTATATGGTGAAATGTATCGTGGATTTATATAAGGAATAATCAATCACCATTGGGCTCAGAATTCGTATGCAAACAAATAAGTAGGGCCGGTATAGTGGCCTTTTGCCTTCGGGCTGCTATATATTCAGAAACCCTAAGACGCCCCTTTTCCCATCAGACGTCCCCTCTTTTCCCTTTGAATCTCATCTAATTTTTGCCCTAATTCAAGATGCAAACAACTTCAATATACCAACATCCTCCATCGACCTTTGTTCTATATAGTTTCGTAGATCTGCCATCGTTCTGGTCGATAACCTTACTGGAGTTGCTCCAACGCATCTCATCCACCCCCTCTTTCGCTCGTAGCATTATACCCAAAAGAGTGGTCATTTGCCTATTTTGTGTCTGATATGCCTCAATCCGCTTTAAATCCATATAATTTTGTTGATATGCCTTCGTCAACGTTGCGGCTTCTGAACTCGGTTGAGGGGTGGCGACAAGGTAAGAAAAACGATCTTTTCGAACATGATGAGCTTCTTAAAGAGTTCTAATAAGAAGGTAATTTATCATCTATATTCTTTTGGTTTTTATGTTATAACATCAATGTTTTTGCTTATATATTTAAACATTTCTTTTTCTTTCGAGACTTGTGTTTAATCCAGAAGTTGCAAGGATGATCCAACACGGTTATGATGCGCTCTAATGGCTGTAAGTTCTTTTTTTTTAATCAGAGGAAGGATTTATCCAAAGTTTATGTAAGTATTTATTTGTCCTTTTTGTTGGCTAAGCTTTTTGAAATAACTTATCAAGACTTATTGGTTTTTTGTAAAAGTCAGTAGTATGGAGTGACTTATTGGTTTTTCCCCTCACTTACACCCTCATTGCCAAAATCATTTTGAAGCTTATTACCTTTCAAAAAGCCAATAAGTCAATAAGTTGTTTCAAAAAGCTTAGCCAAACATGCCCTAAGTGTCTAGTTACCCACTTTCTTTTTAACTGTTAAAAAGTGTTTAGCTTTTGGTGAGCATTTTCATGAGAAAAGTTTTTTTTAACAAAAAAAATAAACTTTTTTAACATACAAATGCTATAAATGGAACATTAAGTTTTAAGACATACATTTGTAATTATTTGTCAAAATTTTGAACGTGATTTAGGTATAGTGAGATAAGGTAAGCGTTTTAAATGTTTAGACATTTTGTACAATGTAAAAAGTTTATATGAAGATAATTAACATAATGGGATAAGGTAAGCGTTAAGACATTTTGTTTTCTTGATTATGCTTTTGTGTGTTATAGAATAGTTTAAAAGAGTAGGCTTTTTTTAACATTATGTTTTGTATCAGAATCAGATAACTTTTGAGTTTTTAACATGTCTATTATAAAGAGTTTATGTAAGCACTTATAAATAAGCATTAAGATTATAGAAACATAAAAGAACCTAAGCAAGAAATAAAACACTTATGTTTTTAAAAAGCATAATCAATAAAATAGAGAGCCTTTAGATATCTATGTATCTAAAACACATAAATAAACAATGAAAAAGAGAAGATTTACCTGTGTTTAAAGACTATGTATCTAAAACACATAAATAAACAATGAAAAAGAGAAGATTTAACTGTGTTTAAAGATAATGTAGGAATCTTTATATACGTGTAATCCTGAATTAAAGTCAGCATTAAAATGTCAATGTATCTAAAACACATAAACAATAAAAAATAGAAGCTTTACTAACCGTGTATGTATGATTAGAGATGTGCATGAATGTAAATGTGAAATATGGCATAGAAGCTATATTTAAAGCTTTCAGAGCATTGATTTCTACTTACAAGAGCGGTTAACTCTACCCATTATCACCATATCCTAATTAGTAGTTATATTTGTTGTTAAAGTAAGTTTTATTTTTTTTTATACTAAAATCGAACCTGGGTAGACCACAAATAATGTCTAGTTTGAGAAAAACTTATGTAGATGTATTTTTTTTTAAATTATTTAAACAAGTTTTTTTTATATATTAGCTGTATATTTTTCTAAAAGGTTTATTCTTACTCGACTTAGACATATCTATAATAAATTTATAATCATAACAACAGAAACGATTATACTGTGTGTATATATATACAGTAATATAATATGATAATTAGGTAATTACTATTATCAATAATTATTAACATATTCATTTGTAGGATTCTATGTTATATAGATTAGACCGTTATATAGGTTAGACACTAATATCAATTATACTAAGGCAACTTATGAATCAGAGATTTAAAATTTAAGTCATCTGGATAAATTTAATATCAATAAAATATATGACACCGACGTAATTCAGATTAACCTACTCTCTGATTTCACGGAGAATTTATGAAGCGGTTGGACTTGAATCTCCATCACATTTTTTTTATCTCAACACTTTTTACAGCTTTCTACAAAAAATACATAATCAATGTGCATCATTAGGTATCACTTTTACAGGTTTCAACAAAATAAACATAGATTTTAAAAATGTTTACATACAGGTGATTCAAGGTGTTGCTGCTATTTCTCTTCTTTGGTTTTGGGATCCTACTTTTCAACTCGGTAAGCCGTCAATACGAAAGATAAAAAAAACATTATAAAGTATTAATGGTAGCTAAATGTGTAGAACTGAAAAAAGTTACTTTTGAATATGTTTACTTACTGGTAATTCAAGGTGTTGCTGCTCTTTCTCTTCTTCGGTTTTGGGATCATATTTTTCAACTTGGAAAGTTGGCTCCATCTTAAAATACAAAAGGTAAAAATAGTTATATAGTATAAATGGTAGCTAAATGTGCAGAAATGAAGAAACTTATGTTTGGCTGCATTTCTTTTCTGATAATAAGCATTCAGGAGCAATTTTGTTGAAAGAAGGTATGGTTTATTTTTTAAGTTATTTGCATGTTTATATAGAAGCTTTTAGGGACAGGTGGTGGCAGTAAAATGTTGCCACATGTGTAACACCCCGTGTTTTCGGAAGTCAAAGTCAAAGTCAAGGTCAAAGTCAACGACCGATTGTACGAATTTGACTTATAGTAATTCCTTTATTTTAATTGTATTATGTGGAGTAAGTGTTGTTAAATGCTAAAATCGATGTGTGTTAATCGCTATCTAACCGACTCGCGACTGTGAATTATAGGAAGTAACAATGCGATAAAGTAAACTAATCGATAATCAAGTTATGCTACTCGACATCGAATCGTGATACGAATCGCAACTCGATTTAATTTGGTTATTATACATGTGTGTGTGCCTTATGTGTACTTGTGCGTGTTATATATATATATATGAATGTTGTGGAAATCAATCGAACTCAATCGAAACTCGAAACGCCATCAAACTCGAATTCGAATCGAAATCAAACTAAGGTAATTAGTAGTTGGGACTAAAAGTAATTTGACTAGGAAACCCTATCGTGACGAACTGCTCGCAATCGAAAGCGAAACATCAAAAATCATCGCGTCAAACAATCGAACCAAGTGCCATCCGGCCGGATAGCCATCCGACCAGATAGCCACCACGTCACAGGTCAGGCGTCATCCGACCAAGATGTCATCCAACCGGATCGTCATCCGAGCGGTACGCCATCCGATCGGATAATCCTTTCCTTTTTTGGAATCCTATAAATACCCCTGTCATTGTCATTCTTTCCATTTCTGGAAACTCTCTGTCCGAACCACTCGTGCTCCTCACCTTTTCTTCGATTTCTCTCAATCCAGGTAAGATCTCGCCCTAAATCTTATACTTTTCTTAATCTACACGCACTCCTACACCTTTCTATCTTTTAAATCTTAACTTTTAACCGTGAAATCACTAGGTTTCAGGTGTTCTAGGGTGACGTCATCATGTGTTCTTCAAGAACTTCATGCTTTGACTTCAATCCACCAAGAACAACCGAGATCTAACCGATTTCTACGCAAACATACGAAGATCTTGTAAAGATCTCGACACAAGAATGGTGAAAAAGGATTGAAAGATGGTTTTAACTTTCTTTCAACTCTTTTACACTCAAAACACCCAAAACCGGTAGAATCAGGTTCTGATCTAGTCTCCTACTCACACTTAGTGTTGTACTGGTTCAAATCTGAATTCCGCCCACGAGATCACAGATTTCGGGTTAACCGAAATAATCGACTAGAGCCGGTAGCTGACCGAGCTAGGGTGATTCCTGGTCGGATTAGTAACCTGGGTCGAAACGGAGTTCTGTTGGCTAACACGCTGTCAAAGTGTCTCGACATAACGACAAACCTTCAAAACGACCAAGTGTAGGACGAACGGAACAATCAGAACGGATTGCTGTCCGACCGGATTACTGTCCGATCGGATAGGTCATCCGAACGGATTGTCATCCGAACGGATCACACTTGGGTCCCACCTTTAAAAACAATCTTAACTGAAGTTTGAGTATCGAACGAATTGCAATCCGATCGGACGACCATCTGACTGGATTACTCTTCGGATCATGAGATACTAAGACTTTAAAGACTTAAACAATTTTCAACATGTTCAATAACAAGGTTGCCATCCGATCGGATTACCATCCGATCGAATGACGCTTCTGTTGTGAACTTGCCTTCAGTAAGTAACCTCATCACCAAGTCGCCGTCCGACCGGATCACTGTCCGACCGGATGACCATCCGACCGGATGACCATCCGAACGGATTGTCATCCGCACGACCCACCATCCGATCGAACAACTTGATGAATAGAGATACTTCAATGTTTTCAAAATACTACAACGAAAACTTCAAAAGTCAAGCCATCATACACAAACACATTCCTCTCATAGGAAGAAACAATCCACTCGAATCGTCATCCGACCGGACAACTGTCCGACCGGATGACCACCCGAACGGATTGTTATCCGCACGGATTGCTATCCGATCGGATTACCATCCGATCGAACCACCATCCGACCCTTTCGCACTTTGTGACGTTTTACACATCACTTATCGTTATGCAATCTAATCTACTCAGGCTAATCTTACTCGATAAGCGCTCCCTTCAATCCATTAATCGATGTGAGTATACTCGATCCCTTTTTGCTTTAAGCACTTTTGGGTGTTACATACGTTACGAATATTCAAACTGCAACAATCACACTACTCAATACTATTTGAACGCTAACCGTTAATGCATGTTATACGTGGCTTATGAATGCTTGTTTGTTATGTTTACACATGGAATGCTGTCTACCTGCCTTAGCAACAATAGTACTATAGTTTGGACTCAGCACCCGTTCACACGGGGGTTGTTAAGGATCTTTTACTTGCATGGTTTACGGTGGTAATCATGTATTGCGAACTGCCTCGGGCAGTCAACCCGCAGTCATTGGTATCGATGGATCTATGTCGATAACTAACGTGCTTCATTTCACTATGTGTACGTGCTGGTTATGCGTAAACGAATTCGAACTCTATATTCTATTATCAAACTTGTATGCCCACCTTTACATTATATGTATTGACTTTATTTTAACGTATGTGACAGGTGCTTAGGACGCACACTTGGTAGGAATTTGAGGCTATAATAAAGCTTTAGAGCCCAACAAATAGTTGTCTGTAGATAACGAATCAAGGGTCTCTAGAAGCAGATAAACAATTGCTCTATTTTGAAATCTGAGTTGTCGGAACAGAATATTTGCCTAGACTTTGTCTGTAATAATTGTTTTACTGTTTGAGATACGGTATGGGACGTATTATTTAAATTGAATGGTATTGATAATTTATGGAAACTTCTGGACAATCTGTTTCGCTCAGTGCCATGCCCCGATGATTCCGCCATCGGTTGGGGTGTGACAGATTGGTATCAGAGCCATAACTATAGGGAATTAGGCAAGACTCTACCTAGTCCGGGTCGATGTCTTAGAAACCTAGTCTATAGTTAGGAACCAACAGACGACTTGTGCAAACCCTTAAGGTTTGGTACGAGCTTACTTGTTATATCTCGCTATCCTCGTTTATGCTACACTATCACTACACTTGAAGTTACAGCTATAAATAGGCGATAAAGTCGAGATTAGGGGTGAAAACCACAAACTCTTGACTAAATTGCTTAAATTGATGTTGTTTTGTCAACTTTTCAATGGTTTCTTCTTTCTTTTCCAATAACGAACGCTTGTTCAACGGGGGAATTATACCAAATCAGGAGTGAAATCCATATTTTGATGAATAATCTCCTCTATTTTGTCAAAAACAGGGACAAAGTTGTTGAGCCAGGGGTGAAACCCTAACCTTAACGACTTGTTCCGCTCATTTTACAAAACTCCCACCAAAGTCTCAACGGACTCCAACGACCTGAAGTCACGACATGACTAACGGGATGTGTGCCAAACGCCCAGGAATCGAGGCATGGACACAGTTCTGAAAGTGAAACGTAGACAACAAGTCCTTGCGAATAGTTGAATCGCTTTGGTTAGTCGAAGTCTACTAGCCGCAAACAGTCTATCTCTCGATTTTTACGTGTTTCAAATTCTGAGCCGCAACTGCTGACTCTGATAATTCGTCAATTTTATGTGCTTATATATGTGTTTACCTGTTTATGTGTTTGAATTCTCGGAGATTTACACAATTTTTGCTTTCACTTCGATCGACACGTACGACTCACGCTGCATTTCTATCTCAAATCGCTAACAAATCGCTGAATTTTGGACAACCTTATGCTACGATGTACACTTATACTACGCTATTCGATATACTACAACGCGATCGCTATTCTCGAATAATCGCAGACTTTGAATGATAGGTTTCTGTATTCTGAGGCAATCAGAATGCCCTACATGTCTCTATATTCTCCTATGTGCCTCTTGTGTTGAAAATGTTTCTGTGATTCCGTGCTTATGTGATTCTGTGCTCTACGTGCTTAGGTGTGTATGTGATTTTGTGTTCTACGTGGTTATGTATCTATGTTTTATGATAATATTGCGTGTACCTGAGCTTTAGTAGTAGTAGACGTGTGAGGTGAGATTCGAATACAATGTGTTGAGTTCTGTGGCGATGTCTATTGCAGACAATGTCGTCTGGATCCCTTCACGCACTTTCTCGTCAAGAAAAGAGAGACAAACGCCTTGCTTCCATCATCGCTAAAAGTGTAGCAAAGGCCGTGAGTGATGTTTATGAGAATGCCAGCAAATCGTCTGAGGAATCGAGAACTGAAGCTCCAAAAGCTACCGCGAAGACCTTCAGTTTCAAGCAATTCAAGTCGTGTGGGCCAAAAGAATTCACTGGCGAGGGAGGTCCCACTGCACTATTTCACTGGTTTGATTCCATTGAGGTTACTCTGCGACAGAATGGTTGCCCTGATGACCTCCGTACTCTGAATGCTACCGGCGTTTTCCAGTCCCGTGCACTAGACTGGTGGACGGCCGAGAGGAACAAGTGAGGGAACGATGCAGCCTACGGTCTGTCGTGGGACGAGCTCAAGGAAGTTATGCTAGAGGAATTCTGCCCTCCTCACGAACGTCAAAAGCTAGAAGATGAATTTTGGCACATACAGCAGAAGGATGGTGACATTGCTGGTCTCACCGCTTGTTTCAAACAGCTCAGCATTATCTGTCCCGATCAAGTCAAGACTCCCGACATGACAATCAAGAAGTACATCCGAGCCTTGCCCGACTGCGTTGCTGATTTCGTGCAAGCGGCTAAGACTACGACGATCGAGGAAACTTATCTACTGGCCGCTGAAATCAACGACAAACGGGTTAAGGCTGGTGTCTGGGATAAGACTTCGAAGCATCTGCATCAAGCTACTGCTGCCCCACCAACTGCTGAACCCACCTCATCTAGCAACAAGAGGAAGAACAAGAGAAAGAACAGCTCCACCAACAAGAATTGTGCGATCACTGCTACACCGATTCAAGCTGTACCTGCCCAACAGCGTCAAGTAGCGGCGCCTGTGGCCAATGCACCGCCTGCCAAACGTGCATACACTGGACCACACCTGCTCTGCCCTACTTGCACCTACCACCACCCGACTGCTATTCAATGCCGCTTCTGTGCTCATTGCAATGTATACGACCACTTTACTGTCAACTACCGTATTCGTCAAGCTCCTGCCAATCAAGCTCTACTCACTGCCCCACAGGGTCAACAAGCTCCTCCGGCACCCGCAGTCAAAGCCAAAGCCTGCTTCGCGTGTGGCGACCTGAACCATTTCGCCAACGTGTGCCCAAACAGGGTCGTGAACAAGAGCCTCAGCAACAGCAGCCACAGCAGCAACAACAACAGCAGCAGCAACAACAGGCCGCACGTGCCAGAACTTTCAACCTCAACGTACGACAAGCCCAGGCCGACAACAACGTGGTCAATGGTACGTTCCTTGTGAATGGTATTTATGCTTCCTGTTTGTTTGATACCGGAGCCGATAATTGCTTTGTGTCGTTCGAATTTGAGAAACTCCTTAGTCGTAAACGTTCCAAACTATCCTCGACATTCGATGTTGAAGTCGCTACCGGAAGAACCGTCACTGTCAATTCTATTCTTCGTGATTGTACTCTTGAGCTCAACAATCACATCTTTTCGATCGACCTTATTCCGATGCAACTCGGAAGCTTTGACGTCATAATAGGCGTGGACTTTCTTCGAGAAAACCATGCTGAAGTTGTATGCTTCGACAAGATGATTCGATTTTCGCTCGCGAATGGTGACTTATTGTGTGTTTATGGCGATACTACTTCAAAGGGGCTCAAGCTTATGTCATGTATCCAAGCCAGCAAGTATCTCCGTAAGGAATATAGGGCTTTCTTGGCTAACATTGTAGTAGCGGAGAAGGGAAAGAAAGAGAAGAAGGAAGTAAAAGACGTTCCAGTGGTTCAAGAATTTCCTAATGTTTTTCCAGAGGATCTTCTCGCGCTACCGCCAAGTCGTGATATCGACTTTCGTATTGACCTCATTCCTGGAGCCAATCCTATTGCCAAAGCTCCCTACCGTCTCGCACCGTCCGAAATGCGTGAACTCTCAACCCAACTCCAGGAATTACTTGAAAAAGGCTTCATTCGCCCGAGCACCTCTCCTTGGGGCGCGCCAGTCCTTTTCGTCAAAAAGAAGGATGGATCGTTCCGGATGTGCATCAACTATCGGGAATTGAATAAGTTGACTATAAAAAACCGCTATCCCCTACCTCGTATCGACGATTTGTTTGATCAGCTACAAGGCGCTACGTGTTTTTCGAAGATCGATCTACGTTCAGGATACCACCAGCTGCGTATACAAGAGGAGGATATATCTAAAACTGCGTTTCGTACACGTTACGGCCATTACGAATTCGTTGTCTTGCCTTTTGGTCTAACAAACGCACCAGCGGTTTTCATGGATCTGATGAATCGCGTGTGTAAACCATATCTCGACCGTTTCGTCATCGTGTTCATCGACGATGTCTTAATCTATTCCAAATCGAAAGCCGAACACGCGCAACATCTACGTTTGGTTCTCGAGTTACTCCAGGGGAACCAACTCTATGCCAAGTTCTCCAAGTGCGAATTCTGGTTGGAGGAAGTTCAATTTCTGGGTCACATTGTTAATAGTCAGGGCATTCACGTCGATCCTGCTAAGATTGAAGCTGTTAAGAGCTGGGTTACGCCTAAGAACCCGTCCGAAGTCCGCTCTTTTCTCGGACTAGCGGGCTATTATCGACGATTTATCGAGGGATTCTCAAAGATCGCTGTACCGCTTACCTCTCTTACTCATAAAGAGAAGCCTTTTGTTTGGGGAACTAAACAAGAGACTGCCTTTCGAACCCTTAAACACATGCTTTGCAATGCTCCTGTTCTCACATTGCCCGACGGAAACAATGATTTCATTGTCTACTGTGATGCTTCCAACCTTGGTCTCGGTTGTGTTCTCATGCAACGGGACAAGGTCATAGCTTACGCATCTCGTCAGCTCAAAATCCACGAGAAGAACTATACAACCCATGATCTCGAGCTAGGCGCGGTTGTTTTTTGCATTAAAGATTTGGCGACACTACCTGTATGGTACCAAGTGTACGATCTTCACCGATCATAGGAGCCTACAGCATATCATTAATCAGAAGGAACTTAATATGCGTCAACGCCGATGGGTAGAACTTCTCAACGATTACGACTGTGAGATTCGTTATCACCCAGGCAAAGCAAATGTTGTTGCCGACGCACTTAGCAGACGGAGCTACCTGCTTAGCACTCGTAATGTTCAAGCCCAACACAACCTCGAAACTCTCATCCGCGACGCTCAACATGCATGTTTTAACGAACGCACCCTGAAGAAAGAAAGAATCTACCACGACGGAACCCAGCTTGTGAGCAAATCAAATGGGATATTCCACTTTTTAGACCGAATTTGGATTCCCAAGAGAACCAATTTGCGACAAATTCTGATGGACGAAGCCCATAAATCTCCGTATTCTATTCACCCCGGTGCCGACAAAATGTACCAGGACCTTCGTTATAAGTACTGGTGGCCGGGCATGAAAAGGGATATCGCTCTCTACGTCGGAAAATGCCTAACTTGTGCTAGAATCAAGGCTGAACATCAAAGACCCTCTGGCTTGCTCGAACAACCACCAATTCCCATGTGGAAGCGGGAGAGCATAGCTATGGATTTCGTAACCAAGCTACCACCCACGTCATCAGGTCACGACAGCATTTGGGTTGTAGTCGACCGTTTCACTAAATCAGCTCACTTTCTGCCCATACGAGAAGACTACAAGGTAGAACGATTAGCCCGAATCTACACCGACGAGATCATTTGTAATCATGGGACGCCTCGGGACATCATCTCTGATCGTGATGCTCGGTTTACTTCGCGATTGTGGGAAACGTTTCAAACGGCACTCGGTACAACGCTTAATCTAAGTACTGCTTTCCACCCACAAACCGACGGTCAGACTGAAAGAACGATCCATACTCTTGAAGACATGCTCCGTTCTAGCATCGAGATGGCACCTTTCGAGGCATTATACGGAAGAAGATGTCGATCGCCTATTGTGTGGCACGAGATCGGTCACTCGCAACTAACCGGTCCTGAGCTATTACAAGAAACGACAGACAAAATTTTCTAAATCAGAGACAACCTGGTGAAAGCTCGGGATCGACAGAAGGTTTACGCCGATAAAAAGCGCTAGCCCCGTGAATTTGGCGTTGGTGACTACGTACTCCTAAAGGTATCACCTTGGAAGGGTGTAGTCCGATTCGGCAAGAAAGGGAAACTCGCGCCTCGATATGTTGGACTTTTTAAGATTCTGGAAAGGATCGGAAAAGTCGCCTACAGACTCAAATTACCGAAGGAACTTAGTAACGTCCACCCGACTTTCCACGTGTCAAACCTCCGAAAGTGCATAGCCGGCCATGACTTACATGTTTCTCTAGACGATCTACAAGTGAACGAAACATTACACTTCGTGGAAAAGCCTGTCGAAATCATGGATCGCCAAACCAAGCAACTCCGACGCTCGCGCATTCCTATTGTGAAAGTACGATGGGAAGGCAAACGAGGCGCAGAGTTCACTTGGGAACTCGAAAGCGACATGAAGGCAAAGTACCCACAGTTGTTCCAGGAAAAAGTCTAGATAGAGAAAGCTCTCCACGTGATTCATGGCGGTTGAAACAGCTTTCAGCTTAATTTCGGGACGAAATTCCCTAAACAAGGGGAGGCTGTAACACCCCGTGTTTTCATAAGTGAAAGTCAAAGTCAAGGTCAAAGTCAACGACCGATTTTGCGCAACTTGACTTGTAGAAATGTCTTTATTTTATCTGTATTATGTGGAGTAAGTGTCGTTCATTGCAATAATCGATGAGTATTAATCATATTTCAATCGACCTACGACTGTGAACTATAGGAAGTAACAATGCGATAAAGTTAATCAACTAACGATCAAGCTATGCTAATCGAATCGACGTCGAATCGCAACTCGAACTATGTATTTTACTTATTGTTTATACGTGTGTGTGTGCCTTACGTGTTACCTGTGCATGTTTATTTATGTTATGTTGTGGTAATCAAGCGAACTCAATCGAACTCGAAATCTAACTCGAATGCTATCGAACTCGAACTCAAATCACAATCGAACTATGATAGATGGTGGAGAATAGATTACACGAGATACGAAGTAGTTGGGACTAAAAGTAATTTGACTAGGAAACCCTATCGAATCGCTCGCAATCGGAACCGAAACGTCAAAGATCGTCGCACCAAACACACCACCCAGGCGCCAATCCGCACGGACAGGCCATCCGCACGGATAACAGCCTGGGGAAGTGTTAAGTGCGTCCGGCCAGGATTGCTATCCGCGCGGATGACCAGCCGGGTGGTGTGCAATCCGGACGGATGACGCTTTCCTCTTTAGGCATCCTATAAATACACGGGTCACTCTCCAAACTTTCCACATTTGGCAAGTGACGTCCGACCAGCACGCTTTCTTCACCTTTCCTTCAATTTCTCTCAATCCAGGTAAGATCTCGCCCTAAATCTTGTACTTTCGTGATCTATACGCACTTCTACACCTTCCTATCTTTTAAATATTAACTTCTAACCGTGAAATCATCAAGATTTGAGGTAGTCTAGGATGACGTCATCATGAAGTTCCCATGAACTTCAAGTTTGACCTCATTCCACCAAGAATAACTCGGATCTGAACGGTTTCCACAAGATTTCACAACGACTTCGCATAAATCTGAACTTTTTCAAAGGATGAAAGAGTTGAAAGAAATAAACACCAGTTTTCTCCTTCTTTTACACTAAAAATGATAAGAATCGGATCAGTTCTAGTCTTCTACTCAATGTTAGCGATGCACTAGTCCTAAATCCGGATTCTACCCGCGAGACACCTGATTTCAGGTTAGACCAGAATGACCATTCTGAGCCGCCGACCAGCCAAGCTAGGGTGCTTCCTGGCCGGTTTAGTCGTGCGGGTAAGAATACAATTCCGATTGGTTGACACGTGATCAGAACGTCTTGATAGAACGACAAAGGCGACCAAGGGTAGACGAATGGAACAACCAGAACGAGATGCTGCCCGTACGAACTGATGTCCGCACGGACAGGATATCCGGACGTACTGATGTCCGCACGGTCAGACTATCCGGACGGGTTGCCATCCGAACGGACTACACTTGGGACCCATATCCAAACAAGGTTGGAGTATCGACGAATGAATGATCCGCACGGACGACCCTCTGAATGGATTACTCTTCGGATCATGAGATACTAAGACCTTAAACAATTTCCAACATGTTCATCCGACCGGACTACCATCCGGACGGATTGTAGTTATCCGCACGGACTACCATCCGGACGGATTGTCGTTGTCCGCACGGACTACCATCCGGACGGATTTCACAAATTTCACCAAGTGACTCATCCTTAACGTCGTTGTCCGCACGGGCTACCATCCGGACGGATTGTCGTCCGCACGACCGACTTGAAGGGTAGAGATACTTAAATGTTTTCTAAATACTACAACGAAAACTTCAAAGGACAAGCCATCGTACATAAACACATCCTTAGCATAGGAAGAAACAATCCACTCTAATAGTTATCCGCACGGACAAACTGTCCGCACGGATGACTAGCCGAGCGGATTACCATTCACACGGATTGCTGTCCGCACGGATGACCATCCGGACGATCAGCTATCCTACCCACTCTCATCCTGTATTGTTTTACGCGCCACTTATCGCTACGTTATCGAATCTATTCAGGCTAACCGTACTCGCTAAAAGCGCTCCCTTCAATCCATTAATCGCTGTGAGTATACTCGATCCCTTTTTGCTTTAAGCACTTTTGGGTGTTACATACGTTACGAATATTCAAACTACCACTATCACACTACTCAAACTATTTGAACGCTAACCGTTAATGCATGATATACGTGGCTTATGAATGCTTGTTTGTTATGTTTACACATGGAATGCTGTCTACCTGCCTTAGCAACGATAGTACTATAGTTTGGACTCAGCACCCGTTCACACGGGGGTTGTTAAGGATCTTTTACTTGCATGGGTTACAGTGGTAATCATGTATTGCGAACTGCCTCGGGCAGTCAACCCGCAGTCATTGGTATCGATGGATCTATGTCGATAACTAACGTGCTTCATTTCACTATGTGTACGTGCTGGTTATGCGTAAACGAATTCGAACTCTATATGCTATTATCAAACTTGTATGCTCACCTTTACATTTTATGTATTGACTTTATTTTAATGTATGTGACAGGTGCTTAGGATGCATATGTGGTAGGAAATTGAAGCTAGAATAAAGCTTTAGAGCCCAACAAATAGTTGTCTGTGGATAACGAACTAGGGGTCTCTAGAAGCAGATAAACAATTGTTGTCTATTTAAATCTGAGTTGTCGGAACAGAATATTTGTCTTGATGATTGTCTGTAATAATTATTTAACTGTTTGAGATACGGTATGGGACGTATTATTTAAATTGAATAGTTTTGATAATTGTTGTGGAAACTTCTGGACAATCTGTTTCGCTCAGTGCCATGCCCCGATGATTCCGCCATCGGTTGGGGTGTGACACGACTATCGGGAATTGAATAAGTTAACTATCAAGAACCGCTATCCCCTACCTCGCATCGATGACTTGTTTGATCAGCTACAAGGCGCCTCGTGCTTCTCAAAGATCGATCTACGTTCAGGCTACCATCAACTGCGTATACAAGAGGATGATATACCCAAAACCGTGTTTCGCACCCGATATGACCATTACGAATTCGTTGTTATGCCTTTAGGCTTAACCAATGCACCAGCGGTTTTCATGGATCTGATGAATCGCGTGTGTAAACCATTTCTTGACCGTTTCGTCATCGTATTCATTGACGACGTCTTGATCTATTCCAAATCGAAAGCCGAACACGCGCAACATCTATGTTTGGTTCTCGAGTTACTCCAAGGGAACCAACTCTATGCCAAATTCTCCAAGTGCGAATTCTGGTTGGAGGAAGTTCAGTTTCTGGGTCACATTGTTAATAGTCAAGGCATTCACGTCGATCCTGCGAAGATTGAAGCTGTTAAGAGTTGGGTTACGCCAAAGAATCTTTCTGAAGTCCGTTCTTTTCTCGGACTAGCGGGCTATTATCGATGATTTATCGAAGGATTCTCGAAGATTGCTGTACCGCTTACCTCTCTCACACATAAAGATCAGCCTTTTGTCTGGGGAACCAAACAAGAGACTGCCTTTCAAACCCTCAAACATAAGCTTTGCAATGCTCCTGTTCTCGCATTGCCCGTTGGAAACGACGATTTCATTGTCTACTGTGATGCTTCCAACCTTGGTCTCGGCTGTGTCCTCATGCAGCGGAACAAGGTTATAGCTTATGCGTCTCGTCAGCTCAAAATCCACGAGAAGAACTATACAACCCATGATCTCGAGCTAGGCGCAATTGTTTTTGCATTAAAGATTTGGCGACACTACCTGTATGGTACCAAGTGTACGATCTTCACCGATCATAGGAGCCTACAACATATCTTTAATCAGAAGGAACTTAATATGCGTCAACGCCGATGGGTAGAACTTCTCAACGATTACGTCTGTGAGATCCGTTATCACCTAGGCAAAGCGAATGTTGTTGCCGACGCACTCAGCAGACGGAGTTATCTGCTTAGCACTCGTAATGTTCAAGCTCAACACGATCTCGAAACCCTTATTCGTGAAGCCCAGCATGCGTGTTTTAACGAACGCACGCTAAAAAGGGAACGAATCTACCACGATGGAGCCCAACTTGTGAGCAAATCCAATGGGATATTCCACTTTCTGGACCGAATCTGGATCCCTAAGCGGACCAATTTGCGACAGATCCTAATGGACGAAGCCCACAAATCCCATTATTCTATTCACCCCGGTGCTGACAAAATGTACCAGGATCTTCGCTACAGGTACTGGTGGCCCGGCATGAAAAGGGATATTGCCCTCTACGTTGGAAAATGCCTAACTTGTGCAAGAGTCAAGGCTGAACATCAAAGACCCTCTGGCTTACTCGAACAACCACCAATTCCTATGTGGAAGTGGGAAAGTATAGCTATGGATTTCGTAACGAAGCTTCCGCACACGTCATCAGGTCACGATAGCATTTGGGTTGTGGTCGACCGTTTGACTAAATCAGCTCACTTTCTGCCAATACGGGAAGACTACAAGGTAGAACAATTAGCCCGAAACTACACCGACGAGATCATTTGTAACCATGGGACGCCTCGTGACATCATCTCTGATCGTGATGCTCGGTTTACCTCGCGACTGTGGGAAACGTTTCAAACGGCACTCGGTACAACGTTTAATCTAAGTACCGCATTCCACCCTCAAACCGACGGTCAGACTGAAAGAACGATCCGTACTCTTGAAGACATGCTCCGTTCGTGTGTCTTAGACTTCGGTGGTAATTGGGATAAATACCTGCCGATAGTCGAATTCTCGTGCAACAACAACTATCATTCTAGTATCCAAATGGCACCATTCGAAGCATTATACGGAAGGAGATGTCGATCGCCTATTGTGTGGCACGAGATCGGTCACTCGCAACTAACCGGTCCTGAGCTACTGCGAGAAACGACAGACAAAATTTTCCAAATCCGGGACAACCTAGTGAAAGCTCGGGATCGACAGAAAAGTTACGCCGATAAAAAGCGCAAGCCCCGTGAATTTGACATTGGTGACTACGTACTCCTAAAGGTATCACCTTGGAAGGGTGTAGTCCGATTCGGCAAGAAGGGAAAACTCGCGCCTCGATATGTTGGACCTTTTAAGATTCTGGAAAGGATCGGAAAAGTAGCCTACAGACTCGAACTACCGGAGGAACTTAGTAATGTCCACCCGACTTTCCATGTGTCAAACCTCCAAAAGTGCCTAGCTGACCACGACTTACATGTCCCTCTCGATGACCTGCAAGTAAACGAAACATTACACTTCGTGGAGAAGCCTGTCGAAATCATGGATCGCCAAACCAAGCAGCTCAGACGCTCTCGCATTCCTATTGTGAAAGTCCGATGGGAAGGCAAACGAGGCGAAGAGTTCACTTGGGAACTCGAAAGCGACATGAAGGCGAAGTACCCGCAGTTGTTTCGATAGAGAAGCTAGAGAGAGAAAGTGACATTGTGATTCAAGTGCTTTGTACGATTTCATATCAATCTATAGAATCACCGATTATATTACGTTCTCGTGTGTTTGGTTACGTTCATGTACGATTTCCGCACGTCACACGTTCGATTCACAATCGTCTCGGATTCAAAACCGGTCTGAATAGAAAGTTCTCAAACGTGATTCACGGCGTTGTACAGCTTTCAGCTTAATTTCGGGACGAAATTCCCTAAACAAGGGGAGGCTGTAACACCCTGTGTTTTCGGAAGTCAAAGTCAAAGTCAAGGTCAAAGTCAACGACCGATTGTACGAATTTGACTTATAGTAATTCCTTTATTTTAATTGTATTATGTGGAGTAAGTGTTGTTAAATGCTAAAATCGATGTGTGTTAATCGCTATCTAACCGACTCGCGACTGTGAATTATAGGAAGTAACAATGCGATAAAGTAAACTAATCGATAATCAAGCTATGCTACTCGACATCGAATCGTGATATGAACCGCAACTCGATTTAATTTGGTTATTATACGTGTGTGTGTGCCTTATGTGTTATTTGTGCGTGTTATATATATATATATGAATGTTGTGGAAATCAATCGAACTCAATCGAAACTCGAAACGCCATCGAACTCGAATTCGAATCGAAATCAAACTAAGGTAATTAGTAGTTGGGACTAAAAGTAATTTGACTAGGAAACCCTATCGTGACGAACCGCTAGCAATCGAAAGCGAAACATCAAAAATCGTCGCGTCAAACAATCGAACCAAGTGCCATCCGACCAGATAGCCATCCAACCGGATCGCCACCACGTCACAGGTCAGGCGCCATCCGATCGGATAACCCTTTCCTCTTTTGGAATCCTATAAATACCCCTGTCATTGTCATTCTTTCCATTTCTGGAAACTCTCTGTCCGAACCACTCGTGCTCCTCACCTTTTCTTCGATTTCTCTCAATCCAGGTAAGATCTCGCCCTAAATCTTGTAGTTTTCTTAATCTACACGCACTCCTACACCTTTCTATCTTTTAAATCTTAACTTTTAACCGTGAAATCACTAGGTTTCGGGTGTTCTAGGGTGACGTCATCATGTGTTCTTCAAGAACTTCATGCTTTGACTTCAATCCACCAAGAACAACCGAGATCTAACCGATTTCCACGCAAACATACGAAGATGTTGTAAAGATCTCTACACAAGAATGGTGAAAAAGGATTGAAAGATGGTTTTAACTTTCTTTCAACTCTTTTACACTCAAAACACCCAAAACCGATAGAATCGGGTTCTGATCTAGTCTCCTACTCACACTTAGTGTTGTACTGGTTCAGATCTGAATTCCGCCCACGAGACCACCAATTTCGGGTTAACCGAAACAACCTACTAGAGCCGGTAGCTGACCGAGCTAGGGTGATTCCTGGTCGGATTAGTCACCTGGGTTGAAACGGAGTTCTGTTGGCTAACACGCTGTCAAAGTGTCTCGACATAACGACAAACCTTCAAAACGACCAAGTGTAGGACGAACGGAATAATCAGAACGGATTACTGTCCGACCGGATTACTGTCCGATCGGATAGGTCATCCGAACGGATTGTCATCCTAACGGATCACACTTGGGTCCCACCTTTAAAAACAATCTTAACTGAAGTTTGAGTATCGAACGAATTGCAATCCGATCGGACGACCATCTGACTGGATTACTCTTCGGATCATGAGATACTAAGATTTTAAAGACAAACAATTTTCAACATGTTCAATAACAAGGTTGCCATCCGATCGGATTACCATCCGATCGAATGACGCTTCTGTTGTGAACTTTCCTTCAGTAAGTAACCTCATCACCAAGTCGCCGTCCGATCGAATCACTGTCCGACCGGATGACCATCCGAACAGATTGTCATCCGCACGACCCACCATCTGATCGAACGACTTGATGAATAGAGATACTTCAATGTTTTCAAAATACTACAACGAAAACTTCAAAAGTCAAGCCATCATACACAAACACATTCCTATCATAGGAAGAAACAATCCACTCGAATCGTCATCCGACCGGACAGTGATCTAATCTACAACGACACTTACCATCCGATCGAACCACCATCCGACCCTTTCGCACTTTGTGACGTTTTACACATCACTTATAGTAATGCAATCTAATCTACTCAGGCTAATCTTACTCGCTAAGCGCTCCCTTCAATCCATTAATCGCTGTGAGTATACTCGATCCCTTTTTGCTTTAAGCACTTTTGGGTGTTACATACGTTACGAATATTCAAACTGCAACAATCACACTACTCAATACTATTTGAACGCTAACCGTTAATGCATGCTATACGTGGCTTATGAATGCTTGTTTGTTATGTTTACACATGGAATGCTGTCTACCTGCCTTAGCAACGATAGTACTATAGTTTGGACTCAGCACCCGTTCACACGGGGGGTTGTTAAGGATCTTTTACTTGCATGGTTTATGGTGGTAATCATGTATTGCGAACTGCCTCGGGCAGTCAACCCGCAGTCATTGGTATCGATGGATCTATGTCGATAACTAACGTGCTTCATTTCACTATGTGTACGTGCTGGTTATGTGTAAACGAATTCGAACTCTATATGCTATTATCAAACTTGTATGCCCACCTTTACATTATATGTTTTGACTTTATTTTAACGTATGTGACAGGTGCTTAGGACGCACACTTGGTAGGAATTTGAGGCTAGAATAAAGCTTTAGAGCCCAACAAATAGTTGTCTGTAGATAACGAATCAAGGGTCTCTAGAAGCAGATAAACAATTGCTCTATTTTGAAATCAGAGTTGTCGGAACAGAATATTTGCCTAGACTTTGTCTGTAATAATTGTTTTACTGTTTGAGATACGGTATGGGACGTATTATTTAAATTGAATGGTATTGATAATTGTTATGGAAACTTCTGGACAATCTGTTTCGCTCAGTGCCATGCCCCGATGATTCCGCCATCGGTTGGGGTGTGACAACATGTACCACAAAATAACTTCTACTACCCATGTTCCATTTTTTTGGAACTTTTAAAACTAACTTAGAGAATTTGGAGGGAACAAAAATAACCGGGATGCAGTTAAAACTTAAAATATTTTGGTAACAGTTATTTACTTTATACTTTTTAAATTAATATTTACTTTATACTTTTTTAATTTAACTAGAATTACGACCCGCCGCAATGCGGCGGGGATTCTTTAGTTATAAATAAGTCGATTTAGAACCCGCACGTTATGTTGAACCTGTCAAACGGGAAAAAATAGACGATGTAAAAACGTTCACCCAAACACGCATGTTGCGTCGTATTAACTCGCAAAATTTAGAACGAAACGTAAAAACGTTAAACCAAAGACGCGTGTTGCGATGTGTTAAGTCACAAAATTTAGAACGAAGCATAAAGCGAAAAATTTGCGGAAAATGAAAACTATAAAGGACTAAAGTTGTAAGTAAAAAAAGTTGTGAGGATAAATTGCAAAAGAGATAAAAAGTTTTGGGTTAAAAGTAAAAAAAACAAATTGTTTTGGGCTAAAAGTAATTTATGAAATACTTTTGAGTGAAAAGTAAAAAAATCAATTTTTTTTTAAAAACCCTCAAAGATAAGGTTACAACAACCATATGCATAACCATTTTTTCTTTGAAAAAACACCACCGCGTTGCGACGGGGGGCATAAAACCATGTCAAATAGCATCAATGTCATACCATCGCCATCGACCACCAACACTGAATTTGCGGCGAAAAAATGAGACTGAAACGTAAAACATAGAAAATAATAACTAAGTCGATTTAGGACCCGCACGTTATGACGAACTTGTCAAACAGGAAAAAAATAGACGGCGTAAAAACGTTGAACTACACACGTACATTGCATCTTATTAACTCGCAAAACTTATGACAAAGCGTAAAACGGAACGTAAAAATGTTGAACCACACACGCACGTTGCGCCGTGTTAACTTGCAAAATTTAGAACGAAGCGTAAAACGAAAAATTTGCAGAATATGAAAAGTACAGGAGACCAAAGTTGAAAGTAAAAAAGTTATTAGGTTAAGCTGAAAAGATAAAAAGTTTAGAGCTAAAAGTTGTAACCCAAATAGTTTTGGGTTAAAAATAACAAATCAAATGCTTTTGGACTAAAAGTATAAAATCAACTTTTTTTTTTTGAAAAACTCACCAAACACAATTTGCAACTCCTAATGCACACAACTAAGTCGATTTAGGACCCGCACGTTATGTTGAACCTGTCAAACGGGAAAAAACAGACGATGTAAAAACGTTCACCCAAACACGCATGTTCCGTCGTGTTAACTCGCAAAATTTAGAACGAAACGTAAAAACGTTAAACCAAAGACGCATGTTGCGATGTGTTAAGTCACAAAATTTAGAACGAAGCATAAAGCGAAAAATTTGTGAAAATTGGAAACTATAAAGGACTAAAGTTGTAAGTAAAAAAAGTTGTGAGGAGAAATTTCAAAAGAGATAAAAAGTTTTGAGTTAAAAGTAAAAAACAAATAGTTTTGAGTTAAAAAGTAATTTATAAAAGTAAAATCAATGTCGCTCCAAGACTCCTCATCTAAGACCTCAGTGTGTTTTTTTCCGTTAAATACAACCGTGTCTTCGAATCAACACATGCTTGTAAAATACCCAAACTACCCTTGATTGCCCTTTCAGTTTGCACTTCTTCGGGTTCATTGCCCTCAAAATCAATCGGATGTGCAACATGAAAGACACCAATGCATCCTTTGATTGGTGTGTCAAAGGTTTCCGGTTTGTTTAGATCCGCTTCGAAAATTTTAAGCCTCTCATATGCTGCCGGTAGATCGGTGAGATAGCTCACATCTTTCATTGACAATGACGATTTATTACGATTTCACTATTGATAATGTATAAACTATTGTAATATAAATTCATAGAATTCATTAGATATAATAAAATCCATAGTCAAATAAACCTTTTTTTTCAAGTTGCATACACCATATTTAAATCAAGTAACCCGACTAGTCATACAAGTAACATAAATGTAACCAAACAAACTAGCAGAATTCTAAAAAATAAACAAACTACGTGTTGCGGCGGGAATGTTAAAATTTGTAAGACTTTTTTTCGACGACTAAAAAAAAGTTTATATACAGTTATTTTATTACACAAAAATTGTATTATATATGTAACCCAAAAAACAAAGTCGTGTTTTACATCGATCGAAAATCATAAAATCAAATACCGAGTCAATACTAGCTCGGTTCGTCACATCACCGCTATTTCGGATACAACTTCTTTTTCACTAAAATTTATATTGGAGTATCAAGAAAAAAAATCAAATGCAACGACGTTTTTAGCAATTTTACATATGAAAGTTTAAAAAGTGTAAAACTATTTAGTTAAAGCCGTATACTTGGTGTATAAAGTGTTTGATAATATTTTCCTGGTGGGTCTAAAATGATTAATTAATGTAAGTTTGACAAATTCACAAATTTAACATTTCGTATATAAAGTGTTTGATAATATTTTTTAAAAGCAGGTTTGTTGAATTATATCGACAAACTTATAATATATTCATGTAAAAAAAAGATGATTAAGCTATATATATAATCTAGTTTTCCAAATAATAATAATTTACATCGAGATAGTTGGTAAACGGGTAACAAGTTGCGCCGGTACCCCTATGGAATTTGTTGATACTTCAACGATAAATGTTTCAAAATTTCAGCAACACTACAGTATAGTAAATGTATACTCCATAATTATATCGAGTTAAATAATTTGAATTCAAAATTCATGTTTTTTTTTAATTATTAGAGCATTCAGATACATGGCATTAAATTCTGTATGTGGTGTTTTTAAAATAAAAAGACTATAAAAAGTGGCTGTGAATGGAAGAGAGAGAAAATGTTACTGTTCTGTATATTTTGGGGACACTGTTCACCCCTATAATTTTTTAATATATTTTGAAAGAGGTTGTGAGTGGAGGAGGGAGAAAAGATAATGATAAATGTATAAAAAGTATTATTTAATTGAAAATGAGAGAGAAAATGTAGTGTTTTTTAGTGTAATTTAGGGTGAAAATATAATGGATTGGATGTGAAAGCTCTAAGAGCATTCACATCAATCCCACCATATTTTCACCTTAAATTATACTAAAAAACACTACATTTTCTCTCTCATTTTCAATTAAATAATATTTTTTTATACCTTTATCATTACCTTTTCTCTCTCCTCCACTCACAACCACTTTCAAAATATATTAAAAAATTATAGGGGGTGAACAGTGTCCCCCCAAATATACAGATGAACAGTAACATTTTCTCTCTCCTCCACTCACAACTACTTTTTATACTCTTTATATTTTAAAAACAACACACACATAATTTGATTCCTTGGATGTTGATGACGGGGGTAGCTCAAACCTTAATAACCTGATTAGAAACACAACAGCTTAAAAGGTTGAAAGGTCAAAAGGTTCGGAAATAGTCCAACGGTCATGAACAGTAAAAAGACAAGTCAGAGCCTTGTCACATCACCCTCTGCGTGTCCAACACTCTCACAGCCGTAAAAGAGAGTATGTGCACAGAGAACCCCCTTTTACCTGCAGGTCTAAACCCTTCAACCCTCAAATGGGCAAGTCCCTTACTGTAGCCAAGGATCACTGGTCAAAGGCTTCCTCTTATAGAAGATTCTTTCCCTATAAATAACAGCCTCTTGCCATTCATTCCAGCCATTCTAGATCAACTCAGATCACCCTTGATCTCTGATCTTACTTCTCCTCTCTAGAACTTGCTCCATGCTTGTTCTATTCTCGGCTCACTACAATATTATCTCACTTAACATAGACATTCTGGGTTGAACCCTTCAATCCAGGATTCAAAGTGAATAATAACAAAGTGATCCGCCTCCACGTGCTACAAACGTGGGGGGACCCCACGACCTGCGTTAGGCTAATCGAAACCTTGAACCCTTTTACCCCGGAGATATCGCTACAGGCCTTGGTCTTGTATTTGTTGCATCAACAAGTTGGCGCCCACCGTGGGGCTACGCCGCTTACTTTATCTTAAAGACCAGTTGTGTAGCTCCATTTTCTCTTTACATCATGTCTGAAAGCGAGTCTCTCGGTCAGGTAAATCAAGTGCCTAACAACACCGATTTAACACCAAATTCGGGTCGGATCTCACCGGTCTTATCTACACCTCTTTCTACTCCCGGAAGTACTCCACCGGGATATATTCCCGGAGTTCACTTCTTTTCAAACACAAACCCATCTCGGTCAGGGGTTGCACCTACTCAAATCGATGTAATGCATACACCGGAACGCATAGATCTAACACCCGAGTGACTAGCTAGAAATTTCTTACAACTGAGATTTCTTCTCAACTAGCATGTGAGCTTAGAAAGGGAAAAAAGGGTGAGAATAAGACTAAATTATGAGGAGTCTGAACCCTCATTATCACATGGCCCTCCATCTCTTCCTTTTAGCAGCTCACGTTCAGCCACATCTTACCTTGAAGCTGGTCCTAGTGTGACAGACCAACCACTCAAGCCCTTTAGCTTTTGGGGAGGCCAAGTCCAACCGTTTTTCCCTTATTTACCTCCCAACCCGTTACAACCGGTGCACATATGGGGCATAAAATCAATCTTGATCAATTATGGCAGTCACCAGCTTCAAGTGTTCCCCCTCCCATTGCTACTTCGTGAAAACAAGCCATGGTCACCCCGCCTTTGGCTCGGGGTGCGGTCATGAGCACATCCATGGGAATGCCCTATACAGTAAACCTTTAAGGCTTTAACCTTATGACACAGATAATGGCATCTTTTATGAGTACCATCAGAAAGCCTTTAAGGCTTTAACCTTATGCCCTAGCTGATGACACAGATGATGGCACAATTTCCTTTGCAGCACGTGAAAGCTGGATGATGACACAGAAAGCCTTCAAGGCTTTAACCTTAACCTCATCAACCAAGTGCCAACCACTCACCAGGGTACCTCAAACGGTAATCCAGCTTCAAGGGTAATAAAATACCTCTCAAAACCTTACAAGCCCAATATCTTGCTTCAACAAATTGTTGAGTACGAGTTTCAAACCCAGATAAAGATGCCATCACGGTACTGAAGACTACTTCCAAATCTTCGCCGGGACTACAAGAATAAAAAAATGACCCAACTCCGAATGTTGTCTCATGTTCAGGCAAACCCTTGAAGGGTCTTCGCGCATATGGTTCAATGACCTTCCTGGACGAAGCGTTCAGACCTTTGACGATCTTAGCAAAAGTTCCCTATAAAAACATAGGTATGTCAAGGACGCCATGATAATCTTCCAGATCAAACAACATGATGATGAAAGTCTCAGAGACTTCATCGAAAGTTACAAGAAGGAAGGTTTAACTTACGCCGATGAAAAGGTTAGGGTTGCAGGGTTCATGAATGCTATAAATTCCAAATATCTCACAAGAGACTTTAATAAATGCCTGCCCAAAACCCTTGAAGAAACACTCGAAAGGCTGAAGCCCACATTCGAGGAGAATAAGCTGAAGACATCAAAGAAAAAAGAGAGAGAACTCTTAACTGGAGCCTCTAGTATGGCTCTTATGACAAATGGTTCAAAGGTTCGGATTCCTGAAGGCTTGAAGGCCGGAACCCTCCAAGCCGAGAAAAAACCATAAACTTTACAGCCTTAACCAAGACTTCGCAAGAGATCTTGGCAACCGAAGAGGTAAAACACAGCTTCCACCCTCCTCAATCTTTGCCAAAAAACAAAAGATCGAAAAAATCAAGCCAATATGGTAAGTTTCAAGAATAGAAAGGTCACCATACCAATGATTTCTTCCAACCAAAAAAAAAAAAAGGATCGAAGAAGCTGTCAAGTCCGAACAGGCCCACTTGGTTAAAGGGGTCAAGGACAAGATGGTTGAAAAAAAATAATAATAATAGTGAACATGGTCGACCTTGAAAACGAAGCTTCCCACAAACGCCATCATTCCAAGGCATGGGAACGTCAATATGTTTGCTTCCCACCACCAGAAGGAGAGTTGCTTTCAAACCCTCTGGTGATGGAATCCAACATAGGAACCATCAAGACACAAAAGGCTTACATTAACACCGGTGTAACCGCTAAAATCATGTTTGAGAAAGGCTTTAACCCTCTCAGCGACGATGAACGTTCAAAGCTTCAACAGTCTGAACCCTCCATCGAAGGTATCGCAGACATACCCATCCAGCCTTTAGGCCAAATAACCCTTAATGTTTGTTCAGTGAGAGAACAAAGGGATGAACCGAACAACTCACTTTTGCGGTGATCAACATCCCTTCCAATTATGATATCATCATAGGAAGGCCAGGGCAAAGTGTGTTCGGAATGGCAATTTCAGTTGGTCAAGGCACTGTGAAGTTTCCCACTGAAAAAGGGATAGCAACCCTTCAACCTACCCAAGAAGCTTTCGTGGTTGAAGGGGAAAGCTCAAGAAAGGACGAATACGATGAACAAGGGTTGGACATAAACCCAAAATACCCTCAACAGGGGATAAGGGTAAACACTAACCTTTCCAATGAAACCCTCTCATACCTTGAAAAGTTGCTCTTGCACTACGTCTTTGCTTAGTGCCCGGAAGATATGACCGGCATCCCCCGTAGCATTATTGAAACATGAGTTAAGGATCCCATCTGATAATAAGCCCATTATACAAAAGATAGAAAAGCTTGTTCTAACCAGAATCCTTCGAGAGGTTAAGTATCAATCATGGGTGGCCAATCCTGTAATGGTTTGAAAACCCGAAAAGTTTTGAAGAATGTATATCGATTTTAAAGACTTGAACAAAGCATGCCCAAAGGATTGCTACTCGTTGCCCCAGATAGACCTCAAGGTTAACTCGCTCACAGGCTTCCCGTCCAAGTGTCTTCTTGACACCTAAAAGGGTTACCATCAGATCCTAATAAAAATAAAATAAAAAACTACATTCCACACTGATAAAGATATATCTTGCTATCAAAAAATGCCTTTTGGTTTAAGAAATGCAGGTGCCACTTATCAACGTCTGGTTGACAAAGCGTTTGCCGGACAAATCGGCAAGAACATTAAAGCTTATGTTGGCGATTTGGTGATCAAGAGCAAAATGGAATACCAAATGCTCGATTACATACAAGAAACCTTCCAAAACTCAAGAAAGATCAACATGTCACACCCCGATTTCCACGTGTCACCGGTGGGCCCAGTGGGGGAGTATCGTGACGTGGTTGGCAACGTAATAGTCAAACAACACAATATTATTATGCACAGCGGAAGCAAATTTAAAATATGATACAACCGAATTTAATATTGTTTATCAATGTAACAATATCCGGAAGTTTATCCACAGAACGGAGCGAAACAAAATAATATTAATGGTTCAACAGACTTCAGGCATCCTAAGCTTGCGAGACTTTTTATTGATGCTTAGGAGACAATCCAGCCAATTTCGTTTAGTACCTGCATTCAGTCTTTTTGGGAAAATACGTCAGTTTACACTGGTAAATACAATCAACTGACTCATTTTGGAAAAATGATTTAAAAATTGGTTTGGATGCACATGGCATAAACATTTTATTTAACTTGGGAGAATTATTTAATATTATAATCTTGTGAACGAATTACATGTTACTTATGCGTTCAGTAGCCCGGATCTAGTCCGGGTTAAAGATCAATAGACACACCACAACAATGAGTTATACACTGACAGGTGTACGCCTACACCCCGTGCTCAGGTCGTGGCCATCTCGTAAGATGATGCCAAGGATATCCGGGACATGGTCATTAACCCCCCAAAGGCTGTAAAGTAAACAAGACTGTTTAAACGAGCCGATCAAATTATTCAACTACCCACTTAATGTGGAGATTTGATGCCCGATCAAGCGGTATGCTATATACCGTAACCCAAGCCCGTATAGGGAAAATAAGTTAAAAGTATTTACCTGAGCAAGTATTAATCACAATAAGCAAAATGCACGTAGCTTTTACTGGTTCTCCTAATCTGGAACGAAGGTTTAATATAACCTATTAGAATCCTAACGGGTCTTTAATTAAGCTTAAGCTTAGACCGGCTAGTTTCAAAGATACGGTTCGTACGCACGATTAAGCGAAGACCGGATAGAATGTGATTTAGACCCGACAAGTTTGAAGACTTGTTTAATATGGGTTTATTATTCACATTCTGGATTTTGAGGTAAAACCGATAAGGTTTAACCCGTTTCGGCTAATTTATGTAAACTTGTTACATAAACCGAACCGAACGCGAAATAAGCGTAACGGGTATCCGTAAGAGCCATATACAGGTTTCCTAGGTTAATATGCCTCAAATATGTTGTGACATCAGTAAGGTGTCTTTCATTATGCCCGAAATGATTTTAAACACAAACTAGGCCCCGTAGGGGTAGTTTGGTCATTTTTAAGGTTGTAAAAGAGTTTGAATGTTTAACTGAGTTACAGGTATGATGTAAACAGCAACCATACTCAATTTTATGAGTTATAACAGTAGCATATATGTGAAATTTATCATTTGTAACCAAACTATGCCCCGTAGGGGTATTTTGGTAATTTCACATAAGCCGAAAAGCTTAAAAACGAAGTCTGAGTTAATCAACCTTTGCTTACTGTTAAAATATCATAATTAGCCTAAAATATCAGTAGGTATCAACCCGGGTATGTCCAATATGATTTTAAAACATACTATGCGTTAATAACGCTAAATTAGGCGATTAAAGGCCATTTCCGGGTCCGATACTTAAATCTGATATTTTTATATTTCTAGAAGGCTTAAAATAATTTATTTATCATATGTGATCAGTAGAAAAAGGTTTGGAGTCGTTTAGATATGTAAAACTCATTTTATGGCCCGTAAGGGCAAAACCGACAATTACCGGATTAAGCCTACGACTACTAGTTATGCTCAGCCTAAAATTAATTAAAAAATCTTTAAAAATCCCAAAATAATATATTACATCAGTGGGTATTAAGCTTGATACCAAAAAGTAGGCTTAACTAGGCTATACGCTAATTACGCCATTTTATTAACACAAAGCATTAAATTTGCGATATTGAGCATAACTCTTAATCTATAAGTCAAACTGATGTCAAACTTTGCATACAAGTTTATATATCAGTAACTAAGGTTTCTATACTTTTACATTTTCATAAATCACGTTTTGAGGTAATAAGGGCATAATGGTCAACATATGGGCAATTAACGGAATTATGCATATTAATTGGATAACTAGTGAACCAAGGTGTATAATCACAGAGGGTTGTTCTAACATGTAACCTAGTCCAATTAAAGCTCTGAGGCATTTCTAAAATATGCCTAAACGGGTCAGAACTGAAAGTCAAAGTGAAAGTCAAACTATGTGACTTTCGGTTCCGAACCGGGTCTAAACAGGGAATTGTCGGGTTGAACATGTTTAGACATGTTCTTACACTTATTACTAACTTATAACAATAATCAAACAGGTTGTATATGTTCTAGATAGCTAATCATGCATAAATTGCAATTTAAGAATCCTGTTGACTTTTTAAGTACATGTTTGACCCGACATTTGAACTAGTTAGAGTGGTGATCAGGGGAAACCCTTTTGGGGTTTTATTACCCACATAAATACCAACTTATCACTACTTTTAATTCGAGATATGACTGAGCCATTATTGATTAATCTCGAAGTCAAACCGTAATTACGACGGTTTGACTTTTAGCTAATTAAACAAGCTAAACTCAACTAAAGAAGGACTAGCAGACTTACAAGAGTCCTATGCACGAGTTATGATCAGTTGAGAGAGTTCCTTAGCTCCAGAAATGCTCCAATTGATCAGATGGAAGTGTGATGAACAACATTGCACAAAGTGGCTTTATATAGTGAGATTTGCACCACAATTGGTTGACACATGTTCCTACTAGTGCCCACAACTGATCAACACTTGTTACTAGTGCCTAGGATAATTTAGGGGTCGCCCACAATGCATTAATGTCGAAAAAGGATCGGTTTTCCGCGTTTGCAGGCTGTTGTCACGCTTTTCTGCATCTGGGCGCCTGATGCGGCCCGCATTAGTTTTAACTAATGCTGAAGCGGGCCGCCTGGCCCTCATAAATCAGATTTTTCATTTCTTTTGTTTGCAAAGTTAACCTTTGGCTTCACGAAGGGGCAACCGGGTTTATTTCTTGCATTTTGACCCCCTTACATTTACCCACAAGGGCTTTAGGACTTATACCCACTTTGCCAAGTCCCTGAACACTTTCGATTTAACCCGAAAAGTCTTAACTTTCAACGTTTGCACTTTAACCCTTCGCACACGAATTTGATCATAACTTTCTCATACGTTAACGAAACTTTATGAAATTTTTATAGTGCATTCTAGTGAGCATAATTAACATTTACAAAGCTTCGGGTTTGTCAAAAGGTCACTCAGAGGTATAAATTAAACATGTTGACACATTTAGCCCCTGTAGTTTGTAATCTCTCACTTTTTGCTTCGTATGATCCATGATTTATTCGTTTGATGTTATAAACATCATGTAGGGTTATTATGAAGTATATTTATTCACTGTTGACATTTAGAATACGTATATTCACATACTTTCCATGTTTGTCAACTTTAGTCCCTCTATAATATTTCCTTCACACGTTTAAACATTTGACACGTGTCTACACATTATAGGACGTGAATTTTCGAGCACATGTCAAGCATTTAGCTACATGGGTGGCCACAGACTTCTTCAAGCCTATCCACCAGTAATTTGCCTTCAGATCCTGGTACATCTTATCAGCTCCAGGATGAACGGAGTATTTCGAACTATGGGCTTCCTGGAGGATAACATCTCGAAGACCTCCATAGATTGGAACCCATATCCGTCCATTTAATCTTAAAATTCCGTCCTTGCTAAGAGTCAACTGTTCCTCAGTTACTCCTAGCTTTTCATTAGGATAGTTAGCTTCCAACACAGCTTCCTTCTGTGCAGCTAACACCCTTTCAATCAAATTATTCTTTATCTCCATGCGCTTGGCATTGATTCGGATGGGTTTCACCTTTTCTTTCCGACTCAAGGCATCGGCGACTACATTCGCCTTGCCGGGATGGTATTTGATTTCACAATCATAATCATTTAAAGTTTCCATCCAACGGCGTTGCCTCATGTTTAGTTCTTTCTGATTAAACAGATGTTGGAGGCTCTTGTGATCAGAATAGATCACACACTTGACACCATAAAGATAGTGCCTCCAAAGCTTTAGTGCGAATACAACGGCACCCAGCTCCAAGTCATGGGTGGTGTAATTCTTTTCATGCACTTTCAATTGTCTTGAAGCGTAGGCAATAACTTTGCCTTTCTGCATAAGCACACACCCCATGCCAGTGTGCGAAGCATCACAATAAACCACAAATTCTTCTATTCCATCTGGCAATGTCAGTACTGGGGCGTTGCTCAACTTTTGCTTTAGAATATCAAAGGATTCTTGCTGCTTAGGGCCCCAGACAAACTTAACCTTCTTCTTAGTTAAGGAGGTTAGGGGTGCAGCAATCCTTGAAAAATTTTCAATGAAACGCCTGTAATATCCTGCCAATCCCAGGAAGCTACGAATTTCAGTAGGTGTCTTTGGCTCTTGCCAATTCATTACGGCTTCAACTTTAGCGGGATCCACCTGGATACCACGCTCACTGACCACGTGTCCAAGGAATTGGACTTCTCGTAGCCAAAATTCACATTTAGAGAATTTGGCATAGAGCTTCTCCTGATGTAGAAGTTTGAGAATACAACGAAGGTGTTTCTCATGGTCAGCTTGATTCTTTGAATAGATAAGAATGTCGTCGATGAAAACGATGACGAATTTATCTAAGTAAGGCTTGCAGACGCGATTCATGAGATCCATGAACGCGGCCGGTGCATTAGTGAGCCCAAAAGGCATCACTAGGAACTCGTAGTAGCCGTAACGAGTCCTAAATGCAGTCTTGTGAACGTCTTCATCTTTGACCTTCAACTGATGGTAGCCTGACCTCAAATCAATCTTCGAGAAGTAACTTGCCCCTTGAAGCTGATCGAACAAATCGTCGATCCTGGGCAAAGGATACCTATTCTTGATCGTGACTTTATTAAGCTCGCGGTAGTCGATGCACAGACGCATCGACCCATCCTTCTTCTTGACAAACAAGATTGGCGCTCCCCAAGGAGATGAACTAGGTCGAATGAAACCTTTAGCCAGTAATTCATCTAGCTGCGTCCGCAACTCCTTCATTTCTGTGGGTGCCAATCTGTATGGTGCTCTGGCAACTGGTGCCGCTCCGGGGATGATATCGATCCTGAATTCGACTTGTCTATCTGGTGGTAAACCAGGTAGATCTTCAGGAAACACTTCTGGGTATTCAGAAATGACAGGGATGTCTTCTATCTTCGGTTTAGGCTCATCAATAATCACTTGCGCCATGTAGATGATACACCCCTTCTTCAAACACTTGGAAGCCTTGAGCATAGTCACCTGCTCTGGCAGTCCATACTGAGTATCTCCCTGAATGGTAAGTGATTCACCAGACGGAGTCTTTATTACCACTTGTTTCTGGTTACAGACAATTTGGGCCTGGTTATGAGATAACCAGTCCATACCCAGAACTATGTCAAAACCGGCCAACTTAAAGGGAAGTAGAGATAGAGGAAAAGAATGGTTCTTAATGGATATAACACATCCATCTAACACAGTAGAGACGGTTTCTATGGTACCATCTGCTAACTCTACCTCATAGTTTACGCTTAAGGTTTTGACAGGTAAGTTTAACAATTTACAAAACTTAAGATCTACGAAAGACTTATCTGCGCCTGAATCAAAAAGTATTCTTGCAAAGACACCATTTACAAGGAAAGTACCTGTTATGACATTATCGTCTTGCACAGCCTCTTTCGCGTCCATTCTGAAGACTCTCGCATTAGTCTTCTTGACCTCCTCAGGCTTCTTGTTGTATTTCGGGCAGTTGGTTTTAATGTGGCCCTTTTCATTGCAACGGTAGCACGTTGCGTCTTTTATCTTTTTGCAATCTAGGGTTTTGTGATCCGTGGACTTGCAAATACCACAAGCAAAGGGTTTTGACTGAGTCTGAGAGTTAGACTCGAGTCTGCACTTTCCATAGTGCTGCTTCTTGCAAATTTTACACTTGGGCTTTTCACCAGAATTATGCCCATCCTTCCTTGACTCCGACCCTTTCTTGTTGTCACCGCTCCCACGGTGCTTCTTGTTCGACTTTCGTGAACCATCATCTTCACGCTTCCTCTTCTCGGCCTCCTTATTCCTCAGCGATCTCTGCCTGACCGCATCCAGAGTGAGGGATAAGGAAATGTCCGTTACAGACCTGAAGGTAGCTGGCCGAGAAGCTTTTACGCTTGCCTTGATCTCGGGGGCTAAACCACCAATAAAGCGAGCGATTCTTTTTGGCTCCGGGGTTACCAGGTAAGGAACCAACCAGGACAGCGTATTGAAGCTTGTCAGGTAAGCTTGACAGTCGAGGTTCGTCATCACCAACGATAGAAAGTCAGATTCTATCTTCTCCACCTCATGTTGAGGGCAATAGTTATCCTTGATTAGGGCGACAAATTGTTCCCACGACATTTTATACAATGGGATTTTTCCGGTGGCCTCAATCAGAGATCTCCACCATGCTAACGCTTCACCCTTGAAAGACTGTGACACAAACTTAACTACATCCCTTTCAGCGCACCCGCTGATATCTACCACCGTGTCCATCTCATCCAGCCAAGTCATACAGTCGACAGCTCCTTTTTCCCCAGTAAAGTCCCTGGGTTTACAAGACACGAAGTACTTATAGGTGCAACCCTTGTTACAGGGTTCTTGATGCAGTACTAAATGCTGAGATGGGACACTTTGATGGTTGGTGGACTGACGGTCATCACCATCTTTCTTGGGTCCATTCTTTTTGGGAGGAGGCTTGCTATGAGCCTCAGAATGTGTCTTGGGCTTTGAATGTGATGCAGAGTGGGTCCTACTTCGAGTACCACTATATTCTTCATACTGCCTTTCCAAAGCCTGTGTAACAGCGCCGTCTATGATCGCTTTTAATTCAGCACCCGTTAACGTAATCTGGGCGTTCTCATTTTGCTCCACTGGATGGCTATTTATTTCATTTGAGTCAGCTATTTGAATTGAACTGTTGCAGAAAACAAGGACAATATTTTATTTGGGAGTTTATTATGGAATTACCCCTTAGGGTAACTCGTTAACCATGGTAATCAGAGACCATATTCGGTTAACTTATTAATCGTATTAATTTAGGATTTCAATTAAAATTTATCCTAATTATAAACAATAACAATAGATATTAGCTCATAAGGCTTAGTCACATGGACAATTTTATAAGCTATGATTTCAGAGAATCAAGACTTTTAAGGTTTGAACCTAGTTCATTACCCTTATCAGACAGGGAGTCATAGCTACCACTGTCTTTTGGCTCATATGGAAGTGAGCTGGGCCCGTAGGCATCATATTACCACGTATGGTAAAGTATGATCATCTTAATTGATGATCTTAACCCATGATTCAGAGGTCATATGTAAGTCCCGTGAACCGGATCTTTCAATGATATCAAGTAACCTATTGATTGTGCGGAATCCAATCAATAGGTGATTCAAGAAAAACCGAAAATATGAAATATAAGGAACACAATACCGAAAATCACTTTAAACACTTGCACACGATTCTATTACTTGAATAAGCAAAACCGTCTAGTACAAGTGTCTTCAACCAAATCGACTCTCTCTAGCTCTAGAAGTTGTAACTATGAAGTTCCCACCCTAAAACAAGTTAAAAACTTGTTTATATACTAACTAAAGCCCAATTCCCTACATGGGCTCCCTTTGGGCCTGCTTGGCCCACATGGCCTAAAGCTTGGCCCAAGTGACCTATAAAGGTCCAAAACCTAACACTAACTAACCTGGTAAAACCCAGCTCATAACCATAACCCGTTGTGTTAATTTGATGCGTCAGTCTCACACTTTAGGGCCTAACAATCTCCCCCTAGACTGATGCCATCAAATTGTCTTCATAACATGAAATCAGCAACGTCTTCAACGAAGTCTATGGTTGTCGCTATGCTGCAGATGTTGTGGAAGTTCTTGACTTCTGAACTCTAAGCACTGGGTCTCTTTTCTTCAGCTCTTGTGGTTAGCTTCATATCAGGATCTCGATCAGCTTTGCTTGAAAATCTTGTTAAAAAGAATGTGAGAGGAGGATTCTCAACAACTCTTTTCTTCTTCAATCTTTTTCTTTCAAGTAGGTTCACGGTACTTCTTCAAATGTACTTTCACTGTCAGACGGCGTTTCGTATCCGGTTCTTCTGACTCAGGTACATCTTGTTGTTGTGCTGCTTCAGGCTTCTTCAGCAACTAACAGCATCTCAGTCTTCATCAACCCCTGTTCTTGATTGAAATCAAGTTCTGCACATTCTCACAAACTCATAAGCAAACATTTCTTATGCAACAGGAAGAGTACCATATGAACACTAGGTACAACCAAGTACTTATACTCAGATTTCACAATTTAAATTCTTTCAACTTTTGATGATCAGTCAAATCTTCAAGAACGGTTACATTTTTTTTTATTTTAAGAAAAACAATTAAGCACTCTATTTTTGGATTTTTGGTTTTATAGAGAAGCAAGACACTATTTTTGTATTTTTTGAATTTTTCCAATTTTTTTATTATTATTATTATTATTTTTTTAATATTGAGAACTAAAAAACAAATAAAAACTCAAAATATAAACAACTACCATAATATACAATTACAATTACAATTGCAATGGGATCAAAATTCGTTCTCAGGCAGACTAAAGAACACTTTTCAGTACGAGCCTAATCAAACTGGTCTATGCGATTGCCAATATATTTGTCCACTTAAACTTTAACGCTCAACTTTCAATTTTTCAACTTCGTGATATGCTTTAGGTAATATTATACTATTATACCCGTGTGTCCCATTCCAAGGCATACCCCCGCGATCAAGGTAAGCACAACGATTCATCGTAGCAGGTGAGTATACTGATGTCATCCTTTAAGATATCCTGACTGTGTCTAGGTCTGCATATAATCTATTTTATCATGTTTTGATTTCTTAACAATGAACACCCAAATAAATACTAATCAAATCCCGGAAATATAAACAGCACACTCTATCATGCAAGTATCTTCCCTACCACATATTTCACAAGTCCAATCCAGATTTCTGAAATCTTAACTGGGAATAGATTGAGAAGAGAACAGAATAGATCTTAAGTAGAGATGGTATAATATACAGATCAAATGAGTTTTTCTCAATTTGATATAGGTTTCTCGGGTTTCTTTTGGGCACTTGAGGGCCTCTTTCGGGTGTTAATTGATCTACAGAGCGACAACGTACAGCTAGGTCAGCATGTATCTGGATGCAGCAGAAGCTGACGTTGCCTAGCACCTCCAGGTCAGCATATATCTGGATGCAGCAGAGGAGGTACACGACTTTTTCAGAGAAGATTTCAGAATCAGATCAAAATTGTGTGTATCGGGACAACATACAGACATTCCAATAGAAATGAGCTAATTCCAAGTGACTTTCTTTCCTGGGGTCATGTACAATTTTAGTTCTGAACAGAAGAACAGCCAAGATATCCCCGGATGATTCAACAATATAAAGACCCGAAACCTCAGATGTTGGCTATCTATCAACACAAGATTTAAGACCATAAAATCATACGCCGTTGGTATGTTACCCACATGGTACATAGTTCATTATGTTTATAACACTTAGTATCTTTTATCATTTTGAGCGTCAAGCCTATCAACATATCGCAGTAGATCCTAGTTTTTTCAACTATGGCACCTTACATGTGTTAGTCAAACCCTTTAACAGAAACATTTATTTCACTTCCCATATCATGCAATTTTTCTTTTTGGCTTTTTCATTTTTCAAATGTTTTTGTATTTTTCTCATTTTCTCCCCCTAAAACAATACATATTTACAGCAAACTCTTTTTGTATTTTCTGAGTTTTCTCCTCCTAAACTCTATATCTATCTATATGTTCCTCTCCCCCCCCTAAATTTGTGCATAAATCTTGTATTTTTGCGCAAATTTACCATTTACTAGAGAAAGGACAATTATATACAAAGATAATGAACTAAGAAAGGAAAAAAATATTTTTGGTTAACCGTTCCGTCATTAGATTGAAGACTAATCAAATTCAAATCAAAGTACTGAATTTAAACGGTACCTTTTGCTGATCATTTCATACTTCTGTTATCTCCTCCAAAGTAAACATATCATCTGTAAAAAAAAAATTTGAACTTTTTGCAACAGTGAAATGTTACCCGTTTTATCTCTGGAACAACCGCTATCAACATTCCAGAGATTGTTCACAGCTCCTCCTTGGTTGTTCCTGAAAGGTAAGGAGATTAGTAAGACATGGGTACCCAGGCCATCGTGGTCCTGGGATTTCCTGAAGCATCAAAATAAGACACTTCCTTTAAACACAAGTCCCCTTTTGTCTCAAGGATTGGAGACGTCGCTGCTTTGGATTTGGGTTTCCAAATCTGTCTTGATTTAACAAACGTATTTGTTGCCTTCGGTTGAGCAACTTTAGCTGTTTCAGGTTTATTAGTTTTCGAAACACGTTTTTGTTCCTGAACAGCCTTGCGTTTGTTTTTAGCAGCGTTCCAATCCCCATCAGAAGGTTTAACCTTGGGATTCACATTCTTCATTGCCTTAGGTGATGATACCTTCATCGGCTTAGAATGATTGTTATCCTTTGGTGTAACCCTCTGATTTTGCATATAGTAGGGTACATAGGGACGATTTGTGCAATTCCGAGCAATGTGACCAGCAATGCCGCAATTGAAACATGTTTGTCTCTTAACGTAGAAGGCATTTTGATCAGCTTGTGTAGCTCTTGCAGGCCCTGAAGAATAATCCGGTCCTTTATGTGCTTGTTTTTGTTGCACATTTCTTGCAAACGATGATGAATTCGGATGTCTATACTTGTCGTTTGCAGGGGCCTTTTGTGGTGGAGATTTCCTTTTATTCTTCTTGTTTTCCTTAGACTGCAAGTCTTGTTCAGAAATCTCACCAGTCTTTCTGAAACCCTTGTTAGCACAGTCAAATGCATATTTCTCACATTTTCCATTACAGACTGGCTTAACAAAAGTATTTTTCACATTATGAGCCTTTTGCAGATGATTGCTGCCTGTTGAGGATTGTGGAGAGCCTGATTGTCTTTGATGGTTAGGCTTCTCATTCCTTCTCCTTCTATTTTCTCGTTTTGGCTCTTGTTGCTTGATCAGAACCCTTTCATTACTAACAGAAGGTTCAGATTGTTTAGCTTGCGCACTTGGAGCCTTGTTCACATCAGTCTTCTCGTCATCCTTCATGTCATCAGTTTTGACAGAATCGGAGAGTTCTGGTTTGTCAGATGAAACACCAGAAACTTTAGTAGAAACTTCAGCTGAAACATTTGACGAATTTTCAGCACAAGACGGTTCTGCACATGACACCTTTGGGCTGAATCCACTAGAATCAACTGATTCCAATTTCTCAGAATCAGCTGCTTCAGATGAATCACATTTGGAATCAGATGGTTCAGATGGCTCATTTGTTTCATCTGCCGATTCAGTCGCTGTTACACAATCATCAACATTTTCGCCCAAACCATTAGGACTAAAATTAAACACAGAGCGAAAAACCGAGTTAAAAATACTACACGCCGAAATAAAGTCTGGATTAGGTTCATTTATTAAATTTTCAGAAGAACCAGACTCTGATGCTTGTTCATCCCCAATTACATTTTCAACTTTCACTTCATCTGCAAGAGAGTACAAAGTATTAGTATCATTCACAGATGGAGAAATAAACGTGATCGGAGGAGTCGCACGTTTTTCAACAGGTTTGCTGTTGAATGATGACTTATCAGTCTTTGGACCGTAAGTCATCTTGCCCTCATTCATTAACTCCTCTTCCGTGTAAGGCATATATGTATAGTTATGATTGTATGGAGGAGGAGTTTTATTGTATCCCAAACCAGCCCCTTTCTTTTCTTTGTACTCTAGTTGTATGTCACAAATGTTCTTGACCAAATTACTAGAAGTGTCATACCTTTTAATATTAATTTCATTAACCTGATATTTCACCTTTAAGTCTTCTAGTTCTTTAGTCAAGTCACTAATTGTTGCTAGAGCATCTAAAAAATTACAATTCTTAGCGCTGAGATCTTCTTTCAACTGAATGATATCTTTCCTTTGAGCTTCAATTTTTTCTTTATAAAGTTTTTCATTTTTAGCCAAAGTAAAGTTTTTATTTTTAATATCTTTGTAGTCTTGAATCAACTCAGCGTTATGTAACCGATAAGCCTCATTTCTTTCTCTACACTCAGGAGTGCAAAAGACAGAAAGTATCTCTTCACGATCACGAGTAATTTCTTGAGCCAGGGGTTTGTTAAACATAAATGCTGAATTTTGTGTGGATGAGCAAACTGCAGCAGATGTGTTGACTTGAGTAGACTGTTTGTCAGCATTGTCATATGATTTGATGATTGAGATCAGCTCATCTGGCTTCATTCTGTAACAATCGGTTGTCACTATTATCTGATTAACATTGGTAAACCAACTACAGTTTGCCTGATCTGGAATCTCTTTTAAAACATCCAGAAGCTTTCTATTGCTCATGTGAGTAGACACCTCCATCTCTGCCTTCTCCATTTTAGATAGCAATTCAGCAAACCGGCCTGTAAGTGCTTCTATAGATTCACCATATGAGTAACTGAATCCTTGGAGTTCCTGCTCAAGCACCTCTCTCTTAGAAGACATTTTAAGATGTGATCCCCAAAAATGTGCGTTTTTAACTATTTCCTCAACACCAGCCCAAAGCGAGAACCTGTGTACTCACTAACTCAAACACTCAGCAGTTGAATGATCGAACCCGCTTTCTAAACCGCACCTCAAAACCTGTCAAAACTTATCACAACCAAACAAACTTTCCTTTTTTTTTATAATTTAAACAAACCTTTTTTTTTTTTTTTTTTTTTTATAAAGTGACACTTCCTGTTATAATTATTAATATTAATATAACCTAATGATTAATATTATAACTATTATAATTATATTATTATTAAGAATCAATGATTAGCTAATGATTACCAAATGATTGTTTATGAATATTATAATTATTAAAACCCTAAAATATAATATATTAAAAAAAATAACTGTATATCTTCTTCTTCGTTCAAAAACAAATCGCAGCCCTAACTTCAACCTTCAGCTGCCACGGTGATAAAAAGAACGATGATTGTTGTCAGCCGGAGTTGTTGATACTGATGAACGGTGTCGGACAATACGACGATGAAGATGATGAACGGAGTTGGTAATCGGAGATGGTGATTATATGAGGTCGTTTCAAGAGTGGAGGAGAACAGCGGTCGTTGGTTCGAAGTTGCAGATGAACCCGGAGAAGATGATGTTAACGGAGATAGCAGGTGGTGTTCGGCGATGGTGAACGGAGGTGATGGTCGACGATGTTAACAGGATGATGAACGAAGATGATGAAGACGTGGAGGTGACAGCCGTGAAGATGGTTGCGAGTCGGACGAGTCGAGACAGTGATTGCGAGTGGAGACTGATTGATGATTGCGAGTCGAAACCAAACAGGATGAGCCGAAACTGATGATGGTTGCGACTCGAAATCAAACAGGATGAACCGAGATCTCGGTTGCGACTCGGAACCGAGGTTGCGACTCGAGACCGTGATGATGATGATGAGTCGAGACCGGGAGAGCGGTTGCGAGTCGAGACTGGTTGTTGATAACTCGAAAATGTAGGACTCGAAATCAGTTGATGAATTTGACGGTGATTGCGACTCAAAAGAACGTGTGATGAAGATGATTTGGAGCTCTGGTTGCGACTCAGAAGATGTCGGACTCGGAACCGTGTATGATGATTATGATGGGGACTCGAGACCAATTGTGAAGATTGAGAATTTCGAAACCGTGAATTAATTCTAAAAATAGAAAACCTTTTCGAAAATTTTCAAAACTTTTAAACAGTTGGAATTCCGAGATTTTTGGCTTTTTCAAATCAAGTTTGGATTTTTTAAATCTTTTGAAGAAAGTTTTAAAAATTCAAATACGTAGATAAATATATTAACACTTTCCAAAAAGATCAAAATACCAAAATATGACAATATTTCACTAGAAACTCGATGAACACTTTGAATACCGCGAAGAACACGAAGAACACCAACCAAAAAATAACGAAAATCTTGAATCTTTGATATCACACCGAGCCTAGAAACAGGTTCTTAAGGCTCTGATACCACTTGTAAGTCCCGTGAACCGGATCTTTCAATGATATCAAGTAACCTATTGATTGTGCGGAATCCAATCAATAGGTGATTCAAGAAAAACCGAAAATATGAAATATAAGGAACACAATACCGAAAATCACTTTAAACACTTGCACACGATTCTATTACTTGAATAAGCAAAACCGTCTAGTACAAGTGTCTTCAACCAAATCGACTCTCTCTAGCTCTAGAAGTTGTAACTATGAAGTTCCCACCCTAAAACAAGTTAAAAACTTGTTTATATACTAACTAAAGCCCAATTCCCTACATGGGCTCCCTTTGGGCCTGCTTGGCCCACATGGCCTAAAGCTTGGCCCAAGTGACCTATAAAGGTCCAAAACCTAACACTAACTAACCTGGTAAAACCCAGCTCATAACCATAACCCGTTGTGTTAATTTGATGCGTCAGTCTCACACTTTAGGGCCTAACATCATATAATTGGGTTTGGAATCTTCTAAAGAATCCTTATACATATAAGAATGACATGTGATTTTAACGAATCACTTCTGCCAGGAGTGTTAACATGTTTTAAGATGTTAACAGGGATTTGAATCTTTTAAACAGGTCTTACCATCTCGGCCCGGTCTTATATTTGACACGAGGCTAGGTTTCACACTTTAAGATTCTTAATTAAATAATTACATAGGCAGATTAATTTAAAAGGAATGATTTTAATTTATTTATTTCATTTATAAATTATCTATGCGCAAAATGGCAAACATGAAATTTATAAAACAAACATTCCATTGATTTATTCAAAATATTATACACTGCCCTAAACGGGTCTTTTCAAATAACAAACTTACCCTCGCAGGGGTTTTAAACAAGTACTTACCCACGCAGGGGCTTAATAACACACATGCCCACGCAGGGGCTTAATAACATAATTGTCCACGTAGGGACTTTAAACAAACAAACTAGTCCACGCAGGGACTTTAGGCAAACATCATACCCACGCAGGGGTTAACGGAAAATAGACCCACGCAGGGGTCAATATAAACACAATACATACCCACGCAGGGGCTTAAACAATACAGCAAATACATGCCCACGCAGGGGCTAAACTGATAAAAGGAGGTTACAACAATAATGGAAGGATTCAACGATCCTTCTTGTTCTTCCCCTTGATCAAGCTTGCCAATCCCTGGAAAAATGTTTGTCTTTCCTGGCGGTCGCGGCGATTTTCCCGCTCAACCTGATCCAGCCTCTGAAGAATTTCCTCCCTTTCTGGGGGAGAAAACCGAGGCGGCTGCGATTGCGTCCGGATAATAGGCCTACGAGGTATCGGGTACCCCTGAGTCGGGTAACCTACTCCCCATGGGTCTCCATAGGGTCCTTGGGCGTTGTAGTTCGCCGCTACCATGTACGGGTCGGCCTCCGCGTAACCATAGTTGTGGACTGGCGGCTCGAACGGGTTATAAGCCATGGAACCTGTATAAGCTGGGATTGGGTTGTCAAAACCCATTGGCGGCGGCTGCGGCATCGCTGGGTTGGAAGGCCCACCCATTTGTGGGTCCTCCTGATGTGGCGGGTAGTGGCTGGCACTTGACTGACGTGGGGAGCTGAAATGAAAGTCTCCCGCACGTGATGACATACATGCACCAGTTCTCCTACGCCTTGGCGGTTGAGGAGGTGCCGGTTGAACTGGTGGCGGTGGAGGTGGTGGCGTAACTGCCACAAACCGGTGGTCCTCAGAGGAATCTTGATGATGCTGCTGCTGCTGTTGCTCATGCGGCGACGAGTGATGAGAAGGTGTGTAGTACCACTCGTGCCGAGCGAACATGGCTTGGAAACTGTCTGGACCACCATAGGGTGATCCGTGAAAAGACGATCCGTCGGAGATCTCGATCGGATGGTTCGGAGTACCACTTGCCGGCATGACGGGGTCCGTATCCTCGTCCATGTCATCCGCATTATCACCGGAGAAGTGATCGTCTGGCCCTAGTGGGTTGAAACCCATGGGTTCTGGAATGAATCCTACCGGGTTAAACTGTCCCCGAAAAACAGGTGTAGGATCTCCATAGGAAAGATGGGACAAAGATCGTTGAAGTGGTATGTAGGACGGTTGAGGGTTATTGGGTTCATAAGGGTTAAGAACAGGAGGTGTTGAACTATGCGAAACCGACCGTCTGGCCGGCTCAAACAGGTTTCTCCGGTTCTCCCGAGGGTCGTCACTCTCGGTGTTGGATGGAGCTCGCCGTTGCGAAGGCCCAGCTTCATGATCGTTGGGGGCGGTGACTGGCCCCTTGCCTCGTCCTCGTCTCCTAAAGAATCTTGGCGGCATTTTTTATTCCTGTCAATATTTCGTGAGATAACAACAACAAGATATAAAGCATAAAGGACAAAACAAAAAGCCGAATAAAGTGGAATTTGTCCTATGTTATAAGTCTAGACTCGAAGGTTCAGATATGTGAAATTGTGTAACTGAGATTAAACACAAAAGGCTAGTGTTTAATTCACTCAGTGTTGGCTCTGATACCAACCTGTCACACCCCGATTTCCACGTGTCACCGGTGGGCCCGGTGGGGGAGTATCGTGACGTGGTTGGCAACGTAATAGTCAAACAACACAATATTATTATGCACAGCGGAAGCAAATTTAAAATATGATACAACCGAATTTAATATTGTTTATCAATGTAACAATATCCGGAAGTTTATCCACAGAACGGATCGAAACAAAATAATATTAATGGTTCAACAGACTTCAGGCATCCTAAGCTTGCGAGACTTTTTATTGATGCTTAGGAGACAATCCAGCCAATTTCGTTTAGTACCTGCATTCAGTCTTTTTGGGAAAATACGTCAGTTTACACTGGTAAATACAATCAACTGACTCATTTTGGAAAAATGATTTAAAAATTGGTTTGGATGCACATGGCATAAACATTTTATTTAACTTGGGAGAATTATTTAATATTATAATCTTGTGAACGAATTACATGTTACTTATGCGTTCAGTAGCCCGGATCTAGTCCGGGTTAAAGATCAATAGACACACCACAACAATGAGTTATACACTGACAGGTGTACGCCTACACCCCGTGCTCAGGTCGTGGCCATCTCGTAAGATGATGCCAAGGATATCCGGGACATGGTCATTAACCCCCCAAAGGCTGTAAAGTAAACAAGACTGTTTAAACGAGCCGATCAAATTATTCAACTACCCACTTAATGTGGAGATTTGATGCCCGATCAAGCGGTATGCTATATACCGTAACCCAAGCCCGTATAGGGAAAATAAGTTAAAAGTATTTACCTGAGCAAGTATTAATCACAATAAGCAAAATGCACGTAGCTTTTACTGGTTCTCCTAATCTGGAACGAAGGTTTAATATAACCTATTAGAATCCTAACGGGTCTTTAATTAAGCTTAAGCTTAGACCGGCTAGTTTCAAAGATACGGTTCGTACGCACGATTAAGCGAAGACCAGATAGAATGTGATTTAGACCCGACAAGTTTGAAGACTTGTTTAATATGGGTTTATTATTCACATTCTGGATTTTGAGGTAAAACCGATAAGGTTTGACCCGTTTCGGCTAATTTATGTAAACTTGTTACATAAACCGAACCGAACGCGAAATAAGCGTAACGGGTATCCGTAAGAGCCATATACAGGTTTCCTAGGTTAATATGCCTCAAATATGTTGTGACATCAGTAAGGTGTCTTTCATTATGCCCGAAATGATTTTAAACACAAACTAGGCCCCGTAGGGGTAGTTTGGTCATTTTTAAGGTTGTAAAAGAGTTTGAATGTTTAACTGAGTTACAGGTCTGATGTAAACAGAAACCATACTCAATTTGATGAGTTATAACAGTAGGCTAAAGCATATATGTGAAATTTATCATTTGTAACCAAACTATGCCCCGTAGGGGTATTTTGGTAATTTCACATAAGCCGAAAAGCTTAAAAACGAAGTCTGAGTTAATCAACCTTTGCTTACTGTTAAAATATCATAATTAGCCTAAAATATCAGTAGGTATCAACCCGGGTATGTCCAATATGATTTTAAAACATACTATGCGTTAATAACGCTAAATTAGGCGATTAAAGGCCATTTCCGGGTCCGATACTTCAATCTGATATTTTTATATTTCCAGAAGGCTTAAAATAATTTATTTATCATATGTGATCAGTAGAAAAAGATTTGGAGTCGTTTAGATATGTAAAACTCATTTTATGGCCCGTAAGGGCAAAACCGACAATTACCGGATTAAGCCTACGACTACTAGTTATGCTCAGCCTAAAATTAATTAAAAAATCTTTAAAAATCCCAAAATAATATATTACATCAGTGGGTATTAAGCTTGATACCAAAAAGTAGGCTTAACTAGGCTATACGCTAATTACGCCATTTTATTAACATAAAGCATTAAATTTGCGATATTGAGCATAACTCTTAATCTATAAGTCAAACTGATGTCAAACTTTGCATACAAGTTTATATATCAGTAACTAAGGTTTCTATACTTTTACATTTTCATAAATCACGTTTTGAGGTAATAAGGGCATAATGGTCAACATATGGGCAATTAACGGAATTATGCATATTAATTGGATAACTAGTGAACCAAGGTGTATAATCACAGAGGGTTGTTCTAACATGTAACCTAGTCCAATTAAAGCTCTGAGGCATTTCTAAAATATGCCTAAACGGGTCAGAACTGAAAGTCAAAGTGAAAGTCAAACTATGTGACTTTCGGTTCCGAACCGGGTCTAAACAGGGAATTGTCGGGTTGAACATGTTTAGACATGTTCTTACACTTATTACTAACTTATAACAATAATCAAACAGGTTGTATATGTTCTAGATAGCTAATCATGCATAAATTGCAATTTAAGAATCCTGTTGACTTTTTAAGTACATGTTTGACCCGACATTTGAACTAGTTAGAGTGGTGATCAGGGGAAACCATTTTGGGGTTTTATTACCCACATAAATACCAACTTATCACTACTTTTAATTCGAGATATGACTGAGCCATTATTGATTAATCTCGAAGTCAAACCGTAATTACGACGGTTTGACTTTTAGCTAATTAAACAAGCTAAACTCAACTAAAGAAGGACTAGCAGACTTACAAGAGTCCTATGCACGAGTTATGATCAGTTGAGAGAGTTCCTTAGCTCCAGAAATGCTCCAATTGATCAGATGGAAGTGTGATGAACAACATTGCACAAAGTGGCTTTATATAGTGAGATTTGCACCACAATTGGTTGACACATGTTCCTACTAGTGCCCACAACTGATCAACACTTGTTACTAGTGCCTAGGATAATTTAGGGGTCGCCCACAATGCATTAATGTCGAAAAAGGATCGGTTTTCCGCGTTTGCAGGCTGTTGTCACGCTTTTCTGCATCTGGGCGCCTGATGCGGCCCGCATTAGTTTTAACTAATGCTGAAGCGGGCCGCCTGGCCCTCATAAATCAGATTTTTCATTTCTTTTGTTTGCAAAGTTAACCTTTGGCTTCACGAAGGGGCAACCGGGTTTATTTCTTGCATTTTGACCCCCTTACATTTACCCACAAGGGCTTTAGGACTTATACCCACTTTGCCAAGTCCCTGAACACTTCCGATTTAACCCGAAAAGTCTTAACTTTCAACGTTTGCACTTTAACCCTTCGCACACGAATTTGATCATAACTTTCTCATACGTTAACGAAACTTTATGAAATTTTTATAGTGCATTCTAGTGAGCATAATTAACATTTACAAAGCTTCGGGTTTGTCAAAAGGTCACTCAGAGGTATAAATTAAACATGTTGACACATTTAGCCCCTGTAGTTTGTAATCTCTCACTTTTTTGCTTCGTATGATCCATGATTTATTCGTTTGATGTTATAAACATCATGTAGGGTTATTATGAAGTATATTTATTCACTGTTGACATTTAGAATACGTATATTCACATACTTTCCATGTTTGTCAACTTTAGTCCCTCTATAATATTTCCTTCACACGTTTAAACATTTGACACGTGTCTACACATTATAGGACGTGAATTTTCGAGGTGTTACACAACATGAAGCTTAACCCAGTCAAGTGCTCGTTTCTAGGGCACATCATGGGGAAACAAAGCATAAAATCCAACCCCCAAGGGATGTGCTAACAAGAAAGACTTTCGATGGAAAGCTTACAGCTTTGAAGCGTTTTACCTCAAAAGGAAGCCTTCAACCAAATGAAGCAACACTTGGCTTCACTCCCAGCCATTTTGGTTCCGGAAACCGGAGGAACGACCTCCACCTACCTATCGATTGCTGAAAAGACCATAAGTACGGCTCTGATTATTGAACTAAACAAAGTTCAGATACCCAAAACTTCAAAATTAGCAGAAATCAAATATTCTTCTTTGGAAAAACTTGCTCTAGCCCTAGTCCAAACGGCTAGAAGGCTTCGAAGGTACTTTCAGTCACACCCGATACAAGTGGTCACTGACTAACCTATTAAGAATGTGCTTGAAAAATCACCTATGTCCCGAGAAAAGCTGTCAAAGCCCAAGTCTCAGCTGACTTCATCATAGAAGTCCCTAAAGAAGTCACAACGGAAGTCAATACAGTCTCCACTGAACCCTTCGACCCCCATACTTGGAAGCTCTTTACCGACGAAGCTTCCAGCATTGAAGGGTTAGGAGCAGGGCTTGTTCTAATTGATCCTAACGAATTGGAATTCACGTATGCCTTTCGTCTTGAATTGCAGACTACAAACAACGAAGCTGAGTATGAAGCATTGATTGCCGGGCTCAAGCTTGCAAAAAATATGGGTGTCAAAAGGCTTCAAGTCTTCACAGACTCGTTGCTTGTTTCAAACCAAGTAAGTGACAACTACATAGCCAAAGAAATAGGGTTCAAAAGCTTTAAGTCCTCACAAACTCTCTCAAGCCAAGACAATTACACCTACATAGCAAAAGAACCCAACATGTATTAGTACCGAGAGAAATCAAAGGAATTGATGAACACCTTTCAAATATGTTCTATCAAAAAAGTTCCAAGATCTCAAAACAAGAGAACTGATACACTAAGCAAGCTTGTATCTCTTACGTTTGCCCACCTTACCAAGAAGGTACTAATTGAGGTATTAAAAACCCCATCCATCCAAAAAACTTGAGGTTCAAGATGTGATCACTAAAGAAGGGCCAAATTGGATGACTCCCATTGAAAAGTTCCTCAAAAATGGTGAATTACCTAATGACCAGACTGAGGCTAAAAGGGTTCGTATCAAGTCAAGGCAGTATGTGTTACAAGGAGATATCCTTTACAAAAAGGATACCTTACACCACTACTACGATGCGTTGACCCAGAACAAAGCCAATATCTGATTAAAGAGGTTCACGAAAGGATATGTGGGGCTCATTGTGGCCCAAGATCGGTAGTGTCAAAGTTGATGAACCTCGGATACTTTTGGCCTTCCATGCATCGAGATACCTTCGAATAACTGCGAAAATGTGAAGCTTGACAGTTACATGCTCCGGTACCCAAAAGAACCAAACATAGCCCCGTTCCCACCTCCTCGACTTGGCCATTTCGTAAGTGGAGAATGGACATTGTTGGACCATTCCCACCAGCCAAAGGAGGAGTCAAGTTCTTATTGTTAGCCGTGGGCTACTTCACCAAGTGGCCAAAAGTAAAACTATTGGAAAAAATCTCAGGGAAACAGGTCATTGATTTCGTTTACGAAAACGTAATCTATCGTTTTAGGCTCCAGGGGTACTAGTCACGGATAACGGGAAGTAGTTTGCCAAGAATCCTTCTAGCTCCTGGTGTAAGGAGTTCAGAATAACCCAAGTATTCAGCTCGGTAGCTCACCCACAATCCAATGGCCAGGTTGATAGGACAAACCGCAACATTGTTGAAGGGATTAAATCTCGATTGGGAAGATACGACAACAACTGGCTCGAATAACTTCCCAATGTGCTATGGGAAATTCGAACAATCAAGAAAACGAGCCACAAGAAACACGCTACGGCCTAGTGTTTGGATCAGAGGTTATATTCCTAGCCGAAATCGGAGTAACAATACAAAGAACATTCGACATCGACCTCGAATCAAATAAGAAAGAGACAATGTTGAATTTGGAACTCCTCGAAGAGGCTCGTGATCAAGCAGCCATACAAAAAGCGAGGTACAAGCAAAACATGGAATTGTATTACAATACACGTGTGAAGCATGAACGTTTCAAGCCTGAGAACCTTGTGCTTCGAAATAATGAGGCCTACAAGAAAGAAAGCCAAGAAAGCTTGGCCCTAAGTAGGAAGGGCCATACAATATCCTTAAAGCCCACAAAGGGGGATCATACAAGCTGGCAGGTCCGCAAGGCAAAAAGCTTCCCCGTCATTGGAATGGCAAAAACCTTAAAAGGTTCCACGTTTAACCAAAACGTGTTACAAATAGTTCCCAAAAGTTGTTCTATTCCCCTAGTAATCGAATTACTTTGAAATAAATGAACGACGAATCAAAATTTGTCTTTCTATCCTATAATCAGGTTGAGAACCTAGCAAGAAACTCCATGGCAAGGGCCATGTAAGGGGATGAGCTCCCAGGCCACATCGCTCAATAGGTTCAAGGGTTGAATGGACCTATATAAGGGGTGAGTTCCTAAATCAATACAACTCCATGAGACTCATAGAAATCTTAAAAAGCATGTCTCATAGACGGGTTTGAACAGCCTACACCAAATGTTCCTTAAGCCCTAACATTGGCTTACGAACCAAAAATACTCTAAGTGAATGTCATACATAGGATAGAGGTTGTATCTTCTTGTTAAAAATATCCTAAGGCTAAGTGACTGCAGCACTGAACCCTTTAAGGTATAAGTAACATAAGATGCACCGCCCAAAACAAAGACAACATACAAAACCAATGAAAACACAAGGGGGTAAACAGAACAACACAATAAACATAGCAAGATAAGTTAAAGATAGCAAAGGCCATACTGGCCATCAAACATAAAACATTGTCCACAAGCCTTCAAGGCTTTAACCACCAAGGGATCTAGGCGGTTCCTTTAAAATAAAAAGATGCTCAAACAAGCAAACCATAACATTGTTCGACATGCTAAGAAAGCTATGAATTGAGGTTTTTTCTTCACTTAGCAACGTCAGGGATGGTAGACTTTGTTGCATCATCCTTCTTCGAACCTCCATCATCTTGGGTCTTTTTAGCCTTCCTCTTTTACCTCCCTGCTGCACCCGCTGCCTAGGAGGCTTCAAGGCTTGAACCCTTTGAGCCCTCACCACCTTCAGAACACGTTCCCTCGCTATCCCCGAAGCAAGGACGTTTATTCAAGAGGGACTTCAATGCTTCGTTACAAACAGCCTCATTAAGGCCCTTAGATTTTACCTCCTACAAGACAGGCAAAGGTTTACCAAAACACTTGGAGACTTCACCCACATAAGGGTAAATCATATGCTCAATCTTAAAAATTGTTCCCTTGAAGACTTTGAAGGCTTTGGGTTGAAAAAGAGAAGACTTTTCCTGAGGCTCCCCAGGTTCACAAAGCTTTGTAACCAGCAAACAAACCTTGGTGTCTCACATGAGCAAGAAGTTCGGTGTACACATCACCCAAGACTTTGTTTGAACTCCGACAAATGGAGAAGATAGGTAACCACTTGATGAAATCCATGCTCAATGAGCCATTTATTATCACAAATTGCATGAGAAAGTGAAGCCTTTAACCCTTCTTTCTCCTCCAAGAAGGCCTTTTTATGAACCTACAAGGCAGCCTTATCGACCCAGACTTGAACCTTGTCAGCCTCCAAGCGTTTTTCCAACTCAACCATATCAGTCTTGTGTGGGAAGAAAACTCCTCAAATCTTCAAACATCAATGCTTTCTCCTTCTCAGTGTAGCCCTCAGTTTCTTTCAAAGCAACCATTGAAGTTTTCATCTTATCCTTCTTCTTCGAAAAGACTTCATATTCTTGCATCCTTTTGCGAAATCTGGATACATCCTCTAGAAGCAAGGCAACAAGGTTGCAAGCACCCATCATCATTTTTGAAATCATTAGTTCATTGTCCATAGACGAGCAAGAACCTCGAACAGTAGCAAAATGGGTAAAAACATCCTCACAAACGGATGAAGACATGAAGCTGTCACCAACTATGACCTTCCAATCCGGCACATAAACCTCTTCTGGATCAACATTGGTGGAACCTTCACCACCCTTCCTTAAACCCTTCAAGCTCACAACCTTCTTACCCGCTGCTTTACTCTCCTTAACAATCGCCAAGGGCAACTCCTTGTCTTTTTCCCTGAACCCCAACTTCCGAGTCGTCCGAAGCCTCTATGTCATCACTTTGTTCCACTGGCTCAGAGGCCGATGGTAGTTCAGCTCCCTTCAACATACGTCGGATAGAAGCTTTGGAAGCACCAAACCTAGTAAAGCGTTCGACATTTGGAACGTTCACATAACCTGAACCCTCGAACCTGTGTTCGGCACCTTTGGCAACAGCATCTTCGCCGGAGGTAGCCTCAGCATCCCCAAACACAACATCAGAGGTATCATCACTCTTTATAAAGCATAAGGAAAAACATCATACCCTGATCATCCCGCATGAGCACAGGGTCACGATCTGGCTTGTCCCACAAGATGCTCACACCCATCAACACTAAAAGGTGTTCAGGAAAGGGACGAAGCCTCGAAGGACATTTCCTAAATGGCTTTTAACAACAAACTATCTAGTTAGGACTAAAATGGCTCAAGCTTGTCTAACACAGCATCAGCTCGAAAGGAACAATGGACTCTGAAATCCAGAAAAATCGGTCCTTCCAAGAACCAAAGGTAGTAACCATTGAGGAAGTCAAACAAACATCAACTTGGGATATCTCAAACGTGACCCAATCGTCGTTCTTGGTCAAACGGAAGAAACATCGGAACAACAACGATGGGTCATACCTTATCATAAAACCTCAAAATGTAAAATCCCAGCAAGACCTTGAGGACGCAACTGAACAAACGACACACGATAATACTCTAAAATATTCAGAACAAAGACTGAAAATGGATGACACAAGTTGGAAAACTCGAAATGACAACAATAAAGAGCAATCGAACCAGCGGGACACTGATCGATCGATCTGTCTAAACCCAGAGCCACCGGATTAAACTTTAGATCGTTCCCCCATTATTTAAAAAAAGCCTCAACTTCCTCTAGTGAGACAAGAATAACTCACATACATATCTTTGCTAGCACCCAGGAGAGACGATCGAAAGAAAAAAGAAAGTGAAGTCTAGGCAATTATTATTACACAAAAGGCAAAAAAACTGCCATCCATCACATTAACTGTCATTTCAAAATTCAAATCCAAAAAACTTAGACGCATGATAACCTTTCAAGCATTGAAGCCTTTAAGCAATAAAAATCGTGTATAAAAGTCAGAAGCATTTGAGCTTACACCCCAAATACCTCTGACTTGGGGGGCTGATGACGGGGGTAGCTCAAACCTTAATAACCTGATTAGAAACACAACAGCTTAAAAGGTTGAAAGGTCAAAAGGTTCGGAAATAGTCCAACGGTCATGAACAGTAAAAAGACAAGTCAGAGCCTTGTCACATCACCCTCTGCGTGTCCAACACTCTCACAGCCGTAAAAGAGAGTATGTGCACAGAGAACCCCCTTTTACCCGCAGGTCTAAACCCTTCAACCCTCAAATGGGCAAGTCCCTCACTGTAGCCAAGGATCACTGGTCAAAGGCTTCCTCTTATAGAAGATTCTTTCCCTATAAATAACAGCCTCTTGCCATTCATTCCAGCCATTCCAGATCAACTCAGATCACCATTGATCTCTGATCTTACTTCTCCTCTCTAGAACTTGCTCCATGCTTGTTCTATTCTCGGCTCACTACAATATTATCTCACTTAACATAGACATTCTGGGTTGAACCCTTCAATCCAGGATTCAAAGTGAATAATAACAAAGTGATCCGCCTCCACGTGCTACAAACGTGGGGGGACCCCACGACCTGCATTAGGCTAATCGAAACCTTGAACCCTTTTACCCCGGAGATATCGCTACAGGCCTTGGTCTTGTATTTGTTGCATCAACAGATGTGAATGCTCTTAGGTTATCAAAGTATCAGCACGAATTCTTCAAAAACAAACAAGATACGATGAAAAGTAAAATAAAACCTGCGTTAGATGATCTGATTGTAGTATTTACATAATATCCTTCTTCAAGCAATCTCTTGATCATCCATGATGCTAAAAACCCAGTTCCTCCGGTTACACAAACACTCCCTTTCTCCATATATTATTTGATCCCCATTTTATAAAAAGAAACTTATGGGTGAAGATGATGACGTCGATCTCAGTTAGAATGCAACACTTGGGCAAACTTTTTGCATGTGATCACAAAGCGGTCCACGTTAGGTGGTGTGGATCCCTATCGTTTTCAATTTTTGGTTAGGCATGTTTCAATATTTTAGCAGAATCAATATATGTGTAAAATATATAAATAATTAGCGACCACAAGAAACCAAAAAAAAGTTATTTAAAAGCGATATGGTTTACTTTAAAAAAAAAATCTTTATTATATGTGCAAAATTATATACATAATTACAACCACAAGAAACCAAAAAAAAGTTATTTAAAAGTGACATGGTTTACTTTTTTTAATTTCTTATAATAATAATTCTTACAATTTTTCAGAATATATGTGTACCACACCTACACGTTTTATAAACTTTAAACTATTTAGGACTATTTAGGGGCTGTTTGATAGCCTCTTAACGGTTCCATTAAGAGGCTACCCCTTAACGAATAAGAATTAAGAGTGTTTGGTTTGTAAAATAAGAACATTTTAATGATTTAGTAGCCTCTGACCGATTCAGTTTTAAAAAGTCGCTGAATGAAAAATTAGGCATGTATACCCTTTGTCCTAGCCACACCTTCTCTCAAACACATCTGACAACAAGATTTCCACCACCGCTCGATGAAAGATTTCTGCCTTAATCGGTCGTCACTTGTCACTCGTCACCAGCACTAGTTCGGCGAAGCCACTCACGAATTAGCCACTCACGCAGGTATTCACTCTTCTCCCAATCTTTGTTTTTGCCCTCAACGGTTTCAGCCGTAATCATTCACTGTACCTAACACCACCATTGAAACCCTAACTGCCCCCCTCTCTCTTTCTTCGATTTTGGTTGGGATGGTGGTGCAGTGGTGGGGACGATGGTGGGGATGATGGTGGTGTGGTGGGGATAATGGTACAACGGTGGGGGTGGTGGTGGTGCGGTGATGGAGGGTGGTAGTGGTAGGATGGGTAGAGAGAGAGAAAGTGCAGTGTATGAATTGTGTAAATTTTATTCTTTTATATATTTTATATAATAGAGTAAATTACTATTTTGGCCCATGTGTTTTAACCAGCTTAACTCCTTTAGTCCACAAAGGATTTTTTTTTAACATATCAGACCCTAACATTGCATTTTATAACGGTTTTGGCCCCTAACACTAACCATGTTACTTTTTTCTAGTTAAGCATAAGGGTATTATGGTCCTTTTATAGCTTAGGGGCTGTTTATGTAAGTTATGAAGTTCTTTTAATATTTTTTTGTGTAATTAATTAATATTTTTTTTATTTCACGATTATTATTTAACAAAATGCGTTTTAAATATAAAATAAATACATATTTCTTTAACAATTTGTTTTTTTAACCTTTTATAACCATTTAACATTTTTAAAATCGTTTCTTTTTAAACTGTTTGTTCTTCAAATCGTTCTTTTTTAAGTCCTTCATTTTTTTTTAAATTGAACACTTATTTTTTACCATTCTATTTTAAAACATATGTATTTACATTTTTTTAAACAACTTAAAATTGTTTATTTTTAAAGTTTCCTTTTAGAACCGTTTTTGTGAAACATTACCATTATTTTTAAAGCGTCGTTTGAATCCTTTATCCTTTTTAAAATCCTCCATTTGTTGGACTACTTGTTTGTTTGAAATTCGTTCTTTTTTTAAACCTTTGTTTACTAAAATCAGTTGATTTTTAAAACCTTAATTTTTAACACATTTTTAATACCATTTGTTTTTTTTATAAATGTTGTTTTTTTACTCTTGAAAAAACTGTTCGTTTGTTTAAAATTGTTCATTTTTACCTTTCTTTTTTACAAAGTTTTTAAAACAATTGTTAAAAAAAGAAAGGTAAAAATGAACAATTTTAAACATACAACTAGTTTTTTTGAAGATTAAGAAAACAACATTTATAAAAAAACAAATGATATTATAAGAATATGTTAAAATTTTAAGGTTTTAAAAAGCGAATTATTTTAGTAAACAAAATGTTTATAAAATGAACGAATTTCGAACAAACAAGCAGTCCAAAAATTGGAGGAGTTTTTAAAGGATAAAGGATTCAAATGGCGCTTTAAAAATAATAGTAATGCGTTACAAAAACAGTTCTAAAAGTAAAGCTTTAAAAATAAAAAATTAAAAAAAACGACTTTAAACAATGAATTGTTTAAAAAAAGTTTAAATACATGTGGTTTTAAAAAAGAATGGTAAAAAAATGAACTGTTCAATTTTAAAAAAAAATCAAGTACTTTAAAAAGAACGATTTTAAAAACAAACATTTTAAAAAGAAACGATTTTAAAAATGTTAGACGGTTTTAAAAAGGTTAAAAAACAAATGTTTTTAAAAATGACATTTATAAAAAACAAATTGTTAAATAAATATGTATTTATTTGTATATTTAAAACGTATTTTGTTAAATAATAGTCGTGAAATAAAGAAATAAAATATTAAGTAACTACACAAAAAAATATTTAAAAAAACTTTATAACTTACATAAACAGCCCCTAAGCTATAAAAGGACCATAATACCCTTAGGCTTAACTAGAAAAAAGTAACATGGTTAGTGTTAGGGGTCAAAACTGTTATAAAATGCAATCTTAGGGTCTGATATGTTAAAAGATTCATTTTTAGACTGAAAGGGTTAAACTGATTAAACAATAGAGGCCAAAATAGTAATTTACTCTATATAATATATAATTGTTTTTATATATAATATTAAAATATTATGCCTTAAAGACTTAATCATTAAACTCTTATGCATATGAGAGTTGTATTTTGTGTGTAAATGCCTAAATTGCCATGGTAGTTAACAGACTTGATGGATATTAAAATTCTGAACAAAAAAGGTTACAAAATAAGAGTTTAGAAACTTGTTAAACATTTTAATTTTGAACTTAAATGTTAACACTACTAAAAACATAGGAACTCAAAAACCAAGTTTCTCTATTTACTAGGAAAACAACGAGGCTCAAAAAGATAAGGTAAAACACTCTTTGATATCTCCTTAGTTTGTATAATAAATTATGTTATGTTAAATTAGGCTGTTCACGAGCCGAACAGGTCAAACCTTTGCTCGTGCTCGGTTCATTTACAAACCAATCCGTTCCTAACCGAGCGTTTTTTTTCATCCGAGCCAAAGTCGAGCGAGCGTCTTTCAATCCGAGCATTTTTCGAATGAACGTCGAGCGAGTATCGAGGGTCGCATAACAAAAAGGAAAGTGACGATGGGGGTGCTAGTTATTAGAATAAAGTGCAGTTTTCGTCCCTAATGTTCCGTCCAATAGAATACAAGTAAAAATTTAACAAATAACAAGGAATATAAAGACACTCAACTAGTTATTTCTAGATTAACTAAGCGGGAATATAAATCGTCGACCGATTGAACCATACCCTTGTTGAATAATCGGAAGTTTGAAATTGAAAGAACCGATTGAAGCAAAACCCTAGCGAGTTGGCGTCTTGGCGAGTAGCGATGGAGAAATTGAATAATAATGGCCAGTTGGGGGTTTTGATTAGGGTTTTGTACTTCTGAATCGAATGACGGGTCTTGTACTCAGGGGCGAGACTTTGTTTTTATCAGATTAGGGTTTTATATTCAGAAGGGGATGGCGGAGCAGTTTGTTGCTCGTCTACCTACTATCCATATGTAATTTGTCCTGATGATTTGAATGAAACTTGCAAATATTGGATCAAAAAACAATTTACACAAATGGACATTTAAGTATTGGATAACGGACTATTGGACCAAACATTGTTAATGTGCGTCTCTAGTTCTTTTTCTTTCATTAAAAATGATACATATAAATATATATTAAAAGATAAATCAAGCCAACCAAGCAGAACCGAACTGAGTGGACCTCTGCTCGTGCTCGGTTCGTTTACAAACAAGACCGATTTGAACCAAATTTTTTTAATCGAGCTGAATCAAAAGAGTAAATTCTAAAAAAAATTAAGCGAGCATCAAACAGGTATCAAGCGCCGAGCCATTTCAACAACCCAATACTAAATCAACATTAACAAAGAAATTTATGACCTGACTCACGAAAACTTAAATCAACATTAACAAAGAAATTTATGACCCGACTCACAAAAACAAATGTTACTATTAAAAAATCCGATCGATTCCGACCCACGTCACAAGATTCAGATATAATCAAAACCCAGAAACAAAAATCTTGACTTTTTAAAACCCTTTTGGGGGTTTGATTTCTTCCTTCAATTTTAAACTTTCGTTAATTTCTATTGATTCATTTGACGAGTGTTATGTATAGATCTGGAGTTGTGATGGCATGGAACGTCTTCAAATTCTGTACGGCCCTTCGAGGTTTAGGGTCGATCATGATCTTGTTGGTTCTTGGTGTTGTTGGTGTCACCTATTACGCCGTCGCTTTGTGTAATTACGGCCCTGCTTTGACCGCCGGTGGCTTTGACTCACTCGTTGCAGTTCTAATTTTAATCGTATTTCATGCTCTGGTAATAAGTTTTTTTAATTATTGTTAAAATTTATATTTGTATATGTTTTCTTAATTATTGTTAAATTTCAAGGTGTTTTGTGACTTTTTAATATTGCAAGTTAAGATTAATTAATTAATTCGTTCATTCATTAAGTTTATATGAGAAAAATTGAGGAATTTCAGCTGCACAAGTTGTGATTTAATGAAATTCTTGTTGTGTTAAGTATGATTGAGTTGAAATTTAATTGAGCTGAATTTGATCATGTACAAAATGCCATGAATTTGATTGGATATAGAGTAGATGTTTGGTGATTTAAGGAAATTTTTAGCTGGCTAATTGTAATTTCTTTTTTCTGTTTTAGCTCACATTTAATTTGAGGAATTTAATTAAAAAGAAAAAAATAATATTATGATTTTCAAGATAAGATTGCTATTGACCTCACGTCAATGTTCTTATTTTTGTAATTTGAATTACTTGTTAATAAATATCATGTACTTATGTATGATTCGAGACTAGATTTAGGCTCTAATCGGGTGTTTGGATGTGCGGTTACGAACTGAATGTTGTGATTTTAAGGAATGGGTTCTGATACAGATAATGAGTTGTATAAAGTTATAGATAGCTAGGTAATGTCACACTTATCTCAATTCTCAGTTTTTTTTACGGTTTCTCCTTTCCTGTTATACAAATCTGATTATTTTGATCATAGGTAGTTAGGAAATAACGTTAATTAGTTTAAACGCACGTCCAAATACCCTGTAAGTTGATACTTCGTGGAAATTTTAGTTTCTTCATGTCTTTTCTTTTCTCTATGTCAACTTGTATCAACCAAATTCACGAAGTTGCAGTAATTACTTTCTAGTGTCTGGATAATTGATTCTACTTCTGATCAAATATTTAGTATCGTGTCAGCTGCAACCATGCTCATTAGGGCTGCAAACGAACCAAACGTTCGGCGAACAGTTCGTGAACCGTTCGGCGGGAAGTTCGTTTGTTTAATAAACAAACGAACATGAACAAGAAATTTCGTTCGTTTAGTTAAATGAACAAACATGAACAGAGGCCGCATTCGTTCATTTATGTTCGTGAGCGTTCGGTAACGTGTTCGTTTGTGTTCGATAGTTCGTTAGTGTTTTTAGTTTTTATATTTTATTTAAATACTTCAAAACTCTGACAAATAAAATATTTAATAAGTGCCAGTGTATTAAATATTTTGTTCTTGAATTCTTGTTTGTGTTCATTTGTTTCCATTTGTGTTCATGAACATTAGTTTGTGCTAATTTGTGTTCATCAGCGTTCGTTTTCGTCCGTTTCCTAAAGTTAACAAACAAACACAAACGAACAAGAACACGAACACGTACATTTCCTTAACAAAGGAACACAAACATAAAATCTCGTTCGGTAAGTGTTCATGAACAGTTACACATATATTTCTTAACGAACGAACACGAAAAAGGTCTTGTTCGTGTTCATTTGGTTTGTTTGCAGCCCTAATACTCATTATCAAAGGGTAAAATCAAGTCACATGTTGAGATACTTTTAATCCCATTTAATAAAATGTCTCGTTTTTTCCCCTCAAAAGTGTCCTTTTGGTCATTATATCTATTAATTCCTTTAATAATTAGATATGAAAAAAACACTCAAACATTTGATTATTACATCTTTAAAGTTTAAACAAAGAAAGCACATCCAAACACACTCTCTTACAACCCGTTTTCTGACTACTGATTATTGAAAATCATATAATTAATCACCCACATAATGAGAATCCTAGGTTCCTAACAATGAGTTTAGTCAAATTGTTTAACTACGTTAATAAATTATTTTTGCTTCTTCTTTCTGTGCACCAATTATAGTGCATGTATGCTTATTGAACCTAAATTATAACAATTATGTTGATCCAGCTGGCGATGCTATTATGGAGTTATTTTTCTGTTGTCTTCACGGACCCTGGTGGTGTGCCACCTAATTATCGGCCACTCGTAGATCAAGAAAGAGGAGAAATGGATCCATTGGAAGCGTCTGAATCTGTCCCGTTGGCTACACCCGATTCAACTCATACAAGAATCCGTTATTGTCGCAAGTGTAACCAATTAAAACCGCCCCGGTGCCACCATTGTTCTGTTTGTGAGTTCACTCTCTTACTTCATTGATAATCTCTGTATCTTTCTTTTTTTTTTAAATGTAAAGAATGTATGTTTTGTGACATTTTATAGGTGGAAGGTGTGTGCTGAAAATGGATCATCATTGTGTGTGGGTTGTTAATTGTGTCGGGGCACTAAACTACAAGTATTTTCTTCTCTTCTTGGTACGTTCATTATTCTATCTTCCTGTTGGTGATAGGTCTAAATTACCCTTCATTTGTGGATAGAAGTCTATAACTTCAGTAAAATAGTTTGATGACTACAGGAAAATATGTAACTTAGTGCAACACTTTGTAAAATGAACATTTCAAGTTCCATGGAACATCGTAAAACATAAATTATTACTGTGAATGCTTGAAGTGAGCAGTTTTCAGTTTTCCGTATTACTTCAATTCTTCGTATCACTTGCTTAAAATTGTGTTCGGTCATCACACTGAAAATTGGGAAATGAATCAATCATACAGTCCTTCAAAGCAACATATATAGAATTATAAACTGGCAAATCTTATTTATATTATCATGATTAATTAACGTATTCATAGCAAATCTTTTACAAGGGATACTGTCACTATGTCACTCTTTCTGTGATGTTTTTGTTGATTAATGCAGTTCTACACGTTTCTCGAGACAACAGTTGTAACCGCAGCATTGTTACCACGTTTCATAGTATTCTTTAGTGACGAAGAGATTCCTGGGTCACCTAGCACTCTAGCAACAACCTTTTTCGCTTTTGGTAACATCTAATTAACCAGTTTTTTTTTTTTTTACTTTTGATGTGAGTGTGACCCCTTTGTTTTGATTGCCTTTATGTAACCATTCATCCTTTTTGCAGTCTTGAATTTGGCTTTTGCTTTAAGTGTTTTCGGGTTTCTAATTATGCACATATCGTTGGTAGCAGCGAATACCACAACAATAGAGGTACTGTTTTCTTGTTATATAAGTTTACACGTTTCAGTTTGTTGATCCTTTAAACAAAAATAAATGGTCCTTAAAACCCGTCACAGTTTTAACTGCCAAAGGCTATTATTATAACTTTTTGAAATATATTTGACGAATAGTCATACTTGTCGTTCAACAACATACGTAAGTTAAATGTAAGCCTGTAAACGAACCGAACGTTCATGAACTTGTTCGGCGGGAAGTTCGTTTATGTTCGTTTATTTAATAAACGAACGAACACGAACAAAAAATTTGTTCGTTTAATCAAATGAACGAACATGAACACACCTTGTGTTCATTCATTTATGTTCGTGAACATTCTTTTATGTTCGTGAACGTTCGTTTATTTACGTTTGTTTAAATTTTAATACATAAATAGTTATATTTATATAAATATTAGGTTTTCTAACTACTTATATAAATATAACTAATTAGTATATCTATGAACCCTTATTTAGATGTGTTTTCAGATTAAATGTAATATATTAGACTTGTTTCTTCAATCATGTTAATTTATGTTTATTCAAATATGTTCAGTTAATTTTTTTATGTTCGTGAACTGTTCGTTTAGGCTTTAAACGAACGAACATAAACCAACATGAACATGGCCGATTTCTTAATGAACGAACACGAACATGAACATGCCTATGTTCGTGTTCGTTCGGTTCGTTTACAGGCCCAGTAAAATGTGGCATTATTGATGTATGTGGATTGTGGTTATGATCAGGCATACGAGAAGAAGACTACTGCAAGATGGCGTTACGATCTTGGTCGCAAGCGGAACTTTGAACAGGTTATTTTGACATTATTGAAGCTTATGTTACATATTTGGTCAATAGTCAAACCATTTCGTTTTAATTATATATCCTGGGCATATGTTAATATTTTCATGGAAGTGAAGGGGTGTTATATTTGTAAACATCAGTATCTTTTAGCCTATAAGTTTGAATTAATATTTTACCGTTTTTTAAAAACTGGATCCAAAGAAAGAGTCACTGTTTGACTACAACAGGTCAACTGTTGTGCTATCAAAACTATTTGTCAAAAATCGTTTATAGTGATGACAATAGGTTAAAAAGTAACTTTATGTTAGTCTTATTCATTATTGTTTAATTTATCTAAGAATTTGGTGAAAAATTCAGGTGTTTGGGACAGTAAAAAGCTATTGGTTTATTCCAGCTTATAGTGATGAAGATTTACGAAGAATGCCCGCCCTTCAAGGCCTGGAGTATCCAATAAAACCGGATTTCGACACCCAAGAATTCTAAAACGAGCATGATTAGAAAAAAAGAACGACAATCTTGGTTAATAGCATCACCTCAAACCCACCACACATGCGATGTACCAAATGGCCTGCAACTGAGTTCGGTATAGGTGTTGTAGAAGTGGTAGTTCAGCAGTGAGCGGGGAAACATTGAATAAACGTAATGTTTATTTAATGGGTATAGTTTTTGCGAGTTTTTTTTTTTTTTTTTTGATGAAGTTAGTGCAAGTCATATATAGGTTGTTGTAAGCCATACATTAGTAACGATTTGAACTGTAGCCCACACGTAATGCATTCCAACTTTGTGTTGATTTTTTTTTTGGATGGCGAATATTTCTACTTTACACCTATTATACTAAAATACTTCTCTTGCTGACCAAGTGGTAGCCTCACATCAGCGCAACCTTGTGTTATTTTACATCTCGATTTTTATGATCCAATAGAAATAATAGGCTTCTTATTTTCTTACAAGTTCATGACTCGGTCATTAAGAAAACACGCGTTTTTTTTCTTTTACCATTAAGAGGGTCAAGTTGAACTACGGATTCCTTAACTGAAATAAAACCGTTTAGTTAACAAGTCATCCGAGTGAACAAGCGATCAACTTGCTCAATGATTAGTCAAGTGGCAAACATACTACTACAATTGCATTTACTTTCTATGATAAATTTCCATAAGTGATAAAAAATGTGCATTTTATTTTACAAGTGATAAAATGTTCCAGCAAAGTATATATTTGAGTCTGATTGCACCTCTCACTTAACAAATTATGAAAACTAATCACATATAAAACGACAGCCGCGGGGCCAGTCACTCGTTACCACCATGCAGATGAGAAGATAATCACAATGAGATTTGCCATGGTGATCTTGGAACCTTTTTTTTTGTTTCAGTGGTGGAGTGGATGGCTACATGGTTATGTAGAGGAAGACACGATTGACACGTACCTGAAACGACAGAGTGGCATCGCCTGCTACTGCCACATTCAAAGACATAATACAAAGTTACACTGACCAACCGAAACACTGTTAAAATCATTGAATTGTTGGATAGGATAATATCAAACATTTATTATATTAAACTTTATGAATTTCTTACACAGCTATAAACATGTGACAGTTTGGCCGAGTGGTCTAAGGCGCCAGATTTAGGCTCTGGTCCGAAAGGGCGTGGGTTCAAATCCCACAGCTGTCATTTTCTTCCTTTTTTCAAGTTAGTTGCAATTTATCATGATCATTTCATCAATTTTGCAGGATCTTATTCTTCCTCTAGTTGCAATTTATCATGATCATTTCATCAAAATAAGATGAAGAAGATTCAATGGATTTCCGTTTCTTTTTGCTTTTTGCGGCATTTATGTGTGCTGTGTTTTCGCTTTTATGGTTTTGCCCAAGGGGAGAATTGGAGTCTCGGTAAAAAGAACAATTTACATAAATCTTCAGTTCTGTTTCGGGTGGAAACTGGAACTTTTTATTTTTGGATTGGTAAAACAACAGTTTTTCTTCCGCTACATAATGACAGCATTCCTGCACATCACTTCAACTTTGTTGACTGACTATGAACACTTAGAATAAGACTTGGCAACAAAACCAACCAACCCCTCCACCGCAATACTCCCCGGGTAGGGATGCTATCTGACAACATCGCTAATGTACAAAAACACAATAATCATCAAAGAAGATGTATTTTCAAACTCACATTAGTTTACTTATTATATGTAGTACATTAGGACCATTACTTTTATGTTTACCAAAGTGTAATGAAAAACCCATTGTCTCATTTATATTCTAATAATCTCTTCGAACATAATAAATATGTGACAGTTTGGCCGAGTGGTCTAAGGCGCCAGATTTAGGCTCTGGTCCGAAAGGGCGTGGGTTCAAATCCCACAGCTGTCATTCTTTTTTTCATAATTTTGCAGGGTCTTATCCTTCCTCTAGAACTTTTGACCCATTTACTTATTCATTGGTTGTTTTAGTTGTGTTTTATATCAAACGAGTTGACGCTACCCCGCGCATTGCGGCAGTATGTTGATTATAAAAGTCTGTAGTATCACCATATTAGCAAATACTAATTACGTATTTTCAAAGAGTTTATTGATCAAACTCTTATTAACAGCCACTTGAACCATGTTTGTTTTGGTTTTTGATTTAAAACATCACACGTACTCTCAATGTATGTTCAGATCTATACACCAATCAAATGTTTTTTTTAATTATATATATAGTTGTATATTTCATGAGCCATTACGATGGTTCGTTATGTTTTTTTTATTTAATCCTTCGTGTTTTTCCTATTCAACCTCTCAAAAAGGTGTGAATATGCATAATCTGGCAAAACTAGAGGGCACGATCATTCGATGTTAATTTTATATGATCCATCACGTTGGTTCGAATAAAACTCCTTACCATAACATGAATCATCACAACTTTTCACATGCCAACATATTACTTTTATTTCATAGGGAACCATGTTGCTTTTTGTATATGCATATAATTTCTAACAGACACGACTTTTAAACGAAGGGGTATAACCCAAGTTGCTTTTTGTAGTGTTATATAATATAACTAGTAGAGGTACCCGCGCTTCGCTGCGGACGGCTATGTAGACTGCTAAATTATAAAGCACAATTATATATTAGCCTTTGAAGGCGCCCATACATTGAGATGTTTACATACCAAAGATTATGCCAGCATACATTTGATTATTTTATATGTACTGTCAGCTAACATTTATATACATGATAACTAACTAAAGGTGGTGAAGCCAAAGAAGTGATAGTGGTTCACGTGGATTGCATCCCAAATAGCATGACTTCAAAAGTGGAGTGGACCATTTATAGGTGGTAATGAAAGGTGCAGCAGCAAAAGAAGTGATGGTGATTCACTAAGATTGCAGCCCAAAAAACCATGTCTTGAAAGTGGACCATTGTTGTGTATGCTGGCCAAAAGGTTAGTGCTAGTTACGTGTGTTCTACATTAGTCCTGCTTGGATTTTGGAGCATTGGCGGATTTCATCTTCTTTCTATGTTCGTCTGAGAAAGGTCATCAAAGAAAACATTTATGATATAAGTACTCTATCCATACATCTAATGAAAAATGTAATACTGTAATGTAAAAGACAATTTTACATGCTGATTATTATTGATATATGTGGAATTAGCCATTAGCAAACTTAACAAAAGTGAATTCATGAGTATTACTAAGGACATGACAATTTTAATAATAAAATTTATATTATACCTGGTGAGTTGAGAAGTTGCCTTTTGTGGACATAATCCGCATCTAAAGACGATGCTCCATGTTCACCAAATACATGAAGTCTATTAGAAAGTTCATTCTCGGTATCGTATATGCACATTTGCAAAAATCGAGGGCGTTCGCCAGAAGGGGGCAAAGAGATCCAATACGATGACACATCTTACCGCTGACTTTGAAAACATAAGGCCCAGAGGTTAAATTTATAGTCATCAGTAGTCGCGCCAAAAGAAGTCATCGCAAACATGGAATTCTAAGCAAACATGGAATTATAAGCACGAATATTATCTAAGAAATCATGTCTTTCGAAAAGGTGCTTTATGTTGTCAGGAGGTTCGCGTGGATGTTGTAATCTAACTCGACTACCCTTACAACATTGGTTGTACCGAGGACGTCGACTAAGAGGAGAGGCTTTAAGGCGTTCATCATACCAAAAACGCACATTACAATACTCAGATACCTCACTACAGTTGCCAATATCTAAATACATGGGCGAAATGGACGACCCTTCAGACAAAGGTGGTTGGCGAGAAGTTGATGAAGAAGACGTTTGAACATGAGATACTTTGGTTCAAGCATTCTTAGCTAAAATTTCTCTACGTCTAGCTGACAATATTTGTGAGCTATCAGAATTATCACTTTGAGGCAAAGGAAATGAAATAGACTGCTCACTACTTACTGCAGCATGTCATCTCTTATTTTGGCGAGCCTTTAGTTGGTTTTCCATCCAATATGTGTCGATTTAAGGATCACAACAGCTTGGTTTTAAATTGCGTGATGCGCTCCGATGCGTTTGGTCTAAAATTATGATGCGTGATGCGTGAAGCGCGATGCGAGCGCATCTTTATAAAAAATGTTAAAAAATTATTTATACATAAAAACTTGTGAAAATATACTTGAAGTAAAACAAATGACGTAATATGAAGATAAGAGTTGTGCTTTTTGATTCAAATCAAGCATACTAAGATATTAGTTATTGAAAAAACCGAACCCAGTTCATAAAATCTGGAAAAAAAACATAAGAAACACTGTTGCGTGCATCAGAGCGCATTATGCGATGAGCGCATCATGCGAAATGCACGCAATATACTCGCATCACGTAAACGCAACGCATCAGTTGTGGCGATGCGCTCTCATCATCGCATCGGGCGCATCACGCATTATGCGCGCATTATGCGCGCATTTTAAAACCAAACACAACAGTAATACAAACGAAGTAAACCTATAACGAAGGAATTCTAAAAAGCCTAAAGAAAAATAGGTACACCTAGATAGGGAAAAAGCACATATGTATAGTATGAGACCTGGAGATATTTATTATAATTCACTAAAAAAAGTAACTTAGTAGTATTACCAATTTAATATTGTCATGAACTTTTAAACTAAGATTGGAAAGTATAGGAAAACATGACAAAACAATCTGGATATAAACTTTCTGTTCCTTAAGTGCATATTAGGTAGAAATTGATCCAACTGAAAAGAGCTATGTTGATCTCTCTTAGACTGTGTATTTAAATAAAAATAATTTACCAAACAACCTCACAACCTGGACTTATATATAAAAACTTGGTGCCTTCTTTTTAATCCAAAATGAACCACACTACTATAATGCATATTTGTATGAGTAAGGTGTAAAAAAGATAAGTACCTTGGCAACACAGTGAACCCTCCTGATGACTTTTCAGCTTCACTTCTTTATTACCAACCACTTTACAAGACAATGATCCCTGCATATGATTAGTTGCTAAACATATAAATATATCAGAACAATGGGAAAAGGGTAGCTTAATGGTCTACATTCGGGATGAGCTCGGTACCGGTACCGAAAATCCCCAAAAATGGGTACCGGTACCGAAAATCCCCAAACACGGGTACCGGTACCGAACCGGTACCCGAGCCATTATTTTATAGCAAATTGGATTTTAGTAATCCCATTTTTTCGCAATTGGTTACTAATAATCCCAACTGAGAATTCTTACGACCAGTCCCAAGTTTCTAGCTTATTTTTTTAATGGACACCTGTTTAAAAAAAACGTAACTCAGTAGTTTTTTGCTAATGTGGATAGTTTTACGCTGACATCGATGATGACGTGGATATTTTTTTTGTTTTTTTGCTGATCTGGACACAAAATATAATTTTTCCACCTAATATGTCCACGTCATAAAAAAAACTAATTGGGTTAAGTTTTTTAATGGATGTTCATTGAAAAAAATAGTTAGAAAGTTGGGACAGATGGTAAGAATATTCTAAGTTTGAATTATTTTTGGCCAACTAAGAAAATGAGGGATTATTTTAATCCAATTTGTCGTATTTTAAAGGAAATTCCATGTGGCCAACTCGTATATGGGCATTTAGCAATCGCCCAATGGTGGTGTCGTCGTGAAAGAGTAAGAAATGTAAAGTGGAAATTCAACATGCTTGAATTCATTAATTTAATATGAACCCTATAAAGTTACACACACGAAATAATGTCTGAACCCCTATGAATTTACACAATATCTACTTACATCAATATAGCAAATGAATCAATGGTTTATCTCAACAGTAAAAATTCATAATTCTAGGAGAGAACAATCATAATAATTAGTAACACACTGAAGAACCATTCATTCAAACAATCAAATGACAGAAACCATTAAATTCAGTCGAACCATTCATACACACATACATTAAGAGTAAACTCAGTTCAGCCACCAAAATGGCTCACCTGAGAGTTGAAATGAGTAGTTTTAGGAAAAAAAATCAAAATGGTTCACTGCTATATTGCTTATATGGTGGCCAATGACGACGGGTGGTGGTTGTGGGAGAGGCAGTGACACTTATTAAAAACAACTTTGGCTGACCACGTTGACTGAAAGTACTTATTTGACTCAAAATTAAAACTTAAAATTTGAAAAGCCTGTTTTTATTCTATATACAAACTCTGCAGCTTGAAAACACTATACACAAGTATGTGAATGCAAAAAGTGGACAAGATATGAATGCAAGACCCATGTGGGAGGACATAGTGTATGATTTATTGGGGACCTGTAACTTTAGCCAGCAAGAGCACATGGTGGTAGCTTCTTGTTTTAGTGAATTAATTCAACAATAAAGGAAATACAAAACAAAAACATGTCTTTGTGAAAGCTAAATGCCTCAAAGGCCATTAAATGTTAAGAACCACAGGTGAACATAAGGGCTTTTGTAAAATGCTGAACGTAACAATTCTGATGCGAACAAAAGATAACCATATATTATACTACAATAAGCCCCACGAGGTCAATTCCCTCCCCCCATAAGAATCCCACACGCAAACTTGTTTCTTTTTCACTCCAAACAGATAAAAATCGAAACCCTCAAATTCTTGAAAACCCAGAAGTTATTCATAAAGTTGTTACTCTTTTTTAAACCAAAATTGCGTTGATTTCACAACATAAGCAGAATTTTACACCAGAAAACAATATACAAGCATTACATCACAATACACACAGATTATGTACCACATGAATCTGATATTAGGCGTTAATATGAGCACCTAAGTAGAATTTTACACCAGAAAACAATATACAAGCCTTAAAGCACACTACACACAGAATATCTACAACACGAAACACCAGAAAACAATATACAAGCACTACATCACAATACGCATAGGTTATGTACAATACGGATCTAATAATTTCACTACGCAAGTAGAATTTGACAGCAGAAAAGAATATAGAAGCATTATTATACCACAAATCACAATATTGTTGCGATCTTTTCTACCAAAAAAAGAATGTTTATCTTTCTTGAAAACCCAGAAGTTGTTTAAGTCATATAACAAATCCAACAAAGTTGTAAACTCATGAGATGATAATTAAAACATGCAATTTCAGAAAATACGAATGCAAATCACCTGAAGAAAGATGCCCTATTCCATTCCAACCGTTGAAAGCTATGAAGAGCAAAAATTGATACTGAATACAAAGTGGAAAACCTAAGTCTAAACCCTAGCAATTAGGGGTGAAAACGTGTTAAACACAAATGAAACTCCTTAACACGTGGAATACCATAACTTCAGATGAGTGTCAAGATGGTGTATTTGATTAAGTGTAATCTTTGAACACGTGGAGAATAATGACCTCTGATGAGTGTCTAGAACTCTCATCAAAGTGTCAAGATTTTAAAAGTCAACAAACTTTTGGGCAAATATAAAAGACTCAAAAGTACAGAGGAGGAATGCAATAATCTAAAAAATGCACTATGTTTGCCACTTCAAATTGTAATGATATATAACTAGCATATATACCCGCGCTATGCGGCGGGATTTCGAGCAACATCGGTTATGTTTGGTAGGGCATCAACATATGGTATAGCAACCGCAAAAAAATTCCCCAAAAGCTCATCTACACGTGTTTTACTTACATTGAAACTATGAAAGAAAATTTACATGGATCACCATTGTTGTGACGCGTTAAGTGGCCGAAAAGTAACATTTCCTAAACTCCAAATGGTCTTTGAAAATGATATGTGTCTAACTTTCGACTATTTTTTAGACTGTTACAAACAAATAATAAAATTTAAAATAAGGGTATACACTGAAAAGTATTAAGTTAGAAGCCTAAAATCCAAATTTGCCCAAGTTCAGGGACTATATAAGAGATGTTGAAACTTAATCAAAGCTAGCAAAAGGAGGATAGCCCCATGTATATTCATCAAATTCATAACTGTGGGTATGTATGAACCTGCTATAGCCGGTAAAGCAGGTCACTATACTGCCATTCCATCTTAGTTTCAAAATCTCAAAACCAGGTTTGCTTTCACATCTCTCTCTCTCTCTCTCTCTCTCTCTCTCTAAATCCTACCAGCCCCAAATCTCTCGTCTATTGTTCATCATCCACCATTCAACATCTCAAGAGTGCCCCAAGGGTATCACGATGGTCTCCAGCAACTGTCGTGCATGTCGCCTATTTTGTCAGATGGAAACTGTTGGTGGTCGATTTTGACGGCGGTTAAGTGATGGCCAAGGCAATTAAGGCCCGATCCGTAGTGCAGTTATAGATTGGGGATGGGTGGTCGATTTTCGCCGCTGCCGGCGACGACGTTTCTTCTCGCGACTCACCATATTCAAACAACCACTCCTGAAACATCTTATGCGGAATCGATAATTTTCCCAAAAAAAGTATTGTTTTTGTAACGACGATGGTGAGAAAGCCGTCGGTGTAGATGGACGGTTTGAAAAAAAAATCTGGGCGAATCGCGAGGTGCCACGGCGTCGGAGAACAAAAGCGTGGTGAATGTTATTGTGTGAAACCTAAAATTACGAAAATACCCCGGTGGTACTGTAGCAATCATACGTTATGAATTGATATATATAACTAGGATTAACCCCCGCCGCGTTGCGGCTGGGGGCTTACAAATTGTTCAACTTACGAATTAGAAACAACATAGTTTCACACAAAATAGAAGCAAGTTGTTCTATCTGAAATGTCTTTTTCCCACTTCACGACTCTCTAACCACTTCGCCAGCTTGACGGGTTGCAGAGTGACCCCAAGAAGTACCATAAGATGAAGGATAGGTTGGTTGGTGTGTCTGAGGAGACTACCACTGGTGTTAAGCAGGGGCGGACCCAAGTTATGGGGTGGGTGGGCGGCCGCACCCCTTGAAAAAAAAAATTTTAGTGGTATTTTTCGGGAAAAATCCAGACCGCACCCCTTGGAAATTTTCGTCCGCACCCCTTGAAAAATTCCGACCGCACCCCTTAGAAAAAAATGTTAGGAATTTATGTAAAAAAATTGAGGGATTGAAACCCGATCAAATTATGTAAACAAGTTAGCCTACTAACCCCTTTAATAAAACTTAAATTCAATCCATCAAGCCCAATAACTTAATACCCATTCAAGCCCAACCCAACTACTAGTTTTGTTAAACAAATCAGTCCACGTAATTAAAAAAAAACCCAAATCGCTGCCACTTGCCAGCGACTCCCGCCCTCTCTCTGCCTCACTTGGCAAACATGTTTGTTGATTATATGATTGTTGGTTGGCAAATAATAATTACTAGGGCTTGAAATTCAAAATTTTAAATTGAAAATTACGGAACATGGGCTATGGTTGAACACTTGAAGATCACTTGGCAAACATGTTTGTTGATTATATGATAGGATTAGGAATGAACAATGGTTTGAACTTTGATGTTTTTTTGTTTGTTAATGTGATAGGAAGTTAGGAACTAGAGTTTGATTGTTTGAGAATTGAAATGGACCCGACTCGATCTGATTCGACCCGCCATTAAACTTTGTTTGTTTGTTTTTACTTGTTTTACATGACCCGATCCGATCCGACCCGCTATGAACCGATTTTTTTATATAGCTAGGGGTCTAAAATCTTTAAAAAATTTCCGCACCCCCACGAAAAAAATCCTGGGTCCGCCACTGGTGTTAAGAGGTTGTACCAGATGCAGGCTAATGGTACCTTGCTGTTCCCTGCCATCAATGTTAATGATTCAGTTACCAAGAGCAAGGTATAATGACTACTGATCACCTATTTGCTTGTTGATTTTATTATTTTTGAATACATCTTATTGATTTAGCTGATAATTTGTAGGAACTGAGATTTTGGATGGTCTAATTTTACATGTTTTGTTTAATTGAATCATTTTATGCCAAATTATACCCACTACCTAGATTAAAAAAACTTATAAAAGGGGAAACAAAATCTTACGCTAGACGGAACATGTGAAATTGTGATGGCACCCGTAATTTGTATAAATAAACTGCACAACCAGAAGACAACAATTAATACCAGATGACGAATATCCACAACCTTACTACTTTTAGCAAAACCCTATGTAAAATGTCTTTTTCCCACTTCACGACTCTCTAACCACTTCGCCAGCTTCCCCTAAAAACACCAATATAACAACAATCATCAAGTTCACCAATCTTCACGTTATCTTAAAGGAATACATTTGGCATACGACTAAATCAACCCACTACCTAGATTAACTAAAGAAATAGAAGATAAACACTAATTTAAATAGAAGCTAATTAAAAAATTCAAATTTTCATTTCTCTCTTTCAAGCTTCAAACATCTATCGCAAACTCTATGTCTCAATCCATGCGGCTCTTCATGCAGCCCTATCCATTTTATGCTTCTCCATCCCCTTCTCCATTCGGATCCGGCCCCTGCTCGAGTTTGGGTTCTTTATGCGGGTTGCGGTTCGGGTTCTTTAATCGATTATTAAAAACTAACAAACATCAAAACCCTAGAATACATTCAATCAATCCTCTAATTTCACTTTCATTAATCTACATAAAAATATGAATAAATTCAAATATTACACCACACTCATCCTAAAACCCTAATTAGTGATATAATTCAAACCTAAACCTAAAAAAACTCAAATACGAAGTTAATAAACATATGTTACAGATCAGCTGCTAATTAAACACCTCAGAATTCAAATTCAGCATTACTCATTCAATTTTCTACATACTCATGTAATGTTATCGTCAATAGCAAACTACAAAGTGGAAAAGTAAAACAAATTAAGTAAGAGGAAGAATAACCTCTGTGTGGCCCCCAGCGTCAACATCATCATGTTCGATCATGTTCATAGCGAAACATCATCTTCAGCCGTCATCATGAGAGAAGCAAGGAGGGTGTCGGAGAGTGGTTGTGGTTGTCGAAAATGATGGCGGAGCTGGCCGGAACCTCGATCTCCGGTCGTCGGAGCGGCGTGAGAGAGTGAGAAAAGGGTGTGGGTGTATGGGTGAGTGATTCGCCTGGGAAAAACATGGCGCCGGAGCTCCGATCTCCGGTTGCCGGTCAAGACACGAGAAAGAGAGAGAGGGGGTCTGCTTGTTGTGTGCGTGAATATCGTTTAGGGTTTTCAAAGTTCCTGATGATATTGATGCCAATTGTAGGTCTTCAAGAGTGGCAACAGGAAAAATGGAAAAGTTGGTGGTCAATGTGAAAAAGCCAAAAAGTCCCTGGCGCAAACCCATGTTGTGTTTTGATATATATATAATAATATATAATAATGGGTCAAATGAAAAAGTTTAGTCAGAAGTTAACTGTGGCAGTATTGATATATGTGGTTATGATCAGGCATATGAGAAGAAGACTACCACAAGATGGCGTTACGATCTTGGTCGCAAGAGGAACTTTGAACAGGTTATCTTGACATTATTGAAGCTTATGTCACATATTTGGTCAATAGTCAAACATTTCTTTTTAATTATATATCCTGGACATGTGTTGTTAATATTTTCACTGAAGTGAGGGAGTGTTATGTTTGTAAACATCAGTATCTTTTAGTCTATGCGTTTGAATTTATCTTTTACCGTTTTTAAAATTTGAATCCAAAGAAAGAGTCAATGTTTGACGACAAAAGGCCATCTGTTGTGCTACCAAAACTATTTGTCAAAGGTCGAAATTACATCTTTAATCTGTTATAGTGATGACGATAGGTTGAAAAGTAACTTTATGTTAGTTTTATTCGTTTTGTTTGGTTTATCTACGAGTTTGATGAAAATTTTAGGTGTTTGGGACAATACAAAGCTATTGGTTTATTCCAGCTTATAGTGATGAAGTTTTGCGAAGAATGCCCGCCCTTCAAGACCTGAAGTATCCATCAAAATCGGATTTTGACACACCAGAATTCTGAAATGAGCATGATTAGAAAACAAGAAAGAAAATATTGGTTAATAGCATCACCTCAGTCCTCACCCCCCCCCCCCCCCAAACCCACCACTCGTGCGATGTACCGAATGGCCTGCAACTGAGTTTGGTATGAGTGTTTAACTATTGTAGAAGTGGTAGTTCAGCCGTGAGCGGGGAAACATTGGATAAACGGAATGTTTATTTAACGGGTATAGTTTTTGGGAGTTTTTTTTAATGAAGTTAGTGCAAGTCATATATAGGTTGTTGTAAGTCATAACGTTTTGAAGAATAACTGACACGTAATTCATCTGCAACTTTGAGATGATTTTACATCTCGATTTTCATGTTCCGATAAAAATAATAGGCTTCTTTATTACATTACATGTTCATGACTCGATCGTTAAAAAAGATACATGTTTTTATCAAACCATTTTTATAACAAATCATCTGAATGAATAAGTGATAATTTCCAGAAGTGATAAACAATTTGTATTTTACAAGTGATAACATGTTTGAAAATGTCACACACGTTGGTGATATTAATCTCTAGGAAATCTTTAAAGTACATTAAACATCCGACAGTTTGGCCGAGTGGTCTAAGGCGCCAGATTTAGGCTCTGGTCCGAAAGGGCGTGGGTTCAAATCCCACAGCTGTCAAATTTTTTTTTCATATTCTCGTGTCTTTCTTGAACGCAAGTCGATTGACAGGTGCACAATTGCTAACTTGCAGGGTCTTCTTTTTCCTCAAGTTGCAGTTTATCATGATCATTTCATCAGAAAAAGGATCAAAATTCAATGGATTTCCGTCTTTTATTTGCGGTATTTATGTGTGATTTGTTTTTTGTTTTTTGTTTTATGGATTTGCCCAAGTGGAGAATTGGGAGTCTTGTTAAAAAAGACCAATTGGCATCCTTTTCACTAATCTAAGGCTGTTCTGATTTATAGATATTAATTATTTACTGGTCGCAATTTTGACTCATTTACTTATTCACTGGTTGTTTTAATTGTGTTTTATATCAAATGGGTCAAATGAAAAAGCTTGGTCGGAAATGGAACCAAGTTAAAGGGGTTAAGACAATGAAGAACTCAACTTGTTTTGCTCATGGCTTTATAGCCTAGTGGTATCTTGAGGGGTGAGATAAGACTTTGGGACCAATAGATCCTGGGTTCGATTCCCACAAAAAGGTTTTTCCATGTTTATTGGGTTTATCTATGGGTTAAAACTACTAGGTGTGAAAGCTAGTGATTCAAGTAGTTTAATATAAAATCATTAAATCACAATTGTAAGAATCTTTTATAATTAACAATGTTGTAAATTTCATTTAATAAAGTATCTAAATGACACCAACTAATGAGGAACAACAACATTATTTCTTAACCAAACCCATTGAAAATACCGAATTAGTAGGGATGTTCGTAGAGAAGTACCTAAATGACACAAACTAATGAGAAACGGTTACCTCATCAACACCCCCACATTCAATTGATTTTCCCACGTACCAAAATTGGCATACACTACCTAATCAAGCAAACCGATTAACTACCCACACAAACCGAAGGCACTATCCAATAAACGTCCCAAGTACCCTTAAAACTTATTTCGGTTCCTAGTTGTGTTCAATTGACAAAGTTATTAGACTATCCGTAGTGGAGGGATATATCACGCCAAAGGGTCACATGGCGCCTTGACCAGTGACGGAACTAGCACAAAAGTTTAGGGGTAGGTCAATTTTTTTTTTTGACATCAGGGGTATCCTCTAATATATAACAATGACAGAGTTGAGGGTATTTTTACACTACGGATACGGAGTTGATTGGTATTTTTACACTACAAAGATGAGGTTTAGCCGTAGCCCGTGCTATCCCTGCTGTCACATTAGCTCCGCCCCTGGCCTTGACACACCAATACGGCCGGCGTTATATGCAGCCCAAGGCTCTTCTTCGCGAAAAATATCACGGCGTGATGTTATGTTGGTCTCTTACACACATATACTTACATGCATATGTATGTATAATTGAAAGGGTTATATAACCCCATTTCCATTACACACGTCTTTAGATTTAAGGTGTTGTTCTCCTTAAGGTCAAAGGTTTAAGCCACGCTAAACACGAATTTAATGTGATTTAACTTCTTAAAAAGAAGTGGTAGAAAACAAGTAACCTGTAGATAAAGTTATTTTACTGGTCGGTGGGTCTCTCACTTCCCATCTTCTCTTTTTCTGGAAGTTTCTATCGCTGTTATATGTTGATCCTCTTTCTTCCCACACAACAAAACCCACCCTGCTTTCTTGTTTCAAAGGCAAGTTCTTCAGCTCAAACTATTTTTTTCTTATCTCTTTTCTCTTAATCCACTTGCTTCAATATTAAATTATAAATATTAGAATCTTCACATATAAACCCACCCCGTAAGTTGTAGTCATGTTTATGGTTAATCTTTAAAACTTGTGTGAACATACTCTAATTAAGGATCATGTTTTAGAATTAATGTCTAATGATCAATTTTGCATATGCTTATGAGTTATGGATTATAATTCTACAATAATTGGTTTTTAACTGAATTCAGCTCTTCTTAATTGTAGAATTTGTCAACTGATTGGAGTACTAAAATGTCTAAATCATTTTGGGGAAAAGATCCGTTTGATGACCCTTTCTTCACTGAGCCATTTGATACCCGTTTCGGGTTGAGAAAGGAGATAACCATTGAGGAATTGGACAACGATGGCCACGATTCGGTTCAGGACACACAAGTTGCAGTCAGCAAAACACCAGCTCACAAACCTCATGGTACACATTTTCAAAGTTAACTTTATATATTTATTAGACTAGACTAGACTAGACTAGACGGTGTGGGCGTTAAAATCCGGCACGGTGGCCGGTCCACGCCAAGCTAACCACCCCGTGTCCGGCGTGAAGTACGGCGTTGTGGTTGGGGCTTGAGGATCTCCACCTGCGCGTGGGGGCAAATGTGTGGGTAGGTGGGTTGATTTTGGGTTGGTTTTGAATGGTTAATTTTTATTTTTTTTTAATAAAAATGCCACTTTCCACGCCCCATCCCACTCCTCTCTTTTTTGCACCACGTCACTTTTCTGACGCGTGCTGACGCCACTCAACACGTCGCATAACGACCCTTTTTCAAGCCCCTCCAGACCGTATAGCCTTATAAGTAGCCTTACAAGTGATTATGTGACGCAGAGCGGAAACAAATGAATATGCAGACATATATAATTCTTAAGCAACTTTGATAAAAAAAAGAAATAAAGGAATGAATAAACCATTACAAAAAGTGCATTTTATAGGGAGTTTTTTAATTTGGCTGGTTTGCTAAATTTTCAAAATTACAAGTTGACTACAAATGAATGAAATTAAAGCCATAAATATATGTGTATATTGTACTAATCAATTATTTACATTTTAAGCTAAAATGGAAGTTAACGGAAATTTAAGAAATTGGGGAAATCTTGAGTGATAAAATCGGAGCCTATGGCGGTTTGCCAAATGATCCGGCTCATCGAGATCCTTTTGTCCACTAGTAATAGGCCTTGTAAGAGTTAGGCACTTTTAATTCATCTCATTACTTAGTTTTCTTACACGTTTCTTATAAAACTGATCATTTTGACCCGAAATAATATGAGAAAATGACAACCAAACATTTTGAATTTCATTTTAATCTTCTATTGAACCATCTATAGATTCCAGTGGCTTTAGCTATCGAAGAGTGGCATATGGTGGTGTCAATGGAGTGTACTACAGTTCTTCTATCGGCCAAAGGACCGGTAGTGATGGGGTATGATCGCCTGAATCTCGCCTTTTAACTAATCTTTTCATTAAAAAATGTTTCTTTGAATATACTTATGTGATCGTAAATGCAATATTTACGGGTGTACAGATGGTTCTTCTGGAAATCAATGAAGAAGATAAGACTATGGGTCAAGCAATGCATACAATCTCTAAAGGAATGAATGAAAAGGTATTGCTTTATTTTTCTAAGATAAATGTACGTTATATATTTTGTAGCTTTTAAAACCATTTCTTGTTTCTTGAAAATATATATGATTTTATAACTTTTTCATTTGTGCTTGTGAAGGGTCATACATTGACAAAAAGACGCGACCCAAATGGCAAAGAGGATTCCTTGCAAATTCTACATAATCTTAACGAGGGTATGTTTCCTTCTGAAAACTTTAATATATATCCTTGATGAGTTGATCGTGACCTTATTTTGCGTAAATTACTTAGATGAACTAGACGGGTTTGAAGAAAATTGGAAAGCCAATGCAGACAAGTATATGCCCGGTTGGAGTGACGGGTTCAGTTCTCTTGAGAACTCAGGTAATAAATCATTCAGTTACCATACAATTAAAGATCAAGTGATGATGTTTGTAAAGATCTGTTTATAGGGCTCAAGGCTTATGGTCAGTTAGGATGGGACGGTGAAGGAGGTTGGGATGGGTGGGCCCTGCCTTGGATGGATATGTGGGGAACTGAAGGAGCAATGGTGCCAGCTGGCGAACCTGAACCCTCTTCTGGTTCATCGGCCACAAGGGTCAAAAAGGTGACCCCAATTGATATCATGTAGTTGAGTTAGCATACCCAAACAGTGGTGCAAGTGTTGGTGTCTTTTTTATGTTATCGGGTCAAGTATCGACTGTTGGACACGATATAAGTTCTTGACATATAACATTGCTATATGAGTACATGTATTGGCTAGTCTTATGTGTGCTATTATCACGTACATATATTACAATATATTTGATGAAGTTATCGACTTTTTAATGTTTCTGAAGACATGTTAATTTATTTTTCTAAGTTCTGGTATAAAAAAAGTGATTTAACTTATTATGTATATAAATTAGTGATACTTTTTTAGGTTTTGATAAGACCACTTATGTGTATATATACTTGGGTATATTAGAAAAGATAGCATTTGTAACAATGACACATGATATCCATTTTTTGTTATGTATGTATTAACGTTAAGTTATTAGCGTATTCTTGTTTATATGTGTATCATACATTTTGAGAAGCTTGAAAATATTAATTGTGCAAGGAATAGCATCTTAATTAACTCAGTACAGATTAAAAAAAATAAAATAGCAACAGATTAGAAAAATAAAATAGCAACAAACAAACTGAAAAGATGTAACTATAACATCACAATACAAAATCTCAAACTTGGAATAAAAAAATAAAATAGCAACAAACAAACAAACTGAAAAGATGTAACTATAACATCACAAAACAAAATCTCATACTTGGAATTCAAAGACAACACTCTTTCTTCATTTTATCTTCCTTTTCCGTGACATGATATCTAGAGGTGAAACCAGACTCTCAACATACTCCAAAACATGCATTTTTGTAAAATACTCGTATTCAAGTGACATGTTGAGCGTGTCATACAAATTTTTGATTGGATCGTAGATAATGAGGTTTGTCTCGGACTCGGTCATGATAAGAATTCTTCCACTGTCCAAAATACAAAGAGGTTTGTAATCGTAGGAGCCAGGTATACCTGATATAAAATAATATATTTTAGACCATTGGTTATGCTTCTTCATAACTAGAGGGGGCAATCTTGACCCAAAGCCTTCCAAGTGGGTCAATTTGGGTTGATTTTAAAATTATATGGGTTGGTTTGGGTTAGATATTTTAACTAAATGGGTCACAATGGGTCACTTGAAATTTTATCTTTTTATTTTCGGGTCAAAGCGGGTCGACAACATTAAAGAAATGGGTCGATGTGGGTTAGTGTCTTAAAGAAACGGGGAAGGTTTCGGATTGAAATGGGTTTGGAGCCGGCATAACTATCTGCACGACACGGGTTACGACACGAAACGGGTTCAGTTCAAATTGAGTTTCGCGCCGAGACAGGTTTCGGCACGACACAGGTTTTGGATCGGAACGGGGTCGGTTCGGGTCGGGTTTCGGGCCGACACGGGTTTTTGCACGGGACGGGTTTCAGATCGCAACGGGTTTTGGGCCGACACGAGTTTCCGCACGAGACGAGTTTCGGGTCGGGACGGGTTTCGTACCGTTTCGACCCGTACCGTTTGGAATCGAACCGTTTCGACGCAAACCGTTTCGACGCGGACCGTTTCAACGCGAACCGTTTCGACCCGTACCGTTTCGAACCGACTCGAACCGTTTCGACGCGAACCGTTTCGACGCGTACCCTTTCAACCAATACCGTTCCGATCCGAACTGTTTCGACAAGTACCGTTTCGAACCGAACCGTTCCGACCGATACCGTACAGGATTTGAAAGTTCAAGGACGTTGTTTTGTGGTTCGTACAGGAGTTTCGGTGCCTTCTGAAGAGTTGTTTTGTCTACTGGTAGGTTGTTTTTTGTTTGATTTTGTTTATTATTTGTTTAAGTTTTGATTATTTGGATGTGTTTGTTATTGTCTTCCAGTATCTAAAGGTCCTGATTTTGAGTTTTTCTATACGAATCCAGAAAACAGTTATGGTAGCATGTAAGATGATAGCGTTGATCCCAATTTTCTTTGTAATTGGTGTCATGTGTTGTTTTCATTGCTGGAAGTCGTTAAAGGTCATGTCCATTGCCTCATATAATGTGTCAATTGAAACTCCTTCTAAACTAGAATGTGATAAAAATCTTAGCCAGTATGTTCTGCAGCTTATGTTCTGCAGCTTCAAGATGACATGGAGCTTGCTGAGAGAACACTGAACAGCATTTTAAAATCTGTGACCAATTTGATCCAAAGTGCTGAAAAGCATTTTTTATCCGACCCGACCCGACCCGAAACCTGTTCTGACCCGGACCCGTTTTGACCCGAACCCGCTCTGACCCGAACCCGTTCCGACCCGAACCCGTTTCGACCCGAACCAAAACAACCCATTTTTTAACTGACCCGTTTTGACCCTGACCCGTTTTGACCCGAACCCGTTTTGACCCATGACCCAACCCGACCCGACCCGACCCGTTTGCCAGGTCTATTCATAACCCACATGGTACCATGGTGTAGTGCAGAAAGGCATCCCCCATTCATCGTACCCAAAAGAATCGGTCGCTCAAATGGGAGATTCATCACTGAAAGTATCATATCTTTAACATCTAAGACGATCAACACGTTCTTTTGATATGCAATCCAATACAAAAATCCATTTGTATATGTACCTGCAACATGTTGAAATTTAATAACGAAGCTAAAGTTGTAAGCTACAGTGCTCCATGAACCCTCTTTAAAATTGTAGACATCATAAATTTTTGAATATCTTCTAAACTTAACAACCTTTAGGTCGCACTCGTCAGCATAGCCATGACCAAATCCAAATGCACACTCGTCGTTAAAACGAGTAGGCGTTTGGGGAAGTTTCTTGGACACGCATGTGAACGGATTGTAAAGGATCAGATTGAAAGAATAGATAAAAAGGACTATGCCATTAAACGTTCCAAGAACTCTATGGTTGTGTGCACGTGCGTCGTAGAAATCTTCCGGATAACGACTGACTATTGAATTAGTTTTGTCGTCTATGAGGTGCAAAGTTTGAGTTAGAGGGAGAAAGATGGTTTTACGGGATCTCAACTTCATAAAGCTTGGTTCTCTAAGCATGCGGTTCCAATGTGTGGATACACACCTGAACTGTAGTAAGGGCTTGGCTGGAAGCCGTGCGAGTATATTGCAAACAATGTCATCGTGTAGGAAATCAGCCATTACAAACACAATCAAGCCTTCAAAGCAAATCTAGGAAACAAACCTCAACAAATTATATTAAAAAAAAAAAAAAAAACTTCAATCAAAGAAAATAAAGTGTTCGTTACCTAATAGTGTAATGGAGGGGCTCCGGATGATTTGAGAGTTTGATCGAAAAGGTTTGTCAAGGCAAGATTGATGCATATGGTTTATTTATATTATTATATTCCCGGCAATAAATTCGGCAACATCCCCGGTTTCTTCTTCAACAAGGAAACCGGTTTATTTTTATATTTTATATATTACCTTTTATTTTTATAATTAAATAATGGAACCGGTTTATTTATATATTTATATATTACCTTTTAGAGAAAAATGCCCGGATAATCCCTGTGGTTTCGCCTTTTTTCACCTATAGTCCCCAACTTTCTAAAATTACCTGAATATTCCCCAAGTTTTCATTTTTTGTTCCCGGATAGTCCCTGGGTCTAACTTCAGTTTGTTTTCTCTGTTAAGAGGGTGTGAAATGACAAAAATACCCCTTCCTTAAAAAGGTCAAACCATAGGGACTATCCGGGCATCTTCTTCATTTTTATTTATAAACCCCCACCACCACACTTCATCTTCAACCTCCACCCACCATCACCCTCCTCCACCCTCCACCATCACCGCCACAATCACTCTCCATCTCTCGTTCCCCTTTCATCTTCCATACCAGAACAACATCAGCCGCACACCCCCTTTTCTCCTATCCCCCTCGTTCTTCTGATCCAGCGACCGGAGTGCCTCCGGCCGGCTGCCAGTCATCCTTTTACTGGCAAAACACCCCCAACCTCTCCACCACCTTAAACCCACCACACAACACCCACTTACCTCTCTAAATCATCGGCCGGCCACCACCATTAAATGTATTGCGAAGCTCTTAAATATTTTTAAGTGCAATCTGAATATCTTTTACTCCTGCAGCTCAAAATAATGATCTAAATATCATCAAAAATGCATTCTGAACAAAACAGAGGTATCAATTATCAATCTATCATTTTTAAGTTTAAATCTCATGTACTCTTATTCTTTATGCCATTACAAATCAATTAAATTTATGGGTTTTAGTGCTACCAGAAACAGAGATCCCATCAATTAAGGAAAACAAAACAGAGATCCGATCATGCTCAATGCTCCTGATACAAGCCCTAACTTCATCATACCGAAAACGTCTCCGGCAGCGGTTATTATTTTATTCCCGGTCAATTCGTTCAGCCGACTTCTTCGCCTCGTAAATGAGCTGCTCAAAACCTTTATTAGCGCTGCGCCAAGCGTCCTTCCAGGCTTCCGCCATTTTCTTGGCGAATCCGTCGATTGATGGGGAGGAAGCATGGACGGTTGAAGTGAGGTGTTAAGGTTTAGCAGGTGGTTGAAGGAAGACGATGATCGGCGGTTAGAGTGACTGTGGCGGTGATGGTGGAGGGTGGAGGAGGGTGATGGTGGGTGGAGGTTGAAGATGAAGTGTGGTGGTGGGGTTTTATAAATAAAAATGAAGAAGATGCCCAGTAGTCCCTATGGTTTGGCCTTTTTAAGGAAATGGTATTTTTGTCATTTCACACCCTCTTAACAGATAAAACAAACTGAAGTTAGACCCAGTGACTATCCGGGAACAAAAAATGAAAACTTGGGGACTATTCAGGTAATTTTAGAAAGTTTGGGACTATAGGTGAAAAAAAGCGAAACCACAGGGACTATCCGGACATTTTTCTCTACCTTTTATTATTATGTTTGAGTAAAATGCACGGATAGTCCCTGTGGTTTGGTGAAATTTCACCCTTAGTCCCCAACTTTTGAAAATTACACCCTTGCTCCCTGTGGTTTGACAGTTTGTTACATGGATAGTCCCTAGAGTGGATGAGGTTTAGTTTTCTCAGTTAAGTTGGTGTGAAATGACTATAATACCCTTAATATAAAATTAAATAAACTAATCAAGTATTAAATATATAAAACATATTTGTATATACACACACTTACTGAACCACCAGAACATTCTTCTTCATCTTCTTGCAACCATCTTCTATTTCACAACGCTCCACCACCTGAATCTTCTCCCAACCACCACCTCTACTGAACCACCACTCCGGCGTCACTCACTTTGATGTATCACCACCAATTTAAAACTCAAAAACCATTGAAACCCACCAATGACCCACATCCAACGACCACCGGTTAAACATCACCATCCACCGTCATCACCGTAATTCCCGTAAAACATCCAGATCTGCAACCCTGCGCATCACGTTCAACTCCACCCAGCCATCCATCGGTGTGCAAATCATCCTGAACCTGCAAATCAAACTTCCATCGGTGTGCATCCTGCAAATTACAGAGCACCCCCCCAATCGTGCACCTCCATAACCCCTAATCGTAGTTTCATAGAACCTGTATAAAATTGAACAAAATTTGAAATTTGCAGGTGCTGGGAGCTTCATCTTGAAATCTGTTCCAGATTATTTGTACGATCGGTGGTGGAGGGTGGTGGGGTTGGTGAAGGTGATAGGGTGAGGTGGATAGGGGTGGTTGATTTGGGGATGGGTGGTTGATGGTGGAGGCGGATATGGGTTTTGAAGGCGGAGGTGTGGTGGTGGAAGGGGATGGCGGTGGTGGGGAGGGGTGATGGCGGCAGGGGAGGTGACTGTGGTGGTGCTTTTTAGTGTGACAGAGAGAGAGAGAGAGAGAGTAGAAAGATATATATATGGTTCGGTAAGTGTGTGTATATACATATAGGTTTTATATATTTAATACTTAATTAGTTTATTTAATTTTATATTAAGGGTATTATAGTAATTTCACACCAACATAACTGAGAAAACTAACCCCCTTCCACTCCAGGGACTATCTGTGTAACAAACTGTCAAACCACAGGGAGCGAGAGTGTAATTTCCAAAAGTTGGGGACTAAGGGTGAAATTTTACCAAACCACAGGGACTATCCGTGCATTTTACTCATTATGTTTAATAGAGAGTTGAGTACATGGGTTATTTTAACCTAGTAGGTAACTTACGCGTTGTGATGAGATCGTGAATTCGTAAGGGGTATGTGCATTCGGTAATAATTAAATCTAAGTTTCAAGAACTCCACTACAAACGCAATATCCTTAACAAGCGTTTTATGCTTAGATCAAAGCTGTTGTGCCCTATCAAGTTAAGTTATATCCTTAACATGCCGGATGCGTCAATCTTAATTCAATGAACAAATGCATAAAACTAATCAAGTACAAGTCATAAAAATTACCCATTTGACCCTTCAATAAAAATTACCCGTATAGAAGGAAAAAAAAAAGTTTTAACACTACATGTAACATACAAATTACAAAAAGAATGGGGTTACTTTACCCGTTTACTAGTTCAATAAAATTACCCATTTGCCCCGTTCAATAAAAAAAAATACTCATTTTCTTTTTGTAACTTACTAGGTTAGTTACCCGTGTGATACACGGCTAAACTAATATATTTTGTAAATGCATGTTTTAAATAAAATCACACAAAAACACTAAATAAAAAATACAAAATTGTAAATTATAATTAATACTTATAAAACTAAAAATGTAAAAGTAATTCATCTATTATGTACACAAAATTTGTTGTTTGCTTATTATACAACATTTGCAATTTATAAAGGAGTTACCAGCAATTATAATGTATTTAATTTTTTTGCAAAAAAGATAACGGATTCTTGAGGAAAATAAGGTATGTATTTTAGAGATCTTATCATTTTGGTTTCTCTTTATAATTTCACTTCTTGCAGCTAACAATTACGTATCCCCTGCTAAAAACTTTTCCATTGGGTTTACTTCAACATATAATAAAGTAAAGGAAAAATTACAAGTTTTGTCCTTTATCTTTATAGTACTTTACAGGCGGTGTCCTTTTTTCAAATGTTGACAGGCGGTGTCCTTTAGTAGGTATTTTGTTGCACGATTTGTCCTTTAACACTAACACAGTTAGATTTTTTTGTTAAATTTGGTTACCCAAGGGTATTTTAGTCTTTTTACCCCTTATTTATTTAAAGTATTTTAATAAATAAAACAAAAGAATTATACATATATATATATATATGCATAATATATATGCATAACACATTGCAGAGATTTCTCTCTCTCTCTCCACCCATTACCACCACATCCCACCTCCTACCACCACTCTTCACCCACTGTTACAAAATTCAAAAATTGAAGAAACTGATCAAAGTCTTTGGATTCTTTAGATGGGTTTGAAGGGCAGAGCAGCAAACTGATGTCATTATTTTGGAGTGTCATCCGTCAACTAGCAGAGCAGCAACTTGTTCTTCAAGAAAATCAAAATATGTTCAAACCCCTGATCAATTAACTCCATACAACATACAGTCGTTTCTATTTATGGATTTTGGTGTTTGATTTTCACAGGTTTTGTTGTGAGTATCGTGATATTTGAGTTTAGGATTTTTTTAGTTTCGAAATCCAAACCAAAAAAGCTAATGATCAAACAATTAAACAGGGGGCTTTTGATTGAAATGCACAAATGAGTGGAAAGCGCTATAGAATTTACCTGGAAAAAACGATCGGACAAGCGTATTGATTAATGGCCGGAGTTTCAAACTCCGGTGAGTTCCGATGGACGCACAGATGGATCCATATGAGAAATCCGGTGAGTTTTGGATGGGGTTTTCTAGGCTTTGGTCCCTGAACAACCGTAAATCGATGGTATTTTGTCCGGAATTCAATGGATTTCTCATCCAGAAACTTTGTGTATAAGTGTTGCAGGTTTTGATTTTGAGTAGAAGATAAAGGTTTTGATTAGGGTTTGTATGTTTGTGGTGTGAGAATAAGTTTGGTTACGGATGAGATAGGGAGATAGTGGTGGCGATGGGGTGGATGGTGGTGGAGTAGGAGACAGTGGTTCTAGGGTTCCGACGATGGTGGGGTTGGACAATGATGGTGTTTGACGGCGATTGTGGTGGCAGGTGGGTTAATGTTGGTGGTGAGAGGTGGGAGGTGATGGTGGGATCTATAAGTGTGGTAAGAGAGAGAGAAAGCTGGGGAGAGAGAGATAGTCGTACAGATAAGCACTAGCCTCATTTATCACAAGTTTTGGTGGGGGTGGAAAAGACATAATTACCCTCATGTGCATATCATGTGCCAAAAATTAACTGAGTTTTTTAACCAGGTTGGGTGGAAAGGACAAAACGTGCAACAAAATACCTACTAAAGGACACCGCCTGTCAACATTTGAAAAAAAGGACACCGCCTGTAAAGTACTATAAAGATAAAGGACAAAACTTGTAATTTTTCCTAAAGTAAATAAAATTGGCGTATTTTAATTGAAAACCAAGATTCTAAAATGTACAATTACAAGAATTAATCACACCCCACTTTGATGTAAAGTTTTTAATTCAACAAAAGCAAGTCATGTGCCCATAGCTCCATATTCAAGTATTCAACCCCCTTCTGCTAAAAAAATTTAACATGCAATCCCCTTCTGCTAAGTTGTTTGACAGGAAGATCAAATGATCAATCTTCTGGTCAGAACTGTTTTTTTTTTGTATTACAACCTGATACACGCTTCCAAAACCGCTTTCCCCTGTCAAGAGAGCCCGGCTAAAATTCCATGTGGTTGTTTTCAGCTTAGTAACTTTTGTCACTCGGGTTTTGAGTCAAACTTGTGAATGTAACACTTGTGGATGACACGGTGCTACTATCAGAAATATCTATTGATGTGAAGTAAGAGCTTAATTTACTCTCTTTATGACCATTTGATATGGAGGACCACACCGAAGTTGACTTTGGGGTATTCGGTTCTCCATTTTCATCAACATGAAAGAAGGGGAAACACTTCATAGCCTTCATGGTTCAGAAAGACTTTGCAACCATAGTTTCCTTCACATACAACCAAAAAATGTTTTCAATAATCAAGAAATCTTATGTTACACTATTTTTTAAAAATCAAATCTTCTTATACATCGTAAAGCTACCACACTACCACTATTGTCCCCATCAAACTCATGATTGCACTTTATGTGAGTAAAAAGAGCATGAAATGTAGTTTCACTTACTCTCCTGAAATTTCGAAAAAATGACAAGTTTGGTGGTAGCTATTGTCACACCCCGACCGCGTAAAACAACAAACCGCGGCGGAAACATCGGGGCGTGTCGTAACAGAATAAATTGTTTCATAACCATGGCATTCGAAGTTGTATTTTATTTATTAAACAAGAGTGTTACATTGTCTTGAACAGTAAACAAAAGAGTTTATAACATAATTAAACAAGTCTATCTCCATTTTTAGTCTCTAAGGCACAGGTCCGCCCTAGAATCATGATCAACATCCTACGGAAAAGCTCCTGAAAACACATGTGAAAATAGGTACGTCAGCATAAAAATGCCTGTGAGATACATAGGTTTGTGAAAATAGGATTCATGACTTGTATTTGAGAAAATGTTTAGTCATGAACCTTGTAATTTGCTTTGTCTTGTAAATCATTTGAAAAACGATAAGATCAGTTGATATGTAAGTAAATGTAAGGTTAAATGAATAACCATGTAAAGATGAATTTGTATAAGATAAGTTGGTTGTAAAACAATGTCTTATGAAAAGTATGTTATTTGTATAAAATGTTATATGTATCAAACTGAAATGATTCAAATAACGTTACGCTATGTAATATTATACAAACATTTATATATAGGAAGTACCAGCGGCGTATCCACCATGTTTGTATCATATTACACACGTATCGTTACTTAATCACTTAATCAAACCAAACCATTCAAGATGTAAAATGTTCATGTACAAACCAATTGTCAAGTGTTATTGTGTAAACCATATCAAAATGTCTATGTCCAATGTAAACCAACAAATGTGTATATCAATGTCAAAATGTTTATGTTCAATGTAGATCATGTAATTTGTAACCAAGATGTCATGTATGGTAGTGAAATATATATATCAACTAAACCATATGTAAAATGCACAAAAACAAGGTATTGAGGTAAAACATAGTTTAAATCAAAGTTATGTTTTGTGTAACAAATACATGCTATACTGATACAAACATTTATGCGGTATTGTTAAAATGCATACATCCAAGCCTTGAGACTGTGGTGATAAACCCTTAAACAGATTAAAGGTTCATCTGAGTTATGTATATCGAATTCGGTCATTCCTTTCATCCCCTTTCCCTGGGATGTCCGGAACGGGAGTTGTCAATTCCTATGGTACCACTACCTACTAACGAATGGCATGATCAATGTTAATGAATGTATTGTTCCATGTTAAACAAACCAAATGTCATAACAAAATGTAAGCATGTGAAAACGATGCACTAAGTATGTAATCAAATGAACATACATAGCGTGAAATGTCATGTAAAACGATGTACTAAGTAATGCACACAATGGGCACACCTAGCATGAAATGTAATGTAAAACAAATGTACTAAGTAATGCACACAATGGGCACACCTAGCATGAAATGTAATGTAAAACAATGTACTAAGTAATGCACACAATGGGCACACCTAGCATGAAATGTAATGTAAAACAATGTACTAAGTAATGCACACAATGGGCACACCTAGCATGAAATGTAATGTAAAACAATGTACTAAGTAATGCACACAATGGGCACACCTAGCATAAGATGCAATGAAATCATGTACTATAATGTACTAACGAACATAGCATGTATATGATGTGAAAACAGGAAAGCATGAAAGTAACAAGTAGGCACATGTGTTCCACCCCAAAACAGTTTGGAAAACAGTAAAAGAGGGGTCTATGTACTTACTTGAGATTGCTCAGAAGTCCTAAGATAACCACCAAGTAATGCTAGAGATCACGGAATATCAAACGGCACCTAATATAGGTAACTACATTAATAAACCGGACCTAAATCGGAAGATCGGATAGGATGAGGGCTCGTAAACCATATGAGTATGGGAACTCATGTAGTATGGTTTAATAAGGCCTACATACTAAATGAAACCTAACCTAAGTGCTTGTGACCCATTACGACCCGTTTAAGTAGCTTATGCTACTTTAACGCGTCGTTCGCGTAGAACGCGTTCGGACCGCCTAACTAGTCCTATGACAAGTAATATATGCCTTAACATGTCTAATATGGTTGTCAAATCAGTTTAGATGTCAAAAGTTATGTTACATGTGTTTAAAATGAATTTTGGCATCAAAGGGGTATTTTGGTAATTTACCTAAGGCATATAAACTACCTATCATACAACTACTTAAATGAAGCGACCATAAGGTATAACCTCGTAAGGTTATTCCCTATATACTATGGTCACCTAATGTGCTTGGTCGGATCCTAATGATTGACCAAACGGGTCGGGTTCGAAAGTATAAGCGATTGTTTAGATCGCTTACCTTACGACCCTATATAAGCACTAAACTAAAAGTGACGAGCTAAGCATGTTAAAACATGCTTAACTAAGTTTAGAAAACAGATTTGGTATCACAACAAACGGTTGTGATACCTAAGAGTAGTTTGGTTACAAAATACGTAAGAATACGTATTCTGCCCGAAACTACGGCTCGTCACTGAGCCTAGATAACGTGGAAATCAGTAGGTATAGTCGCTAGGGACTATAACCATCGTGATCACACTCACGTTATGAAGTTCGAACGAACTTCGCATCGACCATAAACTGGTCAATGCAGAAAGTCAAACAAAGTTTGACTTTCGGACTTGAAAAGCAATAAAAGAACGAAGGAACACTTACGAAGGGTCCCCGAATGCTAATCTAGATCAAAATAGCTCAGGTATGAAACAAAGGTTTCAACTTAGAGCACAAATGATCAGATTCTTGTGAGAAATGAAGTGAAATGTGATGGGTATTTATAGATTTCGGGTAACCGTTAAGATCATTTCATGAAAACCGTGCTCGAATCTCATGCGTACATTTGTCAAAATGTTATGGTTACTGAAAATGATCCTTAATGTGCTGAAAGGTCAAGTGTGGAACTTGTGGTTGTGGTTTAATCAGCTGATAATCTGCTGACTGGTTGATATTATCTGTTCTGGCACAGGCTAGCGCACCGTTACGTTATAAGTGTAGCGGTGCGCTAGGACCTAGTTTGGCAGAATTACCATTTCAGTCCCTGCAATGCAATCAGTCCATTTTTGACACGTTTAAGGCCCGTTAACCCCATTTCAAAGCTCTAAAATGAAGTTAAAGCATAGGGAACTTAAAATGTGCTCAAAAATATCTCGGATGTCGGTTCGTTTGGCCGTACGATCGCGATGTTCGCTTAATTACGACGGAATGCGCATAAGCGCGAAAAACGATCCAAATGACGCGACGAATGGATTTTTCTTATGGCGAACATTAAAATATAATATAGTCATGCTCACATAAATTTTTGGATGTCCGGATGTATTCAGAACGTAAGTTATGCCCGAAAATGCAAACTTGTGAACTTTTTGACACTTTTAGTCCCTGAATGACCCAAAAGTTTATTTTAGCACACCGAACCCCTCAAAGCCTATTTCTAAGCTACGTAAAGGATAGTTAAGGTGTGTTTAACTTATGGTTATGTTCCGGAAATGTTCGTTACAGTTCAAATTGGCATACTTTCGCAGTTTGTCATATTTAGTCCCTGTAAGCGAATTAACTTGTTTTTGCCATACCAAAGCCTTCAAAACTTATTTCTAAGTTATGTAAAGGTTATTTAAGGTATGTTGAGTATATGTTGATGTTCCGGAGTATTTCTCGCATTAAACTGAGTACGTTTACGCACTAGTTTGCGTATAACTCTCCAGAAAGTGATGTAGAGTTTGGAATTGAACAAAAGTCAAAACATGAAAAATGTAAAACACAATCAAACAAACATTGGGATCAAATAACATTGTTTTATTGATAATAGAACTGTTCATAGTGATTACAAGCACAGTTGTTACAGCTATAGACATACTCTTACAAGTTAGTGAGACCAAGAACCATGTCTTTGTTGCTTATAATGCATATAACCCGGACACACAAATAGAAAATCTAAGTGTATAAGGTTTTGATATTGAAATAGACTCTTTTCTTACACTATTTTGTGGGACTCGTCTTCTTCATATATCCTCACTCAAATGATACATACAAAATCCACAAAATCAAGACTTTTAATGATGAAAACAAATATGATCCTTATATATAGATGACCAACAACGTTGCATACAAAAATGCTCACGAAAATGGCTGATTTATAATTTGCATTATGGTATTGGTGAAGCTTTATTGGGGAGACCCTCACCGTTTTTTCGTTCGTAGTGTTAATTTATTCGAAAATTTTCAATTTTTGTAGTGTAAAATATTGTATTTTTAAGAGTCTGACCCTCACCGATTTGGATTTTGAGAGTCCGACCCCCACTTAGTTTTCGTTCAAACTCCGCCACCGACTATGGGTATAAACTATAAACTCTTAATCTCTATTATAGGAAGTAGCTGGTGAAAAAAATCCACGTGCCCGAAAGCTTCCAGATCTTGATTTCTCAAAAAAAGCTGCAGGGATGCGAGGTATCCCATCATAATACTCATCCTCCTTGCTACTAAATCCAGTCACATTCTTTTTAGGACTAAAAACTTATTCTTTCATTTGCATTCTACTAAGAGTAGAATTACCAATTTCCTTTCTTGAAGGTCACCTTGCATGTTTGATTGCTTCGAGTCACAAGATCCATATGCATTGGCATATGATGACCCCTTTTTAGGGGTCGTCTGCTTCGAAGAACGTTATGTATTTAACGGTAATTATCATAGTACGAATGCCGATAAAGTATCTATCTATGTGTAATATCAAACTCTATAACACACAATCAATTTACATTTTCCCTATACAACTGACAAAAATTGTTTACATCAACTTTCCACTCAATATATAAAGATTGAGTTCTTGACTTATGATTGTACCTAGTCAAAGAAGATAATTTAAACCCGAAAGGCTATAATTTAAACGTATTAACCTATTTAAACGTATTAACCTTCAAATCTAAAAGCCCAAATTTTGTTGAAAAACACTGATTGATCGTCATCAAATTTTAAAATAACTAAATCCCCATTGTTACTGTAAACAATACCCAATTTTGACACAAATTAAGGATGAAGGATTCAAATATAAAACACTACCTGGAGTATACAATCTTCTGGTGATAGAACAGGTGCACCAGCTTCAGATGATGATGATGAATCAATCTTCATCCTGAACGATAATCGTTTCTGAAATAGCGTCACTCTGGATATACAACAAAGTGGACCTCTCAAACTTCGTGAGGGTTTTGATAGAGAAGTTGAAAAGAATATGCAAACCAGAATTTATAGGAAACATAAATTTATTACCTTAGTTGTTTAGTATCCAAAGGATTATTGATGAAGAAGAGATTGAACAACAAAGTAATGGATGACGAAGGGGTGCGTAAGATCTTGACGGTGGTGATCGTTAAAGGGGTTAGGGTTTGTGAAGTTTGAAAGTTGCGTATGGAAGAAGAATATTGAATAACATAATAAGTATATAATAAGTGGGCCGGGTTATGTCACAATCCAAAGCACCGTGTGTATTGATCCGTGGGTATTGAGCGGGGAAAAGAAGGTAAAGTAGCTCTCACTGAGCAACACGTGTCCAAAGAAAGGTTTCATTTATATAGTGTATAGATAGATTAGACTACATGTAACACGTTGACTTTGTTTTTATATATTACTTTGTTGACTTGTTTGCGTTGACTTCTATAATGCTTCATGCTTGTGGTAAAAAAAAATCGTTGTATTCAACAATAAAAACGGTCAAAAACGTGAAAGAAAACCCCCAGTCTTTTGAAATATCTCAACAGATCCTTCAATCAGAGTCACGCTAGTTCTTCCATTTCATGCAGAAGAGGTTAGTAGCAATGGTGGCTGTTAAGTGTTTAAGCATGTTTAGAACTAGGGTTTCAGGAGATCGTGAGGCGAGGAAACGTGGTGGAGTCAAAGGTTTGAAGGTGTACGAGGAAGATGCTAGGGTTAAGGATCGGGATCGTGTTGCCACTAAAACTAAAAGGAAATCTATTCCAGTAAAAGCTAAACTCCGTCGTATCAATGTCAATTGTCAAAAGGAGGTCCTCAATAAGTTGGACACGATCAAGGGGAAAAGCATAAACTCTGCTCAAACGAAAATAGGGAGAAAAGTATTGGCAGATATCAGCAATTCTGAGGGTATTTCTCAGAAGAATGCAGTAGTTGATGGCTCCAAACCTGGGAAAGGTAAAACGGAAAGGATGGCATATTCACAACGGGCCTCAGTTTCATCAGGCAAGGAACTGAATGTCTTCAACGGTAATCCAAAGACAAGGGGTCAAGAAACCGGGAAAGGTAAAACGGAAAGGATGTCATATCCACAACAACGGGCCTTAGTTTCATCAAGCAAAGATCTAAAGGCCTTTAATGCTAATTCAAAAACAAGGGTTCAAGAAACTCTCGGTTATATAGCAAGGAAATCTGCAAGGGCATATTGCCCACCACAAAGGAAATCTTTACCTGTTTTAAAGCATGCTGACAAGGAGGAGAAATCTAGGGGTGTTCAAGATCAGATTATCCGGGTTTCGGAAATCTGCAAGGGCATATTGCCCACCATAAAATTCACACGAATACAATTATTTACTACTTTTTTACTAATTTTTTACAATTCTTCAAACTAAATATAATGCTCATATACTATATATATTTATAAAAAAATACTTAGTTTTCGAATATCGGATAATCAGATAAATTTTTAAAATTCTTATCCGAATCTAAAAATTCGGATTATCCGGTTTTCGGATATCCAAAATTTCGGATACGGTTTCGGATCCAGATTTTTTTGAACATCCCTAGATAAATATGCTAACAAGAAGGGAGATAACAATAATAAACTGAAGAACAAGGAAAAACATGGCTTTTCTATTAAAACTAAATGTCACACCCCGATATTTCCACGTATTACCGGTGGGCCCGGTGGGGATTATCGTGACGTAGTTGATATCATCATAGTCAAACAACACAATTTTAAATGCACAACGGAAGCAAAAGATAGATTTATTTCAACTGAATAAAATTGTAATATTAAGTATCACAACATAGTTGAAACAGATCCACAGGCGGATCAAATAAAAAGGAAACATAGTTCATCAGACTTAAATGCATCCAAGCTTGCGAGACTCTTAATGATGCTAAGGAGAGGCCAGCCTATTTCGAGTAGTACCTGCACTTAACCTTTTTAGGAAAATACGTCAGTTTACACTGGTAAATACAATTAACTGACTCATTTTGAAAAGGTTTAGAAAATTGATTTGAATGCACAAGGCACAAAACATTTTATAACTTGGGATAATTATTTATATATAAACTTGTAAAGAATTATATGTTCGTTATACGTTCAGTAGTCCGGATTGACCCCGGGTTAAAGATTAATAGACACACCACTTGATATAGTCCCGCAGCGAGTTATTCCCGAAACCGGCGGTTATACCTTATTATTTATATATGCACTGTCAGGTGTACGCCTACACCCCGTGCTTAGGTCGTGGCCATTTCGTAAAATGATGCCAAGGATATCCGGGACATGGTCATTAACCCCCCAAAGGCTTTAATCAAACAAAACAATTTAAACGGGACATTTCAATAAATTAATCTTCATACAACTAAAAATTCAATGCCCGACCAAGCGGTATTTTATATACCGTACCCCAAGCCCGTATAGGAAAAATAAGTTAAAAGTATTTACCTTTGCAAGTATTTATCACAAACAGCTAATGCACGTAGCTTTTACCGGGTCCCCTAGTCTGGAACAAGGTTTATAATAACCTATTAGATTTCTAACAGGTCTTTAATTAAGCCTAAACTTAGACCGATTAGTTTTAAAAGAAGATACGGTTCAAACGCACGATTAAGCGAAGACCGGAATAGAATGTGATTTAGACCCGAAAATTTTGAAAACTTGTATAATATGGGTAAACTAAACACATTCTGTATTTTGAGACAAAAATGATAAGGTTTGACCCGTTTTGGTCAATTTATGCAAACTAGTTACATAAACCGAACCGAACGCGCAAGATGCGTAACGGGTAACCATAAGAGCCATATACAGGTTTCCTAAGTTAATATGCCTTAAATATGTTGTGACATCAGTAGGATATCTTCTATTATGCCCGAAATGGATTTAAACTCAAATTATGCCCCGTAGGGGTATTTTGGTCATTTAAAAGGTTATAAAAGAGATTTAATATAAATATGAGTTTCAGATCTGATATAATCAGTAAATATACTTAAATTAATAGGTTATATCAGTAGGGTATTACATATATATGAGATTTACCATTTATAACTAAACTATGCACCGTAGGGGCATTTTGGTAATTTCACTTAAGCCTAAAAGGTCAAAACTGGAAACCTGAGTTTAAAACTTTTGCTTACTGCTAAAGTATCATAATTTATTTAAAATATCAGTAGGTATCAAACCTTATATGTTTAAAATAGTTTTAGTACATACTATGCGTTAAAAACGCTTAAAAAAGCGATTTTGAGCTATTTCCGGGTTTTTAAAGGAAAACTGATTCTTTTATTATTCCAGAAGGCTAAAAATATTTTATTTATTATATTAGATCAGTAGAAAAAGGTTTGGTATCAAAATAATTTGTAAAACTCATTTTATAGGCCAAAAGGGCAAAACCGGCAATTACCGAATCATGCTTAGAACTCTATGTTATGCTCAGCCTAAAATTAAATAAAAATCTTCAAAAATCCCAAAATATTATTTTATATCAGTAGGTAAAAAGTTTGGTATTAAAAATTGGGTTTAGATAGGCTATATGCTAATTACGTCGTTTAATTTATAAAAAGCTTTCTAATTACGCTAATGAGCATAACTCCTAATCTAGACCTCAAACTGATGTCAAATTTTAGGGACAAGTCTAATAATTAGTAAGTAAGGTTTCTATTCTTTTACATTTTAAAAATCACGTTTTAAGGTCATATGGGAATAATAGTCAACATTTAAGCATTTAACGGAAACATGCATATGAATCGGATAATTATTGAACCAAGTTGTATAATCACAGAGGGTTATACTAACATGAAACCTGGTCCTAATAAGGCTCTAAGGCATTTCTAAAACATGCTACATTGGGTCAGAACTGAAAGTCAAAGCAAAAGTCAATTTATGCGACTTTTGGTTCCGAACCGAGCCTAAACTGAAAATTGTCAGGTTGAACATGTTTAGACATGTTCTTACATTAATTACCAAGTTATATTAATGATAAAACAGGTTGCATGGCTCCTACATTGCTAATTATGCATTAATTTGAAAATAAGCTTTCTGTTGACTTTTTAAGATTAGCTTTGACCCGACAATTGACCTAGTTAGAGTGGGAATCAGATGGTGCCCTTTTAAGGGTTTATTGCCCACATAATTACCAACTCATAGGTACTTTCAATTGGAAATTTGACTGGACAAATTATGATTAATTACGAAGTCAAACTCTAATTACGACCGTTTGACTTTAAGCTAAATAACTAAGCTAAACTGAATTAAGGAAGGTTAAGGACACTTACAAGGGTCCTATGCACGCTAAAGATCACTAGGAAGTGTGCTTGAGCTCCAGGAACCTCCAGAAGTGAAGTTGTGAAGTTTGCAAATGAATGAACAAAGTGTTGCTACATGAAGGGAGCTTATATAGAAAAATTGATGCAACAAGATCATACCAAGGAGGTCTATTGATGTTCCCAGATCAAGACAAGTGCCCCATATGCATGAAATACCATTGGGGCAGCCCCTGGTATGCAAAACAAGCGAGTTAAGTCGGTTAACAGGCCTGAACTGGCATCTGTGCTTGTTTTCTGTCGCTGGGGTGCTCAGGCGGCCCGCGTAAAGGTACCCTGACACCATACGCGGCCCGTGTGGGTGATCAGAACAGGCCAAACAAGTTTTAAACTATGCATTTTAGGTCCTTGGTCCTTCCAAACGTGGTTTTGAGTTCCAATTTTGCATTTTCAGCCCTCTAACTTGATTTTTAAGGACCTTAAGACTTATACAAACTTTGTTAAGTCCTTGGTTAACTTTGTGATCACCTGAAAAGCCTTAAATTTCAACGTTGACGCTTTTAACCCCTCGTACACGAATATTGTCATAACTTTCTCATACGATAACGAAACCTCGTGAAATCTTCGGGTTCACCAAAAGGTCACTCAGAGGTATACTTTCAACATGTTGACACATTTAACCCCTGTAGTTTGTAATCTCTCACTATCTTCCACAGTTAGCTTCGTATGATCCATAATTCATTTGTTTAAGGGTATAAACGTCGTGTTGGGTTATTGTAAGGTATATTTATCCATTGTTGACACTTTAAACCCTTTTATTCACATACTTTCTTTGTTTGTCAACTTTAGTCCTTCATAGGTGATCTTTTACACGTTTAAAGCTCATGACACGTGTTGATACATTATTGTACACGAATTTACGAGGTGTTACATCCTCACCCCCTTAAAAGAAATCTCGACCTCGAGATTTACTGAAACAAATGAGGGTATTTTTCTTTCATTGTGGATTCTACCTCCCACGTGTACTCGGGACCTCTACGGGCATCCCATTTGACCTTTACAATTGGCACATGCTTCCTTCGAAGCTTCTTAACCTGTCGATCCTCAATCGACAAGGGTTTCTCCATAAATTTCAAGCTCTCATCTATGTGCACATCCTTATGTGATATGGCTAGTGACTCATCAACTAGACATTTCTTTAGATTGCAGATGTGGAATACATTGTGAATACCACTGAGCTCTTCAGGTAAGTTCAACTTATAAGCCACTGTTCCCACACATTCGATGATCTCGAATGGTCCTATATACCTTGGGCTTAACTTACCTTTCTTACCAAATCGCATCACTCCCTTACAGGGTGACACTTTCAGTAACACTTTATCACCAACCTCGAACTTTAGAGGTTTACGCCTTAAGTCTGCGTAGCTTTTCTGCCTATGTCTGGCAGCTTTGGGACGATCTCTTATCTGCACAATCTTATCTGTCGTCTCCAGGACTATATCAGGTCCTGTTAGTTGGACATCTCCAACTTCTGCCCAGCAAACGGGCGTCCTGCACTTCCTTCCATACAAAGCTTCAAATGGTGCAGCTTGGATACTTGAGTGGTAGCTATTGTTATAGGAGAACTCGATCAATGGCAGGTGGTTATCCCAACTACCACCTAAGTCAATCACACATGCACGAAGCATGTCTTACAAAGTTTGGATGGTACACTCACTCTGCCCGTCCGTCTGAGGATGGTAAGCCATACTAAAGTTTAAGCGTGTGCCCAAAGATTGTTGGAAACTTTTCCAAAAATGTGATGTGTATCTAGTATCTCTGTCAGAGATAATAGACACTGGTACGCCATGCAGAGATACAATTTTATCTACGTACAATTGGGCTAACATGTCGGAGCTATAAGTCTCCTTAATGGGTAGGAAATGTGCTGACTTAGTCAGTCTATCTACTATCACCCATATAGTATCATTTCCTTTCTTTGTCTTTGGCAACTTGGTGATGAAATCCATTGTCACCATCTCCCATTTCCAGGTGGGAAGTTCAGGCTGTTGTAGCAAACCTGACGGCTTCTGATGTTCAGCTTTGACTTGAGCGCACGTCAAACATTTGGCTACATAGGTAGCTATAGACTTCTTCAAGCCTATCCACCAATAGTTCGCCTTCAGATCCTGGTACATCTTCTCAGCTCCAGGATGAACGGAGTATTTAGAACTATGGGCTTCCTGGAGGATAACATCCCGAAGTCCTCCATAAACTGGAACCCATATTCGTCCATTTAACCTTAGGATTCCGTCTTTGCCATAGGATAACTGTTCTTCAGTTACTCCTAGCCTTTCATCAGGATAGTTAGCTTCTAATACAGCTTCTTTCTGCGCAGCTAACAACCTTTCATTCAAACTATTCTTTAATTCAATGCTCTTGGCATTGATTCTTGTGGGCTTCACCCTTTCCTTTCTACTTAAGGCATCGGCAACCACATTTGCCTTGCCTGGATGGTATATTATCTCACAGTCATAATCATTCAAGGTTTCCATCCAACGGCACTGCCTCATGTTCAAATCCTTCTGATTGAACAGATGTTGAAGGCTTTTGTGATTCGAATAGATCACGCACTTGGTTCCATACAAGTAATGTCTCCACAGTTTTAATGCAAATACAACGGCACCCAACTCTAAGTCATGGGTGGTGTAATTCTTCTCATGCACTTTTAATTGTCGATAATCATAGGCAATAAATTTGCCTTTCTGCATAAGCACACATCCCATACCTGTGTGCGATGCATCACAATATACTACAAATTCATCAATTCCATCTGGCAATGTCAATACTGGAGCGTTGCTCAATTTCTGCTTAAGAATGTCAAAGGATTCCTGCTGCTTAGGACCCCAGTCAAACTTAATATTCTTACGTGTCAACGAAGTTAGGGGTGCAGCAATCCTTGAGAAGTTTTCTATAAATCGCCTATAATATCCTGCTAAACCTAGAAAGCTACGAATCTCTGTAGGCGTCCTTGGCTCTTGCCAATTCATGACAGCTTCAACTTTAGCGGGATCTACTTGGATACCACGCTCACTAACAACATGTCCAAGGAATTGGACTTCACGAAGCCATAATTCACACTTCGAAAACTTGGCATAGAGCTTTTCTTGATGAAGCAGTTTCAGAATGCATCGAAGATGTTTCTCATGGTCAGCTTGGCTCTTCGAGTAAATGAGAATGTCATCGATGAAGACGATGACGAATTTATCTAAGTAAGGCTTGCAGACGCGATTCATGAGGTCCATGAATGCAGCTGGTGCATTAGTGATCCCAAAAGGCATCACTAGGAACTCGTAATGACCATAACGAGTCCTAAATGCAGTCTTGTGTACATCTTCATCTTTAACCTTCAGTTGATGATAGCCTGATCTTAAATCGATCTTGGAGAAATAACTCGCCCCTTGAAGTTGATCGAACAGATCGTCGATCCTGGGCAATGGATATTTATTCTTGATAGTGACTTTGTTAAGCTCGTGATAATCGATGCATAGACGCATCGACCCATCCTTCTTCTTCACAAACAGGATTGGTGCTCCCCATGGAGATGAGCTAGGTCTAATGAAACCTTTTGCCAACAAATCATCTAGCTGAGTCTTTAACTCTTTCATCTCTGTTGGTGCCAACCTGTAAGGTGCCCTTACAACAGGTGCTGCTCCTGGAATAATGTCAATTCTGAAATCTACTTGCCTATCTGGTGGCAAACCAGGTAGTTCTTCAGGGAAAACTTCTGGGTATTCAGAAATGACGGGAATATCTTCAATCTTAGGTTTCTGCTCATCAATAGTTACCTGTGCCATATAAATGACACAACCCTTCTTCAAACACCTAGATGCCTTGAGCATAGACACTTGCTCAGGCAGTCCATACTGGGTATCTCCCTGAATGGTAAGTGACTCACCAGACAGAGTCTTGACCACCACTTGCTTCTTGTTGCAAACAATCTGGGCCTGGTTATGAGATAACCAGTCCATGCCTATAACTATATCAAAACCGGCTAACTTCAAAGGAAGTAAGGATAAAGGAAAAGAGTGGTTCCTAATGGATATGAAACATCCATCTAACACGGTTGATGCGGTTTCTATGGTGCCATCAGCTAATTCAACCTCATATTTTATGCTTAGGGTTCTAACAGGTAGGTTTAACAACTTACAAAACTTATCATCAACAAATGACTTATCTGCTCCAGAATCAAATAACACCCTTGCATAAACATCATTAATAAGGAAGGTACCTGTTATGACATTATCATTCTGGATTGCCTCTTGTGCGTTCATCTGAAAGACCCTAGCATTGGTCTTTTTCCCATCTTCAGCCTTCTTTGCAAACTTTGGGCTGTTGGACTTAATATGCCCTTTCTCGTTGCAGTTGTATCACGTCGCATCCTTGATTTTCTTACAGTCTAATGTCTTGTGCTCAGAGGATTTACAAATCCCACAAACTCTCTGCTGTGGCTGGGATTTCGATTCATATCTGCACCTTCTGAAATGGTGCTTCTTACAGACCTTACACTTGGGCTTATCCCCCGACTGTTGACCATCCTTTTTCGTTCCTGAACTCTTCTTGTGGTCATTGTTTCCCTTACGCTTCTTGTTTGAACGTCGGGAGTTGTCATCCTCACGCTTCCTCTTCTCAGCGATCTCTGCCTGACCGCGTCCAAAGTAAGGGACAATGATATATCAGCTGCGGACCGAAAAGTAGCTGGTCTGGAGGCCTTCACACTGCCCTTGATTTCTGGGGCCAAACCCCCGATGAAACGAGCTATTCTCTTGGGTTCTGGAGTTACCAGATACGGAACCAGTCTTGACATCGTGTTGAAGCTCGTAAGGTAGGCTTGACAATCTAGGTTTTTCATAACCAATGACAAGAAATCAGCTTCAATCTTTTCAACCTCATGCTGAGGGCAGTAATTCTCCTTAATCAATGTCACAAACTGTTCCCAAGAGAGATTGTACAATGGGAAAGCTTGGATTAAAGATCTCCACCAGGCTAGTGCCTCACCTTTGAATGACTGAGATACAAACTTTACCACATCCTTATTAGCACAACCACTGATATCTACCACGGTGTCCATTTCATCTAACCATGACATGCAGTCAACTGCTCCTTTCTCCCCAGTAAAATGTAACACCACGTAAAAACATGTCCAATTATATATAGACACGTGTCCTAAACTCTAAAGGTGCGAAAGATTTAGTTTGAAGGACCAAAGTTGTCAAACAGTGAAACTATGAAACCACAGGGACTCAAAGTGTCAACATGCCAAACTTATGCCTCTGAATGACCTTATATGATGAATGTATTCTTAAACGAGTGATTGATTGGATATAAGAAGCCGTATATGAAAATAATCGGAAGATTATTAAATCACAAGGGCTAAACGTGTCAACATGTTGTTTCTGACCTCTGAGTGACCTTTTAACGGAACCGAGGCTTCGAAACATTCAAATATACTCTTAAGAATAAGTGGTATAAATTTCACATGGTTTCGAGATCGCTACGCATGTTTTCAAGACTTTGGGCCAAAAGTGTCAAGTTGATGAAACTTGCTTTCATAGAGATATTTAACGAACCGGAGCCTAACAAAGTTAGTTTATACACCCTTGAGCCTCAACAAATTAACTATAAGGGCCTTGGATGCCAAAAATAAAGTTAAAAAGGGTTTAAAGCACCAGGGACTGAAACTGCCAGCTTTCAAAATTGTTTTCCCGGTTTAACAGGTCCACGCGGCCCGCGTAAGACACCCTTAAGTCTTACGCGGCCCGCCTCAGCATGCCCAGATCAGAAAAATGACTGCCAAGTGCGGGTTTGACTGTTCCACCGCCTTAACCTAGTTTGTAACGACCTAGGGAGCTGTAAGTCGGTTTAATTCAGTAGCTAGGACACCTGGGGTGATCCCAGGGCCTCCAATTACACCTGGAAGTGATCTATGATCTTGCATTTAGCTATTTAAAGGACCTTAGTTCATGTGTTCTTGACACACATTTGCAACAATTGCTACTCAACAACATCTGGAGCTTGCTAAGGACAAGAAGAGGATTATCAAGTGTAGAAAAGTTTGCTAGGACCTTAAGTAAGCCTCTAATTTCTTGTTTAGTCATCTAATTTAGCTTAATTACTCTAAAGTCAAACTTATTGTAAATTTAGTTTGACTTTCGTTTTAATTACAATTGGTTTAACCATTGATCAAATTGAAAGTGGTTATAGAACCACATTAGTGTAGGTGATTAACCCTTAAAAGGGCACCTCCTAATTATCTCGTTTGACTGGTCAATTGTCGGGTCAAAGTAGTTTGACAAAAAGTCAAACTGGACAGAAATTACAAAAATGAGTCTAATTAATAAAACAGAGGTTCTAAATTATATTTTAACATTCTAATGACTTGGTAATCAATATTAAAACATGTTTTATCAGTCCTAACCCGACAATTAATAGTCTAAGGTCAGTTTATAACCGAAAGTCGCAAAAGCTTGACTTTTGCTTTGACTTTCAGTTCTGAACCCGTTCAAGCTTAATTCTCCTATGTTTTAAGCTCCCATTAGGACCATATTACTTAGTAGTATAACCCCCTGGAGTTATATTGCATGGTGCCTAGTGGTTTGAATTATATGCACTTAATCGTAATTATGCTTAATAATGCCATAAACGCCCTTTTAACATACAACTAAGATTTTTAGCAATGTGAATGGACTAACACCTTTGCTACTGATATTTAGACATGTCCTAAAAGTTTGACATCAATTGGAGTTCTAGAATTGGAGTTATGTTCAATAGCGTAATTAAGGAACTTTTTAGTAATTAAATAGCTTAATTAGCATGAAGCCTATCTAAACCCAATTTTTGACACCAAACTTTATACCTACTGATGTAAAATAATATTTTGGGATTTTTGAAGATTTTTAATTATTTTTAGGCTGAGCATAACATTGGATTATAGCTTGATTTCGGTAATTGTCGGTTTTACCCTTTTCATGCATAAAATGAGTTTTTCATAACTTTTTAGTGTCAAACCTTTTTCTACTGATTCCTTATGATAAATAAAGTATTTTTGAACTTTATAAACTGATCAAAAACTCAGATTTTCTATTTTAACCCGAAAACCCTTTTAAACCGACTTTTAAGCGTTTTTAGCACCTAGTATGGGTCAAAACTATTTTTAACATATAAAACTTATTACTCACTGATGTTTTAAGATAATTTATATAATTAAATAGTAGGCCAAAGTTTTTAAACTCAGAAGTCTATTTTGACATTTAAAGCCTATGTAAAATTACCAAAATGCCCCTACGGGACATAGTTTGGTTATATAAGATAACTTTCACATATATAAAGTATCCTACTGTTATAACTCATAAAAATTCATATTTTTACTGATTTGATCAGACTTGAAACTCAGTTGTACAATTAAACTCTTTTATGGGCATTAAAAATTACCAAAATGCCCTTATGGGACTTATTTTGGTTTAAATTACTTTTTGGGCATATATGTTAACATCTTACTGATGTATTAACATATTTTGAGCATAATAATGATTAAGACCTGTATATAATTTATTTAGAGACCCGTTACGCGTTTACGCGTTCGGATCGGCTTATGTGATTAGTTTACATAAAATAGTCGAAACGGGTCAAACCATATCATTAAATCCTCAATTTCCAGAATGTATTTAGTTTACCCATATTATACAAGTATCCAAGCTTGTCGGGTCTAAATCACATTCTATTCCGGTCTCCGCTTAATCGAGCGTTTAGAACCGTAAGGTTTCTTTCTAGCTAGCCGGTCTAAGTCCTTGACTAATTTAAAGACCCGTTAGCATCCTAATAGGTTAATAAACCTTCTATATAGATTAAATACCTTCCAGTAGAAGGTGCCTTCAAAAGCTTTAGGATTTTACTGCTAGCATCAGGTAAATACTTTTAACTTATTTTCCCTTATACGGGCTTGGGATATGGTATTATAATAATACCACTTGGTCAGGTATGAAATCATTTAATCGGATTGTGATTAATAAATTTGCATAACCCGTTTTAATATGTCTTGTTTGATAACATAAACATTGGGGGTTAATCTGACCGTGTCCTGGATATCCTCGGCTCATTTCATTTAAAACGGCCACGACCTATGCACGGGGTGTAGGCATACACCTGACAGATGCAAATGCTAAAATAATATATAAACCCACATGTTGGGGATAACTCCTTTGTGGGTTCTATAAGTGGTGAGTCGGTTAATCATGACCGGCTTCCAACCGGCCCAATTGTAAGACAAACATGTAAATCTGTATACAAGATTATATTTAAATAATTGTCCCAAGTTATAAAAGATTTGTGCCATGTGCACTTAAATCAATTTTCTTAAATGTTTTCAAAAGAGTCAGTTAATTGTATTTACCAGTGTAAACTGACGTATTTTCTTAAAGATTGATTTGACAGGTACTTCTCGAAATAGGCTGGAGCTATAGGGTGTCTATAGAGGATCTTGCAAATCCAGAAGATACCTGAAGTCTGTTAATTTTGTTTCTTTGTACATTTATGATCCGCCTGTGGATCTGATTACATTCCAGTCTGTATATTCATAAACTCGAACACTCAAACAGTATGGTTTGTAATAGTTTATTCACCAAGACTTCCGCTGTGCTATTATATTGTGTGTATTGACTATGATGATATCAACTACGTCACGATACTCCCCGCCGGGCCCACCAGTAATATGTGGAAATATCGGGGTGTGACAGGTTGGTATCAGAGCCAACATTGAGTGAATTAAACACTAACCTTTTGTGTTTAATCTCAATGACACAATAAGCACATTCCTTAGACTCTCGAGTCTAGGGAAATGACCTAGGAATTTACTCTTAACTTTCCTTTTGTTGTTTTATTATAGTTAATTGTTTTGACAGATTATCACTGGGAATAATGCCACCAAGACTAAGAGGACGAGGCAAAGGACCGATGCGTGGAGGACCGTCTAGCAGCACGGGACCCTCCCACAGGTGTACACCATCCGACTCGCTTTCCGGCTCCAACTCCAAGGATAATTGGAGCCACAGCTTTGAACCAGCAAGACATTATGTTTCGCTGGGATCCTCACCGTCTGACCCTCCTTATTTTGGGTTGCCCATTCCTATCGAACCCCATCATTCCCCTCTTACGCAAGGAACTCATCATTCAAACCAATCACATCACTCTTTCCAATCCCATCCTTTTCATCATTCAGATTCCACTTACTCACCTGCACAATTTAATCCAAACGCTTATGTTAACGACTTTTTGGGCTACAACCCTTTGGGACCTGAGGATCACTTTTCTCAGGAAATGGAGATGGATGACGACCCGGACCCGGATTTGCAAACAGGAACACCAGGCCACCCAATAAGTATCTCAAGCGGTTCCCCATTTCAGGGATCACCGTACCATGGGCCCGACTCGTTCCAGGAGAGGATGGGTCAGTATGACTGGTTCTTTACACCATCATACCATAACTCCCTTGTCCAACCTCCCTTGGAAGAACCACAGCTTCGAGCCGTTACCCCACCACCCTTGCCAGTTGAGGAACCACCTCAACAGCCTCCCGAGCCGCCAAGGCGGAGGAGAAATGCTAGAATGTCCGTACGTGGGGGGACCACGGTTTGCATCTCCTCGTGGCTCAAGTTCGTATCCTCCTATCCCAGAAGACCCTCAGTTGGGTGGATCATCACACACGGTACCGGAAGTTTACCTTCCGCCGGTTTCACATGCACCACTACAGCCACCGTTGGGTTTTGACAACCCGATCCCAACGTACCCAGGATCGTCTGGGTACAATCATTCTGGATACCCATCTGACTATGGGACTCATGATCCGTATCTTACAGCTGCACAATACCATCATCTTTACCCTTCTTCTTACCCTCCAGTGTATCCCACTGGATACCCAGCGCAGGATTATCAATACCCATCATACCAACAACCTCCTCCTGTTCAGCTGCAGCAAACTCGAGAGATTCTAGAGAGGTTAGACAGGGTTGAACATGAGGCTCATGAAACCAAGAAGAAGCACAATGGTTTTGTCAAGGGTCTTATGAACCTTCTCAAGGGCAAGAAGAAATAGGGTGATGTAGGGTTGTTTTGTTTGTCATGTAATAAAGTCCCTGCGAGGACGTTTATTTTGTTTTCATGTACCAAGTCCCTGCGTGGACTTATTTCTATTTCAGTAGCCCCTGCGTGGGCAGTGTTTTCAGTAGCCCCTGCGAGGGCAGTTTGTGATGTTTTTCTCAAGTCCCTTTTCGGGCAACGTTGTAATCGTTTCGTAGTTTTAATGAAGTTATTTTGATTTTAAATATATATTTTACTATATCATGCTACTTCATTTCAAATTTTATTTTATCCGCTTAAGAAACTCTTAGAGGTATAACCTAGCCAGAATATTAAATGGCTATGATGGTATAACCTTTTTAAGATAAGGACTCTCTGTTAACATCTGAAAACATGTTAACATTTCTAGCTGTGCGGTACGAGAAACCACACAAGCTTCCTAAGTGTGCTCGGGTTTTCCAAGTCACTTAGGTATAGCCTGTATGATCAATACGAATCATGGCTAGTAAACCTCAATATGATGTATACACCACAACATCCATTAGAGATGTATGCTTACAAGCAAAGGTGTACTAAGGACAATGTAAGTTTTAATAGACTTCCTGTCAAGAAGGCGATGGACTTTGTTCGACCCTTAAAAGAGATCAATGATTATAATCGTCATTGTGACAAGGCTTCGTGCCATCTAAATGTCCTTCGAGACAAGCTTTGTGTAAAATGAATACGTCTTCATGACATTGACAGTGTGAATTATATTCCTCTGTCTAATAAAAAAATTTAAGGAATTATATCTCTTTGAATATTATTTTTATATATGGTCAAAATGGTTTAATAATACCATGACCATCTAGTCATCAATGCGATGATCTAATGTGTAAATTAAATATATCATTTATGTTTATTATAGTAATCAGAAATAGCTGGCTCGGATGAAGCAAACAGTTATCCTACAGAAGGCAACAACACCAGGATTAATATCACTGGTGCCGAACTGCAAGCAATGATCACCGCAACAGTTTCTCAAGCGGTAGATGCTAAGTTTAAAGAGCCTAGTATTGTTAGGTCTCAAACTCATTCAAAATCCCAATCTCAACCCCACACTAATAAGAAAAGTGAGTCTCAGCACTCATCTAACCAGGGTAGTGAACCCAAGAGGCAGATAGTCCTCAAGCCGACTCCTAGGTACACCAAGGGTTATACCTACAAGTACTTTGTCTCCTGTAAGCCTAGGGATTTTACTGGAGAAAAGGGAGCGATTGATTGTATGAAATGGTTAGAGGAGATGGAGACTGTAATAGATATCAGCGGATGTGCTAAGGAGGATGTGGTTATGTTTGTATCACAATCCTTCAAGGGAGATGCCCTCACATGGTGGAAAGCTTTAGAGCAGTCTACAGGGAAGGGTCACTTGTATAATCTTTCTTGGGAGAAGTTTGTAGATCTTGTAAAAGACACTTACTGCCCTCAACACGAGGTTGAGAGGATTGAATCAGATTTCCTCACCCTGGTAATGAAGGATCTGGATTGTAGATCTTATGTGACTAGCTTCAATTCAATGTCAAGGTTGGTACCGTATTTAGTCACTCCTGAACCCAAATGCATTACGCGTTTCATCGGTGATTTGGCCCCCGAAGTAAAAGGGAATGTTAAGGCTTCAAAGCCAGCCACTTATAGGTCTGCTGTGGACCTATCTTTGTCCCTCACTCTTGATGTTGTGAGGAGTAGGGCAAAGAAAACCACTGATGAGGGGAAAAGGAAGAGAGAGGAAGATAAGTCTCCACAGTCGAACAAAAAGGGCAAAGGGAACTCTGGTTCCAAAAAGGGGCAGTCAAGTGACAAGCCCAGGTGTAAGACTTGCAACAAAAGGCATTTTGGAAAATGCAACCAAGACCCACAGGCCAAACCATGTGGGATCTGTAAAAAGAAAGGGCACAAATCTGTTGAGTGCCGAAATATAAAGGATGCAACTTGCTATGGTTGCAATGAAAAGGGGCACATCAAAATCAATTGCCCCAAGAATGCAAAGAAGCCCGAGGAGGCAAAGAAGAACAACGCGAGAGTTTTCCAGATGCAAGCGAGGGAAGCGGTGAATGACGAGAATGTCATAACAGGTACCTTCCTCGTCAATAATAATTATGCTAGAGTCTTATTTGATTCAGGTGCTAATAAATCTTTTGTAGACCATAAGTTCTATAAGTTATTGAATCTGCCTATTAAGACTCTAGACATAAAATACGAGGTAGAGCTTGCTGATGGTACCTTAGAAACAACTTCCACTCTTCTTGATGGATGTTCTATATCCATTAAGAAGCATTCTATTTCGCTATCTCTCTTGCCAATGATATTGGCCGGGTTTGATATAGTTTTAGGTATGGATTGGTTGTCGCATAACCAAGCCCAAATTGCCTGTGATAAAAAGCTAGTTATTATCAAAACCTCTTCTGGCGAATCAGTCACCATTCAGGGGGATACATAATACGGATTGCCCAACAATGTGTCTATTCTCAAGTTATCACAATGTATGAAAAATGGATGTGTCATTTACATGGCACAAGTGACTGTGAATGACCCGAAGCCTAAAATTGAAGATATTCCGATTATCTCTGAATATCCTGATGTCTTTCCTGATGAATTACCTGGATTACCTCCTGAGAGGCAAGTAGAGTTCAGGATAGATATTCTCCCAGGATCAGCACCGATAGCACGAGCTCCTTACCGCCTAGCACCTACAGAAATGAAAGAGCTCAGAACTCAATTGGATGAGCTATTGGAGAAAGGTTTCATACAACCTAGTTCTTCACCTTGGGGAGCTCCTATATTGTTTGTGAAGAAGAAGGACGGATCAATGCGCTTATGCATTGATTATCGTGAATTGAATAAAGTAACGATCAAGAATCGTTATCCGTTGCCCAGGATCGATGACTTGTTCGATCAACTCCAAGGGGCAAGCTACTTCTTGAAGATTGATTTGAGATCTGGGTATCATCAACTTAAAGTAAGAACTGAAGATGTACCTAAGACGGCATTCAGAACGAGATATGGACACTTTGAGTTTTTAGTAATGCCTTTCGGACTCACAAATGCGCCAGCAACATTCATGGATCTCATAAATAGAGTCTGCAAACCATACTTAGATAAGTTTGTCATCGTCTTCATAGATGACATACTTATCTATTCTCGTAACCAAGTTGATCATGAGAAGCATCTTCGATGCATTTTAGGATTGCTTCGACAGGAGAAATTGTATGCTAAATTCTCCAAGTGCGAGTTCTGGCTTCGCAAAGTCCAATTACTTGGACATGTTGTCAGTGAGCGTGGTATCCAAGTAGATCCCGCTAAGGTAGAAGCCATAATGAATTTGGAAGCACCCAAGACTCCAACCGAAATATGTAGCTTTCTGGGTTTAGCTGGATATTATAGAAGATTCATTGAGAACTTCTCAAGAATAGCTGCACCATTAACTTCTTTAACCCGTAAGAATGTTAAGTTTGTTTGGGGTCCGAAGCAACAAGAATCCTTTGAGATTCTTAAGATGAAATTGAGCAATGCTCCGGTGTTAACCTTACCTGATGGAATTGAAGAGTTTGTCGTATACTATGATGCTTCACACACCGGTATGGGTTGTGTGCTTATGCAACGAGGCAAGGTTATTGCCTATGCATCACGACAATTAAAAGTGCATGAGAAGAATTACACCACCCATGATTTGGAGTTGGGTGTCATCGTATTCGCACTAAAGTTATGGAGACATTATTTGTATGGAACAAAATGTGTGATCTTTTCTGATCACAAGAGTCTCCAACATTTGTTCAATCAGAAAGAGCTCAATATGAGATAGTGCCGTTGGATGGAAACCCTAAATGATTATGATTGCGAAATTCGCTACCATCCTGGTAAAGCGAATGTGGTCACAGATGCTCTAAGCCGAAAAGAAAGAATTAAACCAATTAGGATCAATGCCAAGAGCATTGAGTTGAAGAATAGTCTGAATGAAAGAATATTAGCTGCACAGAAGGATGCTGTTTTGGAAGTTAACCTTCCAAATGAAAAGTTAGGTATAACTGCTGAGCAGTTAGCACCTGGGAAGGATGGAATTCTCAGAATGAACGGAATGATTTGGGTTCCTATTCAGGGAGGACTTCGAGATATAATCCTCCAGGAAGCCCACAACTCCAAATACTCAGTTCACCCGGGTGGTGACAAGATGTATCAAGATTTGAAAGCTAATTACTGGTGGATAGGGTTGAAGAAATCTATTGCCACCCATGTAGCTAAATGCCTGACTTGTGCTCAGATTAAAGCTGAACATCAAAAGCCTTCAGGACTACTTCAACAACCAGAACTCCCTACATGGAAGTGGGAGATGGTAACCATGGATTTCATAACCAAGTTACCTAAAACAAGGCACGAAAATGATACCATATGGGTTATAGTTGATAGACTGACTAAGTCAGCACATTTCTTACCCATTAAGGAGACTCATAGCTCCGATAAATTAGCCCAGTTGTATGTAGATATGATTGTAGCTCTACATGGAGTACCAGTAGCTATTATCTCTGATAGGGATACTAGATACACCTCACATTTTTGGAAAAGTTTCCAACAATCATTGGGCACACGTTTGAATTTTAGTACTGCTTACCATCCACAGACGGATGGACAGAGTGAGCGTATAATTCAAACTTTGGAAGACATGCTTCGTGCATGTGTTATTGATTTAGGTGGTAGTTGGGATGACCACCTGCCATTGATAGAGTTCTCCTATAACAATAGCTACCATACAAGCATTAAGGTTGCGCCTTTCGAGGCATTATATGGTAGGAAATGCAGAATGCCTGTCTGTTGGGCAGAAGTAGGAGAAGCTCAGTTATCAGGACCTGATATAGTCCTTGAAACAACAGACAAGATTATCCAGATTCGAGATCGCCTGAAAGCTGCCATGGATAGGCAGAAAAGTTATGCAAATAAGAGGCAAAAACCTTTAAAGTTTGAAGTAGGCGATAAAGTCTTACTGAAAGTATCACCCTGGAAAGGTGTGATGCGTTTTGGTTAGAAGGGCAAGTTAAGCCCTAGGTATATTGGGCCATTCGAGATTATCGAATGTGTCGGCAGTGTAGCTTATAAGCTAAACCTGCCTGAGGAGCTAAGTGGGATTCATAATGTTTTTCACACTTGTAATCTCAAGAAATGCCTAGCTGATGGATCGCTAGCTATGTCTCATAAAGACGTACAAATTTATGAAAGTTTGAGATTCGTTGAAAGACCTATATCGATCGAGGATCGACAGGTTAAAAAGCTCCGAAGAAAGCATGTACCTATAGTAAAGGTCAAATGGGAAGCCCGTAAAGGTCCCGAGTATACGTGGGAAGTCGAGTCCACTATGAAACAGAAATACCCTCACTTATTTCAGTAAATCTCGGGGTCGAGATTTCTTTTAAGGGGGTGAGGATGTAACACCACGTAAAAACGTGTCCAATTATATATAGACACGTGTCCTAAACTCTAAAGGTGCGAAAGATTTAGTTTGAAGGACCAAAGTTGTCAAACAGTGAAACTATGAAACCACAGGGACTCAAAGTGTCAACATGCCAAACTTATGCCTCTGAATGACCTTATATGATGAATGTATTCTTAAACGAGTGATTGATTGGATATAAGAAGCCGTATATGAAAATAATCGGAAGATTATTAAATCACAAGGGCTAAACGTGTCAACATGTTGTTTCTGACCTCTGAGTGACCTTTTAACGGAACCGAGGCTTCGAAACATTCAAATATACTCTTAAGAATAAGTGGTATAAATTTCACATGGTTTCGAGATCGCTACGCATGTTTTCAAGACTTTGGGCCAAAAGTGTCAAGTTGATGAAACTTGCTTTCATAGAGATATTTAACGAACCGGAGCCTAACAAAGTTAGTTTATACACCCTTGAGCCTCAACAAATTAACTATAAGGGCCTTGGATGCCAAAAATAAAGTTAAAAAGGGTTTAAAGCACCAGGGACTGAAACTGCCAGCTTTCAAAATTGTTTTCCCGGTTTAACAGGTCCACGCGGCCCGCGTAAGACACCCTTAAGTCTTACGCGGCCCGCCTCAGCATGCCCAGATCAGAAAAATGACTGCCAAGTGCGGGTTTGACTGTTCCACCGCCTTAACCTAGTTTGTAACGACCTAGGGAGCTGTAAGTCGGTTTAATTCAGTAGCTAGGACACCTGGGGTGATCCCAGGGCCTCCAATTACACCTGGAAGTGATCTATGATCTTGCATTTAGCTATTTAAAGGACCTTAGTTCATGTGTTCTTGACACACATTTGCAACAATTGCTACTCAACAACATCTGGAGCTTGCTAAGGACAAGAAGAGGATTATCAAGTGTAGAAAAGTTTGCTAGGACCTTAAGTAAGCCTCTAATTTCTTGTTTAGTCATCTAATTTAGCTTAATTACTCTAAAGTCAAACTTATTGTAAATTTAGTTTGACTTTCGTTTTAATTACAATTGGTTTAACCATTGATCAAATTGAAAGTGGTTATAGAACCACATTAGTGTAGGTGATTAACCCTTAAAAGGGCACCTCCTAATTATCTCGTTTGACTGGTCAATTGTCGGGTCAAAGTAGTTTGACAAAAAGTCAAACTGGACAGAAATTACAAAAATGAGTCTAATTAATAAAACAGAGGTTCTAAATTATATTTTAACATTCTAATGACTTGGTAATCAATATTAAAACATGTTTTATCAGTCCTAACCCGACAATTAATAGTCTAAGGTCAGTTTATAACCGAAAGTCGCAAAAGCTTGACTTTTGCTTTGACTTTCAGTTCTGAACCCGTTCAAGCTTAATTCTCCTATGTTTTAAGCTCCCATTAGGACCATATTACTTAGTAGTATAACCCCCTGGAGTTATATTGCATGGTGCCTAGTGGTTTGAATTATATGCACTTAATCGTAATTATGCTTAATAATGCCATAAACGCCCTTTTAACATACAACTAAGATTTTTAGCAATGTGAATGGACTAACACCTTTGCTACTGATATTTAGACATGTCCTAAAAGTTTGACATCAATTGGAGTTCTAGAATTGGAGTTATGTTCAATAGCGTAATTAAGGAACTTTTTAGTAATTAAATAGCTTAATTAGCATGAAGCCTATCTAAACCCAATTTTTGACACCAAACTTTATACCTACTGATGTAAAATAATATTTTGGGATTTTTGAAGATTTTTAATTATTTTTAGGCTGAGCATAACATTGGATTATAGCTTGATTTCGGTAATTGTCGGTTTTACCCTTTTCATGCATAAAATGAGTTTTTCATAACTTTTTAGTGTCAAACCTTTTTCTACTGATTCCTTATGATAAATAAAGTATTTTTGAACTTTATAAACTGATCAAAAACTCAGATTTTCTATTTTAACCCGAAAACCCTTTTAAACCGACTTTTAAGCGTTTTTAGCACCTAGTATGGGTCAAAACTATTTTTAACATATAAAACTTATTACTCACTGATGTTTTAAGATAATTTATATAATTAAATAGTAGGCCAAAGTTTTTAAACTCAGAAGTCTATTTTGACCTTTAAAGCCTATGTAAAATTACCAAAATGCCCCTACGGGATATAGTTTGGTTATATAAGATAACTTTCACATATATAAAGTATCCTACTGTTATAACTCATAAAAATTCATATTTTTACTGATTTGATCAGACTTGAAACTCAGTTGTACAATTAAACTCTTTTATGGGCATTAAAAATTACCAAAATGCCCTTATGGGACTTATTTTGGTTTAAATTACTTTTTGGGCATATATGTTTACATCTTACTGATGTATTAACATATTTTGAGCATAATAATGATTAAGACCTGTATATAATTTATTTAGAGACCCGTTACGCGTTTACGCGTTCGGATCGGCTTATGTGACTAGTTTACATAAAATAGTCGAAACGGGTCAAACCTTATCATTAAATCCTCAATTTCCAGAATGTATTTAGTTTACCCATATTATACAAGTATCCAAGCTTGTCGGGTCTAAATCACATTCTATTCCGGTCTCCGCTTAATCGAGCGTTTAGAACCGTAAGGTTTCTTTCTAGCTAGCCGGTCTAAGTCCTTGACTAATTTAAAGACCCGTTAGCATCCTAATAGGTTAATAAACCTTCTATACAGATTAAATAGCTTCCGGTAGAAGGTGCCTTCAAAAGCTTTAGGATTTTACTGCTAGCATCAGGTAAATACTTTTAACTTATTTTCCCTTATACGGGATTGGGATATGGTATTATAATAATACCACTTGGTCAGGTATGAAATCATTTAATGGGATTGTGATTAATAAATTTGCATAACCCGTTTTAATATGTCTTGTTTGATAACATAAACATTGGGGGTTAATTTGACCGTGTCCTGGATATCCTCGGCTCATTTCATTTAAAATGGCCACGACCTATGTGACACCTGTGTCACTTCAACCATCAAACAAATGCCAAACCAATGAAATATTGTATTTCATACTTGGGATTTGTAAAAATATGTGTATCGTTTGCACATATCAACTCTTGTTCGATTTCAAGCTTTAAATCGCTTTCTGGAGGGTTATACGCGCTCTGATGCGTAAATATAACCAGTTTAATGCAACGAAGACTCCAGAACAGTGATATAGGCTTAACATACCTTAAATAACCTTTACATAACTTAGAAATAAGTTTTGGAAGGTTTGGTATGCCGAAATCAGGTTAATTCGCTTAGAGGGACTAAATTTGACAAACTACGAAAGTATGCCAATTTGAACTGTAACGAACATTCCAAAACATGACCATAAGTTAAACATACCATAAATATCCTTTACATATCTTAGAAATAGGCTTTAAGGGGTTCGGTGTGCTAAAATAAACTTTTGGGTCATTCAGGGACTAAAAGCGTCAAAAAATGCACAAGTTTGCATTTTCGCGCATAACTTACGTTCTGAATACATCCGGACATCCAAAAATTTATGTAAGCACTAAAATATTTTATTTTATTGTTTGGCTTGTCAAAAATCCATTCGTCGCGTCATTTGGATCGTTTTTCGCGCTTATGCGCATTCCGTCGTAATTAAGCGAACATCGCGATCGTACGACCAAACGAACCAACATCCGGCATACTTCTGAGCATGTTTCATGTCCACAATGTTTAGGCATCATTTTAGGGCCTTAAAGTTGGCTTAACGGGCCTTACACATGTCGAAATGAGCCTTAAACATCAACAGGGACCAAAACTGTCATTTCAGCAAACTTGTGGCTGATCAGTGCAGCCCAGGCGGGCCGCGTAAGTTTCTTTAACATGTTACGTGGGCCGCGAGGCCCTCTCAGACCAGATTCAATGGTTTAAACAGCTGTTAACAGCTGTTATACACCCAAAACTCAATTCCACTTGTTGATACCTGATCATGGGGGGCCATTTTGAGTTGCCTTAATGTTCCAACACATGTACGGATGAGATGTAATCACGGTTTTCGAGAAACGATCCTAACGGTGGTCCTTATCCTATAAATACCCAACCCATTTCCTTACAAAACCCACAAATCTGATCTAAGAATGCTCTAAGTTGAAGCCATTGCTTCATACCTGAGCTACTTGGATCAAGATTAGCTTGCGGGGACCCTTTGTAAGTATTCCTTCGTTCTTTTATTGCTTTTCGAGTCCGAAAGTCAAACTATGTTTGACTTTCTGCGTTGACCAGTTTATGGTCAATGCGAAGTTCGTTTGAACTTCATAACGTGAGCGTAATCACGATGGTTATAGTCTCTAATGACTATACCTACTGATTACCACGTTATCTAGGCTCAGTGACGAGTCGTAGTTTCGGCCAAAATGCGTATTCTTGCGTATTTTGTAACCAAACTACTCTTAGGTGTCAAAACCGTTTGTTTTGATACCAAGCCTGTTTTGTAAACTTAGTTAAGCATGTTTTAACATGCTTAGCTCGTCACTTTTAGTTTAGTGCTTATATAGGGTCGTAAGGTAAGCGACCTAAACAATCGCTTATACTTTCGAACCCGACCCGTTTGGTCGATCATTAGGATCCGACCAAACACATTAGGTGACCATAGTATATAGGGGATAACCTTCCGAGGTTATACCTTATGGTCACGACGTTTAGTTAGTTGTATGATAGGTAGTTATATGCTTTAGGTAAATTACCAAAATACCCCTTTGACGCCAAAATTCATTTTAAACATATGTAACATAACTTTTGACATTAAACTGATTTGGCAACAAAATTAGACATGTTAAGGCATATTCTACTTGTCATAGGACTAGTTAGGTGGTCCGAACGCGTTTCACGCAAACGACGCGTTAAAGTAGCATAAGCTACCTAAACGGGTCGTAATGGGTCGTAAGCACTTAGGTTAGGTTTCATTTTAGTATGTAGGCTTTGGTAAACCATATTACATGAGTTCCCATACTCATTTGGTTTACGAGCCTTCATTCTATCCGATCCTCCAATATAGGTCCGGTTTATTAACATAATTACCTATAATAGGTGCCGTTTGTTTTCCGTGATCTCTAGTATTGCTTGGTTGTTACTCAAGGACTACTGAGCAGTCTCAAGTGAGTACATAGTCCCATCTTTTACTGTTTTCAAACTGTTTTGGGGTGAAGCATGTGTACCTATATGTTATTTTCATGATTTCAAAGTATAATTGATTATACATGTTATTACTTATCATTTGACAAACTAAATGACTATCTATGGTTTAAACACTGATTTCTCAAAGAACATAAAATAAAATGTTGAATTGTACTTATTTTATGTTCACCAGACCGATTGGTAGTATGATATAGCGCTATAGGATTAGACACCCCATTCCTGTTGTCATGGAATGTCTGAAACCAATTTGTTTCTCCATCCAAATAGGGATTGCCTTTGTGGTATCCCTATAGTTTCAAAGGTGTATTTTGATGCACTAGGTCTGAATGAATTCTTAAATCACATTATTTTTGTATATTTAGTTATACTCCCAAAAGTATAGTTTGATATGCTCCCATATGCGATATTGTACAAAAACCAACATATATTTTGTTAATCATCCAAAGCATATTTTGATATGTTATTTATGAAACCAAAACATAGTTTAATATGTTATTTATAAATCCGAAGTATACTTGTAATATACTACTGAAAACTATTATTTTAAACAACTAAAGTATATTTAATGTACTATCTATCTAACGATTGGGTTTTGGTTAGTGTTTAGATAACGGGACGGGTGTAATGTGATGAAAACAGGGTAGATACGCCGCTGGTACTTCTTATATATAAGTGTTTTCATTGCATTGCACACCGTGGCGTTATTTAGTACACTTGGGTCAACGATATTGGAACTGAAATATATTTTAATATATTACTCATTCGATTCTCTTAAAATCCAAAGTATATTTTCACATATACTATAAGCCTTTTTATCAAAATATTGTTTTTCGAACAATACATTCAATACAAACTCATTTTATATGGTTATTCACTTAACCATACGTTATTCTTTTATAAATATATATCATTGTTTTGTTTATCACTTTTCAAATGATTTATAAAACTAAACATTTTACAAGGATCATGATTGACTTTTGTTAAACAACTTTTTCTAAACTTATAAGTCATTAATCCTATATTCACAAAACCTATGTATCTCACAGGCATTTTTTAGCTGACGTACCTATTTTTACATATGTTTCAGGTGCTGTCTTGAGATGATTGTTGATACATGCTACATTTAGGATGGACTCATGCCTTAGTGACTTTAAAACTTCGAAGATCTTAGTTGTACTTATTTGATTGTATTAAAACAATGAGTTCATTTATTCAATAAATCAAAATTTATTTATTCCATGGTTATGAAACAATGATTCTGTTACAACACTCCCCGACGTTTCCGCCACGTCTAGTTGATTTACGTGGTCGGGGTGTGACAACCTATGCACGTGGTGTAGGCATACACCTGACAGATGCAAATGCTAAAATAATATATAAACCCACATGTTGGGGATAACTCCTTTGTGGGTTCTATAAGTGGTGAGTCGGTTAATCATGACCGGCTTCCAACCGGCCCCAATTGTAAGACAAACATGTAAATCTGTATACAAGATTATATTTAAATAATTGTCCCAAGTTATAAAAGATTTGTGCCTTGTGCACTTAAATCAATTTTCTTAAATGTTTTCAAAAGAGTCAGTTAATTGTATTTACCAGTGTAAACTGACGTATTTTCTTAAAGATTGATTTGACAGGTACTTCTCGAAATAGGCTGGAGCTATAGGGTGTCTATAGAGGATCTTGCAAATCCATAAGATACCTGAAGTCTGTTAATTTTGTTTCTTTGTACATTTATGATCCGCCTGTGGATCTTATTACATTCCAGTCTGTATATTCATAAACTCGAACACTCAGACAGTATGGTTTGTAATAGTTTATTCACCAAGACTTCCGCTGTGCTATTATATTGTGTGTATTGACTATGATGATATCAACTACGTCACGATACTCCCCGCCGGGCCCACCGGTAATATGTGGAAATATCGAGGTGTGACAGGTTGGTATCAGAGCCAACATTGAGTGAATTAAACACTAACCTTTTGTGTTTAATCTCAATGACACAATAAGCACATTCCTTAGACTCTCGAGTCTAGGTAAATGACCTAGGAATTTACTCTTAACTTTCCTTTTGTTGTTTTATTATAGTTAATTGTTTTGACAGCTTATCACTGGGGAAGAATGCCACCAAGACTAAGAGGACGAGGCAAAGGACCGATGCGTGGAGGACCGTCTAGCAGCACGGGACCTTCCCACAGGCGTACACCATCCGACTCGCTTTCCGGCTCCGACTCCAAGGATAATTGGAGCCACAGCTTTGAACCAGCAAGACATTCTGTTTCCCTGGGATCCTCACCGTCTGACCCTCCTTATTTTGGGTTGCCCATTCCTATCGAACCCCATCATTCCCCTCTTACGCAAGGAACTCATCATTCAAACCAATCACATCACTCTTTCCAATCCCATCCTTTTCATCATTCATATTCCATTTACTCACCTGCACAATTTAATCCAAACGCTTATGTTAACGACTTTTTGGGCTACAACCCTTTGGGACCTGAGGATCACTTTTCTCAGGAAATGGAGATGGATGACGACCCGGACCCGGATTTGCAAACAGGAACACCAGGCCACCCAATAAGTATCTCAAGCGGTTCCCCATTTCAGGGATCACCGTACCATGGGCCCGACTCATTCCAGGAGAGGATGGGTCAGTATGACTGGTTCTTTACACCATCATACCATAACTCCCCTGTCCAACCTCCCTTGGATGAACCACAGCTTCGAGCTGTTACCCCACCACCCTTGCCAGTTGAGGAACCACCTCAACAGCCTCCCGAGCCGCCAAGGCGGAGGAGAAATGCTAGAATGTCCGTACGTGGGGGACCACGGTTTGCATCTCCTCTTGGCTCAAGTTCGTATCCTCCTATCCCAGAAGACCCTTAGTTGGGTGGATCATCACACACGGTGCCGGAAGTTAACCTTCCGCCGGTTTCACATGCACCCCTACAGCCACCGTTGGGTTTTGACAACCCGATCCCAACGTACCCAGGATCGTCTGGGTACAATAGTCTGGATACCCATCTGACTATGGGACTCATGATCCGTATCTTACAGCTGCACAATACCATCATCTTTACCCTTTTTCTTACCCTCCAGTGTATCCCACTGGATACCCAGCGCATGATTATCAATACCCGTCATACCAACAACCTCCTCCTGTTCAGCAGCAGCAAACTCAAGAGATTCTAGAGAGGTTAGACATGGTTGAACATGAGGCTCATGAAACCAAGAAGAAGCACAATGGTTTTGTCAAGGGTCTTATGAACCTTCTCAAGGGCAAGAAGAAATAGGGTGATGTAGGGTTGTTTTGTTTGTCATGTAATAAAGTCCCTGCGAGGACGTTTATTTTGTTTTCATGTACCAAGTCCCTGCGTGGACTTATTTCTGTTTCAGTAGCCCCTACGTGGGCAGTGTTTTCAGTAGCCCCTGCGAGGGCAGTTTGTGATGTTTTTCTCAAGTCCCTTTTCGGGCAACGTTGTAATCGTTTCGTAGTTTTAATGAAGTTATTTTGATTTTAAATATATATTTTACTATATCATGCTACTTCATTTCAAATTTTATTTTATCCGCTTAAGAAACTCTTAGAGGTATAACCTAGCCAGAATATTAAATGGCTATGATGGTATAACCTTTTTAAGATAAGGACTCTCTGTTAACATCTGAAAACATGTTAACATTCCTAGCTGTGTGGTACGAGAAACCACACAAGCTTCCTAAGTGTGCTCGGGTTTTCCAAGTCACTTAGGTATAGCCTGTATGATCAATACGAATCATGGCTAGTAAACCTCAATATGATGTATACACCACAACATCCATTAGAGATGTATGCTTACAAGAAAAGGTGTACTAAGGACAATGTAAGTTTTAATAGACTTCCTGTCAAGAAGGCGATGGACTTTGTTCGACCCTTAAAAGAGATCAATGATTATAATCGTCCTTGTGATAAGGCTTTGTGCAGGTTAGAGGCTGTGGGTTACTAACGGTCAGATGGACTTCTTCTCCTCAAGACTCGGGCGTATCTGTTATGTGAGAGACGTTGAACCCGAAAGACCAGGTCTACAACGTTCGAGTGGGGAATATTCGCTGGATCCCGGTTTATTAGGATAGTTTGTTGCATTTCTTTTACTATAAATAGATGTGGGCGGATCAGATTAAGGCACACAACTTTCACACACACTTTCGAACACTTTTGCTCTCTAGCTTTCAGCAGTCACTACACACAAACACTTGTAATCGAATTACATTGTAACACCTAGTTGATCCGCATCACATCCTGCACTGTATCCTGATATTTGAAGTAATAGAAGAACAAGACAGCTGCGATTGTCAGCTCCCGAGGTTTTGTGCCGGCGATCTAGATTGATCAAGGGCTTTCCTCGTACATCACGTGTCAACCTTTACTTTTTTGCTCATTGTTTGATCATAAATACAGCTCAATATCCTGAGCCGTATCCTGAAACTGTTTTTACAATTAACTTGATTAACATATTTTTGACACTCATTTCTAGCACACTACCTCACTTAACTAATTTGATCACTTAATTGTTTCGGTAATTTTTGACCAAAACAATTTGGCGCCCACCGTGGGGTAAGTGGTGCTATTTTTGCTAAAAACTTTAGTAAAATCATTACTCGGTTTTCTATTGTCGAAACTTTTTGCTACGTTGTTTTCAATGGCCTCGAGATCAAACATGAGCTCTTCCACCATGTCTGCTACAACCTCTACAACAATTGGTTCGGTGCTTCCACCTCCTCCTCCACGAATGCAAACTTCTTCACATGGAACTGAAAGTCATGTGGCTCGGGATGTTATCCCCGCTCCCACTACTCAGGGATCTGGTCCTGTTTTGGCTTCTAATGATGAAATTCTGAATTTCTTTGGTAGTGTACAGGAACAGATGAGGCAGTAGCAGGAAACTAATCGGATGCTGATGAGAGAGATACAACTTTTGAAATCCGGCCCAAGTAGACCTGCTGAAGAAACTGTCACTCCTTTGCAGCCTAGAGCCTTGAACTTCAGTTCTGCAGTTTACACTGAAGATAACCGGGGGAATATCATGCCAAGCCATTCTCAGAATCATATTCCTGAGATACCCTCCTCGGTCAGGATGTCAACTGTGAGGAGCTCAGGATATGCTTCAGGATATGACCAGAATCCTCAGACCAGTAACATGTCAAATAATAATACTCTTGCTACTAACAATAATGGGTCTTTGCAGGATGCAGGTATGACGTCAACATTTACTAGGGAGCTTCAGAAATTGAAGGACATGATATCCAGTGTACCTGGAGTGGTTCAGCTAATTCCGGAAGTATCCCAAGACAGCCACAGGATATCCTGCTTTGCATATCCCATATGTGATGCTGAAATCCCAAAGAGATTTCAAACCCCCCAACATGAAGCTCTATGATGGGACTACGGATCCTGAAGAGCTTATTGCTCAGTATAGGGAAAGAATGGAGATTAACCTTATCTCTCCGGAGCTCAAGGAAGCATGCTTGTGCAAGGGATTTGGATCCACCCTAACAGGATCAGCCTTAAAATGGATGTTAAATGTTCCTCCTCACTCAATTACTTCGTTTGCTCATTTGGTTAATTTATTTAATTGTCAGTTTTCTTGCAGCCGGAGTTTTGAGAAACTAAACAGTGATCTTTATAGGATAACTCAAGCACCTCAGGAATCCTTGAGGGATTATGTGAACAAGTTTAGTCGGGAATCTTTGGATATCCCACATCTTGATGTTGCAACAGCTGTGCAAGCTTTTAAGATGGGGTTACAAAAGGATTCTCAGTTTTATCAGGATCTTGTAATGAATCCCTGCAGGAATCTGGACGAAGCTCGTAACAGGGCCTTGAGATATATTCGCTTGGAAGATGACAAAAAGATGCAAGAGAGAATGAATTCTACCTCAACCTATGAATCAACCAACAGGAAATCAGAATCCTCGTATAAACCATATCGCTCTAAGCCATATGGCAGAAATGACAACAAGAAAGTGAATGCTGTTGAAGACGAGGATCCTGAAGAATATCCTGAATTATCTGAATACTGCTTTTCTGTTAACATACCTGAGTTAATGTATGCTATGCAGGGTTTAGGAGACAAAGCTAGGTGGCCTTGAAAGAATCAACAAAAAGCTGATTGGAAGGATAAATCCAAATGGTGTGCCTTCCATGAAGATTTTGGACATGTGACTGAGGATTGCATTGCTCTAAGAAAAGAAATAAGCTACCTATTGAGCAAGGGATATCTGAAGGATTTGCTGGGAAGAAAGAAGAATAAAGGGCAGGATCCTGAGAAGGATCCTGAACGAGCAGCATCACCCCCAGCAGATGCCAAAATAATTAACTTTATTTCAGGAGGATCCGACATTTGTGGGACTTCGTATTCTGCGGCCAAGAGACATGCAAAGGAGGCTAAGACTGAAAGGGGAGACAAACCAGCTAGGATGACTACCCTTACAACCGATAAAGTGACCCCTTTCGGTAGTGATGAGAGGGATACTGTCCAGGATCCTTACCATGATGCTCTCGTAATAACATTATATGTTGCTAACCATTTTGTACGCAGGATATTAGTGGACAATGGTAGCTCCATCAACATAATTCAGCTGGAAACATTGAAGAGGATGAATGTATCTCCGATGGACATTACTTCGAAGTCCACGGTGCTCGTTGGTTTCAGTGGAGAAGCTAGGAATACCGTAGGGGAGATAAAGTTACCAGTATATGTTGAAGGGGTCAAATCGATACAACGTTTCTGTGTGATGGACTCCCAATCCTGCTATAACATCATACTAGGCAGGCCATGGATCCATAAAATGAAGGCTGCACCATCGACTTATCATCAGTGCATCAAGATCCCTACCCCCTGGGGGGTTGTCAAGGTTGATAGTGATCAGCAGGAGGCGAAGGAATGCTACTCATCCTCGATGAAATCCTCAACCAAGCCTAATGCAGCATAGCAATTAAAGATGCGGGCCTAGGATATCATGGAGGCTTCTGAGCAGGATGTAAAGAAAGTTATCTTGGATCAGGATAATCCGGATATCTCGGTGCTCGTAGGAGTCAATATCCCTCAGGATATTGAAGATGAATTGATTAATTTTTTGAAATGCAGGATGTCAACATTCGCATGGAAGCACGAGGATATGACAGGTATATCCAAGGATATTATAACACATAAGCTTGGTATTGATAGGTCATTCAAGCCGGTCCAACAAAAGAGAAGAAAATTTGCTCCGAAGCGAAATGTGATCATCCAAGAGGAAGTTGAAAGACTGTTGAGGAGCAAGATGATTAGAGAAGTGAAGTTTCCTAGATGGCTTGCGAATGTAGTCGTGGTGCAAAAGAAAAATGGGAAATGGAGAGTTTGTGTAGATTACACTGACTTAAACAAAGCATGTCCCAAAGACCCGTTTCCTCTACCTCATATTGATTCAATGGTAGATGCTACCGCCGGCCACGAGATGTTAACCTTCATGGATGCCTCTTCAGGATTTCAGCAAATCCAAATAGAACCCTCTGATCAGGAGGATACCGCTTTCATGACACCCACAGGTATTTATTGTTATACTGCTATGCCCTTTGGTTTGAAAAATGCAGGTGCAACATACCAGAGGTTGGTAAACATGATGTTTAAAGACAAGCTGGGGGACACCATGGAGGTATATATTGACGATATGGTGGTGAAATCTAAAAAGGTAGAGGATCACCTCCAGGATATTAAGGGAGCATTTGATATCCTGGATCAGTATAACATGAAACTAAATCCTGCTAAGTGCCATTTTGGAGTGGGGGCAGGAAAGTTTCTAGGATATATGGTGACCAAAAGAGGCATAGAGGCGAGCCCGGAGCAGATTAGAGATATCCTGGATATAAAATCACCTTCGAATATGAAGGATGTTCAACGGTTAACAGGCTGAGTAGCAGCATTGAACAGATTTATTTCAAGATCCTCGGAAAAATGCAAGGAATTTTATGATATCCTCAAGAAGAATAAGAAATTCGAATGGGGAGCAAAGCATGAAGCAGCCTTGCAGGATTTGAAGCGATATCTCTCAACTGCACCTCTATTGATGAAGCCTGAAAATGGTGAACCACTATCCCTATACCTCGCTGTATCAGGGAATGCTGTAAGTGCCGTTCTTATAAAAGACCATGAAGGTCAGCAATATCCTGTCTATTATGTTAGTAAAAGTTTACTAGATGCTGAAACTAGATATTCTCATCTAGAGAAATTGATATTAGCCCTAGTTATGGCATCAACAAAACTTAGACATTATTTTGAGACACATAGGATTCATGTTAAAACCAATTATCCTGTTAAAAACGTGCTTAGGAAACCCGAGATGTCGGGTAGGATGGCTAAGTGGTCAGTAAAACTGAGTGCTTATAACTTAGTATATGAGCCTAGAAATGCCATAAAGTCTCAGGCTTTAGCTGACTTTGTGGCTGATTTCAGCAGTGACATTCAAAATGAAGTAGATTTAGAAGTACAGCAGCTAGGGGAAAACTTAGAATGCTGGACATTGTATACTGATGGTGCATCTAACGTAAGAGGTGTAGGTTTAGGTATACTACTAAAATCGCCACAGGGGGACATATTACCCCAGGCTATTAGGTGTGAATTTCCTGCTACTAATAATGAGGCAGAATATGAGGCTTTAATTGCAGGATTAGAGTTGGCTAAGAATATGAGTATCAAGAATTTGCAAGTATATGTTGATTCTTTGTTAATCACTAATCACTTTAATGGAACCTATGCAGTTAAGGGAGAGAAGTTAATCGAGTATCTCGAAATTCTCAAAAAATTAGCAGGATATTTCGATATTTTTACACTTGAACAGGTACCAAGAGAGGATAATGCTGAAGCTGATGCCTTGGCAAATCTGGGATCATCGGTCAGGATACCGGAAGGAACCCGAATACCAATATTACATATCATGTATCCTGCGACGAATCCTCAGGATAAGGAAGTAATAAGTATTCAGGATCCTGATGATGAATATCCTGAGGAGAATCCTAAGTCCTGGATGGCTCCAATCATGAGATATCTCAAGGAAGGACACATCCCAAAGAATGAGAATCCTAAAGCCTTTAGAATGAAGGTATCACGATTCACTATTATAAGTGATGTTTTGTATAAGAAATCTCTTGCAGGACCATATCTGAGGTGCTTGGAGGATCCCGAAACCAAAGAAATACTTCAGGATATACATGAAGGGGATTGTGGTAACCATACTGGGGGCAGGTCCTTATTCTCAAAAGTATTAAGGACAGGATATTATTGGCCGATGATGAGGAAAGATGCCACAGAATATGCTCGAAGATGTGACGCATGTCAAAGACATAGTAACATATTACATAAGCCTGCTGAACCGCTGTATCCTATTGCTTCCCCTTGGCCCTTCATGAAATGGGGTATGGATATAGTGGGAAAACTTCCAAAGGCTCCAGGAGGAAAGGTTTTCATGTTGGCAATGAAGGATTATTTCTCCAAGTGGGTTGAAGCAGAAGCATTTGTTCAAGTTAGAGATCAAGAAGTGGTATCCTTCATAAAAAGGAATATACTGACTAGGTTTGGAGTACCGGATGAGATAATTTGTGACAACGGATCTCAATTTATAAGTAAAAGGACTACTGACTTCTGCAAGAGTTGGGGAATCAAAATGATTACGTCTACTCCGGAACATCCTCAAGCAAATGGACAAGCAGAATCATCTAACAAGATAATTGTCAACAACCTGAAAAAGAGACTAGGGGCTAAGAAAGGAAGATGGGCAGAAGAATTACCCTTTGTTTTGTGGGTTGATAGGACAACGGTAAAGAGTGCAACTGGTCAAACCCCGTTTTCCTTATTGTTTGGAGCAGAAGCGGTGATCCCGACGGAAATGGTGATACCTACAGCAAGATCCATCCTCAGGGATCCTGAGCGGAATCCTGAAGTCCTATGCCAGGATCTGGATACTATTGATGAGACAAGAGATGTTGCGAGGCTAAGGATGGCAGCATATCAACAGAGGATATCTAAAGCATATAACAAGAATATAAGGAGTAGAAGATTTCAGGTTGGAGATTGGGTATTAAGAAAAGCTTTTCAGAACACTACTAATCCTGCTGATGGAAAGTTGGCTCCGAAATGGGAAGGACCCTACGAGGTTGAATCAGAATCAGGAAAAGGAGCATACCGACTCAAGAATATAGAGAGGATATGCTACCGAGATCCTGGAATGCTATACATCTAAAGCTCTATTTTAAGTGAGTATGGAATTCAAATTCTGACTCAGGGCGGTATGGATTCTGACTCTTTTATTAAATTTTAATATCATTTACTATTTTGAACCCGTTACTGACTTAAGCATCGGAGGGGTGTTAGCCCACCTTAGTTTACAGTTGTTGTGCAGCATATTCTTCGGGATGTAGCACCAAGATATACACTCAGGATACTTCGGAAGATTAGAGGATTGGCCCCCTCTCTCACGTCTAAGGGATCCTGATCCCTTCACAGGTTTAAAGGTATTCACCTTTCTTCCGAATTGGGTTTAAACACCCCGCCTGGAGCGCAAGTTATTCGGGAATAGTTTAAGGTGGCGGGACCAGTCCATGTAAAAGTGGCTGACAATTTCGTTACTGTTGGCTATATCCTGAATCCTAAAGGTATATGAGGATTGATCACCCTCTCTCACGAAAGGGTATTTTCATACTCTCTAAGGTTTAAAGGTTTTCACCTTTCTAAGTCTTGGAGTTTATACGCTCCCGCCTGTAGCGCACGAAAATTTGGGATTTCCCCCAGGATACGAAGGATTTATCTCCAGTATATTTTGGGTTTTACCCCTGTAACACAAAAAAATTGTCTATACAATTGGAACTAGTGTTCAAAAATCTTCTGAGTGTTTGAGGACCTCATGCACAGGGGACATTCCATCTAAAGCAATTGTATGATGCACAAAGGATCAAAGTTGAGCTAAGTGTCTCGAACTGGGGACATCTTAGTAGGAGAAGTCGCAAAAGGGATTGGAGTTTAATACTAGGGTTAGACTCAGTTCCTGGTATGATCTTTCCTTTATAAACCTTACATAAATTTTGTAACTCAGGTTAAGGTTTAAGTATCCTGAAAAGGATATATCTTTAGGATATATCTTCAAAATGTGTTTTTGGGATGCGTTTCGGGATATTTGATTGAAATATTTGGAAGTGATACTTGATTGAAATTGAAACTCTGATCAAACAAGTATTGTCAAAACAGGTTTTAGAAAGTGGATTATCTTTTATTCTTTAGAAGTTTTCTCTAAAATTAATTGAATTTTTTAGAAATTTTATTTGAAAAAGGTTTTTACAATATATCACAGAGTATATTGATCAGGATATGAGAGCAATAGCAAGTCAGTTGAAAGATGAAATTATTTGAAATAAGCAATACCAGTTGATAACCGAAGGTTTCGTCCTAAAACCCAGGACCCATCCACCTTCGGCTATCAAGTTGTTTTAATACAGAAATAAAAACTGTTCATAAGACAAGAAATAAAATTGTTCAAACATAAGCATAACTCGCAAATTTAAAGAAAATAAGTTTTAGGAGGCAGCGCCTTCTTCGTTCATGGTAATTTCAGCAGCATCCGTCTCGGGATTCGCCTCAGCATCCCTCTCAGCACCGGTTGGTTTTTCAGCTGCTTTTGAAGATCCTTCAGCAGCAGGTTTGGCAGAAGTGCCGCCAAGGCTCTTTAGCTTTGTTTCCCAGGCACTGACGTCCCAAGAAGGGCATTCGAAGCCTAGTGTTTTGGCTTCGTGGGCCATCTTTAGCCTGGCCTGGAGGAGAGAAGTGACGACGGAACTTTTAAGGCTTTCCCGGTAGCTGACCATATCCTGTTCATGTTGAGCATGGAAGCGTCAAGATCAGCTTGGGCCTGGAGAATAGCTTTGTTGAGAGCGGTCTGGTGTTCTTGGGTCATAGCCTTGAACTTCTCCTCGTAGTGCCGAGATTTAGCGGCTGCAATCATGCCTTGATCGGAGATGGTAACCTCGGCTTTCTTTAACTTGGATTCAAGCGTCTTGTTGAGCCCACGGGATTCTTGATATAGATGAACCAGACGTTCAAGACCCTGCAAAAATAAGAGGACAGGTATTGGTTTTAATAAATACTTATGAGTGGTATAAGCTGCAGGATATGGTTCAAGGATACTAACCTGGTTGAGAAAAGAAGTCATAAATCCGCTTGCTTCGATGAACCCGTAATTCTCATAGGGGAATGTATCAGAGATGACGGGGGAATCGGGCTATTTCCTTTTACGGGAGCTTGAACTCCGGGGCCTGTTAGCTGGCGAAGGTTTGGGAATGACGATGGCCTTGGAACTGCTGGGCTTGGATGAGGCCGTGGCCTTGGGACTAGGTTCCTTCTTGATCTGAACCTGATCGGAATAACTGTCCAGCTCGTCGAGGTCAAAGACTTCAGGGATCTTGGCCGGTGCTGCGTAAAGGGAAAAAGTCTTACATCTTTATTACCTTTCATTATATTGTATTGTCCTGATTAATTATTTCACAAGTAATCCTTACCAGACATTTCAGATGATGAATATTGACTAGAACTCGGGATATGTGTGGTAAAACTCCTGTCACTTGCAGGTAATTGGTAAACAGTTTTGATTCTTTTCTCTGATTCCGCAGTAGGGGGAGCTACTTCCTTGAAATTTACTGCAAAGGGGTCAAAAAGGAGGATATTAGCAAAAGATAAAAGTCTAAAGGTACATGGGAACATTCATGGTCCTACCGGTGGTTAACCACTCCACCGGAAGGCTAGCACCCTCATCAATGGAGTCTCGTTTGACAAAGAAGAACTTGCGTTGCCATCCGTCTTCGTTTTTGGTGGCTTTAAGAATAAGGGGTTTGTTGGAAGTCGAAAAAAGCAAAAAATGGCTAGAACCGTGGGATCGGAGGCGGTAGACGATTGGCAGATCTTTGATACAAAGGTCGGGACAGTGAAGATTTTTAATTTGGTTGAGTACGATTAATACCCTCCAGACCATGGGCATGGTCTGAGCAAAGGAGATACCGGTGGTCCGGAAGAATTGCATCATAAATTCGGGAAAAGGGTATCGAAGACCTAGCGAGAAAGGGTATGCTGGGAAGCAAACCCAATCAGTAGAAGAAACGTCCGATCGAATTGACCGATCGAATGGTCTAAAGACCGTGTTATCGGGGAAAGCACCGGAAGCTCTCAAAGCCGCAATGTCTGCGTTATCAAAAGCACATACCTCCTTCTCGGGATTTTTGAGAAGATTCTGCTGAATGAAGGTCTCAGATGATTCACCGGTTTGGGAATAAGTTCTAGCGGCCATTGCAAATAAAGGAAGAAAGATTGACGAAAAATGAATGAGAAGTAGGGAATTACCTGGAGACTCCGTTGGAGATATCTGCTTTTCAAACAAGAAGAGAGAAGATATAGGAGCATTGTAGATCTCCATCGAGTTAAAAGCGCGTTGGAAGTTAGGGTGTAATCTTGACCGTCGTCTCGATTTAATTGCCTTGATTTACGAGATAGAATTTTTAAAATATATCCGTTGGATTGGTATACCAACAGATATATTTAGGGACAATTGTTATGGGCCATTTTCTGCGTATATATATCCTGACTAATATCCTGCTTCTGGTTGTTTACTTGTGATCAGGATACTGGATTAGGATATTGGTATCATCCTGGGCCATATCCTGGTGTTAACTAAATTAACCACGTGCAGGTTAGAGGCTGTGGGTTACTAACGGTCAGATGGACTTCTTCTCCTCAAGACTCGGGCGTATCTGTTATGTGAGAGACGTTGAACCCGAAAGACCAGGTCTACAACGTTCAGGTGGGGAATATTCGCTGGATCCCGGTTTATTAGGATAGTTTGTTGCATTTCTTTTACTATAAATAGATGGGGGCAGATCAGATTAAGGCACGCAACTTTCACACACACTTTCGAACACTTTTTCTCTCTAGCTTTCAGCAGTCACTACACACAAACACTTGTAATCGAATTACATTGTAACACCTAGTTGATCCGCATCACATCCTGCACTGTATCCTGATATTTGAAGTAATAGAAGAACAAGGCAGCTGCGATTGTCAGTTCCTGAGGTTTTGTGCCGACGATCTAGATTGATCAAGGGCTTTCCTCGTAATCACGTGTCAACCTTTACTTTTTTGCTCATTGTTTGATCATAAATACAGCTCAATATCCTGAGCCGTATCCTGAAACTGTTTTTACATAAAACTTTATTAACATATTTTTGACACTCATTTCTAGCACACTACCTCACTTAACTAATTTGATCACTTAATTGCTTCGTTAATTTTTGACCAAAACAAGGTACTTCTCGAAATAGGCTGGAGCTATAGGATGTCTATAGAGGATCTTGCAAATCCATAAGATACCTGAAGTCAGTTAATTTTGTTTCTTTGTACATTTATGATCCGCCTGTGGATCTTGTTACATTCCAGTCTGTATATTCATAAACTCGAACACTCAAACAGTATGGTTTGTAATAGTTTATTCACCAAGACTTCTGCTGTGCTATTATATTGTGTGTATTGACTATGATGATATCAACTACGTCACGATACTCCCCGCCGGGCCCACCGGTAATATATGGAAATATCGCGGTGTGACATAAAATCCCTGGGTTTGCAGGAAACAAAGTACTTATAGGTGCAACCTTTAACACGTGGTTCTTGGTTCAGCACAACTCTCTTAGATGGAACACTCATCTGGTTCGATGAGTGATGAGAATCACTCTTATGAGCAGTATGAGTCTTTGAGGGTGGTTTAGAGTGTGGTACAGACTGGGTCCTTACATGGGTACCACTGGATTCATTGAATTGTCTCTCCAAAGCTCGTGTGACAGCATTATCTATTAATGCTTGTAACTCTGCTCCTGCTACGTTGACTCTGGAGGTGTCATGATTATCTCTACGATGGCTGTTGGCTTCGTCTGACCCGGCCATGTAGCTTGATTGCTATATAAAATGATGATTTAATTTATTCAGAGGTTTATAAAAGTTTTATCATTCTAAATGATTTATTAATCAAGGTATTTAAGAACCATTTTGATTAATTTGTTAGGCATATATATATTCAGGAATTTATAATAATCCTTAGTTAGAATTAAAATATATTAATAGAAAAAAAAACCTAGTCACGTGGACGGTTTTAAATCTTTATTCATGATCTTATAGGATCAAGGTATTGAGGTTTTAATTTCTAATTCATTACCTCTTCTTAACAGGGGGTCGAAGACCACGACTGTCTTTTGTCTTATATGACAAGGAATATAGCACGTAGGCATTACCTGTTAGGGGAGGATTTCTTAACAACCTGTGATCCTCAATTACTGTTGGGTTTGGTGATCCTTACTTCTGTTTGACTTAGTGATCCTCAAAAGTGCTTCAGGATCAGGATCATGGATCATCTTAAGGATCCTTATACTAACGATTGTCTACTTTGAATATGGTATTGTTTTGCAGGAGTACGAGCTTGGACTTGGTCTTGGCGACATTGCTGGAGCATATTCCATGTTTATTCCGCACGTGCATAGCTAAAAGTGGACGTTATGGAGTCGTGGAGGACTTGCACCATTTGCGGAATGTTAGTTAGTGTAGATATTTTTCATTTTTAAAGGGGTAGCGAGCTAATTAAAAAACACTCGGCTATTTTTGGCTACACACACACTCTTACAACTGCTCTCACCAGCTCTCGTTAATTCACTTGGCGATTACACACTTTTTTACACAATACACTATAGTGATCCTTGTACTTAGCTCGCTATCATCCGAAGTTGTAATACATTTCTTGTTTAATTTGAGTTGGTGATCGGTAGTTTCCATCACCCGAGGTTTTTTATGCCGGAGATCATTCATTGATCAAGGGCTTTTTCCTCGTATAAATCTTTGTGTCACTTGTTCATTTCATTTCTGAGTGATCCTTATTGTTGTTCATCAATTCAAGCATCATACCCCATAACAAAAAGTTTGGTTGCATTGTCATTACTTGATTTTTGACCAAAACAGTTTGGCGCCCACCGTGGGGCAATTGGTGCTTCATTCCTAAGAAAATTCATACTTTTGTGGTCATTTCGGTTCGTTACAACCAGGCAGATGGCTTCCTCAACGAAGAACACTTCAAGCTTAATGCCGTCATTCAGTTCTTCACAAGGCGTTCCTCCTTTGCCTCCACCACCTTCTGGATCCCAGAAGAATGTTGAGAATGCTGCGAAGAAACAAACCCCCATTTTCACAAAACCACCAACTTCTTCTGTTTCAACTAATCCTACTACTAATTATCTTTATGCTCTGATTTTGCAGATGAGGAATCATGCACAAGAGCAGGACAAAACCAACGAAAGGATCCTCCGGGAGATCGCTGAGATCAAGAAACAGAAGAAATCAGTGGAGGATCACTCTCCTCTGATGCCAAGGTCGCTGAACTTCGACACTCCAGTCATAACTTCCCAGCACTCAGCAGCCCCGGATGTGCAATACTTGGGTGAATTACCAGGAAGACGTCAGGGAACAACAATAATGAGTCAGGCATTTGGCTCTCACTACCAGCCACAAGGATCCTTCAGCTCAGGAGGATATTTGGGAATGCATGCAGTTCAAGGATACTCCCAGGTCCAAGGATCCTCCCAGGTCCAAGGATCCTTCCCGGTCCAAGGATTCTCCCAGGTCCAAGGATCCTTCCTGATCCAAGGATCCTCCCGTGTCCTAGGATCCTCTCTGGTTCCAGGATCCTTTCAGGTCCAAGGATCATCTCAACTTCAAGGATCCAACGTCTTTCAGGATCAAGGATTCTTGAGAAGTATGCAGCCCCAGAGCTCGGATGTTCATCAAGGAGACTTCATACCAATGCAGACCATTGCTTCATCTGGTCCTTCGATCATACTAGAGTCCCGCCAATATGGATACACATCTGGAATTCCAAACATGAATCTCGTGAGAGGTAACACTTTCAATAATTCATACAACACTAACCATGGCTTAATGCAGGATACAGGTATCAATCAGGCTATGGCCAGGGAGTTACAGAAGCTCAAGGATATGATATCCAGTGTTCCAGGAGTGGTTAAACCCATTCCTGAAATTGCAGATGGTAGCCATAGGATATCTCGTTTTGCACCACCCTTATGTGATGCTGAGATACCCAAAAGATTCCAGATACCATCCATGAAACTGTATGATGGTTCAACGGATCCAGAGGAGCATGTAGCTCAATACAGGGAGAGGATGGGTGTAACACCTCGCAAATTTCGGGTTTTATATTAAAACGACACGTGTTATGTAAGACAAAAACGCGTTGAGAACCCGGATTTAATAAAGATGTTTTCGGTAGGATTTAAAGTGGCGTCATGTTAAAATATTACCTCTGAACACCTCAATTATAAATCCCAATACCCGATATAATATTTTACACATCTATGCACCCTCAATTCAGGGAATTATTGCCAATAATGGAATTTCAAAAGTATGAGGTGATCCCACGATGAAAAGCAATGGTAAACCGATGTTTTCGGGTCTTGTATATGCAATCAAGTGAAATAATGGATGATGGTAGGGTATGTTACAGTATTAGACACTTATTGGAGGTCCCCTATTGATAAAATAAGTCCACAAGTCGTATATAACGGCTGCCCCTTCGAAACACAACAAACAAAAATCAAAAATCTGATTTATATGTCTCAGGCGGCCCGCCTGAGACTTGGTTGTTCGGAACGCGGGCCGCTTCCGGCCTACAGATACGGGAAAAACAGGCAGCAGCCTGTTTAGTGCGATTGTGACCCTCTCAACCGGTTTCTCTGCATGTGCATGGCCCCTAGACATCCCTACACACTACTTACAAGTGTTGATCAATTGTGGATGGCCCTAGACTTGGTTGTCACTCTCTTGTGGTGCTTGATTCTTGTATATAAAGGACCTTCAAGTGCAACATTCATTCACACATCATATTCAAGCATTCTGATTATTTGGGGAGCTTGCAAACTGATCAAGAGCCTTTCTAATCATCATTAATCATCTAGTAAGTTGTCTAACCCTTCTAATTTAGTTCTAGCTTTATAATTAGCATAAAAGTCAATATATCATAGTTTACGGTTGACTTCTTGATTAAGTAACGATAGTTCAGTCGTATGTCAAATTGAAAGTACCGTTAGATAGGTAATTATATGGGTATTAAACCCTTATAAGGGCAAGTACCGAATCCAGACCTAACTAGGTCGTTTGTCGGGTCAAACGTTGACCGAAAAAGTCAACAGAATTACAAAATGCGATTTAATGCACGATTAGCAATCCGCAAGGCGTGTAATCTGTTTTAAACCTAATATAACTTGGTAATGAGTATAAAAACTTGTCTACGCTTGCCCGACTCGACAAATTTCTGTTAAAACCCGGTTCGGAACCGAAAGGCGCAAAACCTTGACTTTTGCTTTGACTTCGGTTCTGACCCGTTTTAGTTTGAATTAGACATGCCTTAAAGTCTCAGTAGGGTTGGGTTACATGCTAGTATAAGTCTCTGTACTTGTTTCATTGATTATCCGATGCATGCGCACGTTTCCGTTAATCGCTTAAATTGGACCATAATGCCCTTATGACCCTACAACGAGAATTTTGAAAATGTGGAAGTACTATAATCTTAGTTACTGATTATTTAGCATGTACGTAAATTTTCACGTCAATCGGAGGTCTAGATTAGGAGATATGCGCATTAGCGTAAATAATAAGCTTTTTATTAATTAAACGGCGCGATTAGCGCATAGCCTATCTAAACCCGATTTTCGGTACCAAAACTTTTACCCACTGATGTTAAATAATATTTTGGGATTTTTGAAGATTTTTAATTATTTTTAAACTGATCTTAAGCTAGGCTTATCGCATTGATTCGGTTAATACCGAATACGCCCTTTTAGGCCATAAAACGAGTTTTACGAATCCGTTTGATACCAATCCAATTGCCACTGATTTAAAATAATAAATAGAGTGTTTTGAGCCTGTTTTGCTGATCAGAAAACTCAGAATGGTATTTTAAACAGTACGTCCCTTAAAACGGCTTTATACGCGTATTATACGCGTAGTTTGGTATTAAAACCATTTTTGCCACGTAAGACTTATTACCAAATATTATAACCTGTTAAAATTAATAATTTTGCTGATTAAATCAGACCCGTATCTCAGAAGTATTATAAATCCCTTTTATGGTCGTTAAAATGACTAAAATACCCCTACGGGGCATAATTAGGGAATAAACTCGTTATGGGCATTATGGAAGATATCATAATGATATCACAACATATTTGAAGCGTATTAACTTAGGAAACCTGTTCACGACCCTTTCGGTTACCCGTTATGCATTTTACGCGTTCGGTTCGGTTTATGTAACTAGTTTGCATAAACTAGCCGAAACGGGTCAAACGATATCATTTTTATCTCAAAATCCAGAATGTGAGTAGTAAACCCATATTAAACAAGTCTTCAAACTTGTCGGGTCTAAATCACATTCTATCCGGTCTTCGCTTAATCGTGCGTACGAACCGTATCTTTGAAACTAGCCGGTCTAAGCTTAAGCATAATTAAAGACCCGCTAGGATTCTAATAGGTTATATTTAACCTTCGTTCCAGATTAGGAGAAACAGTAAAAGCTACCTGCTATTTGATTATTGTGACTATACTTTGCATCAAGGTAAATACTTTTAACTTATTTTCCCTATACGGGCTTGGGTTACGGTACATAGCGTACCGCTTGATCGGGCATCAAATCTTCCACGCTTAGTGGTTAATTGAATAATTTGATCGGCTCGTTTTAAACAGATGTGTTTACTTTACAGCCTTTGGGGGGTTAATGACCATGTCCCGGATATCCTCGGCATTATCTTACGAGATTGCCACGACCTGAGCACGGGGTGTAGGCGTACTCCCGTGTATAACTCACTTACAGTGGTGTGTCTATTGATCTTTAACCCGGATACGTCCGGGCTACTGAACGCATAAGTAACATGTAAATCGTTAACAAGATTATCATATAAAATAATTCTCCCAAGTTAAACAAAATGTTTATGCCATGTGCATCCAAACAAATTTTCAATCATTTTATAAAATGAGTCAGTTGAATGTATTTACCAGTGTAAACTGACGTATTTTCCCAAAAAGATTAAATGCAGGTACTAGGCGAAATAGGCTGGGAGTCTCCTAAGCATCACTAGAAGTCTCGCAAACTTAAGATGCCGATGTCTGTTGAACCATAAACAATATTTTTATTATTCGATCCTACTGTGGATAAACACCGGATAATTGTGACTTTGTTTACAATAAATAAATTCGGTTGTATCTTATTTAAATTTGCTTCCGCTGTGCATTATTATATTGTGTTGTTTGACTATTACGTTGCCAACCACGTCACGATACTCCCCCACCGGGCCCACCGGTGACACGTGGAAATCGGGGTGTGACAGGTTGGTATCAGAGCCAACACTGAGTGAATTAAACACTAGCCTTTTGTGTTTAATCTCAGTTACACAATTGCACATATCTAAACTTTTGAGTCTAGACTTATAACATAGGACAAAATTCCACCTTATTCGGTTTTTTTTTTTGTTTTGTCCTTTAAAACGTGATATTTTTGTTATTGTTATCTTATGTTTTATTGACAGGAATAACAAAGATGCCTCCGAGATTTTTACGTACACGAGGGCGTGGAAAGGGGCCGGTAGCCGCCCCCAACGATCACGAAGCCGGACCTTCGAATACACGAGGTCCTATCCCCGCCGAGAGTGATGGTACTCGACGGAACCAGAGAGGTCTATTTCAACCAGCAAGACGATCGACTTCGAACAGCTCGACGACTCCCGCCCAGGACTCCTACGGGCCACACTCGGAAAATGAGCCTGGAGACTCGCACCGTTCGCACATACCGTTACAGCGATCCATGTCGCACCGCCCTTTTGGAGACCCCACTCCATTCTTTCAAGGCCAGTTTAACCCAGCGAATTATATACAAGAACCAGTGGGTTTCAACCCATTGGGACTGGAGGACCATTTCTCTGGAGGAAATGATATGGACGAGGAAGACGACCCTGTCGAGCCCGCATCAGGAACTCCCAACCACCCAATCGAGGTCTCGGATAGTTCAAATTATCACGGACCACCCTATGATGGTCCAGATAGCTTCCAGGCTATCTTTACTCGGCACGAATGGTATTATACACCTTCGCACCATTCGTCGCCGCTTGGGCAGCAGCAGCCTCACTATTCTTCGCCGCATGAGCAGCAGCAGCAGCATCATCAAGATTCCTCTGGGAATCACCAGTTTGTGGCAGTTACGCCACCGCCTCCACCGCCACCAGTTCAACCGGCGCCTCCGCAACCGCAAAGACATAGGAGAACAGGAGCCCGGATGTCCACACGAAGAGAAGAGTTTCATTTCAACTCTCCTCTACAATCAAGTGGCAGAAACTATCAGCCGCTTCCAGAAGATCCACAAATGGGTGGACCATCAAACCCCTTCGCGCAGCAACCGCCACCAATGGGTTTCGATAATCAGATACCAGCATACACGGGTCCTTCGATGTATAACCCGTTTGAGCTACCAACCCACACTAACCCCGGTTACGCTGAAGCCGACCCATACCTGGTAGCTGCTAATTACAACGCTCTTAACCCTGAAGGACCGTATGGGGGTCCTTGGGGAGTAGGGTACCCAGTCCAGGGGTACCAGATGCCTACACAACCCCCGTTTTACCAACAACCCCCGCCGTCTCTACAAATGTCGCCACCACTGCATCAGGAGATCCTGCAAAGTATTAGAGAGGTGCGACATGAGGCACGGGAAGATCGACGGCGCAACCAGGGAATGTTCAAGACCTTGACAAACCTAATCAAGGGAAAGAGCAAGAAGGATCAGTAAATCCTTTATGTGTATATGTCTACTTTAAAATTAAGTCCCTGCGTGGACATTTATGTGTGTATGTTTGTTGTGTGTATTGACCCCTACGTGGGTCTATCTTTCCATAAACCCCTACGAGGGTAAGTTGTATGTTTAGTCCCTGCGTGGACTTATGTTTGTTTATGTCCCTACGTGGACAATTGTTAGTATGTTAACCCCTACGTGGGCATGTCTTCTGTAAGACCCCTGCGTGGGCATGTTGTTATGTTGTAGCTCCTACGTGGGCAAATTTCATGTGTGAAAGACCCGTTTAGGGCGATATGTAATGTTGTTATAAATTATTGGAGTGTTGTTTTATAAATTTCATGTTTGCCATTTGTGCATATATAATAATTATAAATGAAATAAATAAATTAAAATCATTCCTTTTAATCTGCCTAAGTAATTATTTAATTAAGAATCTTAAAGTGTGGAACCTAGCCTCGTGTCAAATATAAGACCGGGCCAAAATGGTAATACCGGTTTAAAAGATTCAAATTCTTGTTAACATCTTAAAACATGTTAACACTCCTGGCAGAAGTGATTCGTTAAAAATCACATGTCATTTTTTTAAAATGAATAAGGATTCTTTAGAAGTTTCCTAATCCAGTATAATGATCTCTGAATCCTGGATTTACATCATCAATTAAGGTGATCATATTCAACCATACGTTGTAAAATAGCGCCTACGGGCCATGCTCATTTCTATATAAGCCAAAAGACGGTGGTAGCTAGGACTCCCTGTCTAATAAAGGTAATGAACTAGGTTCAAACCTTAAAAGTCTTGATTCTCAGAAATCATAGTATATTAAATTGTCCATGTGACCAAGCCTTATGTGCTAATATATATATTGTTATTGTTATATGTTTAGGATAAATTTAATTGAAATCCTAAATTAATACGATTAATGAGTTAACCAAGTAGGGTCTCTGTTACCATGGTTAACGAGTTACCCTAAGGGGGTAATTCTATAATAAACTTTCAAATAAAATATTGTTCTTGTTTCTGTAACAGTTCAATACAAATGGCAAATTCTAATGAAGTCAATAGCCCTACAGCGGCGCCAAATGAAAACGCCCAGATTACATTGACGGGCGCCGAACTAAAAGCTATCATTGATGGTGCTGTCACTCAAGCCTTGGATAGGCAATATGAAGAATACAGTGGTACCAGGAGTAGGACCCACTCCGTATCACACTCAAAGCCAAGAACACATTCTGAGGCTCATAACAAGCCTCCTCCCAAGAAGAACGGACCAAAGAAAGACGGTGATGACCGTCAGTCCACCAACAATCAAAGTGACCCATCCCAGCACTTGGTACTGCATCAAGGACCCCGTAACAAGGGTTGCACTTACAAATACTTCGTGTCTTGCAAGCCCCGGGATTTTACAGGGGAAAAGGGGGCCGTTGATTGCATGACGTGGCTGGATGAAATGGACACAGTGGTGGACATAAGCGGGTGCGCTGAACGGGATATAGTGAAGTTTGTGTCACAGTCCTTCAAAGGTGAAGCATTGGTCTGGTGGAGATCTCTGATGGAGGCCTCCGGAAAGATCCCGTTGTATAGCATGACGTGGGATCAATTCATTGCCTTGATCAAAGACAATTACTGCCCTCAACACGAGGTGGAAAAGATTGAATATGACTTTCTGTCATTGGTAATGAAGAACCTCGACTGCCAAGCTTACCTGACAAGCTTCAATACGCTGTCCAGGTTGGTTCCCTACCTGGTAACCCCCGAGCCAAAGAGGATCGCTCGTTTTATTGGCGGGTTGGAACCCGAGATCAAGGCCAGTGTTAAAGCTTCTCGGCCAGTTACCTTCAGGTCTGTAACTGACCTTTCCTTATCCCTCACACTTGATGCGGTCCGTCAGAGATCGCTGAGGAATAAGGATACTGAGAAGAGGAAGCGAGAAGATGATGGTTCGCGTAGGTCGAACAAGAAACACCGTGGGAACGGTGATCGAAAGAAGGGATCGGAGTCGAAGAAAGATGGGCATCGTTCTGATGAGAAGCCCACGTGCAAAACTTGCAAGAAAAAGCACTTTGGAAAGTGCAGATTTGGATCAAACTCGAATAACGAGTCAAGGTCTTTTGCTTGTGGTTTGTGCAAATCCAAGGAACACAAAACCTTGGATTGCAAGAAGATGAAAGATGCGACGTGCTATCGTTGCAATGAGAAGGGCCACATAAAGACTAACTGCCCCAAGAATAACAAGAAGCCTGAGGAGGCTAAGAAGACTAACGCCAGAGTCTTCAGGATGGATGCGCAGGAGGCTGTGCAAGATGATAACGTCATAACAGGTACATTCCTTGTAAATGATGTCTTTGCAAGAGTACTTTTTGATTCCGGTGCAGATAAGTCTTTTGTGGATCAGAAGTTTTGTAAATTGTTGAATTTACCTGTCAAAACCCTAAGCGTAAACTATGAGGTAGAGTTAGCAGATGGTACCATAGAAACCGTCTCTACTGTGTTAGATGGATGTACTATATCCATTAAGAACCATTCTTTTCCTCTGTCTCTACTTCCGTTTAAATTAGCTGGTTTTGACATAGTGCTGGGTATGGACTGGTTATCTCATAACCAGGCCCAAATCGTCTGTAAACAGAAACAGGTAGTAATAAAGACTCCGTCTGGTGAGTCACTTACCATTCGGGGAGATACCCAGTACGGACTGCCTGAGCAGGTGACTATGCTCAAGGCTTCCAAGTGTTTGAAGAGGGGATGTGTCATTTACATGGCGCAAGTGATTTTGGAGGAACCTAAACCGAAGTTAGAAGACATCCCTGTCATTTCTGAATACCCAGGAGTGTTTCCTGAAGATCTACCTGGCCTACCACCAGATAGACAAGTCGAATTCAGGATCGATATCATTCCCGGAGCGGCACCAGTTGCCAGAGCACCATACAGATTGGCACCCACCGAAATGAAGGAGTTGCGGACACAGCTAGATGAACTGCTGGCTAAGGGTTTCATTCGACCTAGTTCATCTCCTTGGGGAGCGCCAATCCTGTTTGTCAAGAAGAAGGATGGATCGATGCGTCTATGCATCGACTATCGCGAGCTTAACAAGGTCACGATCAAGAATAGGTATCCATTGCCCAGAATCGATGATTTGTTCGATCAGCTTCAAGGGGCAAGTTACTTCTCAAAGATTGATTTGAGGTCTGGATACCATCAGTTGAAGGTTAAGGATGAAGACGTTCACAAGACTGCATTTAGGACTCGTTACGGTCACTACGAGTTTCTAGTGATGCCTTTTGGGCTCACCAATGCACCGGCTGCGTTCATGGATCTCATGAATCGCGTTTGCAAGCCGCACTTAGATAAATTCGTCATCGTTTTCATCGACGACATTCTCATTTATTCTAAGAACAAAGCTGACCACGAGAAACATCTTCGATGTATTCTCAAACTTCTGCATAAGGAGAAGCTCTATGCCAAATTCTCTAAGTGTGAATTTTGGCTACGAGAAGTCCAATTTCTTGGACACGTGGTCAGTGAGCGTGGTATCCAAGTGGATCCCGCTAAAGTTGAAGCTGTTATGAACTGGCAAGAGCCAAAGACGCCAACAGAAATCCGTAGCTTCCTAGGGTTGGCAGGATATTACCGGCGCTTCATTGAAAATTTTTCAAGGATTGCTGCACCCCTAACTTCCCTGACCAAGAAGAAAGTAAAGTTCGTTTGGGGTCCTAAGCAGCAAGAGTCCTTCGATGTTTTGAGACAAAAGTTGAGCAACGCTCCTGTGCTTACCTTACCTGAAGGCGCTGAAGAATTTGTAGTTTATTGTGATGCATCACACACTGGCATGGGGTGTGTGCTTATGCAGAAAGGCAAGGTGATTGCCTATGCATCACGGCAGTTAAAGGTGCACGAAAAGAATTACACCACCCATGACTTGGAATTGGGTGCCGTTGTGTTCGCACTAAAACTGTGGAGGCATTATCTTTATGGAATCAAGTTTGTGATCTTTTCTGATCACAAGAGCCTCCAGCATTTGTTTAACCAGAAAGAATTAAACATGAGGCAACGCCGTTGGATGGAAACTTTGAATGATTATGATTGTGAAATCAAATACCATCCCGGCAAAGCGAATGTAGTCGCTGATGCCTTGAGCAGAAAGGAAAGGGTTAAACCCATACGCATTAACGCCAAGCGTATGGAGATAAAGAACAGTTTGATAGAAAGGGTGTTAGCTGCACAGAAGGAAGCTGTGTTGGAAGCTAACTATCCTAATGAAAAGTTAGGAGTGACTGAGGAGCAGTTGACTCTTAGCAAGGACGGAATCTTACGGTTAAACGGACGAATATGGGTTCCAATTTTTGGAGGACTTCGTGATGTCATCCTCCAAGAAGCCCATAGTTCCAAATACTCCGTTCATCCTGGAGCTGATAAGATGTACCAGGATTTAAAGGCAAATTATTGGTGGATAGGCTTGAAAAAGTCTGTGGCCGCCCATGTAGCAAAATGCTTGACATGTGCGCAAGTCAAAGCCGAGCATCAGAAACCGTCAGGTTTGCTACAACAGCCTGAACTTCCTACGTGGAAGTGGGAAATGGTAACTATGGATTTTATTACCAAGTTACCCAAGACAAGAAAAGGCAATGATACGATATGGGTTATAGTTGACCGACTGACTAAGTCAGCTCATTTCTTACCCATCAAGGAGACTTATAGCTCCGATATGTTAGCCCAGTTATACGTTGACAAGATTGTAGCCCTACACGGCATACCTGTAGCTATTATCTCTGACCGGGATACTAGGTACACGTCACATTTTTGGAAGAGCTTCCAGCAATCTTTGGGCACACGTTTGAACTTTAGTACGGCTTACCATCCTCAGACTGACGGTCAGAGTGAGCGTACTATTCAAACGTTGGAAGACATGCTGCGTGCATGTGCGATCGATCTGGGAGGTAGCTGGGATAAGAACCTACCCTTGATCGAATTCTCCTACAACAATAGCTACCATACCAGCATAAAGGCTGCGCCTTTTGAGGCATTATACGGTAGAAAATGTAGATCGCCAGTTTGTTGGGCGGAAGTGGGAGAAGTCCAGTTATCAGGACCAGAGATCGTGTTCGAAACGACGGACAAGATTGTCCAGATTCGTAACAATCTCCAAGCTGCCCGGAATAGGCAGAAGAGTTACGCGGATCCAAGTCGTAAGGACTTTCACTTCGAAGTAGGTGACAAAGTCCTACTTAAAGTGTCACCCTGGAAGGGGGTGATGCGATTTGGTAAGAAAGGCAAACTAAGCCCGAGATACATAGGACCTTTCGAGGTTATCGAACGTGTCGGGTCAGTTGCCTACAAGTTGAACTTACCAGAAGAGCTCAGTGGAATTCACAATGTGTTCCACATTTGCAATTTAAAGAAGTGTTCCGCTGATGATTCACATGTCATGCCACATACAGATGTGCAAATAGATAAGAGCTTAACGTTTGTAGAAAAACCTTTGTCGATTGAAGATCGACAGGTAAGGAAGCTTCGAAGAAAGCACATACCTTTTGTAAAGGTCAAATGGGATGCCCGAAGAGGTCCCGAGTTTACGTGGGAGTTAGAATCCACCATGAAAGAAAAGTACCCTTATTTGTTTCAGTAAATCTCGGGTCGAGATTTATTTTAAGGGGGTGAGGATGTAACACCTCGCAAATTTCGGGTTTTATATTAAAACGACACGTGTCATGTAAGACAAAAACGCGTTGAGAACCCGGATTTAATAAAGATGTTTTTGGTAGGATTTAAAGTGGCGTCATGTTAAAATATTACCTCTGAACACCTCAATTATAAATCCCAATACCCGATATAATATTTTACACATCTATGCACCCTCAATTCAGGGAATTATTGCCAATAATGGAATTTCAAAAGTATGAGGTGATCCCACGATGAAAAGCAATGGTAAACCGATGTTTTCGGGTCTTGTATATGCAATCAAGTGAAATAATGGATGATGGTAGGGTATGTTACAGTATTAGACACTTATTGGAGGTCCCCTATTGATAAAATAAGTCCACAAGTCGTATATAACGGCTGCCCCTTCGAAACACAACAAACAAAAATCAAAAATCTGATTTATATGTCTCAGGCGGCCCGCCTGAGACTTGGTTGTTCGGAACGCGGGCCGCTTCCGGCCTACAGATACGGGAAAAACAGGCAGCAGCCTGTTTAGTGCGATTGTGACCCTCTCAACCGGTTTCTCTGCATGTGCATGGCCCCTAGACATCCCTACACACTACTTACAAGTGTTGATCAATTGTGGATGGCCCTAGACTTGGTTGTCACTCTCTTGTGGTGCTTGATTCTTGTATATAAAGGACCTTCAAGTGCAACATTCATTCACACATCATATTCAAGCATTCTGATTATTTGGGGAGCTTGCAAACTGATCAAGAGCCTTTCTAATCATCATTAATCATCTAGTAAGTTGTCTAACCCTTCTAATTTAGTTCTAGCTTTATAATTAGCATAAAAGTCAATATATCATAGTTTACGGTTGACTTCTTGATTAAGTAACGATAGTTCAGTCGTATGTCAAATTGAAAGTACCGTTAGATAGGTAATTATATGGGTATTAAACCCTTATAAGGGCAAGTACCGAATCCAGACCTAACTAGGTCGTTTGTCGGGTCAAACGTTGACCGAAAAAGTCAACAGAATTACAAAATGCGATTTAATGCACGATTAGCAATCCGCAAGGCGTGTAATCTGTTTTAAACCTAATATAACTTGGTAATGAGTATAAAAACTTGTCTACGCTTGCCCGACTCGACAAATTTCTGTTAAAACCCGGTTCGGAACCGAAAGGCGCAAAACCTTGACTTTTGCTTTGACTTCGGTTCTGACCCGTTTTAGTTTGAATTAGACATGCCTTAAAGTCTCAGTAGGGTTGGGTTACATGCTAGTATAAGTCTCTGTACTTGTTTCATTGATTATCCGATGCATGCGCACGTTTCCGTTAATCGCTTAAATTGGACCATAATGCCCTTATGACCCTACAACGAGAATTTTGAAAATGTGGAAGTACTATAATCTTAGTTACTGATTATTTAGCATGTACGTAAATTTTCACGTCAATCGGAGGTCTAGATTAGGAGATATGCGCATTAGCGTAAATAATAAGCTTTTTATTAATTAAACGGCGCGATTAGCGCATAGCCTATCTAAACCCGATTTTCGGTACCAAAACTTTTACCCACTGATGTTAAATAATATTTTGGGATTTTTGAAGATTTTTAATTATTTTTAAACTGATCTTAAGCTAGGCTTATCGCATTGATTCGGTTAATACCGAATACGCCCTTTTAGGCCATAAAACGAGTTTTACGAATCCGTTTGATACCAATCCAATTGCCACTGATTTAAAATAATAAATAGAGTGTTTTGAGCCTGTTTTGCTGATCAGAAAACTCAGAATGGTATTTTAAACAGTACGTCCCTTAAAACGGCTTTATACGCGTATTATACGCGTAGTTTGGTATTAAAACCATTTTTGCCACGTAAGACTTATTACCAAATATTATAACCTGTTAAAATTAATAATTTTGCTGATTAAATCAGACCCGTATCTCAGAAGTATTATAAATCCCTTTTATGGTCGTTAAAATGACTAAAATACCCCTACGGGGCATAATTAGGGAATAAACTCGTTATGGGCATTATGGAAGATATCATAATGATATCACAACATATTTGAAGCGTATTAACTTAGGAAACCTGTTCACGACCCTTTCGGTTACCCGTTATGCATTTTACGCGTTCGGTTCGGTTTATGTAACTAGTTTGCATAAACTAGCCGAAACGGGTCAAACGATATCATTTTTATCTCAAAATCCAGAATGTGAGTAGTAAACCCATATTAAACAAGTCTTCAAACTTGTCGGGTCTAAATCACATTCTATCCGGTCTTCGCTTAATCGTGCGTACGAACCGTATCTTTGAAACTAGCCGGTCTAAGCTTAAGCATAATTAAAGACCCGCTAGGATTCTAATAGGTTATATTTAACCTTCGTTCCAGATTAGGAGAAACAGTAAAAGCTACCTGCTATTTGATTATTGTGACTATACTTTGCATCAAGGTAAATACTTTTAACTTATTTTCCCTATACGGGCTTGGGTTACGGTACATAGCGTACCGCTTGATCGGGCATCAAATCTTCCACGCTTAGTGGTTAATTGAATAATTTGATCGGCTCGTTTTAAACAGATGTGTTTACTTTACAGCCTTTGGGGGGTTAATGACCATGTCCCGGATATCCTCGGCATTATCTTACGAGATTGCCACGACCTGAGCACGGGGTGTAGGCGTACTCCCGTGTATAACTCACTTACAGTGGTGTGTCTATTGATCTTTAACCCGGATACGTCCGGGCTACTGAACGCATAAGTAACATGTAAATCGTTAACAAGATTATCATATAAAATAATTCTCCCAAGTTAAACAAAATGTTTATGCCATGTGCATCCAAACAAATTTTCAATCATTTTATAAAATGAGTCAGTTGAATGTATTTACCAGTGTAAACTGACGTATTTTCCCAAAAAGATTAAATGCAGGTACTAGGCGAAATAGGCTGGGAGTCTCCTAAGCATCACTAGAAGTCTCGCAAACTTAAGATGCCGATGTCTGTTGAACCATAAACAATATTTTTATTATTCGATCCTACTGTGGATAAACACCGGATAATTATGACTTTGTTTACAATAAATAAATTCGGTTGTATCTTATTTAAATTTGCTTCCGCTGTGCATTATTATATTGTGTTGTTTGACTATTACGTTGCCAACCACGTCACGATACTCCCCCACCGGGCCCACCGGTGACACGTGGAAATCGGGGTGTGACAATGGGGATCAATCCAATTCCTGAAAGGTTAAAAGAAGCATGTCTATGCAAGGGATTTGGATCCACACTCACAGGATCTGCTCTTAAATGGCTGCTAAGTCTTCCCCCTTACTCTATTACTTCATTTGCTAATTTAGTTAATTTGTTTAATAGTCAATTTTCTTGTAGTAGGAAATTTGAACAATTAACTAGTGATTTATATAGGGTAACTCAAGGTCAAAATGAATCACTTAGAGATTATATCACTAAGTTTAGTCAAGAATCCTTAGATATCCCTAACTTGGATATTGCTACGGCTGTAGAAGCCTTTAAAATGGGATTGCTTAGGGATTCATTGTTCTATGATGATCTTGTTATGACCCCTTGCAGGAATCTTGATGAAGTAAGAACCAGGGCCCTTAGGTTCATCCGCCTAGAGGATGATAAAAGGATCCAGGATAGATTGACAGGATCCTCAAAACAGGAGAAGCAAGGATCCTACTTCAGGAACAACAAATCGAAGTCTTATAACATATCTGATAACCAGAAAGTGCATGCAGTGGAACAAGTAGAGGATGATGAAGATTATCCTCCTATTTCTGAATACTGTTTTTCTGTTGATAACAATGAACTAATCCTTGCAATGCAGAATCTAGGTGAGAAAGCTAGGTGGCCAAGGAAGAGTGATAAACCAGCTGCTACAAAGGATAAATCCAAGTGGTGTGCTTATCATGAGGATTTCGGGCATCTCACTGAAGAGTGCATCGCACTAAGAAAGGAAATTGGTTACTTGTTGAGCAAGGGGCATTTGAAAGAGCTTTTGGGACGAAAGAAGTCAAGGATCCAGGATCCTGAAAGGATCCCGGAAAGGGCCCCTGCTCCTCCAGCAGATGCATAAGTCATAAACTTCATATCCGGTGGATCAGACATTTGTGGTACCTCCTTTTCAGCAGCAAAAAGACATGCTAAGGAAACCAAGATGGATAATGGAGACAGACCCGTCCGGACCTCCGTTGTCACCCAGGATAAAGTCATTACCTTTGATGAGGATGATCGTGTTGATGTCCAGGATCCTCATCATGATGGTCTTGTAATTACATTATTTATATCTAACCACTTTGTTCGCAGGATCCTTATAGATGGAGGAAGCTCTGTGAACATCATTCAGCTTGATGTCCTCAAGAAGATGAATATCCCGGAGTTCGATATTATCCCAAGATCCTCAGTACTTGTGGGATTCAGTGGAGAAACTAAGAATACATTGGGGGACATCAAACTCCCAATCTATATTGAAGGATTGCATTCTTATCAAAAATTTTGTGTTATAGATTGCTTATCATGTTGCAATGTTATCCTTGGCAGGCCATGGATACATGATATGAAGGCAGTTCCATCCACCTATCATCAATGTGTAAAGCTTCCAAGTCCTTGGGGAGTGGTGAAAATTGAGAGTGATCAACAAGAAGCTAAGAATTGCTATACATCCTCAATGAAGCCAGCCTCAAGACCAAGGGAGCAATAGCAATTAAAGTATCCTTCAAGAGATGTCTTGGAGGCAAGAGAACAGGATTTGAAAGAAATCCTCATGGATCCTGAGGATCCTGAATCCAATATCTTTATAGGATCAGGGATCCTTAGCGACATCGAACAGGAGCTAGTATCCTTCCTTAAGAGGAGGAAATCCACCTTTGCCTGGAAACATGAAGACATGACAGGTATATCTAAGGATGTAATTACTCACAAACATGGCATTGACAGGTCATTCAAGCCAATTCATCAAAAGAGGAGGAAGTTTGCACCTGAAAGGAATGCTATTATCCAGGAAGAGGTAGACAAACTACTTCGGGCAGGTATGATTAGAGAGGTTAAGTATCCAAGATGGTTAGCCAATGTGGTTGTTGTTCAAAAGAAAAATGGAAAATGGAGGGTATGTGTCGATTTTACTGACTTAAACAAGGCATGTCCCAAGGATCCTTTCCCATTGCCCCACATTGACTCCATGGTGGATGCTACCGCGGGTCATGAGTTGTTGACTTTTATGGATGCTTCGTCTGGATTTCAGCAAATTCAGATGGAACCATCTGATCAAGAGGATACAACCTTTATGACCCCAACTGGTATATACTGTTATATCGCTATGCCATTTGGATTAAGGAATGCAGGTGCTACTTATCAAAGGCTTGTCAATATGATGTTCAAGGAGCAAATTAGACACACTATGGAAGTCTATATAGATGACATGGTGGTCAAGTCCAAGAAGGCTGAGGATCACCTTAAAGACTTGGAGGAAGCATTCAATATCCTTGATAAATTTAATATGAAACTAAATCCTTCCAAGTGTCATTTTGGTGTTAAGGCAGGTAAATTCTTAGGCTATATGGTGACAAAGAGGGGCATTGAAGCAAGTCTAGAACAAATCAAGGCTATTGTGAATATCAAATCTCCTGCCAATGCTAAAGATGTGCAAAGATTGACAGGCAGGATCGCGGCCTTGAACAGATTCATATCCAAATCCTCAGAAAAGTGCAAGGAATTCTATGACATCCTGAGGAAGAACAAGAAATTTGAATGGACTGAGAAGCATGAAAGTGCCCTCAAAGCTCTTAAGGATTACCTATCCTCAGCCCCTGCCTTGATGAAACCAGAAAAAGGAGATGTATTATCCTTGTACCTAGCAGTATCCTCAAAAGCAGTAAGTGCGGTCCTTGTTAAGGATCACCAAGGTACACAACATCCTGTCTATTATGTAAGTAAGAGTTTACTTGATGCTGAATCCAGGTATTCACACTTAGAAAAACTTATCCTTGCATTAATTATGGCATCTACTAAATTAAGACATTATTTTGAGACTCATGTCATTATTGTTAAGACTAATTTTCTGATTAAGAATGTTCTCAGGAAACCTGAAATGTCAGGAAGGATGGCTAAGTGGGCAGTGAAGCTAAGTGCATATGATATAAGATATGAACCAAGGACTGCCATCAAATCCCAAGCCTTAGCTGACTTTGTGGTAGATTTTAGTAGTGATTTGCAAAAGGAGGCTGAATTAGAAGTCCAACAGCTTGAGGAAACCAAGGATCCTTGGATACTGTTCACTGATGGATCCTCCAATGTAAACGGAACAGGGCTTGGAATACTACTAAAATCGCCACAGGGGGACATAATACCCCACTCCATAGCTTGTGAATTTCAAACTACCAACAATGAGGCTGAATATGAAGCCTTGATAGCTGGTTTGCAAATCGCTAAGCATATGAGGATAAGGTATCTTGAGGTACACGTAGATTCTTTATTAATCACTAATCACTTTAATGGATCCTATGCTGTTAAAGGTGAAAAGCTAATCAAATATTTAGAGATAGTCAAAGAATTGGTGTTTTGGTCAAAAATTACCTAAGCAATTAAGTGATCAAATTAGTTAAGTGAGGTAGTGTGCTAGCAATATGTGTGAAAAATGTGTTAACAAAATTAGATATGAAAACAGTTTCAGGATACGGCTCAGGATATAGAGCTGTATCTATGATCAAACAATGAGCGAAAATGTAAAGGTGGACACGTGATGTACGAGGAAAGCCCTTGATCAATCTAGATCGCCGGCATAAAACCTCGGGAGCTGACAATCGCAGCTGCCTTGTTCTTCTATTGCTTCAAGTATCAGGATACAGTGCAGGATGTGGTGCGGATCGACTACGTGTTACAATGTAATTCGAATACAAGTGTTGTGTGTAGTGTTTTGCGATGAGCTAGAGAGAAAGTGTTCAAAAATATGTGAGTTGAGTGACCTAATCTGATCCGCCCCCATCTATTTATAGTAAAACAAATGTAACTAACTATCCTACATAACCGGGATCCAATGAATATTCCTTAGTTGAACGTTGGAGACCTAGTCTTTCGGGCTCAACGTCTCTCCTTTAACAAACACGCCCGAGTCTTGAGGAAATGAAGTCCATTTGACCGTTAGCAAGTCCCATTCTTTAACCTGCACGTGATTAATTCGATATACCTCAGGATATCACCCAGGATGTTAGCAATATCCCCGTCCAGTATCCTGATCATAGAGAAACAATAAAAAGTAGGATATTAGTCAGCATGTACACTCAGAAAATGGCCCATAACAATTGTCCCCAAATATATCGGTTGGTATACCAATCCAACGGATATATTTCAAAAGTCTTATCCCATAATTCAAGGCATTTAAAATGAAGCGACGATCGAGATCACATCATAACCTCCAACACGCTTTTTACTCAATGGAGATCCATAATGCCCCTATATCTTCTCTCTTCTTGTTTGAAAAGCAGATATCTTCAACAGAGCCTTCAGGTAATTCTCCATTTCTCATTTACTTTCTATCAATTTTCATCGCCTTATTCGTAATGGATGCCGAGACCTTCACCCAGCAGAATCTCCTCAAAAATCCCGAAAAGGAGATCTGTGCTTTCGACAACGCAGACATTGCGGCTTTGAGAGCTTTCGGCGCTTTCCCAGATAACACGGTCTTTAGACCGTTCGATCGGATGTTTCTTCCACTGATTGGGTTTGCTTTCCAGCATATCCTTTTTCGCTAGGTCTTCGATACCCTTTTCCCAAATTCATGATGCAATTCTTCCGAACCACCGGCATCTCTTTTGCTCAAACCATGCCCATGGTTTGGAGAGTATTAATTGTACTTAACCAAATCAAAAACCTTCATTGCCCCGATCTCTGCATCGAGGATTTGCCTATTGCTTATCGCCTCCGATCCCATGGCTCTAGCCGGTTCTTGCTTTTCTCGACCTCTAGCAAACCCCTTATTCTTAAAGCCACCAAAAACGAAGACGGATGGCAACGCAAGTTTTTCTTTGTCAAACGAGACTCCATTGCTGAGGGTACCAACCTTCCGGTGGAGTGGTTAACCACCGGTAGGGTCATAAATATTCTCATGGACCGTTTGGTTTTTATCTCCTACTAATATCCTTCTTTTTGATCCTTATGCAGTGAACTTCAAGGAAGTAGCTCCCCCTACCGCTGAATCAGAAGAAAGAATCCACACTGTTTACCGACTACCTGCAATAGACAGGACTTTCACCACACACGTCCCGTGTTCCAGTCAATACTCGTCATCTGAAATGTCTGGTAAGGATTACTTTCAAAATAATTAGTCAAAACAGTATAATAAAATAAAGAGTAATAATGATGTAAAACTTTTCCCTTTATGCAGCACCGGCCAAGATCCCTGAAGTCTTTGACCTCGATGAGTTGGACAGTTACTCTGATCAGGTTCAGATCAAAAAGGAAGCTAGTCCCAAGGCCACAGCCTCATCCAAACCCAGCAGTTCCAAAGCCATCATCATTCCCAAACCTTCACCGGCTACCAAGCCCCGGAGTTCAAGTTCCTGCAAAAGGAAAGAGCCTGATTCCCCTGTCATTTCTGACACATTTCCTTATGAGAAGCACGGGTTTATTGAAGCTAGCGGGTTCATGACTTCTTTTCTTAACCAGGTTAGTATTCTTGAACCATATCCTGCAGCTTATATCATTCACATGTATTTATCAAAATCAATACCTGTCCTCTTACTTTTTGCAGGGTCTCGAGCGTTTGGTTCATCTATATCAAGAATCCTGCGGGCTCAACAAGACGCTTGAGTCTAAGTTAAAGAAGGCGGAAGTCGCGATCTCCGATCAAGGCATGATTGCTGCTGCTAAATCTCGTCATTACGAGGAGAAATTCAAGGCAATGACTCAAGAACATCGGACCGCTCTCAACAAAGCTATTCTCCAAGCCCAAGCTGATCTTGACGCTGCCCATGCGCAACATGAACGGGATATGGTCAGCTACCGGGAAAGCCTCAAGAGTTCCGTCATCATTTCTCTCCTCCAAGCCAGGTTGAAGATGGCTCATGAAGCCAAAATATTAGGTTTTGAATGCCCTTCTTGGGACGTTGGTGCCTGGGAAACCAAGCTAAAGAACCTCGGCGGCACTTCTTCCAAACCAGCTGCCGAAGAGTCTTCCAAACCAGCTGCCGAAGAGTCTTCCAAAGCAGTTGAAAAAGCAACCGATGCTGAGAAGGATACTGAGGCGGATGCCAAGACGGATGCTGCTGAAATCATTATGGACGAAGAAGACGCTGCCCTCTAAAGCTTATTTCCTTTAAATTGTTTGAACAATTTAATGTTTTATGAACAATCTTTATTTCTGCATCAAAACAATTCAATAACCGAAGGTGGATGGGTCCTGGGTTTCAGGATGAAACCTTCGGTTATCAACTAGTATTGATTGTTTCAAATAATTTTATCTTTCATATTTCTCGCTATTATCTTCCGTCTTTCTTAGTACAGATCTCAGTTTTACAAAATTTCGTACAATTATCTTTCAAAAATATCCTGATCAATATGCTCAATGATATATAATAAAAATTGTTATTAGATTCTTTCAACTTCGTAGAAAGCTTTTTAAAGAGTAAAAACAATCTATCTTTCCAAAACCTGTTTTGATAATACTTAAATGATCAAAGTTTCAAACTAGTATCAGTTTCAAATATTTTTATCAAATATTCTAAGAAGTATTTAAAAACATATTTTGAGAATATATCAGGATATTTAACCTTTTACCAAACATGGTATTATTAAAAACTTAAACGATGCTTTCAAAGGAAAGATCATACCAGGAATAGGGTATAAACCTATTACCAAACTTCAATCCCTTTGCAACTCTTCCAATGGAGATGTCCCCTGTCTGAGACACTTAGTGCATTAGTTCCGAACCTTATCCTTTGAGCTTTACGTCATTGCCTCGGTAGGAATGTCCCCTGTGTACAATGTCTTCAAATACTTAGAAATCTTCTAAATATCAGTTTCCATTGTATAGGCAATTTTTTCATGACACAGGGGTAAAACCCAAAAATGTCTTGGAGATAAATTCCTTGTATCCTGGGGAAAATCCCAAATTTTCGTGCGCTACAGGCGGGAGTGTATAAACTCCAAGACTTAGAAAGGTGAAAACCTTTAAACCTTAGAGAGTATGAAAATACCCTTTCGTGAGAGAGGGTGATCAATCCTCATATACCTTTAGGATTCAGGATATAGCCAACAATAACGAAATTGTCAGCCACTTTTACATGGACTGGTCCCGCCACCTTGAACTATCCCTGAATAACTTGCGCTCCAGGCGGAGTGTTTAAACCCAATTCGGAAGAAAGGTGAATACCTTTAAACCTGTGAAGGGATCAGGATCTCTTATACGTGAGAGAGGGGGCCAATCCTCTAATCTTCCGAAGTATCATGAGTGAGCATCCTGGAGCTATATCCTGAAGCATATACTGCAAAACATCCTTAAACTAAGGTGGGTGTTAGCTTGGCTAACACCCCTCCGATGCTTAAGTTAGTATTGGGTTTCAAAGAATAAATTAAACCAAACATATTTAAAAAAGATAGAATTCATACCATCCTGAGTTAGAAATCAAATTCTAGACTCACTTGAAATAAAGCTTAAGGTGTATAGCATTCCAAGATCTCGGTAGCATATCCCCTTCCATATTCTTGAGTCTATATGCTCCTTTCCCTGCTTCTGATTCAACTTCATATGGTCCTTCCCATTTTGGGGCTAACTTGCCATCGGCAGGATTAGTAGTATTCTGAAAAGCCTTTCTTAACACCCAATCTCCAACCTTAAATCTTCTGGTCCTAATATTCTTGTTATATGCTCTGGATATTCTTTGTTGATATGCTGCCATCCTTAGCCTTACTGCATCCCTTTTTTCATCTATAGTATCCAAATCCTGACTCAAAGCTTTAGGATTCTGTTCAGGATCACTTAGGGTAGATCTTACAGTAGGTATTGCCATTTCCGTTGGAACCATTGCTTCTGCTCCAAATACCAAGGAAAATGGGGTTTGGCCTGTTGCGTTCTTTACCGTTGTCCTATCAGCCCACAAAACAAAGGGTAATTCTTCTGCCCATCTTCCTTTTTTGGCTCCAAGCCTCTTCTTTAAGTTATTGACAATTATCTTGTTTGAGGATTCTGCTTGTCCATTCGCTTGAGGATGTACTGGGGTAGATGTTATCATTTTGATTTCCCAACTTTTGCAAAAGTCAGTAATTCTCTTGCTTATAAACTGAGAACCATTGTCACAGATTATGTCGGCTGGTACTCCAAATCTGGTCAGGATATTTCTCTTTATGAAGGATACTACTTCTTGATCTCTAACTTGAACAAATGCTTCTGCTTCAACCCACTTGGAGAAATAATCCGTCATTGCCAACATGAAAACCTTTCCTCCTGGAGCTTTTGGAAGCTTTCCCACTATATCCATACCCCACTTCATAAACGGCCAAGGGGAAACAATAGGGTACAGCGGTTCAGCAAGCTGATGTAATATGTTACTATGTCTTTGACATGCGTCACATCTTCGAGCATATTCTGCGGCATCTTTTCTCATTGTCGGCCAATAATATCCTGTCCTTAATACTTTTGAGAATAATGACCTGCCCCCAGTATGGTTACCACAATCCCCTTCATGTATATCCTGAAGTACTTCTTTGGCTTCAGGATCCTCCAAACACCTCAAATACGGTCCTGCAAGAGATTTCTTGTATAAAACATTATTTATAATAATGAATCGTGATACCTTCATCCTAAATGCCTTAGGATTTTCATTTTCGGGGATGTGTCCTTCCTTGAGATATCTCATGATTGGAGCCGTCCAAGATTCAGGATCCTCTTCATGATACTCTGCTCCAGGATCCTGAATACCCGCTACTTCTTTATCCCGAGGATTCGTTGCAGGATACAAGACATGTATTATTGGTATTTGGGTTCCTTCTGGTATCCTAATCGATGATCCCAGATTTGCTAAGGCATCTGCTTCAGCGTTATCCTCTCTTGGTACCTGTTCAAGTGTAAAAACATCGAAATATTCTACTAATTTTTTGAGAATATCGAGGTATTCGATTAATTTCTCACCCTTAACTGCATAGGATCCATTAAAATGGTTAGTAATTAACAAGGAGTCAACATATACTCGCAAATTCTTGATACTCATACTCTTAGCCAATTCTAATCCTGCAATTAAAGCTTCATATTCTGCCTCATTATTAGTAGCAGGAAATTCACACCTAATGGCCTGGGGTAATATGTCCCCCTGTGGCGATTTTAGTAGTATACCTAAACCCACACCTCTTATATTGGACGCACCATCAGTATATAATGTCCAGGATCCTGAAGATTCTCCTAACTGTTGAACTTCTAGGTCTACCACATCCTGAATATCACTACTGAAATCAGCCACAAAGTCAGCTAAAGCCTGAGACTTTATGGCATTTCTAGGTTCATATACTAAATCATAAGCACTTAACTTTACTGACCATTTGGCCATCCTGCCTGACATCTCTGGTTTCCTAAACACATTTTTCACAGGATAATTCATTTTAACATGGATCCTATGTGTCTCAAAATAATGTCTAAGCTTTGTCGATGCCATGACTAGAGCTAATATCAATTTTTCTAAATGAGAATACCTAGTTTCAGCATCTAACAAACTTTTACTAACATAATATACAGGATATTGCTGACCTTCATGATCTTTTATAAGAACGGCACTTACAGCATTCCCTGATACAGCGAGGTATAGGGATAGTGGTTCACCATTTTCAGGCTTCATCAATAGAGGTGCGGTTGAGAGATATCGCTTCAAATCCTGCAAGGCTGCTTCATGCTTTGCTCCCCATTCAAATTTCTTATTCTTCTTGAGGATATCATAGAATTCCTTGCATTTTTCTGAGGATCTTGAAATAAATCTATTCAAAGCTGCTACTCGGCCTGTCAACCTTTGTACGTCCTTCATATTTGAGGGTGATTTTATATCCAGGATAGCTTTGATCTGCTCTGGGCTTGCTTCTATCCCCCTTTTTGTCACCATATATCCAAGAAACTTTCCTGCCCCCACTCCAAAATGGCACTTAGCAGGATTCAGCTTCATGTTGTATTGATTCAAGATGTCAAATGCTCCCTTGATATCCCGGAGGTGATCCTCAGCTCTTTTAGATTTTACCACCATATCGTCAATATATACCTCCATGGTGTCCCCCAGCTTATCTTTGAACATCATGTTTACCAATCTCTGGCATGTTGCACCTGCATTTTTCAAACCGAAAGGCATAGCAGTATAGCAATATATACCTGTTGGTGTCATGAAAGTAGTATCCTCCTGATCCGAAGGCTCCATTTGAATCTGCTGAAATCCTGAGGATGCGTCCATGAATGTTAATATTTCATGTCCAGCAGTAGCATCTACCATTGCATCGATATGAGGGAGAGGAAATGGATCTTTAGGACAAGCCTTGTTCAAGTCCGTGTAGTCCACACAGACTCTCCATTTCCCGTTTTTCTTCTGTACCACAACTACGTTTGCTAACCATCTTGGAAACTTGACTTCTCTGATCATCCTGGACTTCAACAATCTTTCAACTTCCTCTTGGATAATTGCATTCCGCTCAGGAGCGAATTTTCTTCTTTTTTGCTGAACAGGCTTGAATGATTTGTCAATTCCAAGCTTGTGAGTGATAATGTCTTTGGATATGCCTGTCATATCCTCATACTTCCATGCAAACGTTGACATCCTGCATTTCAAAAAGTTAGTTAACTGCTCTTCAATATCCTGAGGGATATTGGTTCCTACGAGCACCAAGATATCAGGATTATCCTGATCCAGGATAATTTTCTTCACATCCTGATCCGAATCCTCCACAATATCCGGGGCCCGCATCTTTAATTGCTATGCTATACTAGGCTTAGTTGAGGATTTCATCGAGGATGAGTAGCATTCTTTCGCTTCCTGTTGATCACTTTCCACCTTGACAACCCCCCAAGGGGTAGGGACCTTGATGCATTGGTGATATGTTGATGGCACAGCCTTCATATCGTGAATCCATGGTCTTCCCAGTATGATGTTGTAGCAGGATAAGGAGTCCATCACACAGAAGCGTTGTATTGAGTTGACCCCTTCAACATATACTGGTAACTTTATTTCCCCTACGGTATTCCTAGCTTCTCCACTGAAACCAACGAGCACAGTGGACTTCGAAGTGATATCCATCGGAGACACGTTCATCCTCTTCAATGTTTCCAGCTGAATTATATTGACAGAACTACCGTTGTCTACCAGTATCCTGCGTACAAAATGGTTAGCCACATACAATGTTATCACTAAAGCATCATGGTGAGGATCCTGAATAGTATCCCTGTCATCACTATCGAAAGTGATCACTTTATCAGTTGTGAGGGTAGTCATCCTGACTGGTCTGTCTCCCCTCTCGCTCTTAGCTTCCTTGGCATGTCTTTTGGCCACCGAATACGAAGTCCCACAAATGTCGGATCCTCCTGAAATAAAGTTAATTATCTTGGCATCTGCTGGGGGTGATGCTGCTCGTTCAGGATCCTTCGCGGGATCCTGCCCTTTATTCTTCTTTTTTCCCAGCAAGTCCTTCAGATACCCCTTGCTTAACAGGTAACTTATCTCTTTCCTTAAAGCAATGCAATCCTCGGTCATATGTCCGAAGTCTTCGTGGAAGGCACACCATTTGGATTTATCTATCCAATCAGCTTTCTGCTGGTTCTTTCGAGGCCACCTAGCTTTGTCCCCTAAGCCCTGCATAGCATACATTAATTCAGGTATATTAACAGAAAAGCAGTATTCAGATAAGTCAGGATATTCTTCAGGATCCTCGTCTTCAACAACATTCACTTTCTTGTTATCATTTCTGCCATATGGCCTGGAGCGATATGGCTTATATGAGGTTTCTGATTTCCTGTTAGTTGATTCATAGGTTGAGGTAGAATTCATCCTCTCCTGCATCTTCTTGTCATCTTCCAGACGGATATATCTCAAAGCCCTGTTACGAGCTTCGTCGAGATTCCTGCAGGGATTCATTACAAGATCCTGATAAAACTGAGAATCCTTTTGTAATCCCATCTTAAAAGCTTGCACAGTTGTTGCAACATCAAGATGTGGGATATCCAAGGATTCTCGACTGAATTTGTTCACATAATCCCTCAGGGGTTCCTGAGGCCCTTGAGTTATCCTGTAAAGATCACTGGTTAGTTTCTCAAAACTCTGACTACAAGAAAATTGATTGTTAAATAAATTAACCAAATGAGCAAACGAAGTAATTGAGTGAGGAGGGACGTTTAACAGCCATTTTAAGGCTGATCCTGTCAGGGTAGAACCAAATCCCTTGCACGAGCATGCTTCCTTGAGCTCCGGAGGGATAGGGTTAATCTCCATTCTTTCCCTATACTGGGCAATATGCTCTTCAGGATCCGTAGTCCCATCATACAGCTTCATGTTGGGAGTCTGAAATCTTTTTGGGGTTTCAGCATCACAGATGGGATATGCAAAGCGGGATATCCTGTGGTTGTCTTGGGATACTTCTGGAATTGGCTGGACCACTCCAGGTACACTGGATATCATGTCCTTCAATTTCTGGAGCTCCCTGGTAAATGTTGACGTCATACCTGCATCCTGCAAAGAGCCATTGTTGTTAGTAGCAAGAATATTATTATTTGACACATTACCGTTCTGAGGATTTTGGCCATATCCTGAAGCATATCCTGAACTTCTCACAGTCGATATCCTGACCGAAGAGGGTATCTCAGGGGTATGATTCTGAGAATGGCTTAGGACGATATTCCCCCTATTATCCTCAGTGTAAACTGGGGAACTGAAGTTCAAAGCCCTGGGCTGTATAGGAGTGACAGTTTCTTCAGCGGGTCTACTCGAGCTAGCTTTTAAGAGTTGTATTTCTCTTAACAGCATTTGATTAGTTTCCTGTTGATGCCTCGTTTGTTCCTGCACACTTCCAAATAAAGTCAAAATTTCATCATTAGAGGCTAAAACGGGAGCAGATCCCTGGACACTCCGAGTAGGGATAACATCTTGAGATTGTGAAGAAAACGGCATCCTTGGAGGAGGTGGTGGAAGCACCGAACCAGTAGTAGCAGAGGTTGTAGCAGACATAGTGGAAGAGCTCATGTTTGATCTTGAGGCCATTGTAAACAATGTGGCAAAAAGTTTTGAAAATTGAAAACCGATTAACGATTTTACAAAGATTTTTAGTAAAGGTAGCACCACTTGCCCCACGGTGGGCGCCAAATTGTTTTGGTCAAAAATTACCTAAGCAATTAAGTGATTAAATTAGTTAAGTGAGGTAGTGTGCTAGCAATATGTGTGAAAAATGTGTTAACAAAATTAGATTTGAAAACGGTTTCAGGATACGGCTCAGGATATAGAGCTGTATCTATGATCAAACAATGAGCGAAAATGTAAAGGTGGACACGTGATGTACGAGGAAAGCCCTTGATCAATCTAGATCGCCGGCATAAAACCTCGGGAGCTGACAATCGCAGCTTCCTTGTTCTTCTATTGCTTCAAGTATCAGGATACAGTGCAGGATGTGGTGCGGATCGACTACGTGTTACAATGTAATTCGAATACAAGTGTTGTGTGTAGTGTTTTGCGATGAGCTAGAGAGAAAGTGTTCGAAAATATGTGAGTTGAGTGACCTAATCTGATCCGCCCCCATCTATTTATAGTAAAACAAATGTAACTAACTATCCTACATAGCCGGGATCCAACGAATATTCCTTAGTTGAACGTTGGAGACCTAGTCTTTCGGGCTCAACGTCTCTCCTTTAACAAACACGCCCGAGTCTTGAGGAAATGAAGTCCATTTGACCGTTACCAAGTCCCATTCTTTAACCTGCACGTGATTAATTCGATATACCTCAGGATATCACCCAGGATGTTAGCAATATCCCCGTCCAGTATCCTGATCATAGAGAAAAAATAAAAAGCAGGATATTAGTCAGCATGTACACTCAGAAAATGGGCCATAACAATTGGCACTCTCTTTTGTATCCTTTAGTTTGACAAAGGTACCAAGGGAAGAGAATGCAGAGGCTGATGCATTAGCTAATCTAGGATCATCCTTGAAGATCCCGGAAGATACAAGAATCCCTATTATCCATATCCTGACCCCTGCTATCGAGGATCATGTAGCTATGGAGATAGGAGAAGATTCTGCAATCATCCCTAGTGATGATACTCAATCTCATTCAGGATCATGGATCCTCCCAATCATGAGATACATACAACATGGAGAAATTCCTACAGGAGAAAACCCAAGGGCTTTCAAAACTAAGGTATCTCAATTTACAATATTGAATAATATGTTGTATAAACGATCTCTTGCAGGACCATATCTGAGATGCATTGAGGATCCTGAAATCCAAGAAGTCCTAAAGGATTTCCATGAAGGAGATTGTGGAAACCACACTGGGGGCAGGGCATTATTCTCAAGGATCTTGAGGACAGGATACTATTGGCCCACTATGAAGAAGGATGCTGTGGAGTATGCCAAGAAGTGTGATCCTTGTCAGACCCATAGTAATATCCTTCACCAACCAGCAGAACTCTTGCATCCTATATCCTCTTCCTGGCCATTCATGAGATGGGGAATGGATATAGTTGGAAAGCTTCCTAAGGCACCTGGTGGAAAAGTATTCATGCTTGCTATGACTGATTACTTCTCTAAGTGGATAGAGGCTGAAGCCTTTGCTCAAGTCAGAGAAAAGGAAGTTATATCCTTTATTAAAAGAAACATTATTACTAGATTTGGTATCCCTTCTGAGATTATTTGTGATAATGGATCCCAATTTATTGGGAATAAAACCACTAACTTTTGTGACAGCTGGGGGATTAAGATGATAACATCAACACCAGTCCACCCGCAAGCTAATGGACAGGCAGAATCATCCAACAAGATCATCATCAACAATTTGAAGAAGAAGCTTGGATCCAAGAAAGGAAAATGGGCAGAAGAACTACCTTATGTGCTTTGGGCTGATAGGACAACTCCCAAGAATGCTACAGGCCAAACTCCATTTTCTTTGGTATTTGGGGCAGAATCAGTGATCCCTACAGAGATGGTGGTTCCAACTGCAAGAACAAGTATTCATGATCCTGAAGAGAATGCTGAAAACTTGGTTCAAGACTTGGATACTATAGAGGAAATCAAGGACTTGGCAAGGATAAGGATGGCCAGTTATCAACAAAGGATGGCTGGAGCTTACAACAGAAATGTCAGGATCAGGAAATTCCAAGTTGGTGATATGGTATTAAGGAAAGCATTTCAAAATACCACCAATCCTGCTGATGGAAAGCTAGCACCAAAGTGGGAAGGCCCCTATTTGATTGAAGCTGAAGCAGGAAAGGGGGCATATCGATTGCTAACAATGGAAGGTGATTTGCTACCAAGAGCTTGGAATGCTGTCCATTTGAAGAAATATTTCATGTGATCAGGATCCATGATCCTTACCAGACAAGTATCCTTGAAGGATCCTTACAGGGCAGAGGATCCTCATTTTGGTAATGATCTAATCTCAAACTATTTCATTTTTTAATTATCCTATACAAGGATAAGGATCCTGCATCCTTTATCCTCCTTTCACTTGATTCTGAGTTTTGAAGGTTCAAGTATCCTTAACTAAAGATTGAGTATCCACAGAAGTATCCAGTTATTTGGGCTTGACCCCAGTTATTTGGGTTAGTCCCCAGTTTGGGCTTGTCCCCAGTTTCGCCAGTAGCGCACGATGATCCTGGTATAGTTCATGGCAATGGGACCAGTACTCGCTTTAGGGGCTGACAATTTCATTGTACTGGCTATATTCAGGATCCTACGTATAATGGTAGACGTACCCATACATCTGTTCCTAAGGTTTCTAACGTTTTCACGTTAGCTAAGGTTTTGGCATTTTCATGTCACTAAGTTTGGATAGTCGCCAGTGAGGGCTATACTCCAGTTTACACACGATCCTTTGGGCTTGTCCCCAGTTATCCTTTGGGCTTGTCCCCAGTATATTGGGCTTGTCCCCAAAATTGTTTGGCTTGTCCCCAGTTGCTAACTTTTATCTTATATTGGCTTAGTCCCAAGTTGTATCTTATTTCAGGTTTGTGGAGATAAATGACTAAGGATCCTTGATCCTTATCTTCAACTAAGGTTTGTATTTTGGTTATCCTGATTATAAGTGTTAAAGGTTAGGATCCTAACTCAGATTCTCAGGTATGATCCTTAACTATTTTGATTTCATTATTTATCTAATTGACCCTTATCCTTTGACAACTGAACTTATGATCCATAAACTATATTACTTTTCAGAACTTATCGATTATGGGATATGTGATCCTTGATCATATCCTAAACTTTTAGGGGATATTTCTTAAATTTTTTTTTACTTGATAAGTTTAAACAAAATGAACATTACAACAATTGGAAAGTGAAATATTAACAAGGATATCAACACATGATAAGCCAAAAAAGTTAAAGTTATTTTATTCACAAAAGTTTAAACCATTTAAGGTTGTCAAAATTGCCAACCCACATTTCTACCAGCAAAACGTGGCCCGTCCACATGGGTTGGCAAAGGGTGTCCATCGTTGATAGGTCTTTCAAGTGCAGGAATCAAAAGACGACAGGATCACAATGACTTCATCCCCCAAACAGAGGATCCCTCCACCATTTGTAATCCTACCTATTGTTTGAAGGATCCGTGATCCTTAGCCCTAATTACTATTGTTTAAGTACAACCCATCATTGTTCAACAAAAAACACCAAATAACCAAACTTAAAAAATGGGCTCCGGCTACGTCTAGAAATGTCCTTCATCGCCCATTCATGCAGCCTATGCCTTCGCTGCATCACCATCCCCTCCAGCTCCAGTATCCTTCGTATGATCCTTGCCACTGCCACTAGCCTCGATTGCCAGAACCTCGTCAGCCTCATCCTCATCCTCCAACTCAGCCAGCCTAGCCTTCCAGCCCTCCATATCCCAGTTGCTCCTGTCAAAGGCAGGATCCTCAGCTTCTTGAGCCATCTGTAGCTTGGTCTTGTACATGGCAATGGCAACGGAACTTTGGCATCCTGTATGATCTCGTGCTTCTCATAATCAGCATTGATCTGAGTCGCAACTATCTGAGCTTTGGCATCATTGAGATCCTTTTCAAGGGAAGCAATCTTGTGATCCTTGAGTACCGCCACCTTTTGGAGATCAGAGTATTTCTCCTCAAGCTCCTCAACATTCCCAACATAGTCTTCGATCTCAGCAAATTTCTACAAAGAAGACAATGCAAAGATTAGAGTCAAGTGATCCTCAAATGGATAGGATAACTAAACTGAGTCAGTGATCCTTACATCATTAAAGTACTCGAGGAATTGATGACGGATCAGAGGTAAGCCTTGAAGGTTGTCAGCTTCAGAGGTCTTTCTTTTCTTTCCACCTCTTCTCTTTGAAGTGGTAGCCTTGGGGATTACGACGGAGGGGCTAGCAGCAGACTTTTTCTTTGAGGATCTGACATTGTCAAGATCAGTGACACTGAACTTGGAGGCAGATTTTGAGGATTTACCGGCGCCTACACATTCAAAACAGATAAGTATCCTTATCTTACTTCTATTTAGCTATTTATTTAAACATTTAACTATACAAAAAATAGGATACTTACTTGACATAGTGACAGAACCTGAGGACACTTCTTGTGAGTCCTGGGTGTTTGTTTTGAATGACCTTGTTGCAGGATCAAGTCTTCTGAAAGCAGCGAGCCTTTCCTTGGTGGCAGGTGATGGTATAAGGTGCGAAACAGAGATAGCTGTACAACAGAAACAAAAGAGTGTTAGTGATCCTTATACAAAAACAAGGTTATCTGGTGATCCTTCTCAGGATCCTTTATCCTACCATGGGTGGCCCACTTCCTTGGCAAATGCTTTCCATCCGGGATAGAATCCCTTCTGACAAAGAAGAATCGCCGTTTCCAGTTGGTATCATTCTTAGTGGCTTTAAAAATGGGGTGTTCTTCACCGGGTTTACGCTTGAATAGATATCGGTGGGATCCAAATGTGGTGAGGTCATACATTTCTGCCAATTCCGACATTCCTAGAGCAATTCCTTCTTGCTCAATGATCCTCTCAAGGGTATATAAGACCCTCCAGATCATTGGCATAGCTTGAATGTAGGAGATGCCGGTGAGGGAGAAAAAAGACTGGGTGAATTCAGGGAAAGGATACGAGTATCCTATTGTGAAAGGAGTGACCGGGAAAGCTACCCAAGTTTCAGAAACGTAATCACTTAGAACGGTGGGATCAAACGGTTTGAAATAGGTGTTCGCCGGAAAGCAATGTCGGATTCTGTCTATTTGTGGATTAGTGAAGCAGCACCTTTCATTTGCCGAATCTTTGATGATCCCCTGGATCTTAAGAGGACTGTCCTTTTTGTGATCCTTAGCAGGAGAGGATCTTAACATCATCTTGATTATGAAGAAGGTGAAGAAAGAAGGAGCAGAGAAAGAAAACGTAAAGGAAGAAGAGGAAGAGAGATACCTGCTTAATCTTCGGATATGAATTTAAAGGGAGTTTCTCTTGAATTTAAATGCGGATTGATCCCTATCTCTAACTCCTATTTATAATGATGATTTTGCAGGATAGTCACTTCAGTGACGTCATGTTCGTAACGGCTAGTCCGATTATAACGGCTAGTTATCCGTTGGTTGATTGCGGATAAGAAAAAAATACAACTCGTTTATTTACATAATTACTCCTTATATTTTGGGGGCAATTGTTAGGGGAGGATTTCTTAACAACCTGTGATCCTCAATTACTGTTGGGTTTGGTGATCCTTACTTCTGTTTGACTTAGTGATCCTCAGAAGTGCTTCAGGATCAGGATCATGGATCATCTTAAGGATCCTTATACTAACGATTGTCTACTTTGAATATGGTATTGTTTTGCAGGAGTACGAGCTTGGACTTGGTCTTAGCGACATTCCTGGAGCATATTCCATGTTTATTCCGCACGTGCATAGCTAAAAGTGGACGTTATGGAGTCGTGGAGGACTTGCACCATTTGCGGAATGTTAGTTAGTGTAGATATTTTTCATTTTTAAAGGGGTAGCGAGCTAATTAAAAAACACTTGGCTATTTTTGGCTACACACACACTCTTACAACTGCTCTCACCAGCTCTCGTTAATTCACTTGACGATTACACACTTTTTTACACAATACACTATAGTGATCCTTGTACTTAGCTCGCTATCATCCGAAGTTGTAATACATTTCTTGTTTAATTTGAGTTGGTGATCGGTAGTTTCCATCACCCGAGGTTTTTTATGCCGGAGATCATTCATTGATCAAGGGCTTTTTCCTCGTATAAATCTTTGTGTCACTTGTTCATTTCATTTCTGAATGATCCTTATTGTTGTTCATCAATTCAAGCATCATACCCCATAACAGAAAGTTTGGTTGCATTGTCATTACTTGATTTTTTACCAAAACATTACCTCCCTAAGGATGTTTAATATAATAAAGGAAATTTGAAAAAAATCTAATATAAGAATGACTTATGCGATTTTATCGAATCACATTTTTGCCAGGAATGTTAACATGTTTAAAGACGTTAACAAGGATTTGAATCTTTTAAATAGGTTTTCCCATCTTGGCCATATTTAGAATGACATGTGGCTAGGTTTTACCTTTTTAAGATTCTTATTATAATAAAAAAAAATGGTAGGTTTTATAAAAGGAAATGTTATTTTTCATTTGTTTCATATATTATATTTATACATATAATTTAAAATGAAAATTTAAACTAACCATTCCATTAAAATTTTAAACAAGTACATGTTTTCCCTAAACGAGACTTATACAGAAATAACACGCCCGCGCAGGGACTAAACTAACAAACATACCCACGCAGGGGTCAACAGAAATACATGCCCACGCAGGGGCAGAATATAAAAAGACATGCCCACGCAGGAGCAGAATACAGAAACAAATGTCCACGCAGGGACATGATTACAACACTAAAATAAACAAACAAATAAATAAAGGATTTAATGATCCTTTTTGCTTTTTCCCTTGATTAAGTTCACCAGCCCCTTGAACATTCCTCGGTTTTGCCTACGGTCTTCCCGCACCTCCTGCCGCACCTCATTTATCCTTTGAAGAATCTCTTGATGTTGCGGTGGTGACATCACTGGCGGCTGCGGGGGTTGCTGATAAAACGGAGGTTGAGGAGGCGGCGGTTGCTGATACCCATAAGGTGGGTACCCATAGTGTGAGTATCCGGCTTGATATGGGATCCCAAAGGATCCTTCCGGATGATGGGCATTGTAGTTTGCCGCTGCTACCAGGTAAGGGTCGGCCTCGGCATAGTTGTAGTTGGTGTGAATCGGCTGCTCAAAGGGATTATACGCCGCCGCACCGGTGTATGTAGGTATAGGGTCGCCAAAGCCCAACGGTGGTGGCGCCACAGGTGCAGAGTTTACTTCCGAGACGGGGTTTGAAGGCCCACCCATCTGCGGTTCTTCATGGAGTGGCGGGTAGCGGCTGCCATTCGAAGGCTGAGGGGTGTTGATACGCACTCCTCCTCGCACGGACATTCGTGTGTTTGATCTTCTTCGCCTCGGCGGCTCCGGAGGCTGTTGCTGAGCTGGTGGTGGTGGCGGAGTGACCGCGACAAATCGAGAATCCTCGGAGGGATCCTGCTGCTGCTGCTGTGGTGAGTTATGGTAACTGGGAGTAAACACCCAGTCAATCTGTCGCAACCTTTCCTCATAGCTGTCTGGACCATTATATGGTGATCCCACGAAAGGTGACCCATCCGAAATTTCGATGGGGTGGTTAGGGGTTCCGGACGGTGGCTCTGCAGGATCGGTGTCCTCATCCATGTCCATTGCATGGTCGCCCGCGAAATGGTCTTCGGGTCCTAGTGGGTTAAAACCCACTGGTTCTCCAAGGTAGTTTGTCGGGTTGAACCGACTCTGGAAAAAGGGTGTTGGGTCATCAAAAGGTGAGTTGTGGCCCTGGAGGGGAATGTAAGATTGGTGGGAATTATGGGGCTCATTTTCAGAATGAGGCCCAAATGAGTGTTGAAAAGAAGGGGAGGAGCTCAGCGAAACTGAGCGCCTTGCTGGTTCAATATAGGTCCTCCAGTTATCTTGAGGACTCCGGCTATGGGAATCTGACGGTGTTCGCCGGTGCGAAGGCCCGACCTCATGATCATTCGGGGCAACGAGTGGCCCCTTGCCTCTTCCTCTCCCTCTCACTCTTGGTGGCATCTTGTTCAACCTGTCAAAACAAACAAAGGATACAACAAGAATATATAAAAGACAAAGTTAGAAATAAAACAAATTTGGATAAATCCTAAGTTCTTTGTCTAGACTCGAGAATCGAGGAATGTGCAACTGTGTAACTGAGATTAAACACAAAAGGCTAGTGTTTAATTCACTCAGTGTTGGCTCTGATACCAACCTGTCACATCCCGATATTTCCACGTATTACCGGTGGGGAGTATCGTGACGTAGTTGATATCATCATAGTCAAACAACACAATTTTAAATGCACAGCGGAAGCAAAATATAGATTTATTTCAACTGAATAAAATTGTAATATTAAGTATCACAACATAGTTGAAACAGATCCACAGGCGGATCAAATAAAAAGGAAACATAGTTCATCAGACTTAAATGCATCCAAGCTTGCGAGACTCTTAATGATGCTAAGGAGAGGCCAACCTATTTCGAGTAGTAGCTGCACTTAACCTTTTGGGAAAATACGTCAGTTTACACTGGTAAATACAATTAACTGACTCATTTTGAAAAGGTTTAGAAAATTGATTTGAATGCACAAGGTACAAAACATTTTATAACTTGGGATAATTATTTATATATAAACTTGTAAAAGAATTATATGTTCGTTATACGTTCAGTAGTCCGGATTGACACCGGGTTAAAGATTAATAGATACACCACATGATATAGTCCCGCGGCGAGTTATTCCCGAAACCGGCGGTTATACCTTATTATTTATATATGCACTGTCGGGTGTACACCTACACCCCGTGCTTAGGTCGTGGCCATTTCGTAAAATGATGCCAAGGATATCCGGGACATGGTCATTAACCCCCCAAAGGCTTTAATCAAACAAAACAATTTAAACAGGACATTTCAATAAATTAACCTTCATACAATTAAAAATTCAATGTCCGACCAAGCGGTATTTTATATACCGTACCCCAAGCCCGTATAGGGGAAAATAAGTTAAAAGTATTTACCTTTGCAAGTATTGTAACGCCCCGCGTTTTCATACTTTCTATATTTAGAAACCATCGTTTGTAAAACTATTTTTGGAAACTTCAAAGTCTTGTATTCGTTCTTTCATTAAAAGCAATGCAAAATCCGAGACTTGAATCATGAATAAAACTCGTATTTTGTTACAAATATGTTAAACACACTTTATATATGCTCGTATGTTCGAAACGGTGAATCAATTGATGTTTAATCGTTATTCTTGGAAACTATGTGCTAAACTTGTAATTAAACTAAACTTGTGCCCAAAACGTGTTTTGAACGAGAACGACACTTGACTTTGATACTCATACGATTAATTATACTTGGTTTATACTCCTCGTACTTGGATTTATCTTAAACTATGTTTTTGTGGCACTTATAGTCCTTAAAAGACCTAAAAACACTAAAATAAACAAGTCTGGGGGCCAAATTGTAAATTTCGAAACTTAAACTCGGATCAGAAGTGGCGGGCGGCCCGCCTGAGCTTACCCTTATCCTGTATGCGGGCCGCATGGCCATCAGATTCGCAGAAAAACTCAGCAGCTGCATATTGACGCGAATTTGGCACAAAATCCCAACATCCAACACTCCCCAATCACCATTTAGCCACCTCTAAACACCTCCAATCACCACCAACCTCTTCCACTATAAATACAACCCTTCTCCACACCATTTTACACTTTCACAACTCAAAACATCTCACAAATTCACTCTCAAAATCTCTTGCAAACTCAGAATTCGGGCAGATTCATACACTTGCACTAAAGTGAGTATAACTTGCTCATTTCTTAACGAAATCACCCGATTCTTCTTCCTACTTGCTTGGATAATCATAGGGTATGATTCCTTGACTTCTCCTTGGAGAAATCAGACCTGGAAATCCCCTGAAATGATCCAAAAACTTTCTGTTTTGATTTATGTTCTTTCAAACTTGCTTAAACTTCAACAAACTTGTGTCTAACACATCTCATACCTATGTCCCAATGCTTACAACCCCTTCTATGGTTGGTTAGGCGTAAAAACAAGGATGAGACACTTGAAATCAGAGGATTAAACCTCAAATACTTTCTGTTTTGATAGGGTTTTTAACCCACAAATCATGTCAAGCTTAGATCTTGATAAATGAGTGATTATGGAACAACTTGGGTTGTCCTACATAGAATCCTCACATGATTTGATGATTTCTCATAGATTAGGTTATTTATATTATTGTACTAATCCTAGTCCGTGACCCTCCTTGGTTGTTTTTACACCAAGTGAAGTGGTGAACATTCAAGGGGTTCCTAAATGGAAGCATGTTCTTTCTACCCCATACATGACATCTATGATACTCGAGGTGCCTAAATGAAGATCCTAATCTTCTACCTCCTACTTGAATTATTAGACTAAATAATATGTAATACTTAACCTAGAAATATATATACACTCATTCGAACCTTTGATGTTGAACTTGTGTTTATATGTTAAAGTAGTAGAACATCATCTAAGGCCTAAACCTTGTTGTGATTCTTATGGGTGTACAACTCATGAAAACATTATCATAACCCTTGTGGTTACCAAGTGTCATACAAGTGTTAAGTGTTGAAGATGATTATTTTCCCATGTTATTCTCATATCTTATTTTTATGTTGTTTTAAATACCGAATCTCGACTCTAAGCATACTTGAACTTTAACCCTTACACATTCAATCTTTTAACCTCATCAACTCGTCAATAATTGGATAATCGGAAAGCATATGCAAACTTTGTGAGTATACTCGTATTTTCCCCTTTTTACTTTTACCACTTTTGGGGTGTAACATGTTTACTTATCAAAACTTACACATGAACATTTTGCTTAAACACATGAACATTCCTATAACATGCTTGTATACGTGATGGCTTGATACTTTAAACATGGGTGAAACTTATGTGTTGAACTTATCATTAACTTCGTACGAGCCTAACCGTGACATATGTAGCGCTATAGGATTGACGACCCGCCGCCCGTAACTTGTGGTTATGTCATGAGCATCTTGCGTCTCTTTTGGTTTGATATGTTAGACACATGCCATGTTTTTACGTTTATCTTGAATCGCATGCTTGCTATGAGGAATTGTTCGAAACTTATCTTTTGCTATGTATGTACCAAAATTGTATACTCGCCTTTGCTTTTGCATTGAACTTTATTTTAAACATGTTACAGGTTGAGGATGATGATGCCATGAAATGAAGTAGCGTTGATACCTAGATACACATATAGACGTTTAGGTCAAATACATTGTATAAATGTCATATTGTTTTTCTTGTACTTAACATGTTGTATTTCAAATTTCATGTATTGTAACATTTATTTATGAAAGAAGTCAATTTATCTTTAATTCAATTGTCACAAGTAGCGTTATGATGTCTCGAGCAATCTTCACACTTCGTCTCATTCCGATGTTTCCGCCATTGGTTGGGGTGTGACAAGTATTTATCACAAACAACTAATGCACGTAGCTTTTACCGGGTCCCCTAGTCTGGAACAAGGTTTATAATAACCTATTAGATTTCTAAAGGGTCTTTAATTAAGCCTAAACTTAGACCGGTTAGTTTTAAAAGAAGATACGGTTCAAACGCACGATTAAGCGAACACCGGAATAGAATGTGATTTAGACCCGACAAGTTTGAAAACTTGTATAATATGGGTAAACTAAACACATTCTGGATTTTGAGACAAAAATGATAAGGTTTGACCCGTTTCGGTCAATTTATGCAAACTAGTTACATAAACCGAACCGAACGCGCAAGATGCGTAACGGGTAACCATAAGAGCCATATACAGGTTTCCTAAGTCAATATGCCTTAAATATGTTGTGACATCAGTAGGATATCTTCTATTATGCCCGAAATGGATTTAAACTCAAATTATGCCCCGTAGGGGTATTTTGGTCATTTAAAAGGTTATAAAAAAGATTTAATATAATCTGAATTTCAGATCTGATATAATCAGTAAATATACTTAAATTAATAGGTTATATCAGTAGGGTATTACATATATGTGAGATTTACCATTTATAACTAAACTATGCACCGTATGGGCATTTTGGTAATTTCACTTAAGCCTAAAAGGTCAAAACTGGAAACCTGAGTTTAAAACTTTTGCTTACTGCTAAAGTATCATAATTTATTTAAAATATCAGTAGGTATCAAACCTTATATGTTCAAAATAGTTTTAGTATATACTATGCGTTAAAAACGCTTAAAAAAGCGATTTTGAGCTATTTCCGGGTTTTTAAAGGAAAACTGATATTTTTATTATTCCAGTAGGCTCAAAATATTTTATTTATCATATTAGATCAGTAGAAAAAGGTTTGGTATCAAAATAATTTATAAAACTCATTTTATAGGCCAGAAGGGCAAAAAACCGGCAATTACCGAATCATGCTTAGAACTCTATGTTATGTTCAGCCTAAAATTAAATAAAAATCTTCAAAAATCCCAAAATATTATTTTATATCAGTAGGTAAAAAGTTTGGTATTAAAAATTGGGTTTAGATAGGCTATATGCTAATTACGTCGTTTAATTTATAAAAAGCTTTCTAATTACGCTAATGAGCATAACTCCTAATCTAGACCTCAAACTGATGTCAAATTTTAGGGACAAGTCTAATAATCAGTAACTAAGGTTTCTATTTTTTTACATTTTAAAAATCACGTTTTAAGGTCATATGGGCATAATAGTCAACATTTAAGCATTTAACAGAAACATGCATATGAATCGGATAATTATTGAACCAATTTGTATAATCACAGAGGGTTATACTAACATGAAACCTGGTCCTAATAAGGCTCTAAGGCATTTCTAAAACATGTTACATTGGGTCAGAACTGAAAGTCAAAGCAAAAGTCAATTTATGCGACTTTCGGTTCCGAACCGAGCCTAAACTGAAAATTGTCGGGTTGAACATGTTTAGACATGTTCTTACATTAATTACCAAGTTATATTAATGATAAAACAGGTTGCATGGCTCCTACATTGCTAATTATGCATTAATTTAAAAATAAGCTTTTTGTTGACTTTTTAAGATTAACTTTGACCCGACAATTGACCTAGTTAGTGTGGGAATCAGAGGGTGCCCTTTTAAGGGTTTATTGCCCACACAATTACCAACTCATAGGTACTTTCAATTTGAAATTTGACTGGACAAATTATGATTAATTACGAAGTCAAACTCTAATTATGACCGTTTGACTTTAAGCTAAATAACTAAGCTAAACTGAATTAAGGAAGGTTAAGGACACTTACAAGGGTCCTATGCACGACTAAAGATCACTAGGAAGTGTGCTTGAGCTCCAGGAACCTCCAGAAGTGAAGTTGTGAAGTTTGCAAATGAATGAACAAAGTGTTGCTACATGAACGGAGCTTATATAGCAAAATTGATGCAACAAGATCATGCCAAGGAGGTCTATTGATGTTCCCAGATCAAGACAAGTGCCCCCTATGCATGAAATACCATTGGGGCAGCCCCTGGTATGCAAAACAAGCGAGTTAAGTCGGTTAACAGGCCTGAACTGGCATCTGTGCTTGTTTTCTGTCGCTGGGGTGCTCAGGCGGCCCGCGTAAGGGTACCCTGACACCTTACGCGGCCCGTGTGGGTGATCAGAACAGGCCAAATAAGTTTTAAACTTTGCATTTTAGGTCCTTGGTCCTTCCAAATGTGGTTTTGAGTTCCAATTTTGCATTTTCAGCCCTCTAACTTGATTTTTAAGGACCTTAAGACTTATACAAACTTTGTTAAGTCCTTGGTTAACTTTGTGATCACCCGAAAAGCCTTAAATTTCAACGTTGACGCTTTTAACCCCTCGTACACGAATATTATCATAACTTTCTCATACGATAACGAAGCCTCGTGAAATTTTTATCACTTATTCTAGTGAGCATAATTTATCATTACAAATCTTCGGGTTCACGAAAAGGTCACTCAGAGGTATACTTTCAACATGTTGACACATTTAACCCCTGTAGTTTGTAATCTCTCAATATCTTCCACAGTTAGCTTCGTATGATCCATAATTCATTCGTTTAAGGGTATAAACGTCGGGTAGGGTTATTGTAAGCTATATTTATCCATTGTTGACACTTTGAACCCTTTTATTCACATACTTTCTTTGTTTGTCAACTTTAGTCCTTCATAGGTGATCTTTTACACGTTTAAAGCTCATGACACGTGTTGATACATTATTGGACACGAATTTACGAGGTGTTACACTAAAGTTGGCATGACAGTTGTACTGGATGTAAGCAATACTCGATACTACCTTCGGAAGAATAGAGTTGGTGACGGATATTATAGGAAATCTTTACCAGTTTTAAAGCATGCTGACAAGGAGGAGAAATCTGCTAACGAGAAGGGAGATAACAATAATAAACTGAAGAACATGGAAAAGCATGGCTTTTCTGTTAAACCTAAAGTTGGCATGACAGTTGTACCAAACGTAAGCAATACTCGATACTACCTTCAGAAGAATAGAGTTGATGACGGATATTATAGGAAATCTTTACCAGTTTTAAAGCATGCTAACAAGGAGGAGAAATCCGCTAACGAGAAGGGAGATAACGATAATAAACTGAAGAACAAGGAAAAGCATGGCTTTTCTGTTAAACCTAATGTAAGGTGACGGATATTATAGGAAATTTTTACCAGTTTTAAAACCCCTAAAACACAGGGACTCAAAAAGTAATTTACCCTTTAATTTTCTTTGTTTGTTTGGTTGGTTTGAAAGAGTGTCAGATCTCACCGACAAATTACTAACAACTTATGAAAACAATTGTGTGATTATGAAAACAAAACTTAATTACTAGATTGATAACTATGATTTAAAACAAGGCTCACTTCCGATTCTATAATCGCAAGACCTAGGGTTCCTACACGTTTTAGATTTAATTTAGTTGCAATTTATTATTAACGGGTTTAGTGTTACGAGGCTTAGGTTCCGATAGCTATCAACGTCACCAAGAACGGACAAAAATGTACTTCGTTACCTAGAACATGTAAACCCTAGTCTATAATAAAGCATAATTGCATGATACAATTTCACAAAGTCAAATTTAATAATTCACTCGACAATTTTTGAGTTCGAAGCAAATGAAAAACATCTAACATAGTCTTCAAGCAATTCAAACAAGTAGTCACAAATTAAAATCATAAACAAATGTCAAAACCCTAGAATCTTAGAAAAATCTATACCGGGGTGAAACCTTAAAGGATTAGCCGCTCATGATTGATGAAACTTGAATACTGGAGGATGAACGTGAAGGACGAGGCGTGATATTGATCTTAGGTTGAAGGATTGAGGCTATTAGGGTTAGTGTTTGGATGGTCGTGTAATGATTGGTAATGATTAGGATGATGATGGTATGGATTGATGAGTAAGGACGTGATGCTTGGTGTGGATGAAGATCAATGATGATGATGGATTGGATGGTGATGGAGAGGTGTTTTGAAAAGTGTCTAGGTTCCAAGAACAAGTGATAATTTTCAATTCACGTTCAAAACATAATGATAACCCCAAACTCTGGGCAACTTGGTTAAACGAGGCCTTGATTTGCGAGAAAATTCGTAGACGCGTCGGCGACGCATGCTTTGCTCGTTGGTGACTCAACATGTTTGTCCGACGCGAATTCATGTTGTCTACAAGTCTATTTGATCGACGGACTGCGTCAGCGACACAGATTTAGGCCGTCACCGACACGATTATCATGTTTTTTCGCACGTTCCCTCGTTTTGCTTGCCCGCTAGATGTTCTGTAAAACTTTCGAATTGTTCATTAAACTCCATGAGACATGTGAAACACAAATCACATCAAGTAGATCATGCGAAACTCAAATTTGCGCAAGAACACAAATTTAAATATGTAAAACACCTGACTTTCGACCACGTATCATGCACAAATAGGTTATGACGGTTAATTTCAAATTTTTACTTTAACCGGTTATTGCTTTAACCTGCTATTTCTTTAAGTGGCCCTCTTAATCACTTTGACTGGTCGGTTTTTAGCCGGTTATTTTCGGTTAATTAACCGTTTTTTTTTTTTGAAATTTTTGGTTAACCGATTGATAACCGATTCCTATACCAAATATCCCTATCCGCTTACTAAAATACCGTTAAAAATAACCACCAACTAGTTATTCTTCGAGTAGTTATTAATCAGTTACGGTTTCGATTAATAACCGGTTATTTTACGCACCTCTACTCTAGAGGAGAAATAACTCTAAAGCCCAAATGATATTTTCACAAAGTCTGGGCCAGTAGCCCAGTACCAACCACAACAAAAATCTAAGGGCCGATAACCAAATAAATATAAATATAAATCCAAATGTAGCCCACTCGTTGGCTGCCACTTTGCTTTAGGGTTTTGACAACGCAGCAGCGGCTAACGTTTCTTCTCCGTCGCCATGGGTCGTATGCACAGCAAAGGGTACTTTCTATTGCCTTTTTAGCATTCGTACGTGTGTTGATTTCATAATGTGACTTGTTTTGTTTGTTGATTTTGACTAACAGTAAAGGTATTTCGGCTTCCGCTAAGCCCTACAAGAGGAGTCCTCCAAGCTGGCTCAAGATTTCATCTCAGGATGTAAGAATATTATTACCAATGTTTTTATAATTATAATAATAATTGATTTTGTGATTTTTTTCATATGAAACCATTTATCTGCCTGCTGTCTGATAGGGTTATTGATTTTGATCATTAAGCATAGAATTTTGTTGCAAATAATTTTGGAGTTTATTTATTTTTTGATTATTAACAAAATAGAGAAGTAATAAGTCATGCAAAAATTAAGTATCTGTTATTGGTAATTGGTAAAGGTCAAGAATCAGATAATTATCTAGTAAAGAAAATGAGAAGTTGATAACTACACAGTTAATATCGGTATCTGTCCCCTTTATATCGGTCAGATTATCAGTACCGATTTTATCGGCGATATTGATCGATATTTCACTGATATTTGACTGATATAACCGGTATTTGACTTATATATCACTGAAATATTAGTGTTAAATTGCTATATATATATAAATTCTGCATGATATGAAAATTACCGATATCCCACCAATGTCTCACCCTTGGTTTTAAAATGCGCGCATTATGCTGCGTGATGCGCTAATGAGAGCGCATCGCAACAGCTGATGCGATGCGTTTACGTGATGCGAGAATATTGCGCGCGCTCTGATGCACGCAACATTGTTTCTTATGCTTTTTTCCAGATTTTATGAACTGTGTTCGGTTTTTTCCATAATTAACATCTTAGTATGCTTGATTTGAACCAAAAAACACAACTCTTACCTTCTAATTACGTTAGTTGTTTTACTTTAAGTATGTTTTTATAAGTTTTTATGTATAAATAATTTTTAACTATTTTTTTTATAAAGAACGCATCACATACGTGATGCGCTCGCATCGCGCGTCACGCATCGCGCATCAGATTTTTGGACTAAACGCATCGGAGCGCATCACGCAATTTAAAACCAAGGACTCTCACCGAGATAACCTATATCTCAAATATTGGTCCTTGACCGATATCCGATACTTTACCGCGTTAACTGCATAGGTTGATAATCACATTAACAATCAAAGAAGGATTATGTGGTTTTTGGGATTGCTTAATCTACGTGGTTTTTGTGACATTAAGAAATCGTTAATTAATTAGAAGGCATTGCAGCTCTTAGGGATGGTTAAGTTTTATACAAATTTTACTCTTTTTTTTAAGTAAAGCAACATTTTTAACCATGTTTATTGAAATTTAACTTACTTTGGTATAAAAATAAAACCAGAGTCATCAGATTTTCAAGACATTGCAAAACTGAAATAAGCTTTCAAAAATACCCCTTTAATGGTTAAGGTTTAGCCCTACAGAAGATTTGAAGTCAATATCTTGCAATGTTGTAGAAATCGTTTCTAGGCGGTGCCTAGGCGGCGATTAGTTGGTCATCGGAGGTCTGCTGCCTAGATTTGGCCAAATCGGCCTATCTAGGTGGTCAAAGTCAAAATTGGCCCAAAATCGCCCAAAATAAGGTCAAATTGAACCGAATGAATCATGTGGAACACATTCTTACCTTATTTCGAACAAAGATCAATGCAATGAACGGTCAAAATTGGTTGTAATTTACTGTGCTCTGGTAGGTGAAGGAGGGAGAGGCCGCGTACGGGATGAACTGATGGGGATTAGGGTTTATTATGCTTAAATATTTAACATTTAACCCCCTACATCTTTACTAGGTTATATTTAGTCCCCAAACTTGTAAATTTATACATAAAAAACATAAACTAATGTTATATATATAAATTTGAAAAATTATACATTAAAAGTTCATTCCGATTAATCCCTATTAATTCCTAGGCGATACCTCACCGCCCGACTAGCGCCTAGCGCCTTCTACAACATTGATATCTTGTTTAAACTAAGTATTTAAAGGAACTGTCTTTTGTTTAAAAATGAGAAAAGGGTTATGATTTGATAGTATGCTTACCTATTTTATCTGAAAGTGGGCGTAATATAAGTTGCACAATCTACTTATAACGGGTTATTTAGAATCGAGTAGACACATAGGAATGGAACTGTTAAGACGTGGATGTTATAGGTTATTTATATTATATGTAAGTAGAACATTATTTGCTTTTGTGAAGATACGACATGTAGATTTGATAATGCTCACTAGTCATCGGATTACACATTGTAATGGCTTTATCTTACAGCTTTCTAATATTTAATCTTTTTGTCAGTCGAACATTATTCACTTTTCTGATGATATTAGTCGTAATTTTGACGTCATAATTTATTTATTTTCATCTTTTGTAAGTGGAACATAATTTACTTTTGTGATACTATGAATTGTAGTTTTAGTAGTGTTTACCAGATTGCACATTCTAGTAGCTTTATCTCACCAATTCATTAATTTCCTAAGCGAACGAATTAAAGTATCAGTTTAATTTGCAACTGATAGTTTCATTTTTATGTTTTTAATCCATCAGGTTGAGGACAACATTTGCAAGTTTGCAAAGAAGGGTCTGACACCATCTCAAATTGGTGTTATTCTTCGTGACTCTCATGGAATCGCTCAGGTGAATAGTGTAACCGGAAGCAAGATTCTTCGTATATTGAAGGCACATGGTATGCATATTCTTTCGTACTGGTGATCTCTCAACGAATGTTACGCCCGTAGCAATACATTAAAACTAAGTAGCGACCATTATTGAACTCTTCTGTTATTGGTTTAAAATTAGGGCTTGCTCCTGAAATTCCAGAGGATTTGTATCACCTAATTAAGAAAGCGGTTGCTATCCGGAAGCATTTGGAGAGGAACAGGAAGGATAAGGATTCTAAATTCAGGCTAATTCTTGTTGAAAGCAGGATCCATCGTCTTGCTCGTTACTACAAGAAGACTAAGAAGCTCCCCCCTGTCTGGAAATAGTATGTTTTTTTAATCTTTAAATCTATGTGTTTCTTTGCTGTCTTTTATTATTTATTTATTTTTATATACTTTTAGTTTAATTGATTCAATTGGTCTGTTTAAGTCATAATTTTATGCACTGGGAATTATATTTATACATAAACTTTTTATATTCAATTAAACACGCAAATATCCACATAGCTGTAAGTGCAAAACTAATGATTTTGTAAATGGAATTGTAGAAATTCTTGAACAATTATTTTTAGGCAACGAGAGTGGTAAGTAATGATCCTGACCTTTAGTGTTACAGTGAGAAACTAGGGCAGTATTGACTTGGTCGTGTAATGGGTCAAAATGGGTAGTTTTCTAGGGTTGGAAGCTGGTTGGGTGTGATGTATATGAAACACTCATTTCTAACTTTTCTAGTTTTATTATAAATAATGTGTTATTATTAACAATATTTCTATTATAAGCAAATCATTCCGGATAGAATGATTTCGAACGGGTTTTGTTTTATCCGTTTGATCCCTATGACGTGATATTTTAGCAAATTTTAGAGTGTCTTGTTAGAGGTAAACCATAATATGAATCTGCCCAGTCATAAGTTAATGTGTTGCAATTGCCACATTTACAAACAACTACTTTTGGGCCTGTTTTTTGTTTGATCTATTTGACATGTTATTTTGGTAATTTTTGGTCTGCCTTGTTAGAGATGAGCATGTTTGTTTTGTAATGATTACATATTGAGTTAGTGCTGTTTTTTGCTGAAAACAAGATATTGGAAGCTACTGTTTACCCAAATAATTTGAAAATTGTATTTAGAGTTAAATGCCATTTTAGTCCTGGTTTGGGTCATTTTGCCAGTTTAGTCCAAAGGTTTCATTTTTCGCACGTGGGTCCAAAAAGGTTTCACCGTTGCAATTTTAGTCCACTGGGTTAACTTCATCCATTTTTTTCTGTTAACGAGAAGGGCAATTCAGTCATTTTATATAGCCGAATTGCCCTTCTAATTAACAAAATGACCAAATTGCCCTTCTCGTTAACAGAAAAATGGTTGAAGTTAACCCAGTGGACTAAAATGGCAACGGTGAAACCTTTTTGGACCCACATGCGGAAAATAAAACCTTTGGACTAAACTGACAAAACGGCTCAAACCACAGAGACTAAAATGACATTTAACTCTTGTATTTTTGTTGAGCTATCTATCAACACAAGATTTTTTTTACTGTTTACATGTTTACTCATACGACGTTACCCTGTTTTTGCAGCGAGTCAACTACTGCCAGTACTCTCGTGGCCTAGAAGAGTTTTCAGATTTGAAGATGACATCTTTATTTAGCATGGATTTTTCATATGTATGAGTTATTAAACAGAAGTTCTTTTATGCTGTGTTTTTTCATTGAGTAGTTGTCATAGGCACCTCGTTCAACCCCCAAAGTGTAACTTCTTTTACTTGAAAATCATAAAAAGAAAAGAAATGCGTCAACTTTTATACTCCTTTCACACATAGTCATGAACGATTTTGTAGTTGTGTAAATGATTTTACTTGGATATCATATTTTAGTCTATTAAAGAACGTACGGTATAACATTCCTGTAAATTATTAAATGATAATATTTTTCAAATCTCTGATCGAAAAGGTATAAATCTGAGAGACCTGACGCCACACACTAATCGCTTGCCACACCACAAAAGTCACCATACAAGCTGAAAAAAATGTGATCAACCGTTTCGAGAAGTAACATGGCACCTTTGTGAATCCACTTGAGTGTACCTGAACCAATTTTTTCATACAATTTACCAAAATCACTCAATTCAACTTTCATAGTTTCATTTACTATATCAAACTTTGTAGATGTTTTACCAAAATCACTCAAACTTTTTTGGTCTTTTTAAAGTCAATCAACTTTCATTTATCATCTCTAACTACTTAATTACCACTTTAAAGTTATTTAACTTTCATTTACTATATCAATTTACGTAATTACCAAAAGGTAACATGTTCCACTTTTTTTTTGGCCAGCAAAGGAGGAGAACATGTTCCATTTGATGAAATGTTAGGTTTTCTATTTTTTCTTTTAATTTCTAGTGTTTATGTGGAAAACTGTTGTGAACACTACATTGGAGTCTTGACAAGTTGGTCAAGCTGTTAGTGGTTTTTTTTTTTTTCGAGAAAAATTGGTCTAGTGGTTACTCACTTGGTTTCTTTACTTGAGGTCCGAAGTTCAACTCCCACTAGCATCACTTTAAAGGACATTGGTGATGGCAACACTACGTTGGACCAACATGCCACAACCCAATCCAATGTGAGAAGAAGCATCCGGCCCAAGAAACCACAACCACATCATCGCTAATCGCAATTGTCCTTATCCTTGAATCCAATGGCGGACCCAAATTTTTTTCGGGGGGGGGGGGGGGGGGGGGCTTGGGTTGGATCCACAAGCTTATGGTAAAAAATGAGGGGTGTGGTGTGGTGTGGCTTAGTTTGGCGTGACCTCTTTTTAATTAAAGTAGCCAACTAAAGCCAACCATATTGAACCAGTCAACCAAAACCAGCCAAGTCACCCTGCCCCTGCCCCACGCCAAAAGGACACCGCCCCAACCAACGCCAACCTGGAATGGAGCAGCTGACGTTGAAGGGCTTCCCTCGCCCCTAGGGGTGCAAACAAGCCGAGCCCGAGCTCGACCAGGCTCGAGCTCGAGCTCAGCTCGATTCGAGTTTTGTTTTCAAAGCTCGAGCTCGGCTCGTTTGTATTTTATCAAGCTCGAGCTCGGCTCGTTTATTATCTATTAATTAGTATATTGAATAAAAATAATATAAATAATAGACTTTTTAGGCTTGCGAGCTCGATAAGTAAAGCTCGGGCTCGGGCTCGTTTACTAAATAAGCTTATTTTTAGGTTCGAGGTCGGCTTGTAAACAAGTTTAAATAAGCTCGGCTCGACTCGGCTCGTTTACACTAAGGCTCGACGAGCCTAACGAGCTTCACATGTGAGGCTGGAGCTCGGGCTCGATAAACAAACGAGCTTTGTTTTGAGGCTCAAGCTCGGCTCGGGCTCGATAAGGCTCGGCTCGTTTCGAGCTTTTTCTCGAGCCGATCTCGAGTAGCTCGCGAGCCGCTCGGCTCATTTGCAACCCTACACCCCACTCCTGCAGTCTAAAGTTAGTGATACAAGTATTATTTTACTATCTTACAAAATCATGAGCTACTCCTACAAAACCATTTTAACTCCTCTTCTACAAAACAACTTTGACTTTTTCCCCTTAAACAAAACCTTGCAAACTTTTACAACAAAGAAAAGCTTAAAACTTTAGTTTTGAAGAGAACTCGTATCCCCACACAACTTCATCACTGAACAACAAACACCTTCTTGCATCATCATCTTCATCGTCGAAGACCAACAACCTCTTGGACCGGTAGTCACCTTCATCATCGAAGACCAACATCCAGAAAGGCAATTAATGATAGTTATATTTCTTCAATTTATCTTCACTTTGCCTGCTCTTTTCTTCATTTTACTCACATTTTGAAAGGTTAAACTCAAATTTAATCCAAAAAACTACATATATATAGACGTGTCGTGTGAACTGGACGGTGCCCACCCTGCTTAAGGCTTGCATCCGCCACTGGTACTTGAATCCGTATTGCTGCTGACTGCTGCAGCATCTTTTCCTTTTTTTAAAAAGAAGTATTTTCTGGATACTACGGGTCTAGCCTTGTAATTTCATAACTATACAGGGTCTAGTCTTGTATATTTCTAATACTTCAGGGTCCAGAATATATAGTGCACCGGCATTGCATATTCGCCACCGTTACTCTGCCTGAAACATCCACACCAGGCGGCGGAATGTGAACAAAAACGACGCCGTCCACCACAGATGTTGGTAACCCTGCGATACTTACGTGTATCTACTTCAATACCATCTGTATCTTCATATCCCCCACTTCTCAAGTTGTGTGCCCTAACCTCCTCCTTCATGGACACCATTAACAACGACATTAATACTCATAGAACCTCCTCGTTCGCCACTTCTGCTCATCGTTCTTCTACAAGGTACATCGCTACGCTTCAATTTTCGTTTAAGTTACGGATCCTTTTTAGAATCCGTACAGAATTGCTTCATTTGAGTCAAAGCCTTTCGTTACTGCTTTGCAATTGGTTTCGTGAACAATTAGAGTTGAGTTTTAAACGCATTGGTTACGAATCTGTTCATCCACAATTGATCATCTTGTATTAATTTATCACAAATTTTTCTCAATAGTGCATGCCACCTGTTTGATAAAATGCCTGAATGAATCCACATACCTAGAGTAATGTTAAATGAGTCATAGATTAGATGGTAATGCATTCTATTATTCTCGTAGTTAACGTTTCAGCATATTTCTATTATTTAAGGTGTTTAAAGGCTTTGTCTTTGCCAATCGACCACCACCCCATTGGTAAAACATTTTTTTTGAACGGCAAATTTCTTTATTCTTGTCGTCTGTGAGCCTTGAACCCAAGACCTCCCCCTCCCAAGGTGTTTAAAGGCATTGTCTTTGCCAATGGACCACCACCCCATTGGTAACTTAAACTTAATTGTAATATCTAGCTCTATATATTGAGCTCATATTGTAATCTTTATTCATCAGTGAAAAAAACTGTTTCACTTGGAAGTTCCTAGATTGTATAAGCTGGTATAAGTTTTGTAAATTGTGTATGTGGCACAGTTTGACATAAAAAATATTGAACAAGAGGCATATTGTTGGATGTGCCGAAACGAAAAAAAATACCATGAAGTTCGAAACTTTTGGGTACATTATTTCATAATTGTTACAAGTAACAAGTTGATTTTATGGTGGCAGTGATGGAGGAAGAGACTCAATAATGAAAGAAAGCCGTGGCAGGTCAAGAGGGCGAGGTGGAGGCCGTAGTGGTAGTGGACAAGATAGAATTGATGCCCTTGGACGACTCTTGTAAGTATGATGCATTTTGTTTCAGTTTCATTTTTGCACTTGAGAGGATACAAATATTGCAAATGATATAAGAAGCTCATTTTGGTTACTTTTTTAGGACCCGTATTTTGAGACATATGGCTTCTCAACTGAACTTAAATATGAGGAGTGATGGGTATGTCAAGGTTCAAGATCTATTGAGGCTAAACCTGAAAACATTTGCTAATATTCCAATAAGCGCTCATACGGTTGATGATATTAAGGAGGTTCGTTAGTTATTAGCTACTTTTATTTGGTTCAAGTGTTGTGGTCCCAACATCATTTCACCTATATGTTGTGATAAAGATAAGAAAGTAACCCAGTAGAAAACATGATTAAGGTGTTTGCTACTTGTTTGTGACTCTGACTCATAGTACAATGTCGGTGTTTATTTACTTGTTTTAAATTTTTGATGGGTTATCCTAAATTCTTTTGATATTGTTTTTCTTTCTTTTGTTATAATATATTTTAGGCTGTCAGAAGGGATAATAAGCAACGGTTTAGCTTGCTTGAAGAGAATGGGGACCTTTTGATTCGTGCAAATCAAGGTCATACAGTAACGGTAATCATTCTTATAATATTAAAACTGCATGCTTTATGAATGGCTTCAGAATAATTGATTTGAGTTAGGCTGTTGCATTGTAAAAGTAATTTCATTTTTGAAACTTGTGATTCATATATTTAATTCTAAAATGGATGTCCGTTTTAACTTTTCCAAAATAATAAATTTACTATTTTGGTAGATTACACTTACGGTACTAAATATTACAAAATGAATAATAAAAAAATTATGAGCGTTTTCTTATTATTTCTTAATTTCTTTATAATTATATAGATTTTTTTTACAACTTTTAAAGTTGGGGATCATGTTTGTAAATCCAGATCTTTAAGGACCAAATCTCTAACATCTTATAAACAACAGGGCTCTTTTGTGTAATTTGTTGTAAGATTTATTCTGTTTGGTTGGCAGTTGGTTGAAACAGAAAGTTTACTTAAGCCGATCCTTTCAGCTGAAGAATTTCCTGGTAATACATTTTAGTTAACGCATTTTACAATTAGTTTCGAGTCCTGTCTCGTTTGTTCTATTTGTTGATCCTTTGTGTTCTTTAAGGTTCAGTTTGTGTACATGGAACCTACAAAAAGAATTTAAAATCCATCATGGAAAGTGGTCTCAAACGCATGCAAAGGTTACACGTCCATTTCGCTTGTGGGTTACCAACTGACGGTGAAGTAATTAGCGGTAACTTACACTTTTCTTGTACATTTATACGACAGCTTGAAACTTTTAAGGATGGACCCTACATATTTTTATTTTTTTAAGTAATGTTGCTAGAATGATTTTGTTATAAAGTTTGAGAACTTGGTATTGCTGCAGGTATGAGGAGAGATGTCAACATCTTGATCTTTCTCGATGTTAGAAAAGCTCTTGAAGGTACTCTTTTTGTCAAAACGCATTCTGACCCGAACCAAAATGACCCTTTATTAAAACAACCTGTCCTGACCCGCTACCCGACCCGACCTGTCCGTTTTGCCGGGTATAGCAATCAGTCACGTTCTGGATTTATAAAGATAAAATTACCGCTATATCTCTTGTTTTGCAGGGGGGATGAAGCTTTACATATCAGACAACAAGGTTGTCCTAACAGAAGGTTTTGATGGTGTTGTGCCTGTTGAGTATTTTGAGAGGATAGAATCTTGGCCCGACAGGAAGCTTATAACTTTTGATCAGAACGTTTAGTCTGTGTTAATGTCAGTAGCACCACCACAAAATATAACAATGAAAACTATTTGTTCGTACGCAACTCTTTTGTTTTCAAAAAGAATATGATTCCATTAAAAGGCACTTCTATTCATTGTATGTTAATCTAAAAGTCTGTGTTACGGTTCACTAAGGGCTCTTTTTGCCATTCTTATTCACTAGTTCAGGAATTTATAACAAAATTGCGGTTATAGAGGTGATGACAGGATATGATCATTTGACCTAGGTTCGTGATCAAGGCAGAAAAACCTTAAACCAAACATAATCGGGTGTGATTATTTATATAATTTTCATGGGTTCTAGACGGTATTATATAGTAGTCCGATCATCTGAAACTAATCTTTTAACAGTTTAGGTTAGAAAATTGAGTAATTATTGTTATTTTAGTTGTAGCGTAATAATAATTACTCTAGTTTATAACGCTACAACTAAAGTCTACGAGTTTACATCAATATGTAATTAAAAATGTACAAGAGGCGTGGGTGTGTAATGTAAAGTTAAAAAACAAAAAAGAGGTTTGAGTCGTAGAAGTAAACCAGTAAAAGAAGTGACATTTTTGGAATTGACCATGGTCCCAGATAGTCGGATAACATGTAAACCAATTGCTAGTGGGTCAAGGATTATTGTTCTTGGCGAGTGCTAGACGTTATTATAAAAATAAAAAAAAACTTTCGTGTTCTCTCATACCAGCTCGTTTTAAATAGAGTGTGACTTGATGAGTTACTTTTATTATAATTTTGAATTTCTGAATGTCTTATATGTTTATTTTCATACAAGTCTTGAATAACATGTCATCTAACAATCATAGATTATATACAAGTCTTAAATAATACGTACCAAACTACCAATACACAAACCTCAAATTTTTAACTCATAAAATTCTTACGAGCCAGCTATAGCTTGATCAAAATAAACTAGAATAAAAAATTTCAAGTTTTTAATTTGTTAATTACAAAAGAGTCGTGAGTACATATAATCATGGTTGTAAAAATCCCGACTAGACGTCGATTAATCACAATTAATCTCAATTAATCCCGATTACTTCAACACACTGACGGAACACTCCCGCAATGAATTGGATACTTTAAACAAACAAATTATTTGGAGTCGGTAGCGAAGTCCATCAGAAAAGTATATAGGAGCTGAACATGAGGTGTAGGTTAATACTTAACTCAGTTATTTTTTTTAAAGGAAGAGTTAACTGCCATTTTCATCTCTGTTGTTTGTTCAGTTATGCTAGTTCAGGCAAAATTTCAAATTTGTATCATTTCCGTCCATGGCGTTTTTGAAACACGCCTTTTCTGTCCAAAAAACTAAGGTTGAATCGAATAATTGGACAAACCACATGGACGAAAATGACTAGGGCTGTAAATGAGTCGAGCCGAGTCGAGCCAGGGTGGGGTCGAGCTCAAGCTCGAAATTAATTCAGGCGGTTAAACTTGGCTTGAGCTTTACGTCGGAGTTAAACGAGCCTAAGAACGAGCCAACGAGCCGAGCCATGGGCCGAGCCGAGCTTAGCTCGAGCTGGGCTTGGTTACAAAATGAACCAGCTTGGTTAACGTCATCTCAAATTGAGTTTTTTTAGCTAGTTTTTCTCGAGCTTCTTTCGAGCGAGCTACGAGTCGCGAGCTTTATGAACAGCCCTAAAAATGACAATTAACTCATTTTTTTTTTTGAACGGAACTGACATGTTTCAAGAATGTTATGGACGAAAATTGTACAAATTTGAAATTTGATCTGAACTGAACTGGCATATGGACAAACTACAGGGACTAAAACGAAAATGACAATTAATTCTTTAATGAAAATCAATTTCTTATGCGAACAAAGAACGAAACTGCTCAAACACACTGTTAAATCATCAAATTCATCTCCTCAGTTGTGTTCGAGGGCTCTAGTTGGTGATTAAACTAACCAAAGCCACTTCAAAAACAATTACCTAAACTAATCCGAAAATCTTAATAGGTCATCGTATTCAACTCACGCAGTTGCCCTAGATCTGCGCAAGGTTTTCAAGAGGATTCTTGCATTGTAACAGAGGAATTCGTAATGTAAGATTCTTAAATCCCATTTATTGTATTCAATTTCAAATTTTTACATCTGGGTAATTCTATTCTCCCATTATTAAGCCCAAATTATGAATCTTGAGTTTGAAGATGTTGAAATCTGAGTGGTCTTCTTCATAGTTGTTCTCAACATAGGGCCTGAAAGTGTTAGTTAAAACAGTAGTAGTTCACAATGCTTGGGGAGATATGCAGCAAATCAGCAATAAAGATTTGCACTCTCAACATCAAAATCTATATGAATTTGAGCGTTTAATTGTCATCCCATTAAGCTTGCAACAAGAAAAGATTGAGAAAATATAAAAAAAAAAGTTCTTTTTTGAAGTTGGAAACTATTATTGATTGTTCTCAAACTTATACGTTAAATTATTTTTGCTGTGGGATCAATGTGGCTTCGATCTTTAGTATTCAGCAAGGCATGATCGCACGAATTGATGTGTGATTGTTAGTAGATATTAGTTAGGGTTTATTGTAATTATCTCTACAATAATTTGGAGATATAGTTTGATTAAGTTTCCTTGTGGTTATCTTGAATGAAGTTGCGAGTTGTGACCATGTTAACGAGTATAGAAAAGCTATTATACGAGAAGATTTGTAAGAATTAGCAAGAATCTTATTGGATCTTGGAAGATTTATCCTTCTTGCTGCTTTATGTTCAAGTTTTGAGATTTGGCTTATGAACTTATTGTTATTCGTTCTTTAAATGTCCGGTTGTTGTATTTTGCTTATTGAAAGACCCTGGTTAGTTTTAAAGAATCAAAATGGCAGTAAGAGGTTTTCGTACGAGAGATACATGCTAAGGGTATATGTTTATTGGCACATTGATAAAACTGATACTATGGAATTATGTCTGTTAGTTTAGGCACAGAACATTATTAGTATAATAATCATTAATGATGGTTAGTTATTTCTCAATAGATTTACCTAATAAACCGTTTGGTCAAATTATGCATCGTTTGGTTTTTGTACCTTGTTATGTATCAACTTCTCTAATCTTGGTTCTCAAGCTTCTCCATTTTTTGCCATTATGTTAAAACAAACTTAAATTAAGTATCCAATTAAAAGTCATGTTTATTTCTAGCTTTTTAGTTAAGAATATGACGGTTTTGCTTTTTATTTTTACAGAAAGGATCTTTAGGGATGAGAGTGTGTTTTGGATGGCGGCAATTTCTTCTGTTTGTGACACTTGTTTTCTTTTTAACCCGTCTTATCTCAGGTTATATATTTTTTTCTTCTTCATGTTTTTTTTTTCATATGCTCTTGCATATTTCGATCATAAAGTACATAATCGATTCGTTATCTCAGTTTTGGAGTTGCATCATGATCCCGCTGGTTCACACCAAACCAAAACCAAGAAATATAATCATCTTGTTTTTGGACCCGCTGCCGGTGAAGGTTTGCCAAATCGTTTGCAATGCAAAGGTATTTCCCTTTTTGTCATCAAGGGCATTTTCGTAGTTTTACCCAACTACCGGATTTATGGATTGAACTGAAGTAAATACGGTACCATTTGTTGCAGGTCATAAGGCTCTTAACAAGAGCCACATATCATCATCCTCCAATACTTCAAATGGTGGTGATGGTGTTACTTTTGTAACCGTTTTTACGGTTTATAACTCTAGTGTTGGTAGCGGATCAAGTGAATCAACTATGGTGGGGAAAGTATCATACAACAAAGTTGACCGGTCAATGGCCATCTTGAATACATTCATAAATTTCATACAGGTACGTCTCAAATACAACTCATATAGTTTTTGAAGTAATAGTTAATACGTTTATGAAGTTCAGAAAGATGGACAAAAAAGGCGCCTGTGATGTTATTTTCGTTGTAGAATGTTGATGAGCATAACTGTAAACTTTCATATTTTGTATTTTGATAGAATTTATGCATCAAATTTTGGTTTTATTTTAGTTTTAACTTATATTTTGCAGCTGATGATGCCTCAAAGCAACACGGTCATCCTCACTGATCCGGCATCCAGCCTTCCGTTAAAGAGAAACAGGGTGATGGTCTATCCCATTCAAGGTGAATATTCACGAGACAAGTTGATGCTTCAAAGAATCAGGTCTTACATTGTAAGAGCACGGTGCATTAACCCAAATAATTTCATAAAAAACCAAAAACCCTAAATCCATTTTTTTTTCATTTTTTTTTCCATGAATATAGCACATACCTAATTATTCGAGGTGGCTGATAAACTTTTTCCTTATAAATGGGTTGAATTCGGGTTATTTTTAATCTGTAGGGGGTCAGATGGGTAAAATCGAAAGAATTTACTAGTAAGGAAACTGGTCAAATGGATTATATTTTAGTACCTACAACCTACTCAAATGCTATATTAGAAAGTAAGATTATAATTATAGTAATATTTGTTTTGTAATCATATGTGAGGCAAATCATCTTTTGCAAAATGGGCAAAAAGTGGTTCGGGTCAAGTTGACCCAACCCGTCCTGTTTTGACTGATACATAGAACTATTGTTTTGCCACCTCTTATTAATGAAATTTTGTTGTATAGAGGAATTCCTGTAATGTTATTTTGCTTAACATTTTATAAATCTTGCAGGCGTTTCTAGAGGATAAGCTTAAAGAGCTGTCAAGGAAACCAGGAAAAAGAATTAGTAATATTATCTTCACCGACTCCGACATAGCAGTAGTCGGTGATGTGGGCGAAATATTTAGCAAATACGAAGATTTTCATGTGGCTCTCACTTTCCGTAACAACAAACAGCAGCCTCTAAATTCAGGGTTCATTGCCGTCAGGGGCACTCGTGATGGAATTTTAAGGTATGTCATCTTGTAATATGTAAATATCACTCCTTTCTTCCCATGAAAATTGCAAAGTTTGACTTTGACTAATATTACATGTCAAATGTTTGACTTATGATAACCTTCATGTGATACAGAGCAAAGATTTTCTTGGAGGAAGTGCTAAAAGTTTATAGTTCAAAATACATGGAAGCTTCACGAATGCTTGGCGATCAACTTGCAATTGCTTCGGCTGTAAAATCACGTACTTCACTTAATGCAAAAGCGTTTAGCGCGCACCAACCTTTTCTTGAAGACATCAACGGTGCATCTGTGCTGTTTTTGCCTTGCGAGGTTTACAACTGGACCCCACCTGAAGGTGCGGGTCAATTTCACGGCATGCCCTTGGATGTCAAGGTAAACACACTAAACTTAACAAGTGATTGATTAACTTTAATATGTTTATATTGTATACCTAACATGTGATTGATTTTACAGGTGGTTCATTTCAAAGGATCGAGAAAACGACTTATGCTGGAGTCTTGGAACTTCTTGCAGTCTTCCTCTTCTCATGATTTATCGGATATGTTATGCCTTGTATTAAGTAGTGGACGGACAAAGTATGATTTTTGATGGAACATAAAAGCATACTAGGATTTGATTATATGTCAAACAAACAATATATAGGATCATTTTGTGCTATTTGAGGTTAGTTTGATTATTATTTTATATATATAGATTTTTGTACTAGTTTTGATTTATGGAAGTTATTCTCATGTTGAAGATTTGATTATTTTTTGTATTGTAAGTTATTGAATATGATACATAATCTTGAAAGTTTTAAAATTTAAACAATAACAATAATGTGATTATAATTTATGGAGATTTAGATTACAAATTATTATAGATTTAAAATAAAAAATCATTAAAGTGTTGGATCATATGTAAAAGGCCCAAGAAGCCGTTACAATCATGAAAAAAGTTTTTGAGAAAATGGATATGGAAACCGTTACTAAAGTGTTGGAAACATCAAAAAAAGCGAAAAACGCTACAAAAAATTCGACTCTCCACTTTTGTCTTCAAACAAAATATGGCCCAACAAAACAACACCAAAGATCCTTGTAAGTCTGCCCGTAGTGGGCGTTGTTTGTAAAAAAAAAATAAAAAAAAACGCCCGGAAACGCCCCGAGCCCCACTACGGCCGGCGTTTTCCGGCGTTATTTTTGAAAAAATTTGCTCCCGGCGTGTTTATTAAAACGCCAAAATGGGTTTATGATGGTTTGACTTTCGTTTGACTGGCCAATGAGAGAATAGATTGTTTTTTTTTTTTTTTTTTGTTTAATGAAGAAGAGATTGCATGGGCGTTATTGGAATAATGCCCCACTACATCACTTTATGTTATAATGCCCCGTGCTGACTGGGATGACACGTGTCGCAAAACGCCCCATGTTGGGGGCATTATTCTTGTTTACCACTACGGGTGGTCTAACGGACAACATGTCATTACTGCCGCATCTTCAACCACCACCATCATCGTCTCCTACGCTAAAAATCCAATCACTACCGTCATCAACTCATCTCAAGAATCTCAATCTACTCAATTCGGATCAATTTATAAACCATTTTCTAGAATCAATTTCGTTCAAAGTGGATAAAGAGGTGAGATTTAAATCATGAGTTGTAGGTGTGGCGTTTTTAGGAGTAAAGTAGAGAGTGTGTGTTTGCCGGTTTAAAAAAAAAGCTCGATCATAGTGAACGATCACCTCTTGACCATCCATTCACTAAATCCAAGATTATAAGATCATGTGAAAACAATAACATGTTAAAATCTGACCCCAATGCATATTGTGTTCTGTTTGTTTGGATTCTATTAAATGGTACAACTCCACAAGATCAAGATCAAAACAAACGAATTAAGGTCAATTCTACAACAATAAACCTAACAAAAAAAGGTTGCAATTTCTTCCATTTCTGACCTCAATAACAAGATAATTTGTCGCAAACAATTAACAGTCAAACACCAACATCCTAAAACAATCATATGACAATCAAAATCAACAAGAATATAAGAACAAAAATTACCCTTTTTGTGCAACTACTAACCCATCTTTTTCTCATCACTGGTCACTTTTCTTACCCGTTCCATAGTAACTCACATACCATCTAACAAACTTCTTCAACCCCGTTTGTAGATCCGTCGTCGGTCTATACCCGAACTCCCTCCTCGCTAAACTAATATTCGCGTGCGTAAACGGCACATCCCCATTCCTCGGCAACTTCATCACCATCCGCCTCGCTTTAACTTTCAACAATCTCTCCAAAATCCCAACAAGATCCGAAACCGGCACGGGCGACGTGTTCCCCAAGTTGAACACGCGCAGCTGCGCGGGCCCACGCTTCTTCCCCCCACTCCCAGTACTCTTCTCCGCGGTATCCAACGCACCCAAACACCCTTTCACAATATCATCAATGTACGTAAAATCACGCGCGACCGTCCCGTGATTCGCCGCCTCGAAGATTGGGATCGCCTTCCCTTTCAAAATATCGCGCGTGAAGAAAAAATACGCCATATCAGGCCGCCCCCACGGTCCGTAAACAGTAAAAAACCGTAACCCGGTTAACGATAAACCGTATATATGATTATAAGTATGCGCGATCTCCTCACCCGCCTTTTTAGTAGCCGCGTAGAGGCTTGCGGGCTGGTCGGTTCGGTCTTTCTCCGAAAACGGGCTTTTCGTGTTTAACCCGTAGACCGAACTCGACGAAGCCCACACTATCGCGGGCTGCGGGTTTGCGGTTTTACATGTTTCCAACAGATTAACGAACCCGGCTATGTTGCTGTGAACATATGAGCTAGGGTTTTCCATAGCGTAACGAACACCGGCTTAAGCCGCTAAATGCATCACGTGAGTAAAAGGGATTAACTCAAAGAGTTTTTTTAACAAAGCGTCGTCGTTTATGTCACCTTCCACTATAAAGATCCCGGATCTTTCTAGCAACGCTTGACGAGAACGTTTTAGCGACGGATCGTAATAGTCGTTAAAGTTATCAACGCCCAAAACGCCGTCACCACGGCGTTTTAACGCCACGCTGACGTGAGTTCCGACGAAGCCTGCAGCTCCGGTGACTAGTACGGAAAACCCATTTCGGGTACGGATCCGGGCGGATGATTTGACCCGTTTTTCCCACACGGGTCCGCCCCAAGAACTGGTTTTTAACGATCTGCGAGTGAGATCCGATGACGTAGATGATGATGATGATGACGTGGCGGATGGTGATTGGATGAAGAAAACCAAGATTAATCCTAGAAACATGAAGCTCCAGAATGTGAGTTTTGCAATGTGCCATTTGAATCTGTTATGATTGTAAGGGGATTTTTCTGGTTTGAATTTTGGTGGGGTGTTATCCAAATGGGATAATGGCATTTTGGTAAATTTTGCAAGAAAATCTTGAAATTGTGAAGCAGACCCACCTCTTATTTTGCCCTAATTTGAATAGGGTTTGATGAATAATTGGTGGGTTTTGGATCTTTTGAGGTGTGGAATGTGATAAGATAAGAAAGAACAAATCTTGCTTGTGTTGATGCAATGCTTCAACTTTATCTTGCTTTTTGGGTTATGGTGGAATGGAATAGAATCTGGAGGTTCTTTGAGGGAATTTGGTTGATGATTTTTGTGGGTTTCTTTTGGTTTTACAGAAATTGAAATCTTGAAAAGGAAAGGTGATTGGAGAGAGAGAGGGGGGTTGTGAGGAAGATGGAATAATATTGAAAGATTGAAAATAAATGGTATGGGTATGAATGTATGATGATAATGGGGATTTAGATTTACTGATTTAGGGTGGACTTAAACACATGACATAAAGTCAAAGGGTGGTGTGATTTAAGGGAAGAAATTACAATCAAATCTTTATGAATTTGATCATGATTTGGGGTGCATTTTTACTTTTTTAGGGTTTTGTTTGTTTGATAGAGAAAAGAGAAATGAAAATGTGAGGTTTGATTGGTGAGTTGAGATCTTTGATTTCATAGGCTTCCACTTTGATGCTTCTTGTGACATTTGCTATTTTTGTATAGGAGTTTCTTTTGGGATTCTGTGTTTGTTTTTACCTATAATAGTGATATTTGCATATAATATATTATAATAATGTATATGGGTGGATCTAGTAAAAAAAGGCTAAAGTTATTGATAAAAGATGAATTGGTGAAAATCTTTCAATTAAATGGACGTTATTTATGGCCAAAAAGGGAATAGAAGTGATCACTTTTTATCTAGTTTAATTGTTTTTTTAATCTTAAATAAAATACCATAAGTTCAAGATTTTTTTTTTTAGTATTGCTTTTAAAAAAGATTCAAATGTGTTGGTGCAATGTGTGTACAAGAAAGTTGTGTCAAGACCTTTAATAATGATGTAACCTGATGGGTTCTCATCCTTTTCACCAAGTTTATTGTTTCTAGAATAAAGAAACCTTATGTGACAAATATGCAAGGATATAAAATACACATGTAAAAATTGTCATGTAAAACATAAGGCCATCCCTAGTGGGGCGCCACCTCACGGCAATTCCAAGCATAGCGCCGCCAACACCACTACGGAGGGCGCTATGGGGTGGGATTTTTCTTCCGCTGTGATCTTCTTTGCGGCGTCATGTTCTCCAGCATCTTTCCCCCCACTCACACACATATATATACATACATATGTATGTATAATTGAAGGGGTTATATAACCCCTTTACCACTACACCATATTTTGATATAACGCCCTATAAAGCCCCTCTCTTACGCATTTCGTCACATGTCGCATAACGCTGCAAAATAAGTTTTTTGACTACAGATAGTCTAAGTATGTTGATATTAATCTCATTCTAATTTCTAGATATGAAATAGTTATTGGAGTTTAAGTTTGGGATTTTTACAACACCTATTTTTACCCCAATTTTCTGTACTTAGAATTTAATAACCTAGTTGTGAATATTGATATTTATTTAAGTTTTCATAAAATGTTATCCTTCATCAAATTTTAAATTATATCAACTTTTAAAACACGAATTGAACTTAAGTTTAGTTATTGATTATCTGCTTTTAAAATGATTCAGTTATAAAAACTATAATTGTTTCAAGCTATAATTAGCAATGAATCTGAATGATAAATATCATATATTGCTCAAGAAAACATATGTATCAATGACAATAGGAAATTATATCAAAACTCATTTCCAAAATATAAATTGAGATTTTGTAGAATAATTTTAGTATTGAAAGTTAAAGCCTTAAAGGTGATTTAGTAGACATAAAACCAATGAATATTCCTTTTGGTTATAATTCCCCTATATATTAATTAATTAAATATATATTAAAAGGGAAACGTTTTGAACAGTAATAACAATATAAGTATATTAAAAAGGCCACTAAGTAGAAAAGCAGGGGCGCAGCTTTCTTGGGGCGGAAAGGGGCGCTCGCCCCCTCGAACTTTTCAACGCGTAGTGTTATGAACAGTACCTTCGTATAGAAATTTTTAGGTATATACGTTTTTGCCCCCCGGAATTGGGAAAAATCGACCCTCCCAAGCTTCACCAATGTAGAAAAGGTTATAATAATAAATATAGTTTTTTTAATTATTTTTATTATCTTCTTCACTTTTTAATCAACTGGTACCGGTATCGAAAATATCAATACGGTTATCGGTACATGAAGGTAAAAACCGACACCAGCCTGGTACAGAAAACACCATAAGTTGGTATCGAATTGATTTTGAAAATCTTTTAGTTCGGAAAATTCGGTAATGCTACCCGGTACCATTTGCTCATCCTTGATCACAGGTGTCGTACGAACAACAACGGTATCGTGCAATTTTTTTTGTTGATTTTCTTCAACTTTTAATGATTTTTTTTTTAGTTTCAGGGGTAGGGATGAGCTCGGTGCCAACCAATACTGAATCGGTACTGGTACCGAAAATACCAGTTACGGTACCGGTATATGAAGATAAAAAACGGTAGCGAACCGGTACCAGGAACGCCAAAAGTCATACCGAAATGGTACTTAAGATCTTTCGGTTCAGAAAATTCGGTACCGGTACCCAGTATCATTTGCTCATCTCTGACCACATGTTTCATACAAACAACATTATTACGATACAATTTTTTTGGTTGATTTTCTTTTGGTTATCTTTTAGTGTTTTTCCTATATTTTCTTTTTATTCATGTCAACGGTTTCCGTGCGCAACGCGCTTGTAGTGATTTCAAAACACATGTAAACACAGACTAAACAACAAAAGACGTTCGCCGCAACGCGGCGATAGTAAAAAAACTAGTTCTATTGAAACTTATAACAAAGTTAATATTAGATGACTCGAGTCAAAACCAAAGAAAATTAGTATTTTAGAAAGTTCATTAAATTCTCGAGCATTACTTTATAAATGTTGTATTGTATTTATTGAGCAAAATAAACCATTGAAGTTGATTGTGTTTCAAGGAGGTTGTTATAATATAAGCATCATCACTTATCACCCTTAAAAATGAATATTATACATCTACTACTTATAAAATGGTACCAAGCCGAATCGATTCAAGCTTTTGTTGAGTTCATCTTAAGTGGTTTATTAATAGCTGGGTTCGTTTGAACTTCTAAGTGTCATGTCAGGGTCGGCCCACGAGAGAGGCAAAGCAGACAATCGTCCAGGATGCACCTCAAATATATGTGTTGATGCAACAAATATCAGACCAAGGATGGTAGCCGGGCTGGTTAGGCAAAAGGGTTGAAGGGTTCAACTTTGCCTAACGTAGGTCGTGGGGTCCCCCCACGTTTGCAAGACGTGGAAGGAGGTTCACTAGTTAGTTTTTGCTGTTTGCTAAAGATCCTCCTCTGAAATGTATTCAGATTCGGATGTGGGAGAAAATAGAATGTGTGTGGTGGATGTGAAAGGGAGTAACTCGCATGAAAGCAAGTACTCAATGTGAATGACCAGAGATTAGATAATCAGGGCTGGCCAGGGGATGTCTCCTGAAGTAAATGAAGTGTCAATTTATAGGAGAAGACATCTCCCGAAGTAGAATGCATTTGACTAGTGACATTGCTTGCAGTGAGGGGCTTGCCCTTTCGGGGGTTAAAGCCTTTTGACCCCTGGATAATAGCGTGTGCTCTGCAGACCTGCGTTGCTTTTGCGGCTGGCGAGTTGGTGGAGCTGTTCGGAGATGTGACTTGTTTACTGTTCCCGTATTGCTTTACTTCATCTCCTCAGCTTTTCAACCATTGAACCTTTTAACCCTTTGGGCGTTTACATATTTAGTCATTTTATTTAGTCTTGGGCTACCCCCTTCGTCAGCCCCCCAAGTCAGAGGTTTTTGGGAAATGAGCTCAAAGACTTCTGACTTTTATACGTGTTTTTTATTGCCCAAAGGCTTCGAAGGTTCAAGGATCGGAAGGTTGAAACGGTTTTTGAATTTCAGAATTTGACAAGACAGTTGACAAGACCCGTGGCAGTTTGTCTGGCGGCAGTTTTAAATTTTTTGCCTGTTGATAATTATCCCTAATCTCATTTATTTTCTCATTTTTCTTTTTGAAGAACATAACTTGCTCTTTATTTCTCTCAAGTTCCCTTTTTTCAAAATCAGGTCAGTTCCGTTTCCTTTATTTTCTCTTTAATTGTTCATTGTCATGGGTGCTCGGAAGGATATGGCAAAATCCTTCTCTCGACTGACCCAAGAGGAAGTCGATTTATTCTGTATGGAATGGGGTATAGGGACAAAGTATAAACCGGTTGCACCGGCTTGCGATAAATCTATCAATGGCTGTCCTTCTGGTATGATCGCCTTGTATTGTCGTCATTTTGAGTTTTCCAATCTTCGTTATCCGTTTTCAAACTTTGTGTTGAATATTTTGGAATATTACCGAGTGTCTTTTGGTCAGATTCACCCCCTAGGTATGGCTAGGGTTTTGCATTTTGAGATTCTGTGTCGGGCTTGTGGGTATGATCCTACTCTTTTAGCATTCCGTCGCTTTTTCCGGCTTGCTAAGAATGGTGATTGGTTCACCTTTGAAACCAGTCAAGTTGATACTTGTTTAATTTCGTCCATGGTTTCTACACTTGGGGTTTGGAAAGATCGGTTTTTCTGGGTGTCGGAGGAAATTGTTCCTTTCAAACTTGTTTGGAGACATCCGGATGCTGTTCTGAACGAGCCGGAGCCCTCTGATTCCGAGATAAACACCCGTTTTTTAGAAATTCTTAGGGAGTGCCCTTCGAGGCTTCGTCCCTTCCCTGAGCATCTGTTGGTGTTGTTGGGTATAAGTAAAGTGTGGGAAAATGCTAACCAGGATCCGGTGCTTATTAGAGATGGGAAGGGTATGCTTTTATTCCTTTCTTGCTTTTTCGTTCCTTTTTCTTTGTCTGCTTATGTGTTTTTATATTTTGTATTGCAGTTATGTCTGCCTTGGATTTTATTAAGAGCGATGATACCTCTGACGTTGTTTTTGATGATGTTGCTGCTACCCCTGGCGAGAATGCGGTTGTTAAGGGTTCTGATTACAGGTTTGAAGGTTCTGGTTATGTGAATGTTCCGAATGTTAAAGGCTTCACCAAGGTTACTGCGTCCAAAGGTTCTACTCGTCGTTCCCAACGCCATCTGAAAGGTGTTGATCAGCCTTCTGGCTCAGAGCCTATTGACATTAGTGATGATATTGAGGCATCAGAGGATCAAGTTGTAGGTGTTGGTAAGGGCAAAGAAAAAGAGTTGATTGTTTCAAGTAAGAAAAAACTGGTCAAGAAAGGTGCTGTTCCTGCTATTCAAGGTTCGTCAGCCAAAAGTGTTGAAAGTTTCGAGGGTTCAGAGGACATTTATGTTCCTAATTGGGGAGTTAAGGTTGGTGATAATTTTAAGGACCCCGCTGTTTGTGCTGAAGCCTTGGCTCATTTTGCTCCTCCCGGTGTTCGAGATGCCATATCCGAGATGGAGGCTGATCATCTTATTTCTAGGATGATGCTCAGTTCCTGCAACCTTTCTGCCTTTTTGGCTGAAGGTGTCACCCGCTTTGCTAAGGGGATGCGGGAATACGAGGAGGCCTCCAAGAAGAAGGAGAAAATGAAGGCTTCCATTGCTGCCATGAAGAAGGAAATCGAGAGCTTTTCTGAGAAGGAGTTGGCTTGGAACAAGAAGGTTGAGGAGTTAACTAAGAGGCACGATATTGAGATGGGTGATCTTAGGAAGAGCTTTGAAGCTAGCCTATTGAAACTGAAAGCTGACCGGGAGGCCTTGGCTGTGCAACAGAAGGCTTTTGCTAAGGAGAAGGATGGTTTGAAGACTTTGGTTGCCCAGGCTACTGGAGATAACCAATGGCTCATTGAGCAGGGTTTTCACCAAGTGGTTACCTATCTTTTGCACTCCAAAGAATTTAACTCTGCTCTTGGTGATGTTTATACTAACTACTCAATCTGGGAAAACACCAAGGTCTTATTGCGGGTTATATGCTTCACGAGTCTGGCAACCCTTTGGAGAAGTCTCCCCTGTACCGTCCCGAGGCTTCTGACGTCTTTAAGAGTTTCGTGGAGCAAATGGAGAGGTTATCATACCCGTATGTAAGTCAGGTTGCTTCTTGTTATGGTAAGCCTCTCACCGCTTTGCAGGAACTGAAGCCGGATGGTTTGAATGAAAAGTTATGTGCTGAACTGCTTGGCTCCCTTTCAAGGAAACGTTCCTATTCGGGAGATAGTGAAGATACTTTTCCTGGGGAAGCCGATGCTCCGAAGGATGCCAGTTTGGAGGTTTCAGCTGTTGATGATCAAGGTCCAAAGGCTAAGAAGGTTAAGAAGACTAAGAAGGCCAAAGGTAGCAGTTCTGGGGCCTCTAAGCCTTCTGTTGATGCATGAAATTCGTAGCTTTCTTAGCATTTTCCAAAACAATTTGTGGTTTGTAATCTTTAAACAATATTAGGCTTTCAGGGACCCTTAAGGTTTCTGTTGGTTGTGTTGGAGGCCTATATGGCCGTTTGAACAATGGTTAGACTTGCAAGTTACTATGACTTGCCTTAACTTGTGTTTGGAAGTCTCTTAGGACTTTCTTTGATATGGTATGATGTTTAACTATCTTCTTTATGTTATGTTTTTATACTTGTGCCTGTTTTGTTAAGGCAGTCTGTTTGGCTTTAACCTTCCAAGCTTTTTGGCTGTCTGTTAGTAGGTTGAAGCCTTTGAGGTTTCGAGTTGTTACTCGGGTGGCTTGAAGCCTTGAAGGCTTCTCAGTTTTGTGATCTGACTTGGTTTGTATCTAAGTTGTATTGTTCTTTTAGATTTTCTTTGTCTTCTTGTAACTTTGTCTTTGTCGAGTTTGTGTTGCCCTTATGTTTTTTATACCTTAAAGGGTTCAGTGCTGTAGTCACTTAGCCTTGGTATTTTCAACAAAAAGACATAGCACATATCCTTTTTTATCATTCCTTTGTTTTTTCTTTGATTTCGTAAGCCTGTCTTGTTGATTATATTTTTAAAGCTTAAGGAACACTTGGTGTAGGCTGTTCAGGCCCGTCTATGAGACAATTTTTTGTTTTATCTTAACCAGTCTCATGGAGTTGTATTGATTTAGGAACTCACCCCTTATATAGGTTCATTTAACCCTTTGAACCTATTGAGCGATGTGGCCTGGGAGCTCATCCCCTTACATGGCCCTTGCCATGGAGTTTTTTGCTAGGTTCTCAACCTGATCTTAGGATAGAAAGACAAGTTTGATAAAACAACTTCATTCATTCAAGCAATACTCGCTTTTTACAAAAAGGCATTCATAGTGTTGTTTTTCAGATATACTTTGATACAAACTAATCTTTTTGTTTTAAACGTGGAACCTTTTCAGGGTTTTGCCATTCCAATGCCTCGGAAGCCTTTTGCCTTCTGAATCTGCCAGCTTGTAGGATCTACCTTTGTGTGCTTCAAGGATGGTATATGGACCCTCCCATTTTGGGCCAAGCTTTCCTTGATTTTCTTTTTTGCTGGCTTCGTTGTTTCTGAGGACCAGGTCCCCTGGCTTGAAACGTTCGTTCTTGACTTTCTTGTTGTAGTAAGCTTACATTTGTTGCTTATATTTGGCCTCTTGAATTGCGGCTTGATCTCTTGCTTCCTCTAGGAGTTGTAAATTCAACATGGTCTCTTTTTGGTTCGCTTCGGGATCCATGTTGACAATTCTTTGGGTTACAACTCCTATCTCAGCGGGGATCACGGCTTCGGATCCAAATACTAAGCTATAAGGTGTTTTCTTATGGCTTGTTTTTTCGGCTGTTCTTATTGCCCATAGAACACTAGGCAATTCTTCAAGCCAGTTGTTTTCGTACCTTCCCAGTCTTGTTTTGATACCTTCCACTATGCTTCGATTTGTTCTCTCAACCTGACCGTTTGATTGCGGGTAAGCCACTGAGCTGAAGACCTGACTGATCCTGTATTCTTTACACCAAATGCTGAAAGGCTTCTCAGCAAATTGCTTCCCGTTATCAGTGACAAGTACTCCCGGCAATCCATAACGGCAAATGATGTTCTCCCAAACAAAGTCGATGACCTGTCTTCCCGTGATCTTTGCAAGTGGTTTAACCTCTGGCCACTTGGTGAAGTAATCTATTGCCACCAGCAAAAATTTTACTCCTCCTTCGCTTGGGGGAAATGGACCAACAATGTCCATTCCCCATTTATGGAATGGCCATGCCTAGGTTATTGGGACAAGGTCGTGCTTGGGACTTTTTGGGATTGGTGCATGAATCTGGCAAGCATCACATTTTTTCAATTGTTCTGTGGCATCTCGATGCATTGAGGGCCAGAAATACCCAAGGTTCATGAGCTTTGCAACCACCGACCTAGCTCCAAAATGAGCTCCGGATATGCCTTCGTGAATTTCTTTGATCAAATACTTACTTTGCTCGGGGCCAACACCTTAGCAAGGGGGCAAGGTAACCCTTTTTGTAAAGGTTTTCTCCTTGTAGTACATACTGCCTTGCCTTGATTTTAACCCTTTCAGCTTCTACTTGATCATTGGGTAGCTCACCATTTTTGAGGAACCTTTTTATGGGAGTCATCCAGTTTGGATCTTCATCGGTGACTATGTCTTGATTCTACTTGATCATTGGGTAGCTCACCATTTTTGAGGAACCTTTTTATGGGAGTCATCCAGTTTGGATCTTCATCGGTGACTATGTCTTGAACTTCCAATTCATCGATTGATGGAGTCTTCAACACTTCTACCAACACCTTCTTGGTAAGGTGTGCAAAAGTGAGAGATGCAAGCTTACTTAGGGCGTCAGCCTTTTTGTTTAGAGATCTGGGGATCTGTTTGATGTTGCATGCTTGGAAGGTACTCATTAGCTCCTTGGACTTTTCTTTGTATCTTTTCATGTTTGGCTCCTTGGCAACATAGCTATCGTTCACTTGGCTTGAGACCAGCAGTGAATCTGTGAACACTTCAAGCTTTTGGACCTTCATTTCTTTGGCCAACCTTAGACCAGCAATCAGTGCCTCATATTCGGCCTCGTTATTGGTGGTCTAAAAATCAAAACGGAGAGCATACGTAAACTCCATCCCTTCAGGGTTGATTAAAATGAGTCCAGCCCCTGACCCTTCAACGCTTGAAGCCCCATCGGTGAAAAGCTTCCAGGCTTCAAGGTCAGAGGGTTCAGAGGTTGTAGTGTTCACTTCAGTGATTGTTTGCTTTGGAATTTCTACAATGAAATCGGCCAAGACTTGGGCCTTGATAGCTTTTCTTGGGACATAGGTGATATTGCGTTCACCTAGTTCTATGGCCCATTTGGCCAATCGTCCCGAATTTTCTGGTTTTTCAAGCACACTCCTTATAGGTTGGTCGGTGACCACTTGTATGGGGTGTGCTTGGAAATACCTTCTAAGCCTTCTAGCTGTTTGAACCAGGGCTAGAGCAAGTTTTTCAAGGGGTGGATATTTGGTTTCAGCCAATTTTAAGGTTTTGCTGAAGAAATAAACGGGTACCTGAGCTGGGCCTCGTTCGATGGTGAGGACTGCACTTATGGCCTCTTCGGCAACTGAAAAGTACACTGAGATTAGTTCCCCCGTTTCAGGTGCTGCGATGTCTGGTAGGGAAGCTAGATGCTGTTTCATTTGGTTGAAGGCTTCCTCGGCCTCCTCAGTCCACTTGAAGTCCTTCTTATCGGAGCAACCCTTGAGCGTTTTGAAAAAGGGTAAAGACCTTTCAGCCAGCTTGGAGGTAAAACGCTTCAAGGCTGCAAGCTTCCGTTTAAACTTTCAACCTCTTTCTTGCTTTTTGGTGGTTTTGTTTCTAGGACAGCCTTCACCTTACTTGGGTTTGCTTTGATGCTTTGTTTCCCCACAATATGCCCAAGGAATTTGCCTTCCTCAAACCCAAAGGAACATTTCTCGGGATTGAGCTTCATGTTGACATTCCTTAGGTTCTTGAAGGTTTCTTGAATGTCATCGAGCATTTGATATTCCGTCTTGCTTTTAATCACCAAGTCATCAACATATGCCTCCATGTTTCGACCGATTTGGCTTGAAAAGGCCTTGTCAACGAGTCGTTGGTAGGTTGTTCCGGCATTTTTGAGACCAAAAGGCATCTTTTGATAACAAAAGACTCCTTTGTCTGTATGAAAGGCTGTTTTTTCCTCATCTTCTTCTTTCATGAGGATTTGGTGATAACCTTTGTATGCGTCAAGAAAGCATTTGAACGGATAACCTGTGAGGGAATCCACCTTGAGATCGATCTCGGGTAACGGATAACAGTCTTTGGGACAAGCCTTGTTAAGGTCCTTGAAGTCTATACACATTCTCCATGAGTTGTCTGGCTTTCGGACCATCACCGGGTTTGCAACCCAAGATTGATATTTGACTTCGCGGAGAATGCCGGCTGACACAAGCTTTTCAACCTCTTGGCATGCAGCCAAGCTTCTTTCGGGTGCTAGGCTTCGTTTCTTTTGGACCACAGGCTTGACATGAGATGGTATTTTCAACTCGTGTTCAGCGATGCTTCGAGGGATGCCTGTCATGTCTTCCGGGCACCAGGCGAAGACATCACTGTAGTGCTTCAACAGCTTTTCAAGGTATGACAGGGTTTCTTGTGAAAGGGTAGGGTTGACCCTTATCTTATGCTCGGGGTACTTAGGGTTTATAGTGAGCCTTTGCCTGTCTTCTTCGTTTTTGGAGCTTTCTCCTTCAACCATGTATGCTTCCTGGGAGGGTTGAAGGGTTGCTATTCCCCTTTCGGTGGGGAACTTGACAGTGCCATGGCCAACGGACACTGCCATGTAAAATGCACACTGCCCAGGCCTCCCAATGATCACGTCATAATTTGAGGGAATGTTGATAACCACAAAAGTGAGTGGTTGGATTCTTCTCTTCTGTCCTTCACTGAAACAGACGTCAAGTGTTAGTTGCCCTAAAGGCTTGAGAGGTATGTTAGCGATACCTTTTATGGAGGTTCCAGAGGGTTGAAGCTTTGAACGTTCTTCATTGCTCAGACGGTTGAAAAACTTTTCAAACATTATTTCCGTGGCAGCACCGGTGTCTATGTAAGCCTTACTTGTTTGTAATGTTCCCACCATAGCCTCAACCACGAGAGGGCTTGGAAGAGGGTCTTTTTCTGTTGGGGGGAAGCAGACACACTGAAGCTCCCAAGCTTCCAACCGCTGTCTTTTATGTGGAACCCTTCCATCGAAATCTACCATATTTACTTCCTTGCCTTTTCCTTCAGCCATTTTGTCCCTTACTCCTTTTACTAAGTGAGCAAGTTCCCCGGACTTGACGGCTTCTTCGATCCTCTTTTTAAGTTGGAAGCAATCGTTAGTATGGTGTCCCTTTTCTTCATGAAACTCACAATATTGCGTGGAGTTTTCATTCTTCCTGCTCTTGGGGAGAGGTCTAGGAGGCCTGAAGTTCTGTTTGACTTCTTCTGTTGCAAGGATTTCTTGAGGAGTCTTTGTGAGGGGGGTGAAACTCATACCTTTCTCTCTGGTTGGAGGGTTCCGACCTTCAGGCCTTCGATGGTCTGAACCCTTTTGACGTCTGTCATAGGAGTTATAGTTCCCTCTTTTTCTGGCAGGGCTGTCGCTTCGCCAACTAGATCCTCTTTTCCTTTGTTCTTTAATATCAACTGCCTCTTCTCCCCGAATATGGGCCTCTGCCCTTTCGAGAGCTTCTTCCAAGGTCTTGGGCAGGGATTTGTTGAAATCTCTTGTGAGATATTTTGAGGTGATAGCGTTCATGAAACCGGCTACCCTCATTTTCTCATCTGCCCCTACATATGTGAGACCTTCTTTCTTGTATCGTTCAATGAACTCACGAAGACTTTCATTGTCACGTTGCTTTATCTGAAAGATAACGGTTGCATCTTTGACATATCGCCTTTGTTGGGAGAAGTTAGCCAAAAAACCCTTGCTGAGGTTGTCGAAGCTTCGAATGCTTCGAGCAGGTAAATCGTTGAACCAAATTCTGGCCGATCCGACAAGAGTTTGCATGAACATTAGACAACACTCGGCGTTTGACCACTTCTCAATCCTTGCTGCACCGGTGAAGATTTGAAGATGGTCCTCCGGGTCCTCAGTCCCGTCGTACGTCTTGATGTGGGACGGCATCTTAATCTTCGTTTGGAAATCATAATCGGCTATTTGCTGTGAAAAGCATGAAAGGTTACTTGGCTTATAAGGTTTAGCCAAATCTTCTTCAACCCCTACTCCCATGTTATTGCCATTGTTGTTGTTGGCCAGTACTTGATTAATGAAGTGCTGCCACGGGAAGTTGGCCATCATCTGGGGCATAGGGTTGAAGCCTTGAAGGCTTCCGGGTGCAGTTGAACAGTTAACTCCAAAGGGGGTGCTCATAACAGCACTTCGTGCCAAGGGAAGCACGGATAGGGCTTGTTCCCAGGAGGTTGTTGTAAAAGCTGGAAGGCTTGTTACTGGGGATTGAATGAGCTGATCAAGGGTCAGCTCATGGCCCAAAGGAGCACCACTTGTAGTTGGTTGAGATGAAAAGAGAGGGCGTGTTGTAGGGTTTGCCATTGTAGACAAGTATGGGTTAGGGTTCGGAGGATTACTGGGACCAGCCCCATCCCTGGTTGCAAAAGGTGGAAGGGGAGGTCCGGGAGACAGTGTTGGTTCAGGCTCATCATAGTCTAGACGAATCCTCACTCCCTTGTCCTTTTCCATATTCACATATTGGTTGAGGAGAGACCTCAACTCCAGGAAATTGTTAGCAACGCCCTCGGGGGTAAGTTTAACAAGTGCTGGTGTGTCTGAGACACCAATGTTGGGGGAGGGGACTCCGGATCTGGACGGAGTTGGCGTGTTAAAGGTGAGGAACTCGGAAGCGCTCCCCGGGGTTGAGAAAGAAGTTGGTATAGCCACTTGAGCTTGGCTAGTACCCGGGGTTGAGGAGTTCGGAATCTGGTTTACTTCTCCCGGGGATCCACTTTCTGACATGGTTGTTTCAAGAGACAAGAGCTACACTACTAGGCCTTTTTGAGAAGAAATAGCGGCGTAGCCCCACGGTGGGCGCCAACTTGTTGATGCAACAAATATCAGACCAAGGATGGTAGCCGGGCTGGTTAGGCAAAAGGGTTGAAGGGTTCAACTTTGCCTAACGCAGGTCGTGGGGTCCCCCCACGTTTGCAAGACGTGGAAGGAGGTTCACTAGTTAGTTTTTGCTGTTTGCTAAAGATCCTCCTCTGAAATGTATTCAGATTCGGATGTGGGAGCAAATAGAATGTGTGTGGTGGATGTGAAAGGGAGTAACTCGCATGAAAGCAAGTACTTAATGTGAATGACCAGAGATTAGAGAATCAGGGCTGGCCAGGGGATGTCTCCTGAAGTAAATGAAGTGTCAATTTATAGGAGAAGACATCTCCCGAAGTAGAATGCATTTGACTAGTGACCTTGCTTGCAGTGAGGGGCTTGCCCTTTCGGGGGTTAAAGCCTTTTGACCCCTGGATAATAGCGTGTGCTCTGCAGACCTGCGTTGCTTTTGCGGCTGGCGAGTTGGTGGAGCTGTTCGGAGATGTGACTTGTTTACTGTTCCCGTATTGCTTTACTTCATCTCCTCAGTTTTTCAACCATTGAACCTTTTAACCCTTTGGGCGTTTACATATTTAGTCATTTATTTAGTCTTGGGCTACCCCCGTCGTCAATATGTGTGATTATCATTAAATAAACCCTCTTTTTAAGGACTCATTCTTTCTACGCGTCCAGAGCCCTCGAATTCTTATGGATGGCAACATTGCAACATGAGAAATGGCATTATTGTAAAGTGGACAAATGCAAGGGTGTTTTTCTGTTGGCGTAGGTGTAAAATTATTTGTAAAGAAGGTTAGGTCGTCGTTTTCATATATGTCATGTGAACTACACAGTACTAAATGTGGCATCCAATTCTCACATGACATGTCTTTTTTAGTCAAATTTATAGTTTCACGAAACATGGGTTCAATCTCAATTTTTATTATTTTATTTATTTTCTTATATATTAAATAGTCACAAGTTGAGGCATCCATGTTCTCTGTGTTTATAATGTTGGCACCGTGTCCCATGCCTTCGTACTTAAATATTACATATGAATAAAAGAATATACTCTTAAATCCATGCACCTTGAAACTCATATCAACAATGATACCTTTAATATAAGATCAATTTTAAAAGGGAAGAGTATGAGACCATGTTAAAAACAGTCTTATGTGTCATTATATACACAATGATACCATTAATATAGAGTATGAGAACACGTAAGAAACGGTCTTATGTGCCATATTTAAGCCAAAAGATATGAGTGTCGATTCGATTCGTGCAGCTCTATACCTAAAATTGGTTATACATTAAATATCCACCAAAAAAAAAAAAAAACTAACAAGAAATTAGATACATCCCGACAAATAACACTAAGAGACAAACAAAGACTAAAGAAAACCACCAAAAACACCAAACAAGACTAAGACACTACCGCCCCAGACTAAGACACTACCGCCCCAGACACCAACAACCCATAAACCACCACCCAAAGTAAACAAAAGGAGCCCCTAGCGAACCTAGGCTGATGCGTAGGAGGATAAGTGAAAAACGGCCTAGGTGGAGCTGACTTCGGGGCACCCCAACTCTCAAGCACTTGGGATTTGAAACCAATTTCTGCTTCAAAACGGTATAGGTAGCAAATTTACTGCCTCTACCTTAACCGCTCCTACTTTCTCTTGTATTGTTAAATGTTAATGACCTCCAAACCAACTTTAGAGCTGGATTTAAAGGATACATTGAAATGATTAGGATTGCCCACCTTACTGTTCTCCGTAGGCTTAGAAGCATTTAAATCCGGAATGATTGGGACACATTATTGAGGCCTAATATTTCGTCTAGACCAAAAGGGCCATCACCATTCACCAATCCTATATCTTTTTTTTTTTTTTTTTATTTGGGTCTAAAAGAAAGATTAAGAGGGTTGGTTGGGCTTGAACTAGATGGGCTTCCTGATTTTGATCTCATCGTTATGAGAATTGAGAAATGCAGGGCAACTAGTGGTGCACAAAAAACCCGAACCTGGACCCGAAAAAAAAACCCGGAACCGGGTATTATAAAACCCGGGTTTTTTATACCCGAACCCGACCCTACCCGTAGGGTAGGGACCGGGTATGCATATTTGATCTAAAACCCGAACCCGGAACCGGTTTTTTTTTATACCCGGTTTATACCCGAAACCCGGTTTTATAAATACCCGAACCCGAACCCGGAACCGGGTTTTATAAATACCCGGAACCGGTTTTTAAAAAAACCCGATTTTGATGTAATCTTGTTTAATTATATATGCATTAAGACTTCTAGTTCTTATGATTTAACAAAATTATGTATGCACTTTGATGTAATATTGTTTAATTATTAGGTTTCTAATGATATTTGCCACCGCTACTTAATTATTTAGTCTATTTCATTACAAGTGGAAACAAATATGCCAATATATGTTGGCCCTTCTATTTTCTTTGTTTGTTTAATATCATTATTAGTTTTTGTATTTAATAAATTGTGCCTCTGTTTATAAAGTTTAAGAATAATCACATGAAAAACTATAAATTGTGCTTCTGATTATAAATTGTGCCTCTGTTTATCAATAGATTTGATGTCTATGTGTGAGAGTTATGTTTGATACATTTTATAAGCATAGTTCCGGTCGGGTTTTTTTAATACCCGGTGCGGGTTTTTTCCCAACCCGATGCATACCCGAACCCTACCCGATGAATACCCGAACCCCGAAATAGGGTATTATAATACCCGGGTTTTATAAAACCCGACCCGAACCCTACCCGAACCCGGGTATATAGGGTATACATTTTTGGTAGAAAACCCGGACCCGGACCCGACCCGGTTTTTAAAAAAACCCGATTTTGTAAAACCCGATCCTACCCGAAACCCGGTTTTTAAAAAATCCCGATTTGTGCACCACTAAGGGCAACAACAATGTTTTAAAAGCCAGTTTTTAAATCTTGTTGGGTTTAGCTGGATGAAGTGGGTTGTATATAATTCCATTACAAATTCATCTAAAAAAAATAATCCAATCTCAATTAGGATTTATGTAACTATTCATGTTCATGGTTTTATACAATAAAAAACAACTATTTTATGGTAAGATATTAAACATTTTAAGAGCATTTTTATTACTAACAAACAATATTACATTGTACGTGGTGGGTAAAAGTGTCAACAACGATGGAATATTGAAATGGAAGACACTAGGTTAATTACCGGAAATATAAAGGTCAACATTACCTTAATATCGTATTTTATTAAAAATTAAAGAATAAATTTTTAGATAATGCAAACCGGTTCAATGGTTTGAACTTTGAACCGGTAGACCCGGATTTACCTTTGGCACATAAGACATACTGTATTCGGGTTTTGTCGGCCTTTATCGTACCGGACCCATGTCCGGTATAACCGGTCGGTTTATACTTATATTTAAAACATTGGGCAACAGAAAAAAAAGATATAAGTTAAGTTGACAATGGGGCCGCTAAAACGAAAAACTGTGGCATCCACTTTACTTAACGATCAAACATTCAAAAATTTTTTTTTTTTTATAATTAAACAAACATTGGGCATGACCCATTCGTAACATTGACGTTTCCCTGTTTTTACAATATAATTCAAAATCAACCCAAAGGATTCAAACGTTCTTAAAACACTTACTACTATTCTAGTCATACGGTTAACATTTACAATAACAAAATGATTTTTTTTGACCCATTAGTAAAAGATAACATGGTCCGGAAGCGCAAAAAGGGGCACTTTAGTGTGTTCGTCCGAGCTCGCCAACTTCAAACATGAGATTTACCTATCATGCACAACATCAAACATTAGTAAATTCACAATGCTCAAACAAAATCCATAACATACCTTACATACTTTTAATCGACCCATTAACAATTTACCAATCATTGACAAATCTTGTTTGCAACATTCTTTTCATTAAACATTCTTTCCATTAACTTTCTTTCATTCCAACATCTCGATACATTCATACATCCATATCATTCGACCCATTCGTAATGAGCCCATATTCAAACATCAACCGTAATCGTCATGCTTGTCCTATTTTACCCATTTACGACGGGTAACCCTTATCATACATGCTTAACACAAACATATCATTTTGACCCGTTTACAACAAGTCGTTACTTAATCATCTCGTAATCCTACTTTCCATAAAATTTTATCTCACTTGAGTGATCATTATACATCCGACACTATTGTCTCGCTTATCTGCTTTCTAACATATAACATATCGACATTTGAACCAATAACAACACACAACTCAACATTTAGGATTAATAACTAAACCTTCATCCGTAGAACAACATAAAAAGAGAATTAAGTTCATATGAACTTACCGTGATCCTGAGCTCCTTGCGCTTTGGAATGACTTGCTCCTTCTTCCTTCTTAGTTCCTGTATATCATAACTTTATTCACTTAGCTTCCATTACTTTCACATTCCTTATTATCCAATATGACATCTATAAATCACATACATTCCCACCATGATCACATCTCATCAATTTAGCAAATTTTCATACAAAATCACATCTAAATTTATTTAGACATTTCATCAAACACATGGTGCGCATACTACCTAAAAAGCATGATGTACAAGTAGTTATAACATGTCCATCCTATCTCATCAATGGTTAATCATAATCTTTCATAATAAAAATCATTACCCTAATCCATAATTTACTATTTTGACCATGAACATATGGTTCCAAATCAATCATTCATAACAATTTCATCAACAACAATCAAATTAATATGTAGAACTTCACAATTTCTAACCATTACTTGACATGCAAGTGGGTTTTGCCCTAATCATGCTCATATTCGAAATTTAGCATCTATTGATGTCTAGACATTCATAGCAACCATTATTCATACTAAATTTTGCATTACATTCACGAATTACACTAAACCCACATAATCAAACATCATCAAATCAAGAAATTTCACTTACTTGAGATCAAGAATACTTAGACAATCAAAATTCTTAGCTCATGCATTCGATTCTTCACTAATTTGGCTTTCAATTGATGGAATTTTAGAGATTTAGGGTTTTGAGAGGGAAGGAGTCCCTCCTGGCTTCCTCACGATCGCACACCAGACTCAAGTCTGGTTTCTTTTTTTTATCATGTTTTATAACAATATTTACACATCTAGCCCCTCATCATTTAGTCCCTATTCACTTTAGTAATTTACCTTCTAACTTAATCATCTTTCTTTTATTAACTTTTATTTTGACATAATTCTATATATTTTCCGTTTTAACTTATTAAAACATCACTACACATTATACTTTTAGGACATACGAGAATTTGGGGTGTTACAAGTCTACCCGCCTTAAAGAAGGTTTCGTCCCCGAAACCTGAATACGTACCAAATAATTCTGGGTAATGTTTTCGCATTTCATCCTCCGCTTCCCACGTGAGATCCGACCCTTTTCGATGTTGCCATTGGACCAACACTTGCCGAACGGATTTGTTGCGGAGTTGCTTTACTTTAAAATCCTTTATTGCGACGGGCTTTTCAACATAATTTAATTTCTCATCCACTTCAATATCATCCAAAGGCACGTATGTTGTCTCATCCGCGAGGCCCTTTCGCAATTGCGACACATGAAAGGTGTTATGAATCCCATCCAACGCGGGTGGTAATTCTAACTGATACGCCACCGCCCCGAGTGAGTATTTTGAATGGTCCGATGTATCGAGAACCTAGCTTCCCGCGTTTACGAAAGCGAATTATCCCTTTTCATGGAGAGACTTTTAGTAACACATGATCTCCCACTTGAAACTCAATTGGTTGCCTTCGTCGATCCGCATAAGACTTTTGTCTATCTTGCGCCGCCTTAATTCTTGATCTAACCATATCAATCTTTTCATTTGTTTCGGCTACTACATCCTTTGACGCGAGTTCACGCTGACCCACTTCCCCCCAGCAAACCGGGGTTCTACATTTCCTTCCATAGAGCATTTCATAAGGGGCCATTTTTATGCTGTTATGATAACTATTGTTATATGAAAATTCAACCAAGGGTAGATGATCATCCCAGCTTCCCCCAAAATCCATGACACAAGCCCTTAACATATCAACTAATGTTTGTATAGTTCGTTCCGATTGACCATCGGTTTGAGGATGGTAGGCGGTGCTAATATGTAACTGGGTCCCCAATTCTTCATGAAACGTCCTCCAGTAACGAGATGTGAACTGGGTATCCCGGTCGGATACTATAGACACCGGAACCCCATGTCGGGATATAATCTCGTTTATATAAACTTCCGCCATCTTTTCTGAATTATAAGTTTCCCGAATGGGTAAGAAATGTTCACTTTTGGTCAGTCGATCAACGACCACCCGTATTGCATCGTGCCCTTTTCTTGTCTTGTGAAGCTTAGTCACCAAATCCATCGTTACATGCTCCCACTTCCATACAGGTATCTCTAACGGTTGCAATTTCCCATACGGTCTTTGGTGTTCGGCCTTTACTTGGGAGCATGTCAAACACTTAGCCACATACTTGACAATATCTCTTTTCATTCCCGGCTACCAATAATTCATTCTCAAGTCTCGATACATTTTTGTAGCTCCTGGATGAACGGAGTATCGAGACTTGTGTGCCTCATTCAAAAGTAATTCTTTCACATCACATTCCCGAGGTATCCAGATTCGACCATACCTCGTTTTCATACCATTAACATTCTCATTCAACTCGTGGATAAATCCTTTCGTCCTTTCTTTCTTTGAGTCCTCGGCATCCAAGGACTTAATTTGAGCCTCTCGTATTTCTTCAAGAAGTTTGGAAGTGACTACCATTTTCATTGATCTTACCCGAATCGGGGGCGGGTACTCCTTTCGACTTAGAGCATCCGCCACTATGTTAGCCTTCCCGGGATGATAGTGGATATCACAATCGTAATCTTTTATGAGTTCCAACCATCTACGTTGCCTCATATTAAGATCTTTCTGTTCGAAGAAATATTTGAGGTTTTTATGATCCGAGTAAATAGTACATTTCACCCCATATAGGTAGTGCCTCCATATCTTCAAGGCAAATACGACCGCCGCCAACTCTAGATCGTGGGTTGGGTAATTATTTTCGTGTTGCTTGAGTTGTCTTGAAGCATAGGCAACGACTTTACCCCTTTGCATTAGTACACACCCAAGACCCTGATGGGAGGCATCAATATATACCACCAAATCATCCGTTCCATCCGGTAATGTCAACACAGGAGAACTTGAGAGCTTTTCTTTCAACGCCTGAAACGCTTTTTCTTGTTCTTCGCCCCATAAAAACTTCTCACTTTTCTTCGTTAACTTTGTCATGGGCGAGGCTATTTTGGAGAAATCCTGGATAAATCTCTTGTAATAACCAGCCAAGCCCAAAAAGCTTCTTATCTCGCTTGGATTCTTCGGGGGTACCCAATTCATCACTGCCTTTACTTTGGATGGGTCCACGTGGACGCCGTCCGCATTGATTACATGACCCAAAAATTGTACTTCTCTAAGCCAAAAGGCACATTTTGAGAACTTTGCATATAACCTTTCCTTGCGAAGCGTCTCCAGCACATCACGTAAGTGTGAAGCATGCTCTGCTTCACTTCGGGAGTACACTAGTATATCATCAATAAAAACGATTACATACTTATCAAGCATAGGCCGGCACACCCGATTCATTAGATCCATAAATGCAGCTGGCGTGTTTGTTAAGCCGAAGGACATTACTAAGAACTCGTAATGTCCATACCGCGTTCGAAATGCAGTTTTCGGCACATCCTCTTCTCGTACCCGCAGTTGGTGATATCCCGATCGCAAATCAATCTTTGAAAACCAGCTCGCCCCTTGAAGTTGGTCGAATAAATCGTCAATTCTGGGTAAGGGGTACGATTCTTCACCGTTAACTTGTTCAACTCCCGATAGTCGATGCACATTCGCATCGAACCATCTTTCTTCCTTACGAATAATACGGGTGCTCCCCATGGCGAAACACTTGGTCGAATAAAATCTTTGTCGAGCAGTTCTTGAAGTTGGGTCATCAATTCTTTCATTTCGGTCGGGGCCAACCGATAAGGAGCTTTAGCTACCGGTGCGGCTCCCGGGGTAAGCTTTATCTTAAACTCCACTTCATGTTCGGGCGGAAGCCCCGATAAATCCTCCGGAAATACATCCGGATATTCATTCACTACTTTCACATTTTCCAGCTTCGGTACAACTTGATTGATATCGATCACGTAAGACAGATACGCCTTTCCTCCGTTCTTTTCATACTTGACAGCTTCAATAATTGAACAAAATTTCAACTCGTCGACCCTATCCCCTTGAATACTTACCCGCTTTCCCTCCGAGGTTACTACTTGAATAAATTTCTTTTCACATTGTATTTCAGCATGATTTTGGGCCAGCCAATCCATTCCCACAACTACTTTAAATTCCCCCATACACATTGGAACAAGGTCTATGCTAAATTCCTCATCTTCAATCAAGATCTTACAGTTTCTACATACATCATGCAATAGGTAACTTTTTCTATCCGCTACTTCCACTTCTAAAGGTACTAACATCTTTTCAAGCATAAAGGAAGGATGACATAAAAGTTCATTCGAAACAAATGACCTACTAGCCCCGGAATCAAATAAAACATTTACAGGGATTGAATTCACTAAGAATATACCTGAAACTACTTCCGGGTGAGACTTTGCTTCTTCAGACGTTATCTGGAACATCCTTCCACGAGCCCTAGACGGCTCCTCTTTCTTTCCTTCTTTCCTAGGCGTTTGTTGGAGCTTTGGACATTCAGATTTCATGTGCCCCGCTTGATGACAATTGTAACATGTTTTCTGATTGTCTGGACATCTGTAGTACGGATGTCCCTCTTGCCCACACTTGTAGCACCCTTTCTTTCCAAGCAAACATTCACCCGAGTGGTGTTTCCCACACGTCTTGCAAGTCGGAATCCCACTACTTGTCTTCCCTTTCCTGTTTTGATCTTGATATTTTGCCTTTTTCGATGGGTTTGTGTTGGTAGGCTTCTCCGCCACCCTTTTCTCTCCCCGTTCAACCTGCCTTCTTAACTCAATTTCCCTATCTCTTGCCCAGTCGATTAATTCATTCAATGTTGCACACTTGGAAGGATTTACGAACTCCCGATATTCAGCCTTTAACATAGCATGGTAACGTATGATTTTCAACCTCTCAGTCCCCGCTATCTCCCCACAAAATTTCACCTTGTCGAGGAACTTATTCGTTATTTCATCAATCGTTTCATCTTTTTGTCGAAGACGTAAGAAGTCTTCTTGAATCTTATCAATTGCGGATTGTGGGCTATGATATTTCAGAAATGGCTCTTTGAACTCTTGCCATGTTAACGTTTGTACTTTGTCATCCCCCAATTCCTTCGAATGTGCGTCCCACCAATCCTTTGCTTGGAGTTGTAGGAGGCCCGTAGCAAACATCACTTGATCCTCCACTTCACATCTACTTCTTACAAACACTGCCTCAGTGCTTGAAATCCATCTTTGACAAGCTATCGGGTCAATTTCCCCTTTGTAAGGCAAAGGGTTACATGCCATGAATTCCTTGTACGTGCACCTTCGAGTACTTTTCTTTGTTTGTTGTTCATTAATCATCTCCTTTAGTTCTTCCACCTTGGACGTTACTAGAGTATCGACTACTCCCAATACTTGACCTTCCACCTCTTGAGCTAGTCGGGAAATACTAGCTTCAATCGCTTTCTCTACTTCTTCCACAATCATTGTTCTCATTTCATTTCGGCGTGCTTCATCGTCATCATTTACATTCACCGCATCAGCCATCTACATAAAACATTCATTAGATTCATTAAATTTCATTTCATACTTCCCATCATCATGTTTTAACATCATTTTATCATGACACATTCCATTCATCACTCATACTTCATGCCTTATCGTCATTGACGATCGTATCGTATCATATCGACCGAATTCTTTAATCATAACAAATTTCCTTCTCATCATTCACATGTACCTTTCCTTCATCATTTGATTATCAAATTTGCCTTAAACATTTAAGGCCTTTAAAATCAATTGGAACGAGTCCCGTATTCAAAATTATCAAAACAAAAAAAATTTGGGAACATATGGGGTGCTCGCGTGGCGCGAGGGCCTACCCGCCCTTCCGTCGCGTGACGCCACCAACATCGCGCAGCGCGACGAACATAGGACGTGGGCGTGGCGCGACGCAACCACCAGTTTTTGACAGAAGGTTCGTTGTTTTGCTGCTGTTGAATGCCCAGCTCCATAAATTCTCAAACTTAACTCTTAAAAACATCATATCTCAAGTTCTACTAGTTCGTTTTACCCGATTCTTTTTCCTACGTTTCCGTAATTTAATTGCGGACCCGTTTAGCATATTCGTTAGCCGTAAGACTCGGTTTAAGGGCAAATAACCTATAAATCCCATTCTATTTCTAACTACAACACAATAAATTTTACAATCTACTTACTTACGTAGCGCTTCGGAACGAACACACCTTCATACGAGCTTTTAATTTGAGTTCAAGCATTTGACTCAAATACTTGAATCCCTCAAACTTCGGCTCTGATACCAACTTGTGGCATCCACTTTACTTAACGATCAAACATTCAATTTTTTTTTAATAATTAAACAAAAATTGGGCATGACCCATTCGTAACATTGACGTTTCCCTGTTTTTACAATATAATTCAAAATCAACCTAAAGGATTCAAACGTTCTTAAAACACTTACTACTATTCTAGTCATACGGTTAACATTTACAATAACAAAATGATTTTTTTGACCCGTTAGTAAAAGATAACATGGTCCGGAAGCGCAAAAAGGGGCAATTTAGTGTGTTCGTCCGAGCTCGCCAACTTCAAACATGAGATTTACCTATCATGCACAACATCAAACATTAGTAAATTCACAATGCTCAAACAAAATCCATAAGATACCTTACATACTTTTAATCGACCTATTAACAATTTACCAATCATTGACAAATCTTGTTTGCAACATTCTTTTCATTAAACATTCTTTCCATTAACTTTCTTTCATTCCAACATCTCGATACATTCATACATCCATATCATTCGACCCATTCGTAATGAGCCCATATTCAAGCATCAACCGTAATCGTCATGCTTGTCCTATTTTACCCATTTACGACGGGTAACCCTTATCATACATGCTTAACACAAACATATCATTTTGACCCGTTTACAACAAGTCGTTACTTAATCATCTCGTAATCCTACTTTCCATAAAATTTTATCTCACTTAAGTGATCATTATACATCCGACACTATTGTGTCGCTTATCCGCTTTCTAACATATAACATATCGACATTTGAACCAATAACAACACACAACTCAACATTTAGGATTAATAACTAAACCTTCATCCGTAGAACAACATAAAAAGAGAATTAAGTTCATATGAACTTACCGTGATCCTGAGTTCCTTGCGCTTTGGAGTGACTTGCTCCTTCTTCCTTCTTAGTTCCTGTATATCATAACTTTATTCACTTAGCTTCCATTACTTTCACATTCCTTATTATCCAATATGACATCTATAAATCACATACATTCCCACCATGATCACATCTCATCAATTTAGCAAATTTTCATACAAAATCACATCTTAATTTATTTAGACATTTCATCAAACACATGGTGCGCATACTACCTACAAAGCATGATGTACAAGTAGTTATAACATGTCCATCCTATCTCATCAATGGTTGATCATAATCTTTCATAATAAAAATCATTACCCTAATCCATAATTTACTATTTTGACCATGAACATATGGTTCCAAATCCATCATTCATAACAATTTCATCAACAACAATCAAATTAACATGTAGAACTTCACAATTTCTAACCATTACTTGATATGCAAGTGGGTTTTGCCCTAATCATGCTCATATTCGAAATTTAGCATCTATTGATGTCTAGACATTCATAGCAACCATTAATCATACTAAATTTTGCATTACATTCACGAATTAAACTAAACCCACATAATCAAACATTATCAAATCAAGAAATTTCACTTACTTGAGATCAAGAATACTTAGACAATCAAAATTCTTAGCTCATGCATTCGATTCTTCACTAATTTGGCTTTCAATTGATGAAATTTTAGAGATTTAGGGTTTTGAGAGGAAAGGAGTCCCTCCTGGCTTCCTCACGATCGCACACCAGACTCAAGTCTGGATTCTTTTTTTTTTATCATGTTTTATAACAATATTTACACATCTAGCCCCTCATCATTTAGTCCCTATTCACTTTAGTAATTTACCTTCTAACTTAATCATCTTTCTTTTATTAACTTTTATTTTGACATAATTCTATATATTTTCCGTTTTAACTTATTAAAACATCACTACACATTATACTTTTTGGACATACGAGAATTTGGGGTGTTACAAAACCACCCCCAGTTAAGAGAACCACGAGAACCACTTTCCAACTATTGATCTTTAAAGACGGATGGATGAGATTAAAAGTTATAAAAACAATATTAAATTCTTTTTTTCTTATTATTTTTTTAATATTTTAATGTCAAAAGGGCAGTTTAGTAAATTTGCTTGTTTTGTCTTATTGTATATATTGTTTTTATTACTTTTTTTGTCTTATTAAATTAATTGTTTTTTTATTAAAATCAGATTTTCTAATTAAAAAACATTTTAAAATCTGTTTTTTTACAACAAACAATTTATGTCAGGATTTTTTTTTTACAAAAAACGTTTTTACGAGCCTGTTTTTTACGAGCCGTTTTTTACGCTCCGTTTTTTATGCGTCGTTTTACGCCCCGTTTTTATGCGTCGTTTTACAAAAAGCTTTAATTTACCTAAGTAAACAATGTGAGTACATCTTGCTTTTTGTCACCTTTTTGTAAATCTTTTTGTGAGTCAAAATGTTTTACCAAATGCTTTAAATAATACTTAATAGTGACTGAGTCTCTGTATTCTACAATTACTGCCGGTATGTTGGGGTTTTGTATACATTATTTGAAATCCGTTACTATTGGACAAAGAGTTAGCCAATGAGTAACATGACCCGCAAGTCAAGTGTTGACAGTATTGAATGAGTAACTGTGTAGATATAAACATTGTAGTCGCTCTCAATACTGTGAAGTTATAAAACTGTTTTGATTAAACTGGGATGCACTCGCCAGTATTTCTTGCTGATAAAACCGTTTTAAAACGCGTTTCAGGTAACTTAATTTGAAGCTAATAGAAGCCAGCTGGAGAGCACCGAAGGCTTGGAAAAGTGGCTATAAAAGTTACCTATATAAAAAGGAGTTTTGTTTTCATTAAATTAGGGTTTATCCCTATAAATGTATTGTAATGGAATCTTGGGTTTTATCCCATTTATTTATTAGAGTTAATTACACAGTTAGTCCCTGTGGTTTATGTAAAGTAACAAGGTAAGGTACTAATAGTTTAAAATCACATTCTAAGGTTCCAACTTTTCATTTTGTAACAACTTAGGGTATTAACACTAACTTTTGCCAACTTTTCTAGTCAAGATTGAGTGAAATTACTAAAATACCCTTTATCAATCTCGCCCAAATCATCTGGAGTTTCAAACCAGAGCTGTAAGGGCTCTCAAAAACCTCTGAAACCTGCTTCAAATTGCCAACCCCTCTCTAACATAAGTGTAAATGACCTCAATCCTGAGCCGGCGCTCAGCATTTTGCAGACGAAAGATGGGAACGGTCACCCTGGATCTCCGGTAATGAATGGCCAAGAAGGTATGGAGGTGGATAATCCGGCGAACTCCCCAATCATTCACTCATCGTTTGATGCGGCTGTTCACTCGCTGCAACAAGGTAAGTCTACCACTAACCTTCCTCTCACCCCATCGAAATCCCCCTGTAATGTAAATACCATTGCTTCTGAAGTTCCAATCCCTGAGAAAAACCCTAACTTTGAGCCCAGTAGTATGTCGGATATTGAAGGGGGTTGGGCCACTCAGAGTGATGATGAGGAAGATGATCTTACTGAATTGGGGCAAGCTGAAATCCTTGCCAACAGAGCAAATGTCAATGTTGATGTTAGTCTAGTGCCTGATCCTGTTCTTGTAGCCTCTGATACGAACCCTACTGCTGAATCATCTCAAGGGAACCAGCCGGGTGGTCTTCTAAGTGGTATAAAGGGTAACCCAAAAAATCAAGGTAATGTTTGGCACAATAATCCCCGCCCAGGGTTATCTATCGCAGACAGAATTAAGGCCAGTCAAGCTGCTGCAAAGGTTAAAATTGGGTATTATCCGCCGGTTGTCACACCGGAAGGAAAATCCCGTATCCTTATTACAAATGAAGACCTAAAGCTCTCTGCAAAGGCGTATTCTTTGTACCTGTACGGTTACTTTTTGGGTACGTCTATGGACTACAACCGGGTCAACTACTGTCTTAAGCGGGATTGGAGAGCCCATGACATTGCTGAAGTATCTAAAAGCCCAGCAGGTTTTTACTACTTCAAATTTAAAAGTGAGCAAGGTCTAAATGCTGTTTTGGAAGGGGGCCCCTGGTTTGTCAATAATGTCCCTCTTTTTGTTAAAAAATGGGAGCCAGGTCTCTGCCTAGAAAGAATCGAACCGTCCACCATTCCCTTATGGGTTACGGCCCATAATGTCCCTCTTGACTTGTGGACGGACACGGGTATTTGCAAAATCATGAGTAGTGTTGGAATCCCTCTCCTTATGGATCGAATAACGGAAGTGAGATGCTCTGAGCAATCTGGTAAGCTAGGTTTTGCCAGAATGCTGGTTGATGTGAAGGCCAGCTCAAACCTCCCAGCTGAGTATGAAATAGAATACCCAGCCACTTTGCATAGCCAAGCCAGGGTCGGAAAAATCAGCCTATCTTATCACTGGAAACCTGCAGTTTGTGTCCACTGCAATGTGTTTGGTCATTCGTTTAAGCAATGCTCCATAAGGCCACCAACAGATGAAGAACGTACTACTGCTAGTGCCCCTCCAAAAATCCATGAGAAAACCCCTGTTGCAAATCAGGTTCAGGATGAAGAGATGAATGAGTACACCATAGTTACTCGAAAGCAAAAAGGCAGGAAACGAAACTCAGCAGGCAAACCCATTCAAAATGTCACTAATCAGAATAGAGATAATACAAGCCCGAATAATACTAAACCAGATGCAGTGAACATCCGAAGCAGCAGTGACCCAGATATCCAAAGAAAGATGAAAAACCTACATTCGGCGTATGTTGCTAAGACAAATAGTACCTTACAAGATAACCACAAAACCAATGATGTTAACCGGAACAATGTGAATGCCAACTCTAGTAAACCCCAGTCGAGCAACTCTCATAATGCTGCTGCTATTGTGAGACCAGCTAATCCCTCTAAACCCCATCCCCCCAACAATCTGAAACATTATCCCCCACCCACAAGCCGTAGTGCCACTCCCTCTTCTTGTGCTAATACTGCTCCTGTGATTCCCCCAAGCCCTGCTGATCCTCTTGCCTCTAATAGATTCTATGTTCTTAATGAGAACTCAGTGGAGTTATTGTTAAAAGGGAGGGACCTGACTGATCATATGATGTCTGAGGCTGACGGAAGTGGAGAGAAGCCAGGTCATTTGGGTAATGAGAATGTCAATGCAGATGAATAAGACATGTGGTGTGATGTTGATGAACCAGACTATGGCATAACAGATGGTCAAAAGAAAGCTATCCTTGATCGCCTTGTATGCTACGGGTCAGTTAAAGCTATTGACCAAACGATCTGGGAACAAGGTGAGTGGGAATTTTTTTGGGACCAGTGCAAGAGGTTGAACCTTGACTTAGACAGTGTCATTGAGGAAGTTGGGCAGGATAATTCTCAAACTGCCAGATTCCTAATGCAACAGGCTAATGGAGGTACCTTGGGTGATAAAGAGGCCAGGAAAGCTAAATCCTCAAACCTGTCCTAATGGTGATGAAAATTACGGCTTGGAACATACGGGGTCTGTCTAATAGGACTAATCAAGACCAACTTCGTAACCATCTTGCGGTTGGAAATTATAGTGTTTGTGGGGTTCTTGAGACCCAAGTGTCCCCCCCAAAAATCTCTAGCATATGCAACCGTGTGTTCGACAACTGGCTGTGGGACTCGAATGCTTCCAGCTGCAAGGGCAGATGCAGGATTATCGTTAGTTGGAATCCTAATGTTGTCAACCTTATGGTCCTAGACCGTCATCCACAAGCTATTCACTGCCTCGTTGAGCCGCTTAATGGGCATCATGGGTTCTTTTGCACCTTTGTGTATGCCCACCATCGTATGGTGCTGAGAAGAGAATGCTGGGATATTCTTAACCTTCATAAGCATGCTGTAAATAATCACCCGTGGCTCCTGTTAGGGGACTTTAATGCCATCATTGACCCCAGTGAACGTTCTATGGGGGGCTCGGGTGTCAATGACAGTATGACAGAAGCGAGAGACTGTTTCAACATGATTGAAGTTAATGACATCTGTATGTCTGGGTTGAAATTCACATGGAACCAGTCCCCTGGTAAAGTGGATGGCCTATTAAAGAAGCTGGATAGAGCCTTGTCAAACAGCCCTTTTCTTGCTGCGTTTCCCCACGCAAATGCTGAGTTTCTCCCCTTTCTTAAGTCTGATCACAGCCCCATTGCTGTCTCTTTGCCTGATGTGCCCAAACCAAAACCTAAACCCTTCAAATTCCCTAACTACCTGGCCATCAAAGAAGATTTCCTCCCATGTGTGGCAGGTGTTTGGTCCTCTCATGTTGAGGGATTCGCTATGTTCTCTCTTGTCTCGAAGCTCAAGAAGGCTAAAAAGGAAATCAGGAAGCTTAATTTCAAGCAAGGTAATTTATTTCAAAAAGTGTCTATTCTGAAAAGTGAGTTGGAGTCCATTCAGAAAGCCATTGTGGAGGACCCTACCAATGAACACCTAAGAGAAGAGGAGATCCATTACCTTAAAGCTTATAACGAGGCTGTTAGGGACGAAGAATTATTTCTCCAGCAAAAAGCTAAAATTACTTGGCTCAAAGAGGGTGATCACAACACAAGATACTTTCACAGGGTGGTCAGCTTGAACCAGAACCGTGGTCGAATCCATTCCGTTGAAAATATGCACGGGGAACTGTTTTCTGGTAACCTTGTTGCTGATCAGTTTGTTTCCCATTTTAGCTCTGTCCTGGGTAATTCTACTGAGGTTGAACCCATCCTGGATCCAACTAGCCTGTTCACCAAACGTGTTCCCCCCATTGAGGCTAGCGTCATGGTCAGGGAAGTCACCTCTGAGGAAGTTAAATGTGCCATTTTTGACATTGATGACAACAAGGCCCCTGGGCCTGATGGCTTCTCTGCAAAGTTCTTCAAAGCGTCTTGGAATGTTATAGGGGAAGAGGTATGTACAGCTATTAAGGATTTTTTTCGGAACAGTAAACTCCTGAAAGAAGTGAATACTACGGTCATAGCTCTTGTCCCCAAATTGGCCACTCCTAGAAAAGTCTCGGATTTCCATCCTATAGCCTGCTGCAATGTCATTTATAAATGCATTAGCAAGATTATCACAAACCGGATCAAGGGAGTGCTTGATAAAATTGTTAATGAAAACCAAAGTGCTTTTATCCCGGGCCGTCAAATCAGCGATAACATCCTTCTAACTCAGGAGCTGATGAGAAATTACCACCGGGATAGGGGACAGGCTCGGTGTGCTTTCAAGATCGACATTCAAAAAGCTTACGATACGGTGGAATGGAAGTTCCTCGAAGATTGCCTTGTGCAGTTTGGTTTCCCTGAGAAAATGGTCCTCTGGATTATGAGCTGTGTCACGTCTACCTCCTTCACCATAGCTGTTAATGGTAACCATGAGGGTTTCTTTCGTGGGAAAAGAGGGCTTAGACAGGGGGACCCCATGTCCCCTTATCTGTTTACCCTGGTCATGGAAGTGTTAACCCTCATGATCAAGAGAAGGGTAAATTTTGACAATACGTTTAAATACCACTGGAAATGTGAAGCGGTTGGGTTAACTCACCTCTGCTTTGCTGATGATCTCTTCCTGTTTTGTCATGGTGACAGCAGTTCAGTTACTACTCTTATGTCGGCCCTGGATGAATTCAAGGCTGTTTCAGGCTTGGTCCCCAGCATCCCGAAAAGTACCATATACTATGGAAATGTTGACCCTGATGTGCAAGACGAGATTAACAGCCACATTCAATTCCGGGTTGGTGTTCTTCCAGTTAAATACTTAGGAGTCCCCCTAATCTCTTCAAGACTCTATCGGAAGGAGTGCACCCCGCTCATCGATAAAGTCAAACGTAAATTATTGGACTGGAAGAACAAATCCCTCTCCTTTGCGGGAAGGCTTCAACTCATCTCCTCTGTGCTAAATTCCCTGCATGTCTATTGGTCCTCTATGTTCATCTTACCGGTCTCTGTCACCAAAGAGGTTGAACATTTGATGCGGGGGTTTCTGTGGTGTCATGGGGAAATGAAAAAAGGTAAGGCAAAAGTCAAGTGGAAGGATGTATGCACTCCTATGAAGCATGGTGGGCTCGGTCTCAAACGACTTAGAACCTGGAATCATGCTCTCATTGCCAAACACACCTGGAATATCATCACCAAGAAGGACTCCTTGTGGGTTAAATGGATTCATGTGTATCATCTGGCTGATAGGAACTTTTGGGATGTAAAGCCCAAAGGTGACATGTGTTGGAGCTGGAGAAAGATTCTGGAGCTAAGAGATAGCCTCAGGATGCACATTATACATAAAATTGGCAATGGTCAGACTACCTCAGCTTGGTTTGACAACTGGCATCCTCTCGGCCCCCTAAGCAACCACTTAACACACCGAAATATGAATGAGGATCCGTTCTCGAGGCACACTAAAGTCTGTCACCTCATTCAGGATGGGGTATGGGTTTGGCCTTCTGATTGGCAAAGCAGATTTCTCGACGTCTGCTCAGCAGACACCATCCAGCTCAACCCCCTCACAAGAGATAAGGTATACTGGAGAAATATAAGTGGTGAGCTCGTTGACTTCCATGTTAGCGAAGTTTGGAAAGTGTTTCGTGAGATTGGTCAGGAAGTGCCCTGGTGGAACCTGGTCTGGTTCAACCAGAACATCCCACGACATGCCTTTACCCTTTGGTTAGCTATCAAACACAAGCTCCTAACCCAAGACATTTTGGCTAGGTGGCAGGGTATGAATGTTCTCAGCTGTGTGTTCTGTAACTCTACCCCAGATAGTCATCCCCACTTGTTCTTTACTTGTGATTTCCCCCGAAAGGTCTGGCACTCCCTTCGCATCCTGGAAAACTGGAACAATATGCCAGATGAATGGCCCCACATAATTTCAGCATTGTGTTCCACCCCCCACAGCAATGCCATCTGGAGCATTGTCCGACGGCTTGTGCTCGGTGCTGCTGTCTACTTTATATGGCAGGAACGTAACAGACGTATTCATGAAAATATATCACGTTCCCATGAAGACATTACGAAACTGATCAAAGAGAATGTCAAGCTGAGACTCCTGGGCCTGCCTCTGGCTAAGTCTGCTCAATCTGTCCGTATGGCTAGAGTGTGGGACCTGCATGGTATCCAATGGGTTATTCCTAAAAACCTCCACCCCCTGCCAACATAATGCTGCTCCTTCCTTGTTTGATCTTCTACGTTTGGGCTAGGTACTTTGAAGGCATCTGCCATGCCTTCGGGTTCGAGTTTAGAGTTCACTGGTTTGAGAGAATATTCACTCATCTCATGAAAATCCTTTATTCACTCACTCACTGTTTATATTTTAATTGTGAACAGGTTGGGAGGGTTTTGGGAGGGGTCTTGATGGGTGTGGATCTTTGCTGTTTTGGCTCTGCTGGGTGGGAGGGCTGGGACTCTTTTGTTGCTGATCAGCCGATTTTTTTGTGGGTGGCCAGGGTTGGGCTTGGAGCAATAAGGGGGAGGAGGGTAGAAAACCATTCTAGATTTTCTGGGTGCTATCTGGTGCTTTGCTTCCTATCTTCTCTTTGGTCTCTAGGTTTTTTTACTCTCTCTCCATCCTTTAGGGTTCGATATTCTAAATGGAGACTTTTTGGGGTTATAGGCTTTGCTACTGTGTCCGGGAGTGACATTAACCTGGGAGTTATAAGGAAGGTTTGGCTAGGGGAGTTGTCTTTTCGTTGGAAACCTACTTTGTCCCCCACCCCGATGCCAAAAACCTGGTCATGTATCTGTGTCCAAACTGTTTTTTCCTCTAACTGTTTGTTTAATGCAGGGTGCTGGGTTTTACTGGGTTGGGACAGGTTGTGCTGTTTACCTACTTGTAATGATTGTGAGCTGCATAGTCTTGTGAAGTATTCTTGCTGCAACCCGGTTTGGATGATGTTTCGGGTTCTTGGGCCTCTGGTGTTGCTGAGTGCTTGGACCAAGAACTGGTTGCATCATTATAAGCCGCCAAAAAAGATGGGTATGCATTATGACTGTTCTGGGTTGAAGCCTCGACAAGCTAAGTATCTTAAGTGCATTAGGTATACTTTTCAGCAGTCCAGTTTAAACCGTGGAGCCTGGCCTAATAACAATTCAAGAGATAAAGTTTTGAAGCTGGATAGGGTGACTCGCATATTGCTAGAAAGCATGTTTGGTTTAGTTCCTGTGCCGTCTAAAACTCATCTTGGGGCGGTGCTTCTGCTGCATCGGAAAGCTGCTCTCTGGTACTCTAAGTTGGGCAAAAAGGGTTGGGATTGGAATTTGATAAGGCATCAAATGTTGCTCAAATGGATTCCCAATTGGATGCTTGCTAGGCGGAAGTCTGCTGCTGCGGTTTACAAGACCCGGGCCTGCATGGTTGCTTCGGGGCTGATGGGAAAGACCAAAGGTTTGGGTAACTGTGAAGTGGCCCAAAGTTATCGTCGGATTAAAGACAAAAGACGGCCAAACATGCCATTATGGCTGATGCATTATGTCCGCTATATTGGGCAGTGTTTGCTGGGGTGGGAATGCTTGAGGCCCAACTCCATACCGGATACCTATGCCATAACTATAGTTGGGCCGCCCCCTAGTTTTGGATCGACATGTAATTTTTGTTGGCATTTGTGTTATATTACTATAATTACGGTTAGATCTAGGTTTTTGTACATACCTAGAGTGGGATACATTGTGTCTTATTTTTGGACCCCCAAAGCATGTTTTGGGAGGTGGCACGGGGGTATGCCCCCTTGGATGATGTAATTCTTTGGTTGGTTTTTTATACTTTTGCCGGGCGATAGCCCTTTACCCAAAAAAAAAAAAAAAAAAACTACAAGAGCCATTTATGTAATTAACTCTATCTTAATACAGGGACCATTTGTGTAATATTTTGTCTTCTTTCGGGAAAACCAAGGTATATAGACGAAAAAAAAACAGAACTCGATACTTTTGAAAAACACAATAAGATTATTAACTACATATACATTTACAAGTTAGGGGAATAGTGTCAGGTAGCTTGCTTGGCACTTCCCTATTCGACCTACCCATTTTTTAACTTAATTTTATTCCCAGTTTAAAATTACGTTTTCGTCCTTCGTTTAAAATTACGGTTTTACCCCCAGTTCAGAATAAAATTATAATTTTGCCCCTATCTCAAAATTATGCTTTTGCCCTCGGTTCAAATACCCATTCTTAATTTTGTTCCCAGTTTAAAATTATGGTTTCGCCCTTCGTTTAAAATTACGTTTCTGCCCCCAGTTCAAAATAAATTGTTGTTTTTGCCCCTAGCTCAAAATTACGATTCTGCCCTCAGCTCAAAATTACGTTTTTGCCCACAGTTCAAAATAAAAATATGTTTTCCCCCCAAGCTCAAAATTATGATTTTACCCTCAGTTTAAAATTATGACTTCCCCACAGTTCAAAATATAATTATGATTTTGCCCTCTGTACAGACATACATGTTATGAGAGAAAAATATTCGACTTATTGCCCCTCAACGCGGGCGGGGCAAAAACTAGTTTATAAACAAACATTAATTTTTTTTCTAGAATAAACCAATTATCCTTATATTAAAAAACAAACGCAATGAACAGTAACAATATCCTTATTACCTATACATTAAAATTAGAACACAATCAATAGTAATATTATCAAGGGGATCAGTAAATCGTATCGGGTACTGGTACTGGTATCAAATTTACCAAACCGGGTATATTTTAGGTACCGAATCGGTACCGACTTTGACATTTTCGGTATCGATTCGGCACCGGTATTCACCGGTTTTTACCCTCAAATGCCAGTAACGTACCAGGTATATTGAATACCGGTACCCACTTTTGGGGATTTTCGATCCGAGCTCATCAAATCCTGTAGCAACGCAAGTAATTGCACCGTTTAGATTACTTTTCATACACAACCCAATGAATAGTAACATCATCAAGGGGATGAGCAAATGGTATCGGGTACCGGTACTGGTATCAAATTTGCCAAACCGGGTATATTTTAGGTACCGAATCGGTACCGACTTTTGACATTTTCGGTATCGGTTCGGCACCGGTATTCACCGGTTTTTACCCTCAAATATGGTACCTTACCAGTACCTACCGGTACCGTACCAGGCATATTTGGTACCGGTAGCCACTTTTGGGGATTTTCGTTAGCGGTATTTTCGGTACCGGTTGGTACCGAGCTCATCAAATCATGTAGCAACGTAGAACACAAGTAATTGCACCGTTTAGATTACTTTTCATATACATTGTAAGTAAACTGTATTTCGTTTGAATGAGGTTTTATTTACACAACAACTTATTTTGTTTTCTTTTTTGTCTTTTTATATAATAAATGAATTGTAACATGTAAAATTAACTTGGATATTTAGATTATTGATGAGCAAATCATATGAAATCCTGTAATCAAACCGGTATCGTATCAGTACCAAATTTACTATACCAATTATTTTCGGTACCAATTTGGTACCTACCTTTTGGCGTTTTCAGAATCGTTACTTTCGGTTCGACATCGGTCTAGCACCATACATGTATTTACTGAGCTTTACCTTCAAATACCATACTGTATGGTACCGAGCATTTTCGGTGCCGGTACCTAATTTCGATGATTTTCCGGATTGGTATTTTCGGTGCCTTTACCGGTAATGAGCTCATCCATATTTTAACGTGTTAGCACCGTAATAACTAAACTGAAAACAACCGAATTTCCAACGTGTAGGACGTGTGTGTCCTATTATTATATATTAGATTATTTAAAATCATTTTTTTACGAAGTGACTATCGTTACCACGTCATTTTTATTTATATTTTGATATTCGGTATCTGCTTGCCGTTACCGACACGCGTTTTGCAGACGTTAGGTCCCCGCCGCAACGCGCGGATGGAGAATCTATATATATTAATAAATGAGATGATTTGGGCCATGTGGTATGTGATGGTGGAGCATTTTTGCTTATGTGGAATGTTATTGTAGATTAGATGGTGATTTTGGGAGGGAATCCATCTCAATTCTCAATAAAAAACAAAAATTCTCGATACACAAACCAAATCAGAAGTAGGACGCGGGATCCGGAAACAACTGGGTCGGACTTTGGGTCACCTAATGATCCAAACGGATCCTTTATGTATACATCTTTTCCATTCTTTTCCATTCCCCATTCACTGTTCACTCTGGAAACCCTAGCGCCTCCTTCACATTTTCTGCATATCGAAGAGTTTCACAATCACGAAACCCTAGCCCTCATCATCTTCCATGTTTTGATTCAAATGAAAACCTATATCACTCATCCTCCTCTGCTGATTCTCTCATACATCGTCCATATACTCTCTATCCTCTAAAGGTATGATCCGGTTCAGTTTAGGGCTTTTCTTTCTTGTGATACTTGATGTGCTAAAAGTGGTTAATTAAAAACAACTAAAATTACCCTAAATCTAGACACTCTAAGCTTTAAATTTATAAACTTAGACTCGATCTAAAACTAAACCACACAACCGGCAAGTGTATCGATCAATGCAGTATAGCTACAGTAAGTCCGAGTATCGAACCCACAAGACTCTAAGGATTACGCTAAGACTCTATCTAGACTATGACTGACACGACTTAACTAAATGTTTGTTGATGAAGGGGGGTTTCTAAAAATCCTAAAAAATGCAAATAACGATTAACTAGATTAGCTAAATTAACTAACACGAACTTGAACGAAGGCTTTGACCAGAGGTGATGAAGACTACCTAGGCTAGACGCAAGCTAAACTCAGAATGGATTTCTATTCGATAGTTTTGTGGTATGGAACCGGGATCTTTGGATACTAAACCTATTAAGACACCACTAAGCCCCTCAAACACTCTCAAGGCGGTTCTTGTGGCACTACCTAGGCTGTTACGCTCACCGGTTTTCTAGATTTCCTCTCAGTCCTCTAGTTTCTTGAAAGTGCCTATATAAGACGCTCTACCTCTCAGCGCGAACGTCTAAAGCAACTACGGGTTTTAATCTTGGCTTAATAGACAATGGAATGCTAAGTCCTTATAACCAAACCGAGACCTATTAATACCCTCGAGCCTCTCCGCGACGAGTTTAGCAGAACACTTGATTTTATTAAATTACCGAATATTACTTCTAAGGTTACTTACTAGATTTTCACCCTAAAGGATTAATGATCTATTACGTGATATAGACGGTCACCTAAATCAAGAACCCTAGCACAACCCTATTATGTGATAAAGACCGTCACCAAGGATTATACGAAGCAATAAACAATAATAAAATAGTCGTCAAGCACGCATATGCACCAAGTTAAATTCCCGAAGCTTTTACAATACAAGAAAAATCCACAACCACGCCAAAAATCGAATAAAGAACCAAACTTTATTTAACTATTGTCATAACCTAGGTAGTTAAAGGTTTTTAGCCGGAAAACATAGTCAAACACATAGTATCAAACAATATATAATCTGAATTCATTGTGTAACAAAGTTTAAACAAACGAAAACGAAGGAATAAGGATGATAAAACCCGAATCTTCTCTCCCGAATGCTCCAAGATGTTACCCGAATGATTCCACGTCTCCAAGATGCTCCAAACCTTCAATCAGACGTTAATTGTGGCAAAGAACTCCTCCAAATCGTATATATTCCTCCTCTGTTCGTCTGATGTTGATTATATATTTTATTCCTGTTCCTTCCCGTCCAAGTATATTATTTGCCGCCTTTCAAAAGCCCACAAAAGATCACAATTCCAGTAATTGCTGTTGGGCTTATAGCCTTTAGCGGCCCACACCTCTGGTTCCTTTTCTTACAAAAAGTAGCGTCCAAACTCCAACACAAATATATGTATATGCTTCCCTCTATTTAATTTATATATAATGATGGCAGTTGTTACAATTTTTGTTCTTTTCTAATAATTCGTCCATCTTATCCATCGAATAGCCGCCTTCAACTCTGATGTTGTATTTAAAAATAATATGTGGCAAATATGAATTTGACTTGGACTAAACTTCTCATGTTTCACAATTATGGGCATCTTAAAAGTCAAGTAGGCTGGCCCATTTGATGATTGTAATAATATATGCAACTTTTATTAGATAACAAATAGAGATAGCGGGCTTGGCCTACTCGAGAAAAATAGCCGCAATTTTTACTTCGGTTCCTGGCACCTCACTCTGCCCAACTGGCTGGTCATTTTCATATTACTCGTTTTTACTCCATTTGCACCAGAACCTGGCAAAACACAAAATAATATAATATAATACTAAAACTAAATAAAAACAAATAAAACTAATACAATAATTATACACTTTACACGGGACAAATATGTGTATTTTACCCTACATCAATACTTCAGTTCTTATTGTTGTTTTTGGAAAATTAGATGCTAATCGATTGGGATAAAAAGGTGGGTAGGGTTTTGATGGTGAGGAAGATGAGGAGTCTTTGTTCGATTTGATGGTCGGCGATTTGGGTGCCCGGCTTATTCCAAAGGGGGTTGTTTGATTCTTTAACATTCAATCTGCTTTCGAAACCTTCTTCAATTCCTCGCTTCGATCTAGCCTTCTTCAGGTTTGATTGTCCAAGCGACAACACATTTGGTAGAATTATGTATCCTTTGATTTATCAACACTCTATTCTATAATTGATTTACTTGATTTACGTTATGCTTTATTGATTTAGGTTTTCATCAACGGACACATGACCAATCTGGGTCGATTCTCTTCGATACAGGCTCACTTTTCTGAAACCCTAAATCTCGAAACGCGATTCTCCTTCAATTGTTCTCCGCGAATTCATTATTCAGGTATCTGGATTGTTTTATTTTCTAATCAATCATATACAGTGTTTAATTGAGTAGTTTTTTAGCGTTTTTGATGCTTTTATGGTTTGTTTAGTGATTCAGTGACGTACAGTTGATATTAAACGTCTTATATTTGTGTAAGTCTCGAGGATTATGCTCATCTGAATCGTTTATTTTTGTTTAATTGATTGTATACATTGTTCAATGGATTATTTTTTAGCGATTTTGATGTTTATGCGGTTTGTTTAGTGATTGTTTGAAATGAAGAAAGAGGTGAAACAAAAAATTGTGACGACACTGAGCCCTAAATCACTTGCGATGGTGAGATTGGTTTGATGATGTTAATTTCTTCTTTTGTTTTGATCTTCTATGTTGTTTTCCCTTTCAGATGAATCTCCTGCCTTTTGAAACTGATGTCGCGCATTAGGTGAGCAGTCCGTTATTTCTAATTTTTTTTAAGTTTATTCTATGTCCTTTCATTAGTTGAGATTTTTGTTTATTGTTGATTTGTTGGCCTATTAGGTTTTTGGTCATCTTATCTCAGGTTCCCAGTCAAGGTTAGTATACATATTTTGGTTGTATACCGATCCTCTCAAATGTTTAAGTAGGCTTTGAACAATGAATGACGAAAAGGTTACTATTTTAAAAATAAGTCTTGATCATAAAACAATCAGTTAAATACTTTCCATTAATTTTAAGGTCCGTATTCATCTCGCTGTTATGTTATCACCAAGTTATGTTATTTTGTTTTTATTCATTTGTTTAGATCAAAATAATCCGTTTTAATAGTTTGGATTCTAATAGTATGATTGTTATTCTAATAGTGTGTGGTTGAAATTCTTGGCGAGAAAGACGAGGTTGGATTCTAATAGTATGATTTTTATGCTATTACTCTTCAGTCATTCCATTTTCATCTTTTTTTCAATAGAAACCTAATCCACAGCCACTCTCCTCAACCCTAACTAACGAAGAACAAAGATGTTTATTCAATCATCTGAGACAACAATGATAAGTTACTCATGAAAAACAAACAATAGTTTAAAATATTGGCCCCAAAATCATGGACATATTATCCTCTCATTTAACCATTGTTTCTATTGTAGCTGAATCTGAAGAAGACGGTGTTAACTATCCGGCTACTTATATTGATCAAGTGGTTTCAAATCATGTGAAAGAGGGAGGTCTTAGATAGAATACTTGCAAGGTACCATTTTTATTGCTTTTATAGTATACTTGCAAGATACATTTTTAATCCGGCCTTCATTTTAAATAATATAATACTTGCAAGGTACCATTTTTAATTTACTAATAATTTTTTGTTTTGTTTTGAATAATCAGAAGAAGAACCGTGTACTAAAAAACACACATTAAAGCTATGATGCCTCAACCTTAACCTGCAACAAATGGGTCTGGTAAACACATTCCTACAGTTAATTACACTTTATCATTTTAAATAATAGCTTATCGTCAATTTTCTGCACTTTTTGCGCCAACTTATTGACCAATAGCAAAAGTGAAAAAAAAGAGAGCAGGGCATACCAACTGCAAACAAGAACTCATACATGCCAAGACCTATTTATGATATTACATGTAACTGGCAGATAAAGGGTTGACTCAAGAAAAAAAAAGATGGTTTTTGCTTTACTTAAAGTCAGCGGTTGAAGTATGTGGAAACATCATTCTGCAAATGGGTTGTAAAGAGGTATGCATAGAAAGTCCTCGAATTGTTGAAAGTGTGTCGGTAGCTTTTAAATAAGGTAAATGGATTGTAATTTGACTCTTGATATTATATTTCAGTTTTCGACTTCTAATTTTGGCGGGTCAATCGAGTTCGGGTCACGGGTCAATCCGCGTTAAATGCAAAATGAGTTTGGGTCAAAATGGTTTAAGAGCAAAATGAGTTTGGGTTAATATGAGTTTTGAGGAAATAATGTTCGAGTCAATACGGGTATGAAGCAAAATAAGTTTGATTTCAAACAGGTCAATAAAAAAAACTATGAATTTGGTTGGGGTAAAAAAAAGGGGGCTTGGTCAATACGGGTTGGGAGCAAAATGAGCTCTTGAAATTCTTTTCCTTATAAATAGATAAATGTCTTAAAAAAGGTTCATAGATGAAAAAATACAGGAGGATTATGGGCAATTAAAAAAGAATGTACTTTTGCTTTTAAATCCTTGCTGAGAGTTAGTTGGTGCTATGTAATCCCATTTTGTTGGCCAATAAAAAAATCACCTCATCTGATAATAAAACCCAATATAACATTTGGAGGTTACAGGTAAAATGATTGGTAACCCTGCGATAGAATTCGAGATAATATAAGAAGGAAATATCGGTACACACGCACGTATATTTCAAGAATTGATTGGATACCTTCTAATAAAAAGATTCATTTCATGTTTCAAAGGTGACGATTTTCACTCTCTATTTTCTCAATGACAATTAATAAAAACCAAGGACATAAGTAATGAAAATTTTCATTCATTTTAAAACTTTATGTAAACATTTATAAATAATATAAATGACCTATTAGAATTGTTTGTAATTTTTTATATATTTATTCTAATAAGAAACTAAATCTTGATGTTGGTAAATGAAGGCTTCATGGGATCTCGAAGTTGATTTAAGTTATCAGAAAAAGACTTAGAACATTATGAAGGTGATATCCGATGACCTTGATAAGAGGATCGACTATTCCCAAATTGAAAAGCACGTTTGGTCGGATTTTTAGCTCACAAAGACCGTTTAGAAATAAAACGAGTCCGAGTAAAAGACTAAAACATACGTTAATGGTCGAGACCCACCCGACTCTTGATCTTTGTTGTTAGTCACTCGGCTCTTTTCTTAGAAATCACTGAGGTACCCGTACATTGTAAAACTACTATTTCTTGAAACTTTTTTTTCTTTCTGTAGTAATAGTTACATTGGAAATTAATAAAAAGGGGGGACACTAATTTGTTTTGACTAATATTTTGTGTCATTCAAAAAAAGACTAATCTTTTGTAAGCAATTTATTTTTTCTTAATTTATATTATATTTTTATGTCTTATACAACTTAAATTGTTCAACCCGTGTATCACGCGGTTATGCCAAACAACATAGATGGATTATCAAACAAAGTGACCTTTGTAGGAGGCTTTTTCACTATGCCTATTATATATTGCAACGGATGTTCTTGCTCAAGTTTGAAGCTTAAACTTTGAAGTTTTTTTAACATTCTTTTAATCAATTTTGAAATTTGAACTTTGACGCTTTTATATCAATTTGAGTTGAACAAGTTACACATCTCTACTAATTAAAGGATTAAGAAATATCACATAATTTGTGATTAGACTCCTAACATTATATATACTCATCTTGCTTTTGTATGTTTTTATGACTCTTTACAACAAGAAAAACTTTAAGAAACCGAATTAAAAAATTGTGGTGGAGAAAAAGGAAAGATGATACTTTAGAGATTAAAAGTGTTATTTATATACTTTTATTTATTGTAAATTAAATTTTCCTACCTGGAAAGTTTCCGGGTTATAACCTAGTCAACTAGTATATATGATATCTGATTAAAAAGTTGAGAAAGAAAAGGTTTTCAAAGTTTTCCTTTCCTTTTATTTTGTTTTGACAAAACGGTGTGGAACTCAAGATTATGTTTACCAAATAAGACTTAGAATAATTTTATTCCAACGAAACTTTCGTTCTTCAAATTTTCTTTTGATGCATTGATTAACCAAAACAATTTCGATTTTGGTTTCAATTTTTCCGGCAACAAAATCCTGGCGATACTGTTCGTCAGTTTTTTTTTTATTGAAAATATTCGGAATTGATTAATCCGGTTCACTCGATGATCGAATATTATGTTTAGTTTTGGTTTAATAAAGTTTACGTCGGTTCGTGCCGGTGCCATCCTTATTGCCACGTTAATTCCGAAAAAATCTTTTTCGATGAGAACCAAATCCCTAATAATCCCACCGTCTTCATTAAACCCAGAAATTCAATTTGGAAAATCAATTCCAAGAATCATCACAATCTGAAAATTCAATCCAAAAAATCGATCAAGAAATCCATTCAAAATCTTCGATACAGAAGTCCAAATCGTTGAACATCAAAATGGCCATGAAAATTGAAACAAAAAGAAAAACGGAAACCCCTGTTTCTTTGGCAAACCTGCAACACATTTGAAATTAGAAATTTACAACTATAACATCAAACGTTGTCAACTATTTAATTCAAATAATTCTAATAAAAAACACAAAGAACAGAGGCAACAAATGAAGACCACTGGTTTATATATGTTGCTTGATTATTTGTTGTATAATCCCTTAAGTTTGTTTATTACACATATGGTCCCTATATTAAGATAAAGTAAATTACATAAATGACCCTTGTAGTTGAAAAGGGGTATTTTAGTAATCTTACTTAATCTTGACAGAAAAGTTAACAAAAGTTAGTGTTAATACCCCAAGTTGTTATAAAATGAAAAGTTAGAACCTTAAAATGTGATTTAAACTATTAGTACCTTACCTTGTTACTTTACATAAACCACATAGACTAATTGTGTAATTAACTCTATTTATTATAAAAAGTCAGGTGTTTTAACTCTGATAAAATATTTCTTAACTACGGTCTTGATGTCTCATTTCCGCTGCCAAATTAATAAACACCGATACCACCCACTATGCGTAAACGTCCGCAGCCGCCCGCCTCCCGGGGCAGGGGTCGGGGGCTACGACAGGTTTACCTTAAATGGGTTCGGGTTAGTTTCAGGTCGAACCCGCGAACCAGTTTAGCTTAATAGGTCAGGTTCGGGTCAAACCCGTCAGGTTCGCGGGTTGACCCGTTTAGTTTATAAATGTAAAAATATGATGGATTATGTGAATGTATATTTAATTGAGGGTTTTAGAATAAAGTAAATATATTCTTTCTTAAATATGAGCAAATTATATATATATATATATGGTTCCCATTAGGTCTAACCAACTTTCAAAACAATCTTGACCATTGAAACTTGCTGAGATTAAATCTCAGCCATTTAAACTAAAAAAAAAAAAACTGTTGTTATGGCAGTTCTGGCCAGTTGTTTGCGGTTCCCTTAGTAGGTGGTTATTTCCATATTTCTCTGCCCATTATCCCCACAACTCAGTCTCCTAGAAACCTGGTAGTGCTCTCAAATTCAGTTAATGCTTGCAATCAGCACCATCCCACGTTTGAGCAGTTTTTCTGCCCATGTTTTTGGCAGTTCAGCACCTAAAAAAATGGGTAGTGGTGGATTTAACTGCTCAGTTCCTAAAAAAATGGGTAGTGGTGGTACCTGCTGCAGTTGTGTTCTTCTATATAATGAGAACTTGAGAAGCAGTCTTCACCGTTCACTCATTTTTTGTCTGAAATAACCACAGCATGGATCACTCACCACCAAAGCCATCAGTTATGCCCAAAGACCAGCCTGTTGGACACTGTAACATGCAAATGAAGCAGGTTAACACATTTATTTCCATTGGCTATTGTTTTTTTTAAATACTAAATTTTAGTAAACTGCAGAAGCTTCGAAATGGTGCTGAAATAATCAAAAGCGACCAGTTCAGATCAGACAAGGTTCTTTCTATTCCATTTTAATCTGCGATTAATACGTACCATACTTTCTGAATTCGTATTCTTCTTTGTGTGGGCACCAGCTGGAGTCGAAGAGGCACAATATGGCGAAACGCCTAACTGCAAGTGAAGGTTAAATTCATTATATATACAAACATTTATGCAATAATACGATTTATTTTTTTGCATCTTTTATATAATCCAGTTTTATTCTCAATTGGTTCTGTTTAACATGTTGCTTGCTTTTAACATATTTTGAGATTTTTGTTTGCATCTTTTATACATGGTGATGCTAGGAAGGTCACATGTCATTGAGTGTTTTAACAAAATGACATGTCATTAAGTGTTTTAACAAAACAGTCATTATAATATACCTTCTCAACGTAAGTTCGAACCATCTTTTCAATGTCTTCAACTATAGATTCAGGTTGTCCCTCTGCATAAGAAATCCCTCATTGTATCAGACTCAGATGAAGCTTAAAATTAATCCAAACAATAAGGAGAAAGGTGGAGAAAAGTACCAAATGCAACTTTGGTCAATCCTGGTAAGTCGATTAAAGTTAAAGAGACAACTGGAAGAATAAGAAAATCATGATATGATGTCAGCATTGTGTGAGAAATAAAGAACAAGAGCAGCTATTTCTTTAAATATTGCAGTCACTACAAACATACCGTTGGGGGAATAGATGCTGAGATGGATTGGAATTGGAGATATTTGTTTAGACTTCCCCGTGATTCTGTCTGTTTCATCTTGAATCTCCTTCCGTACCAAAGCTTTGTATGAAATCAAATATGTCAGTTAAACTTCACATTATTGTCACTAGAAATTGGAATTATGTTTTCGGCTTTTATGCTAAAAGAGTTTAGTAGTAGCAGCCTACTTTTTTATTTTTATTATTATTATTATTATTTATTATTTTTATTTTTATTTATTATTATTATTATTATTATTTATTATTATTAGTTTTATTATTTATTATTATTATTATTATTATTAAAATTTATTATTCTTATTATTATTATTCTTATTATTATTATTCTTATTTATTATTATTATTATTTTATTATTATTATTATTATTATTATTATTTTGCCACCACTAATTAAATCCAATAGATTTGGAATTTTGAAGTGAAAATACATAATTGGAGATTGTAACACATCACTAATTTATTATCATCTGACCTTTACTCCAGAGGGTTTAAATTGACCAACGGCTTTTGCAGCGCCTAACACCGCTGCGGAACAACCCATGTCAAACATCGTCAGCCATATAGAACAACCGGGGCCCGTCTTAATGTTGTAGCCACCACTGCAAACATAGTGAGATTCAAATGGCATATGTTATATAATAATTTATATGTTATATAATATATGGAATGCTTATGTTGTTAAAAATAAAAATTCATTATGGTGTTTTAAACAACTGATAAATGTGGATGGTTTTTCAAAGTAACAAAAGTCACGAAATATGTGGAAGCTATTTTTCAGCAAATCAATTTTTTTTTTTATAACTGGAAGTTACCTCTGAAATCTCTCTTATAAATGGGTTGTATCCAGTTTTTTTTTCAGTTTTATGTTACCTAAAAAAATGGCCATGTTCTCCAACTACAAAGCATTCTTATGTTACCTAAACTTTAGGAAGTGAGTGAGTGGGATTATAACTACAAATATAACTACTAATTAGGACATGGTGATAGTGGGTAGAGTTAACCGCTCTTGTAAGTAAAAATAACTGCTCTGATTGAAGACTTTAAATATACCTTCTATGTCATATTTCACTTTTACATTCATGCACTTCTCAAATCATTAATCCACGGTTAGTAAAGCTTCTCATTTTTATTGTTTATGTGTTTTAGATACATTGATATTTCTAATGCTGACTTTAATTCAAGATTACACGTATATAAAGATTCCTACATTCTTCCTACATTCTCTTTAAACACAGGTAAAGCTTCTCTTTTTTAATGTTTATTTATGTGTTTTAGATATATATATATATATATATATATATATATTAAATCTTCTCTACTTTATTCATTATGCGTTTTAAATACATAAGTTTTTTATTTCTTGCTTAGGTTCTTTTATGTTTATATAATCTTAATATTTATTTAAAAGTGCTTAAACAAACTCTTTATAATAGACATCTTAAAAGCTCAAAGGTTATCTAATACAAAACATAATACTTACATAAACTTTGGATACATCCTTCCTCTGATTTAAAAAAAAACCACTACCCGCAGTGAAAAATTACACTTTTTCCCTCGGTTATTATTTTAAATATCGAAATTACAAATATGCCCTTAATTGTGAAATTGGGGCCAAACCAATTTACTGAAATATTTAAATAACTCCTATATTTATGGTTCAACCACCCATGATCACCTAAATTTTTGGTAATCAAAACTTTCATACATATTGTGGCTTATGTTGAATTCATTTAAGCACCAATTAATCAAGTTCAACAATACAATCTACAGTTTCATTCTTGCTAATCAACAGGTATGTTAAAATCTATATGTGTTATCTATTCGTCAATTGTGATTTAAACTACTATGCATCTTTTTTTATCTTTAGTGTTGAACCATGTCTAAAGCAAAAGAGGGATTGTAGGTTACCTACCATACGTGTTCCTTCTTGCTGCTTTGCGATGTCCATTTGTTAGGGACTCTAATAGAGGTTAAAAAAACCATTGTTTTGCCCTGCACCGATAGCATAAAAGCCCTTAATAACAGCTTACCACTTATCAAATAAAGTTGCATTATTGAGTTACAAAGGGGGTGTTTGGCCTAGCTTTTATTTTTTTGGCTTACGCTTATATTTTAAAGTAGCTTATGCTTATTTTCTTTCATTTGATAAGCTATTTTTAAGTGTTTGGATTATGAGTAAAAAACCATCTTCTTCAAATAAGCTAAAAAACCATGTTCCCATAAGCTTCTTGAAATTAGCTTATATAAGCTAATAAGCGTAAGCTTAAAAAGCTAAACCAAACACCCATTAAGAAATCCCTCAACGTATAAAGTAGGGCACTATGGTTCGAGCTCGGTTCGCAAATACTAAATAAAATCTAAAGTAACGTAATAATGATAACTCGCTACACTAAAAACTTTCCCGGGTCTTTCGTTGACTGTTTTTGACCCGAACCAAGGCTGAGTTGACCGGAACTCGAACCAAACCGGCATCTGACTTTGATCCGGAGTTGAATGAAGTTGACCAAACCAGCACCCGAACTGGAATATGACCCGTACTGTAGATCGAGACTCGAAACTGGACCGTATCACGACCCGAGCGAAAACTGAAACAAGTCAAACCATTAAATGAGTTAACCTTGAACCCAAATAGAGACCCGAACCTGTAACGAAGTTACTTGACCCGAAATGAGACCCGAACCTGTAACGAAGCTACTTGACCCGAAACGAGACCTGAACAACCCGCTGAAATGACACCAGAAACTACTGATTTTGACCGGGTTAACTGTCCACCGTTCCTGAATCTGATCCGTAACACCCGAAGCCGTACCGAATAAAATCTGAAATCTGAATCTAAGCACTAGAACCAAATTTAAACTTGAACGAAGCTCTGGCGGCGGCCACCACCGCCGTCGGGTGTCTTCACTGCCACCATCATCATCATCAGTCATCAACAGCCAAACATCAATCTTAAAAAAAATAACAGAAACGGGGAGATGGTTTTACCGGTGAACCTGTCGGAAGGAATTAAAGTCGCCGCCACCCCCCCCCCCCCCCCGTGTGCTGTAGCCACGTCTGACGACCACCACCATCATCACCACCGGTAAGTCGGTCGCCGGCTCCTCCGGTACGTTTTACCCGAAAAACAGTTGTCGGAATCCATTGCCGCCGCCACTTGCTGCTTCTGTTGCCGTGACATAGGTGATCGGCCCCTCTCCTGTTCTCCGATCTCTCTCTCTCTCTCTCTCTCTCTCTCTCTTTGGACCGGGTAGCGGTGAGTGCGACGGGTTAAGATGAAGAGGGAGCTTGGGGTTGTGTGGGGTGACATGCCAGCAAGCACGGGACCCCGGTGGCCGGTCGGTAACCGGCACCGGTCGCCGATGATCGGACAGAGAAAGCAGAGGGGTGAAAGGGGATGTCGGCTGAAGGTGTGTAGATGTTTTAGGGTTTTTAGTAAGACAAAGGAGTGTACACTGACTTATATATTTAGGTTTATTAAATGGGGTTGGGCCCAAGTGTAAATCATTTTGATTTAGACCACCCGTAGTGGTTAAGAAAAATAATGCCCCCACCATGGGGCATTATCCGACACGTGTCATCCCAGTCAGCATGGGGCGTTATTGCAAAAGTGGCGTAGTGGGAATAATGCCCAATAACGCCCCTTCCAATCAATAAACAATTATTTTTTTATAGAGAAAAGAAAAAAAAAAGAAATGACACCTTACACTTGGACCACTCCCATTGGCCACATCCAAAATCCATTTGACCACTTTAGCGTTTTTTTAAAAACGCCGGCTTGCAACATATTCAAATATAATGCCGGAAAACGCCCGGTGTAATGGGGGGGGAGGCGTGTTTGGCCGTTTTTTTTCAATTTTTTTAAAAAATACCGCCCCACTACGGGTGGTCTATTAGTTTAGAGATTATGAGCCCAATTATTATTATTTCTATTTCCATTTTTTTATGCGTCACATGATAATTTTCTTTAAAAGCTAAATGATAGTATGTTACGTTTCATTCTCAAACTTAATTGTTGGAATTAAAATATGCTAAATGATAGTATGATACGTTTCATTCTCAAACTTAATTGTTGGAATTAAAACAAAATCTGATTTCTTTCAAATCATGCTTTATTGGTGAACAAGAAAAGGTGAAATTTATTTATTTAAATATAATTCAAGAGGTGACATTCCCTCATAAAAGTTAATAGGTCATTTTTTGTAGTGTTTAGATAATGTGTTTTGAGAATGAGGTTTAGTGGTTTGAAAAGAAGAAAAGGAAAAGTTAGATGGTTGCAACCTTTTCAAAAAAGGATATGGAAAAGAAGAAAAGGAGAAGCGTTCCTGAACACCCTCAATATACATTATCTTTGTTTGTTACGTTGTTAGCGTAAGCCGTCCAACGGACGGGTATTAAACTAGTTTCATTGGTATATGGGTGGTTAATAATGTGAACTTAATTATGTGATTAGCAGGTTTGTTTAGTTCGAAGCAAGAAATGAAACGTCAAAAGTCTTTGGGCGTCAATTTTATGTTTTTTTTAATTTTTGTTTTGTTGAAATTTCCTTTTTAGACAGCTTATTAATTTATTATCTTTTGGTACTACTTTAAAAAGAATTACTGGAAATTGTGTTTTGTGATAATTTATAATTTTTGATGTTACATTCTACTTTTAAGTATGGTTTTGGAACTTTAGAGCAGATTACTTGAAAATAATTAAATGTTTGGGTCAAACGGGTTAGGTTCGGGTTAATCCGTAAAAATTCGAGTCGTATTTGGGTTCGTGTGTCTAAAACATTTTTTTGGGTTCGGGTCGGGTTTGGATTCGTGTAACCCGACCCCATTTAGCACCCCTATCTTTTTCCCATCATCATTGTTTATTGGGAAACTTTTTAGATTTTACTTGGAATAGAGTCAGAATAGGTGATAACAAAAGTGAAAGCACTTTAAGATGTAGACGGTTTATGTGTATCCTTTGTAGGCAATCAAGGGTCTTCTGACCCAACCTTTGCTATTAAGGTATTAAACTACAAATATGATTACTTGACTGCATGAGTATTTTATTTTTTTCTCCAATTTTTCTATTCAACTATAATTTTATCATTTCGTAAAAATGTTACGGAAGAACCTTATATAGCTGTAGAAACTGACCCATTTCATTTAGACTTATTTGACATGTTAACAATAAGCCATAACCCAAATACATAAGTAAATAGGTAAAATGAAGTGCTGTTGTTGAATGTTTTAACATTTGCGTTATTAGAGAGCTTGCTCTGAGATGTAGGTGGATGATGGTAAGATTGTTACTCATTCTTCTAGGAATGTTTCTTGGATTTTATTGTTTTTGTACGAATTTTCATTTTGTATGAGTATGAATAGTTAATGTGTGAAATATGAGTACGGAAACAACTTAACAAAATAGTACTATAATTCTTTGTATAAAACTACTTTGGGCAACTTGTGACCCATTCAAATATTCTTCTTTGAGCTATTTTGTTTTTGTAATCTTGATATATTTAATCGGTTTGATATAACATTTTGATTTTCCTCCCTAATGGAATCTAGTCTGTTATTCCCGAGGTTGTTTTTACTGATGGTGTTGACGAACAGGAACAAACTGAAGAAATGGATCTCATTGAAGATTACTTAGTAGATGGCTCTCAACAGGACATGGATTACGAACAACAAGATGTCAGCAATGGTAATGCTGATGTGGCCTTTCAAGGCGAGCATTTGGACGATGATCAAGTAGCAAACGAAGATGTTTTGGAAGATGATGTGGTAAATGTTCCGCCTAATTGTAAGGACCTGCAAAAATGTCCCAAAACACTTTGTAAGTGGAAACCCGGACCCCTAAAACCCTAATCCGTGTGAAAAATCAAGAAAATCCAAATTTCTTGATCTGTTGCGGGTCGCGTAAGACTCAAGGAGAGCTTACGCGGGGCGCGACAACCTGACCAAACTCCGGATAACGATCAGGGCCACGTGTCAGACACGTGGCAGACCTACGCCATGACACGACAGCCCTAGCCGTAGCTAGGGTGGCCCTCGCGGGCCGCGAAGGATTCTCTTCAGGCTTACGCGGGCCGCGACAAAACCAAAATTCAGCTATATAACGAGCATTGCATGGCCTTTCATCTGTGCTCGTGAAACTTCTTCAAAAACGAAACATTCTGCTAAAAATCGAGTGTTTAGGTATTGAAACGCTGCTACGATTACAGGGTAATAACTCGATCACTGCTATGATACAATGTCCGATTGATTGAAACCGATCCGATGGATGTTTAAGTGCTGCCCGAATTCGGGCTATACTTTGTCATTCGTCGTGAGGGTTTTGATTTCGTGAATTTATCGTAAATGTTGTATTAAGTTACTAACATAGTTCGTTTGCATTATTTAACTAGGTTACCAGGCTTAATCTGTAGGCAAAACTCTGTCCAACTAAACTTGCAAAGTGATTCATTCTCTTTTTATCAAAAGTGTTTTACAATACCTAAATGTTTTCCAGTTATATTTTACAGGGATTAAGTCTTTGTTATCTTAAATTACTGGCAGTAAGTGGGATATTGTGCACAATTATTGTTGTTTTATCACTTTTAGGTGAAAGAACCTAAATAGTGATACACGTCACTTTTGGGTGAACGGACCAACAGTGATATGACCACAGTCATAGATCCGGTCGAGTGAAAACTGAACTAGCTAATTATAAGATAGGGGCAATTGTAATCGCTCTTAATACTGTAATTTATAACAATGTGTCATTTTGTGCAAATTGAATGACTCGCCAGTATTTCCCCGCTGATAAAATCTTTTTAAACATGTTTAAGGTGATTTACTGTGAACAAGGAAAAGTGCTGCGTAGCACTACCAGCTTGACTGAAGTGGCTCAGTAAATAAATAAACATGTTTTTGTAATTAGGGAATTTCCAGTGAAATTCCTTTATTGTAAATTACGGGGTTTGTCCCGAAACTCGAAATAAAGTAATTGGGTATTTTCAGTTTAAATGATCCTGTTAAAAATTTCCGCTGCCAAATTAAATACCACTGGTTTCTGTCCCGCGGCGCTCGAACCAGGAAACTGGGTCGGGGGCCGTGACAGAAAAGGGTGGTATCAGAGCCACCGATTTAAGCTAATTAAGTATTTAGAAATACTTAATTTTCAGATTTGCCATTTCGTGATTCTGTGAAAATTTAATTCACAATAGATAAAATTTTAATTTGAAAGTGTGTGTGTTACTTCATGTGTTCTAACAGCATGAATGAACTGCCGGAGGCACTCCGAAACTTTACAATCAATACGACTGATATGGATACAACAGGAACCCAATCCGGATATCAGGCGGATACCGAGGAGCCACTGGTATTTCAGGCCCAACCTCAGGTGAAACCCAAGCCTAAAAAGAGGAGGAGAATCCTCGACTGGAAACGCGGACGAAGGAAGAAGCCAGCTGCCCAAAAGGTGAAAAAGGCAGAGGATCCAAAAGACAAAGGAAAAGGAAAGGAAGTAGGGGAAAGTTTCGGTCAAGCCCAGGAGATGCCACCTTGGGAGGAATTTGATAGGAAACTGGCAATTTGTGACCTCAATGGACCAGCTGACAAAAACCTTTTCAATTTCCCCGCCCAATGACAACTTCCAATTAATTTGGAACCTGCTATTCCGGACCCTATTGTCAACCCTCAACCTTTCACAGGGCAATTGGAAGAATGGTGGACGAGCGACCGACATTTTCAGAACTTCATGAATAACCCCAATGTTTACTTTTCTCAGTATGATCCTGAACCTGCACCTTTTCCACCCATGAACCCAGTGAACGTTGCTGAATTACGATGCTACGGCGAGGAACTGGTGGATGCGGGAAACCGGATTCGGGAAGTGGGGGAAAACATCACATGGAAGTACGACGATAGGGAGCGTCGATTCTGAAAAGCCAGTTATCTGTGGTTAAAAAGTTTTGTATAATCTTAATATGTGAAAAAATAAAATAATAATAATAATAATAAAATAATGTATAATAATATAAATATCATTAAAATAAAATATCTGTAAATATGTGGTGTGTATTGACGCATATATATATATATATCTATATGTCGCAAGGTCGACAATTTTGGCTATACGTGTTGACTTAATTATGTGTGATTACATTATTGCGTTTAATTGCTATCCACTTCGTGACAATAATTTATATATATATATATTTAATTATTCAGATGGAAAACGTAGTAAACCAACCGGCAACCGAAGTTAACCAATCTGAACAAAATAATGAAGACCATTTTCTCAATAGGCAAGATATAGAAAATATTGTTGCTTAGGGAATAGCCAACACTATACCTGCAATCGTCGCTGCTGTTAAGAATCCTGTTGAACCTTCCCAAGCCAACCATAGCACACGCACCCGCGACGATAATTTCAGTAATAGTGTGAATGAAGGCGGCAATAATAATAATAATGTGGTTCAGGCCCCAATACTTAAGAAAATTAAAGTTGTAACACCTGGTTGCACTTACAAATAATTCCTTGCCTGTAAGCCAGTCGAATTTGCAGGCAATGAAGGGGCAACTGCCGCACTGCGTTGGTTAGAAAAGACCAAAGCAGTAATTAAAATCAGCAAGTGCGAATAGGAAGACAAGGTTATGTATGTATCCCACCTTTTCAAGGAAGAAGCGTTAGAATGGTGGAACACGGTGCTGCAAGCCAAGGGAAGTGATGTGGCTTATGCCATGAGCTGGGAGGAATTTAAGGAATTGGTGGAAAGAAAGTTTTGTCCCTCCTATGAAAAGGAACAAATGATGAATAAGTTCCTTAATCACCGGATGGTGGACGTGGATTGTCGGGGGTATACTTCAAAATTTTTCGAGTATGCTAGAATTGTACAAACTCTGGCCTCGCCAGAACCGGTGCTTATGTCTCGCTACATTTGGGGACTAATTAGCGAGATTCACGATATAGTCATAGCTGTGAGACCCCGCACGATTGACGATGCGGTTGAATTGGCTAACACCTTAACTGACGGGCTTGTACACACTAGAGAAGAGAACAGGAAAAAAGGAATTGGCCCAAAAGATTACTCAAGGTTTTCGTGGGGGTAGTAATGCTAGTAACTTCAAGATAAAGGGAACCGGGCAATCCTCCACTGCTCCATTCTGCAGTACCTGTAAAAGAAAGCATTTTGGAAAATGTAATGGGTACTGTAATTTCTGCAAAATTCCGGGGCACCAAGAAGAGAATTGCAGGAAGAAATCCATGATCTGTTTCAATTGAGGAGAAACAGGGCACTTCATGCCAGAATACCCAAAATTGGTCAAACCAGCTGATAACAAGGCCAAACCTGCTGAAGGAACTAATAAGAAGAATGCAAGAGCCTTCCAGCTAACTACCTAGGAAGCGGATCTGATTCCAGATGTGATAGCCGGTACGTTTCTTGTGCATGACGTGTACGCAAAATTATTATTTGACTCTGGTGCAAACCAAAGTTTTATAAATACTTCATTTTGCCAAGCTCTTAAGAAACCTTTAACCAAACTTAGGCAGATTTATACGGTAGAAACGGCAAATGGTAATTCTGTCAAAATAGATAAGGTTCTTCAAGAAGGAAAGATAGAACTTTCAGGCCATAAATTCTCTGCAAACCTTCTACCTATGAATTTAGCTGGATTCGATGTCGTGTTAGGAATGGATTGGTTAGTAGCCAACCATGCTCGAATCCTCTGTGAAAGAAATCCATAGAAATTCATACGCCCACAGGAGAAGTAATTTTGATTTCAGGAGATAACCCGCGTAAATCAATGAAATTCATTTCAATAATGAAAGTTGCTAGTTATGAACTAAAACAAGGAATAGTGTATATGATTTCGGTAATCATTAACACAAAAAGTAAGGAACTTAAGGAAATTCAAGTAGTATCAGAATACCTGGATGTATTCCCAGAAGAGCTACCTGGACTACCACCAGATAGAGAAGTAGAGTTTAGAATTCATCTAATTCCTGGAACTACTCCAATAGCTAAGGCACCCTATCGATTAGCACCCACAGAAATGTTGAAACTGAAGAAGCAGTTAGATGAATTGCTAAGCAAAGGATTCACACAACCTAGTTCATCCCCTTGGGGAGCACCAGTGTTGTTTGTAAAAAAGAAGGATGGTTCGATGCGGATGTGTATCGATTATAGGGAATTAAATAAGGTCACAATTAAGAATCGATACCCATTACCTAGGATTGATGATCTTTTCGATCAACTCCAGGGAGATAGGTATTTTTCTAAGATAGACTTGCGCTCCGGCTATCATCAGTTGAAGGTACAGGAAGAAGACATACCTAAAACTGCTTTCAGGACTAAGTATGGGCACTACGAGTTTACAGTCATGCCATTCGGATTAACAAATGCTCCTGCTGCATTTATGGACATGATAAATAGAATCTGTAAACCGTATTTGGATAATTTCGTAATTGTCTACATCGACGATATACTTATTTATTCCAAAAGTCAGGAAGAACATTGTAAACACCTGCATGCCCTATTAACCCTGTTAAGAAAAGAGAGGTCCTACGCTAAATTTTCGAACAATGAATTTTGGTTACAAGAGGTGCAATTTTAGCACACATGGTGAATCACGAAGGTATTCACGTGGATCCCTTCAAGATAGAAGCGATCACCAATTGGAAGGTCCCGCAGTCAGCTACCGAAGTTAGAAGTTTTCTAGGATTAGCTGGATATTATAGGTGCTTCATAAGAGATTTCTCTAAGATAGTTGTTCCATTAACCAAATTAACCTGTAAAACTGTTAAGTTTGAATGGGGACCCAAGCAAGAAGAGGCCTTTAGGATTTTAAAGCAAAGATTAAAAAATGCCCCAATTTTAGCCTTACCAGACGGAACCGAAGATATTTTGAAGTCTTCTGCGACGCTTCTAAGTTGGGATTAGGATGCGTGCTAATGCAACGCAAAAAGGTAATTGCGTATGCATCAAGGCAGTTGAAGAAGCACGAAGAAAATTATACAACTCATGATTTAGAGTTAGGAGCGATAATTTTTGCCCTTAAAATTTAGAGACATTATTTGTACGGAAAGGCAAATGTAGTAGCAGATGCCTTAAGTCGTAAGTACCATGAGAAACAAAGACGAGTTCGTGCTCTCTGATTAAACCTGCAGATAGATTTAACGGAACAACTGAAAAATGTTCAAAATACAGCGATCCAGGATGATGCTGAAGGAATGAAAGGACGAATAAAAGAATTAGAACAAGGGACTGATGGAATTTGGAGATTCCATAAGAAAAGAATTTGGGTACCTAAGCAAGGAAATTTAAGAGATAAGATTCTAGAAGAAGCCCATAAGTCTAGGTATACGATGCATCCTAGTAATAACAAGATGTACCAAGATTTAAGAAATAATTTCTGGTGGATAGGAATGAAAAAGGACATAGCTAGATACGTTTCTAAATGTCTAACTTTTTCGCAAGTTAAGACAGAACACCAGAAACCTTCAGGTTTACTTCAACAGTTAGAAATGCCTGTATGGAAATGGGAACTAATAACAATGGATTTTGTAACTAAGTTACCCAAGACTAGGAAAGGTAACGATGCAATCTGGGTAATTGTAGATCGACTAACCAAATCAGCTCATTTCCTACCAATGAAGGAAACCTTTAGCATGGAAAGATTGGCTAGGTTATACGTAGATGAGGTAGTATCCCTACATGGAATCCCACTCTCCATTGTGTCAGATAGGGATAGTCGTTTCACTTCGCATTTCTGGACGAGTTTCCAAGAAGCTATGGGGACACGCTTAAATTTAAGCACTGCATACCATCCCCAAACAGATGGACAAAGTGAAAGGACGATCCAGACCCTTGAAGACATGCTCAGGGCATGTGTAATAGATTTTGGTAGAAACTGGGATGACCACCTACCCTTGATAGAATTCTCTTATAACAATAGTTATCACGCAAGCATCAATGCTGTAAGGACCTTCAAAAATATCCTAAAACAACCCGTAAGTGAAAACCCGGACCCTTGGAACCCTAATCCATATCAAAAATCAAGAAAAATCAATTTTCTGGTTTCACGCGGGCCGCGTAAGGTTTAAGAAAGAGTTACGCGGGCCGCGACAACTCATTAAATCTCCGGATGCATGAACAGGCCACGTGTCGCACACGTGGCAGCCTTGGGTGTGACACGCTAGCCCTAATCTATGAATAGGTGCCCCTCGCGGGCCGCGTAAGGATCAAGAGGGGGCTTACGCGGGCCGCGTAAACCCTAAATTTTAGCTATAAATAGCTTGGACCAGGAGCAGTTTGATGGTGTCGAAAACAATTCTCAAAAACGAAGTTATACTGCCATAATTCAAAATTCACTTTCAAAGTAGTGAGGTGTTGCTACGATACCGGGTATTAACTCGATCGCTGCTACGATTCAATGTCCGATCGATTGAAACTATCCGATGAATGTTTAAGTGCTGCTCAAATTAGGGTTATACTTTGTCATTCGTCGTGAATTCGATGGATGTTTAAGTATTGCATTTTGTCATTCGTCGTGAGGGTTTAATCTCGTGAGTTATCGTAAATGCTGTATTAGTTACTGACCTAGTTTGTGTGCATTATTGTTTAAACTAGGTTATCAGGCTTATCAGTAGGCTAAACTCTGCCCGTTAAACTTGCAATGTGAGTCATTCTCTTTTATCAACATTATTTTACAATACTCCAAACATTTTCAAAAGTTATAATTACAGGGATTAAGTCGTGGTTATCTTGAATCACTGGCTAGTGGGGTATTGTGCACATTACTAATTTTCTCAGGGTTAAGCTAATAAATCCTAACAGTGATAATCGTCACTACTTGGGTGAAAAGACCAAATAGTGGCATGACCATCGTCACCAGGAGGTGACACGGCGCCAGATAAAAATAAGATAGAAGCCATTGTAATCGCTCTTATGCTGTAATTTATAACTATGCGTCGTTTTATCAAAATGAATGATTCACCAGTATTTCCCCGCTGACAAAATATTTTTAAAACATGTTTCAGGTAACTACTGTGAACCAAGGAGCAGTGCTACGGAGCACTAACAAGCTTGAAGTAGTGGCTCAGTTAAAATGAATAAACATGTTTTGTAAACAGGGAATTTCCTAGTAAAATTTATCTATTGTAAACTATGGGGTTTATCCCGAATTATGAAATAAAATAATCGGGCATTTCAAGTTTTAAAGATCTTGCTAAAATCTTCCGTTGTCAACTCAGATAAATAAATACCACGGGTTTCTATTCCGCGGCACTAGACCGGGTCAAACCGGGACGAGGGGCCGTGACAAATGCTGCCCCGTTCGAAGCATTATATGGATGAAAGTGTAGAACTCCCGTCTGCTGGGCAGAAATAGGAGAAAGTCAACTATCTGGTCCCGAGATTGTACAGGAAACCACCGACAAGATAACGCAAATCAAGGAAAGACTGAAAACGGCTCGAGATCGCCAGAAGAGCTATGCAGACAATCGACGTAAGCCGTTAGAATTTCAAGTTGGAGACAAGGTACTCTTGAAAGGTTCTCCTTGGAAAGGAGTAGTTCGATTCGGTAAGAAGGGAAAGCTAAGTCCAGGATACATAGGACCATTCACAGTTATCCAACGGATAGGACCAGTCGCCTATCGCTTACAACTACCAGAAGAATTAGCTGGGGTACATGACGTGTTTCATGTATCTAATCTCAAGAAATGTTTATCTGATGAATCACTGGTGGTCCCTCTTTAAGATATAGAAGTAAATGAAAATTTGAAATTTGTTGAGAAACCTCTTCAAATAGAGGACAGAAAGGTCAAATTCATCAAACACAAGAGATTGGTACTAGTAAAAGTAAAGTGGGATTCAAAACGAGGACCAGAGTACACATGGGAATTGGAATCGGAAATGAAGCGAAAATATACTTACTTGTTCCAGTAAATCTCGAAGACGAGATTTAAATAAAGTGGGGAGGATGTAAGGACCTGCAAAAATGTCCCAAAACACTTTGTAAGTGGAAACCCGGACCCCTAAAACCCTAATCCTTGTGAAAAAATCAAGAAAATCCAAATTTGTTAATTTGTCGTGGGCCGCGTAAGACTCAAGGAGAGCTTACATGGGGCACGACAGCCTGACCAAACTCCGGATAATGATCAGGGCCACGTGTTAGACATGTGGCAGACCTACGCCATGACACGACAGCCCTAGTCGTAGCTAAGGTGGCCCTTGCGGGCCGCGAAGGATTCCCTTCAGGCTTACGCGGGTCGCGACAAAACCAAAATTCAGCTATATAACCAGCATTGCATGGCCTTTCATCTGTGCTCGTGAAACTTCTTCAAAAACGAAACATTCTGCTAAAAATCGAGTGTTTAGGTATTGAAACGCTGCTACGATTACAGGGTAATAACTCGATCGCTGCTACGATACAATGTCCGATCGATTGAAAACGATCCGATGGATGTTTAAGTGCTGCCCGAATTCGGGCTATACTTTGTCATTCGTCGTGAGGGTTTTGATTTCGTGAATTTATCGTAAATGTTGTATTAAGTTACTAACCTAGTTCGTTTGCATTATTTAACTAGGTTACCAGGCTTAATCTGTAGGCAAAACTCTGTCCAACTAAACTTGCAAAGTGAGTCATTCTCCTTTGATCAAAAGTGTTTTACAATACCTAAATGTTTTCCAGTTATATTTTACAGGGATTAAGTCTTTGTTATCTTAAATTACTGGCAGTAAGTGGGGTATTGTGCACAATTACTGCTGTTTTATCACTTTTAGGTGAAAGGACCTAAATAGTGATACACGTCACTTTTGGGTGAACGGACCCAATAGTGATATGACCACAGTCATAGATCCGGTCGAGTGACAACTGAACCAGCTAATTATAGGATAGGGGCAATTGTAATCGCTCTTAATACTATAATTTATAACAATGTGTCATTTTGTGCAAATTGAATGACTCACCAGTATTTCCCCGCTGATAAAATCTTTTTAAACATGTTTAAGGTGATTTACTGTGAACAAGGAAAAGTGCCGCGTAGCACTACCCGCTTTACTGAAGTGGCTCAGTAAATAAATAAACATGTTTTTGTAATTAGAGATTTTCCAGTGAAATTCCTTTATTGTAAATTACGGGGTTTGTCCCGAAACTCGAAATAAAGTAATTGGGTATTTTCAGTTTAAATGATCCTGTTAAAAATTCCTGCTGCCAAATTAAATACCATAGGTTTCTGTCCCGCGGCGCTCGAACCAGGAAACTGGGTCGGGGGCCGTGACACTAATGTCCCAGTTGTAGAAGCTGAACCTGTCTTGGAACAAGAGGTTTTAGATGTTCCACCTATTCCACCACTTGTTGGTCAACCTGATGTGTACGAATTAATATGGCATCTCACTTTTCGTTTTGTAAGTTTCTCATTATCTAACTGCCTTAATTTAATATTATGGAATGTTTTAAAGTTTTTATTTGTATTAATAATTTAACTGGCTTCTTTTATAGAATTGTAATGCAGCGGTTCCCAAAGGCTTTTGCCACAAATGTGGATTTATAGTCCTTGATGAAATGACAGTTCAAACTGAAGACGACTTTTCAATGACTTTGGAGATGCGGGAAGAAACTACACATGACAGGATTAGATATGCGTTAAGAGGATGGGAAAACTTCATGCTGCAAGCTGGCTTGGAGAATGGAGGTCAATTCGTGCTTCGTTATGATATGAATCTCAACAGGTCGCTGATTGCTAACCCCAACGTTTAGGGAATGTATGTTTTGTCGATAATATAAGTAGTAAACAATTATGCCGGTACTAATCATGTTTAAAGTTTTTTTCGTCGTACCATGTTTAGACAAAATCTACGGTGATGGATACGAATATGGCCACACCTCGTCTTCTCTGCCTCGTCCTAGACCTGTAAACAAGAAGAGAGAAACATGGGCAATGTAGAGACGACTGGTAGAGGAAGAATCCCCTATTTCCAGCTACAGAAGTGTGTTGCCCTATATCTCATGCCCTAATAAGGAGGTGGAGACCTCCTTATATAGGAGATATGGGAAAACCCTAACCTCAATGGGCCAGGCCCAGTTAGGGGTTGTCTCTACGAGCCCACAGTCTAGTGTAGCATAAGCTACAACGCGCTGGGCTTCGCGGGTTAGTACACAATAATAATATATAATTACTATAAAAGTGATAAATAGTAGGAAAGTCCGAGCGCTCGGGTCTGGTCCAGTACCATACCTCGTCATGTCCCCCGGTCTAGTGTTGCTCTCGCGTGTAAGTGTAGGAGGAGCACTTAGACTTATTAGGAGCTCGGGAGTGAAGATCACTAATTTTAGGCTTACATGCCGTCCGAGTGCGAGAAAGTTGTTGGCCACATTTGTTGTGGTTATCGTTAGCTGTGAGTGGAGATAATGGAGCAGTGAATATCACACGATCGTGGAAACTGGTTGGACAAACCTGGCGCAAGCTGATTGATTGCAAGCAGTTGCCATTTGTACTGGCGCATTGCCATGAGCTCGTCAAGGTTGCGCGTATGCGGTTAGGTCCCGTGCATGAGCCTTAGAACAGGCTAAGTTTTGGTAGTTAAGTACCTCGCCTTTGGATGATTTTTTCAGGTGTGGCCCTGCTTTAGCGGTGCGCCCGGTCGCGTGGCCTACTATAAAATATTCACCTTTTGATACGACTTTCATTGGTTAGCATATGGTACACTAACGGCGTTCAACCCATTGAAAGAGTTGATGTTGATGTGACGACGATCCCTACCACGCGTCCGTGTCATCGGGATCCCCGTTGTCGTAATGTGCAGCGATTGATGGTCATAGACGCGTATGCGAATGTTATGCCACCTTAGGCGAATGTGAAACAGCTGGTGGTTGTATTAGTCGTTGTTATTGATGATCCGGTTATAGCAATCATCATTGCAGTCGGAAAGAATGATATACAATGCACCCCTACAGAAGTGCTTGCTATGCTCAGTGACCTCGAAAGGGTGTTCAGAGCGTTATTTATGTTTCCCACAATGTTTGTATAATTGTGGGACAAGTACTTGGTTTTTTATCAGTGGTTATGCATCTATTACCAAGATACCCATTGGAGTAGTAGTGGTTGAATACATCTATTACCAAGATGCCCACTCTTAGCACTATATAATTTGATCATCTGAATTTGTTATCATGAAAAATATTTTGTGTCAGAGTTGTTTTTTACCGTGACATGCAGTTCAAATGCGGTGGTAATATCTTGCACCGTAATATGCAGTTTAAATGCGGTGGTATGTTGTGTTTATATGAACACTTATTGATATCAGAAAGTGCTTTATAATGCGTGTGGCGTTAATGAATACTTGAATAACGAAGTGCTTTCTACGCGCTTGGCGTGAGTGAACACTCATTGAGATAATATAATGCTTTATACGCGTTAGGCGTGAATGGACACTTTATGTAAGCTACTACGTGCTTTTCCTGGACGCGCACTGGCGTGTGGAATGCTTATAGTAGGTGGCACGTCTGTTTACCTCGCCGACTGTGGCGTGAGGGTTTTCTTTTATCCATGTCGCAGACTGGTGTGGAGAATACATATCCGAATAAGTATTTTTCCTGTCGCATAGCGTGTGGAATACTTATTCGAATAATCAAGTATAGTAGTTTTGTCGTGCGTTTGTCTTGACTACCAAATTGCATATGTAGTGTCAAGTGGTATAGTCATAGGCCAAATGATGTGAGAAGTATAAATATCGTCTGGCGTATTGAAACATCCATGTTATATAAGAACCGATGCGGGATGATGTGCAGTTGACATCATCTTAATGGGCGGCCTAAGAGAAGATGATCACTTATAAGGCGTAATGGTGCTATACCCTGCTAGTCCCCCAGTTCAGTGCTGTTGAATTATGTCAATAGCATTGAACTTGAATGACAAGTATTTAGAAGCAGTGATGTAAGTACATATAAGATTATATCGTATGTGATAGAATATATCATGCTTTTCAAACAAAAGACTCGCATATAATATAGCGTAATGTCATATGAGAGCACATAATCTAACTATAATGCGAGATTACATGAATGATGTAATGAATATAAGGTTTTACCTCAAGCTACATCCTTAAATAAGGATTGCTTATCATGTATGCTACGATGGCTAGGTCAGGATACTCAGATCGAGTGACCGTGTCCGGATATAGTAGTGCATTAGTACAGTCATGCTCAATATGTTAGTAGTATTGAACTTGTTAAATAAACTTGTTAAATCCTTTTTGAAGACGAATATGGCTTATAAAATGCACCATTAAGTCATCTCAAGTGTGTTACGTAATTATAATAAACTGTCAGTATGATAGTAAGAGTTTACGACCTTACATAAGGATCATTAGTCGTGTACGCTGCAATGGTTGGGTCCGGACACTAAGACCGAGTGAGTGTGACCAAGTAGCGATGCAACGCATAGCCAAATAATGATGTGGCGCGTAGCTGCCTTATGAATCGGCTCGTAGCAGGTGGTCAAGGGCGTCTAGTCATCATGTTGAATGTTATAATGAAGTGCCCTTTAATCAAGGATGTTCTGTGTGTCACCATGTTCATAATTAGTAAGGCCCCGCTTAGCATGTGAGAGGTCAAGGCAATATAACCACCATCGCGAGCATCAATATCCATAATTTATAAGACCCAATGCGAGATAATTCTTAATGGATGTCCAGCTTTATAAGTACTCGTGGCCTATTGAGAATACATTATTTAAATAAATAAAACAATATATGCGAGAGTTGTGCCTGTTGGGCAGAGTTATATATATCTCCTCAGAATGTAGCTTCCCGAAGATGTAGCCTGTCTGAAACACATGACAGTGTCCGGTAACGCCGATATTATGCCATGTTATTCCTCAGAGATAATGATGTTATACTGAACACCTCATCCTTGGACAAAATTACTAAACACGGTTGACATGTTCTTTATGTTGAAACTGAAAGTGGGCTTGGTGTAACCTGTACATAAGGTCCAGCCCAACGCTTGCCGCAAAAATATTGGCTGACGGTAATAAATGTGTATATAATACTAGTATATTTGACTTGTATGTACCAACTATTTTATATACATGATGCCAACCTTCAAGAAAAGTCAAGGCTTCACGTCAGCATAATCAATCATAAATAATACTTGGTATGGCTATGCCCATGATATGGACATTATAGATCCAATTATGGTGATTTTCTATAGTATCATTGAAGTCCAAGTTGGGTGATTGTACAAATGGACCAACGAGTATACTATTATTTATAAATATTCAGCGTGAATCTGTTATACTTTCGGGTCGAACCTATAAAAATAGACCGAATTAAACCAGAGTCACATCACCAGATCATATGTTAATGAATGTGAATTTAGTCATTAAGCAGTGAATAAAAGGGGAGCCTTTAAAGAAAAATGGATAGTATAATTTTGATGACCACGCCTTCAAGGCGCACATCAAAGAACTTCCGCCGGTAGTGGCGGGTTGCATAAAAGCTTCTGTCGGTAATGGCGGGTTGAATAGAAGCTTCCGCCGATAGTGGCGGGTTGAATAAAAGTTTCCGCCGGTGGTGACGGGTTGAATAAAAGCTTCCGCCGTTAGTGGCGGGTTGAATAAAAGCTTCCGCCGGTGGTGACGGGTTGAATAAAATAAAAGCTTCCGTCGTTAGTGGCGGGTTGAATAAAAGCTTCCGCCGGTGGCGGCCGGTTGAATAAAAGCTTCCGCCGTTAGTGGCGGGATGAATAAAAGCTTCCGCCGTTAGTGGCGGGTTGAAGAAAATCGTCTGCTAAAGGTGGCGCGACCAAGAAAGTTGTCCGCCAGGGGTGGTGAGACGAATAAAGGTGTCTGCCGGATGTGGCGCGACGAATAAACGTGTCCGGGCGGCATGGAACGCGTTAGATACCACATAAGAGGACATAGTCCTCTTAAAGTTTATGCATATTTGTTATACTAAAAACATGGCGTACTTTCTTCTTAGTACCGATATTTATACCATATTGCGTATGTATTTGAAAACGACAAGGCCAAAGTAGGTTGTACCATGGGCAATAATATGTTGTACATGTGCCTTGCTGTATACTCATTCATAACTACACTTAAAAATGTTTTGATATGAAGCAGAGTATTAAGAGGATGCTATCACTCCTCGGATTAAAACCTGGTCAAAATAGGAATACATGATGGGCACGCGAAAGACAACTGGCGTAAAGTCAAGTGGCGTGAAGGCCAGTGGCGCAACATGATGGCAATCACCGTCTATTGAGAAAGGCACTACCTTGTAATGAGATGGCAGTCATCTAACAAACGTCTCCAGCGTGTGTATGACTTTTATCGAACGCCGGTGGTGTGAACTGCTCGACACGGGTGTCGGCGGCTTGAACCGCTCAGTGCGGATGCCGGCGGTGTGAACCAGGTTGCGTCAAGGCCGGAAGGCTCTAATAGTGCTTCATGATGATGGTCTGCTATAGATGGCGGAACAGTATGGTAGTCCGCCGGAGATGAGCGGGCATGATCGTAGCCCGCCGTAGATGGAGGATTAGGATGGTAGGTAGCGGGAGTATGACAGTAAACCGCTGGAGATGAGCGGGGAGTGACATGGTCACCCGCGCCAGAGGTATGACCAAGATAACCGTCCGTCAGAGATTGTCTGACCAAAACTATTGTCCACCGCCGGATACGGCGTGACCAAGAAGGTTGTTCATCTGAGATGTCAGAAAGAAAGGTCATGCTTGGGAATTTTCCGTCCGCGACCGAGCAAATCCGGCATACTCTGGTTCCCGCGGAAGCGTAATGCATGTTCTCCGTTTGAATAAGATAAACGTCTGACCAAATTATGGTTTTGTATATGGTATCCCATGCTTTAAAACACGGCAGCGGAGAGTGTCCGTCAAGCGATGTGTACTTGCACGCGCGACGGAGTGTTTCCGGCAAGCGGCGTGTACTCGGACGGCGGCGGAGCGTACTTGCACGTCAGCGGAGCGTGTCCGGGCGGCGGAGCGGGTCCGGGCGACGGGGTTTAGACGCTATGTCGGAGTGGTTAACCTACGAGCACCGGACTACCTAACTACATGCTTATGGGCTATGGTTTGCCACCGATTGAGAAAAAGCACCGGCTATATGTGGCGGGGTAATATAAGGCGTCCGCTACGAGCGGCGCCGGCAAAAAGAGGGTTCCCGCGAGGAGGTCCGACCGCTAAAATCTGTATTGCAGATTGAAGTGAAAAGGATTTTGATTCGGATTTCAAATTCTAAGGGTGTTTAATGCGAATTTGCTGTACGGACAAAGGTTGCCTAGGACCCCATGCTACAGCAGTTTCACAGGCAAATATAATATGACCAATGGGATTTATACCTGAACTTATGATCATATTTAAAATACAAAGTCATGAGTATTTGTTGTGGATTTTAAAAGTAGATCTGTCAACCCACAAAATGAGTTCAGACATGAATTTCTGAATTCTCCACAAATATTAAACGGCTAGAATCTTTTACAGCCACCTTCACCGTCAACAACTCGGTGTGTAGGTAATATACTTTAGTAGTGCATCAAGACGGACGAAGAATGCATGTATGGAGCTTGTCAGTAGAGGCGGGGAGTGTGTCCAATAAGGGTGCGCGGTAGGTGGAGATTACTCGCGTGGTGGCGGAGTGTGTCGGCAAGCGGTGTACCCGCACGGCGGGCGTGTCCGGCAGCCGGTACACTTCACGCGACGGAGTTTACCCGCGACGACGAAGTATGTTTGGTAGGCGGAGTACTCGCGCGGCGGAGTGTGTCCGACAACTGGTATATTCGTGCGGCCGAATTTTCATGTTTAATTATATATTTTTATCGAAAGAACCGTGGATTTTCATACGAAGGAAAGAGTTATCGATCATTTAAAAGAAAACCCAGATCTGGAGCTTTTTATTGTGAATCATGCATAAAACTTTGAGTATACCCAAAGAAAAAAAGATCTAAAAATTTCGCCCAGATATGGGGCTTTTGATAAGCTTTGCAAAACTCTTTTCTTTGTAAGACCTTTTGCCAGCCAACAAATTTGTTTCACATGACTTTTGTCATGACTCTATTTTGAAAAGAGTTTGCATTGGAAATAGTAAAGTAGAAGACTTACTAGGCTCGATGCATGAATGAGGAACTCATTAATGGAAGCAAGGAGCCCCCTTTTGGGCTGTGACTGTAGATCCTCTCCAAACAAAATCGCAGGTCTAAAAGTTTGGGCAGAGGAAATGACAAGATGTGGTTCGTTGCCTGGTCCCACGGATGGTGAAAATGTAAAATGGTGAACTCGAGCGGGTCGGTACTTCTACGGTGATGGATACGAATATGGCCACACCTCGTCTTCTCTGCCTCGTCCTAGACCTGTAAACAAGAAGAGAGAAACGTGGGCAATGTAGAGACGACCGGTAGAGGAAGAATCCCCTATTTCCAGCTACAGAAGTGTGTTGTCCTATATCTCATGCCCTAATAAGGAGGTGGAGACCTCCTTATATAGGAGATATGAGAAAACCCTAACCTCAATGGGCCAGGCCCAGTTAGGGGTTGTCTCTACGAGCCCACAGCCTAGTGTAGCATAAACTACAACGCGCTGGGCTTCGCGGGTTAGTACACAATAATAATATATGATTACTATAAAAGTGATAAATAGTATGAAAGTCCGAGCGCTCGGGTCGGGTCGGGTCCAGTACCATACCTCGTCAGCGTGGTACCATTTTAGAACAGTTATAAGTATATACTTATGGTTTTTATGCTACGTCTAGACTGTTTTAGGTGTTTAGTTGGTGTTAAGCCACCCGCGAAACTTGCGGGTTCTTAAACTAGTTAATCTTAATATAAGATAAACATGAAAGAGAGCCGGGCAAACAAAAAATTAGATGCCTTCAATGAATGACACCTATCACAAATTGATTTACTTTTATACAGTATAAATAGATATAGATATAAATTATTATTATTAAAGTAGTCAATTTTTCTTTAAAAAAAAAAAGCTTTATTTTTCTTTTTTAAGAAACGCATTGTCTAGAAACAAGTCCCTGTCCTCTATTTCTTTTTTAACGACAAAGCAACTCCTCCCGAAACCTACCTCCTATCAATTTCATACTACTCACGTTCTAAAACATTTCCCTATAGTCTTAAAGTACAAAGTCGGTGGCTACGGCCACCGACAATGCACTCGAAAATACCATTTTGTCCTTTTTCTTCCTATAACAGTATAACTAGAACTCTTCGTTTTATAGCCACAACAATTATGCAGCCCACTTTTGCAGCCCATGAGCAACCAATATAAACAACCAGGAGCCCACTTACTTTGCAACCCATATACTCTCGCCTCTAAACAAACAATTACATTACATTACATTCAATAAGAAAACATACACTAAACAAACAATTACATTCAATAAGAAAATATACACAAATTACTTAGGAATTGAGTATTTGAAATAAGAAAACATACACAAATTACTTAGGAATTGAGTATTTGAGTTGGTACATTTTAACAACCAATTTGTTCGAATAAAAACACCATTAGACAAAGGCTGAACCTCAATTTGTTGGAACATCGAGTAGCAACGGACTATTTGAAATAGGGTGTAATCGGCTTACTTCCACGTACATGTTTTTTTTTCTTTTTGAATTTCATTATAAATTTTTATGTTAAACTACTTTCTTTAAACTATATTACGTATCGTTCCTTTACGGTAAAAAAACTATTTTAACGTACATCTTGGTATAAATTTGAGTTTTCTACGTTTCGACATAAACATTTTTAATAAAAATCGAGTGGAGTTAAATATAATACCTTTCCGTTAAAAAAATCATTTTACGTGCGTATTTTTACGTTCCTGTCGGTCAAAATTCGAGTTATTCTACATTTCGGCGTAAATTTTTTGGAAAACAAGTCACGTAAAATATAATATGTTTTTATACATATTTTATGATTGTTAATTGCTTCGTAAATTTTGTTCTTAATCGAGTGAAATTTAATTGTGGTTTTTTCCTTTTTTAAAAGCTCTAATTAATATCTTTTTGTTACACGTATATGTTTTTCCTCTATACTAGCTATGTTTTCTATGTATGAGTCGAGTCACCTATAATACGTTATAATTGTACGGTATACATTCGATTTATTTTACTTGACTTCACATTTTTTTCCAATCGCATTGCTTATGTGGGTTACATTAAGTTTAATCGGATACGTCGAAACACACGTTTTTGTGTGGTTCACGCAACACATAACATTTGAACTAATTCATTCGATGTTTACGATATTCGAAATGTGCAATGTACCCGCGCCGCAACGCGCGCGGGCAATATTACTAGTTAATTATGAAACGTCATTGGGTCGGCTTGTACACGCCTTATCCTTAACCTTGTAACTTTCCGAAATTAACATAAAAACTAATTTCCAAAGTTTTGTTTTCTTTTATAATTTTTACTCATTAACTATTTCAATCATAATAACAATAAATATTTTAATTTCAATTCTTATATAATTTATTACATTTTAAGATTCCTCAAAAGTTAAAAAACTCAGTTTTTATTAGTTTTTAAAACTCAAACTGTGCACTAATAACTCAAATATAAATATTTTTTGAGCATGGAACATTAAGCATGAATCATTTCCTGAGTCAAAATCAAATTTATTTAACTTTTTAGTTTTTAGATATTTATAATCAATTTGTCCTGAGTCAAAATCAAATTTATAACTAACTTTTTAGTTTTTAGATATACAATCAATTTGTATCAGATACAAAAAACGCCAGTTTTCTAAATACCTCGGTTAATTTGATTAACCAGTTTTTCAAAAACACACATACCCTCTTAAAATCTAATTCTAAATTCCGTATAGTGTTCATTTTATAGGACTTGAACCCGCATAATTTTGATTAGAATAAACAATTAGTGCTAGTAAGCCATTACCAACCATTATTCTACTAAATCCGTTCAATCCCATCAAAATTTTAATAAATTAAGTCGGTAAATTGTCCAAAAATGAAGTATGTTTTTTTTTTAAATATAACTAATTGTTTAAAAAAATAAAGAATTAAAATAGTTTAATTCAATAATATCGGTTATTATGAAATATCATATCCACAAAATGTTCAGTTATAATATCCACAAAATGTTCAGTTTAGGTTTTTTTAGCTATTTTAGGTTGTGTTCACATTGGTTCTCGCGGTTCTCGCAATAAATGGAGTTCTCGCATGAGCCCCTCCCTATATTGCGAGAACCGCGAGAACCAATGTGAACACAACCAAAAATGCCTAAAAATAGCTAAAAATCACACAATTTTTTTTTTAATATTTTTTTATAAAAAAATCGCTACTTTTCGAAGGCAAGAAAAAAAAAATTAAATTTTTTTTTTTTTTGTTTTGGCTTCTAAAAGTAGCGATTTTAACATAAAAAATATTAAAAAAAAAAATTTAGATTTTTTTTAGGTTTTTTGGGGGTTTAGTTTTTAGCATTTTAGCTTAGGGTGGGGTGGGGTGGGGTGGGGGGGGGGGGGGGTTTAGGTTTTTGGTGGGTGGGGGAGGGGGGTTTAGGTTTTTTTTTTTTTTTTTTTGGGGGGGGGGGGGGGGGGGGGGAGGGTGGGGGGTTAGTTTTTTTTAGGTTTTTGGAGGTTTTAGTTTTTAGCATTTAGCTTTGGGGGGGGGGGGGGGGGGGGATTTAGGTTTTTTTTTTTGGGGGGGGGGTTAGGTTTTTTTAGCTATTTTGGGTTGTGTTCACATTGATTCTCGCGGTTCTCACAATAAAGGTGGTTCTTGCATGAGCTCCTCCCTATATATATATATATATATATATGGGAAGGTTCAAATGAAAACCACTAGTTATTGTGAAAACTCGAAAACTAATTAAAAAAGCCAAAAAAACATACCAATTTTTTTTTTTTTGCATAACAATTTTCGCCATTTTTTATATATAAAAAAAATTTCAAAAAAAATATATATATTTTTTTGTACTGCACATGTGTAATAATACACATGTGTAGCACTACACATGTGTATTATTACACATGTGTACTATAAAAAAAAAATTTGAAATTTTTTTTTATATAAAAAACCTGCGATTTTTATAAAAAAATTGAAAAAAAAAAATTTTGATGTGTTTTTTAGGCTTTTTTTTAGTTAGTTTTCGAGTTTTCACAATAAAAGTGGTTTTCATTTGAACCATCCCCTATATATATATATATATAGGGTAGGGATAGTGTACATTAATTCAGAAGTGTGAGAAGTGTGAGAAGGGTGTATTATAACACTATACATAGCACTATATAACACCATATAAACACCGTATAACATTATGTAACACCATATAACACTACACATCTATCATAGACATGCTATCAGACAAAATATAGTGTTATATTTGTTATATATTGTTATATATTGTTACATAGTGTTATATGGTGTTACATAGTGTTATACGGTGTTTATATGGTGTTATATAGTGTTATAATACACTTTTCACACTTCTAGATTAATGTACAGGATCCTCTACCTATATATATATATATATATATATATACTAGTATAAGTACCCGTGTGTTACACGGGTTACTAAAAGTAACTGATATAATATTTAATAGTTTAGGTACTCGTGTGTTACATAGGTTGTGAGAGTGAACTTATGGTCACTCTAGTAATCCTTGTACTAAGATCTGTAAATGAGAAGTTAAAGAGTAGATGCTAATTGCTAAAGAGTCACAACCAACACAAGTTTGATGCATAAGTGAACCATAAGCTTATTTCATGTTCCTTAAACTTTAAAGATACAAAGCAACTATTATAAGTAGTATGTATAACAGTGGCCTCGAATAAAAGATTTTTGCAAAAAAAAAAAAAAAAAGTATAAAACAAAATCGCAAGCATTTAACCGATGTAAATTGTATAGTTTCATTATTCTGAAGTTATAATAATAACCAATGAAATTATGATAATAACCAAAAAAGAGTGCAAAACAGAATTGGAATTTCATGCTAAACAAATTGACATTTATACACAACATAAATGAAAGCACTAATATTACTGAGATGGACATTTATACACAACATAATTTAAAGCACTAACTCTAACAAATTAACATTTATACACAACATAACTGAAAGCACTCATCGTGCCTTAGCGATCCAGCCAGATTTGACCGAAGTAAACATGTGACGGACATTTACCCAGAATTAGAATCTTCCTCACCCATACGCCATCATTATAATAAGTTTTTATGTATATCTTATGGACTTCCTTGATAATATATATGGTGTTATAATAATGTGAAACAATACCATCAGTTGACCAATAATAAAGTCAAAAAAAATCTTTGCAACTGAATCTGCAAGAACACACATGGAGTTTCAAACATCAAATTTAACCTCTCAAATCCACATAATACAGACTCCTAGGTAAATTCATTCAACTAATTTAAACACAAACATTTAGGCAAAAAAGTCAGCATTTTTAAGGATCTTCTAAAATACCATGATTGTTTTCTTACACACATACAGGGGAGGCTCAACGGTACAAAACTATGTTGAACCTTAGGACCATAATTTAAAGCCCTATTTTTTACGATTTGACTACGTTTGATTAATATTCAATTCTTCTACTCCAGTCACATCTCCCTCTGCTCCTAGATCCTAAACTCCCTTTGTGCTCGCTGCGGCTGCGCTGGCTCCGAAACTTAACTACGAATAATTAGGTTTGTTTAGATTGAAAAAGAATGCTAACCGTGCTAGAGGAATTAAGTTGTCTAGTATATGGTGTACACGGTGATTCCGATATATTATGCGTATAGGGAAATGCCCCAATCTTCAAAAGAAAACAAACCTTGTGTTGGTGAATTAGTAAAATAATTAACTTAAAAACAGGTTGATAAACCATAACCCACCACCAACAATATCCATACCTCAGCATAAGAATGCAACATCAACGAAGAGACCTGACGAATGCAACTCCGCTCAGGTTTTCCGTAATCTAGTGAGTCATCCATGGGTATCCTTTCGCCATTTTTGTACATCCTTCAAAAAAAAAAAAGAGTGGATTGAAAGTTCGTATCTAGAAATATATATTAACAAAAAACAAAGATATAATCTAGTGAGTCATCCATGGGTATCCAAACTCATCGGCTGCTTGGTTTCAAACTCAAACGGACACGTGAGATCACATCCATCCAACGGATCAAAAGGAAATTTGACGGTGGTATACTTGTCATCCACCAATCCATGTTGCAATTCCCAATCAGGTTTTGATTCTGTGTAAAATTTATGGAACACATGATCAAATTCATCATCAATTTTTAAATTAGTGTAGCATGACGGGTGGTCCATAGGACAACCCTTAACAATGTTAAAAGACGAATTTATCCTTCACTTAATCGCGTAATTATCTTGAATTAGATGACTACGAATGCTTATGTTTTAGGTACAGTTCGGGAGCTAAAAGTGGATAAAACGCTGCTTTGGACGGTTTGGAGAGGAACGGGTCATGCATGGAATGAAAGAAGAAACAAAACACAAATTTCAGGAGTCCACCGTAATTTACGGTGGCCCTGAAATTCATGTTCTTCCACCGTAACACAGGAGCATCTCACCGTAACAACTTGATGTCCACCGTAATTTACGGTGGAGACCGTAAATTACGGTGGAGGCGACGGACAGATTCGTAACTGCTTCATTAAAACGGTTTTTGATGTGTCTTTTCACATATCTGATGATTGGACGTTTTCTCTGAACATTGAGGGCGATTTTGGCTGGTTTTTGTTGGTTCCAAGCTATTCTAAACATTCGGTTTTAGTTTTTGATTCGTATGAACTTCTACTTTGATGTTATGATAATCAACCGAACAATGGCCGGCTAAACTTGTGGTGATCATCTTAGGTGAAGGTTTTCTAAAACTCTTGTGTGTTTGTTCCTTTATTTCTAGAATGATAACATTGTGTTTGCTTTGATTATCGTGGTGTATGAGTAATTGATTGTAGTTTGTTAATTGGTATTGTAATTCTAGTCTAAATCGTACGTTCTTGGTGCCGTTGGCAATCGAGATATCACGGGAAGGGTTAGGGTTGGATATTGATTGATTGGTCATCAGGAAAAAACCTCGCATTCATATAATCCGAGTACTTTGTTCCCTTTTATCACAACGATTGTTTATACACGAGTTATGTGTATGTAACTCTTTCTAGTTGGAATTTCACACAAGTGTTAAAAGAAACTGAATCCTAAGATGGTCATTGTTCTCATAATCTGAATTAAAAATCCAATCTTGATTAGTAAGTAATTGATAATTTAGTTTTCTAAAACAAACAATCCAAATCATTAATCTTTAAGTTCTGCAAATTAGGTTAATTGAAGTTTAATTGCAAAGCTATAAAATCAACACATTTCCACATACTCCCTGAGTTCGATACCCATTTACCACTATCTATTAGTTGTTATTTGGATTAAATTTGCGTGTACCTACGACAGCACGTCAAATTTTGGCACTGTTGCCGGGGAGTTGTGCGCAACGTGTGTCAGTTTGTTAGTTTTGCTTTGTTATTTTCGGGTTTACACTGGTGTGTTTAGTGTGCAGGTTCTACAGGTGCATGCATACTAGAGGCTCTCACAAGTCGTCACCATTGTCATTTGATCCGGAGATCGAAAGAACGTTAAGGCAAAACAGAGTTTTAGTAAGAGAAAACAGAATTATTGGTTCACCTACCTCACCCATCACTCCACGAAACATCATGCAAGAATCTCAAATACCACCCACAACAGGTCAAACGACCTCATCATTTATACCTACTTCCACACAACCATCACCAAACACCACCATACCTAATACCACTACAATTCCTACCCCATCTCATGACACTACACCAACCAACACCACACAACCGATTACTACTCAAGTTGAACCTAATCTTACCTTTAGCCTTTCATCCACAATACCACCATTGTCACACTTCTTTCCCCCAAATTCAATACCACCAAATTCAACCATTGTCCATGCTACTTCTACATTTAGACCATCAAACCAATTGGGCTTTCAATATTCATCTCCTCCATTCGGGCAATCTTCGGGCATTCAAGGAGATGGATATGATGATGGTTATGAAGAGGAGTTTAGAGGGTATGAAGAGGAAGGTTTCTATTATGGGGGCGATGGAGGATATTTGGGACCTCAAGGAGGAGCGGGTCAACAAAGTCAGCCGATTCAACAGTTCCAAGTTACGAGTAGACTACCGGTTGGGGTGCAACACATTAGACCACAAGGGCCACAATTGCAACGCCCTACACCGCTACATCAAGTGCGTCCTCAAAATATGCAACCACAATTTCAAAGACCGATTCAACAACAACCACAAATGCCACAATACCAATTTCAACCACCCTTTGCACCTCAAGGGCCTATGCAAATGGGTCAACCAAGAGCACCATTGGGTGCCCCTCAAAGACATCATCGGGAAGTAGTACGGGGGATCGAAGCTCACTTCCGGCCTATTATCACTAACAATCCTTCGCCGGTAGTGATTCCTCATCATGCGGATGGAAGAACTTTTGAAGTTAGAACAACCGCCCTCTAAAGTCTACCAAAGTTCAAGGGATTAGCAACGGAAGAACCCTATTTTCATTTGGAGACATATGACTCCATTTGTAACACTATTGGAGGTCAAGGGTTTTCTTCAGATGATGTCAAGTTGGTTCTCTTCCAATTTTCTTTGGAAGATAAGGCAAAGCGATGGTTTCACACTCTACCCTCTGCATCGGTCTTTACATGGGCCGATATGCAACAAATATTTTTGGATGAATATTACACCTCGCAAAAGACTAATGATGCAAGGAGAGGTTTGAGAAGCTTCCAACAACAATCGGGGGAAATGTTTCATGAAGCCTTCGAAAGGTTTAATATGATGTTACGGAATTGCCCTCATCATGGGATCCAATTATGGGTGTTGTTGAACGCATTTCATGAAGGGTTGAGTTCGGAGGATGCACGTGGTTTGATGTCGATAACCAATGGTACATTCAGTACGAATTATGAACATGTTGATTGGGCGTTTTTAGAGCAAATGGCGGTGAATTCCAAGAGGAAGGCCCAATCTTCAAGACGGGCTAGGCATGTGATTCAAAGGCCGCAAGTGCATGGAGTAGAAAGTGGCAACGTGCAAACTACGAATCAAGTGTACAACGTGTGCACTAATTGCAATGAAATAGGCCACACGGCGGAAGTGTGTGTAGCGGGGGTGGTCGATGAGCAAGTAGAGGAAGTGAATGCAATTCAAGGAGGGGTGGTCGAAATTTCAATATGAACTCTAACACCTACCATCCCGGGTTACGAAACCACCCTAATTTCCGCTACGGGAACGCGGTGAACCAAGCTAACCCAAACTTTCAAGGAGCTCAAGGTAACTTTGCACCTCATCAACAATACAATCAAGGCAATTATCGGGGTGGAAGCAACTATGGTTATCAAGGGCAATTTCAACAAACGGGTCAAAGTGGTTCGGGTCAAACTTCGTCAAGCGGGAATGAAGTCATGGATATGCTTCGGGCTATGCAACAAGATATGCAAAAACGGAATCAACTCGATGAAGTCCGGATGCAAAAGGATGAGGTTCATGATAAGAGCATCCAATCACTAACAACCCAAATGGGTCAATTGGCAACCGATGTGGCGGAGTTGAAGAAAAGCAAGGGTCAACTTCCTAGCGACACCAAGGTAAATCCTTCACATGGTTCGTCATGAGGTAATGTTAATGTTCACCACGTTAGTGTTTTAAGAAGTGGCAAAGAATTTAAAGCCAATTTGTCACCCGGTTTGGTCGAGGGGGTAGTTGAGGATGTTACGGGTAATGAGAGTGATGATGATGATGTTTCACCGGTTATACCTAAAGAATCAAATGTTAAAAAACCGGGTTTGGGTGAAAATGAAAAGAATGAAAAAGTTGAGGGTGAACCGAGTCAAGTCCCGTTTCCATCGGCTTTACTTGACCCGGGAAAGAAAAATTTTATTGCATGAAGAGGTCCCCGAAAAGAAGAATTGTGGGACATGTTTAAACAAGTAAAAACCAATCTTCCATTACTTGAAGAAATAAAACAAGTACCCGCTTATGCTAAATTTCTAAAGGAATTATGTACACAAAAAAAGCAACAAAAGAAGAAAATGCCTAAGCGGGTGGATTTAACCGGGCAAGTGAGTGCAGTTTTGAATCGGGAGCTTCCTCCTAAGCTCCAAGATCCGGGCACGCCATTAATTAACATTCAAGTTGGTAATTTTCAAATGGAAAAGGCGTTACTAGATCTTGGAGCCGGGGTGAGCATTCTACCGGGGGGCTTATATGACCAATACGACTTTGGTCCGTTAGCAAGGGTGGAGACAACGGTTGTTTTAGATGATTTGTCTCATAAGCTACCTTGGGGGATGGTTCAAAATGTGATTGTGAAAATTGATGAGTTCTATTACCCGGTTGACTTTTTAGTCTTGGACTACTCATCCGCGGACCCAAAACAACAACAAAATGTCATTTTGGGTCGGCCATTTTTTGAGCACCGCGCATGCTGTGATCGATTGTAGATTTGGTACAGTCGATATGACTTTTGGGAATTGAAAAATGCGCTTAAATGTTTTTACTAACAATTCTAATGCTGTTGGTGTTGATGAGTGTTTCATGGCAGATTTAGTTGACGGATGCAACCCGCATGAGTATGAGGAGGATGGTATGGATGTTTGCTTGTGTGATTTTTCTGAACAGGTACATGCTTATGCACTACGGGTTGAAGAGGAAAAACAGGATGCTATGGCTTTGAAAGAAGGTCGACCGCCATGGACTCACCAATTTGAAGGCTTGACAGTGGAGATAAATTCGGGTACTAAACCATCATTAGAAGAACCGCCAAGGTTGGAACTCAAAGACTTGCCAAGCCACTTGAAGTATGCTTTCCTAGGGGATAATGACACCCTATCGGTCATTATTGCCTCCAATTTGGAGTTGGCACAAGAGCAAGCCTTATTGGAAGTTTTGAGAGAGAATAAAGGAGCTATTGGACGGACAATTGCCGATCTCAAGGGAATTAGTCCATCAATCGTTATGCACAAGATTATTACCACTGAAGATGCAAAACCGACACGAGAAGCTCAAAGGCGATTGAATCCAAACCTAAGGGAGGTAGTAAAGAAAGAGGTAATTAAATGGTTGGATGCGGGAATTATCTATCCGATTTCGGATAGTGCTTGGGTAAGTCCTACCCAAGTTGTGCCTAAGAAGGCCGGTATTCAAGTAGTCAAAGATGAAAATGGTGAACAAATTGCCACCCGACCGGTCACCGGGTGGCGTGTATGCATTGACTACCGAAAATTGAATGCCGTTACTTCTAAGGACCATTTCCCGTTACCTTTTATTGACCAAATCATTGAAAAACTGTCGGGTCAAAAGTATTATTGTTTTTTGGACGGGTATTCGGGTTACAATCAAATAGCAATACACCCGGATGACCAACACAAGACCACCTTCACTTGTCCATATGGCACCTTTGCCTTTCGGCGAATGCCATTTGGCTTGTGCAATGCACCAGCAACTTTCCAACGATGTATGATGAGTATCTTCTCGGACATGGTTGGAGAGTCGCTTGAAGTGTTTATGGATGACTTTTCAATTTTTGGCACTAGTTTTGAATCTTGTCTCAACGAATTACAAAACGTTTTAAAAAGATGTGTTGAGAAAAAATTAGTGCTTAGTTGGGAGAAAAGTCATTTCATGGTGCAAGAGGGAATTGTGCTAGGTCATGTGATTTCGGAAAGGGGAATGGAGGTGGATAAGGCAAAAATACGGGTAATATCATCTTTGCCACCACCGAAAAATGTTAAGGGTGTATGGTCGTTTTTGGGACACGCGGGGTTTTATAGACGTTTCATAAAAGGTTTTAGTGTTATCACCAAACCTTTATGTAACTTGTTATTAAAATATGTCCCATTTGATTTTACTAATGAGTGTATGCAAGCTTTTACTGTTTTGAAGGAACATTTGGTCAAAGCTCCTATTTTGCAACCACCGGATTGGTCAAAGCCGTTCGAGATTATGTGTGATGCAAGCGACACTACAATTGGTGCAGTTTTGGGTCAACGGGTTGACAAAAAGCCGGTGGTAATTTATTATGCAAGCAAGACTTTATCCGAAGCGCAACTGAATTACACCACAACCGAAAAGGAGTTATTAGCGGTGGTGTATGCTTTGGATAAGTTTCGTTCGTATATTTGGGGGAGCAAGGTGGTGGTTAATTCGGATCATAGCGCGGTCCGGTATTTGATGGAGAAAAAGGACGCGAAGCCTCGTTTAATTCGATGGGTGTTGTTGTTACAAGAGTTCGATTTAGAGATCCGAGACAAAAAGGGAAGTGAGAACGTAGTGGCGGATCACTTGTCCCGGATTCCGGTGGAAGGGATTGACGATGTTAGCGAGATAAATGAAAGGTTTCCCGATGAGCAACTACTTGCCGTATCTACCTTTGTTGCGCCGTGGTATGCTCACTATGTCAACTACTTAGCCACGGGTGCCATCCCAAATCATTGGACCAAGAAGCGACGACAACAATTTATGGTCCAAGTGAAGCAATACATTTGGGATGAACCGGATCTTTTCAAGATCGGGCCGGATCAAGTCGTTAGGAGGTGAGTGCCCGAAACGGAGGTGTTGGAAATCTTGACTCATGCCCACTCATCCGCTTGTGGAGGTCACTTTAGTGGGCAAAAAAACGGGTTACCGGGTTCTCTCATGTGGGTTTTATTGGCCCACTATTTTCAAGGATGCGTGTGAGTTTGCAAGAAATTGTATAAATTGTCAAAGGATGGGAAGCATTTCAAAAAGGGACGAGATGCCATTGCAACCAATTTTGGTTGTCGAAATATTTGATGTATGGGGCATTGACTTTATGGGTCCCTTCCCGAATTTGAATGGTTTTCTATATATTTTGGTGGCGGTGGATTACGTTTCTAAATGGATTGAAGCTATTGCAATAAGAACAAATGACCACTCGGTTGTTTGTAAATTCGTTCAATCCAACATCTTCTCCCGTTTTGGCATTCCAAGAGTTATCAAAAGTGACGGTGGTTCGCATTTCAAGAACTTTAATTTCGGGAAATTATTGAAGAGGTATAGCGTGAATCACCGGATTGCCACACCTTACCATCCGCAAACGAGTGGACAAGTAGAAGTGTCCAACCGTCAAATCAAAGAAATCCTCATGAAGACGGTTAGAACGGATAGGAAGGATTGGTCGAGCAAGTTGGATGATGCGTTGTGGGCATATCGAACGGCCTACAAAACTCTGATTGGCACAACGCCTTATCGGATGGTTTATGGAAAGGGTTGTCACTTGCCAATGGAGTTAGCGCATCGGGCACATTGGGCAATCAAGACGGTAAATGCGGATTAAGATGAGGCGGGAAAGATGAGAAAGTTGCAATTAAGTGAGATCGAAGAGATTAGAGACGAGGCGTATGAGTGTGCATCGGCTTACAAAGACAAGCTCAAGAAGGTACACGATGCAAAGTTGAGGAAGAAAACCTTTGAAGTGGGTCAAAAGGTTTGGTTGTATAATTCAAGGCTCAAGATGTTTGCGGGCAAGCTTAAAAGTAAATGGATGGGCCCGTATGTCGTTCGGCGAGTTGGGAGGTTTGGTGATGTAGATATCCAAGATGAGCAAACAAATAAACAACAAACGGTGAATGGCCATAGGTTGAAGCCATACTTGGAGGGGAACGACATCAACAACTTGGAGCTTGACAAAGCGGGCTACATTTTACGCCCGGTCGATGAGGAACAACCATGAGAGGCCCAGGTTTGGTAGTGTAAATAGTTAGCATTTCATTTTGTTTGTTTTGTTTAGTTTGCACATTTACCGTATTTGCTTGAAGTCCGTGTTTGAAACAAGTGTGGGGATGTTCGGGACACGAATAATTCTAACATTTTGTTGAGGACAACACGGGACTTTCGAGGGGGTAGGGTAATTTTTATAATTTTTAAAAAAACACAAAAAAATTGAAAAAAAAAACAAAACCGAAAAAATATAAAAAGGACACTTAAAATCACAATTTTTGGCGAAAAAAGGATGCCCAGGTACCACCGTAATTTACGGTGGTACCGTAATTTACGGTGGGAGTGAAAAAAATGTTGGGCGTTACGGTGTAAACCTACTGTTTTACGGTGAAAATATGGTGCCAGCATCCACCGTAATTTACGGTGTCCACCGTAAGTTACGGTGGACCTGGCGAGTTGAGGGGTCGATCCGGTGCAGCATTTACATAAAAAAAAAAAAAATCAACATATCACGTGAAATAACCCTGACCACTCAATTTCCTTTCTTCTTCCCTAACCACAAACACATCTATCATTTTCTCTAGTCCCACAAAATCTACATAACCTTCTTCAACCTTCAAAGCTTCATAACTCCTTCAATTTCTGGTCAAATCAAGTGAAATCTAGGTCTATCTTGACTAATTTTTCACGTACTTGCTGATTTTGCGAAGAGATTTGTAAGAAAATGACATTTTCTGGTCCGATTCACAAGCCCTAGGTCCGAAAAATTTTAGGGGTTTTTGAAGTTCTTGTTTCACTTGTGTTCTAGCATCTTCAAACAAAGGTATGGAAGTTTATTTGTTATGTTTTGATGAGGCATTGTGAAAAGGAAGGTTATTTGTGTTGTTTGTTCATACCCACTTGCTTGTTCTTAGATTTTGTCATGAAAATAGTTATTTGATCATTGTTATGGTTTGTAGATGTAGGTTTGATGTAAAGTTGTGAACTTTTTGGGAATCTCTACATTGTAGAGACACCCTGCCCAATTTTTGAGAAAATAATTATAACATTTTTGGTTCACTAACATCTACAACCATAGTAACAAGCAAGTGTGGGGATGTTTTGGAGAAAAGGGTCTAACTTTTTGTGTTTGGTTGTGTTGTTTGCTTTGCAATGTGTGTAGGAAAATGGTACGAGCGAAGGAAAGAGCGAGATCTAGTTCATCTTCTTCGTCTAAAGGCAAACAGCCGGAACAACAACCGAAGAAAAGACAATATTTGGGTAGAGTTAGTGAAAGCGAAAGTGAGGAGGAAGAAATGATGGAATTGGACCCGGCTGACAAGCCGAGATGGGAATCGGGTCCGTTGGATGAGCAACCGGATGAATGGCAACCGATATTATTCCATGACAGTATGAACCGATTGAAAAACAAGGCAGCTGCATTATCTGTGAGAGGGAGGTGAGAGAGGTTGAATTTGGGCCGTTCAACGTGTTTGCCCAATTCCGCGCCTTAGGATGGGAGGCGGCTCTCAGTTGTTATGATAAGGATAACAAGAATATGTTCATGGATGAAATTCAAGAATGGATGGCAACCCTCAAGTGCAACACATACGATAGGCTGGCGCAGATGAAGTTAACGGGTGAGGTGAATGGGATTAAGGTAGAAATGTCGTTTGATACACTACGGAAGTTGGCAAAGTACGACAGTCTACCGGCTCGTGACTACATGATTCCTAGTCTTGATGACCTTTTGATAAAACCGGAGAAGCATCCTCGTTGGAATGATATGTTAGCGGCTTTGTTCTTGCCCGGTACCTACAGTGGCATTTTATACTGGAGGAACTTGAAGATAGAAGCAAAATTGCTGCTAGCGATTTGCATTTTGAATGTCATTCCACGAAGAGGAGATAAGGAGCAAGTGAGGTACCCGGAAGTACCCGTCCTCTATTCGTTACTCAATGGGTCTCCACGTTTTCCAATCCGGTATTTGATCATGAACCATCTCTGGATTTGCCAAAACAAGTTGGGGAGGAGTATAATCCTGTATTGCCGAATTATCACGGGATTGATGAAGCAATTTAAGGCAATCACGTCGGAGGATAGAGGACATCCGAAAAGGCATCAGCCTTTTACTTTACAAAAGATAGGGATTGGTTGGACCTACACGCAATCGGAGAGATATCACAAGCTCAATTCGGAAGGGCAGAGATGGAGAGCGTTGAAAGTGGGTGCAAGGGATCTTCTATTTGGTGAAGAGGATGAACCGGAGAGTGAGGCGGAAGCTCCGAGTGGTGATGATGATTATGCGGATGAGCCTCACGGTGGTGAGAATGTGAATGTGGGCCAAGGGGGCCTAGGTAGAGGTTATGGTGGTGCCTTCTATGATTACACGGAGCGTTCCTATGAGCCGAATTAGGCTTACAATGGCACTATGCATAAGGTTATTGAGAACCAACGTCCTCCGGCACCCGTTTTTGAGTCATGGTCGGGATCGGAGCGTACTTTGTTTGATCAACAAACGATGATGAGTGCTAGCATGGAGCGGTCTTTGAAGCATAACTTCGATCGTCAAGAATCATGGAATCATGCACACGCTTACTCTCATGAGCTAGAGATGAATAATAAGTATAAAGATGATCAAGCGCGAAGAATGCATGCGGATTGGCATGCCGGACGGCCCGTGGTTGTGGATCCACCTCCGGTGGATTATGCGTCTCTACCACCATACGATGGTAGTGTATCGTATCCAACCCCGCCGCTCCATCATTCATAATGGCTAGACCCGTGTCAACAACAAGGAGTATCCCAACAAGGTGGAAGTGGTAGCGGTGCATTCGGTTTTGGAGAATGGAACGAGATGATGTCTTCCATTTTTGGACCGCCTCAACCGCGCTACTATTAGTCAAGTCGTGCTCCTTCTTGTACATTTTGTGAATATGTGTTTAGTTGGATATGTTTATGGTTGGGTGGTTGGGTGGTGTTAGTTTGTGATGTTATATTTTGGGTTGGAAGTTGTCGGTGTGATGTATAAAAGAAAAAAAAATAATATATAAAAAAATATAAAATGAAAAATACCAAAAAGAAATTTGTGGTTTGAGTATTGAGCTTTTAGTTGGTGTTAAAGAGTTTAGTGATCAAATCCTCCTAAAACCATACATTGGGGTCAATGTATCCCAAGTGTGGGGATGGGGGGAAATTTTTGAAGTTTTTGAAAAAATTTTAAATCAAGCAAAACAATGTGAGAATTTGAACGCCTTGGACTAACCCCAAATGATGCACCAGCAACCCTTAATACCCTTTGTTCTTGGTGAGAGTTGAAGCCACACATGTAAATAAATAATACTTGTCTTTGATGAGAGTGGCAACGGGTGGGGGTGCATTAGAACTTGTGCCTTGACACGGTTTGAGTCCTTAGTTGGATATGAATGCGAAAAGGATAAGGGCATTTAGGTAGCCTCGTCAGTAGTGTGTGCGAGTGTGGGATTTGGGGGGTTGGACCTCATTAATTATATATATGAGCATGGTTGCGAGAGGGGCAGGGGTTTGGACATTTAGTTGCCCATTTTGTGCCTAAAGCCTATCATTTGTACCCCTTAGCTAGTTCCTAAAAAAAATTTACCCGACTGGACCCGGTCTTATAGTGTTAGTAGTAGTTTAGTAGTATGTAGATATATTTGATGTTATATTGTATGTTTGCTTTGAAAAAAAATCAGAAAAAGAAAGAAAAGAAAAAAGGAAAAAGCAATGAAAAAAAAAGATTGATGTTGAGTTATCTTGTACATAGTAGTTAAGTTTGGTAGTTGTTTGTTTATTTTATCGTGTAATAAAAGACCGGGTTAGGTTTTCGCTACTACATATATATTCCATTTCCTACCCGTACACCTAGCCACGTTACAACCTTAAAGCCCCTTTGATTTGCATTCATGTTTGGCACTTGTTAGGAGAAGGATCGATTTAGGTACAAGCCTATAGTTGTGCAACCACCTGTTTGCCTTTTGTGTGTCTAGCTCATAGTCGATAGTGTTTACTTGTTACCGAGAGGAGAGATATAGCGAGGGGTGCGTTATTTTGGGTGTTAAGAAGGGGTAGGTAAAAGGACTACATGTTTATGCTTGGTTTATGTGATCGCTTGTTTTGAAAAATGGTTTTGATGAGTTGCTTGGGACAAGCAACGGTTAAGTGTGGGGATGTGACGGGTGGTCCATAGGACAACCCTTAACGATGTTAAAAGACGAATTTATCCTTCACTTAATCACGTAATTATCTTGAATTAGATGACTACGAATGCTTATGTTTCAGGTACAGTTCGGGAGCTAAAAGTGGATAAAACGCTGCTTTGGACGGTTTGGAGAGGAACGGGTCGTGCATGGAATGAAAGAAGAAACAAAACACAAATTTCAGGAGTCCACCGTAATTTACGGTGGCCACCGTAAATTACGGTGGCCCTGAAATTCATGTTCTTTCACCGTAACACAGGAGCATCTCACCGTAACAACTTGATGTCCATCGTAATTTACGGTGGAGACCGTAAATTACGGTGGAGGCGAGAGACAGATTCGTAACTGCTTCATTAAAACGGTTTTTGATGTGTCTTTTCACATATCTGATGATTGGACGTTTTCTCTGAACATTGAGGGCGATTTTGGCTGGTTTTTGTTGGTTCCAAGCTATTCTAAACATTCGGTTTTAGTTTTTGATTCGTATGAACTTCTACTTTGATGTTAAGATGATCAACCGAACAATGTCCGGCTAAACTTGTGGTGATCATCTTAGGTGAAGGTTTTCTTAAACTCTTGTGTGTTTGTTCCTTTATTTCTAGAATGATAACATCGTGTTTGCTTTGATTATCGTGGTGTATGAGTAATTGATTGTAGTTTGTCAATTGGTATTGCAATTCTAGTCTAAATCGTACGTTCTTGGTGCCGTTGGCAATCGAGATATCACGGGAAGGGTTAGGGTTGGATATTGATTGATTGGTCATCGGGAAACAACCTCGCATTCATATAATCCAAGTACTTTGTTCCCTTTTATCACAACGATTGTTTATACACGAGTTATGTCTATGTAACTCTTTCTAGTTGGAATTTCACACAAGTGTTAAAAGAAACTGAATCCTAAGATGGTCATTGTTCTCATAATCTGAATTAAAAATCCAATCTTGATTAGTAAGTATTTGATAATTTAGTTTTCTAAAACAAACAATCCAAATCATTGATCTTTAATTTCTGCAAATTAGATTAATTGAAGTTTAATTGCAAAGCTATAAAATCAACACATTTCCACATACTCCCTGAGTTTGATACCCATTTACCACTATCTATTAGTTTTTATTTGGATTAAATTTTCGTGTACCTACGACAGCACGTCATAGCACCATGCTGCGAACACACCATGTGGTTTCTTCAGTATCCATTTGACTTGATCGTCGAAGGCGTCGTGATCGAACCAATGGAGCGCTTGAGCTACCTTGAATAAATCAACACTCAACTCTGCCCCGATCTTCGCTTCCAATTCAGACATAGACATATTGGGAGAAGTGCATTCGTAACGAACGATGGGGAGCTTTGGAGCAAATTCTATCTGATCTTTGCTTGTATCTGTACCGATTGCACTTTTGTATATGCTCACAAGCTGCGAAGAACAAATACGATCGATCACAAAACTCATTTACTTGTAACAGAAAAACAATGGAATGAAAAACAAAAGGATATCGGTGGATAATATTTTCTATATACAGTATTACTGAAAACGAACAGACGAAGAAAAAGAGAACGAAAAAGCTAACAAACTAACGATAATGATAGGTCGTTAATAACTATTCTAATATACAAATGATAAATCATAAATTAATTAATAATAACTATAATAGATGACAATGATACCGGTGAGGGGGAAAGTAACTTACAGAGACAGCAGCCTGACCGCTGCCAGTGCCAACGTCCGAAACAACGTCGTGGCAGGACATCTTGGAGGCGATGAAATCAAAGAGTTGTTGTGGATAATTTGGTCGAGTCTTCCAGTATTGCCTATATTATTTTTTCAACATTAAGATATATATTAAAAAAACAGAGTTTATGAAAAAAGAGGAAAAAATCATTTACCTCAACACCAATACACACTTGTTATATTCAAGGATGCTTTTAACATAGTTTTAATTTTAATTACCCGTCCTTGCTGGATATCAGTCCTACTTATACCACGCAAAAGAAGACCCACGTTATCGCCAGCCTAGCAAAAAAGTAAATCAAATACTCTGTTGGCTACCCTCCATATAATAGTTATTTTAAGTGCCTCCAACCAGAAAAAAAAACTGGTAGTAGCATACGCAAGATCCTTACTTGTTTTACATGGAGCATGACCACCCCAGCTCTTAAAGGGGTTAATAAATTAACTCCTTAATATATGTATACATAAAAAGACTACAAATTACTTGTTAATTGTTATTATTAACTACTGATATTCAGAAGTTTTAAATGAGACTGTATGTAATTAGTTTTACAAAAGTATACCTCACTTAATCTATCTCAAATCCTATATAACTATGTAGTCCATAATCCATATAAGCATCAATGTAGGGATGAGCATATGGGATTTGGTACTGGTATCGAACCGGTATCGAATTTCCCATATCAAAATGTTTCCGGTACCGATTCGGTACCCACATTTTGACGTTTTCGGTATAACACCGGTATATTACCAAATTTTGCACACAAATACCGGTACCACACCAAGCGTTTTCGGTACCTGTGAGCTCACATTCCATCCAATCCTCAAACAACAACTAATTTTAAACGTCAAATACTTGCCATAAAGAAATAAAATAAAACAAAGTTGTATGCTTATATATAAAGAAGAGAGAGATAATATAAAACTCCAGAATTTGCACCAGAAAGCATACCCTAGACAATAATACAGCAGACCAATACCTTCTTTGGTAGTTTGACCCTTGCAGATGGTCAACCCAGCCCCTTTAGTACACCTACAGCCTTAAAGCAATCAGCAACTTCTCTTGAGGATTTGAGCCCTCATCTCTAAGAAGAAGGCCAAGATTATACCAAGCTAAAGAGTGCATCTTATCGAGCCGTAAGGTCTCGTTCAAGAAGCTTTGAAGCCGAAGATTGCACCCTACTGACCTGTAACACCTAGTTCAAGAAGCATCGGGCCACGGATCCACTAAGCTTCCTGGACACACCAACTATGGAAACAAAACTCTGCACATGGGCCAGCTCCACATTTTACTTTTCATGATCAGTAACAACAAATAGTTCTTAGAAATATATTATATCTACACACGAATCATATCAAGTTCAAAATTTGGACCTAAGTTCCAGTGGTGGCGATGATGTGGATGTTCCTTCCTTCAGTTCCACACACACTTTTGTTTTAGCAATGAAAACTTACTTTTTCAACTCTAGATAAAATACAAAAGGCTGATGATTTACATTATATAAAAAGTTATTGTATACTTGAGATACAATCAGTAAAATAATGAGTTTATATCTATAACAAAATAGTTAATAATTTTGGTGGTTACCTTATTCGACAGGAAAAATGGGCCGGCGTTTGAAATTCAGTGAAATACAACCTGGTCTGACTACAATCGAGAGCTGTTTTGTCGTTCATAGCAGCAGTACGTCAATATGTTTCGTCCTACGAAACAACATTAAAAAATTTCCGTTAAGGACAAAGCCAAAATGGAATCAGAAGGGCAGTACAAAAAACACTAATCGAAAAAGAATTGAATTAAACTTTGTACATTGTTGGACTAATTCACTTATTAAGCAATTGCAAGAAAACTGGAACTTTTACGAATATGGGCCCAACTTCAATTGGTACTGAGCATATATATTACGCAATTTCAGTGGCCCGATTAAAGAATAAACTCAATCATAAGAAGTTTTAACCAGCCAAAGACCAGTCTATACAAACACAAACATGCGTAAATCACTCTAAACAATCTAAACCCATTTTTTTTACTGTCTGAACAAAATATGAGTATATCACTTCACAACCACGTATATCACTTTACAGCCAGGTTATTTAGTTCTAATCTGCCTTTATGTGATAAGAACTAAGTATGAGTATACCACTTTACAGCCAGATTTTACAAATATGAGTATATCAAACCCATTTTTTCTACTGTCTGAACAAAATCCATGCGATAAGAACAATGCAAGTGCAACAATGGGATAGATTCAGTGAAGGAAATATACATACGACTCCGATTGAGAAGACTCCACTTGTTTGCTCAAATTGAGATGATAGAAGATCTGCAAGGGATTAAAGTCAAATCAATGAAAAAAGGAATGGAATTTTGAAATATTACAAAGATCAAGACACGAATCACAAGAGCTTTACCAATTTCTTCTTCCGGTGGTCAAGAAATCAATTGTGGGAAACAACATTTTGAGATCCCATGTCACCATCTATTTGCTTTAAACATCAACCTGAATTACATTTTGAACCATAAAACCTAGATTCGCACACACAAAATCGGATTCACTATTACCACCATTGTACGGTTGTGTTTCAGTTATAACTTTCTGTTTTTCCAAACAAATAGGTGACAATTAACAGATTCATGAGGCTCAGAGAAAGCAAAAGGACCAAGCCACCATGGCTGCAATGGGGGTTACAGGTACTAAGCTGCCATCCTCCATAGCTGCCACACCATGGTGACATATTGCATTTATTTTGTTATAACTCATCACAGCCTCTGTGTAACAACGACCCATTTAAACCAAACACAACTACAATTCCTATTTAACGATCGTTAAATTACTATTCCTAACCACCGTACAACCATTTCACCACACGGTACAACACCAAACAACAATAAAATGTTACTGGTTGATGTTGTATCATTTTATAGTGCATAAATGAAGATACCAATGAACCGGCATCGCCATAAGTCCAACAAAACCCTAGCCGCCATGCCCGGAGGTGGTGGCTAGGTATTCTAAACCAGCGTTAACGTTGATACCCAACTATCAACGACCGTCCAGTGACGACCACCCACCATGACCAACACAAAACCGCATATAAAAAACAATTAACGGCCTAATCAACAGCAACAACATAAGAAATCATACAACCAAATTAGGGTTTTCTTATAACAACTACAAAATCACAAACACAGATGGAATCCAACTTACTGATGCTTCAGTTTCGAAGGATGATCAAGATTAAACAAAACAAGAGACTGGAATCGTGCTTTGAATCCTGGAATTAAGAACCGTAAAGTGTACATAGGCGGTAAAATTGGAAACACATCCATATTTTCGCAAAAGATCTTCCGGTTATTGATGATTTGTTCAAGTTTCCATAATAAACCAAGGAGCCTTTGAAATTCGAATGAAGGATGTGGGAGGCAGTATATCAATTGAAGGAGAATTGATAGAATAGAGATAATGGCGCCCAAATAACAATTCTCTGACCAAAGACATATGCCACATCATGGTCAAATGATCAAACTTATTTTTCTTTAATATAAAATATAGATATATACAGGGAAAGGTTAAAATGAGAACCACTTTGAGTTGCGAGAACCGTGAGAACTTTTTGATCCGGCGCGATTTGGGCCAAAATTTTTTTACACAAATGTAGATGAAAAAAATATAAACACATCTGTAATTTTTTTTTTAAAATTGCCGAGTCGGTAGTTTTGACTCATGCAAGTTTTTTTTTCGACAGACGTAAATTTTGGAAAAAGATAAATATTTTTTTTACCTCTCATGTAAATGTGGGTATGCAATGTTTTATTTCAATATTTCTTATTTTGCTGAAACAAGTGATTATTTTTACGACTGTTGTGAAAAAAAATTCGGAAAAACCTTTTGGATGGCCTAGTTCTCGCGGTTCTCTCAACTTTTGGTGGTTCTCATTTGAACCAAAGCATATATATATATATGAACAAGATCATGAGAGAACGCCTCAAAGTGTGAGAACGATTCTCAGCCACAAGATCTTAGTGGTTTGTGGCTTAGATTGATGCAGTGACATTTTTGTAAATAATAGGGGCCTTGGAACTACCAGGAGGGGTAAAATAGGATGATTCAAGCAAATGTGCACATGCTAATCACATGCCATTTTCCCCCATCATATTTAAACGACAATAACTTTTTTATACGTGATTATTTTTCAAAAAAAATACACCATAAAACTCAGCGTTTTTTTTTAATCTTTCCAACGAGTATACTATTGATATACTTTTCGAAAAAAAAATTAACTGGGCTTTATGGCGTTTTTCTGAACTGAGTGTTTTATGGCGTTTTAGACTAGATATTTTCATGGCGTTTTTCTGAACTTGCTCCATAATAGCGCATCCCACATAATAACGCATGCCATATATTAGAGCATCTGTTAGAGCATCTAGTACTAGAGCATCTATTAGAGCATCTGATTAGAGCATCTAGTACTAGAGCATCTATTATCTGATTAGCGCATCAAACAATAAAGCATCTGCTGCTGCTCTAGAGCATTTGCTGCTGCTCTATCAAGCCTACATTTCTAACAATGTTTTTCTGAACTAGGTGTTTTTATGGCGTTTTAACTAGGTATTTTCATGGCGTTTTTCTGAACTTAGTGTTTTATGGCGTTTTCAACTGAGTTTTTTCATGGCGTTTTTCTGAACTTGGTGTTTTATGGCGTTTTTAACTGGGTATTTTTCATGGCGTTTTTCTGAATTGGGTGTTTTTCGGCGTTTTATTTGAACACCCAGTTCATGTGAGTGGGTTTTTTGACAATATTACCTTAGTGTAATGTAGCATCAATGCCACATGTCACCAACAAAATCGTTCTCACCGTTCTCACACTTTTCACCGTTCTCTCTAAGTACTGACCCTATAGAAATTAATTTAGCATGTTATTATTTAAACAAATCGCATGTTTATAAAAAGCATGAAATACAATTTCGCATGTTATACAATTTCGCTTGTTTATAATGTCGCATGTTATAAAATTTCACATGTTTATAATGTCACATGTTATACAACTTAGCATGTTATACAGTGTAGCATATTATACAATTTAGCATGTTATACAATGTAGCATGTTATACAATTTAGCATGTTATACAATTTATCATGTTATACAATATACAATTTAGCATGTTATACATTTTAGCATGTTATACAATTTAGCATGTTATACAATGTAGCATGTTATACAATTTAGCATGTTATACAATTTAGCATGTTATACAATTTAGCATGTTATACAATATACAATTTAGCATTATACAATTTCATGTTATACATTTTCGCATGTTGTTCGCATGTTATACAATTTCGCATGTTGTTATGGAAACCTAAATCCGCATGTTAGTTACAAGTATTCGCATGTTATTTACAAATTCGCATGTTATAGATTTTGTACGTTAGTTACAAGTATTCGCATGTTCGATTTGTGGTCAGTCGTTTTTCTTGTTCCGTTGCTCCCGCACAACTGACATGAACAATCACATCAAAATTTTTATTATTCTAGTGTAACACCTCGTAAAATCGTGTCCAATGCAGTGATGACACGTGTCATAAACCCTGGTAATGTAAAAAGATAACTTTGAGAGACTAAAGTTGTCAAACTGTGTAAAGATGTATGTGGAAGGATCAAAAGTGTCAACATGCCAAACTTGTGCCTCTGATTGACCTTACACGATGTTCGTTTTCCTTGTTGAGTATAATATCTGACGCAAGAAGCCGTTTGTGCTTAAAATTTAGAATTTACAAAGTACAGGGTTTAAACGTGTCAACATGTTAAATGTTACCTCTGAATGACCTTTTAACGATTCCAAAGCATTGTAATATTTTCTCACGGAGGTCGGATATTGCTTTCATGGAGTTTCGATGCATATAAATGAATGAAGTGGAAATTCCAAGAAAGAGGGATAGAATGCGTCGACGTTTGAAATTAAGACCTTTCGGGTGATCCTGTAACTAACCGGGAGCTTAACGATGTTTATTTTATGACCCTAGACTCTTAAAAGTTAACTATGGGGGTTAATATTGCAATAAACGAAGGTTATTTAAACTTAAAAAGGACCAGGGACTGAAAATGCAAGTTTTACAAACTTTTTACCGGAATAAGAGGTCATCGCGGGGCGCGTAGACCTTCTCTGAAGTCTACACAGGCCGCGACTGAGTCACCAGCGACAGAACACTGGACAACTGCATGTAGCAGCTCCTCCACCGCCTTTGCATGCAGGTTTTTGATACCAGGGACTGTGCAAATAGTTTTTACTGCCATGGGGACACTTGGTATCATCTGGTTACTCCTAATTACAGCCGGATTGATCTTGGGGACCTTCAAATTCCTATAAATAGGACCAAGTTTTGCACATTGTTTTGCACACTTCAATTTTCACTCTCAAACACTTCTCTGGAGCATCCTGGTCATCTAGGAAGCTTTCTCAAGTTTAATCTTCGTTCTAAGGACCTTTGTAAGTGTTCTTAGCTTCTATAGTTAAGTTTTTATTAGCTTAATGACCGAAAGTCAAAGATATCGTAATTAAACTTTGACTATGTGATTAATCACTAACGGTCCAGCCATTATTCGAATTGAAAGTGGCTATGTGTTGGTAATTAAGTAGGTGATAAACCCTTAAAAGGGCACCTCCTAATTATCACATTATCTCAGTCAATTGTCGGGTCAATAAAACTAGTCAAAAAGTCAAAACAGTCAATTTTTCAAAATATAATTAAAACTGATAATAAAGAAGTTATGAAACATGTTTTGACACTTATATAACTTGGTAAATATTATAAGAACATGTTTAGACATGTTTAACCCGACAATTCTGAGTATTAGGCTCAGTTCGCAACCGAAAGTCGCAAAAGTAGACTTTTGCTTTGACTTTCAGTTCTGACCCGAATTAGCTTAGTTTAGTTATGCCTTAGGGTTCCTTTGTGACCATGTTATAAGTTAGAATAACTCTCTGAGGTTATACTTCATGGTCCCTTAGAAATCATAGTACATTGTATTTTCCGTTATTTGTTTAAAAGTTAACCATTATGCCCTTATATTATAAAAAACAAGATCTTTGAAAATGTGAGAGGACAAAAAGCTTTATTACTGAAATATGAAATATAAGTATGTCCACAAAATTTGACATCAGTTTCTGGTCTCAAACTAAAGTTATGCAAGATAGCGTAAAATGAAACTTTTTGTTAATTAAATGCATTTTTAGCATAAATCATATTCAAACCCAAATTTTGGCACCAAACTCATTACCTACTGTTTTGATATAATTTTTAGGAAATTTTGGAAATTTTTGTCAAATTTTATACTAACCATAACATAGAGTTCTTGCATGAACTTGGTAATTGACGATAATGCCCTTTTCATTAATAAAATGAGTTTTACACATCATTTACATGTCAAACCTTTTTTACTGATGTTATATATTAAATAGGATATTTTAAGCATTCAAGACTGATAAAAATCTCAGAATTTTATAAACATCTTAAAAATCGTCAAATACCGACTTTTATGCGAATTAGGCGCATAGTATGGTTTAAAACCATATTTAGCACCTAAGGCATGATACTTACTGATTTCATAAATAAATTTTAATATCTTAACAGTAAGTATAAGTCTTGAACTCAGATTTATAATTTGGTCCTTAAAACATATGTGAGATGACCAAAATGCCCCCCCGGTGCATAATTTGGCCATAAATGGTAACCCTCACATATGTATGATATTATACTGATGTAACATGATAAAATAATTATTTTTACTGATTATATTAGACCAAAACCTCAACTTGCTATTTAACCTCTTTTATAAACTTTAAAATGACCAAAATACCCTTACGGGCTTAAATTAGTTTTAAATTCATTTTGGGCATAATTGAATATATCCTACTGATATCACAACATATTTTAAGCATAATAACTTATGGAAATGGTACTTGTCTCATCCGGTTACCCGTTATGCTTATACGCGTTCGGTACGGTTTATGTAACTAGTTTGCATAAATTAGCCGAAACGGGTCAAACCATATCATTTTTATTTCAAAATCCAGATTGTATTTAGTTTACCCATTTTATACAAGTCTTCATACTTGTTGGGCCTAAATCGCATTCCAATCCGGTCATCGCTTAATCTCGCGTTTTGTACCGTAAACTTTTCTTTAAAAACTAACCGGTCTAAGTTATAACTTAAATAAGACCCGTTAGGAATCTAATAGGTTACGAGTTGTGTAGGATAAATTTCAATATGTGTAGGATAAATTTCGAAATGTGTAGGATAACTTTTTTATGTTTAAAACCATGCTTCATCATGGATCTTTCAAAAACAAGCTTCTTGATGAATCTCTAACAAAGTTTTCATGGATTTTAGTTTCAAAAGTTAGTTTTACATACACTTTGTGACTTCAAGAACACAAGATCATGCTTCAAAAATCATCTTTCAAGTTCACATAAAGGTTTTACAAGTTCATCTTCAAGTTTAACCATGGATCTTTCAAGATCCATGCTTAAACTTGTTAGATCTAAGCTTCTAACAAGCTTAACATGAAAGATCTAAACATACACACAAGATTCAACAACCACAACTTCATCACATACACCAAATAACACTAAAATCACTTGTTTTCCTCATGATTATGTTAGATCTTTACTTCTTCATCTTTTAAAGTTTAGTTTCTTAGATGGTGTGACTTGTACATAACATAAACATGAACTTTAATAGTGTTTAGAAGGCTTACAACTAGCTCTATTGGCTACGGAAGTGGCACAAGAAGGATGAAGAATGACGATAATGAGAGGTTAATAGCTCCTCCAAGTGGTCCTTCAATTCCTTGCACTTCACACCTTCTTTGATGACCTTCTTACACCTTGTAGTAACCTTGGATTGCTTGGAAAGTGATTGAAAAATGGTGGTGAGTCGGTGTGTGTGGTCGGCCAAGAGCAAGGGAAGGAGGGAGAGAAGAAGTGTTTGAAAGTTTGAGGAAAATGATAAGTGTTCAGTCTTTACTAACTAGTGCCCTTTTAACCTCCATAACATCTTTAACCATTAGATTATGTGCTCAATATCTAGCTAAGAAGATGAATTTTATAATAAAAAAGGAAATGGGGCCCATGGGGCCGGTCATGGATGAGGGGTGGGGGGTAAAGTGCACAAATTTGGAAGTTGGGGGTTTTAAATGTAAACTATAAGGTTTAAGTTAGTTTAAGTGTGTTTAGGTGCTTTTATGATTTTTAAGGTGTTTTATCACCAATACTAGCTTAATATCATAAAAACAATACTTCTAGTATAAATTTGATGTTCTGGGTAGTGTCCGGTTAACGGATCGTTAAAGTGCTAAATTGCACAGTTTTACTAGGTATGAAGCACCTTTTGTGACAGTTTCAATTCCCAACACTTTGTAAGTTATTATGGACACTAAAACATCAATTCTGTATAATATTTTGGTGTTAAAATGCTGTTTTTACTGTTTTTCTGCTGAATTCTGTTTAAGGTGAGTTTCGGGTGTCTTTTAGTGCATTTTTTAGTTTCCGGAAAGCGTATATGTTAACCCTTGTATCCACACTTGGGTTTTATTGTGTTTTTTATGTTGGACCTACTCCTAGGCCTTAAATCTATTGTCTGACTGCTTTCTATGGAAGTACTGACGCAACGTGTCTTACCGGTGAGTTTACTAGTCTTTCTGACGCAACGCTTAATGTAATGCACAATGCAATATTTGAAGTATAAAACATGCATGAATTCATATGTAAGGCAAGTAATCACACAATGTTGACGTTTAAGCACATAATTGCAGTTAATAAATAATAAATAAATAGTACAGAAATTACCGGTTTTGTGCCAGTTGTCATAGTCTCCCCCCGTTAAAAGAACTTCGTCCCAAAATTCAAGCTGAGTTATCTCTTGTAGGAGCTTTCTCGAATAAGTGGGGGTACTTGGCTTTAAATTGGTCTTCACATTCACATGTGTACCCGGGTCTATGTTTAGAGTTCCAACATACCTTGACAAGTTTAATGCGACTCCTCCTTGTTTTCTGGATTTTCCAATCCATTAGCTAAACAGGCTGTTCTGTAAATCGGAGTTTGTCGTCGATATGTACCTCATCCACAGGGATGATAACTGTTTCTTGGGTTGGACTCTTTTTGAGGTTTGACACATGGACCGTATCATGTACACCATTCAGTTCCTTCGGTAACTCCAATTTGTACGCTACAGTACCAATGTTTTCCAAGATCTTGAATGGTCCAATGTATCGTGGATTCAACTTTCCACGTTTTCCGAACCTTGCTACACCTTTCCAAGGTGAGACCTTCAACAAAACTTTGTCTCCTACCTCGAAGTCTAAAGGCTTCCGTCTTCGGTCGCGTAACTCTTTTGTCGATCACAAGGCGTCTTGATGCGTTCTCGGATCTGCATGATTTTTTCGGCCATTTCTTGAACAAGTTCGAGACCAATCAATTGTTTATCTCCACCATCAGCCCAACACAACGGTGAGCGGCACTTGCGGCCATATAGAGCTTCGAACGGTGCGACTTTTATGCTCGTATGGTAGCTGTTATTATAGGAGAACTCAACTAAAGGTAGACGAGTATCCCAGTTACCGCCTAAATCCATCACACATGCGCAAAGCAAATCTTCTAGTGTTTGTATAGTCTGTTCGCTCTGACCGTCTGTTTGTGGATGGAAGGCCATGCTTAGATCTAACTGAGATCCAAAGGCCTCTTGGAAGGATTGCCAGATCCTTGATACAAAACGTCCATCTCTGTCTGAAATAATCAAAATAGGCACTCCGTGGCGTGCCACAATTTCCCTGAGATACAGCTCAGCAAGCTTTCTGGTGCTATCTTTTTCTCAGATTGGTAGGAAGTGTGCAGACTTTGTTAATCGATCAACTATTACCCATATCATATCGTGCCCTCTAGGGGTCCTGGGTAATTTCGTTATAAAGTCCATCGAAATTTGCTCCCACTTCCATAAGGGAATCTCAGGTTGTTGCAGTAGACCGGACGGTTTCTGATATTCAGCCTTGACCTTAGCACAGGTTAGGAACTTTCCAACATAAGCAGCAATGTCGATTTTGAGTTTTGGCCACCAATAATACTCTTTCAAGTCCTGATACATTTTGTCCGATCCTGGGTGGATCGAGTATCTCGACTTGTGAGCTTCACCAAAGATTATCTCTCGAATACCACCATAGAGCGGAACCCAAATGCATCCCATAAAGTATAAGGTTCCCTCTTCGTTTGGCACCAATTGTTTCTCCATACCTTGGAGATATTCAGCTCTAAGATTTTCATTCTTAAGGACTTCTTGTTATGCATCATGAATGCACGAAGTGAGATTCGTCTGAATCGTCATTTCAAGAGCTAGAACCCTTAAGGTCTTACCTTTCCTTTCGAATCAATGCGTCTGCTACCACGTTTGCCTTTCCAGGATGGTACTTAATCTCACAGTCGTAATCGTTCAGCAACTCAACCCATCGTCGCTGACGCATATTTAACTCCTTCTGATCAAATATATGCTGCAAGCTCTTGTGATCTAACTCCAGGTCGTGGGTGGTATAATTCTTCTCATGTACTTTCAATTGTCGTGATACGTAAGCGATGAATTTTTGGCGTTGCATGAGCACGCAACCCAATCCCTGATGCGAAGTGTCGCAGTATACCACGAAGTCTTTAGTGCCTTCGGGTAGAGATAGTATCAGTGCATCGCATAGCTTGTCTTTGAGAAGTTGTAAGGCTTCTTCCTACTTGTCTCCCCAATCATACTTCTTGTCCTTCTGTGTAAGGGAAGTTAGTGGTTTAGCAACTTTGGAGAAAATCTCGATAAATCTTCGGTAATAGCCCGCTAATCCCAAAAACTGTCGAACTTCAGTCGGTGTCTTGGGGGCTTCCCAATTCTTTATTGCTTCAATATTCACTAGATCTACATGGATACCATTCTCGTTCACCACATGACCAAGGAACTGTACCATGCGAATCCAAAATTCGCATTTTGTAAGCTTCTCATCTTGATTGTTTGGGTATAGTATTCTTGAAATTGGTTCAAACATTTGATTGTTCAAGTATTCCACTGCGGATACACAACCTGTGTTTCTTCAATCTCCATGTTGACCACTGGTTGACCGAACATCAGTGTTTCGAAAACTGGTTGGTATCCACTGATCGGAAAAAATAGCCGCTGCTCACTTTTACATTGTTGACAACCAATTACATATGAGTTCCACCAACATTATTTTCATCATAAAATTTAAAGTTAAATTAAAAAATAAAAATAAATTCTTGATGACTATTTGTTTCAAATCAAATCAGTAATTAATGCTGATTTCTTGAGCTTTGGACATTTGATTAAGCAAATTTTGAATTACAAATTGACGGTTATTATATGTTGATTAAAGTTAAAATAAAATTTAAAAAAGTCATTATTGCATTTGCTTTCAAATCAAGTCAGTAGTTACTGACAATATCGTCTTTGTACTAATAAAATTCCTATACACTTGGATGAATATTAAGCACCTCATCTTGATTGTTTGAGTATAGTATTCTTGAAATTGGTTCAAACATTTGATTGTTCAAAATATTCCACTGATGAAATACAACCACTGTTTCTTCAATCTCCATGTTGACCACTGATTGACCAAACATCAGTGTTTTGAAAACTGGTTGGTATCCACTGATCGGAAAAAATCCACCAACTTTATTCTCATCAAAAAATTTAAAGTTAGATTAAAAAAAATTCTTGATGACAATTTGTTTCAAACAAATCACTATTTTAATGCTGATTTCTTGATCTTTTGACATTTGATTAAAGCAAATTTTGTATTTCAATTTGACGGTTATTATATGTTGATTAAAGTTAAAAGAAAATTTAAAAAAGTCATTATGGCATTTGCTATCAAATCAAGTCAGTAGTTACTGACAATATCAGTAATTTTGAAATTCAAAATATGTAAAATGGTAATTTAAAAGACTTTGTTTATATATAACAGTGTTTTCCGCATCAATGTTTTAAAGACTGTTAGGTTGTTAGATGTCATCACCTCAGTGTTTTATATGAAACCATTTTTATGGTATCAGTGTTTATATGTAACAGGGTTTAGTACTTTTGTTTATATGTAACACTATTTATCACATCAGTTCAGTGGTTTGATCTGTATTATTATCCTACACGCCTCGTATTTATCCTACACTTTAAATGAATTTTTATTTTTATTTTTTGTGAAAAATATATATCTTAAAAATAAGTTACAAATTTAATATAGTTAGTTATTAAAGATGAAACTACCAATTAATGATGTATGTAAGTTTACTAATATACCCTTATAGTTACATTAAGTACAAATATTAAATGAAGTCTAATGAAGCATTCCTATTGGTTGAAATTTCTTCTTTTTTCTTCTTACAAAGAATTTCTTCTCATTTGAACCCTTCACTATATATATATATATATATATATAGGGTGGAGTTCTAGAGTGAACACTACTATATTTGTGAGCTGAATGAACAAATCATGGCCTTTGATTTACATTATCAAATCGTAAAATACATTAATGTATTTTTATCATCAAATCCTAGCCATTGATTTACACTTCTATATTGATAATCAAGGGCTAGGATTAGTTCATTAGTGTTCACTATCAAGGGGGTTGTTCACAAATGAACCTAACCCTATATATATATATATATGTGTGTGTGTGTGTGTGTGTGTGTGTGGGTTAGGTTAACGTACAATAGCCCTTATCGTACAATATGTACGTGATTATCTCAGCCGTCCGATCTGGTGTGAATTCACTTTTGAACATGCGATTTGTGCTAAAAAACCAACATGCAAAATTGCTTTATATACCAACATGCGATTTCATCAAAAATACTAACATGCGAAATTGTTACAAAAAAACCAACGTGCTATTTCACAATATCGTACGTTAAGGGATATTGTATTTTACACTTTAACTATATATATATATATATATAGGGTCAGGATTTAGAGAGAACGGTAAAAAGTGTGAGAACAGTGAGAACGATTTTGGAGTTGACATGTGGCATTGATGCTAAATTACACTAAGGGGTAATATTGTCAAAAACCCCACACACATGAACTGGGTGTTCAAATAAAACGCCATAAAAACACCAAATTCAGAAAAAAAAATGCCATGAAAATACACAGTTAAAACGACATAAAACACCCAGTTTAGAAAAACGCCATAAAACCCATTTCATTTTTTTTTCAAAAAATATATCAATAGTATACTCGTTGGAAAAATAAAAAAACTCCGAGTTTTATGGTGTAATTTTTTAAGAAAAATAATCACGTATAAAAAAGTTATTGGCGTTTAAATATGATGGGGGAAAATGGCATGTGAGTAGCATGTGCACCTTTGTTTGGATCTTCCAATTTTACCCCTGCTGGTACTTATAAGGTTCCCATTATTTACAAAAATGCCACCGCATCATCTTAGCCACAAATCACAAATATCATATGGCTGAAAATCGTTCTCACTGTTCTCACACTTCAAATCATTCTCTCCAGATCCCATTCCTATATAAATATATATGCTTGAGCCCAAATCGAGCCAAGCGGAGCCAGCTTGTTTACAACCGAGATTTTTTGAGTCGAGCTATTTTCAAGTTTTTTTCTTCGAGCAAGCATCGAGCCGCGAACTTTTTAAACCTCCCTAGCCTTTACTAAAAATATGCGTTACATTTCTTTTTGGATTAGTCTTAGACTAGTTGTCAAAATCGATTTAAGGAAACCATCCCGTGGTGCATGTTTTTTTTAAAGATGATGTCCTGTTTGTGGCGAAGCGCAGGCAAGACCAAAAGAATGGGGAAATTTACAATGATGTAGGCATGTAGCTCACTGAGCCCAGATAGGTTGGTGCAAGTGGGCAGTAGCCACAAGAGCATGTGAAAAGAGGTAGAAGATAAATCCGTAGGATTGCAATTTGTGTAACTATGGTATGACCAATTGTAAGGGCCATCAAGAAGGCACAAGCACAAAAGCTGAAAGTAACAGATATCAGGTTGTTGAGGTGGATTTATGGTTACGTGAGTGTAAAATCCTTAAATAAATATTATTCTAAATGTCCATGGCAAAATCGTTAGTAGTTACTAGTTAGTCACGAACATGTTAATTTACGTAGCGAGGACATACAAAAAAAAAAGAATCATTAAAGTGTATGCATTCATTCATCTGCTTTGGTTACCTCGTTACGGGTCACATCCTTGGTTCGTATTTGTTGGTGTTCGTCAGCTGTGTTCATGGTCCAGGGTTTGTGTCGCGGCTGTGTTCATGGTCCAGTGTTTGTGTCGTCGCCAGTGGCGGGTGTAAGATTAAATATTTTATATTATATTATATTTAATCTAGTAGCCATTATAATCATTTACATTATATGGATCAAAATATATAACAATCCTATTATATAATTAGTTGGTAATCGTTGATGGGCCTAATTACCCTTATTAACTAATTAGGGTTTCCTCCTGGGTGCATATATAAGGAGAATAATGTGGAGGTTAAAGGGTTAGACAATTACACAAACCCTAATAACACATAACATCAATGTCTCCTTCTTCTCAATAACTGATTCCCTTGTCGGTTTCTCATAATCACCATCATTAGATTGCACCCTAAGGAAGAACCAGATCAAGCTGACAATCATGTCAAACCTTATTGCTGCGTCTCCATCTGGATTTTCTGCTGGCCTGTGCTGATGCAATCAGGTATGTTTTCATGTTTTCCATTATATCTAAACAGAACTGATCAACATGTGGTATCAGAGCATATGTTGATAAATCAGTTCTGTTTTGTATCCATTATTCTGGGATCAAAATCTGGAAAACAGAATTTTTGAAAGTTTATAAAAATCAAAACTGTTTTCGAGTCTCTTGTGCCGAATCACTGTTTTCGGAAAAGATTATTTGATAAATTGACTCGAGACCATAATGGGTAAACCTAATATTCGAAATCTGTTAACAAGAACCATTAAAATTCAGGTTTCGGAACCCAGAATTATGTTTTTTTATTTTTTAGGGTTCATCGCCTGTTCTAAGTAAAACTCGAAAATTCCCTAAATTTTGGAATATAATTTGGATTAGTGGGTGTTTTCATTGTTTTGATCTTAATTTTATCTATTAAAGTTTCCGAAAACTGTTAAAGGATAATCAGTTATTATTTTCGAAATCTTTTGATAAGTTTAGATAAAAAATAAAATAGGAAACACTATCCCACAATCCCTCAAAATTCGAGTTTCAGTTATTATCACAATAAACAGCCTTAACAGTGGATTCGAAATCATCAATGTAACTAATCGTACAAGACAGTCACATAAGATCAGATCACATAAGATATGATCTGATCGCACAAGGGCAATCGCACAAGACAGTCGCACAAGATTTGTACAACTAATTAAGCACATTGTACAAGTTAAGACTGCATAATCGCACAAGACTTGTGGATCGCACAAGACTTGTGGATCGCACAAGGCATTACTGATCGCACAAGTTTTTGGGCATTACTGATCGCACAAGACTCGATCCGCGCTAACGGGTGGTTTGCTATTAAATAATTGGTTTTTGTAATTACTTAGTTAATTAATAAGGATCAAATAATGTTTTACAAAACCAAAATGGCTTTACTTGAATGAGCTTCTGATGTATCATTTCTGGCCAAAGCTGACTTGATACATCTACTTATCATCCAAGTATTACGAAAGCTATGTTAAGTGTGCATCATAAACATGAATGTCTTAATATCTGGCCAAAGCTGATTTAATTCCTTCATAGATGGCATACTTAACAAGTGCATAACTAAAGTGATTGTCTCAATTTCTGGCCAAAGCTGATTTGTTACAACCACTTTGCACACATGCATAAATGATTACACTTCTGGCCAAAGCTGTTTTGTCTTCGTTTAAGTAGAACTTTAAGCAGTCTATTATTTTGATGTTAGTAATAGACATATCACAACCTCTTCACTTAATGATCCTTATATTAATGATCCTTAATTAATTTTTATGATCATTTCGTCTGCCTTATTCTTAGTACCCATAATTTTACTCACTATAATTTTCTTTTATAAGTCTATATCTCATCCACTCTAATTCCCAAATCTGATATGTTTTGCTTAAATTTTCTATAAGAATTAGCTCTTAAATTAAATCCTTGATTATCTCTTAAGACACGATAATCCTATTGCTCTCTTCTGATATAAGTACTACAGAAGAAAATTAGAGCATGATGAATAGGATAAATCAAACATGATGTCTCTTATGATAATCAAGATCCCTCTAACATAATTGCTATCACTAAAGTTATTCCAGATTAAGTCTTTCCTAAGACTAATCTATTATATATGGAATAATCACAAGAATTCCTAATATGCATGCCTTCATTTAAAATTTTTAACTATAAGCTAAGTGGTATATGTGAATACATAATAATGTACAATACCATGACCCATAAAGTTAAGGGCTTACGCATGAAAATAAGTACATTTTTCCAGTACATTACATACTAAGATTTTCACTTGTACAATTTGATGCCTTATAAATCAACTATAACACTCAAAAGTACCAAAGTACAATGAGTGTGTTGATAAGCAACATATGTACAAAGAAATAAATGTTTGAAGCTGGAAAATAAGTTGTTACTCACCTTACAACTACTTAAACTTTAAAAGAGGATTGTTCTAAGGTCCATAGACAAATTACAAGTGCTAATTCCAACTTTAAGGTTCTTCAAGGGAAAATCTCAGTGCATAATTATGTCATTAGACTAGACATAAGTGTCACACCCCGACCACGTGGAACATACAAAACGTGGCGGAAACATCGGGGAGTGTTGTAACAGAATTAATGTTTCAAATCCATGGCAATTGAAATTTTGTTTTATTCAATAGAAGTGTTACAATGTCTTAACAAACAAGGAAATACAACATAATTAACTAGTCTTGCATCTTTTATTGTCACTAAAGCCCAAGTCAGCCTATGTGTATCTTGATCATCTTATGCTTCATTTCCTGAAAAACACATGTGAAAATATGGTACGTCAGCATAAAAATGCCGGTGAGATACATAGGTTTTGTGAAAATAGGTTTCATGACTTATGCTTGAGAAAATGTTTAGTCATGAACCTTGTTATTTGCTTTGTTTTGTAAATCATTTGAAAAACGATAAGATCAGATGATATGTATAAATAAATGTCAGGTTAAATGAATAACCATGTAAAATGAGTTTGTATAAGATAAGTTGTTTGTAAAACAATGTCTTGTGAAAAGTATGTTATTTGTATAAAATGTTATATATCTCAAATTGAAATGATTCAAATAACGCTACGATATGTAATACCATACAAACACTTATATATAGGAAGTACCAGCGGCGTATCCACCATGCTTGTATCACATTACACACGCATCATTACTTAATCACTTAATCAAACTAAACCAATCAATGTAAAATGTCTATGTTTAATCCAATGGTCAATGTATTGAATAATATGTCAAAATGCATGATCAATGTAAATCATGTAATGTGTAACCTAAATGATATGTATGGCTAGTGAAAACGCATCAACTAAACCATAGGTGAAATGCACAAAAACAAAGTATTGAAGTAAAACTGTGTTTAAATCAATATTATGTCTTGTGTAAATGCATGATCAAGGTCAATCATGTAATGTGTAAATGCATGATCAAGGTCAATCATGTAATGTGTAAATGCATGATCAATGTCAATCATGTAATGTGTAAATGCATGATCAAGGTCAATCATGTAATGTGTAAATGCATGATCAAGGTCAATCATGTAATGTGTAAATGCATGCTATACTGAATATGAACATTTATGCGGTGTTGTTATAATGCATACATCCAAGCCTTGCGACTGTGGTGATAAACCCTTAAACAAATTAAAGGTCTATCTGTGTAAATATCATCGAATTCGGTCATTCCTTTCTGTCCCCTTTCCCTGGGATGTCCGGAACGGGAGTTGTCAATTCCTATGGTACCACTACCTACTAACGAACGGCGTAGCTAATGTTAATGAATGTATTGTCCCATGTAAACAAACCAAATGTCATACCAAAATGTAGGCATGTGATGAAATGAATCTGTACTAAGTATGCAACAAATGAACATACATAGCATGTGATGTGATGTGATGTAAAACAATGTACTAAGTAATGCACACTATGGGCACACCTAGCATAAAATGTCATGTAAAACAATGTACTAAGTAATGCACACAATGGGCACACCTAGCATGAAATGTAATGTAAAACGATGTACCAAGTAATGCACATAGTGGGCACACCTAGCATGAAATGAAATGTAAAACGATGTACCAAGTAATGCACACAATGGGCACACCTAGCATAAAATGTAATGAAATCATGTACTATAATGTACTAACGAACATAGCATGTATATGATGTGAAAACAGGAAAGCATGAAAGTAACAAGTAGGCACATGTGTTCCACCCCAAAACAGTTTGGAAAACAGTAAAAGAGGGGTCTATGTACTCACTTGAGATTGCTCAGTTGTCTAAAGATAATCACCAAGCAACGCTAGAGATCTCGGAATCAAACGGCACCTAATATAGGTAACTATGTTAATAACCGGACCTTAATCGGATGATTGGATAGCATGAGGTTTCGTAAACCAAACGAGTGTAGAGACTCGTGTCATTTGGTTTAACAAAGCCTACATACTAAATGAAACTTAACCTAAGTCTTATTGACCCATTATGATCCGTTTAGGTAGCTTATGCTACTTTAACGCATCGTGCGCGTGAAACGCGTTTGGACCGCCTAACTAGTCCTATGACAGGTATTATATGCCTAAACATGTTACATAATCAGTTATGTGACAAAAGTTTAGGTTACATATGCTAAATTACCAATTATGTATGAAAAGGGTATTCTGGTAATTTACCTAAGGCATATAAACTACCTATCATACAACTACTTAAACGTCGTGACCATAAGGTATAACCTCGGAAGGTTATTCCCTACACTATGGTCACCTAATGTATTTGGTCGGATCCTAATGATCGACCAAACTGGGTCGGGTTCGAGGTATAAGCGATTTATTAGATCGCTTACCCTACGACCCTAGACAACGTGGTAATCAGTAGGCATAGTCCCAAGGGACTATGACCATCGTGATTACAATCACGTTGCGAAGTTCTAACGAACTTCGCATTGACCATTACTGGTCAATGCTGAAAGTCAAACAAAGTTTGACTTTCTGACTCGAAAAGCAGTAAAAATAGGGAAAAGAACGAAAGAATACTTACGAAGGGTCCCCGAATGCTAACCCAGATCAAAATAGCTCAGGTATGAAACGAAGGTTCCAACTTAGAGCCCAAATGATCAGATTTGTGGGTTTTTAAGCCAAAGGGGGGTGGGTATTTATAGAAAAAGTAGAGCCGCTAGGATCGTTTCTTGAATATCGTGCCACGATCCGAGCCGTACACTTGTCACAAAGTTGTGGTGGCTAGAAACTTGTTCTTATCCGCTGACTAGACCCGTTTAGAATGTGTGGACAAGAATCAATCAGCTGCAACTTGCTAAAAAGACATTGAATCTGGTCCAGATCACTCACTCGCGTAGCGCAACGGGTAGAGCCTTAGGGCTCGCGCTACGCGACTGCCTCCCAGTTCCAGAATTGTTTCAAACTTGGCAGAAATGGTCCCTGCACGTGTTTAAGCCCTTTTTCGATGCGTTTGAACCCCGTTAACCTCATTTTAAGGCTCTAAAATGAAGTTAAAGTATAGGGAACTCAAAACATACTCAAAAATATGCCGGAGGTTGGTCCGTTTGGCCGTACGAACGCGATGTTCGCTTAATTACGACGGAATGCGCACAAGCGCGAAAAACGAACCAAATGACGCAACGAATGGATTTTTCTTAAGGCGAACACTAAAATATAATGTAGTCATGCTTACATAAATTTTTGGATGTCCAGATGTATTCAGAACGTAAGTTATGCGCGAAAATGCAAACTTGTGCACTTTTTGACACTTTTAGTCCCTGAATGTCCCAAAAGTTTATTTTAGCACACCAAACCCCTCAAAGCCTATTTCTAAGCTATGTAAAGGATATTTAAGGTGTGTTTAACTTATGGTCATGTTTCGGAATGTCTGTTACAGTTCAAATTGGCATACTTTCGCAGTTTGTCAACTTTAGTCCCTGTAAGCGATTTAACTTTGATTTCACCACACCAAACCTTCCAAAACTTATATCTAAGTTATGTATAGGTTATTTAAGGTATGTAAAGCCTATTTCACTATTCCGGAGTGTTCGTTGCATTAAACTGGTTATATTTACGCATTAGTGCGCGTATAACCTTCCAGAAAGCGATTTAGAACTTGAAATCGAACATGAGTCGATATGTGCAAAAGATACACATATTTATACAAGTCCAAAGTATGAAATACATTATTTCATTGGTTTGGCATTTGTTTGATGGCCGTGGAGGCACAGGTGTTACAGTCTCCCCTACTTTAGGAAATTTCGTCCCGAAATTTATTTAGAGGAAACTTGTGAGAGTTTAAAACATGAAGTTGAAAAGATCGAACAACATTGATTAGGGTTCTGAACTTCTAGTAACTTTAATAACATCATGATTGCAATGTAAGAGGGATACTTATATACAAGTATATAAAGCATCATTGGTGCGTCCACCGTACCTCCATTACATCGTTCTCATTTCGTTATTGTTGTCACTATCGGTTCTTACACATAATAAATCTTACTGTGGTTACCGTGCACCGAATCTCATAATTATGTACGCGTCCATAATCAGACAATTCCTTGCACAGTTTACACAGTCTATTTTATAATGTGCAGGGGAAAACCAAATGAACAATCCTGTGATGAGTGTGACTAGACCGCCATAGAGTCCTTTTAATTAAATCAATAAATGATCTAAATAGACTATCAAGGAGTCTGTCCAGCTACATCACTAGATGTCGTTCTTTAACCAAATTGTGAATCAATCTTTTTGATTAGACCACTAAAGGGTCTCTTATGAATCATGGAGCGGTACAATATAATCCAAGGGTCTTAACTATTACATAGAAGCCCATTAAGGATTTAAGGTAGTACCTTTTGAATATCCTACTATGAATCCCTCATATGAAGATATGAAAGATTCTACGAGGATTTGGATAACGAATATCCAGAGTATACCAAAAACACAAAAATGTATAAATGAAAACACAAAATATGTAAATACATAGTCACATAACCACAAAATTGTTTGTTAATTTGTCTTGTTACTTGCGTACATGCATTTAAAGCACACTAGGAATCCATTCAGCGGATTTCATTTAGTACTTTAAACGTTATCAAGAATCTAACTATAAAGATAGAAAGATTTTTGAAGAGAAAATTCGATTTCGATTATAAAGAACCGAAATGTTCGAATTAAGGTACATAAGGAATCCAATTAAGGACTCTGATTTGAATATGATGATCATCCACAAGGGTCTAATTATGGAGATAAAAAGATCCCATATGGATTTTAGAAGTTGAAGATGCTTTGAATTCTTGCACGGGATGTGCTTAAGTCAAAACATGAAGTAAAATGCTTATGAGGTTGAGATGCTAGATATGTCAAGGCGACATATGAAGCAGAATTTGAAGGTTAAGTAAATGTGTGAGGAAAATATATTTGGAAAACTATGCATGGGAAAAAAATTGTTTTTGAAACCTTATATATAATATTTTGAAATAAAGTAGGTGTATTAGATAGATATATTTACAAAAATGTTTTAAAATCATGCGAGATGAATTTTGAAATTATGTATAAGGTTTTTGAAAGACATGAATGATGATTTTCGAAATCATGCACTTGATCAGAAAATGTATTGTGTTAATATTGTCTTCAGACTATATGAAATATTTTGAAATTAGAAAGGTTGGTTTTGATAACATGGCCAATGTTTTTGAAATAACATAGACAATGCATCTAGAAAAATTGTTTTCAAACTATATGAAATGTTTTGAGATCACGAAGATTGTTTTTGAAATACTGGTACTGTGTATGTTGAAAAATCGAAACGTAATGGGTATGAGATTTGAAAATACCCTTAGGTATCTAACCAAGGATTTAAAAGCACAGATGTGCGAAAAGTACGATTACTCATAATGTCACTTAATTTTCTGTACTATGTTTCTTAGAGTGAAACGAGTACTTAAAATTTTCGAGGGAATCATGAGCAATCATTTGAAAGAGAGAAATCACAAGAGTAGTTTGTAAGGTACATAGTTCTTTGATGTAGGTATCATAGGAAAAGTCATACACGCATGTAATTATACTTGTATATCAGAATTGTGAACAACAACTTTTATTTATGAACGAGACATATTGTTTCACAATACACGAAGGCAAAAGAAACAAAGGCATAAGACAGCAACATCCTTTGTTCAGCTAAATGCTCATCCGTGGGTCGGATTTGCATTAGCTAGCTTTGGGCATTGGTTTCTGTAGTGGGTCAGATCCCCACAATTGTAACAGGCACCAGGTGGGTAGTGTGGTCGTGCAGCTTGACCCTGTTGCTGAGCAAGAGGCTGAGCAACTTGTCGAGCCGGGTTCTGAATCGCGGGATTCTGAGCAGACCGACAAAAAATTGGCAAGATGGCCTGACTTCCCACAGTTAGTACAGAAACGGCATGGAAGTTGCGGCTGGTGGTGACTGTTGCATCTATTGCACAACGGTGCATTCCCTGAATAGGGTTTCTTCGCTGGAGGCTGTGCGGGTTGGTTGGGAGCTGCCTGGTTAGCTTGGGCAGTGACAGCATAGTTTTATGAAGCCTTACGCTTCTTTGCCCTCTTCGAAGAACCAGAGTCCTTTCCATTCTTGTTTTGACCCTTCTTGCTATCCCCCTTGTCAGCCAACTGTTTCTTGCCCTTGTCACCCTTCCGGTGTAACTTGTTCTTCCTGATCTGCGACTCAGTCAGCGTTGCTGATAACTCGATTGCCTGACGAAGTGTGGCAGGGTTACTACCAGTAAGGATGTCTTGTACCGAGTCGGGTAGGCCGTCGATGTATCTCTCGATAGCCTTGTCGAGTGGGGTAACCATAGTCGGACAAAGCAGACTCAACTCTTCAAACCGATCAGTATAAGCCCTGTGCTCACCACTATCTTGCTTCAAATCATCAAATTCCTTCTCCAAAGCTCGCTGCTCATGACGAGGACATAATTCCCTCATCATAAGGGCTCTAAGCTCAGCCCATGTCTGTGCAAGAGCAACTTCTACACCCCTGTCTCTCATAATCCCGTTCCACCATGTCAAAGCCCTTTTCTGAAATACGCTCGAAGCAAACTCGACTTTGCGATTATCCGGACACTGCACATGGCGGAAAGTATTCTCACTGCTCTCGAACCACTGAAGAAGCCCAGTCGCTCCTTCAGAACCACTAAACTTGAGTGGTTTAGCCTGATTAAAATCCTTGTACTTGCATGGAACATTGTTGTTGTTGTTATTGTTGGCTTGGTTCCATTGAGCAAAGAGATTTGGAAATTGAGCAGCCATCTGCTGCGCAATAATTTCTGCCAGCTCGGCAGTCTCTATCTGGCTTTCGCGTCGAGGAGGCATTCTGAAAGAGGGAACATGAAAGGAAACGAGAGAGAGAATTAGACGAAAAGAATGAGATGAAACAAATCTGATGAAAGCAAGGATAGTGGTCATTTGTTTGTTACTACAAAGCAACAAACGACACACAGTGACAAATCAAAGTAAATGGGTCGAAAATAATGTATCGCGAAGACATGCTCGCCTATAAGTGAACACTCATCCCAAGAATTCCCAGGTAAGCACAACTGGTCTCGCGTCTGATGAGATGTATACGAAGTGCTTGCCTAGACAGAAAACCCAGAATACAGGCATTCACCCTTCCAGTTTGCACGTGTTCACATTATTTAAAACCCAAAACTTTGCTGAGATTTTGAAAATTCAAAGGGGTTCAAAACCATATAACAGAGGGTTCAAAACCTTGTAATTAATCATCCTAGAACAGATGATTGTTTCAAACAGGAAATTAAAGAGTTCAGAACATAATTAAACATAGTCTATCTTCTTTTAAAGTTTCTAAGGCACAGGTCCGCCCTAGTATCGTGATCAACATCCTATGGAAAAGCACCTGAAAACACATGTGAAAATAGGTACGTCAGCATAAAAATGCCTGTGAGATACATAGGTTTTGTGAAAATAGGATTCATGACTTGAGTTTAAGAAAATGTTTAATCATGAACCTTGTAATTTGCTTTGTCTTGTAAATCATTTGAAAACAATAAGATCAGATGATATGTATAAGTAAATGTTAGGTTAAAATAGATAACCATGTAAAAATGTGTTTGTATAAGATAAGTTGTTTGTAACTCAATGTCTTGTGAAAAGTATGTTATTTGTATAAAATGTTCTATGTCTCAAACTGAAATGATTCAAATAACGTTACGCCATGTAATACCATACAAACACTTATATATAGGAAGTACCAGCGGCGTATCCACCATGCTTGTATCATATTACACACGCATCGTTAACTTAATCACTTAATCAAACAAAACCAACCAATGTAAGAAGTCTATGTTTAAACCATTTGTCAAATGTATTGAATAATATGTCAAAGTGTTCATGTCAAGATGTAAATTATGTAGTATGTAAAACCAATGTCAAAAGTGTTTGTGTCAAATGTAAATCATGTCAAAATGTCTATGTCAAGTATCCATGTCAAATGTCTATGTCAAATATCCATGTCAAATGTCTATGTCAAATATCCATGTCAAATGTCTATGTCAAATATCCATGTCAAATGTCAATGTCAAAGTGTCATGTATGGCAAGTGAAATGTCTCAACTAAACCATATGCACAAAAACAAGGTATTGAAGTAAAACTTGGTTTAAATCAAAGCTATGTTTTGTGTAAATGCATGTAACTATTTAATATGAACATTTATGCGGTATTGTGAAAATGCATACATCCAAGCCTTGTGACTGTGGTGATAAACCCTTTAAACAAATTAAAGGTCTATCTGTCTTATATCATCAAATTCGGTCATTCCTTTCTGTCCCCTTTCCCTGGGATGTCCGGAACGGGAGTTGTCAATTCCTATGGTACCACTACCTACTAACGAACGGCGTAGCTAATGTTAATGAATGTATTGTCCCATGTAAACAAACCAAATGTCATACCAAAATGTAAACATGTGAAAACAATGCACTAAGTATGTAATCAAATGAACATACATAGCGTGAAATGTCATGTAAAACAATGTACTAAGTAATGCACACAATGGGCACACCTAGCAGGAAATGTCATGTAAAACAATGTACTAAGTAATGCACACAATGGGCACACCTAGCAGGAAATGAAATGAAATCATGTACTATAATGTACTAACGAACATAGCAGGTATATGATGTTAAAACAGGAAAGCATGAAAGTAACAAGTAGGCACATGTGTTCCACCCCAAAACAGTTTGGAAAACAGTAAAAGAGGGGTCTATGTACTCACTTGAGATTGCTCAGTTGTCTAAAGATAATCACCAAGCAATGCAAGAGATCTCGGAATCAAACGGCACCTAATATAGGTAACTATGTTAATAAACCGGACCTATCTCGGAAGACTGGGTAGCATTAGGGTTTGTAAACCAAATGAGTGTCGGAACTCACGTGATATGGTTTAACAAAGCCTACATGCTAAATGAAACTTAACCTAAGTCTTATTGACCCAATATGATCCGTTTAGGTAGCTTATGCTACTTTAACGCATCGTGCGCGTGAAACGCGTTCGGACCGCCTAACTAGCCCTATGACAAGTGTTATATGCCTAAACATGTTACATAATCAGTTACGTGACAAAAGTTTAGGTTACATATGCTAAATTACCAATTATGCATGAAAAGGGTATTCTGGTAATTTACCTAAGGCATATAAACTACCTATCATACAACTATTTAAACGATGTGACCATAGGGTATAACCTCGGAAGGTTATTCCCTACCTACTATGGTCACCTAATGTATTTGGTCGGATCCTAATGATCGACCAAATGGGTCGGGTTCGAGGTATAAGCGATTTATTAGATCGCTTACCCTACGACCCTAGACAACATGGTAATCAGTAGGCATAGTCCTAAGGGACTATGACCATCGTGATTACAATCACGTTGCGAAGTTCAAACGAACTTCGCATTGACCATTACTGGTCAATGCTGAAAGTCAAACAAAGTTTGACTTTCTGACTCGAAAAGCAGTAAAAATAAGGAAAAGAACGAAAGAATACTTACGAAGGGTCCCCGAATGCTAATCTAGATCAATATAGTTCAGGTATGAAACAAAGGTTTCAACTTAGAACACAATTAATCAGATTCTAGTGAGAAATAAGGTTGGGGTAATGGGGTATTTATAGTTTTCGGTGAACCGTTGAGATCGTTTCATGGAAAAGGAGGCACGATCAATACCGTACACTTGTCGGAATGTTATGGTGACTAATTTGGCCACTCACCATAAGGTATCAACACTTGGCAAGGGAAATGGGAGTGGAAACCAGCTGCAAACAGGCTGTTACATACTCTGTATCTGGTCTGGATACCCCTAGCGCACCGTTACACTTATATTGTAGCGGTGCGCTAGCACCTAGTTTGGCAGAATTGCATTTTCAGTCCCTGCACCTTGTTTCAGCCATTTCCGACACGTTTAAGGCCCGTTAACCCCATTTCAAAGCTCTAAAATGAAGTTAAAGTATAGGGAACTTAAAATGTGTTCAAAAATATCTCGGATGTCGGTTCGTTTGGCCGTACGGTCGCGATGTTCGGTTAATTACGACGGAATGCGCATAAGCGCGAAAAACGATCCAAATGACGAGACGAATGGATTTTTCTTAAGGCGAACACTAAAATATAATGTAGTCATGCTTACATAAATTTTTGGATGTCCAGATGTATTCAGAACGTAAGTTATGCGCGAAAATGCAAACTTGTGCACTTTTTGACACTTTTAGTCCCTGAATGACCCAAAAGTTTATTTTAGCACACCGAACCCCTCAAAGCCTATTTCTAAGCTATGTAAAGGATATTTAAGGTGTGTTTAACTTAAGGTCATGTTCCGGAATGTTCGTTACAGTTCAAATCGACATACTTTTGCAGTTTGTCAAGTTTAGTCCCTGTAAGCGAATTAACTTGTTTTTGCCATACCAAAGCCTTCAAAACTTATTTCTAGGTTATGTAAAGGTTATTTAAGGTATGTTGAGTATATGTTGGTGTTCCAGAGTATTTCTCGCATTAAACTGAGTACGTTTACGCACTAGTTTGCGTATAACTCTCCAGAAAGTGATGTAGAGTTTGAAATTACATAAAAGTCAAAACATGAAAAATGTATAACATAACAAACATTGTGATCAAATAACATTGTTTTATTGATAACGGAACTGTTCATAGTGATTACAAGCACAGTTGTTACAGTCTCCCCTACTTGTGGAAATTTCGTCCCGAAATTTATTTAGAGGAAACTCGTGGAAAAAGATGTGGATATTTCGCCTTCATTTGATCTTCGCGTTCCCAAGTAAACTCAGGTCCACGTTTAGCTTCCCAGCGAACTTTGACCAAAGGAATGCGCTTGCGTTTAAGCCACTTGACTTCACGTTCCATGATTTCCACTGGTTTCTCAACAAATTTCAGTGTTGTGCCAACACGAATTTCGTCAAGCGGTATGGAGAAATTCTCATCAGCTGTACACTTCTTGAGATTGGACACGTGAAAAGTTGGATGAACATTTCCCAGTTCAGGAGGTAACTCAAGTCTGTAGGCTACCTTTCCGATTCTTTCGACGATCTTGAATGGTCCAACATATCTAGGTGCAAGTTTTCCTTTCTTTCCAAATCTGATCACACCTTTCCAAGGTGAGACCTTAAGTAATACTCGATCACCGACTTGAAATTCAAAGGCTTTGCGTTTTGGGTCCGCGTAAATCTTCTGACGGTTTCTAGCTGCCTGAAGGTTATCACGAACTTTCTTGACCTTGTCAGTTGTCTCTAAAATGAGGGCAGGTCCAGTAAGTTGAGCCTCGCCAATCTCATTCCAGCAGACTGGTGAACGACATTTTCGACCATAGAGAGCTTCGAAAGGAGCCATTTTGATGCTAGTGTGATAACTGTTGTTGTAGGAGAATTCAATCAATTTCAGATGGGAATCCCAGCTACCACCAAAATCGATCACACAAGCTCTAAGCATATCCTCCAGAGTCTGGATTGTTCTCTCAGATTGACCATCCGTTTGCGGATGATAAGCTGTGCTCAGATTAAGTTGGGTCCCCATGGCAGATTGCATGGTTCTCCAAAAATGAGAAGTGAAACGAGCATCTCTGTCAGAAATGATGTTCAAAGGAACACCATGTCGAGCTACAATTTCATCTACATAGATTTGAGCAAGTCTGTCAGTAGGAAAATCCTCGCGGATTGGCAAGAAATGTGCTGACTTTGTAAGACGATCAACGACTACCCAGATGGCATCATAACCTTTCTTTGTGCGCGGGAGTTTGGTAACAAGATCCATAGTAATGTTTTCCCATTTCCAAACTGGGATCTCTGGTTGCTCCAATAAACCCGAAGGACGCTGATGTTCAGCCTTAACCTTTAGACAAGTAAGGCATTTGGATACGTATAAGGCAATGTCTTTCTTCATACCAGGCCACCAATAGTGAATACGAAGATCCTTATACATTTTATCTGAGCCCGGATGAATAGAATAACGAGACTTATGGGCTTCATCCATAAGCAAGGCACGAAGATCATCCTGGCTTGGGACCCACAAACGGTCCATGAAATAATACGATCCATTGTCCTTCTGTTCAAGAGCAGGTGTTATGTGATAAGGAAATTCCTTATCCATCAATCCTTGTGAAACACAAGATTGTTGAGCTTGAGAAATGCGTGCTTGAATATCGGATCGAGCTTGAATAACAGATTGAACACGTACACAATGAAGCTTAGTACGTTCCTTACGACTTAATGCATCAGCTACGACATTCGCCTTACCAGGATGGTAGCGAATTTCGCAGTCATAGTCGTTTAAAAGCTCAACCCAACGTCGCTGTCTCATGTTGAGTTCTTTCTGGTTGAAGATATGCTGAAGACTTTTGTGGTCAGTGAAAACCACACATTTTGTACCGTACAAATAGTGTCTCCAGATCTTGAGAGCAAAGACAACTGCACCCAACTCAAGATCATGAGTGGTGTAGTTCTTCTCATGTATCTTCAACTGCCTCGATGCATAGGCTATGACTTTGTTTCTTTGCATAAGAACACAGCCAAGACCCAATTTAGATGCATCACAATACACGACAAAATCATCATCACCCTCAGGCAATGATAGTACAGGCGCATCGCAAAGCTTCTGCTTCAAGTGTTGAAAAGCTTCCTCTTGTTTGATTCCCCAATAAAAGGGCATTTTCTTCTGAGTTAGAGCAGTTAGAGGAACTGCAATCTTAGAGAAGTTTTCAATGAAGCGGCGATAATAACCCGCTAGACCAAGAAAAGAACGAACTTCAGTAGGAGTAGTAGGTGTATCCCAATCCTTAATCGCACTGATCTTGGAGGGATCTACATGAATACCTTGTTCGTTGATAATGTGCCCTAAAAATTGAACTTCTTTAAGCCAAAATTCGCACTTGGAGAATTTGGCGAAAAGTTGCTCTTTCTTCAGGAGTTCCAGAGTAAGACGAAGATGCTGCTCGTGATCAGCTCGCGTCTTAGAGTAAATCAAGATATCATCGATAAAAACAATGACGAACTGATCCAAATAAGGTTTGCAGACCCTATTCATTAAGTCCATGAAAACAGCAGGAGCATTAGTCAAACCGAATGGCATGACTGTGAACTCGTAATGTCCATAACGAGTACGGAACGCTGTCTTCGGAATATCTTCTTCTTGCACCCGAAGTTGATGATATCCAGATCGCAGATCAATCTTCGAAAAATAAGAAGCGCCTTGTAACTGATCAAAGAGATCATCGATGCGAGGTAGGGGATATCTATTCTTGATGGTAAGCTTGTTAAGCTCACGATAATCGATACACATCCTAAAGGATCCATCCTTCTTCTTGACAAAAAGAACGGGAGCACCCCAAGGTGAAAAACTAGGACGGATAAAGCCTTTGTCAGAGAGCTCCTGAAGCTGTTTAGACAACTCTTGCATCTCAGACGGTGCAAGACGATATGGAGCTCTAGCAATGGGATTTGCACCAGGTACGAGATCAATACGGAACTCGACTTGGCGTGCTGGAGGTAGACCAGGTAAATCTTCAGGGAACACTTCAGAATAATCCCGAATGACAGGAATATCTGAAATAGACTTACCCTTGCCTTTATCTTCTGTAACATGTGCTAAGAAAGCCACATAGTTCTTCTGCAGATACTTCCGAGCTTTAAAACAAGACATGAGTTTGAGACCACCGATAGGCTTCTCACCTTGAACCTGCAGAATCTCGTGTGTCGAAAGCGGCACACGAACAATCTTCTCAGAACAAACTATCTCTGCGTGATGCTTGGATAACCAATCCATTCCCACAATAACGTCGAAGCTTCCGAGTTGCATAGGCGCGAGGTCAATAGGAAAAAGATGGTCGTTAAGATTCAACTGGCAGTTGTGAAGAACAGAATCAAGAATAATGGGTTCACCACTAGCAACTTCTACTGTCAAAGATTTGCCTAGTTTCGTTCTAGACACGCGAAGCATTGGCTCGAAAGACAAAGACACGAAACTCTTATCGGCACCAGAATCGAAAAGAACAGATGCAGGCTGATTATTAATAAAGAACGTACCGTTCACCACATTATCGTCAGCCTGTGCCTCTTGGGCATTCATGTTAAAGACTCGGCCTCGAGCCGGAGCCTGATTCTGGTTCTGGTTCTGGTTCGCCAGTCTTGGGCACCGATTCCTGTAGTGGGTCAGATCCCCACAATTGTAACAAGCACCTGGTGGGTATTGTGGTCGTGCAGCTTGACCCTGTTGCGGAGCAGGAGGCTGAGCAACTTGTTGAGCCGGGTTCTGAACCGCGGGATTCTGAGCAGATCGACAAAAATTGGCGAGATGGCCTGATTTCCCACAGTTAGTACAGAAACGGCATGGAAGTTGTGGCTGGTGGTGACTGTTGCATCTATTGCACAAAGGTGCATTCCCTGAATAAGGTTTCTTCGCTGGAGGCTGTGCAGGTTGGTTGGGAGCTGCCTGGTTAGCTTGAGCAGTGATAGCAAAATTTTGAGAAGCCTTACGCTTCTTTGCCCTCTTTGAAGAACCAGAGTTCTTTCCATTCAAGTTTTGACCTTTCTTGCTATCTTCCTTGTCAGCCGACTGCTTCTTGCCCTTGTCACCCTTCCTGTGTAACTTGTTCTTCCTGATCTGTGACTCAGTCAATGTCGCAGATAACTCGATCGCCTGACGAAGTGTGGCAGGGTTACTACCAGTAAGAATGTCTTGTACCGAGTCAGGTAGACCATCGATGTATCTCTCGATAGCCTTGTCGAGTGGGGTGACCATTGTTGGGCAAAGCAGACTCAATTCTTCAAACCGATCAGTATAAGCCCTGTGCTCACCACTATCTTGCTTCAAAACATCAAACTCTTTCTCCAACGCTCGCTGTTCATGGCGAGGACAGAATTCCCTCATCATAAGGGCTCTAAGTTCAGCCCATGTCTGTGCGAGAGCAACTTCTGCACCCCGGTCTCTCATAACCCCGTTCCACCATGTCAAAGCCCTCTTCTGAAATACGCTCGAGGAGAACTCGACCTTGCGATTTTCCGGACACTGCACATGGCGAAAAGTATTCTCTATACTCTCGAACCACTGAAGAAGCCCAGTCGCTCCCTCAGAACCACTAAACTTGAGTGGTTTAGCCTGGTTAAAATCCTTGTATTTGCATGGAACATTGTTGTTGTTGTTGGCCTGGTTCCATTGAGCAAAGAGATTTGGGAATTGAGCAGCCATCTGCTGCGCAATAATTTCTGCCAATTCGGCAGTAGCTATCTGGTTCTCGCGTCGAGGAGGCATTCTAAAAGAGGAAAACATGAAAAGAAACGAGTGAGTTGATTGGATGAAAAGAAAGAGATGATAAAAACAAGAATTGCAAACAGCATAGATGGTGGTCATTCGTTCGTATCACAAAGCAAACAAACGACACACAGTGACTAATCAAAGTAAATGGATCAAAAATAATGTATAATGAAGACATGCTCGCCTATAAGTGAACACTCATCCCAAGAATTCCCAGGTAAGCACAACTGGTCTCGCGTCTGGTTGAGATGTATACGAAGTGCTTGCCTAGACAGAAAACCCAGAATACAGGCATTCACCCTTCCAGTTTGCACATGTTCACATTATTTAAAACCCAAAACGTTTGACGGGATTTTTTGAAAATTAGAAGGCACAAGGCCAAAAACCAAACTGAAAAGGGTTCAAAACCATATAACAGAGGGTTCAAAACCTTGTAAAAATTTATTCATAAACAGATGATTGTTTTTCAAAAATCGTTTCAGAAAAATTTTGGTTCCTTGTTTTGTTAATCACCTAAGGATAGGTGATGTACATGTTTTAAGATCTAAACACAAGATAACTTGTGTTAGGGTCCTAGAAAAGTTATAGTCTAGGTCAAAGCATTACTAATAACCTAATTCCCTATAACCATTGGCTCTGATACCAACTCTTCTGTCACACCCTGACCGCGTAAAACAACAAATTGCGGCGGAAACATCGGGGCGTGTTGCGACAGAATTAATTGTTTCATAACCATGGCATACAAAGTTGTATTTTATTTATAAACAAAGGTGTTACATTGTTTCAAACAGGAAATTAAAGAGTTCAGAACATAATTAAACATAGTCTATCTTCTTTTAAAGTTTCTAAGGCACAGGTCCGCCCTAGTATCGTGATCAACATCCTATGGAAAAGCACCTGAAAACACATGTGAAAATAGGTACGTCAGCATAAAAATGCCTGTGAGATACATAGGTTTTGTGAAAATAGGATTCATGACTTGAGTTTAAGAAAATGTTTAATCATGAACCTTGTAATTTGCTTTGTCTTGTAAATCATTTGAAAACAATAAGATCAGATGATATGTATAAGTAAATGTTAGGTTAAAATAGATAACCATGTAAAAATGTGTTTGTATAAGATAAGTTGTTTGTAACTCAATGTCTTGTGAAAAGTATGTTATTTGTATAAAATGTTCTATGTCTCAAACTGAAATGATTCAAATAACGTTACGCCATGTAATACCATACAAACACTTATATATAGGAAGTACCAGCGGCGTATCCACCATGCTTGTATCATATTACACACGCATCGTTAACTTAATCACTTAATCAAACAAAACCAACCAATGTAAGAAGTCTATGTTTAAACCATTTGTCAAATGTATTGAATAATATGTCAAAGTGTTCATGTCAAGATGTAAATTATGTAGTATGTAAAACCAATGTCAAAAGTGTTTGTGTCAAATGTAAATCATGTCAAAATGTCTATGTCAAGTATCCATGTCAAATGTCTATGTCAAATATCCATGTCAAATGTCTATGTCAAATATCCATGTCAAATGCCTATGTCAAATATCCATGTCAAATGTCAATGTCAAAGTGTCATGTATGGCAAGTGAAATGTCTCAACTAAACCATATGCACAAAAACAAGGTATTGAAGTAAAACTTGGTTTAAATCAAAGCTATGTTTTGTGTAAATGCATGTAACTATTTAATATGAACATTTATGCGGTATTGTGAAAATGCATACATCCAAGCCTTGTGACTGTGGTGATAAACCCTTTAAACAAATTAAAGGTCTATCTGTCTTATATCATCAAATTCGGTCATTCCTTTCTGTCCCCTTTCCCTGGGATGTCCGGAACGGGAGTTGTCAATTCCTATGGTACCACTACCTACTAACGAACGGCGTAGCTAATGTTAATGAATGTATTGTCCCATGTAAACAAACCAAATGTCATACCAAAATGTAAACATGTGAAAACAATGCACTAAGTATGTAATCAAATGAACATACATAGCGTGAAATGTCATGTAAAACAATGTACTAAGTAATGCACACAATGGGCACACCTAGCAGGAAATGTCATGTAAAACAATGTACTAAGTAATGCACACAATGGGCACACCTAGCAGGAAATGAAATGAAATCATGTACTATAATGTACTAACGAACATAGCAGGTATATGATGTTAAAACAGGAAAGCATGAAAGTAACAAGTAGGCACATGTGTTCCACCCCAAAACAGTTTGGAAAACAGTAAAAGAGGGGTCTATGTACTCACTTGAGATTGCTCAGTTGTCTAAAGATAATCACCAAGCAATGCAAGAGATCTCGGAATCAAACGGCACCTAATATAGGTAACTATGTTAATAAACCGGACCTATCTCGGAAGACTGGGTAGCATTAGGGTTTGTAAACCAAATGAGTGTCGGAACTCACGTGATATGGTTTAACAAAGCCTACATGCTAAATGAAACTTAACCTAAGTCTTATTGACCCAATATGATCCGTTTAGGTAGCTTATGCTACTTTAACGCATCGTGCGCGTGAAACGCGTTCGGACCGCCTAACTAGCCCTATGACAAGTGTTATATGCCTAAACATGTTACATAATCAGTTACGTGACAAAAGTTTAGGTTACATATGCTAAATTACCAATTATGCATGAAAAGGGTATTCTGGTAATTTACCTAAGGCATATAAACTACCTATCATACAACTATTTAAACGATGTGACCATAGGGTATAACCTCGGAAGGTTATTCCCTACCTACTATGGTCACCTAATGTATTTGGTCGGATCCTAATGATCGACCAAATGGGTCGGGTTCGAGGTATAAGCGATTTATTAGATCGCTTACCCTACGACCCTAGACAACATGGTAATCAGTAGGCATAGTCCTAAGGGACTATGACCATCGTGATTACAATCACGTTGCGAAGTTCAAACGAACTTCGCATTGACCATTACTGGTCAATGCTGAAAGTCAAACAAAGTTTGACTTTCTGACTCGAAAAGCAGTAAAAATAAGGAAAAGAACGAAAGAATACTTACGAAGGGTCCCCGAATGCTAATCTAGATCAATATAGTTCAGGTATGAAACAAAGGTTTCAACTTAGAACACAATTAATCAGATTCTAGTGAGAAATAAGGTTGGGGTAATGGGGTATTTATAGTTTTCGGTGAACCGTTGAGATCGTTTCATGGAAAAGGAGGCACGATCAATACCGTACACTTGTCGGAATGTTATGGTGACTAATTTGGCCACTCACCATAAGGTATCAACACTTGGCAAGGGAAATGGGAGTGGAAACCAGCTGCAAACAGGCTGTTACATACTCTGTATCTGGTCTGGAGACCCCTAGCGCACCGTTACACTTATATTGTAGCGGTGCGCTAGCACCTAGTTTGGCAGAATTGCATTTTCAGTCCCTGCACCTTGTTTCAGCCATTTCCGACACGTTTAAGGCCCGTTAACCCCATTTCAAAGCTCTAAAATGAAGTTAAAGTATAGGGAACTTAAAATGTGTTCAAAAATATCTCGGATGTCGGTTCGTTTGGCCGTACGGTCGCGATGTTCGGTTAATTACGACGGAATGCGCATAAGCGCGAAAAACGATCCAAATGACGAGACGAATGGATTTTTCTTAAGGCGAACACTAAAATATAATGTAGTCATGCTTACATAAATTTTTGGATGTCCAGATGTATTCAGAACGTAAGTTATGCGCGAAAATGCAAACTTGTGCACTTTTTGACACTTTTAGTCCCTGAATGACCCAAAAGTTTATTTTAGCACACCGAACCCCTCAAAGCCTATTTCTAAGCTATGTAAAGGATATTTAAGGTGTGTTTAACTTAAGGTCATGTTCCGGAATGTTCGTTACAGTTCAAATCGACATACTTTTGCAGTTTGTCAAGTTTAGTCCCTGTAAGCGAATTAACTTGTTTTTGCCATACCAAAGCCTTCAAAACTTATTTCTAGGTTATGTAAAGGTTATTTAAGGTATGTTGAGTATATGTTGGTGTTCCAGAGTATTTCTCGCATTAAACTGAGTACGTTTACGCACTAGTTTGCGTATAACTCTCCAGAAAGTGATGTAGAGTTTGAAATTACATAAAAGTCAAAACATGAAAAATGTATAACATAACAAACATTGTGATCAAATAACATTGTTTTATTGATAACGGAACTGTTCATAGTGATTACAAGCACAGTTGTTACACCTACGACCCTAGACAACGTGGTAATCAGTAGGCATAGTCCCAAGGGACTATGACCATCGTGATTACAATCACGTTGCGAAGTTCTAACGAACTTCGCATTGACCATTACTGGTCAATGCTGAAAGTCAAACAAAGTTTGACTTTCTGACTCGAAAAGCAGTAAAAATAGGGAAAAGAACGAAAGAATACTTACGAAGGGTCCCCGAATGCTAACCCAGATCAAAATAGCTCAGGTATGAAACGAAGGTTCCAACTTAGAGCCCAAATGATCAGATTTGTGGGTTTTTAAGCCAAAGGGGGGTGGGTATTTATAGAAAAAGTAGAGCCGCTAGGATCGTTTCTTGAATATCGTGCCACGATCCGAGCCGTACACTTGTCACAAAGTTGTGGTGGCTAGAAACTTGTTCTTATCCGCTGACTAGACCCGTTTAGAATGTGTGGACACGAATCAATCAGCTGCAACTTGCTAAAAAGACATTGAATCTGGTCCAGATCACTCACTCGCGTAGCGCGACGGGTAGAGCCTTAGGGCTCGCGCTACGCGACTGCCTCCCAGTTCCAGAATTGTTTCAAACTTGGCAGAAATGGTCCCTGCACGTGTTTAAGCCCTTTTTCGATGCGTTTGAACCCCGTTAACCTCATTTTAAGGCTCTAAAATGAAGTTAAAGTATAGGGAACTCAAAACATACTCAAAAATATGCCGGAGGTTGGTCCGTTTGGCCGTACGAACGCGATGTTCGCTTAATTACGACGGAATGCGCACAAGCGCGAAAAACGAACCAAATGACGCAACGAATGGATTTTTCTTAAGGCGAACACTAAAATATAATGTAGTCATGCTTACATAAATTTTTGGATGTCCAGATGTATTCAGAACGTAAGTTATGCGCGAAAATGCAAACTTGTGCACTTTTTGACACTTTTAGTCCCTGAATGTCCCAAAAGTTTATTTTAGCACACCAAACCCATCAAAGCCTATTTCTAAGCTATGTAAAGGATATTTAAGGTGTTTTTAACTTATGGTCATGTTCCGGAATGTCTGTTACAGTTCAAATTGGCATACTTTCGCAGTTTGTCAACTTTAGTCCCTGTAAGCGATTTAACTTTGATTTCACCACACCAAACCTTCCAAAACTTATATCTAAGTTATGTATAGGTTATTTAAGGTATGTAAAGCCTATTTCACTATTCCGGAGTGTTCGTTGCATTAAACTGGTTATATTTACGCATTAGTGCGCGTATAACCTTCCAGAAAGCGATTTAGAGCTTGAAATCGAACATGAGTCGATATGTGCAAAAGATACACATATTTATACAAGTCCAAAGTATGAAATACATTATTTCATTGGTTTGGCATTTTTTTGATGGCCGTGGAGGCACAGGTGTTACAATAAGCAACGAGAGTATCCATTATTCTAAAGAACAGTTGGATAAATTAATTAGATAGTCACTTATTAATGATATTTAAGTCTGATAATTCTTTAATATTCCAATTAACACATGATTAGTTGACTCTAGTTCTATACGTTTCCTTACCAGAAGTCAACAAATAACTAACATGAGAGTTAGTGACAAAATTAAATGTTAAGACTATAAGAACCATAATAAGCAGTCTTCTGACAACGCTTTTCGATACCTTATATATTCTGAAGATTAATCAGGATATAGTATCATAATTAAGCAATGTTATGAAGGTTGTGAGGTTTGCATAGTCAACATAAAGTCACACTTATCTTAAACTCTCATCTTATTTGTTCTAAATATCTGGATAGAAACATTGCTAAGATGAAACTAGATGATACATTATATTTTCACAACTTTTGTTATCATGCAAATGGGAATTTGACAAAAGGAAAATGAGACTTATAAATTTCGTCCATTATAACCAAAATTCATGAGAAATCATGACATGGTTAATGAGGATGATTTTTTATCCAATCTCATTCTAAGTGATTTTAAATCATGACGTTACAGCCCTAAATATTACTTGGCTTAAGGAATAAGTATGGGTCCATCATAAGTCATTCATTGACATTCGTGGAACTTATTCCAAAAGGAATATTCAGACATAATTCATTTATCAATTAAAGACTATCAACTTGTATCTAAATTTTGTCGCATATGGCCCACGGTCTTAGAAGAAATCTATTCATATATATACTTAATTAGATTTCTATTAGATATGTCCCTAAAGTTTCTTATGATATCTGGACATTAAAGAAATCAAATAAATTCTAACGTATATATGATAGGTTCCTATGTCACGTAGCTCATTGAAACTTCTCTTGTAGCATTCTAAAGATATTAAAGATCAGTGGGAGCATTAAATGTCTTAAGAATAACTTGCAATAGTTGCAAGAGGTGGGGGAGTGAAAATTTCACATTACCTAAAATTGCACCTCTTGTACAAGACACCGCTCCATCACAACACCGTTCTATCAAAACTTGTCTCCTTAAAATCTAATGCTACTCTTACAAAAGTTTCATTGTTGCTTAATTGTAGGCACACTTAGATTTCTTACCTAAACTAGCATAATCCTCAACAAGAGAAATCACGACTAACGTCATTAACTTGTTTCTCTATTAGAATTTGTTGGTCGTTAAATATTGACCCTAAGCATGCTGAGTTCCTAAAGTTTTCTAAGGTCAGTGGGAGCAGTCAAAGTCCTTATTATGACTTGCAAGTAATACAAGAGGCGGGGGGAAGAGTGTCATTAAATTTCACTCCGAATTTAACTCCGATTACACCTCTTGTACACCATACTGCACCAACTCTTATAAACTTAGAATGAAAATGATAGCAACCTAACCAAGAGCTAATCCATAAAACTGAAACTTTTGAAACCCAATAATCAACTCAGGAGGTCATCTAGGTTTAAAAGCCTACTAACTTTGATGATTACATAACCTCCCTAATGAAGTTGAAATGGACTTTGGAAAAGTTTACCGATCCTATCTCTTCAAATTAAGCCATTAGTGTCAATCAATCTTCTAAATGGAATAAAATAGTTTTCTAGTAAAACTGATTTTATGTGTTCGTATAACGTTTGGGATTTGATTGAATTACCTAAGAGTGTTCATAAGTAAACCAAATCCGAATATATAAACGTTAATACACTAAGAAGCATGATTGAATGTCAAAGGTTATACTTAGGAAGAGATAAATTATCAAAGATTTCTTTGAGGATCATCACTGTTCTAGTAGCTTATAATAGTTTAAAGCTACATTAGATGAACATTAGAAACAATTTTCCTTAACAAATGGCTGACATATTTACATGTTCATAAAACAACCTGAAAGTTCTAAACTGATGGTTAAAGAACACTTTATTTGTAAGCCAATAAAATCTATGTATGGGTTAATGCAAACATCATAATGTGATGAAAAGCTAACGTCATTATTTTCATCGAGAATCAAGTGGATTAATGTACCTACCTCAAGATGAGTGGGAGCAACTAAAATAAACTTGTCTATATAGATGACATTCTTTTGACATGTATATGTTACATAAGTCAAAGCATTGTTAACACAAACTTTGATATAATAAATCTCATAGATATCTCTTACGTGATAGATATTATAACATACTGAGATAGATCCAATGGGACATTAGTTCTTGTTAGGGGTCATTTTCTTAACATATGTATCCTGACCAATATCCTGCCTTTGTTTGTTTATTTGTGATCAGGATGCTGGAAGAGGATATTGCTAACATCTTGGGCGATATCCTGAGGCTTATTGAATTAACCACGTGCAGGTTAAGGGTTGAGACTTGCTAACGGTCAAGAGGACTTCTTCTCCACAAGACTCGGACGAATTTGTTGAGAAAGAGACGTTGAGCCCGAAAGACCAGGTCTACAACGTTCCAAGAAGGAATATTCGGTGGATCCCGCGAGTTTAGGGTAGTTAGTTATTTTATCTTTACTATAAATAGATGAGGTCGGATCAGCTTAGAACACAACAATTCACACTTACACTCTCGAACACTTACACTCTCTAGCTAATTGCAAACACCACACTTGTATTTGGTATTCGTTGTAACACTTAGTCGATCCGTACCACATCCCGCACTGTATCCTGATTTTTGAAGCAATTGAAGAACAAGGCAGCTACGATTGTCAGCTCCCGAGGTTTTATGCCGGCGATCTAGATTGATCAAGGGCTTTCCTCGTACATCTCGTGTCGTTTACTTTATTTTCGCTCATTGTTTGATCATAGATACAGCTCGATATCCTGAGCCGTATCCTGAGTACTGTTTTTCCAAATAACTTAACAAGTATATTTCCAACACACTTTCTAGCACACTACCTCACAAAACTAATTTGATCACTTAATTGCTTCGGTAATTTTTGACCAAAACAATTTGGCGCCCACCGTGGGGCAAGTGGTGCTCTCTTTACTAAAAATTTTTGTCAAATCGCTAATCGGTTTTCTATTTTCAAAACTTTTTGCCACATTGCCCATAATGGCCTCAAGATCAAACATGAGTTCCTCTACTGTGTCTGCTTTGACTTCTGCTACTACCGGTTCGGTGCTTCCACCACCTCCTCCAAGGATGCCAGCCTCTACACAATCTCAAGATGTTATCCCAACTCGGAGTGTCCAGGGATCTGCTCCCGTTTTAGCTTCTAATGATGAAATTTTAACCTTATTTGGAAGTGTGCAGGAACAAATGAGGCAGCAACAGGAAACAAACCAAATGATTTTGAGGGAGATACAACTCCTGAAGGCTGGCTCGAGCAGATCTGCGGAGGACAATGTCACTCCGTTACACCCCAGAGCGTTGAACTTTAGCTCAGCTGTGTATACCGAGGATAATAGGGGGAATATCGTGCCCATTCTTCCTCAGAATCATACTCCTGAAATACCCTCCTCGATTAGGATGTCAACCATGAGGAGCTCAGGATATGGGCAAAATCCTCCAACGGGTAACGTGTCGAATAATAACAATACTCATGCTACTAACAGTGGTGGATCTTTGCAGGATGCAGGTGTAACATCAGCACTTACCAGGGAACTTCAGAAGTTGAAAGACATGATATCTAGTGTACCTGGGGTGGTCCAGCCGACCCCCGAAGTATCTCAAGATAGCCACAAGATATCTCGTTTTGCATATCCTATCTGTGATGCTGAGATCCCGAAGAGATTCCAAACTCCCAACATGAAGCTTTATGATGGGACTACGGATCCTGAGGAGCATATTGCCCAGTATAGGGAAAGAATGGAGATTAACCCTATCCCTCCGGAGCTCAAGGAAGCGTGCTTGTGCAAGGGATTTGGTTCTACTCTAACAGGATCAGCCTTAAAATGGCTGTTAAACGTTCATCCTCACTCAATTACTTCATTTGCTCATTTGGTTAATTTATTTAACAGTCAATTTTCTTGTAGTCGGAGTTTTGAGAAACTAACCAGTGATCTTTACAGGATAACTCAAGGGCCTCAGGAATCCTTGAGGGATTATGTGAACAAATTTAGTCGAGAATCCTTGGATATCCCACATCTTGATGTTGCAACAGCTGTGCAAGCTTTTAAGATGGGATTACAAAAGGATTATCAGTTTTATCAGGATCTTGTAATGAATCCCTGCAGGAATCTCGATGAAGCTCGTAACAGGGCCTTGAGATATATCCGTCTGGAAGATGACAAGAAGATGCAAGAAAGGATGAACTCATCCAACACTTATGAATCGACTAATAGGAAGTCAGAATCCTCATTTAAGTCATATCGGCCTAAGCCATATGGTAGAAATGAAAACAAGAGAGTGAATGCTGTCGAAGATGAGGATCCTGAAGAGTATCCTGAGTTGTCTGAATATTGCTTTTCTGTTAATATTCCTGAATTGATGTATGCTATGCAGGGTCTAGGAGACAAGGCTAGATGGCCTCGAAAGAATCAACAAAAGGCTGACTGGAAAGATAAGTCGAAATGGTGTGCTTTCCACGAAGATTTCGGACATATGACTGAGGATTGCATTGCTTTAAGGAAAGAAATAAGCTATCTTCTAAGCAAGGGATATCTGAAAGATCTCTTAGGAAAGAAGAAGAATAAGGGTCAGGATACTGAGAAGGATCCTGAACGAGCAGCATCACCTCCCGCGGATGCCAAGATAATCAACTTCATCTCGGGGGGATCCGACATTTGTGGAACTTCGTATTCGGCAGCAAAGAGACATGCAAAGGAAGCTAAGGCCGAAAGGGGAGACAAACCTGTCAGGATGACTACCCTCACGACTGACAAAGTGATCACATTTGATGCTGATGACAGGGATACTGTCCAGGATCCTCACCATGATGCTCTGGTAATAACGTTATATGTGGCTAACCATTTTGTACGCAGGATATTGGTTGATAATGGCAGCTCCGTCAACATAATCCAACTAGAGACACTTAAAAGAATGAATGTATCTCCAATGGATATCACTTCGAAGTCCACCGTGCTTGTTGGGTTCAGCGGAGAGGCCAGAAACACAGTGGGAGAGATAAAGTTGCCGGTGTACGTTGAAGGAGTCAACTCGATACAACGTTTCTGTGTGATGGACTCTCTATCCTGCTATAACATTATACTGGGAAGACCGTGGATTCACGATATGAAGGCCGTGCCATCAACATATCACCAATGCATCAAGATACCTACCCCTTGGGGAGTTGTTAAAGTTGATAGCGATCAGCAGGAGGCGAAAGAATGCTACTCATCCTCGATGAAATCCTCAGCCAAAACTAGTGCAGCATAGCAATTAAAGACGCGGGCCCAGGATATCGTGGAGGATCCGGAGCAGGATGTGAAGAAAGTTATCCTGGACCAGGATAACCCCGATATCTCGGTGCTCGTAGGGACCAATATCCCTCAGGATATTGAAGAACAATTAATTAACTTTTTGAAATGCAGGATGTCTACGTTTGCATGGAAGCATGAGGATATGACAGGCATATCCAAAGATATTATCACTCACAAGCTTGGAAAGGATAAATCATTCAAGCCTGTGCAACAAAAAAGAAGGAAGTTTGCTCCTGAGCGGAACGCGATTATCCAGGAGGAAGTTGAAAGATTATTAAAGTCCAGAATGATCAGAGAGGTTAAGTTCCCAAGGTGGTTAGCAAACGTGGTTGTAGTACAGAAGAAGAATGGGAAATGGAGAGTTTGTGTAGACTACACAGACTTGAACAAAGCTTGTCCTAAAGACCCATTTCCTCTTCCCCATATTGATGCAATGGTAGATGCCACTGCCGGGCATGAAATGCTGACCTTCATGGACGCATCCTCAGGATTTCAACAGATCCAAATGGAGCCTTCTGACCAGGAGGATACCGCCTTCATGACACCAATAGGTATTTATTGTTATACAGCTATGCCTTTTGGTTTAAAAAATGCAGGTGCAACATACCAAAGATTGGTGAACATGATGTTCAAAGACAAACTGGGGGACACCATGGAGGTATATATCGATGATATGGTGGTGAAATCTAAAAAGTCTGAGGATCACCTCCAGGATATCAAGGGAGCATTTGATATCCTGGATCACTACAACATGAAGCTAAATCCTGCTAAATGCCATTTCGGAGTGGGGGCAGGGAAGTTTCTTGGATATATGGTGACAAAAAGGGGGATAGAGGCAAGCCCAAAGCAGATCAAAGCTATCCTAGACATAAAATCACCCTCAAATATGAAGGACGTACAAAGATTAACAGGCCGGGTAGCAGCTCTAAACAGATTTATCTCAAGATCCTCAGAAAAATGCAAAGACTTCTATGATATCCTAAAGAAGAACAAAAGATTCGAATGGGGGGAAAAGCATGAAGCAGCTCTGCAGGATTTGAAACGGTATCTTTCAACCGCACCTCTATTGATGAAGCCCGAAAATGGTGAACCACTATCCCTGTACCTTGCTGTGTCAGGGAATGCTGTAAGTGCCGTTCTTATAAAAGACCATGAAGGTCAGCAGTATCCTGTTTATTATGTTAGTAAAAGTTTGTTAGATGCTGAAACTAGGTATTCTCATTTAGAAAAATTGATATTAGCTCTAGTCATGGCATCAACAAAGCTTAGACATTATTTCGAGACACATAGGATACATGTTAAAACGAATTATCCTGTCAAAAATGTGCTTAGGAAACCAGAGTTGTCAGGCAGGATGGCCAAGTGGTCAGTAAAGTTGAGTGCTTATGATTTAGTATATGAACCTAGAAGTGCCATAAAATCTCAGGCTTTAGCTGACTTTGTGGCTGACTTTAGTAGTGACATTCAGGATGAGGTAGACCTAGAAGTTCAACAGCTAGGAGAATCCTCAGGATCCTGGATATTATATACTGATGGTGCATCTAATGTAAGAGGAGTAGGATTAGGAATACTACTAAAATCGCCACAGGGGGACATATTACCCCAGGCTATTAGGTGTGAATTTCCTGCTACTAATAATGAAGCAGAGTATGAGGCTTTAATTGCAGGATTAGAGTTGGCTAAGAGCATGAGTATCAAAAATTTGCAAGTGTATGTTGACTCTTTGTTAATTACTAACCATTTTAATGGATCCTATGCAGTTAAGGGTGAGAAATTAATCGAATATCTCGATATTCTCAAAAAATTAGCAGGATATTTCGATGTTTTTATACTTGAACAGGTACCAAGGGAAGATAATGCTGAAGCGGATGCCCTAGCAAATTTGGGATCATCGATCAGGATACCTGAAGGGACGCAAATACCAATATTACATGTCTTATATCCTGCAACGAATCCTCAGGATAAAGAAGTAACTAGTATACAGAATCCTGGAGCAGAATATCCTGAGGAGGATCCTGAATCCTGGACGGCTCCAATCATGAGATATCTCAAAGAAGGACACATCCCTGGAAATGAAAATCCTAAGGCATTTAGGATGAAGGTATCACGGTTCACTATTATAAATAATATTTTATACAAGAAATCTCTTGCAGGACCGTATTTGAGATGCTTGGAGGATCTTGAAGCCAAAGAAGTCCTTCAGGATATACATGAAGGGGATTGTGGTAACCATGCTGGGGGCAGATCGTTATTCTCAAAAGTATTAAGAACAGGATATTATTGGCCAACAATGAGAAAAGATGCCGCAGAATATGCTCGAAGATGTGACTCATGTCAAAGACATAGTAACATACTGCATCAACCGGCTGAACCATTATATCCTATTGTTTCCCCTTGGCCATTTATGAAGTGGGGTATGGATATAGTGGGAAAGCTAGCAAAAGCTCCGGGAGGAAAAGTCTTTATGCTAGCAATGACGGATTATTTCTCTAAGTGGGTTGAAGCTGAAGCATTTGTTCAAGTTAGAGACCAAGAAGTAGTATCCTTCATAAAGAGGAATATCCTGACCAGATTTGGAGTACCAGCTGAGATAATCTGTGACAATGGTTCTCAGTTCATAAGTAAGAGGACTACAGACTTTTGCAAGAGTTGGGGAATCAAAATGATCACATCTACTCCGGTACATCCTCAAGCAAATGGACAAGCAGAATCCTCTAACAAGATAATTGTCAATAACTTAAAGAAAAGGCTTGGAGCCAAAAAAGGAAGATGGGCAGAAGAATTACCCTTTGTTTTATGGGCTGATAGGACAACGGTAAAGAATGCAACAGGTCAAACCCCATTTTCGTTGGTGTTTGGAGCAGAAGCAGTGATTCCAACGGAGATGACAATACCTACTGCAAGATCTATCTTAAGTGATCCTGAGCAGAATCCCGAAGCCTTGAGTCAGGATTTAGACACTATAGATGAAAAGAGAGATGCAGCGAGGCTAAGGGTGGCAGCATATCAACAGAGAATATCCAGGGCATATAACAAGAATATTAGAACCAGAAGATTTAAGGTTGGAGATTGGGTGTTAAGAAAGGCTTTCCAAAATACTACTAATCCTGCCGATGGCAAGTTAGCTCCAAAATGGGAAGGACCATATGAAGTTGAATCAGAAGCAGGGAAAGGAGCATATAGACTCAAGAATATGGAGGGGGATATGCTACCGAGATCTTGGAATGCTGTACACCTTAAGCTCTATTTCAAGTGAGTCTAGAATTTAATTTCTAACTCAAGATGGTATGAACTCTACTTCTTTTAAATATGTTTGGTTTAATTTGTTCTTTGTAACCTGATACTGACTTAAGCATCGGAGGGGTCTTAGCCAAGCTAACACCCACCTTAGTTTACATTTGTTTTGCACGATATGTTTCAGGATATAGCTCCAGAATATGCACTCAGGATAACTCAGAAGATTAGAGGATTGGCCCCCTCTCTCACGTTTAAGGGATACTGATCCCTTCACAGGATTAAAGGTATTCACCTTTCTTCCGAATTGGGTTTAAACACCCCGCCTGGAGCGCAAGTTATTCAGGGATAGTTCAAGGTGGCGGGACCAGTCCATGTAAAAGTGGCTGACAATTTCGTTACCATTGGCTATATCCTGAATCCTAACGGTATATGAGGATTGATCACCCTCTCTCACGAAAGGGTATTTTCATACTCTCTAAGGTTTAAAGGTTTTCACCTTTCTAAGTCTTGGAGTTTATACACTCCTGCCTGTAGCGCATGAAAAATTGGGATTTTCCCCAGGATACAAAGGATTTATCTCCAGTACATCCTTGGGTTATACCCTCGGGACGTGAAAAATTGCTTATGCCATGAAAACTGACATTAAGTAGATTTCTAAGATACTTGAAGACATTGTACACAGGGGACATCCCTGCCAAGATGGTGGTGTAAAGCTAAAAGAATGAAGTTTGTGACTAATGCACTAAGTACCTTGCACTGGGGACATCTTCATTGGAAGAGTTGCAAAGGGATTGAAGTTCGGTAATAGGTTTATATCCTATGTCTGGTATGATCTTTCCTTTGTAAGCCTCATTTAAGTTTTTAGTAACATTATGTTAAGTATCTTGACATATATCCTCAAAGTCCTTTTAAGGATATTTGATTAGGATGTTTGAAACTAGTATCGGCTTGGAACTTTGATCATCATCAAAACTTGGTTTTGAAGAGATAAACTATTTTTTACTTTCTAAAGAAATCTTTATAAAGTTAAAGGAACGTCTGGAGGATCTATAAATGGCTTCTGCAGTATGTTTTCGAGCATACTGGTCAGGATATTTTGTAAAATAACAGTATGAAATTTTTACAAAGCCAAGACTTACACTAAACAATGCAAGGTAACAAAAAATAAGTCAAAAGAGAGTTATATTATTAACAAGCCAAAAGTTGTGCTTTTGGTTTCACCTTAAACTAAGGCCCATCCGCCAAAAGCACAATTAGTTTTTGCCAAATTTGTGTAACGGTTGCAGGATCTGTCTCAAAACAGGACCCGTTCACCTACAACCGATACTATGTTCAAAACAAGTTATACTAATCGATGACCAAGGGCTTCATCCTAAAACATAGGACCCATCCACCTTTGGTCATCACATTGTTCTAGTGCAGGAAAAGTAAATTGTTCAAGGACAGGAAAAGTAAATTGTTTATGCAACCACAACCATGAAATTAAAAAAATGGGCTCCGGCCTTGGCACATATATCCATCATCGCCCATTTCGCCGCCTAAGATGCGGCACCTTCTTGATCAGCAACCTCCTTGCCAGCATTCGCCCCAGCATCACCCTCGGGATTCTTCTCAGCACCATCACCAGCATTGGCAACCTCCTCTGCCACCTTAGAAGGCTCTTCACCAGTATGTTTTGCAGGATGAGCAACGGGATGACCTCCGAGGCCCTGTAGTTTCTCCTCCCAAGCCTTTATATTCCAGGAAGGGCATTCAAAACCCAGATCCATGGCCTCATAAGCCATCCTTATCCTGGCTTGGAGAAGAGAGACGACCACCGAAGCTTTTAGGCTATCCCGGTATGAGCTCATATTCTGCTGATATTGGAGAAGAGCGGCGTCTAGCTTGGCTTGAGCATCCTCATTAGCTTTATGGAGGGCGGCTTGATGTTCTTGAGTCATTGCCTTATATTTGTCTTCATAGTGCTGGGATTTGGCAGCTGCAATGGTTCCTTGATCAGCTATGGTGGCTTGAGCTTTCTCCAGCTGAATCTGCAACATCTTGTTAAGACCGCTAGCATCTTCGTATAAATGCATGAGGCGATCCAGACCCTGTCGATAAAGACACAGGTATTAATGTGAAAAATAAGCAGGATAAAGACTAACATACTTGTACAGGATATCGGAAAGAAAATTCTACCTGTTTGAGGAATGAGGTGGCTTCGTTAAACCCATGATTCTCAAGGGAGAATGTTTCAGAAACAGCTGGGGAGTCAGTCTCCTTTCTCTTCCGAGAGCTGGATGCCCTGGTCCTGGATGCCGGAGGACCTTTGGGGGCTGAAACAGTCTTTGAGGAGGTAGGCTTTGGTGTAGCAGCTGGCTTTGTCTTGGATTCTTGTCTTATGGGTTCAAGGCTGGAGTAGCAATCTAACTCATCAAGTTCGAAACCTTCAAGGTTGACGACTGGTACTACATAAGGGAAGATATTCTTAAAACTCATCATATTTTTGAAAAATAATTAACATATGAAATTGTGCTTACCTGACATTTCTGAGCTTGATTTTTGATGAGGATCTGTGAGAGACAGGGAAAAAGTTCTTTCACTGGCAGGAAGACGGTAGATTTCTTTGATCTTGGATTCGGATTCTGCGCTAGGAGGCACTAAATCTCTGAAATTCGCTGCATAAAAACATCAGAATATAAGTCCGGGATACAGTTTGAAGATATGATTGGGGATATTCCTAAAACCCTAAATCCTACCCTTGGTTAACCATTTAACCGGTAGATCGAAACCCTTATCAATGGAGTCTCTTTTGACGAAAAAGAATTTTCGTCGCCATCGATCCTCATTCTTGGTGGCTTTAAGGACCAAAGGGTTCTTGATAGAGAACAGAAGATAACGGTGATTGCCATGAGATCTCAACCGGTATGCTACGGGAAGGTCCTCAACAAGTAGGTTAGGAAAATGACGAGATTTGATTTGATCCAACACTATCAAGATTCGCCAAACCATTGGCATAACTTGGGCATAACTAAGGCCGGTAAGGTCGAAGAAGCTGGAGATAAAGGGTGGAAATGGATACCGGAGTCCTTGAGAGCAGCAATATCAGCATTATTGAAGCAGCAAATCTCTTTTGCTGGATCGGTGATAAAGTTTTGACTTATGAGGGTTGAGGCTGACCGGTCTGAGCGGGATTTCGTTCGTGGTGCCATTGAGCAAATTAAGAAAAATCAAAGAAAGGAGATTAGAAAAGAAGATACCTGGTGCTTGCTCGCAGATAAGGATAACCGAGACAAGGAGTCCCTCGGTTAATATAGGATGAATATAGGGGGGTAAAAAGTAAATAACGCCTTGGAAGTTGCACCGCTGTCATTTCAAGAGTCTAGTCATATTAATTACCTTAAGCCATGAGATAAGATTTTTGAAATATATCCGTTGGATTGGTATCCCAACCGATATATTTGGGGACAATTGTTAGGGGTCATTTTCTTAACATATGTATCCTGACCAATATCCTGTCTTTGTTTGTTTATTTGTGATCAGGATGCTGGAAGAGGATATTGCTAACATCTTGGGCGATATCCTGAGGCTTATTGAATTAACCACGTGCAGGTTAAGGGTTGAGACTTGCTAACGGTCAAGAGGACTTCTTCTCCACAAGACTCGGACGAATTTGTTGAGAAAGAGACGTTGAGCCCGAAAGACCAGGTCTACAACGTTCCAAGAAGGAATATTCGGTGGATCCCGCGAGTTTAGGGTAGTTAGTTATTTTATCTTTACTATAAATAGATGAGGTCGGATCAGCTTAGAACACAACAATTCACACTTACACTCTCGAACACTTACACTCTCTAGCTAATTGCAAACACCACACTTGTATTTGGTATTCGTTGTAACACTTAGTCGATCCGTACCACATCCCGCACTGTATCCTGATTTTTGAAGCAATTGAAGAACAAGGCAGCTGCGATTGTCAGCTCCCGAGGTTTTATGCCGGCGATCTAGATTGATCAAGGGCTTTCCTCGTACATCTCATGTCGTTTACTTTATTTTCGCTCATTGTTTGATCATAGATACAGCTCGATATCCTGAGCCGTATCCTGAGTACTGTTTTTCCAAATAACTTAACAAGTATATTTCCAACACACTTTCTAGCACACTACCTCACAAAACTAATTTGATCACTTAATTGCTTCGGTAATTTTTGACCAAAACAGTTCTGTTCCATAAGTTTAACATTAAATGGGTCCTTACATATGTAACAAACAATACTACTCTTCTTTTAGAGGATAATAGGATAAATGAGATTATTTCTTTACGCTTCATTAATTGGAAGCCTTATGTAAGTTTAAGTCTATACTCGTTTAGATATTACTCACATTGCAACACACTAGATATGTCTAGATTAATGTGAAGCATCTAATGGAGTATTACAATATCTTTAAAAGAAACGAGAAGCTATAATTTGAAGAAGAAGTGAGAATTAAAACCGGTTTATTACTCTAACTTTGAGATATTCAAAGATGACAAAATGTAATTTAGGGTATATCTTTATGTCAGCAGACAAAACCTATCTCATGGAGGAGTCATAATGCACTAATATTAACAACCTAAGTTATAACGACATAATATAGTCACTAAATGTTGTTGGAAATTTATCAGTGGACTCATAAGTTTATTAACTCCATATAATTAACGTTTTGAAGACTTAGTGTGATAAAGTCAGCTACCATGACTCCTTGAACAGTAACAGTTCAAGAGGTGTTGCATTAAATTTCGATACGCAATTAATTATTCGTTTATGAACGAATTGAGGAAACTAAGTTTTGTATCGAATACATTCATGATATGCTTAAGGATCCTATAACTGAAGGGCTATTACCCATAAGTCTTATTAAGAGAGCTCATAGACGGGTATTAATTAATGGTCGTGCGCAATTGCATATTGTACTATGAATGACTAAGTATTAGTTAATTTTCCTCATCAGTTTGATTTTGTATGTCTCTAAGAATATGTCAAGTCGACATAATGGCATATAGACGAATAAAGTTACAAATCAAACAAAGGGCTTATGCGTATTTTGATCATAACGATTAGGTTTTAAATTAAGGCTATAGTATGACTAATGGGGGTCCTGAGTCGCATAATGATTCAACGGCTGTATTTCTCTGCTATAGTACTTGTTTAAGGCTAAAATGAGTGTTAACTCCTGATCAGGCTTACCTAATACTCATAGTAAATGATTACTCGGCTAAGTGGGAGAATGTAAGATTAAATATTTTATATTATATTTAATCTAGTAGCCATTATAATCATTTACATTATATGGATCAAAATATATAACAATCCTATTATATAATTAGTTGGTAATTGTTGATGGGCCTAATTACCCTTATTAACTAATTAGGGTTTCCTCCTGGGTGCATATATAAGGAGAATAATGTGGAGGTTAAAGGGTTAGACAATTACACAAACCCTAATAACACATAACATCAATGTCGCCTTCTTCTCAATAACTGATTCCCTTGTCGGTTTCTCATAATCACCATCATTAGATTGCACCCTAAGGAAGAACCAGATCAAGCTGACAATCATGTCAAACCTTTTTGCTGCGTCTCCATCTGGATTCTCTGCTGGCCTGTGCTGATGCAATCAGGTATGTTTTCATGTTTTCCATTATATCTAAACAGAACTGATCAACAGCGGGTGATAATGGGTGTTTCAGTGGATGTATGTGAAAGAGTGGTGCATAGCGTTCAGATACATTTCCCATTTTTTATTGTAAATTTCAGAAAATCAAATTTTGGTTAATAACAGTTGAAAAGTCTTGGTGAAACAAAAACCAACAAGGTAGAATAATATTAGATTTTTAAATTTATTCTTCGAATCAGTTTGAATTTTTTATTAAAGTTTATTGTACATATGTAGTGTGTTTCTAGAAGATATTACACTTTATTTTTTAATTCAATCGACTTAGTATTTTGTGCTATCAATTCCTCTTTCCATAAATTTTGTGCTATCAATGGCATGACATTCCGTTTCTCTTGCCCATACACTTCTTCTCAAAATGGAAAAGCCGAAAGAAAAATTCGTTCAATCAATAACATTATGCGTACCATTCTTTCTCAATCCTCCACCCCTCACAATTTTTGGCCTCATGCCCTCGAGCATGCCACATACTTACTAAACATTCTACCTACCAAAGTACTAAACAACTCTACACCTACCTTCTCCCTATATAATCTACATCCTACTTACACTCATTTACGCACCTTTGGGTGCCTTTGTTACCCACTTATCCCCTCCTCTACTATTCATAAATTAGCGGATAGATCCACCCCCTGCGTTTTTCTTGGTCATCCATCTAACCATCGGGGATATAAATGCTACAACCTTAAAACCAAGCAAATAAATATTTCCCGAGATGTCATTTTTGACGAAAATATTTTTCCCTTCTCAACCATCTCAACACCCACCAAATCATATGATTTCTTAACCAGTGACTCTCACCCTCTCATGTGGCATTCATCACCCGAAAAACACGCCCACTGTTCACAATTCATCCACTACTATTTCGCCCCCTAGCCCAATTTCCTCGCCTGGCCCAACAACCCACTCGACTTCTGACCCATCACCACCTACTCAATCCCATTCCAGCCCAGCGCCATCTTCTGCTACTAGCCCAATTCAGAACCCGCGATCCACCACCGGCCCGCCTTCACCTCTCCTTTCTGGCCCAACCTTCTCTTATCCAATTCCACCACCTCCTTCAACCACCCTTCTCCAAACTGAACCTGTCCCCATTCCGCCTCCTGTCACTCCACAAAACACACGTACTATTCATACTCGATCAATGTCCGGAATTTCTAAACCAAAAGTTCACTTCAATCTCAATACTCTCACATCAAATACTATCTCTCCTCTTCCCAAAAACCCAACCGAAGCCCTTTCCAATTCGGACTGGAAGAGTGCCATGCTCGACGAATATCGAGCCCTTATTAATAACCGGACGTGGGTATTAGTTCCCAAACAACCCGATATGAACATTGTGCGGAGCATGTGGATTTTTAGACATAAGAAGAAGGCAGATGGAACTCTTGAAAGGTATAAAGCCCGCCTTGTATGTGATGGCCGTTCCCAACAAATTGGAGTCGATTGTGGGGAAACTTTTAGTCCCGTTGTGAAACCAACCACCATCCGAACGATGCTTTCTTTAGCTTTATCTAACTCGTGGCCGGTTCATCAACTTGATGTAAAGAACGCTTTTCTTCACGGCCATCTTAACGAGATTGTTTACATGCACCAACCCATGGGTTTCCGTGATCCCCAATATCCGAACCATGTTTGTCTTCTCAAGAAATCTCTATATGGTCTTAAACAGGCACCGCGAGCATGGTACCAACGCTTCGCCGATTATGTCTCGACTTTGGGTTTTAAGCACAGCCAATGTGACCACTCACTTTTCATTTTTAAAGATGGCACTCACATGGCTTTCATATTGCTATACGTGGATGACATTCTTCTAATCACTTCCTCAGATAGTTTACGGAACCGGTTTATGGCTCTCCTCTCTCAAGAATTCGCCATGAAAGACCTTGGTCCTCTTACCTGCTTTCTTGGCATAGCGGTTACAAGGAATGCAGATTCAATGTTTCTTTCTCAGGAAAAATATGCTCGTGAAATTCTCCAAAAAGCCGGCCTTTTAGAATGCAATCCAGCCGCTACGCCTGTAGATACTCAACAAAAATTGAGTAAAAACTCGGGCACTCCTTGGGACAACATCACAGAATATAGAAGTCTTGCGGGGGCACTTCAATACTTAACATTTACATGCCCCGATATTTCTTACGCCGTCCAACAAATTTGTTTACATATGCATTCCCCAATGACATCTCACATGAATGCTTTGAAACGAATCCTGCGGTACATAAAAGGTACCTTGAATTTCGGGTTACATCTTCACAAATGCTCACCTGCCTCCCTCGTTGCCTACACAGACGCCGACTGGGGCGGGTGCCCCGATACACGTCGATCTACCTCTGGCTACTGTGTTTACATGGGTAATAACCTCTTATCTTGGTCATCAAAGAGACAGCCGACTCTATCCCGCTCGAGTGCGGAAGCCGAATATCGCGGCGTTGCAAATGTTGTTTCGGAAGTTTGTTGGATCCGCAATCTTCTTCTCGAATTGCACAATGCTCCACAACATGCTACTTTGGTCAAATGTGATAATGTGAGTGCTATTTATTTGGCCGGAAACCCCGTACAACATCAACGAACAAAGCACATAGAAATGGACATTCATTTTGTTCGTGAAAAAATTGCCAAAGGTCAAATTCGAGTTATGCATGTTCCTTCGCGATATCAGATAGCGGACATCTTCACCAAAGGTTTACCTAAAGTTCTTTTTGACGACTTTCGTTCCAGTCTCAACATTCGGGAACCGTCCGTTTTGACTGCGGGGGAGTATTAGAATATTGTCATATTTATTAGAATATTGTCATATTCACACAAAGCATATTGGTATTTATTGTAAATAGCACAATATAGTGAGCTGCCGAGTATTTATTGTAGATAGGACATTTATGGTGGGTTGCCAAAAAGGAATCCACTTGTATTATTTATTGTAAACTTTTGGAGAAAGGGAAGGCACATGAGATTTTACCAAACTAACACTTAGTATATTATTTTTTAACAATTCATTATACTCTTTATGATTTTTAGTTAGCCCATTAATCTTTTAAATTTATTCTTCGAATCAGTTTGAATTTTTTAATCAGTTTGAATTTTTTAAAATTATTATTTGACGAATTAACGAGTTAAATTAGCTTATTTTTTCTGAACATATTACACTTTATTTTTTAATTCAATCGACTTAGTATATTATTTTTTAACAATTCATTATACTCTTTATGATTTTTAGTTAGCCCATTAATCTTTTTGTGCAAACCTTGCAAGTTGTCATCTAGATTTCTTTTTCTTTATTATTTTTTTGAACGACGACTTTCTTGTTAAGGCCATCGTACTTCTTAAATTAGAGAGTTTTGTTGCTCCACTATGGCTAGACTATGTTCTCTTAACCGGATCACGCTTGCTTCAGAGTTGCCTTGGGCATTCCCCCGGAAAACCACTTCTGGATGCCACGCACAAGAGCAGAACTATCTGACGTATAACACATTGTGGGACGAAAACCTGGGTAAGCTCAGGATTCGAACTGACAACCTCGCATAAGGTCTAGCTAAAATCCTTCGTTTCCTATTTAATAAAATTAATAAAAATAGATTCTAGAAAGCAAGAAATTGCTACTTCTGTTAACTAGCTAGCATTTCGTAATCTCGTGTTATTACTTATTAGTAACGACCACAACCAAAACAAATTGTCGCTTTTGTTTGTGTCTATAGCATTTTGTTTAAATGTATGGTATTACTTTTGGTATAATGATATACGACTATATAGTTATTATATCGTATCATTTCCAATATGAACTGCGTCACGTACAGTGACAAATCTAGCCTAAATATTTAGGGGTATCAAGAAAAAAAAGAATTTAAGATCAGGGGTATTTATAAAAAGAAAAAATTTACGCTACGTAGACGGAGTTAAAGGGTTGCCCCTGTTCACGTTAGTTTAAAATATTACCGCACCAACGAACGGGTCATGTTACTAGTTTGAAATATTAACAAACGATTACATCCACATTAGTTTCTTAAAGAATATTCACAAACAAAATTATTACTCTTAACTATTAGTATGGTATTATCATATGAATCATATCACATGCGAGTCGGCGTGGCGATATATTATGGGGAGAGAGAAAGGCATTTTTTAATTAAATAAAAGCGTAAAGTTTAAATGTTGATGAAAACTGTAAATTACAAAAGAACTTGGTATTTAAGAAACAACAAACAAAGCATAAGGGCCGAAAACGTACATTACAAGAGATGGGGAAAAATACGTAAAAAAACAAAACCACAAAAAATTAGTGCAAGGGGTAAAAACGTAAAGTTAAAAAGTTAATGAAAACTGTAAATTGCAAAAGAAGTTGGTATTTAAGAAATAACGCACAAAGCAAAAGGACCGAAAACGTAAATTAAGAAAAAAAAAACAAAGGTTGCTAGGAAAAGACAAAAAAAGAAAAAAAAATAAAAAAAATTCCTTACCGGCATAGCATATTTATAGTTTTTTTTTTTTTTTTTTTGAACGGCGATTGACTCCAACAGTCGAGAGGATCACACCCACATTGCATGGGTCCCTAGTCCCCCTCGGGCGAGGCATCCGAGGTTGACCATAGGCGCTCCACGAGAAAATTTTCAGCCGACAGCCACTTGACTGCCGTTGCAGCCTCCGCACTCAAGAGCCGGAGTAACCGCACTGTAATAGAAAACTCGTGTGCGGCTCAAGACTCGAACCCGGGCTATTACGCACTCAAGGCTCTTATCCATCATTGCCATGACCCCTCAACCAAGGTTGGGGTCATTTACCTCCAAATGCAACAGGTGGGGATCGAACCCGGGTCTCCAAGGAAACCCAAAGTTCTTTCCACCACTCCACTACAAGTGGGGGATTAGCATATTTATAGTTATATAATTACAAAAGTGGAATTGAGCCCTACGACTTTCTTCAAAAGTGGCATAGCATATTTATAGTTATATAATTACAAAAGTGGAATTGAGCCCTACGACTTTCTTCAAAAGTGGCAATATCCATAATCTCATATTTTGGAGATATTCTAACCTCATTTGGAGATATTCTAACCTCAAAAGTGGCAATATCCATAAGTCCATTTGTTGACGACGTCTTAATTATTTATATACATACACTTAACCTCATTTAGAGGATAGGTTTATAGAAGATCGAAAATGGATCACAATGAGATCAATCTTTCCAGGTATTAACTCCAATATTACTCCGGATCTTTTTATAATATTGCTATATATAATCAATATCAGGTATTTTAACTACCGCCGCGGCCACCACCACCACCGCTACCGCTTCCGCTTCCGCAATCCTGTTGCGTCGCTTCCGGTGCCAAGCTACTAGAAAAAGTGGATCTTTTTATAATATTGCTATATATAATGGACCACACCTTGACATCACCCCCACCAAAACCTCCACCACCACCACCATCCCACCCCACTGCGCCTCCGCCATCACCCACCATACCCGTATTGATCCGAACTCCCAAACCCGTTTTGATCTGAACTCATCTTGCTACAAACCCGTTTTAACATGCAACTCATTTTCATACAAACCCATATTGACCCGAATACGCATGACCCACCCAATTAGCCAGCCCTAGAAATGATCCGAACTCCTAAACCCGTTTAGATCTGGACTCATCTTGCTACAAACCCGTTTTAATACAAACTCATTTTCATGCAAACCCATATTGACCCGAACACACATGGCCCACCCAATTAGCCAGCCCTAGAAAAAAAAATGCTTAGTGTGGAGAACAATTGGGAGGTGGAGGAGAGAGTTGAGTTGAATGGGAGAGAGAGAGACAGTCAGATATTTTTGAAAATCTTCCGGATGAAAGCGATGAGAGTGTGGATACGTACGTAAAGTTGGTGAGACGCAGATAAATAAGAAATTTAACCTATTAAAAATATAGAAGAACGCACATGTTGTAGGTGGTGGGGCCAAAGGGTGGGGTTGGGTGATAAATTAAAAAAAAAAAAAAAACCTTTAAATATGTAAAAGGTGGTGATGATGAGGTAATGTTTTTAGGGGAATTTACCAAATTAGCCAAGAATAAACTTTGATAACCAAATTAGCCATTTGATGCCTCCTTGGAGCAGGGCATTACGGATTCAAATGTGCGGGATGCCTCTTTCAAGACCCCTCATGCCTCTTTAAATATGGAAGTGACACGTGTCTCAATGATTAGGTAGACTCCTCCAATGCCCCTCAGCAGACTCATTCAATGCCTCAGCAGACTCTTCCAATGCCCCTCAGCAGACTCTTCCAATGCCTCAGGTATGAGTTAAAATTTTATGTGGGACCTACCACCCACTTCATCTTCACCACCACCGCCACCACTACCACCGCCACCGCCACCGCCACTTCATCTTCAAGATCCTTCATGAGCTCCAACAGGGAAGATGCCTCTTTCAAAGGAAGACATGATGATCGATCTGTGTTCACCAAGTCAACAGGGGATAGAAAGAAATGAATCTGAAGGAAGGAAGATTAGTAGTATATTTTATGGTGGTGATGGTGGCGGCGGCGGCGGCGGCGGCGGCGGTGGTGGTGGTGGCGGTGGTGAAGATGAAGTGGGTGGTAGGTCCCACATAAAATTTTAACTCATGCCTGAGGCATTGGAAGAGTCTGTTGAGGGGCATTGGAAGAGTCTGCTGAGGCATTGGATGAGTCTGTTGAGGGGCATTGGAGGAGTCTACCTAATCATTGAGACACGTGTCACTTCCACATTGAAAGAGGCATCCCGCACATTTGAATCCGTGATGCCCTGCTCCAAGGAGGTATCAAATGGCTAATTTGGTGGTCAAAGTTTATTCTTGGCTAATTTGGTAATTTTCCCATGTTTTTATATGTTTTTGTGTTTTCTTATTGGTGGGTTTTTAATGTTTTTGAAGGGTAAGTGTTTTTCTGATGTGCCAGCTAACTGTACACGTTTTTAGGTGTTTTTAATAAGGGGCTGTTTGGTAGCCTCTGAATGGTCATTAAGAGGCTACCTCTTAATGGAACCATTAAGAATTTTACCAATGAGAATGTAGAAGAATGTGACATCTGATGATTTACCATTCAGAGGTTACCTCTTAACCATTCAGACTTGAGGTTACCTCTTATTCATTCAGAGGTTTTAAACCATTAAAAGGTAGCATCTGAATGGTCATTAAAACGCTACCAAACAGCCCTAAGTGTTATTATTGTGGATGCTCCAAGGAAAAATAAGATTTGTTTTCCTAGTGATTCAAAGTGGGCCCACACTATACGATAAGGATAAATCCATCCTGCATGAATTTTGCCCTAATTAACAATTGCTTTCACGTGACCATAGTTGATTAGTGGTATATGGTTATGCCCCGTTTCTCAACGAACCTCCCGGTTTGCTGGAGAGGGTGAGCCGGCCGGCGGGCGGCCGTTGTTAGCTAGAACTGCTGTAACATGCTTCTCCACCTCAAAAGGTTGAATATATATTAGGGTTTGAATTGTGTCATTAAGCCTCTTTAAAACTTTAGCTGCAGCTAACTTTAGGTCTAATTCTATCTTTTTTTTTTCCTACCATTAATTAAGTAGAAAGTGTTTCTCCTTGTGAACTTAAGTCTTATATTGCTTAAGATAAAAAATAGTCTTCTAGCATATATATCTTATCTAGGAATCTTTCTTACATGGGTTATATATTTTCTTTGGTGATTGTTTCAGGTCGTTGACAATGTATGGCATTTTCGTGGCGATTGTGGCACTCGTAGTGGCGGCGGTTGTTCAAATGGCTGAAGAAACCCGAGGAAACAAGATACGCATAGGAATATGCTTAGCAACATTACTCACGAATTATGTTGCGGCACTATGGGTTTTCTCTCAAGAATATGATCATAAAATCATGAAATTCGTCATATTTAAAATCATATTCATACTTACGGGAATATTTTCTCCATATTTAGCATTCTCCGTGTTGTTTCCAGAATGGTTTGCTTGGTATGGTTATATCATCATATGCATCATTGTGATGATGGTGGAAGGTCATAAAATCCTGAACCGCGTGCTCAATTGGCCTCGTCTAAACTTTGATTTCAACATGATGCGTTTGTTCTTCAGAGATCATGCATTGCCCCATTGAGTTCTGGTGTCATCCTGTACGTGTTGTTTGTTGTATTGGTTTTTTTGCAGTTATATAATATTTGAAGACTATTGTTGATGCCTAAATAAATAGCCTCACTGCTATTTTGTAATATGTAAGAAGTTGATATTTTATTATGTTTGATTACAATTGAATTTTATCAGGATTTTATTTTAAATTTCATATTTATAAAGCGAAATACACCTTTGTTGTTGTTATCAATGCATTAGAAATGGTTGAACTTGATTATGTTAACAAAATCTAGCTATTGGGGATTGGGGATTTTAACTTGACTTGGAATATTGGAGCTTTTGTGTTAATTAACTAGGTATTAGGTGGTATGAATGGATGGGAGATCATGAACTAGGTATTAGGCTTTCGCGCTTAATTTTTAATTTTTAAGTACATTTTCAGTGGTTGTTTGGGATTCCTTCTCAAAAAAGACTTATTAACTTATATAAGTCATAAGTGAGAAGTTAGAAATTCTGAATTCTCTCAACACACAAAACCCTCCAAAATAAGCTAACCCAAACACTAAAAAAAACAACTTAATTATTAACTTTTATAAGTCAATAAGTCATAAGTTGCTCCAAAATAAGCTAACCCAAACACCCCCTCAGTTGGTCTACGTTTTGATGTAAAAATTTATAAAACACCGTAGCAATGTGCGGGGCAATTTACTAGTATTAATTAGATAGGAAATTTAAAAAAAATAACTAGGAAATACTTTTAGAAAAGAAGTGAAAAAGTAAAAGAAAACTGCACGTGCCATTGGGTCCATTGCTATTACAATCATCACAACGGGCCTCAACACTTAACAAACATGCAACCATGCAGGAAGGTTAGTTGTTCACGTTATTTGTTCATAACGAAGGTTGTTTTTTTTCTTTTTCTTTTTACCAACATAGCCCGGCGGCCACCCGGGTAAACATAATGGCAAAATAACGGTTGTAGTTTGTTAGTAATGAAATACCTTAGAGAGCGCAGCAGGGAGATAAATCCGGTTAGAAATAGACTTGGAGCCAGGCAAATTATCGGGGCCGGATATCTCTTTAACGGGTTGTAACACTTTATGGCTTCTCCGTAATGACATGCAGCTGCAGAAGCAGAAACGGTGACACGTTTTCTTCCAAGCTATTAGAAGAAACAGAAATCTGAGTGTTTGGGGTACTTTTGTATATCGATCCAAAAGATAAGAAAGATGAAATTGGAGATTGTGTGTGAAATTGCACCCAAGAACACGTAGTTGGTATTGAGAATTTAAGGGAATTTGGGAGAAGATTGCGGACAGAAATGGAGGAAGGTGAGGTGGTGTCACACATTAACTAGTATTAAACAGAGACCAAACCTAATAGAAATATTAAACAAAGACCAACCCTAATTAATTGGAATTGACTGGTTAATTAAGTAGCTTATGATTTTGAATGATATTTTGTTCCTTTTGTTCAGGTAGCAAGTTTAAACATATTTTATTCTTATGAGTCAAATATTAATTATATCAACTTACATCAACAACAACAACAACAACCATACCCAGTAAATCCCATAAATAGCAACGCTACTTATAGGGTCTGGGGAGGGTGGGATGTAGACAGACCTTGCCTCTATCCCTAGGGATAGAGAGACTGCTTCCAGAGAGACCCTCGGCTCGAAAACGAACAACATACTAACACACCAAGTCAAAGAATATAGGAATAAAAAGTCACCAATACCAAGAAAGTGATCAGAGTGACACAATATAATGTAAATCATGTATAATAGCATACAACATCATTTGGGCATACACACAAGAAGGCAATCACCGGTAAAGTAACATAAAGAATAAGAAAAACCTACGTCCCTTAAATACACCTAAGACCTTACTGTAATATCCTCTAAAAGTCCTTAACCCTAATCCTACGCCTCCACGAAGTCCTATCTTGGACCATGTCCTCAGAAAGATGTAACTCTAGTAAATCACGCCTAATCTGCTCATCCCATGTCAGTTTGGGTCTGCCTCTTCCTCTCCTCCCCTCCACAGTAAGAGTTTCCACTACTCTAACTGGTGCTGTCGTTTGCCTCCGCTTCACATGCCCAAACCATCTCAATCTCCCCTCCTTAATCTTATCCGATATGCTAGCCACTCCTAATCTCTCCCTAAAAACCTCATTTCTTATCCGATCTAACCTCGTGTGTCCACACATCCACCTCAGCATCCTCATCTCTGCTACATCCATCATGCGCGCTTGTGTCTTCTTGATAGCCCAACAGTCTGTTCCATATAGCATAGCGGGCCTAACTGCTACCCTGTAAAATTTTCCCTTTAGTTTAGTTGGGAACCTCCTATCGCACAATACCCCACTGGCTGCCCTCCATCTACACCAGCCAGCCTGTATGCGATGGGTTACATCACTATCTATGTCACCATCTCTTTGTACAAACGAGCCCAAATACTTAAATCTAGTTACCTGCGGAACCAATTGATCCTCGATGGTGATTTGGTTGCCGTCGTCATTGGCCACACCGCTGAAATCACAATGTAGGTACTCAGTCTTTGATCGACTAATCCTTAGGCCCTTGCCCTCTAAAGCTACTCGCCACTCCTCTACTCTCGCGTTCAGGCACTGTTTAGTCTCTGCAATCAACACAATATCGTCTGCAAAAAGCATGCACCACGGGACTGTCTCCTGAATTAACTTGGACAACTCATCCAAGACAACCGCAAAAAGAAAAGGGCTCAACGCAGACCCTTGGTGGAGTCCTACCTCCACGGGAAAGAAGTTTGTATCCCCTACAGGCGCGCGGACACTAGTTTTCGTTCTATCGTATGTATCCTTAATTATGTCTATATACTTCCCAGGTAGCCCTCGACCCTCCAAACTATCCCAAATCAGTTGCCGTGGGACAGTGTCATATGCCTTTTCAAGGTCGATAAACACCATATGTAAATCTTGCTTCTTCGCTCTATATTTTTCCATCAATCTCCTTAGAATATGTATCGCTTCTGTAGTTGACCTCCCTTTCATGAATCCAAATTGGTTTACCGAAACCTGAGTTTCTTTTCTAATTCTAGTTTCAATTACCCTCTCCCAGAGCTTCATAGTGTGACTTAGCAGTTTGATTCCTCTGTAGTTCCCACAACATTGAACGTCTCCTTTATTCTTATATAAAGGCACCACGACACTACTCCTCCACTGATCTGGCATTTTTCCAGTCTTGAAGATACAATTGAACAAAAGTGTTAACCATTGGACTCCTTCTTCCCCCAAACACTTCCACACCTCAATCGGTATGTTGTCCAAACCCACTGCCTTGCCTCTTCCCATCTTCCTAAGTGTCATCCTCACCTCTTCATGTGTGATCCTCCTGCAGTAGCAATTATTTTGTTGTCGCCTTTGAGTCCTGGGATTGCTGTTATCTTGTTGGTATGCCCTACCGTCGTTGAAAAGATTATGGAAATAGGTTCGCCATCTCAACTTAATGTCATGTGTCTTGACTAAAACACGTCCATCCTCACCTTTAATAAACTTTACTACTCCTAGATCTTGTCTTCTTCGCTCCCTAGCTTTGGAAATCTTGAACATATCATGCTCCCCCTCTCTCGTTTCCAAACGTTCATACATTTGTTTATAGGCTGTGTTTTTTGCCTCAGTCACCGCCTTTTTTGCTTCCCTTTTTGCCTTTTTGTATATCTCCCTCACCCTCAGCCGCTCCTCCTCATCTGTGCACCTCAAAAGATCTCTAAAACTCTGTTGCTTATCCTTTATTTTGGTATGCACGGCTTCATTCCACCACCAGGACTCCTTATGTCCATTAGTCTTTCCTGTTGTGACCCCTAGCGTCTCATTCGCCACTGTAGTGATCGTAGTCGCCATAGCCTCCCATAACCGGTTTGCGTCGTCACTTAGTTGCATCGATGTCATCGAGTTAATTTTATCTCTAAACATCATAATTTTTTCTCCCTTCAAGTTTCCCCAACGGATCCTAGGTCGGGTTTTCCTCTCCCCCTCGGTTAGCCTTACTTTTAGGGCTATGTCTGCTACTAGCAAATGGTGTTGAGTCGCTGCCGTCTCCCTTGGTATAACTTTGCAGTCAATCCACCTCTGTCGATCTTCCTGCCTCATCAAAAGATAGTCGATTTGCGTGTTACGTCCTCCGCTACTAAAAGTGATCAAATGAGAATCCCTCTTCCTAAAGAACGAGTTCATAATACCTAGGCTGTGAGCTGCCGCAAAGTCTAGAAGGTCTCTACCAGGTTCATTCCTATCGCCAAAACCAAAACCTCCATGTACCAACTCAAAGCCATCACTATCCTTACCAATGTGCCCATTAAAATCTCCTCCTATAAAAATTTTTTCCTCCCTAGGTATGGCCCTTACCACTACATCTAGACAATCCCAGAACTCTCTTTTCTCTTGATCTCCTAGTCCCACTTGCGGTGCATAGGCGCATACCACTGTCACTACTTGCTCACCTAATACTAACCTTAACACCATAATTCTATCGTTGTGTCGTGTCACCTCAATTACATTCTTATGCAATTCTATAGACACCAAAAAACCTACTCCGTTCTTAGTCCCATCAGACCCGGAATACAACAACTTATACCCATTGCGCTCTTCTGCTCTATGTCCTTTCCACCTAGTCTCCTGAAGGCACGCTATCTGTACCCTACGTCTTTTAAGCGCGTCTATCACTTCCAACAATTTACTACTAAGAGTTCCTACGTTCCAAGACGCCACACGTAAACTACACCCTCTAACTTTACCCTTACCTGCACCTCTCGTCCTTGGACATGATCTCAAGTAAAAGTCATGGCTTCTATTGTCTATGATTACAACTAACAACTAACCACAAGGTAACAAACAATGGGCAACACAAAGTACACAAACGGCAAAGCTATACAAATGCGCAACAACAAGCATACAATGATAATAATTAGCCTGTAACGCACACTATCAATCCGTCGTCACTACTAAAAGGCAACACGTAACACACAATGAGTACCGGGAAGCATGAACGGACCCACAAAATGTATTCTAAAATATGTTATTGTTATTATTATTAATAATATTATATACGTGTATAAATATTTTTATATGTGCTAAACAAAGACCTTTTATTTTACTAAAATAAAAGTACTAAACTAAATTAAAATAATTATATAATATTATAGACGTATGCATTTTTTAAATTTAAATTCAAAGAGTGTTATATAATAGAAAACTTATATTACATGTATATAATATATCGTAAACGTAAATATATATAGAGATAGAGATATTACTTAATTACTTAATTGAAAAGTTGGATAAAAAACCTGGTATAGTCTGTAAACTTCAGCCCCGCCGGATCAAAAGTATATTGGCCGTAGAGTCAGACTTGCCGGAGATGTACCTACAACCAATTCGCCGGAAGTTCTACCAACTCCTGACCGACACCTTTTGACACCAGCCAACTGGAACCTGAAAATGTCGCCAATTTGTCGGAAGTCCTACCAGAACCTGACCAACACCTTTTATTTTCGCCGGAACGGAAACAAGATCACCGGAAAAAGATTGCACCAGCTAATCGAAAAGGGAACCAAAAAAGATCTGAACTAAAATTCAAAATTTTGCAGGAATCGTAGTGGTAGAAATGATCGGCACTAGTTCGTAACGTTCCCCGGGTCTCACGTCGGGTCAAGACAGAAAAAGCCAGAAACGGAGAGACAAACGGAACCGGGTGTGTACAACTCACCGGAATTAGTACCAGAGAAGTGAAGAAACTGACCTTGTTGAGTGTGTACCTGCAAAATAGAGCAACACTGAAGCTATCGGCCGGCGAAACAAGGAGTTTGCCGGTGTAAAGTGAACGTTGCTATGTGTACGGAAGAGGAGTCGTACGGAGAGATATAGTGGAATAATATATATCAACTTACATAACATTTGATATACCATCAAATCCATTGAGGCCTTGTTTTCGTTATATAGAGTAAACTATATATAATATACTAGGTTATAACCCCGTGTATTACACGAGTTGAATAAATAAATTTTATATACTAAATAATAAAACAATATATCTTTAAAAACCTTCTTTATTGCACGAGTTGAATAAATATAATTTTATATATTAAATAATAAAAAGTTATATCTATAAGAATAATATTGTACATGTTGAATAAATGTAATTTTATATACCAAATAAAAAAGTTATATCTTTAAAACCACGTGTATTACACGAGTTGAATAAATGTAATATTGTTTACCAAATAATAAAATAATACATCTTTAAAAAACCTCATTTATTACACGGTTTGAATAAATGTAATTTTCTGTACTAAATAATAAAAAATACATATCTTTAAAAAACCTCGTATAGTGTACGAATTGAATAAATCTAATTTTATACATCAAATAATAAAATTACGATTTTGGCCCCCGTGGTTATATCACTTTTACCCTTTTAGTCAAAAAAGATTTTTTTTAACATCTAAGCCTCTAACGCCTTTTTTTCTAACCTTTTTGGCCCCTAACGTCTTTTTTTAACCCTTTTGGCCCCTAACATTTAATGGATGAGGTTAGTGTTAGAGGCCAAAAGGGTTAGAAAAGAAGACGTTGAGGGCTCAGATGTTAAAAAAAATTTGGGCTAAAAGGGTAAAAGTGATATAACCACAGGGGCCAAAATCGTAATTTTCTCTAAATAATATTATAAATGAGAAGAAGATTAAACTAAATAATAATTATTCATAAGATATTAAACTAAATAATATTTAATAGGAGTGTTATCTATAATTAATTAGAAAAAATTAAATTAAAATAATAATTATCTATAAGAGATGCCCTAATATGATGACAAGTGTCCCCAAAGTGGTTTAACCCTTTTGGCCCCTAACATTTAATGGATTGGGTTAGTGTTAGGGGCCAAAACGGTTAGAAAAGAAGATGTTGAGGGCTCAGATATTAAAAAAAAAATTGGGCTAAAAGGGTAAAAGTGATATAACCACAGGGGCTAAAATCGTAATTTTATCTAAATAATATTATAAATGAGAAGAAGATTAAACTAAATAATAATTATCTATAAGATATTAAACTAAATAATATTTAATAGGAGTGTTATCTATAATTAATTAGAAAAAATTAAATTAAAATAATAATATCTATAAGAGATGCCCTAATATGATGACAAGTGTCCCAAAATGGTTTATTTTATTATATAACTAGCTTACAACCCCGTGTATTACACGGGTTGAATGACGAAAAATGTAAATTATAAAATTGTATATAATCCTTATTAATGAAATAACTAATTTAGATAAATTAGTAAAACAAAAGAACAGTTATATTTTCGTTACTTGTATATGTGATTTGATACTTTATTAGTAACTATTGCTTATGTCCAAATAATATATTTTATTTTAACAAATATATATGGTTAGGTTAAAACGAAAAACTTTTACGAATTGTGAAAACTTGGAGAACTCAACCTTACAAATTTGATTTTTGTTACGGAGGGTGTGAATGAGCGGTTAGAGACTCAAGATGTTAAACTTTTGGATTTTGGATTCAAGTGGTTAAAACCACTAAAATAAAGGGACTCAAAAAGTAATTTACTATTAATTAAATTTGAAATTATATGTTTAATCTCTAACTATATTAAATAATATTATACTTATTATATTTTTGATACATTTATATTTGTTATAGATAATTATTAATTAAATTTGAATTTAGATGTTTATCTCTAACTATATTAATTAATATTATATTATATTTTGTGTATAAAATTAATATGTAATACTATTATTAAAAGGGAGGAGTCACCAGATAGTGACATGTGTACAAAAAGATTTTCATTTATTAGTATAGAAAGATATAGATACACACTAGTTATTCCTTTAATTTTAGATTTCATCCTTAAAAAATAAATAAATAACAGGATTTGACATATAATCGCAACAAACAAAATATATTATATAAAGACCAAACCTAATTATATAGAAATTGACATTTTATTCTTATGAGTCCTACGTCCACCCCAAATCAACAATATCGAGCAACAAACAAAATATATTAAATAAAGACCAAACCTAATTGTATAGACACATTTTATTCTTATTTTTGGCCCCAATGGATCTTTGATCTCTAAACAATTGAGCAACAAACAAAATATATTAAATAAAGACCAAACCTAATTGTATAGAAGTTGACATTTTATTCTTATTGTTGGTCCTAATGGATCTTTGATCTCTAGACAATCGAATAACTTGAATATATAAACTGAGAATTTGTATACAATATAATACAATTGTTGAGAGTGATTTACAAATGAGAAATCTATTCCTATTTATAGTTTCTAAAGGGTGCGATTTAATAGACGTGTCCTTTCACAAACGGGTGCGTCTCTTGAATATGTGGATGTAATTAAACATGAAGGGGTGTGTCCTTTGATTGAAAAGTCATGTCCCTTGAATCCTTGTGGCTGAAATCGAATGGATGTGTCTCCCAAGGGATTTCGCCACCCTTGGGATGGTGGTTACCAACTTCTGTCTTGTCACAAATAGCCCCTCAACTTTGTAACCGCCAATCTTTATACTAATTACCATATAACCCTTGAAATTAAGGATGTGTAGGGATTATAACTTTCATTCACCCCCTAATCACGAACATCCTTGAGTTGTTGTAGATCTTGAACTCCGAGTAGCTTTATCTTCCTGAATCTTCTCAGTATCCAACACTTCACATGTATCTTCTTATTTACGAACCTTGTTTCACTCGAACTCGCTTCACACTTGTCTTGACCACACTTGATTTGTATCACACGAACCTTTTCTTGTGTAGTTGTCTCAACACGAACTCCACTCGGTCTTGATTAATTTGCCCACCATCATATCACATGAATTAAATCCATCTCACAAAGATTTTAAACAATCTAACTCACTCAGATTTGTCTTGCAGTTGTATCACACAACAATTCTTTCTTCTGACCCAGTCACAGGATTACTTGTTTCGTTCACGCGCGTGCCTTCTTTTAGTCTATCACAGATTTAATCTCGTCATCACGGTTGTCTCTCACAATGTGTCACGGCCCCAGCCCCGGTTTGACCCGGTCTAGAGCCGCGGGACAGGAACCTGTGGTATTTAATTGAGGCGACAGCGGAAGATTTTAACAGAATCTTTTAAAAACTTGAAATGCCCAATTAATTTATTTCATAATTCGGGATAAACCCCGTAATTTACAATAGAGGAATTTTACTAGGAAATTCCCTGATTTATTAAAACATGTTTATTCATTTTAACTGAGCCTCCTCTTCAAGCTTGTTAGTGCTCCGTAGCACGTTTTCCTTGATTTACAGCAGGTCGCCTGAAACATGTTTTAAAAAATATTTTTGTCAGCGGGGAAATACTGGTGAATCATTCATTTTGACAAAATGACACATAGTTATAAATTACAGCATAAGAGCGATTACAATGGCTTCTATCTTATTTTTATCTGGCGCCGTGTCACCTGGTGACGATGGTCATACCACTATTGGGTCCCACCCCAAGTAGTGACGTTTATCACTGTTAGGATTTATTAGCCTAACCGTGAGAAATTAGTAATGTGCACAATACCCCACTAGCCAGTGATTAAGATAACCACGACTTAATCCCTGTAATTATAACATTTGAAAATAGAGTATTGTAAAACATTTGATAAAAAGAGAATGACTCACATTGCAGATTTATACGGGCAGAGTTTAGCCTACTGATAAGCCTGATAACCTAATTTAAACAACAATGCATACGAACGTAGGTCAGTAACTAATACAGCATTTACGATAACTCACGAGATTAAACCCTCACGACGAATGACAAAGTACAATACTTAAACATCCATCGAATTCACGACGAATGACAAAGTATAAACCCAATTTGAGCAGCACTTAAACATTCATTGGATAGTTTCAATCGATCGGACATTTAATCGTAGCAGCGATCGAGTTAATACCCGGTATCGTAGCAGCGCCTCGCTATATTAATTGTAATTTCGACTTTGGAGCAGTGAGAATTCGTTTTTGAACTTTGATTTCGACACAGAATGAAAGCAACTGATCCAAGCTATTTATAGGTGAAACTTAGGTCTCACGCGGCCCGCGTGAGCCTCCTCCCAATCTTTACGCGGCCCGCGTGGAGGTCTATTTCCTAGACTAGGGCTAGCGTGTCACGCTTAGGCTCGACACGTGTGTGACGCGTGGCCCGGCATGCTTATCCGGTCAATCCACACTTTGACGCGGCCCACGTAAGGCTAAGCTAACCCTTACGCGGCCCGCCTGAAACCCACAAATTTTGATTTCTTAGTTTTTCCTGCACAGTGGTGTTTCAGGGGTCCGGGTTTTCAATTCCGGGTTATTTTGGGACAATTTTGAGAGTCCTTACATCCTCCCCACCTTATTTAAAAATCTCGTCCTTGAGATTCATTGAAATAAGTGAGGATACTTTCGCTTCATTTCTGATTCCAGCTCCCAAGTGTATTCGGGTCCTCGTTTCGAATCCCACTTGACTTTGACTAGTACCAATCGCTTGTGCTTGAGAAACTTGATCTTTCTGTCTTCTATTTGAAGCGGTTTCTCTACGAATTTAACTTTTCATTTACCTCTATATCCCGAAGGGGTACTACCAGTGATTCGTCTGATAGACATTTCTTGAGATTGGATACATGAAATACGTCATGCACTCCAGCTAACACTTCTGGTAGTTGTAAACGATAGGCAACTGGTCCTATACATTGGATCACTGAAAATGGTCCTACGTATCGTGGACTTAGCTTTCCTTTCTTACCGAACCGAACTACTCCTTTCCAAGGAGAAACTTTCAAGAGTACCCTGTCTCAAACTTGGAACTCTAGTGGTTTGCGTCGATTGTCGGCATAACTTGTACAATTTCAGGACCTGACAATTGACTTTCTCTTATTTCTGCCCAGTAAACTGGAGTTATACACTTTCGTCTATACAGTGCTTCGAATGGGGCAGCTTCAATGCTTGCATGATAACTATTGTTATATGAGAATTCAATTAAAGGTAGGTGATCGTCCCAGTTTCCACCAAAATCTATCACACATGCTCGGAGCATGTCTTCCAGGGTTTGTATCATCCTTTCACTTTGTCCGTCTGTTTGAGGATGATATGCCGTACTTAAATTTAGTCGGGTTCCCATTGCTTCCTGGAAACTTGTCCAGAAATGGGAAGTGAAACGACTATCCCTATCTGATACAATGGAGAGTGGAACTCCATGTAAGGATACTACTTCGTCTACATACAACTTGGCTAACCTTTCCATACTAAAGGTTTCTTTCATGGGTAGAAAATGAGCTAATTTGGTTAATCGATCCACAATCACCCAAATTGCATCATTCCCTTTTCTGGTTTTAGGTAGCTTAGTAACAAAGTCCATTGTTATGAGCTCCCATTTCCATACAGGCATTTCTAATTGTTGAAGTAGACCCGAAGGTTTCTGGTGTTCTGCCTTAACTTGTGAACAAGTAAGACACTTAGAAACATATCTAGCGATGTCCTTTTTCATTCCTATCCACCATAAATTATTTCTTAAATCTTGGTACATTTTATTGTTACCAAGATGCATGGTATACCTAGATTTATGAGCTTCTTCTAAAATCTTTTCTCTTAATTTTCCTTGTTTAGGTACCCAAATCCTTTTCTTATGGAATCTCCAGATTCCATCACTTCCTTGTTCTAATTCCTTTATTCGTCCTTTCATTCCTTCAGCATCGTCCTTGATTGCTGTTTCCTGGACATCCTTTAGTTGTTCCATTAAATCTAATTGTAGATTTAATCTAAGAGCACGAATTCGTCTTTGTTTCTCATGATACTTACGACTTAAGGCATCTGCAACTACATTTGCCTTTCCTTCGTGATATTGAATATCACAGTCGTAGTCGCTTAGTATTTCCATCCATCTCATCTGCCTCATGTTTAATTCTTTTTGCCCAAATATGTACCTTAAACTTTTATGATCTGTATAGACAGTAAACTTACTTCCATACAGATAATGTCTCCAAATCTTAAGGGCAAAAATTATGGCTCATAGTTCTAAGTCATGAGTCGTATAGTTTTCCTCGTGCTTTTTCAATTGCCTTGATGCATACGCAATTGCCTTCTTGCGTTGCATTAGCACACATCCTAATCCTAGTTTTGAAGCATCACAGTATACTTCAAAATCTTTAGTCCCTTCTGGCAAGGCTAGGATTGGGGCATTTGTTAACTTTTGCTTTAAAATCCTAAAGGCCTCTTCTTGCCTCGGTCCCCATTCAAACTTAACTGCTTTATAGGTTAGCTTAGTTAATGGCACCGCTATTTTAGAAAAATCCTTAATAAAGCGCCTATAGTATCCAGCTAATCCTAAAAAGATTCTAATTTCCATAGCTGATTATGGAACTTTCCATTTGGTGATTGCTTCAATTTTGGAGGGATCCACGTGAATACCTTCATGATTCACCATGTGTCCTAAAAATTGCACTTCCTGTAGCCAAAATTCACACTTCGAGAATTTGGCGTAAAGCTTTTCTTTTCTTAACAAAGTTAAGAGTGCATGCAAGTGCTCACAATGTTCCTCCTGACTTTTGGAATAAATAAGTATATCGTCGATGAAGACAATTACAAAGTTATCCAAATATGGTTTATAGATCCGATTCATCATGTCCATGAATGCCGCAGGTGCATTTGTTAGTCCGAAGGGCATGACTGTAAACTCATAATGACCATACCTAGTTCTAAAAGCAGTTTTAGGTATGTCTTCTTCTTGTACCTTTAATTGATGATATCCGGAGCGCAAGTCGATCTTAGAAAAGTATATAGCTCCTTGAAGTTGATCAAAAAGATCATCAATCCTAGGTAATGGGTATCGATTCTTAATGGTAACCTTATTTAATTCCCTGTAATCGATACACATTCGCATTGAACCGTCCTTTTTCTTTACGAACAACTCTGGTGCTCCCCAAGGGGATGAACTAGGTTGTATGAATCCTTTACTTAACAATTCATCTAACTGTTTCTTTAGTTCTAGCATTTCTGTTGGTGCTAACCGATAAGGTGCCTTGGCTATCGGTGTAGTTCCAGGGATTAGATGAATCCTAAATTCTACTTCCCTGTCTGGTGGTAATCCCGGGAGTTCTTCTGGGAATACATCTGAGTATTCTGAGACTACTGGAATTTCCTTAAGTTCCTTATTTTTCGTGTTAATGATTACTGAAATCATATACACTACTTCTTGTTTTCTTGAATAACTGGCCAACTTCATTACTGAAATGAATATCAGTGGCTTTCGTGGTTTATCTCCTGTAATTGAAATTACCTCTCCTGTAGGTGTATATATTTCTATGGCATTTTTATCACAAAGGATTCGAGCATGGTTGGCTACTAACCAATCCATTCCTAACACGACATCGAATCCAGCTAAATTCATAGGTAACAGGTTTGCAGAAAATTTATGACCTAAGAGTTCTATTTTTCCTTCTTGCAAAACCTTATCTATGTTAACAGAATTTCCATCTGCTGTTTCAACTGTAAAAATCTGCCTAAGGTTGGTTAAGGGTAAATTAAGAGCTTGGCAGAATGAAGTATTTATAAAACTTTGGTTTGCACCAGAGTCAAATAATACTTTTGCATAAACGTCGTGAACTAGGAACGTACCAGCTATCACGTCAGAGATTAGCTCGGCTTCCTGAGTAGTTAACTGGAAGGCTCTCGCGTTCTTCTTGGTAGTTCCTTCTGCAGGTTTGGCTTTGTTATCGGCTGGTTTGATCAATTTCGGGTAATCTGGCCTGAAATGTCCAGCTTCTCCACAGTTGTAGCAAACTGTTGCTTTCTTCTTTCTGCAATCTTCTTCTTGATGCCCTGGGATTTTGCAAAAATTGCAATACCCTTTGCATCTTCCAAAATGCTTTCTTTTGCAGGCATTGCAAAATGGAACAGTGGAAGATTGCCCAGTTCCCTTTTTCCTGAAATTACTACGGTTACCCACACGGAACCCTTGGGTAATCTTTTGGGCTACTTCCTTTTTCCGGTTTTCTTCACTTGTGCGTACCAGCTCGTCAGTTAGGGTGTTAGCTAATTCTACCGCATCGTCAATAGTGCGAGGTCTCGCAGCTTTAACGATATTACGGATTTCGCCAATCAATCCTCAAATATAGCGGGAAATAAGTACCGGTTCTGGCGAAGCCAGCGTTGGTACCACTCTCGCATACTCGAAGAATGTCGAAGTATACCCTCGACAATCTACACCCATCATCCGATGGTTCAGGAACTTATTCGCCATTTGTTCCTTTTCATATTCGGGACAGAATTTTCTTTCCATCAGCTGCTTAAATTCTTCCCAACTCATGGCATAGGTCATATTTCTTCCTTTGGCTTGAAGTACCGTATTCCACCATTCTAGCGCCCCTTCTTTAAAAAGATGCGACGCATAATGACCTTATCTTCCTCAGCACATTTACTTATCATAATTAATGCTTTGGTTTTCTCCAACCAACGCAGTGCCGCAGTCGCCCTTTCATTGCCTGCAAATTCAGCTGGTTTACAAGCGAGAAATTCTTTATAAGTGCAACCAGGCGTTGCAGCTTTCATTTTCTTGGGGAGTGGGGCCTGCCGTGGTTCATTATCGTGATTAGTATGATTGCCGCATCCGTTTACACTATTACTGAAGTTATCTTCTTGAGTACATTTACTAGGAATAATTTGTTGAGGTTCAACAGGTTTCTGGGCAGCAGCAAGGATTGCTGGAATAGCATTGGCTATTCCTTGAGCAACGATATTCTCGATATCTTGCTAGCCATAAATTGATCTCCTTGATTTTTCTCTGATCGGTTAACTTCGTTAACTGGTTCATTACTAGCGTGTTCCATCTGGTAATTAATATATATATATATATATATATATTATTTAACATAGAATAAATAACAGTTATATGCAAAACAATCACATAATTTCACAACACATGTATAGCCAAAATTTTCGATTTCTTAACTTCCATTTTTATATATTATATTATGCATCCGTACACACTGGTTATTTTACACAAGTTTTATTTTATTTTTATTTTTATTTTTTTTTTCGTTATTTTACAAGATTATATTTTACTACTATTATTATTATACAATCACAGTTTCCCAACCACACTATCTCTTGTCAGCTGTCCCTTAGAAACGACGTTCCCTCTCGTCGTACTTCCAGGAGATATGTTCTCCCACCTCCCGGATTCTATTCCCTGCATTCACCAGTTCCTCGCCAAGGTGGCGGAGTTCAGCTAAATTTTCATTACTCATTGGTGGGTTTGGTATAGGTTCTGGGTCGAACTGAGGGAAAAAGGTATAAGGGTTATTGAGGAGATTTTGAAACTTCCAGTCGTTAGTCCACCACTCGTCCATTTCTCCTAAAGGTTGGGTATGGATCAAAGGTTCTGGGATGGCTGGTTCCAAATTTATTGGAAGTTGGGTTTCGGCAGGATAAGGAAAGAGGTTATTATTGATAGGCCTGAGAATATCACAGCTTGCCAATACGCGATCCAATTCCTCCTATAATGGCAACTCCTCGACTTGCTTAGAACTTTCCCCAATTTCCATTTCTACTTGCCTAGCATTTTCCTCAATCTCGATCCCTTTTCCTTTATCAATGGGATTTTCTATTTTGGGAACTTTCCTAGTTGCTGGTTTCCTCCTGCGTACACGCCTCCAGCCTACAAATCTTCTCCTTTTCTTGGGTTTTGGTTTCTCCGGAGGTGGAGCTCGAAATTCCATAGGTTCCTCCACATAAGGTAAGTAACCAGTAAAGTCTCTGGAAACTTCTACTTTCACGGGATAAAGATTGAGATTCTGAAGGGCTTCAGATAACTCATTCATGCTGTTTAGCATATATGCAAAATGCAAACAAAATGCTGAGTTAAAATAAAAAAAAATTCACAAATAAACATTCAAGTATTATTGCATCCCGTGTGACTAATTTAATACAAAGGACAACTGAAAATTAAAACATACTAGGGTTTATTGTAAACTTATAGAGTTTCTGGCTTGTAGATGATATGGGTGCTAATACTGGGTCAGGGTATTTAAAATTTTGCATTTACTGCTACAGTGGCTAACATATAGAGATCTGCCCACTTTTCATCTAATTCATCTTCCCATGGTGGGTTACTGCCTATTTCTTGTGTCTCCTTAGGCATCCTTACTTCTTTTGGTTGTGGCTTCTTTATTTTCTCTTGACTTTTCCTAATAATCCAACTTCTTTTATTAGGAGAAAGTGGTTTCTCATACTGTGCCTTACGGACAAATATTCCTTCCTCAGTATCTGTTGGGTATTTTGAGGATGAAGTTCCTTTTTCTTTTGGTGAACTATCTAATTTATGATAGATGTCCGAAAGTCTTTGCTTACCCATACTGTAAACAAATATTCAAATAATAAAACACGTAATCACCAAATGGCAATCAGTAAAAATTAAGTATTTTCTTAAATACATAATTGGCTTACATCAGTGGCTCTGATACCACCTTTTCCTGTCACGGCCCCAGCCCCGGTTTGACCCGGTCTAGAGCCGCGGGACAGGAACCCGTGGTATTTAATTGATGTGACAGCGGAAGATTTTAACAGAATCTTTTAAAAACTTGAAATGCCCGATTATTTTATTTCATAATTCGGGATAAACCCCGTAATTTACAATAGAGGAATTTTACTAGGCAATTCCCTGATTTATTAAAACATGATTATTCATTTTAACTGAGCCACCTCTTCAAGCTTGTTAGTGCTCCGTAGCACGTTTTCCTTGATTTACAGCAGGTCGCCTGAAACATGTTTTAAAAAATGTTTTTGTCAGCGGGGAAATACTGGTGAATCATTCATTTTGACAAAATGACACATAGTTATAAATTACAGCATAAGAGCGATTACAATGGCTTCTATCTTATTTTTATCTGGCGCCGTGTCACCTGGTGACGACGGTCATACCACTATTGGGTCCCACCCCAAGTAGTGACGTTTATCACTATTAGGATTTATTAGCCTAACTGTGAGAAATTAGTAATGTGCACAATACCCCACTAGCCAGTGATTAAGATAACCACGACTTAATCCCTGTAATTATAACATTTGAAAATGGAGTATTGTAAAACATTTGATAAAAAGAGAATAACTCACATTGCAGATTTATACGGGCAGAGTTTAGCCTACTGATAAGCCTGGTAACCTAATTTAAACAACAATGCATACGAACGTAGGTCAGTAACTAATACAGCATTTAGGATAACTCATGAGATTAAACCCTCACGACGAATGACAAAGTATAAACCCAATTTGAGCAGCACTTAAACATTCATTGGATAGTTTCAATCGATCGGACATTGAATCCTAGCAGCGATCGAGTTAATACCCGGTATTGTAGCAGCGCCTCGCTATATTAATTGTAATTTCGACTTTGGAGCAGTGAGAATTCATTTTTGAACTTTGATTTCGACATAGAATGAAAGCTCCTGATCCAAGCTATTTATAGGTGAAACTTAGGTCTCACGGGGCCCGCGTGAGCCTCCTCCCAATCTTTACGCGGCCCGCGTGAAGGTCTATTTCCTAGACTAGGGCTAGCGTATCACGCTTAGGCTCGACGCGTGGCCCGACATGCTTATCCGGTCAATCCACACTTTGACGTGGCCCGCGTAAGGCTAAGCTAACCCTTACGCGGCCCGCCTGAAACCCACAAATTTTGATTTCTTAGTTTTTCCTGCACAGTGGTGTTTCAGGGGTCCGGGTTTTCACTTCTGGGTTATTTTGGGACAATTTTGATAGTCCTTACACAATGGGTTCTTTTATCATTGACTGCTTCCCTCACGGATTCTTCACCTTTTCCTGATCTAGTCACTGAACTGTTTTATTGTACCTTTCACAGGTTATCTCCGCATCACATGATTCTTCTTTCCTTCGACTCCTCACAAATCGACTACACTTTTCCACACGGTTTCGAATCACACAAACGTTTTTGATGTCTCACCAATAGTATTCATTGTTTCAATAACTTCAACGTTTTCAGCATTCACTGCACTTTATTTTTCTACACTCACTGCAACATTTTTTCTTCTTGTTTCCTACATTCACTGCATCACTTTTCACTATCCTGCATCCGCTGCATCATCGTGTTTCTTTGCATTCACTGCATCTTCGAGCCTTCACTTGGTAATTCTAGATTCTTCGAACACACTTCGAATCACTCGAATGATTCCGTCTTTACTCGCTTCTTCTTCACGATCGACTCACTCGATTTTCTTTTTCCCAATTGATTCGCTCAATTTTCTTTTCTAAACTATGAATTTGGCCTTCAAACCTTCACCCGTGAATAAAACCGATCGCGTATAACCACCGTACTAAATTTTGATTCTTCCTGGCCCTCCAAATGAAACAAAAGAACCCTGTCTTATGCTCTTATACTTGGTTCAATACACTCACGAACCCTTAGTCTGATTGCTAACTTAGAATTCTCACAACCCTTCCTTTCTTGTTTCTCAAATTTCTTGGCCACCAATACGAAACCACTGTACCGGTAAATTCAATTCCCTTGAATTCAACAAACTCTCAAATCTTTAATCCGCTTATAACCCGAAATGTGTAATAATCAAACAATCTAATTCGCACTAAACCCCTGAATAAAAAAAACCCTAGATTCCTAACCCCTGGTTCGACCCTGAACCGAAAATAAAACTAACTTGCGAATTGAGAAAGAACAATAAAACCTGATCGCGAATTCCCTGCGATGCCTAGAGCCTGATGCTCTGATACCAATTGTTGGCCCCAATGGATCTTTGATCTCTAGACAATCGAATAACTTGAATAGATAAACTGAGAATTTGAACACAATAGAATACAATTGATGAGAGTGATTTACAAATGAGAAATCTATCCCTATTTATAGTTTCTAAAGGGTGCGATCTAATAGACGCGTCTCTTCACGAACGGGTGTGTCTCTAGAACATGTGGATGTAATTAAACATGAAGGGGTGTGTCCTTTGATTGAAAAGTCATGTCCCTTTCCTTCTTGTGGCTTCCATCGATTCTAAGGGTGCCTCCCAAGGGATTTCGCCACCCTTGGGGTGGTGGTTACCAAGTTCTGATTTGTCACAAATAGTCCCTCAACTTTGTAACCGCCAATCTTTTTATTAATTACCATAAAACCCTTGTAGTTTAGGATGTGTAGGGATTATAACTTTCACTTATAAGTCCTATCACAAGTGAGACCTGAAGTACATGCGATGAGGATAGCGCTTAGGATAACTATAGAGTGGATATTATTTGTTTTTAGTATTTGCCAAGTAAAAGATAACTATTATGAGAGGTGAAGCAAGAATACTTGGACCAATCGAGAATAATGGAGTGCTCACGAAACATCATACCTTGATAGGGACAATGGGATGTAGGTAGACATCCACCACGGGTCTCTGTGACTCATGGTCGAAACTTGTGAAATAAGGAGTCAATTAGATTTGATATGCCAAAGCAACAACATTTGACAATGCTACTATAATGTAAGATCCAAAGTGATGCAGGGTTATCTAATATTCATATTAAATTTTGAATTTTCTATTTTATCTTATTTAGTTTCCTTCTAAAGTTATGATTCTTAAATATATAAACGCGATTTAGGGTTTTATCGTTAATAAAGTTTTTGAGTTATTGATTATTGTGAAGAACACATTTGAGGTTCTCTTTGAACCTTTGGTTCGTTAAAGCTTTTAATTTTCAGCACGGTATTGATCCATTTGACTGTTTCTGTTTCTAGTATTAGACTATCAAAATTATGATTAATCAAATGGTTGTTCATGGTTCATCACATGAGGTAATGAGATCGAAAAATGTGACACAAGAAATTCTATCCAGGTTTATCGTGATCGTAGATCCGCTGGATGAGGCAACGAGCTCGAGAATTGTGAGCCACAGGATCTTAAGATTAAACGACTATGACGAAGAGTTCGAGATCTTGAAATACAAGAGATTAAATGGCTCCTAAACAAGTTGACGATATGGATTTTTAACAGGCGCATAGATGTGCATGTTGATCAGTTTTGTTAAAATATAATTGAAAACGTGTAAATAATGCATGTTACGGCAGACTGACTAGCATATAGTCTAGATACAGATGCAGCCATAGAGTTCGACATGCTAGTCAGCGTGATCTGGTTCTCGTTTAGAGTGTATGTTCATTACGGTAGTACCGAGTTCTTAGGGTGAAGAACTCGTAAAATAGAGAGAGAGGAGAGGACGATTTTTATGTTATTGTTATGAGAATCTAACCTTAAACCCTCTCTAGTAATCTCCTTAAATACACCTAAAGGAAAACCTAATTAGTTAATAAGGGTAAATCGGTCTATCAACAATTACCAACTAATATATAATAGGTATAATTATAAATTTTATCTATATAATATAAATGATTATAATGGCTACTAGATTAAATAAATATAAATAATTATATTTAATCTTATATTCTCCCACTTAGCCGAGTAATATGAGCATTAGATAATCCAAATTAGGTGTTAACACACATTTTAGCTTTAAACCAAGAACTGTAGTAGAGAAATACAACCGTTGAGTCATCATTCAACTTAGGACCCCCATTAGTCATACTACAGCCTCAATTTAAAACCTAACAGTTATGATCAAAATATTCAAGTAAGCCCTTTAAACGTTTGATTTGTACTTATATTTCTCTATATGTCATTATACCGGCAGAACATATGTTAGAGACATAAAAATAAAAAATGAGGAAATTTCATTACTCAAAACATAAGTAAGTACAATATGCAATTAAATAAGGCCTTTAGTAAATCCATATTCGAAACATGTTCTTCGAAAACTTTAGCTGGGAGACCCTTGGTCATCGGATCCGCAAGCATATTTTTAGTACATATATACTCAATACAAAGATTATTTTCCTCTACTCGTTCACATACGAACAAATACTTTGTATCAAGATATAAACCAGCTCCAGTCGAACTGTTACTGTTCGAGAAACTAACGGCAGCTGAGTTATCACAGTAAAGCTTCAATGGTCTAGAAATAGAATTAACGATTTTAAGTCCAGTGATCAGATTCTTAAGCAACATTCCATGACAGGCTGCGTTATAAACAGTAATGTCTTTTGCCATCATTGTGGAAGTTGTGGTTAACTATTGTTTATGACTCTTCCATGAAATGGGTCCGCCTGCTAACATAAAGATATAGCCCAAAGTGGATTTCTTATCATCTTTGCATTTGGCAAAGTTAGAATCAGAATAGCCTACCACTTCTAAATGATCACTTATCCTATAAGTCAGATTATAGTATTTCATCCCTTGCAAATATCGAAGTACATTCTTAGCTGATTTCCAGTGATCTAGGCCAGGATTAGTTTGATAACAGCCTAACATTCCCGCAATATAAGCGATATCTGGGTGAGTACAAACTTGAGCATACATTAGGCTCCTGACTACCGACGCATAAGGTATCTGGCTCATTCGCTCCTTTTCAACCTCTATTGTCAGACATTGGAATGAACTAAAAACATCTCCCTTAACTACTGGAGCGAGTGAGGGTTTGCATTGTTTCATTTTGTAGTGTGTAAAGACACGATCTATGTAGGCCCTTTGAGATAATCCTAATATCCCTTTGTGTCTGTCTCAGTGAATTTAGATGCCACTGACGTAAGAAGCATCTCTGAGATCCTTCATGTCGAAGTTATGCGAGAGTAACCGCTTCGACTCATGCAACATGTCTAAAGTATAACTTACCAATAGAATATCATCTACGTAAAGGAGAAATATAGTAAAGTTGTACCCACTCATCTTGTGGTAGGTGCATTGATCCACTTGATTATTTGCAAAATATTGTTTCTTCATGACTTCATCAAACTTAAGATACCATTGATGTTATGCTTGATTTAACCCGTATATGGACTTCTTCAACTTACAGACTAGACGTTCTTGACCTTCAGGTTTAAAGCCTTCAGGTTGTTTCATGTACACATCTTCGTCTAAGTCTCCGTTAAGGAGAGCGGTTTTAACGTCCATCTGATGCAGTTCTAAATCAAAATGAGCTACTAGGGCCATAACGATCCTTAATGAATCTTTATGCGAGACAGTGAAAAAAGTCTCTTAATAAGCAATTCCCTCTTTCTTAGTGTAGCCCTTTGCAACCAATCTTGCTTTGTAGTTGATGTCGGGTTAAAATAAGTATATTTTATATTAATTCGTGTCGGTTTTTAGCGTATTAAGTATATTTATTATTAATTGTTATATATTTATCGTGTATGGGTGTTTTTGTGCGTAACAGGTGTTGACGAGATTAAACGAGAGGAAACGAGTTTGAAAGTGGGTTTGACAAGACAAAGCAGGGTCGGAAACGTAAAAATGACACCTGGACACCTTAGGCGACGCGCAACAGGTAGCTTGGATAGCTCCGCGTACCACTTGGGATATCAAAAGTAATGTCGGTCAGTTCGAGGTCAAATTGGTCAAACAGAAAACCCCCGCGATACGCGAGGGGTGTGGGTGCATCTGCCGCGACACGCGGCCGGAACGCTTTACGGGAAACTTATTTAAGTCAGCAAAATTAGGTTATTTAAACATCACATTCATAATTCTCATCCCTAGCCGTCATATACGAACCCTGAGGCGATTTTAGCACGAACATACCATTCTCGAACCCGTTTTTCATGTCTTATTCATCCTCGATCAAGATTGAAGCTATGAAGATAATCATGCATGGCTAAAACGCTTGTAGCATCCACCCAGATGAACGATTGTGTCGTTTTGCATTGAACTTTATTTGTGGATTTTTTTTACTGGTAAATCTTGACTAGTTGTGTTGAGTTTGTGCAATGTTTCTTATATTTGAATTATTTGCCGTTTATCAAGCGTATTGGCAACTTCCTTGCATTGTTAGCGGGTTGGTAAATTGGTGGGTAATTGATATTATCAAACGGGTTATTAGATTGTATGGTGAATCTTAAAAACTATCTCTAATAACTAATCAAATTCATTAATCCCAAGGCCATGTCTATGTGGTGCTATGAATCTATAAATGGGTTTTTGTGTTAAAACGAGCAATCAGGATTCCGGGTAGGGGTTGCCTTTTCTCATATTGATTATAACTTCTTTAATTAGTTTTCTTATTTTTAAAATCAATTAATCAAACCCCCAATTTAGGTAATTTTAGTTTTAGTTAAAATCTTCTACACTGACCACAAATTCCCCGTGGATACGATACCCTACTTACGCTATCTACATAGTTTAATTAGGTTTTTGATTGACCCTTATGACGGTCATTAGTAGCGTTTAACGTTCCCATTCGGACCCAGTTTTGAATACCCATTTACATCCTACGGGTTTGACACCGTTGGGTAATTCTACCAAATCCCAAATGTCATTTTTCTTCATGGATTCAAGCTCATCATTCATTGTTTTATTCCATTCAGAAGACTAATCACTGTTAATGGATTTGTTATAAGAGATGGGATCATTGAGATTTCCGGCATCCATTTCAGCTTCAGTCAGGTAGGCACCATAATCATCCCAATTAGTAGGTCTTCTGGGCCTAGATGACCCCCTGAGTTGATTATCAGGTTCATCGTTGTCTTGGTTTTGAGCGTTTGATGTGCCTTCGTTATAAGGTATAATAGGTTATGTTTGTGGAGGTGAATTTGGAGTTGGTGCAATAACCTCTGGTGCAGTTGTTGCATTGGGTACAAGAGGAGTAAACAGAGTCATGGTAAGCGACGAGTCCCCTCCCCCACCCCCGCGTCTAGTACTTCTTGCAATTCTTTGTAAGGTTTGGTACTTCTCCCACTGACCTTAAAATCCTCCAGGAATGCGGCACGCTTGGTTTCTACAATACAAGTGATGTGGGAAGGACAATAGAAATGATAACCCCTTGAGTGATCAGGATACCCAATAAAGAAACAAGTAACTATTTTAGGGTCAAGATTCCTTAGGAAAAGATTGTAAAGTTTTGCTTCCGCAATGCAGCCCCATACTTTCATATATTTAAGACTCGGTTTCCTTCCTGTTCAAAGTTCGTAAGGGGTTTTAGGGACAGAATTAGAAGGAACTCTATTGAGTATATGAACAACTGCTTTTAATGCTTCAGTCTAGAGGAATAATAGTAAATTAGCTTTTAATGCTTCTGTTTTGGCTAACATAATTAGAAGGAACTCTATTGAGTATATGAACAACTACTTTCATATATTTAAGACTCGGTTTCCTTCCATGTTCCTTAGGGTACAATTTCTTCGATTATGCTGAGGTGTGCCTGGCATGGTGTATTGGTTCACGATCCCCTGGCCCTTACAAAACTTATAAAAGACCCACATCAGTATGTCTTGCATAGTATTCACCGCCTCTATCTGATCTCACAACTTTAATGAGATACAAGTACATGTAACGGGAATAATCGTCCGTGAAAATGATAAATATCAAGTTGCGCCAGCGATGAGGTAAGGACCACTAATGTCAGTATGGATGAATTCTAATAAATTAGAACTTCTAGTGGCACCTTTCTTATTCGCTGATGTCATTTTACCTTTATGGCATTTAACACATGTTCCAAAGTCAGTGAAATCGAGAGGTGGTAAGACTTCATCCTTTACAAGTCGAGTAAATCGTTCTCTTGAGATGTGGCCTAAACGTTAATGCCACAACATGGATGAAGTCTTTAAGTCTCGTTTCTTTTTCATATTTGTGATTGATTCATTAATATTACATGACAAAAAAGATTTTGAAAAGTCATCATCTAGTTCTAATCTATATAGACCACCATCCAGAATGCTAGTACCATAAACCACATAATCATAAAGAATAGAGAGTTTGCGATGAACATGAGAAACAACAAAATCGTGTATGTCTAACTTTGGTCCTGATACAAGGTTCCGAGTAACCTCAGGAACATATAAGGTATCATAATTTTATTGCATAAACCAGTTTTCATAAATAATTGTAATGTTCCCACAACCTTCATTGTAGTTCCTTATCATTCCCCATATTTAGTGTTCTTTGGTTTCTTCCCAGCCTCCAGTTTGTAAGGAATCCCTGAGTAGAATTGGTCACATGAACCATAGAACCAAAATCAAACCACCCATAATTAGCATGACATTTAAATTATAGGACTCCAGTATCATGAAACGATTATTACCTTTCTTAGCTAGCCACTCCTTAAAGTCAGGGCATTCTTTCGGCTTATGTCTTATCTTTTTGCAGAACTTGCAGTAAGGTTTGTCTAAGGAGTTCTTAGAGCTGGAAGGTACACTTAGATTAGGCTTTTGGACTTTAAAAGCTTCCTTGCTTGAATGATTGTTCTTACTCTTCTTGGAATTTGCAGTGGAAAGATAAGCAAAGTCAGCAGTTATGTCCATCTTCATACGATCTTCCTCCCGCACGCACATGGCGATCAGCTCACTCATCGTTTATTTGTCCTTCTGAGTGTTGTAATTGATCTTGAATTCTTCATAGGACGAAGGAAGCGAGGTCATAATGAAGTGTACGAGAAACTCATCACCGATCTCCAGCTTGAGAATCATCATCATGATGTGCTCACGAATGTCGCTCCTCCCATCATACTTAGTAGTTACTAGCTTGAGAATTAAAGTGCTAACATGCGCCTTAGATATACTTTTGAATTGCTCCTCCACATAAGCCAAATAGGTTTTAACATCATCAGAATCTGGAATGGCTCCTCGAATTGCAATGCTGATGGATTGCTTCATAAACATGACAGACATGCGATTGCACCTAGTCCACTTTTCGAAAGTTATCTGCGCAGTAGGGGTACTTTCAAGAGTAAGATCTGCAGGCTTAGGCTCTCTTAAAGCATAGCCAAAATCCAGAAAAGCAAGAGTAAGCATGAGAGAGTCTTTCCAGGCAGCAAAGTTATCACCAGTCAATAGTGGAATCCCGTAATTGGGAGTTGTTAGTGGAAATTAAATGAGAGAGTTAAGATACTAATCTAGAAGTCTTAATGTGATCTAAGGGCATGTTATACTAAGGCAGGCATAGGTAATCACCATTTTAATTATGAAGTTGTTATACGTCTATACTAACATCAAAATAATAGACTAAATATTTTTTGAAAAATTCTACTTAAATGAAGACAAATCACCTTTGGGCAGAAGTGTAATCATGTAAGCATGTGTGCAAAGTAATTGTGACAGATCACCTTTGGGCAGAAGTGTAACAATTACCCTAGTTACGCATGGTTAAATATGCAAGACATGAATGAATCAAAACACCTTGGGCAGAATCGAGACATCCGTGTTTTAAAGCATAAATAACGTAGCTTATCATTATACTTGAAGATAGATGTATCAAATCACCTTTGAGCAAAATTGAAAAATCAAAAGCTCATTCAAGTTAAGCTATTTGGTTATGTAAAAGTTATTTGATTCTAATTAAGTGTTTACCAAACCATTTCGTTAATAGCAAACCACCTGTTAGCGCGAATCGAACTTGTTCTCCAAGATTCAAAATCTACTTATTAATAGCTGTTAATTGTGATAAGGGTGAAATTTGAAAATTAAGGGATCATGGTAGATCATGTTTCCTGTTTAAGTGGTGTTTTATATTTATCTAAATGATTTCGAAATATTATATCTATCAATATTAACAAATTTTTGAAATCTTAATAGATAAAAACTAATCAAAACACGGGAAAACACCCTCTAATCCTCAGTTTGTTCCGAACTATAGGAATATATTCGAATATCACTAAGAACATGATGAACCCTAATTTTAATAAAATTAAATTCTGGAACCGAAACCTGAAAATTAATATACTTATATAGATTTCAAAAATTATGATTAGTTAGGATGTGATTAAACATCTGTTTAGAACATAAAAATCCGTGAATATAGAGTTTAGTCGAATTTCTTGTTCTTGAGTTTTATTAGGTTTTTTTTTCAGAAAGTTTGTTTTCCAGATTTTAATTCCAGATTCATGGAAACAAACAGAACAAACAATAGAACTGATTGAGCAATATATGCTCTGATACTACATGTTGATCAGTTCTTTTAAAACATAATGGAAAACATGTAAATAATACCTGTTACGGCTGATAGGCCAGCAGATAGTCCAAATACAGATGCAGCCATGGAGTTCGACATGCTAGTCAATGTGATATGGTTCCCGTTTAGAGTGTATGTTCTTGATGGTAGTACCAAGTTCTTAGGGTGAAGAAATCGTAAAATAGAGAGAGGGGGGCGCATTTTATGTTATTGTTATGAGAGTTTAACCCTAAACACTCTCTAGTGATCACCTGAAATACACCCAAGGAGAAATCTAATTATGTAATAAGGGTGAATCGGTCCATCAACAATTACCAACTAATATATAATAGGTATAATTATATTTTGATCTATATAATATAGTGGGGAATTCGCGCGTTGCAGCGGAGTCGACGATGTGGGCCGAGAACATAATTTAAACCTAAAAACGTTAAAAATCATATATACGTTGTGTGTGTATATATATAAAAGCACTCGCGCTTCGCGACTGCAACACACGGGAAACTCTTATGATAAACAGGGAAACCCTTATGATAAACATTATATAGTATACTGCAACATTTTTTTATCTAGTGGGAAACTCGCGCGTTGCGGCGGAGTCGACAATTTACATCTATATTTTTAACTAACTTCTCTAAAATTACAAAACACATTTTATGTTAAATTTGATTAATTTTGGTTCACTAATTAGTCCTTTAGTCCAAATACACAAATACAATAGAATGTATTTTTGAATATATGTTCTTGATGAATGTGATAATTTTATTATCTATAAGCTTATTTTTTATATTTATAAATAATCTAATATGTGGTATAGATTTATTAAACATAAATGCAACTGATCAAGGGAAGAGGGGTATCAATGGAAGAAAATGGCAAAAAAGTTAGGCATTTAACTGATCAATGTTTAGGGTCAAATGAGTCATGATGAGAATGTGAACGGGAATGGTGAGAATGGTGTGAGTGATGAAAGTGGGAGGAATGGTGTGAGATAGAATGTCTCGCAGGCTGCGACGATTGAGACTCGTTCGAGTACTGCAGGTGGTCCAAACTATGGGACTGTAATGGTATTTGCTTTGATGGTCCTCCCCCCATGGGACCCTTTCCTCGTCCTCTAATTCTTGGCGGCATATTACCTGTTAAATCTCAAAAACAACAACAATGACTTAATATAGATATGAGTGATCCTAGGTCAATGCCTAGACTCAGAAAAGTCTAAGGATTATGTTAATGTGATATTTGAGATTAAACACAAAAAACTAGTGTTTAATTCACTCAAATGTTGGCTCTGATAACAACTTGTCACACCCTGATTTTCCGGTGGGCCCGGACTTAGGGTTTATACGTGACAAATTGATATAGATATTCACAATAACACAGCGGAAGTCTTGGGAGTATAAAATAATTATTACAAATGTCCAAAAGTTCAAATATTATACAAATCAAAAGTGTATAAAAGATCCACAGGGGGGTCGAATACCAAATGAGTATATAAAGACTACTAGGCTTCTTGCATGGAGTTGCAAATTCCACTTAAGCAGTTACCGGGCAACTTCCAGCCTATTTACGTTCTTTGCAACCTGTGCTTAGCTTTTGAAGATACGTTAGTTTACACTGGTAAATACAAATAACCAACACATTTTGAAAATATTTCAAAATCATTTTATGTACCATATAGTACATATATTTTCATAAATAACTTGAGACAAACTATTTATCTTGTTATCAGTTTTACATGCTTGTCAATATATATGGGGCCCGGAAACTATGTCGAGATCGTGATTAACCGACACGCCACTTTAATACCCTTATTGGGCAAACCCATATTGGGTCATAAAAATATTTTATTATAGCATTAGCATCTGTCAGGTGTATGCCTACACCTCGTGCTTAGGTTGTGGCCGTTTGCAATTAAATGAGCCGAGAATATCCAGGACACGGTCACATTAACCCCCAATGTTTAAGTTATCAAGCAATACGAAATAAAATGGGTTATTTGAATTCCAGACACATAGATCATCGATCCCATACCCGACCAAGCGGTAATAATTTACCGTATCCCAAGCCCGTATATAGAAAATAAGTTAAGAGTATTTACCTGGCTCAAATCTTTACAATCCAAAGATATATATATAAGCATACCCATTCAAACAAAACAACTAGCAAGGTTGCAAATTACTGGATGCTCTTAGTCTTGAATGAATGGAGTTTATATCCATTAAAATGTTAACAGTCTTATTCAAGTCATATGACTTGGACCGGTTAACTGTAACAATAAGGAAATAGTACAGTTCGCTAGATTAAGCGGTGACTGGATAGAATGTGGTTTGAACCCTTACAAGTACTATGACTTGTATAATATGGGTCAACCATAATACATTCTGGATTTTAAAAGAAATTGAAGGATTTGACCCAACTCGGTTAACTTATATAAACTAAGTTACATAAGTCAACCGTACGCGCATAGGCGGTATCGGGTGATCGAATGAGTCAATGTCAAGTTCATTATGCCAAAACATGATTATTATGTTACCACATCAGTAGGTATTAGAAATTATATGTACATTATGGTTTAAAACCATTTTATACTCAAAAGGGCATTTTCGGTATTTTTAAGGCATAATGTATGAACTTGCATAAAACCCGACAACTGATTATGATCAAATGGTATAACCTCAGAGGGTTATTCCATACACTAATATGATCATAATTCAACCTCAAATCAGTAGGTAACTTAACTAAAATGAGTCAGAATCCAAAGTCAAAGCAGAAATCAAACTACTTGACTTTCGGTTGCAAACCGGACTATAAGCAGGAAATGACGGGTTGAACATGCTTAAACATGTTCTAATATGTTATAAGAACTAATATAATGTCAAAAAATATGTGCTTAGATATTTATAAGTTCATTTTCTATGTTTTCCGTAAAACTGCGTTTTGACTTTCATTTTAACATAACTTTGACCAACTTAACATGATCTTCAGGAGGTGCCCTTATAGGGGATTATCACCTACCTTATTACGATCACGTAGCCATGTTCGATTCGAACATTGGCTTGACCATAATAGTCATAACTGAAAGTCAAAGCAAAAGTCAATTTGCTTGACTTTCGTCTAATAACTTAGCCTACAAAAGAAATGAACTATGAAAGAACACTTACAAGTGTTCTAGGAGGAACTTGAACTCATTAGGAGGCCTCTCTGAAGAAGCAAACTCCAGATGAGAGAATTAGGGAGAAAGAAAGTTAAGGTGCAAGGAAAATGGTTCAACATGGTTGCTATTTATACTTGAAGCATGATCATAGGATCATGCAAAGTGTTGGCCATCATTCCCTGATGAAGATTAGTGTCCAAAGATGTGTAGAAAGCAGGGAAATGGTTCAAGCTCGCGATCAAGGTGGCACAACATGCAGGCTGCCATGGCAGTCTGCCAAAACTGCCAGCTGCAACCCCTAACGGACCGTAAGGGGTTATGGCTTACGGTCCGTAAGGACCTTTGGCGCCATGGTTTTCAAATGCTTACGGTCTGTAAGGCTTTAGGCCTTGCAGTCCGTATGTAACACCCCGTGTTTTCTAAAGTCAAAGTCAAAGTCAAGGTCAAAGTCAACGACCGATTTCGCACAACTTGACTTATAGAAATTCCTCTATTGTATTTGTATTATGTGGAGTAAGTGTTGTTAATTGCAATAATCGACGTGTGTTAATCGCTATTCAATCTATCTATGACTGTGAACTATAGGCAGTAACAATGCGATAAAGTTAATTAATCAATAATCAAGCTATGCTAATCAAATCGACATCGAATCGCAACTCGAGCTACGTATTTTTACTTGTTGTTTATACGTGTGTGTGTGCCTTACAAGTTATCTGTGCATGTTTATTTATGTTGTGTTGTGGTAATCAAGCGAACTCAATCGAAACTCGAATGCAATCGAATCCGAACTCGAATCATAATCGAACTATGGTAGTTAGTGGAAAATAGATTATGCGAGATATGAAGTAGTTGGGACTGAAAGTAATTTGAATAGGAAACCCTAACGAATCGAACCACTCGCAATCGAAATCGTAACACCAAAAATCGTCGCGTCGAAAACTTGAACCAAGCGCCATCCGGCCGGATAGCCATCCGACCGGATAACCCTTTTGGTGACAGGTCATATGTCATCCGATCGGATCACACTTTCCTCTTTTGGAATCCTATAAAAACCCCTGTCATTGTCATTCTTTCCATTTCTAGAAACCTTCTGTCCGAACAACTCGTGCTCCTCACCTTTTCTTCGATTTCTCTCAATCCAGGTAAGATCTCGCCCTAAATCTTGTACTTTCTTGATCTACACGCACTCCTACACCTTTCTACCTTTTAAATCTTAACGTTTAACCGCGAAATCACTAGATTTCGGGTGTTCTAGGGTGACGTCTCCATGTGTTCTTCAAGAACTTCATGTTTGACTTCAATCCACCAAGAACAACTGAGATCTAACCGATTTCCACCCGAATACATAAAGATCTTGTGAAGATCTCGACACAAGAGTGGTGAAAAAGGATAGAAAGATGGTTTCTAACTTTCTTTCAACTCTTTTACACTCAAAACACTCAAAACCGGTAGAATCGGGATCGGCTCTAGTCTCCTACTCATCCATAGTGTTGTACTAGTTCAGATCTGGATTCCGCCTACGGGACCACCGACTTCGGGTTAAACGAGAACAACCGTATAGAGCCGGTAACTAACCGAGCTAGGGTGATTCCTGATCGGCTTAGTCAATTGGGTCAAAACGGGGGCTCTGCGGGTTAACACGTTGTCAAAGTGTCTCGACATAACGACAAACCATCAAAACGACCAAGTGAAGGACGAACGGGACAACCATAGCCGATTACCATCCGATCGGATAGGTTATCCGAACGGATTGTCACCCGAACGGATGACACTTGGGTCCCACTTTGAACAACCTTAATTAAAGTTATAGTATTGAACGAATTGCAATCCGATCGAACGGCCATCTGGTTGGATTACTCTTCGGATCATGAGATACTAAGACTTTAAAGACTTAAACAATTTTCAACAAGTTCATTGACAAGGTTGCCATCCGATCGGATGATCATCCGATCGAGTGACACTTCAGTTTAAGAGCTTGCCTCCCCTAAGTACTCTCACAATTAAGTTGCCGTCCGACCGGACCACCGTCCGACCGGATGACCATCCGAACGGATTGTCATCCGCACGACCCACCATCCGATCGAACGACTTGAAAGATAGAGGTACTTCGATGTTTTCAAAATATTACAACGAAAACTTCAAAAGCCAAGCCATCATACACAAACACATCTTTCCTTATAGGAAGAAACAATCCACTCGAATAGCCATCCGATCGGATAAGCTATCCGACCGGATAACCATCCGAACGGATTTCCATCTGCACGGATTGTTGTCCGCTCGGATTACCATCCGAACGGACTACCATCCGACCCACCTTCACCTTGTATCGTTTTACGTATTCCTTATCGTTATGCTATCGAATCTATTCAGGCTAACCTTACTCGCTAAGCGCTCCCTTCAATCCATCAATCGCTGTGAGTATACTCGATCCCTTTTTGATTTAAGCACTTTTGGGTGTTACATACGTTACGAATATTCAAACTACAACAATCACACTACTCAAATACAAATGTGAACGCTAACCGTTAATGCATGTTATACGTAGCTCATGAATGCTTGTTTGTTATGTTTACACATGGAATGTTGTCTACCTGCCTTAGCAACGATAGTACTATAGTTTGGACTCAACACCCGCTCGCGGGGGTTGTTAAGGATCATTACTTGCATGGATTACGGTGGTAATCATGTATTGCGAACTGCCTCAGGCAGTCAACCCGCAGTCATTGGTATCGATGGATCTGTGTCGATAACTAACGTGCTTCATTTCACTATGTGTACGTGCTGGTTATGTGTGAATTCGAACTTTATATGCTATTATCAAACTTGTATGCTCACCTTTACATTTTATGTATTGAATTTATTTTAACGTGTGTGACAGGTGCTTAGGACGCACATGTGGTAGGAATTTGAAGCTAGAATAAAGCTTTAGAGCCCAACAAATAGTTGTCTGTAGATAACGAATCAGGGGTCTCTAGGAGCAGATAAACAATTGCTGTCTATTTGAATCTGAGTTGTCGGAACAGAATATTTGCCTGGATTTTTGTCTGTAATAATTATTTTATTGTTTGTGATACGGTATGGGACGTATTATTTGAATTGAATAGTATTGATAATTGTTATGGAAACTTCTGGACAATCTATTCCGTTCAGTGTCATGCCCCGATGATTCCGCCATCGGTTGGGGTGTGACAGATTGGTATCAGAGCCATAACTATAGGGAATTAGGAGAGACTCGACCTAGTCCGGGTCGATGTCTTAGATACCTAGTCTATAGTTAGGAACCAACAGGCCGACTTGAGCACATCCAGTAGGAATTATATACGTACTTATTTCTCACCATTCTCGCTTATACTACACTATCATTACACTCGAATTTTCAGCTATGAATAAGCGATTAAGCCGAGATTAGGTGTGAAAACCGCAAACTCTCGACTAAGATTGCTTAATCAACCCGCATTTTATCTACAAACAAGGAGAGTTATGCCAAATCAAGAGTGAAATCCGTATTTTGATGAATAATCTCCTCCATTTTATCAAAAACAGAGACGAAGTTGTTAAGCCAGGGGTGAAACCCTAACCTTGACGACTTGTCCCGCATATTTTATAAAACTCTCACCAAGGTCTCGATGGACTCCAACGACCTGAAGTCACGATATGAATATGGGATGCGTGCCCAACGCCCAAGAATCGAGGCAGAGGCACTGCCCGGTAAGTCAAGCGTGCACGACAAGTCCATGTGAATAGTTGAACCGCATTGGTTAGTCAAATGTCTAGGTAGCCGCAGACAATCTACCCTCGATTTTATCGATTTTATGGAAATTTTATGTATTTTCTACTTATTTGTTAACGTTTTGAGGTACTATTGGTTTCGATCTAACGCCTTTTGCTTCTGCTAAAACACGCAACCCCATTGCACAGCCGTTAACAAATCGCTAAATTATGGACGACTATATGCCACGCTTATACTACACGAATCGATACATCAAACGCGAACGCTATATCCGGACAATCGCGAACTGTAAATGATAGGTTTCTGTATTCTGACTGCATCTTGTGACTACATGATTATGTGCTTTTGTGAATTTTGTGCTTTACGTGCCTACGTGTTTATGTGTTTACGTGAATCTGCGATCATGAGCCTATGTGTTTATGTGATACGTGTTACATTGCGTGTTCCTAAGCTTTAGTAGGTAGTAAACGTGTGAGGTGAGATTCGAATACAATGTGATGAGTCATGTGATGATGTCTGTTGCAGACAATGTCGTCTGGATCCCGTCATGCACTTTCTCGTCAAGAAAAGAGGGACAAACGCCTTGCTTCCATCATTGCAAAAAGTGTGGCAAAGGCTGTGAGTGATGTTTACGAGAATGCTAGCAAGTCATCTGAGGAATCGAGGACCGAAGCTCCTAAAGCTACCACCAAATCCTTCAACTTCAAGCAATTCAAGTTGTGTGGGCCAAAGGAATTTACTGGCGGAGGAGGTCCTACTGCACTATTCCAATGGTTTGACTCCATTGAGGTCACTCTGCGACAGAGTGGTTGCCCTGATGACCTTCGAACTCTGAATGCTACCGGCGTTTTCCAGTCCCGTGCACTAGACTGGTGGACGGCCGAGAGGAACAAGCGAGGGAATGATGCAGCCTACGGTCTGTCGTGGGACGAGCTCAAGGAAGTTATGCTGGAGGAATTCTGCCCTCCTCACGAATGTCAAAAGCTTGAAGATGAATTTTGGCACATACAATAACATGAGGGTGACAATGCTGCTCTCACTGCTCGTTTCAAACAGCTTAGCATCATCTGCCCCGATCAAGTCAAGACCCCGGAGATTACAATCAAGAAGTACATCCGAGCTTTGCCCGACTGCGTCGCAGATTTCGTGCAAGCGGCTAAGACTAAGACGATCGAGGAAACTTATCTACTGGCCGCCGAAATCAACAACAAGAGGGTCAAGGCTGGTGTCTGGGATAAAACTCCGAAGCATCTGCATCAAGCTACTGCCACCGCACCAACTGCTAAACCCACCTCATCGAGCAACAGGAGGAAGAACAAGAGAAAGAACAGCTCCAGCAACAAGAACTGTGCGATCACTGCTGCACCGATTCAAACTGTACCAGCCCAACAGCGTCAAGTAGCGGCGCCTGTGGCTAATGCACCACCTGCAAAGCGTGCATACACTGGGCCACATCCGCTCTGCCCTACTTGTACCTACCACCACCCGACTACCATTGCTTGCCGTTTTTGTGCTCATTGCAATGTATACGGCCACTTTACTGCCAACTGCCGTATTCGACAAGCTCCTGCTCATCAAGCTCTACTCACTGCCCCTCAGGGTCAACAAGCTCCTCCGGCACCCGCAGTCAAAGCCAGAGCCTGCTTCGCATGTGGCGACCCGAACCATTTCGCCCACATGTGCCCAAACAGGGTCGTGAAACAAGAGCCCCAGCAACAGCAGCAACAGCAGCCACAGCAGCAACAACAACAGCAGCAGCAACAACAGGCCGCACGCGCCAGAACTTTCAATCTCAACGTGCGTCAAGCCCAGGCCGACAACAACGTGGTCAATGGTACGTTCCTTGTGAATGGTATTTATGCTTCATGTTTGTTCGATACTAGAGCCGATAATTTCTTTGTGTCGTTCGAATTTGAGAAACTCCTAAATCGTAAACGCTCCCAACTCTCCTCGACATTCGATGTTGAAGTCGCTACCGGAAGAACCATCGCTGTCAATTCTGTTCTTCGTGATTGTACTCTTGAGCTCAACAATCACATCTTCCCAATCGACCTCATTCTGATGCAACTCGGAAGTTTTGACATCATAGTAGGCATGGACTTTCTTCGGGAAAACCATGCTGAAGTTGTATGCTTTGACAAGATGATTCGATTTTCACTCGCGAATGGTGATTTATTATGTGTATACGGTGATACTACTTCGAAGGGTCTCAAGCTTATGTCATGTGTGCAAGCTAGCAAGTATCTCCGAAAGGAATACCGAGCTTTCTTGGCTAACATTGTAGTAGCGGAGAAGGAAAAGAAAGAGAAGAAGGAAGTGAAAGACGTTTCTGTGGTTCGAGAATTTCCTAATGTCTTTCCAGAGGATCTTCCCGGACTACCACCAAGTCGTGATATCGACATTCGTATTGACCTCATTCCTGGAGCCAATCCTGTTGCCAAAGCTCCTTATCGACTTGCGCCGTCCGAAATGCGCGAACTCTCAACCCAACTCCAGGAATTGCTTGAGAAAGGCTTCATTCACCCGAGCACCTCTCCTTGGGGCGCGCCAGTCCTTTTCGTCAAAAAGAAGGATGGGTCGTTCAGGATGTGGATCGATTATCGGGAATTGAATAAGTTAACTATCAAAAATCGTTATCCGCTACCTCGTATCGACGATTTGTTTGATCAACTACAAGGTGCTACATGTTTCTCGAAGATCGACCTACGTTCAGGATATCACCAGCTGCGTATTCAAGAGGAGGATATACCAAAAACCACGTTTCGCACTCGTTACGGCCATTACGAATTCGTTGTCATGCCTTTTGGTCTAACCAACGCACCTGCGGTCTTCATGGACCTTATGAATTGCGTGTGTAAACCATATCTCGACCGTTTCGTCATATTATTCATCGACGATGTCTTGATCTATTCCAAATCGAAGACCGAACACGCGCAACATCTACGTTTGGTTCTCGAGTTACTCCAGGGGAACCAACTCTATGCCAAGTTCTCCAAGTGTGAATTCTGGTTGGAGGAAGTTCAGTTTCTGGGTCACATTGTTAATAGTCAGGGTATTCACGTCGATCCTGCGAAGATTGAAGCAGTTAAGAGCTGGGTTACGCCTAAGAACCCGTCTGAAGTCCGTTCTTTTCTCGGACTAGCGGGCTATTATCGACGATTTATTGAAGGATTCTCCAAGATCGTTGTACCACTTACCTCTCTCACGCATAAAGACAAGCCTTTTGTTTGGAAAATCGAACAAGAGACTGCCTTTAAAACCCTCAAGCATAAGCTTTGCAATGCTCCTGTTCTCACATTACCCGACAGAAACAATGATTTCATTGTCTATTGTGATGCTTCCAACCTTGGTCTTGGCTGCGTTCTCATGCAACGGGACAAGGTTATAGCTTACGCATCTCGTCAGCTCAAAGTCCACGAGAAGAACTATACAACCCATGATCTCGAGCTAGGCGCGGTTGTGTTTGCATTAATGATTTGACGACACTACCTGTATGGTACCAAGTGTACGATCTTCACCGATCATAGGAGCCTACAACATATCTTTAATCAGAAGGAACTTAATATGCGTAAACGCCGATGGGTAGAACTTCTCAACAATTACGACTATGAGATTCGTTATCACCCAGGCAAGGCAAATGTTGTTGCCGACGCACTCAGCAGACGGAGCTATCTGCTTAGCACTCGTAAAGTTCAAGCCCAACACGATCTCGAAACCCTCATCCACGACGCTCAACATGCGTGTTTTAACGAGCGCACCTTGAAGAAAGAAAGAATCTACCACGATGGAGCCCAACTTGTGAGCAAATCGAATGGGATTTTCCACTTTCTGGACCGAATTTGGATTCCCAAACGCACTAATTTGCGACAGATACTGATGGACGAAGCCCATAAATCCCGGTATTCTATTCATCCTGGTGCTGACAAAATGTACCAGGACCTTCGTTATAAGTACTGGTGGCCGGGCATTAAAAGGGATATCGCCCTCTACGTCGGTAAATGCCTAACTTGTGCTAGAGTCAAGGCTGAACATCAAAGACCCTCTGGCTTACTCGAGCAACCACCAATTCCCATGTGGAAGTGGGAAAGTATAGCCATGGACTTTATAACAAAGCTACCACACACGTCATCAGGTCACGACAGCATTTGGGTTGTGGTCGACCGTTTGACTAAATCAGCTTACTTCTTACCGATACGGGAAGACTACAAGGTAGAACGATTAGCCCGAATCTACACCGACGAGATCATTTGTAATCATGGTACGCCTCGAGACATCATCTCTGATTGTGATGCTCGGTTTACATCGCGACTGTGGGAAACGTTTCAAACGGTACTCGGGACAACGCTTAATCTAAGTACTGCTTTCCACCCACAAACCTACGGTCAGACTGAAAGAACGATTCGTACTCTTGAAGACATGCTCCGTTCGTGTGTCTTAGACTTCGGTGGTAATTGGGATAAATACCTGCCGTTAGTCGAATTCTCGTATAACAACAGCTACCGTACTAGCATCCAAATGGCGCCATTCGAGGCATTATACGGAAGAAGATGTCGATCGCCTATTGTGTGGCACGAGATCGGTCATTCGCAACTAACCGGTCCTGAGCTATTACAAGAAACGACAGACAAAATCTTCCAAATTCGAGACAACCTGGTAAAGGCTCGGGATTGACAGAAAAGTTACGCCGATAGAAAACGCAAGCCCCGTGAATTTGACGTTGGTGACTACGTACTCCTAAAGGTATCACCTTGGAAGGGTGTAGTCCGATTCGGCAAAAAGGGAAAGCTCGCGCCTCGATTTGTTGGACCTTTTAAGATTCTGGAAAGGATCAGAAAAGTCGCCTACAGACTCGAACTACCGGAGGAACTCAGTAACGTCCACCCGAATTTCCACGTGTCAAACCTCCGAAAGTGCCTAGCCAACCACGACTTACACATTCCTCTCGATGATCTGCAAGTGAACGAAACATTACACTTCGTGGAAAAGCCTGTCGAAATCATGGATCGCCAAACCAAGCAACTCAGACGCTCTCGCATTCCTATCGTGAAAGTCCGATGGGAAGGCAAACGAGGCGCAGAGTTCACTTGGGAACTCGAAAGCGACATGAAGGCTAAGTACCCGCAGTTGTTTAAAGAGAGTCCTCAAACGTGATTCACAGCGATGTACAGTTTCCAGACTAATTTCGGGACGAAATTCCCTAAACAAGGGGAGGCTGTAACACCCCGTGTTTTCTAAAGTCAAAGTCAAGGTCAAAGTCAACGACCGATTTCGCGCAACTTGACTTATAGAAATTCCTCTATTTTATTTGTATTATGTGGAGTAAGTGTTGTTAATTACAATAATCGACGTGTGTTAATCGCTATTCAATCGATCTATTACTGTGAACTATAGGCAGTAACAATGCGATAAAGTTAATTAATCAATAATCAAGCTATGCTAATCAAATCGACATCGAATCGCAACTCGAGCTACGTATTTTTACTTGTTGTTTATACGTGTGTGTGTGCCTTACGTGTTATCTGTGCATGTTTATTTATGTTGTGTTGTGGTAATCAAGCGAACTCAATCGAAACTCGAATGCAATCGAATCCGAACTCGAATCACAATCGAACTATGGTAGTTAGTGGAAATTAGATTATGCGAGATATGAAGTAGTTGGGACTGAGAGTAATTTGACTAGGAAACCCTAACGAATCGAACAACTCGCAATCGAAATCGAAACACCAAAAATCGTCGCGTCGAAAACTTGAACCAAGCGCCATCCGGCCGGATAGCCATCCGACCGGATAGCCATCCGACCGGATAACCCTTTTGGTGACAGGTCATATGTCATCCGACCGGATCGTCATCCGGGCGGAGTGTCATCCGATAGGATCACACTTTCCTCTTTTGGAATCCTATAAAAACCCCTGTCATTGTCATTCTTTCCATTTCTGGAAACCTTCTGTCCGAACAACTCGTGCTCCTCACCTTTTCTTCAATTTCTCTCAATCCAGGTAAGATTTAGCCCTAAATCTTTTACTTTCTTGATCTACACGCACTCCTACACCTTTCTACCTTTTAAATCTTAACGTTTAACCGCGAAATCACTAGATTTCGGGTGTTCTAGGGTGACGTCTCCATGTGTTCTTCAAGAACTTCATGTTTGACTTCAATCCACGAAGAACAACTGAGATGTAACCGATTTCCACCCGAATACATAAAGATCTTGTGAAGATCTCGACACAAGAGTGGTGAAAAAGGATTGAAAGATGGTTTCTAACTTTCTTTCAACTCTTTTACACTCAAAACTGGTAGAATCGGGATCGGCTCTAGTCTCCTACTCATCCATAGTGTTGTACTAGTTCAAATCTGGATTCCGCCTACGGGACCACCGACTTCGGGTTAAACGAGAACAACCGTATAGAGCTGGTAACTAACCGAGCTAGGGTGATTCCTGATCGGCTTAGTCAATTGGGTCAAAACGGGGGCTCTGTGGGTTAACACGTTGTCAAAGTGTCTCGACATAACGACAAACCATCAAAACGACCATGTGAAGGACGAACGGGACAACCATAGCGGATTGCCATCCGATCGGATAGGTTATCCGAACGGATTGTCACCCGAACGGATGACACTTGGGTCCCACTTTGAACAACCTTAATTAAAGTTATAGTATTGAACGAATTGCAATCCGATCGAACGACCATCTGGTTGGATTACTCTTCGGATCATGAGATACTAAGGCTTTAAAGACTTAAACAATTTTCAACAAGTTCATTGACAAGGTTGCCATCCGATCGGATGATCATCCGATCGAGTGACACTTCAGTTTAAGAGCTTGCCTCCACTAAGTACTCTCACCATTAAGTTGTCTTCCGACCGGACCACCGGATGACCATCCGAACGGATTGTCATCCGCATTACCCACCATCCGATCGAACGACTTGAAAGATAGAGGTACTTCGATGTTTTCAAAATATTACAACGAAAACTTCAAAAGCCAAGCCATCATACACAAACACATCTTTTCTTATAGGAAGAAACAATCCACTCGAATAGCCATCCGATCGGATAAGCTATCCGACCGGATGACCATCCGAACGGATTTCCATCCGCACGGATTGCTGTCCGATCGGATTACCATCCGAACGGACTACCATCCGACCCACCTTCACCCTGTATCGTTTTACGTATTCCTTATCGTTATGCTATCGAATCTATTCAGGCTAACCTTACTCGCTAAGCGCTCCCTTCAATCCATCAATCGCTGTGAGTATACTCGATCCCTTTTTTATTTAAGCACTTTTGGGTGTTACATACGTTACGAATATTCAAACTACAATAATCACACTACTCAAATACAAATGTGAACGCTAACCGTTAATGCATGTTATACGTAGCTCATGAATGCTTATTTGTTATGTTTTCACATGGAATGCTGTCTACCTGCCTTAGCAACGATAGTACTATAGTTTGGACTCAGCCCCCGCTCGCGGGGGTTGTTAAGGATCATTACTTGCATGGATTACGGTGGTAATCATGTATTGCGAACTGCCTCAGGCAGTCAACCCGCAGTCATTGGTATCGATGGATCTGTGTCGATAACTAACGTGCTTCATTTCACTATGTGTACGTGCTGGTTATGCGTAAACGAATTCGAACTTTATATGCTATTATCAAACTTGTATGCTCACCTTTACATTTTATGTATTGACTTTATTTTAACGTATGTGACAGGTGCTTAGGACGCACATGTGGTAGGAATTTGAAGCTAGAATAAAGCTTTAGAGCCCAACAAATAGTTGTCTGTAGATAACGAATCAGGGGTCTCTAGGAGCAGATAAACAATTGCTGTCTATTTGAATCTGAGTTGTCGGAACAGAATATTTGCCTGGATTTTTGTCTGTAATAATTAATTTACTGTTTGAGATACGGTATGGGATGTATTATTTGAATTGAATAGTATTGATAATTGTTATGGAAACTTCTGGACAATCTGTTCCACTCAGTGCCATGCCCCGATGATTCCGCCATCGGTTGGGGTGTGACACCGTAAGGGTCACTCAGAGGCCAAAACTTTAGAATGTTGGCATATTTAGACTCTCCACATCCATTCTTCCACTATTTTACGATTATGGTCCCTCTCATCCAACATTGTGGCATATTTGAGAGTTGATTGGACACGTGTTGCCATATTATTCAATACAAATTTCTGAGGTGTTAAAGGTATATAGCGGGCAAACCCTCCAAAAGATGGCATCATTCTTGGTTTCCACATCTTGTGACTACTTTCTTTCAATGCGCGAAGTTCCGCTAATTTCCTAAAATACATGTAAGTTTAAAACGTGAACAAAGTTGGTGAATTCATGTAGTTGTTTTTGTATCAAATGAATCTTTAAAACATTTGAAATATTTTGTATAAAATCCGATATGTTAAAGCGTCAATGAAATCATTGATCGTTAATGTTTAGCAAGGACCTTAATATGTGTGACGACATAGGAAGCAATCCAACCTTTGACGAATTTATGTGTCGATTACCCTCGACTGGGAGACAAAAGCACTCTTCCGGTCTCGTGGACCAAGAGTGGGGCTCGTCAAAACCCAATAGATTTACCCCTACCGTTCATCGGTCTAATGTGATTAATGGTGCTTAAGTACAACCCTATTCGCACATGATCTAAGTTGTTTCATTTCCTAGCTTAGCATACCACTTGTACATGTATCTCCCCCGAATGTTTAAAAACTGAAAAGCGTTTAAAAGAGGGGACATGAACTCACTGAATGCGTCGGTGTAAGTGTACTAGTAATCACGTGTAGTCCTCTTGTCTGCAACGCAACCTACAAGTGTCCTAATTTCGTTAAACACTTAGGTTTATGTATAATCTATGTACAAGTCTTCCATCTTGAATGTGCATTAGGACTTATATTGAGTTTTATGGAAATCTTGTTTATTGAACTATGTTGTAGATAGTTAACCATTGGGTGTCAGCCCAGTGGCCACCGAACCCCACCTTAAACCGGCTTGAGGACACTCGAGGTCACGGGTTCTAAACATGTTTCAGCCCCTTGGGTTGGCAGGGGTTTCACCTCCAAGCAGCGTTGTCGGGTCGCTAGCTTGGGAAGGGGGTTCCCTTCCGCAGTCGGGGGTACCGTGCATCTACCCTTTTTTTGTAGATAGTTAAGTTTCTAAGTTGTTAATATATATTTTACAAAAAAATTTATGGTTTATCTTATAATCTCCTTTCAAATCTATTACCCACAAGATTAATAAAAGGCATCTTTGACCAAGATTGTAAGGGCCTGCAAAAATGTACATAAACGACCCGTAAGTGAAAACCCGGACCCCTGAAACCCTAATATTCATGAAAAATCAAGAATTTAAGAAATTTGGTTTCCACGCGGGCCGTGTAAGCCATAAGGAAAGGCTACGCGGGCCGCGACAACTTAAATTTCTCCGGATAAGCGCTTAGGCCATGTGTCGCACACGTGGCGGACCTACCTGTGACACGCTCGCCCTACACGTAGACTAGGGGCCCTTGCGGGCCGTGTAAGGTTTAAGTAAGGGTTTACGCGGGCTGCGTAAAACCCAAAAAGTTGCTATAAATTGAGCAGGGCATGGGCTTTAATCTGTGTTCGAAAATTTCATTCAAAAACGAAGTCTACTGCTCAAATTCGACATTTCAAGTAGGGAAACGCTGCTACGATTACAAGGTATTAACTCGGTCACTGCTACAATACAATGTCCGATCGATTGAAACCGATCCGATGGATGTTTAAATGCTGCCCGTATTTGGGCTATACTTTGTCATTCGTCGTGAGGGTTTTGATTTTGTGAGTTTATCGTAAAAAGTTGTATTAAGTTACTGACCTAGTTTCGTGTGCATTGTTATTTAACTAGGTTACAAGGCTAAATCAGTAGGCAAGATTCTGTCCAACTAAACTTGCAAAGTGAATCATTCTCTTTTTACCAACTTGTTTACAAAATCCTAAATGTTTTCCAGTTATACTTTGCAGTGATTAAGTCTTTGCTAATCTTTAATTAGTGGCAGTATGTGGGGGTTTTGTGCACATTACTACTAACGATTTATCACTTTAGGTGGGCGAGCCTAATTAGTGATATGTCCACAGTCATAGATTCGGTCGAGTGATAGCTGAACCAGATAATTATATGATAGGGGCAAATATAAAAACCCTTAATGCTGTAAATTTATAACAATGTGTCTTTTGTGCAAATTGAATGACTCGCCAGTATTTCCGCGCTGATAAAATCTTTTTAAACATGTTTCAGGTGACTTACTGTGAATCAAGGAAAAGTGCTAGGTAGCACTAAAAAGCTTTAAGAGGTGGCTCAATAAATAAATAAACATCTTTTGTAAAACAAGGAATTTCCTAGTGAAATTCCCTTTATTGTAAATTATGGGGTTTGTCCCAAATTGTGAAATAAAATAAATTGGCATTTTCAAGTTTAAAAGATCCTATAAATAATTCCGCTGCCAAATTTAAATAACCATTACCATGGGTTTTCTGTCTCGCAGCTTCTGGACCAGGTAACACCGGGCCGGGGGCCGTGACAGAAAAAGGTGGTATCAGAGCCACTGATTTAAGCCAATTAAGTACTTAGAAATACTTAATTTTTCTGATTGCCATTCTGTGATTTTGTGAAAACTTAATTTATAATAAATAAAATTTTAACTTAAATTTATGTGTGTTTCTTCATGTATGCTAGCAGCATGAATGAACTGTCGGAGGCACTCCGAAACTTTACTATCCATAGCACTGATATGGATACCATGGGAAACCCATCTGGCTACCAGGCTGATACTGAAGAGCCAATAGTATTCCAGGCCCAACCGCAGGAGAAACCAAAGCCGAAAAAGAGGAGGAGAATCTTGGACTGGAAACGTGGGCGTAGGAAGAAACCAGCTGCACAGAACGTTAAAAAGATTGAGGATCCGAAGGATATAGGGAAAGGAAAGGAGATGGGGGGAAGTTCAGGGCAAGCCCAGGAAATGCCACCGTGGGAGGAGCTGGATCGCAAACTGGCCAATAGTGACCTCATCGGACCTGCCGATGAAAACCTCTTCAATTACCCAGCTGAATCACAACTTCCAGTTAATTTGAAACTTTCTATCCCAGATCCTATTGTCAACCCCCGACCTCTACAAGAAGAGCCAGAAGAATGGTGGACAACTGACTGGCAATTTCAGAATCTCTTGAATAACCCTAATACCTATTTCCCCCAGTTTGACCCTGAGCCTGCACCAAACCCACCTATGAGCACATAAAACTTGGCTGAACTCCGCCACTATAGTGAGGAACTGGTGAACGCAGGAAATCGAATCCGAGAAGTGGGGGAACAGATCTCATGGAAATACGACGAGAGGGAGCATCGTTTCTGAAATGCCAGTTGACTGTGGTTGTGTGGTTGTGTGTTTAATAATAATAAAATAATAATAAATAATAAAAATATAATCATGTAAAATAACTTAAAATAAAACTTTTGTAATATAACTAGTGTGTACGGATGCCTACTAATATATAAAAATATCAACGTCGCCAAGTCGACAATTTTGGCTATACATGCTTATGTGTGATTGCTTTATTATGTTGGTTGTTATTTATTTTATGCCAATAACTTATATATTGTTAATTAACAGATGGAACACACTGTTAATGAACCAGTTAACGAAGTTAACCAATCTGAGCAAAACAATGAGGATCACTTTCTTAATAGGCAAGATATAGAAAATATCGTTGCCCAGGGAATAGCAAATGCTATCCCAGCAATCGTCGCTGCTGTCAAAAGCCCTCTTGAGCCTTCACAAGCTCACCCCAGTAAACGCACGCGCGACGATAATTTCAGTAATAGTGTTAACGGAGGCGGCAATAATAACGACAACGTAATTCAGGCCCCAATACTTAAGAAAATGAAAGTTGCAACACCTGGTTGCACTTACAAGGAATTTATTGCTTGTAAACCAGTCGAATTTGCAGGCAATGAAGGGGCGACTGCTGCACTGCGTTGGTTAGAGAAAACTGAAGCAGTAATTAAAATAAGTAAATGCACCGAGGAAAATAAAGTTATGTATGCTTCTCACCTTTTCAAGGAAGAGGCATTAGAGTGGTGGAATACGATATTATAGGCCAAAGGAAGTGACATGGCTTACGCTATGAATTGGGAAGAATTTAAGCAACTGGTTGAAAGAAAATTCTGCCCCGAATATGAAAAAGAACAAATGGCCAATAAGTTCCTGAGTCACCGAATGGTGGATGTTGACTGTCGAGGATATACTTCGAAGTTCTTCGAGTATGCTCGAATTGTACCAACTCTGGCATCGCCAGAACCGGTACTTATTTCTCGCTATATCTGTGGGTTGATTGGCAAGATTCGTGACATTGTCAAAGCTGCAAGACCCCGCACAATCAACGATGCGGTGGAATTAGCCAACACTTTGACTGACGGGCTAGTGCGTACGCGGGAAGAAAACAGGAAAAAAGAGTTAGCCCAAAAGATCACCCAAGGATTTCGTGTGGGTAATAATATTAACTTCAAGAGGAAGGGAACTGGGTCCTCTTCCACCCCGCCATTTTGCGGGACTTGCAAAAAGAAACATTTTGGAAAATGTAGAGAAAATTGTAATTTCTACAAAATTCCGGGCCATCGGGAGGAGGAATGCAAAAAGAAATCAAAGATCTGCTACAACTGTGGAGAAGCTGGGCATTTCAGACCAGAATGCCCTAAATTGGTCAAACCAGCGGATAACAAGGCCAAACATGCTGAAGGAACTAATAAGAAGAACGCAAGAGCCTTCCAATTGACCACACAGGAAGCCGAACTAATTCCCGACGTAATAGCTGGTACGTTTCTGGTACACAACGTTTATGCGAAAGTATTATTCGACTCTGGAGCAAACCAAAGTTTTATAAATACTTCTTTCTACCAAGTTCTTAAGCTACCCTTAACCAAACTTAGGCAGATTTATGCAGTAGAAACGGCAGACGGGAACTCTGTTAACATAGATACGGTTTTGCAAAAAGAAAATATAGAACTTTCAGGTCATAAATTTTCTGCAAACCTATTACCTATGAATTTAGCTGGATTCGATGTCGTATTAGGAATGGATTGGTTAGTAGCCAACCATGCTCGAATCCTCTGTGATAAGAATTCCATAGAAATTCATACACCATCAGGAGAAATAATCGTGGTTACAGGAGATAAGCCATGTAAATCAATGAAATTCATTTCTGTAATAAAAGTTGCTAGTTATGAACGAAAGCAAGGAATAGTGTATATGATTTCGGTAATCATTAGCACTAAGGGTAAGGAACTTAAGGAAATTCCTGTAGTATCAGAATACTCGGATGTATTCCTAGAAGAACAACCAGGATTACCACCAGATAGGGAGGTAGAATTTAGAATTCATCTGATTCCTGGAACTACACCCATAGCCAAAGCACCCTATCGGTTAGCACCCACTGAAATATTAGAACTGAAAAAGTAGTTAGATGAATTACTCAGTAAAGGATTCATACAACCTAGTTCATCTCCGTGGGGAGCACCAGTGTTGTTCGTAAAGAAGAAAGATGGTTCGATGCGAATGTGTATCGATTATAGGGAATTGAATAAGGTTACAATTAAGAATCGATACCCATTGCCTAGGATTGATGATCTTTTCGATCAACTTCAGGGGGCTAGATATTTTTCTAAGATAGATTTATGCTCCAGATATCATCAGTTGAAGGTACAAGAAGAAGACATACCTAAAACCGCTTTCAGAACTAGGTATGGTCACTACGAGTTTACAGTTATGCCTTTTGGACTAACAAATGCTCCTGCAGCATTCATGGACATAATGAATAGGATCTGTAAACCGTATTTGGATAAATTTGTAATTGTCTTCATCGACGATATACTTATTTATTCCAAAAGTCAGGACGAACATTGTGAGCATTTACATGCACTCTTAACTTTGTTAAGAAAGGAAAAGCTCTACGCCAAATTCTTAAAGTGTGAATTTTGGCTTCAGGAAGTACAATTTTTAGGACACATGGTGAATCACAAAGGTATTCACGTAGATCCCTCCAAAATAGAAGCGATCACCAAATGGAAGGTTCCGCAATCAGCTATGGAAGTTAGAAGTTTTCTAGGATTAGCTGGGTACTATAGACGCTTCATTAAGGATTTCTCTAAGATAGCAGTACCATTAACTAAGCTAACCTGTAAAACAGCTAAGTTTGAATGGGGACCTAGGCAAGAAGAAGCTTTTAAGATTTTAAAGCTAAAGTTAACAAATACTCCAATTCTAGCCTTACACGAAGGGACAGAAGATTTTGAAGTTTATTGTGATGCTTCTAAGCTAGGATTAGGATGTGTGTTAATGCAACGCAAAAAGGTAATTGCATATGCCTCAAGGCAATTGAAAAAGCACGAAGAAAATTATACGACTCATGACTTAGAATTAGGAGCAATAATTTTTGCCCTTAAGATTTGGAGACACTATCTGTATGGCAGTAAGTTTACAGTCTATACAGATCATAAGAGTTTAAAATACATATTTGGGCAAAAAGAATTAAACATGAGGCAAAGAAGATGGATGAAAATTCTAAGTGACTACAACTGTGATATTCAATATCATGAAGGAAAGGCAAATGTAGTAGCAGATGCCCTAAGTCGTAAGTATCACGAAAAGCAAAAGCAAGTTCGTGCCCTTAGATTAAATCTACAGTTAGATTTAATGGAACAACTGAAGAACGTCCAAGAAACAGCATTCAAGGATGATGCTGAAGGAATGAAAGGAAGAATAAAAGAATTGGAGCAAGGGGCTGATGGAATTTGGAGACTCCACAAGAAAGGGATTTGGGTACCTAAGCAAGGAAATTTAAGAGACAAAATTTTAGAAGAAGCCCATAAGTCTAGATATATCATGCATCCTGGTAATAATAAGATGTACCAAGATTTAAGGAATAATTTCTGGTGGATAGGAATGAAAAAGGATATAGCTAAATATGTTTCTAAGTGCCTCACTTGTTCACAAGTCAAGGCTGAACACCAGAAACCCTCAGGTCTACTTCAACAATTAGAAATGCCAGTATGGAAATGGGAACTCATAACAATGGACTTTGTTACTAAGTTACCCAAAACCAGAAAAGGTAATGACGCGATTTGGGTAATTGTGGATCGATTAACCAAATCAACTCATTTTCTACCCATGAAAGAAACCTTTAGCATGGACAGGTTAGCAAATTTATACGTAGACGAAGTAGTATCCTTACATGGAGTTCCACTCTCCATTGTATCGGATAGGGATAGTCGTTTTACTTCGCATTTTTGGACCAGTTTTCAAGAAGCAATGGGGACCCGACTGAACTTAAGCACTGCATACCATCCCCAAACAGACGGACAAAGTGAAAGGACGATCCAAACCCTGGAAGACATGCTCAGGGCATGTGTAATAGATTTTGGCGGAAACTGGGATGACCACCTACCCTTAATTGAATTCTCCTATAACAATAGTTATCATGCAAGCATTGAAGCTACCCCATTCGAAGCACTGTATGGACGAAAGTATAGAACTCCAGTTTGCTGGGTAGAAATAGGGGAAATTCAATTGTCAGGTCCTGAGATTGTACAAGAAACCACCGACAAGATAACTCAAATCAAGGAAAGACTGAAGACCGCTCGAGATCGCCAGAAAAGTTATGCAGACAATCGACACAAGCCACTGGAATTTCAAGTTAGAGACAAGGTACTCTTGAAAGTTTCTCCTTGGAAAGGAGTAGTCCGATTTGGTAAGAAAGGAAAGCTAAGTCCAAGGTACATAGGACCATTCCCAGTAATCCAACGCATAGGACCAGTTGCCTATCGCTTACAACTACCAGAAAAGTTAGCCAGGGTACATGACGTATTTCATGTATCCAACCTCAAGAAATGTTTATCTGACGAATCCCTGGTAGTACCTCTTCAGGATATAGAGGTAAATGAAAAGCTAAAATTTGTTGAGAAACCACTCCAAATAGAAGACAGGAAGATTAAGTTTCTTAAGCACAAACGATTGGTAGTAGTCAAGGTCAAGTGGGATTCAAAAAGAGGACCTGAGTACACCTGGGAGCTGGAATCAGAAATGAAGCGAAAGTATCCTCACTTATTTCAGTAAATCTCGAGGACGAGATTTTAAATAAGGTGGGGAGGATGTAAGGACCTGCAAAAATGTCCATAAATGACCCGTAAGTGAAAACCCGGACCCCTGAAACCCTGATATTCATGAAAAATCAAGAATTTAAGAAATTTGGTTTCACGCGGGCAGCGTAAGCCATAAGGAAAGGCTACGCGGGCCGCGACAACTTAAATTTCTCCGGATAAGCGCTTAGGCCACGTGTCGCACACGTGGCGGACCTACCTGTGACACGCTAGCCCTACAGGTAGACTAGGGGGCCCTCGCGGGCCGCGTAAGGTTTAAGTAAGGGTTTACGCGGGCCGCGTAAAACCCAAAAAGTTGCTATAAATTGAGCAGGGCATGGGCTTTCATCTGTGTTCGAAAAATTCATTCAAAAACGAAGTCTACTGCTCAAATTCGACATTTTAAGTAGGGAAACGCTGCTACGATTACAGGGTATTAACTCGATCACTGCTACGATACAATGTCCGATCGATTGAAACCGATCCGATGGATGTTTAAGTGATGCCCGTATTTGGGCTATACTTTGTCATTCGTCGTGAAGGTTTTGATTTCGTTAGTTTATCGTAAAAAGTTGTATTAAGTTACTGACCTAGTTTCGTGTGCATTGTTATTTAACTAGGTTACAAGGCTAAATCAGTAGGCAAGATTCTGTCCAACTAAACTTGCAAAGTGAGTCATTCTCTTTTTACCAACTTATTTATAAAATCCAAAATGTTTTCCAGTTATACTTTGCAGTGATTAAGTCTTTGCTAATCTTTAATTACTGGCAGTACGTTGGGGTTTTGTGCACATTACTACTAACGATTTATCACTTTAGGTGGGCGAGCCTAATTAGTGATATGTCCACAGTCATAGATTCGGTCGAGTGACAGCTGAACCAGATAATTATATGATAGGGGCAAATATAAAAACCCTTAATGCTGTAAATTTATAACAATGTGTCTTTTGTGCAAATTGAATGACTCGCCAGTATTTCTCCGCTGATAAAATCTTTTTAAACATGTTTCAGGTGACTTACTGTGAATCAAGGAAAAGTTCTAGGTAGCACTAAAAAGCTTTAAGAGGTGGCTCAATAAATAAATAAACATGTTTTGTAAAACAAGGAATTTCCTAGTGAAATTCCCTTTATTGTAAATTATGGGGTTTGTCCCAAATTGTGAAATAAAATAAATTGGCATTTTCAAGTTTAAAAGATCCTGTCAATAATTCCGCTGCCAAATTTAAATAACCATTACCACGCGTTTTCTGTCCCGCGGCTTCTGGACCGGGTAACACCGGGCCAGGGGCCGTGACAAAGATTAAGTCCAACATTGACCAAGTCAACATGGAAGTGGAGGTAGGTCCCCTTGGGGACGGTTACAATGTGGGGGGTGGGGGTCTTGCATGGAGAAAAAATGTTAAGTCTTTTAAATTGGTTATAAGTTAGTGTATTTCTAATACATGATGTCTTTGATATCCATTACATATGTAATCATCTATAATGGCCTTTACTAGTCTTAAAATGTCAAAACAATGTTAACTAGTTTGTAGTTTATGTCTAGTTAGCGTTCAGATACTTGTTTCGTTATCGGATCGTTAAATGATCAACTTATGTAGCTTGTATAGCATGATGTGCTTTGGTGTCTTAATGATATTTCCAATATCTTTTGTGTTGTTTAGGATGTTTAACATCATTTTGGACATTGCACCAATTACCAAAATGCTGAATTTTGCAGACAAGTTATTACTTATGGCCCAAATCGGACAATTTTAGTGCTAGTATATTTTCCGGAAGGCATTAACATATACCCTTGTTTTACCACTTGGGGTTTAATATAACATTGATGCAGGACTTAAATCTAGGTCCTAAATCTGTCGTTTAGCTGAGTACTGGTACTGTGCTGACACAACTAGTCTAACCGGTAAAACTAACAATTGTTTCGTGCATTCTTTTATTGGTTCTGTAACGCGGCGAATAAAATGAATGGCATGCATAATTAAAATGTATCATGCGAGATTTCTAGATGTGTGACATGTAAACAATAGGGGTGTTCATGAGCCGATCCGATCCGATCGAGGGTCTGCTCATGCTCGGATTGAATTACAACCGATCCGATTCGATCAGATCAAATTTGCAAAACCGAGCACAAAAGTGATGCTCATGCTCGGATTGAATTTAAATCGATCGGATCGTTTTCGCTCGTTTTCGCTCGGTTTTTTATCAAATCCTAAAAAAAATCGAGCGGGTCGTTTTCGCTCGATTGAATTATGAGGCTGCATTCAACAAAAACAAATCCTAACTTAAATAAAACATGTCCAACACTTTACTAACAAAAGTAATACATAACTAAAATCATGATTAGGAATTTAGGGTTAGATTTTGGTGTGTTTGTGGAGCGGCGATATGCAGATCTTCACACAATCAAATTATGACTATGTGAATATTGTTTTGGGAATAGGAATTTAGGGTTAGATTTTGATATTAACAATTAAGTTGGGCTGAATATTTTTTGGGCTTTTAATTTTTTTTTGGGTTAGTATATTTTTTGGGGTTTTAATCTTTAAAATCTATATAATACACACACACACACACACACATATATATATATATATTATTAATAAAAATAATTCGAGCGAAACCGAGCGATCGACGAGCGAGCGGACCTTTGCTCATGCTTGGATTGAATTTTAATCGAACCGTTCTGGGCGGCTCATTTACAAACTAAGCGGGAATCGAACGAGCATTTTTCGAGCGATCGTTGAGCGATCCTTGATCGTCAAGCAGTTTGGACAGCCCTAGTAAACAATGTTGTATTTACATCTAAAGCACATAATTGTATAATATAAATAAATTGTGAGGTGTATAGAAATTACCGGAAAGTGCCGTTTGCCACACACCGCGCGGGGAACACCGCCACCGCTCCCATTCACCGCGCAGGGTGAGTGTAAATCGGGGACTCTTCACCGCGTGCATGAATATGACCGTTGGAGCATGATATTAACGGCATTATAGTCATTTCAATTAAAAAAACAAATAAATACATTATAAGGCTATGGGGTGTGGATGGAGCCCCATGGGGCTTTATAGGTGCCACATAGGATCCACGTGTGCCATGGAGCCCCCCTTTAATTTGGAGGGTGTGGATGGAGCCCCTATTAAACAAAATAAAAAAAAAACATTTGATTGGTTAAAAAACTGGTGGACCCCACCTGAATGGCGTTTCAGCTCGTTACCACCATGGCGGGCCTTCAATGGCGCCCCGGGTATGGCGCCGGCGGTGTGGTCAAATTTGGAGGGGGGGCGCTATGGTGGTCTAGGTGGCGGAAGGGTGGCGCCCCACACCCTCCAGCCTAAGGGTTAAGTTATTCTACAAATGCTCATAATTGTAAGAATGGTAAGAAGGCTTTATAGAGTGACAAGTGTCTAAGAACCTAAAACCTAAACCCACTACATCACCACACAAAACCTAAACACCCACCAAAAAACCTAACCCCCCCCCCCCCCATTCCAGGAAAAAAAAAAGACTATACCTCACCAAAAAAACCTAACCCCCACCCCAAAAAAAAAACCTAACTTATCCCCTCAAAAACCTAAAAAAATGCTAAACCCCCACCCCCACCCAAAAACCTACCCCCCCCCCCCCCCCCCCCCCGGCGGCAAAAGAAAATCGAGGGGGTGGGATTTAGGTTTTTAGTTGGTGGTGGGGTTTTTTTTTTTTTGTAATGGGTTTACTTTTAGGAGCCTTTGTATTTGATCATAATCTTACATTATAAATATTACCATTTTACATTTCATCTTACACCCAATTAACATACTCTCAAAGGATACTATGGATATACAAAACAATAGTGATGGCAAGAAAAAAGTTTCGGGTTCCAGTTCGAAGGCGAGGGGGCGCGGCTCGCAAAGCAGACGAGGCGGATCGAGTGGTTCAAGTGTGCCATTTCAATCACAACACGGTTATTCCCCACACTCACAACCTCCATACTTTTACGCCCAAAATACACAACCGGGTTTTTACAACACCCAGCCCAATTATCCACCAAAATTTTTTTCATTACCACAAGGTCCCACGATGGTTGCACCGGGTGTGTACGAGTATCCTACGGAAGCCCAAAACGCTTTTGACCCGTTTGCTTATCGGAGTCCACCGACTCAATCTCCAAGGGATAATGTTGAACACATGCTTCCAACATACGATTATAACGAAGATGAAGAATTTATAGCTGAGACTCAAGATTTAGATGAAGACGAAAATGAAGAAGCCAAAGAAGAGGAAGAACTTGAAGTCGAAGAAGAAGCCGAAGATGAACCAAAAGGAAAGGGGGTAAGGCGGATCCGCAAAGATGGACGAAGAAACAAGAAGAGGCGTTAGCGAAAGCGTATGTGCATTGTAGTGTAAACAAGAAAAAAGGCAATTAACAAAAATTGGAAGGTTTTTGGAAAAAAGTTCTCGCACATTACAATGCAACCGTTGGAGGAAGTTAACGGACCATTCATCAAGTCCGACCAAAATGGAAAGCTATTCAAGGGAAGTTGAACTTATTCAACGGCTTTTGGCATCAAGCGGTATAATTTTTTACGTTTACATACTTTTTATTTTTTACCTTTATATATTGTTATTTTTTACCTTAATATAATTTATATTTTTATTTTAGGATCGGTTACATCCTAGCAGGAGTGACGATGCTCATGTCATGAAACAAGCATTAAAAGATTACCAAATAAAACATCCTGCTGGCTTTCCTCATATTGAGGCGTGAGAGGTTGTTAGAAAACATGAGAAATGGTCCATGGTACCATTGTTGGGTGAGGAGAGTGGTAGTTCGGGGCAAAAAAGGAAGTCATCGGAATCAGGTAACTACTAAGCGGGTACACCGAATACCGAATTCATTAGTGATATACCCGACATAAACGTAGACCCCTCTCCAAGAAAGCAAAAAAAGAAAGAGAAAAAAAGATAAGGACCCGCAACGTCGACCGAAAGGTCAATTGATATGTCCGACAAGCTCCAAGAATACAAATTTATGAAATAAGAGTTGGTGGACATTAAAAAGAAACGAGAGGAAAAATTTATGCCGTTGGCGGATAAACATCGAGAGACGTTGAGATCAATTAGGTTTGATAAGGATCTGGAGACATTTAACATGTCACACGACAATGTTCCACCGAAGATGTTAATCACACTAGCCCAAAAACGCGGGATCGCAAAAAAATATAACTAGTCATGTAGTTTCTAAATTTTTTATGGTTTTATTTTTTTCGTAGGTTTAATTTTATGTATTGTCTTTTCTTAATTTAGTTTAATGTAATTTTAGTTAGTTTAATTTAATGTAATATTTTTTTTTAATTTAATGTACTTTTATTTTGTTAAGATTATGTTTCATTTATTAATTAATAGTTTATAAAAAAAGGAAAAAAATAGTTTACCTCATCTCGCGAGTTGTGACCATCCCTTATGTTTTTTGGACAAGAGGGGAGTTAGAGAGGGGAATTGAAATGGCAATAGATGATTGAGTGGGTGGAAAGTTTACCCCATCTCATAAGGGGTGCACCCCTTTCACTCTTATCATTCATACTTCCAAAAAATTATAAATCTCAAAAAGAACAAAATATTTCAAAAATCACATACTTTGCACCTTACAAATGAAACAAAAAGTTGCTTGAAAACATCAATGCTTGGTGAATCTCTGAAGAACTTCAAAGTAATCAGGAAACGTCTTACGAGTGCAAGCGGGATCTTTGATGGTGACAGGAACATCTGCACAGGCAGCAAGAGAGAAAGCCATCGCCATCCTGTGATCATCATACGTGTCTATTGCTGTCGCATTCAACCGATCCGGTGGAGTGATCACACAGTAGTCAGGCCCTTCTTCAACTGTTGCTCCCAACTGAAATTTTGTTGACCCGTTAAGTGTTAGAAGAGTATGAGTAGAAGTAATGAAGTAACGGGTCAAAACAAATGTCATGTTTTAGTATGGGCCACAGGCCAAGGAGATTAGCTTGACCCATAACAACTATTTGGCAATCTTTTTTATAGATATAAATGGGTTAATGTTGATATACTAATAATTAATAATAAGTCTTCTCAATAAAACAATTTTGGAGGATGTATACTTGAGAAAGATTTTTTGAGACTTTTAACCTGTAACATTTTTTCTTTTATTTTACTAGTTATGATCTAACAAAGGACTGTCTTACCTTTCTGAGTTCTATGCAAATGGCAATCATCCTTTCGGTTTCTTTGACTCTCCAGCTAGCAACTGAAAAATAACAAAAAAAAGAACATGCTAACAACCAACCGAATTGTATATATATTAAAATGAACAGAAAATCCATAAAATTGGCATCTAGCGGGTGTTTGGAACTTTGGATGTGCATTTTAAAAGTGATTACATGAAATAAATAAATAAACAGTTGTAATAATAAGTTGTTTGAGTGTCACTTTGACACATTTTGATAATTTAATATACCAACACATTTTGATAATTTGATAACATTTTTGTAATATGAAGACTTGATGAAGGTATAACGATACCGTCTCTAATGGCTGTAGGACCATCTGCATAGAGAGCAACCACGGCAAGAGTCATGGCAACATCAGGCATTTTGTTCATGTTAACATCTACAGCACGCAAATGTTTCCTTCCAGAAGCATCCCTCGGTGGGCCCCTCACTGTGACAGAGTTTTCGGTCCATGTTACTTCCGCCCCCATTTTTCCAAGAACCTCCGCAAATTTCACATCACCCTGTAAACTACTTGTTCCACAACCTTCAACAGTGATGGTACCGCCCGTTATAGCAGCACCAGCCAAGAAGTAACTTGCACTTGAAGCATCACCTTCTACGTACGCATTTCCTGGTGACCTGAAAAAATACGTTCCTATAAAGTTCACAATTCGAGTCTCCATAAAAACATGACTTTTATGTAAAACACTAGACTTACTTGTACTTTTGACCGCCTTTGATGAAGAACCGGTCCCAACTATCACTGTGTTCGACTGAGACACCAAACCGTTCCATCAACTTTATAGTCATGTCAACATAGGGTATAGATATTAGTTTATCAATAATTTCGATCTCTACGTCTCCAAGGGCAAGAGGAGAAGCCATAAGCAAAGCAGTAAGGTATTGACTACTTATAGATCCTGACAGCTTAACCTGTAAACAAAGAATGCCGATTATTATTAGCATTATAAATCAAATCATTGATTCATGATGTTTTGCGTCGTTCCATTAATAGAGTTTTGTTATTGTTACTAAATATCAAATCAAAATTATTTGTTACTTTTACAATTTTCTTAATACACGGATATGTAACGGGTTTTATCAAGTAAAAAAGAACTGTGGGAGACTTTTGACCAGTTTGACCCATTTCGTTTTAATCTTCTTATTTATTTTACTGCATTAGAGATTAAACATAATCCCAATCAACCCATTTACAAATTATAAGCAATTTAGTTGAAACTGCCACCTTAGTTAAGCAAAAAAATGTTCAAAAATATATATATATTATATATCCTATAGAGTAAATTACAAGTTTTGTCCTTTATGTTTACATCAAATTGCAGGCGTTGTTCTTTAGCGCAAAAGTTGACAAGCTCTGTACTTAATGTTCCAAAATCTTACACGTTATGTCCTTTAGGCCAAACCTAGTTAAATTTTTTGGTTAAATCTGGTCATGTGCCTTGCACATAAGGGTATTCTTGTCATTTCACCTCCTTAGGGACTATTTTTTTAAAACAACTTATTTTAAGGGACTATTGTATAAATAATGAAAAGTTTATAATAAAAAAGAAAGTTCTGCATTCTCAATTTCTCTCTCTAAACTTCCTTTCTCTTTCTTCTCTCTCTCTCATGCGATCATGGATGGAGGAGACGGTAAGGTGGATGGTGATGGTGAAGATGGCTGCGGTTTGTGATGGCGGAGACGGTAGGGTGGATAGTGATGGTGGAGATGGTTGTGGTGAGTTTTACACCGGAATGGTGGTGATCCGGAATCGTTTTTTGGTGGTGGGTTTTAGGGCGGCAGTGATGGGTGGTGGGTTTTACGCTGGATTTGGTGATGGGTTTTAGGGTGGCGGTGATGGTGATGGTGGTGATCCGGAATCGTTTTTTGGTGGTGGGTTTTACCAGCAATATCAAGATATCTAAGCTCACTCATGTTACCAAGTTGCCATGGGATGCTACCTTGATAAGAATTGTAACCAATCTCTATATGAGTGACAGTTTTTAACTGACCAAATTCAATAGGTAAATACCCACTTAACAAATTACCAGCAAGATGAAAAAATCAAGATTCTTGCATAACCCATACGAATTTGGAATGGGCCCACTGAAATAACTTCCAGCAAAGTTGAGAACTTTCACTGAGGCAATTTCACAAACCATCTGGTGGGAGTGAACCAGAAAAGCTGTTGCTAAAAGCATCAAGAACTCCCTACCTGCTTAAATCACACTAATCACATAATAATCTAAACTTAACCTAAATCCACACAAATTCAGAAATTCAACATACACAAGCAACCGTTTCCGCTTAAACGTGATGCGATCATGAAGATAAAACGAAGAATCATCATCATCAGATCCAATCGGAAGTGAGAATATCCCCAATGCAAGAAGCACAAGCAGAACAATTGTGAGCATCAAAAGCATGGAGAGAACTAAGGCTACAGTTGACGATCGCTTCCCTTGGTGATGGCGACCTAATAAGCTTCTTCCTTTCCGCATTGTTGGTTCGATCGAAGAAACCCTAATTGTTAGGGTTTTGAGAACGTTGAAGTTTGCAGATTTGGAGAAATGAAAGGTTGGTGATGAGTTATTTTGGGTTTAAAGCTTCAAAAGTTAATAGTTCTTGATGCTTTATACAAAATAATCCCTGAATAAAAGTTTTTACAAAATAGGCCCTGGGAATGTGAATAGACAAATATGCCCTTATGTGCAATGCACATGACCAGATTTAACCAAAAAATCTAACTGAGTTTGACCTAAAGGACATAACGTGCAATATTTTGAAAGGTTAAGGACACCGCCTGTAAAATTTTGGAAAAAAAGGACAGCGCCTGCAATTTGGTGTAAACATAAAGGACAAAATTTGTAATTTACTCTAGACTATAAGATATAAATATGCTATTTTGTCACATCAACCAACTTTGGCCCCTCAACTTGGCATTAACCAACTTTAGTAATGACATGTTTAGTCCTTTAGCTTTGGTAACGACATGTTTAGCCCCTTAACTAAAACAACTTTAGCCCCTCAACGTTAATAATAAACAACTTTAGCTCAACTTAAATAAAGACATGTTTCACTCCTCAACTTTAATAATGACATGTTTAGCCCCTTAACTAAAACAACTTTAACCCCTCAAATTTAGTGATAAACAACTTTAGCCCCTCAACTTTAATAATGACATGTTTAGTCCTTTAACCAAAACACCAAACAACTTTAACTCTCACGATTTGCTTATTTTAATCGACGTTTTGAACTCGTTGGTGAACACGGGTGGTAACCCACTAGTTGGGTTAGATGAACACAATATGACAATAGCAACTGGTTTGACCATTAAATTTTGATACAATACAAACAATTGCAATACAAAAAGAATCAAAGAAATTGAAGACAATAACAAACTCATACCTTTCCGCCAGGAAGGCCCCCACCTCCAACTACACGCACAGGTGGACAGTTGGTCCCGAGAAAACAGTCAACATCTGCACCAAGCTGCTTAAGACCCGTGACCAGATCACCTATCGGTCTCTCTCTCATTCGCGGAACACCGTCTAGTATGTAGCTGGAGAAAAGATTCCGTGAAGGACGTAATCAAATCGGTGTGTCTTTCACTCAGAAGATAGATTCTTTTGAGGTCAAATATATAAATATATCAACATACACATACCTTGAATTACCACCAGCAGCAGTAACTGCGGCAGTCAACGGGCGCATAGCAGTTCCTGCATTACCAAGAAAAAGTTGTATTTCGTCTTTAGCTTCTTTACCCACTGGAAACACGCCACCACAACCTTCCACAATTGCCCTTTTAACTGCGCCATCTTCCTCAACGCGTAAACCTAGAGTTCTTAGAGCCCCAAGCATGTAATGGACATCATCACTGTTGAGTAAGTTGTCAACAACTGTCGTTCCCTGAGAAATAAATAAAAAACTAGCATCAAACTTTGGGCTCGGGTTTGAGCATGGGTTTTACATGGCTCGAAAATTTTCTACATCCATGATTATATTTGATTTAAAAAAAAATTATACTAGCACTATTACATTAAGAAACATAAATCTTGTATTCCTGTATAAGAAGAAAATAATACAAGACAACTTTCATCACATGCCCATCTCAAACATACTAGTAGCAAATCAAAGTATCGATTAAGATATAAAACTCTATAATTTTGCAAATCAATCAATTTTCAATACAAACTTTGATAAAAGTCAAAGCCAGCTCAAACCAAACCAAATCAAATTTAAAATCATCTAAAATGCATTTAGAATCAAGGCCCGAATCTCAAATCAAGCATGCTTGATGAAATTATCTAGAATGTATGTGACATATTCCTACTTAGAAGTAGACCATAAAAGTTCTAAACTTGTAACTGACTTAAATATAAAGACAAACAATACAATACAACCCATGATAGAAACACACGTAAAAAAGAAGCATACAAGAGTCATCAAAAAAAGATCAATAACAGTCTTGGTTTTCCTTATGTGTTAAATGCAAGATTAATCCAAATTCTTTGTGGAGTCTCAATTCATAACATGCTTAGTAATCTTATTTTCTTATTACATAATTTTACCTAATACATTGTTTCACCTCGGACATACCCCAAACTCAGTGTGCAAAGTGCAATTCAAGAATTATGCAACGATAAACATAAACACCATACCTCACATTCATGTTTGACACGCTAGAACATTCTATCATACAAATGGTATAAAAGATTTAAAACTTTCTACCCGTACTTCATATACAAAGATAAACCAGTCATAGAAGCACATTCATGATTCATCATCATCATACTCAGTAAATCCCACCACTAGCAAGACTAAGGTAGGGTCTGAGGAGGGTAAGATGTAAACAACCTTACCTCTACCCCGTAGGAATAGAGAGGCTGCTTCCAGTGAGACCCCGGCTCGATGGTACTTGGTTGTTTTGTATCAAGCCTTGGACATAAGGCACATGACACTACTCGACAATTAAGACAAAGGCCAATTAGTGCATGTACTCTCTTGTCTTTCGGCTATCAACGCCACCACATGATGCATGATTAACCATCCCCCTCTTTTAACATTATTTTCACGAAATTAGTAAAATAACGTTAAAATTAGTGCACTTTCAACCCCCCCCCCCCCCGTGAGTGCCCACACATATATACATTATATGCGCATACAGCAAGTGGGGCGCATTCTTCAAGAACTAAAAATCAAAACTTCTAATATTTTGACTTAATATCAAACACATAGTTTATTACATTAATGCAGCAAAACCCACAAAGATTTTCATGCAAATTGGCATAACAAATCATCTAATTACTACCATCCCTTATAAACTTTCAATGTAGCTACAAAATTATAATCCTAATTGTCCTAAAAGCACATCAATAATTAATTTCAAATATCAAACAATTCAAATGAATAAAACTACCTCAGAAAGTGCAGCAAGAAGAAGAATCCGATTAGACAAAGACTTAGAACCGGGCAAATTAACGGTACCGGAAATCTCTTTAATGGGTTGCAACACAATTTCCGGCACCGCCGCCGTGGTGGCAGCAGAAGCAGAAACAGTGAAAAGTTTTCTGTTATTAGAAGAAACAGAGATCTGGGTACTTGGGGTTTTGTATTTCGATCCAAAAGATAAGAAAGGCGACAACTTGGAACAAGGGTTTGGGGATTTGGAGATGAAATTGGGAGTTTGGAGATTGTGGGCAACATTGCTAATGTGAGTTGCCATTGTTGTTGTTCTGGTTCTCAAGTGTGTGAATTTGGAGGTGTAGTAGGTGTGGGGGATTTAAGTGGATTGAGAGGAGAGTAGGTGGGTGGGTGACAGTTCCCTCCTTTCATACCAACCCCCCTAGCTTGCCAAACTCCATAATCTCAATTTTTTTAATTAAAATCCAAATCTAATTGAATTGAAAATGACTGGTTAAGAAACTTATGATTTTGTTTCATCAAGAGAAAAGAAATGCTATTCAAAAAAAAAAGAGAAAAGACATATATTTTATTTTAATCAAGGAAACTAATTTATATAGAGTTTAACATTAAACATATTAACTTAGTGGTTTATATATTTAGGTAAAGTATTAAAAAAACTAAACTATAACAGTCCGTAGAGAATGATTATGAGAAAATAATAAAAGTAGTTATTGTTGAGGTATGTATTTTTAATAGGAATCTAATTTTTTATCTTTAACTAGTTGATTTTCCGACCGCGCGTTGCGGCGGGGACCCAATGTCTGCAAAACGCGTGTTAGCAGCAGATACCGAATATCAAAACATAAATAAAAATGACGTGGTAAGGATGGTCATTCCGTCCTAAAAAAACAATTTTAAATAACCTAATATATAATAATAGGACCCACACGTCCTACACGTTGAAAATTCGGTTGTTTTCAATTTAGTTATTACGGTGCTAGCACGTTAAAATATGGATGAGCTCGGTACCGGTAACGGCACCGAAAGTACCGATCCGGAAAATCATTGAAATTAGGTACCGGCACCGAAAATTCTCGGTACAATACGGTATGGTATTTGAAGGTAAAAATCAATAAATACAGGTATGGTGCTAGACCTGTGTCGAACCGAAAGTAACGATTCTGAAAACGCCAAAAGGTGGGTACCAAATTGGTAACGAAAATGATTTGGTAATAGTAAATTTGGTACCGATACGATATCGGTTTGATTACAGGATTTGATACGATTTGCTCATCAATAATCTAAATATCCAAGTTAATTTTACATTCTACAATTCATTCATTACAGAAAAAAGGCAAAAAAGAAAGCAAAATAAGTTGTTGTGTATATAAAATCTCAATCAAACAAAATACAGTTTACTTACTGTGTGTATGAAAAATAATCTAAACGGTGCAATTACTTGCATTGCTACGTTGCTACAGGATTTGATGAGCTCGGTACCAACCGGTACCGAAAATACCGTTACCGAAAATACCGTAACCGAAATCTCCAAAAGTGTGTACCGGTACCGAATATACCTGGTACGGTACGGTACGGCTCGGTACTGATACGACACCGGTATTTGAGGGTAAAAATCGGTGAATACCGGTACCGAAAATACACCCGATTTGGTAAAAGCGGGTACCGGTACCGGTACCCAATACTATTTGTTCATCCCTTAATGAAGTTACTGTGTGTATGAAAAATAATCTAAACGGTGCAATTACTTGCATTGCTACGTTGCTATACGATTTAATGAGCTCGGTAACAACCGATACCGAAAATACCGTTACCGAAATCTCCAAAAGTGTGTACCGGTACCGAATATACCTGGTACGGTACGGCTCGGTACTGGTACGACACCGGTATTTAAAGGTAAAAATCGGTGAGTACCGGTGCCGAACCGGTACCGAAAATACATTCGATTTGGTAAAAGCGTGTACCAGTACCGGTACCCAATACTATTAGGGGATGTTTGGTAGCCTCTTAATCCATTCAGAGGCTGTCTCTTAATGAAATCATTTGTGGCCCTTATGTCTGAATGAATAAGAGGTAACCTTATGTCTGACTGGATAAGAGGTAACATCTGAATGGTAAACCATCACATGTCACATTCTTCTACATTATCTTTGTTAAACTCTTAAATGATTTCATTAAGAAGTAGCCTCTTAATGTCATTCAGATGCTACCAAACACCCCTTAGTTAATCCCCTAATGAACTTACTGTTCATTCAGTTCTAAAATTAATATATAGGAGAATTCTGCAATATTGTTTGTTGTGGCCTGTGGGACTCATATCCTTGACCTTATGGGAAGATACATTGTTTACAAGTTGATACTCATAGGCTAAAGAGCATTTGATTGTTTTTAGATATGATATGATATAATATGATTATATAGTCATATTATGATAAGAATCGAAATGAAGAAGAAGAAGATTCAGAGAAAGATTATTCAACAATCGACTAACTTCTCATTAGCTGGCTAACTATCTTTATACAACTGATTAACCAACCTAACAGCTTAACTACTTTCTTATTACTACCACCTCACACTTTTACTAATGACACATAAGACCCTGGACTTTATGGAACATTTACACATTTAGTCCTTTTACATTCTACCACATATCAATACATTCCCCCTAAAGCATTTTTTGACCTCAAAAAATAAAATCTGGGAAACGAATTTGCAAGTCTTCTAAGTTTTCCCACGTTGCTTCTGTAATAGGTAAACTGTCCCATTGTACCAACCCTTTGACCAAAGCTCTACTTTCACGTTTTACCAGCTTCCTATCGAGCACTTGCAAGGGTTTAAACATGAACCGTGGATTCTGGGGTAAAGGAATAGACTGCTCAGTACTCCCTCTAGCCAATTTTAACAACGACACATGAAACACCGGATGCACTTGAGCATCATCCGGCAAATCCAATTTATAAGCAACTGCGCCAATTCTTTCTATTATCATAAAAGGTCCAAAATACTTAGGCCCCAACTTGTTGAAATGAGAAGACCTGAGAGTAGACTGACCATAAGGATGCAGTTTAACATAGACATGATCCCCTACCTTGAATTCCCTTTCACTTCTGCAACTGACAGCAGCTTGTTTCATTCTATTTTGCGCCCTTAGCAAAGAAAATCTCAGTAACCTGATAGTTTCCTCTCTATCCATTAATATTGCATTCACAGCTTCAACTCTCACATCTTTTGGAACATAAGGCACAAACAATGGAGGAGGATATCCGTACAAGGCTTGGAAAGGGGTCATTCCCAAAGCAGTATGGAAGTTAGTGTTATACCAAAATTCAGCCATCGGTAACCACTTAACCCATGATGTCGGTCTATCCATAACCATACACCGAAGATAGGATTCTAGGCATCTGTTCACCACTTCAGTCTGCCCATCCGTTTGTGGATGATGTGCAGTAGACATGTTCAATTGAATGCCTTGTAAAGCAGTAAATTCCTTCCAAAACTGGCTGATAAAGATAGGGTCCCTATCTGACACTATCGAATCTGGCCAACCATGTAACTTGAAGACCTGATCAAGGAACACTTGAGCCACTTGAGCTGCCGAATAAGGATGTGCTAAAGCAATGAAATGGTTGTACTTTGTGAGTCGATCCACCACCACTAATATTGAATCTTTCCCCTGAGACTTTGGCAATCCACCAATGAAATCCATCGAAATCCCAGAAAACACATTGTTAGGAATTGGTAGTGGTTGAAGCAATCCTGGTGTAGCCACTGTTTCGTACTTAGCCTTTTGACACACATTACACTGTCTTACAACATTCCTCACTTGCTTATGCAACCCTTTCCAAGTAAATAATGACTTTATCCTTTGAACGGTTGCGTGAATACCTGAGTGTCCCCCCATAGCACTGTTGTGACATAACAAGATGATATCTTTTTGTAAATTCCCATCCTTGCCCACTGGAATCTTTCCTTTCTTAAGCAAAGCCTGCCCATTCCAACTGTATTTAGGGTGCAACTGCCCAGCCAGTAAGCCTTCCTTTATACTTTTAAGCTTAAGGTCAGATTCCCACGTAAGCTGGACTCTATCCCAAATTACAGGATTAAAAGTGTTCACTGAAATAGTTAATAAGGCAGGAGAATGTACTCTTGAAAGGGCATCAGCTACTCTGTTATCACTACCTTGCTTGTAAACTATTTCAAAATCATACCCCATTAATTTTGACAGCCACACTTGTTGTAAAGGAGTAGTAATTTTCTGTTCCAGCAGGTGCTTTAAGCTCTTTTGATCGGTTTTGATAATAAAATGCCCCTGAGACAGGTAATGATGCCAATATTTAACAGCAAAAATAATGGCTAATAACTCCCTTTCATATACAGAAAATGCTTGTTGCCTAGCCGATAAAGCCTTACTTATAAATGCAATAGGGTGTCCTTCTTGCATTAAAACAGCTCCTATACCCTTCCCAGATGCATCTGTCTCTATGGTGAAAACTTTAGACATATCAGGAAGTGCCAACACCGGCGGTGACATTAAAGCCTCTTTTAATTGTTCAAACGCCACAGTGGCTTTATCAGACCATCTAAATGCATCTTTTTTAAGTAAGTCTGTCAATGGTCTTGCTAACACTCCATAAGATTTGATGAATCTTCTGTAATAGCCACTCAAACCCAAGAATCCTCTTAACTGTTTTACATCAGTTGGTATTGGCCATTCTCTAATAGCAGTTATCTTTTTGGGATCAGTTGAGACACCTTTGTTAGAAATTATATGGCCTAAGTATTCCACTGATGACCCTCCAAAACTGCATTTAGATCTTTTGGCATATAATTGTTGGTCTCTTAGTATGAATAACACTTGTCTAAGGTGATCAATGTGGGAGCCCCAAGAATTACTGTAAACCAATATATCATCAAAAAAAACGAGCACAAACTTCCTTAGGAACTGTTTGAAAATAGAATTCATCAATGCCTGAAAAGTAGCAGGTGCATTAGTAAGCCCAAAGGGCATTACTACAAACTCAAACAAACCCTCATGTGTCCTGAATGCAGTTTTCTGAAAATCATCATCATGCATCCGGATTTGGTGATATCCAGCCCTGAGATCCAGCTTTAAAAACACAACCGCATGTCCCAATTCTTCAAACAATTCGTCAACTAATGGAATTGGGTAGCTGTTTTTAACTGTCACCTCATTTAACCTTCTGTAATCAATACAGAATCTCCAAGTCCCATCCTTCTTTTTCACCTAAACTACAGGAGCTGCAAAAGGACTGGAACTTCCCCTAACTACTCCAGTATCCATTAACTCTTTAGTTAACTTTTCAATAATATCTTTTTGTGTTGACTGATATCTGTATGGTTTAAGGTTGACCACTAGTGACTCGTCTTTTAACAAAATTCGATGATCAAATGCCCTCTTTGGTGGTAAAGTGGTAGGAGTCATAAACACATCTTCGAATTCAGACAACAACTTACTTAGCTGAACATTATCTTCCACTGCAGTGATCTTGGTTTCAAGTTGAAATTCACTCTTAGTAGGTTGTAGTTGCATACTGAACAGGTGAGCTTCTACTACCTTATCTTGCTGACCCAAAAGAGTATGCATATTATTTGCCGAACAAAGAGAAATCTTATTACTATCGACCCGCTTAAGTGTCACACCCCAACCGATGGCGGAAACATCGGGATGAGACGAAGTGTGTATAGATTGCTAGAGACTTCATAACACTATGTGACAATATTTAATTAAATTCAAATTTCATTGCAAGTGCTAAATTGTCATACAACATTTAAAATAGAAATAACAACATTGTTCAAATTTCAACATAACATCAAGAGATAAATGAATTAAAGGTGTGTATCTAGTCCACCCTAAACTTGTTTCATCATTCATCCATACTTCAATAATCAACCTGCAACATGTATTAAAATAGAGTTTCAATGCAAAAGCAATGGCGAGTATACAAGTTTGTTTACATAGCATAATAGAATAAAAACTCATATCCAACATGATTCATAATATGTGATTACTAGTATGCAATTTTGGCGTACAATATGATCAAACCCTAGAATACAACGCATAAAATAGCCTAATCCCAATAGTTTAGTGGGGTGGTAATGTTTAACTTAACAATACCCAATAGAATAGCGGGCGGGGCGTTAATCCTATAGCGCTATAATTGTTAAGGTGGGCTAGCAAAGTTAATGAGCATATAACGTTCCAAATCGTTCACATAGCATACGAGAATAACAAGTAAGTCACATTAGTTTCATGCTTGATCAAGGATTGAGTATGTTTAGTTTAAAAGTTGTTTGCATAGTTATACATGTTGCATCCCAAAATGTAAAGGGGAAAAAGGGATCAAGTATACTCACGGTTTTTGCAAGCTTTCCTACTTGATATCCCGTGAGTGTTGGTTGTTTAGTTTGGAGCACCTTGTCCTCCTACACGAAGGAACACAGGTGTGTGAGTTGGGGATAACGGAAGATTATAGATTTGGAATTTAAAATGCATGAACATAGACATAGGAAAATAACCATTCATTACATATGATGTTGAAATGGTATACTTACTAACTTGATAATGTCCATTTGTTCATCATCAAGAGTTCGGTTTAAATATTATATAAGTATTACATAAATTATAATATATATCATATATGTCAAGCATGAGGTAGAAGACTAAGGTCTTCATTTAGGCACCTCTAAGAGTCATAGAAATCATGTAGGAGGTAGGAAGAACAAGCTTCCATTTAGGTACCTCTAAGTGTCATAGAAATCATGTAGGAGGTAGGAAGAACAAGCTTCCATTTAGGTACCTCTAAGTGTTCACCACTACACTTGATGTAAAGACAACCAAGGAGGGTCATGAACCATGAATAATATAGAAATGAAATATACATATTAACAAAGAGAAAGTCACCAAGTGAGGGTGGATTGCACTTTTACCTCAATGTGGTGATGAATACACTAGGATTTCTAGGATTAAAGAGCTTCTTGTTGATGAATCCTCCTTGAAATGCTCCTAAAGTTACTTGGATTTTCAAGAGGTGTCCAAAAACTCTTATGTGTGTGAAAAGAAAGGTGTAAATGAGAGAAATTTGGAGAAGTAAGAAAAAGGAAAAGTGAAGTGAGGAGTGTGGTGGTGGTGGTATATTTATAAGGAGAAGGAGAGAGGAGAGAGAGTGTCTTGGAAAGGGAAAGAAATGATTAGGAGGAAGAGTGTAAGAATGGGTTAAATTGTGAGTGGTGGTGTAAGAGATTTAGTGAGATTTTTGAGATATTCTTTGGGTGAGGCCCCATTGGCCGAAAAATTTTATTGTTATTATTATTATTATTATTATTATTATTATTATTATTATTATTATTATTATTATTATTATTATTATTATTAGGAATAACCCTTAAATATTTTATAAAAGTCTTGTAACTTTTATAAAAGTTTGTGGCCTAATCTCACTTGATTGAACTTAATAATTTATGGGGTAATACCTTCCCACAAATTTCATCATTATTAAAATATTACCTGTTATTTCACTAATCAGTTTAGCGAGTACCGAACATTAAGGTGAAATAAAGAATCAAGAATTTTGAATAATATAGCGTTCAAAATGTGAGTCGTGATTACAATTTGCACATAAGTTTAACAAGAATAACATGAGTATGATAAAAATTATTTCGTGTTCATTATGATCAATCGTCTCGGATTACAAATAGAGAAAAATAAATAGAATACAACGAGAGTACAAGACTTCCAAAAATAGAAATACAAACGACTGTTTCTAATTATGGAAGGTATGAAAAAGTAGGGCGTTACAGTCTCCCCTCCTTTAGGAAATTTCGTCCCGAAATTTAGGAAGACGTAGGGAAAAGATGAGGGTACTTCTTCTTCATCTCGCTCTTGAGTTCCCAAGTAAACTCAGCGCCACGTTTACCTTCCCATCGAACCTTGACGATAGGAATTTTACTGCGCCTCAATAACTTAACTCCTTGATCCATAATTTCGACGGGCTTCTCGACAAAATGCAAAGTGTCGTTTATTTGGAGATCTTCGAGAGGGACTTGAAGTCCTTCTTCAGCATGACACTTCTTTAGATTTGAGACATGAAACGTCGGATGAACGTTGTTGAGTTCTTGAGGTAAATCGAGTCGATAAGCCACCGCACCAATCCTTTCGAGTATCTTGAAAGGACCAACATAGCGAGGGGCAAGCTTTCCCTTTTTACCAAAACGAACCACTCCTTTCCAAGGAGACACTTTGAGTAGAACGTGATCCCCAACGTTGAATTGCATCGGTTTGCGTCCCTTATCAGCATAGACCTTTTGACGATTTCGGGCCTTGAGTAGATTATCACGGATTTGGTGAATCTTATCCGTTGCTTCTTGTATGATCTCAGGGCCAGTAAAATGTTTGTCTCCAATTTCGTGCCAGTTTAAAGTGTCACACCCCAACCGATGGCGGAATCATCGGGGCGCGGCACTGAGCGAAACAGATTGTCCAGAAGTTTCCATAACAACTATCATTACCATTTAATTAAAGCAATACGTCCCATACCGTATATTAAATAGTCAAACAAGTTATTACAGATAACATCAAAACAAATATCCTGTTCCGACAACTCAGATTTAACATAACTAGTTTATACGTTGGTTTCTAGACTCCAGTTCCTAGCTTCAAGTTCATCACAGCCCGAGAAGCATATAAACAACCTAGGCACCTGTCACATTCGTTAAAATAAAGTCAATACATATAATGTAAATGTGAGTATACAAGTTTGATAACAGCATATAGAGTTCAAATTCGTTTACGCATAACTAGCACGTACACATAGTGAAATGAAGCACGTTAGTTATCGACATAGATCCATCGATACCAATGACTGCGGGTTGACTGCCCGAGGCAGTTCGCAATACATGATTACCACCGTAATCCATGCAAGTAAAAGATCCTTAACAACCCCCGTGTGAACGGGTGCTGAGTCCAAACTATAGTACTATCGTTGCTAAGGCAGGTAGACAGCATTCCATGTGTAAACATAACAAACAAGCATTCATAAGCCACGTATAACATGCATAAATGGTTTAGCGTTAAAATAGCTTGAGTAGTGTGATTGTTGTAGTTTGAATATTCGTAACGTATGTAACACCCAAAAGTGCTAAAGCAAAAAGGGATCGAGTATACTCACAGCGATTATGGATTGAAGGGAGCGCTTTTCAGCGAGTATAGTTAGCCTGAATAGATTCGATAACGTAACGATAAGTGGCGCGCAAAACATTACAAAGTGAGAGTGGGTAGGATAACTGATCGTGCGGATCAGCTATCCGTGAGAGGAAGTCATCCATGCGGGTGAACTATCCGTGCGGATGGTAATCCGTGCGGATGGTAACCCATCCGGATAAGCTATCCGTGCGCGTGGGCTGTCCGTGCGGACGTTAATCCGTCCGGACTAGTCATGCGTGCGGATTGCTTATCCGTACGGACAAGTTGTTCGTGTGGATAAACGTTCAAGTGGATTGTGTCTTCCTAAGTTAAGGATGTGTTTGTGTATGATGGCTTGTGCTTTGGAGTTTTCGTTGTAGCATTTAGAGAACATTTAAGTGTCTCTACCTTTCAAGTCGGTCGCGCGGACAACAATCCGTACGGATGGTAGTCCGTGCGGACAATGGTAATCCGTGCGGACAGTCTGTGCGCGCGGGCAGAGACAATCCGTCCGGATAGCCTGTCCGTGCGGACGACTTGGCCATGCGGATGAACACTGTTTGAATTTATTTTAAGGCCTTAGTATCTCATGATCCGAAGAGTAATTCATTCAGAGGTCGTCCGTCCGGATTGCTCATTCGTTGATACTCAAACCTTGTTTGGAAAGTGGGTCCCAAGGGTAGCTCGTCCGGGTGACAACCCGTCCGTATAGCCTGTCCGTGCGGACTGCTTGTCCGTGCGGACAGCTTGTCCGTGCGGACAGCTGGTCTGATTGTTCCGTTCGTCTACTCTTGGTTTCTGTTGTCGTTTATCGAGACGTTCTGATTACGTGGCAACCACTTGGAATCGTATTCTTACCCGCACGACTAAGCCGGCCAGGAACCACCCTGACTCGACATGTCGGCGACTCAGAACGGTCATTCCGGTTAACCCCAAAATCAGGTGTCTTGCGGTAGGATTCCAGATCTAGGACTAGTGCATCACTATTATCGAGTAGAGACTAGAACCGATCAGATTCGTACCGATCTTAAGGGTAAAAGAAGGAGAGAGTTTAGGTTTATTTCTTTCAACTCTTTTATCCTTAGAAAAGTTTAGATTTAGGTGATGTTGTTGTGAAATCTTGTGGAAATCGTTTAGATCTGAGTTATTCTTGGTGGAATGAAGTCAACCTTGAAGTTCATAAGAAGTTCATAAGAACTTCATGATGACGTCACTCAAGAATACCTCAAATCTTGATGATTTCATGGTTAAAAGTGGAGATTTGAAAGATAGAAAGGTGTAGAATTGTGTAGTGATCAAGAATGTACAAGAATTAGTGCAAGATCTTACCTGGATTGAGAGAAATCTGAGAAAAAGTGAAGAATGCGTGCGGTTCAGACGTCACTTGCCAAAAGTGGAAAAGTTGGAGAATGACCCGTGTATTTATAGGATGCTAAAAAGGGAAAGGGTGAGCCGTGCGGATGGCACGTAACCCGGATAGGCTATCCGTCCGGATTGGTCATCCGTGCGGATTGGCAATCCGTACGGATTGGCAATCCGTGCGGATGTAGCCTGATTTGGTGCGTTAGGCGCGATGTTGCTTCGGTTTCGATTTTCGAGCGATTCGATAGGGTTTCCTAGTCAAATTACTTTCAGTCCCAACTACTTCTTATATGGTTCGACTCGGAATTCAGGTTCGGGTTCGTTTACATTCGAGTTAGACTTCAAGTTCGATTGAGTTCGCTTGATTATCTCAACAAAACATAAATAAACATGCACAGGTAACACGTAAGGCGCACACACACGTATAAACACAAGTAAAATACACAGTTCGAGTTACGGTTTGATGTTGATTTGATTAGCATAGCTTGATTAACTTTATCGCATTGTTACTTCCTATCATTCACAGTCGTAGGTCGATTGAAATATGGTTACCACGATTCGATTATTGTAATGAACGACACTTACTCCACATAATATAAATAAAATAAAAACATTTCTACGAGTCAAGTCTCGCGAAATCGGTCGTTGACCTTGACTTTGACTTTCACTTGTGAAAACACGGGGTGTTACAGCCTCCCCTTGTTTAGGGAATTTCGTCCCGAAATTAAGCTGAAAGCCGTAACTAATCGTGGATCACATGTGAGAGTTCTTCGTTTGGACCATTGAAAATCGTCAAATGAATCGACCTTTTTACGGATAAAAATCGCTGATTTTTTGTTATGTTATGCGAAATTTTCTGATCTAAAAGCCTACAAAGTTTCAAATCTTAGTTCGAAGCCGTTTGTAAGAAATTTGAATTTTTGTTTGAAAATGTTGAATGTTGCTGTTGGTGTTCACCGTACGGATAGCAATCCGTGCGGATAACATATCCGTGTTGACTTGTTGACTAGTCTATTCGCGCGGATAATTGTTGGCTCGGAGACGTGAGGAATCCGTGAACGTGTGTGACTAAACATAATCGTAACGGAGTCAAAACCGATCCTACAAGTGGTATCTGAGTAGGTGATCGATTGTGATGATTAAACACACTCAGGTTTGATCAATTTCTTCACCTTTCATATTCATCACGTTTTTCTCTGAAAATCGCCAAATTAAACAACTTTTTACGGATAAAATTGCTAAAACTTGGATATGTTGTGCGAAGACACTTGATCTATAAGTCTACAAATTTCTTAATTAAACAACTGCGGATACTTTGCCTTCATGTCGCTTTCGAGTTCCCAAGTGAACTCCGCGCCTCGTTTGCCTTCCCACCGGACCTTCACAATAGGAATGCATGAGCGCCTGAGTTCTTTGGTTTGGCGATCCATGATTTCGACAGGCTTCTCCACGAAGTGTAATGTTTCGTTCACTTGTAGATCGTCTAAAGGAACATGTAAGTCGTGGTCGGCGATGCACTTTCGGAGGTTTGACACGTGGAAAGTCGGGTGGACATTGCTAAGTTCCTCCGGTAATTCGAGTCTGTAGGCGACTTTTCCGATCCTTTCCAGAATCTTAAAAGGTCCCACGTATCGAGGCGCGAGTTTTCCCTTTTTGCCGAATCGGACTACACCCTTCCAAGGTGATACCTTTAGGAGTACGTAGTCACCAACGCCATATTCACGGGGCTTGCGCTTTTTATCGGCGTAAACTTTTTGTCGATCCCGAGCTTTCACTAGGTTGTCTCGAATTTGGAAAATTTTGTCTGTCGTTTCTTGTAGCAGCTCCGGACCGGTTAGTTGCGAGTGACCGATCTCGTGCCACACAATAGGCGATCGACATCTTCTTCCATATAACGCTTCGAAAGGTGCCATCTGAATGCTGGCCTGATAGCTGTTGTTATACGAGAATTCGACTAACGGCAGGTGTCTATCCCAATTACCACCGAAGTCTAGAACACACGAACGGAGCATGTCTTCTAGAGTACGAATCGTTCTTTCAGTCTGACCGTCGGTTTGTGGGTGGAACGCGGTACTTAGATTAAGCGTTGTACCGAGTGCCGCTTGAAACGTTTCCCACAATCGTGAAGTAAACCGAGCATCACGATCAGAGATGATGTCACGAGGCGTCCCATGTCGACAAATGATCTCGTCGGTGTAGATTCGGGCTAATCGTTCTACCTTGTAGTCTTCTCGTATTGGCAGAAAGTGAGCTGATTTAGTCAAACGGTAAATAACAACCCAAATGCTGTCGTGACCTGATGACGTGGTTGGAAGGTTGGTTACGAAATCCATAGCTATGCTCTCCCACTTCCACATGGGAATTGGTGGTTGTTCGAGCAAGCCAGAGGGTCTTTGATGTTCAGCCTTGATTCTAGCACAGGTTAGGCATTTTCCGACGTAGAGAGCGATATCCCGTTTCATGCCCGGCCACCAGTACCTATAGCGAAGATCATGGTACATTTTGTCAGCACCGGGATGGATAGAGTATCGGGATTTGTGGGCTTCATCCATGATAATCTGTTGCAAATTGGTTCGCTTGGGAATCCAAATTCGGTCTAAGAAGTGGAATATCCCATTTGATTTGCTCACAAGCTGGGCTCCATCGTGGTAGATTATTTCTTTCTTCAAGGTGCGTTCGTTGAAACATGCATGCTGGGCGTCGCGGATGAGAGCTTCGAGGTTGTGTTGGGCTTGAACATTACGAGTGCTAAGCAGATAGCTCCGTCTGCTAAGCGCCTCGGCAACAACATTTGCCTTGCCTGAGTGATAACGAATCTCACAGTCGTAATCGTTGAGAAGTTCTACCCATCGGCGTTGACGCATATTTAGTTCCCTATGATTAAAGATGTGTTGTAGGCTCTTATGATCGGTGAAGATCGTACACCTTGTACCATACAGGTAGTGTCGCCAAATTTTTAATGCAAAAACAACTGCGCCTAGCTCGAGATCGTGGGTTGTATAGTTCTTCTCGTGGACTTTGAGCTGACGAGATGCGTAAGCTATGACCTTGTCTCGTTGCATTAGGACACAACCGAGACCAAGGTTAGAAGCATCACAGTAGACAATGAAATTATCGTTTCCGTCGGGTAGTGTGAGAACAGGAGCATTGCAAAGCATGTGTTTGAGGGTTCGAAAGGCAGACTCTTGTTTGGTTCCCCAGACAAAAGGCTGGTCCTTATGCGTGAGAGAGGTAAGTGGTACAGCAATCTTCGAGAATCCTTCGATAAATCGTCGATAATAGCCCGCTAGCCCGAGAAAGGAGCGGACTTCAGACGGGTTCTTAGGCGTAACCCAGCTCTTAACAGCTTCAATCTTCGCAGGATCGACGTGAATACCCTGACTATTTACGATGTGACCCAGAAATTGAACTTCCCCCAACCAAAACTCGCACTTGGAGAATTTGGCGTAGAGTTGGTTCCCCTGGAGTAACTCGAGAACCAACCATAGATGTTGCGCGTGTTCGGCTCTCGTTTTGGAATAGATCAAGACATCGTCGATGAACACGATGACGAAACGGTCAAGATATGGTTTACACACTCGATTCATCAGATCCATGAAAACTGTTGGTGCGTTGGTTAGGCCAAAAGGCATGACAATGAATTCGTAATGGCCGTAACGGGTTCGGAATGCGGTTTTGGGTATATCCTCCTCTTGTATACGCAGCTGATGATATCCGAAACGTAGATCGATCTTCGAGAAACACGTAGCGCCTTGTAGTTGGTCAAACAAATCGTCGATTCGAGGCAGAGGATAGCGGTTCTTGATAGTCAACTTATTCAACTCCCGGTAGTCGATGCACATCCGGAACGACCCGTCCTTCTTTTTGACGAAAAGGACTGGTGCGCCCCAAGGAGAGGTGCTCGGGCGAATAAAGCCTTTCTCAAGTAATTCCTGGAGTTGGGTTGAGAGTTCGCGCATTTCGGACGGTGCGAGTCGATAAGGAGCTCTGGCGGTAGGATTAGCTCCAGGAATGAGATCAATGCGAAAATCAATATCGCGCTTTGGAGGTAGTTCGGGAAGGTCCTCTGAAAAAACTTGAGGAAATTCTCGAACCACAGGAACGTCTTTCACTTCCTTCTTCTCTTTCTTTTCCTTCTCCGCTGCTACAATGTTAGCCAAGAAAGCTCTGTATTCCTTGCGGAGATACTTGCTAGCTTGGAGACATGACATAAGCTTGAGTCCCTTTGAAGTAGTATCACCATAAACGCGCAATGAATCACCGTTTGCGAGCGAAAAACGAATCATCTTATCGAAGCACACAACTTCGGCATGGTTTTCTCGAAGGAAGTCCATGCCTACTATGACGTCAAAGCTTCCGAGTTGCATCGGAATGAGATCAATTGAGAAGATGTGATTGTTGAGCTCGAGAGTGCAATCACGAATGACAGAGTTTACAGCGACGGTTCTTCCGGTAGCGACTTCGACATTGAATGCAGAGGAGAGTCGGGAACGTTTACGACTAAGGAGTTTCTCAAATTCGAGCGACACAAAGCAATTATCGTCTCCAGTATCAAACAAACATGAAGCATAAATACCATTCACAAGGAACGTACCATTGACCATGTTGTTGTCGGCCTGGGCTTGACGCACATTGAGATTGAAAGTTCTGGCGCATGCGGCCTGTTGTTGCTGCTGCTGTTGCTGTTGTGGTTGCTGCTGTTGCGGTTCCTGTTTCACTACCCTGTTCGGGCACATGTTGGCGAAATGATTCGGGTCGCCACACGTGAAGCATGCTCTGGCTTTGACTGCGGGTGCCGGAGGAGCTTGTTGACCCTGTGGGGCAGCGAGTAGGGCTTGATTGACAGGAGCTTGGCGAATACGGCAGTTGGCAGTAAAGTGGTCGTACACATTGCAGTGAGCACAGAAGCGGCATTGAATAGCTGTCGGGTGATGATAGGTGCAAGTAGGGCAGAACGGGTGTGGTCCAGTATATGCACGCTTTGCAGGCGGTGCATTGGCCACAGGCGCCGCTACTTGACGCTATTGGGCAGGTACAGCTTGGATCGGTGCAGCAGTAATCGCACAGTTCTTGTTGGTGGAGCTGTTCTTCCTCTTGTTCTTTCTCTTGTTGCTTGACGTAGTGGTTTCAGCAGTTGGTGCAGCAGTGGTGGCTTGATGCAGATGCTTGGAGGTCTTATCCCACACCCCAGCCTTAACCCTTTTGTCATTGATTTCAGCGGCCAGCAGATAGGTTTCCTCGATCGTGGTAGTCTTAGCCACTTGCACGAAATCAGCAACGCAGTCGGGCAAGGCTCGGATGTACTTATTGATGGTCATCTCAGGAGTCTTGACTTGATCGGGACAGATAATGCTGAGCTGTTTGAAGCGAGCAGTAAGACCAGCATTGTCTCCATCCTTCTGATGTATGTGCCAGAATTCATCTTCGAGCTTTTGACGTTCGTGAGGAGGGCAGAATTCCTCTAGCATGACTTCCTTGAGCTCGTCCCACGACAAACCATAGGCTGCATCATTCCCTCGCTTGTTCCTCTCAGCCGTCCACCAGTCTAGAGCACGGGACTGGAAGACGCCGGTAGCGTTCAGAGTTCGAAGGTCATCAGGGCAACCACTTTGTCGCAGAGTAACCTCGATAGAGTCAAACCAGTGAAATAGTGCAGTAGGACCTCCTTCGCCTGTGAATTCTTTCGGCCCACATGACTTGAATTGTTTGAAACTGAAAGGTCTCGCGACAGCTTTAGGACCTTCAGTCCTCGATTCCTCGGATGATTTGCTGGCGTTCTCATAGGCATCACTCACAGCTTTTGCCACACTCTTCGCGATAATAGAGGCAAGACGTCTGTCTCTCTTTTCCTGACGGGTGAGTGTATGACGAGATCCAGACGACATTGTCTGCAATAGACATCGCCACGGAACTCAACACATGTATTCGAATCTCACCTCACACGTCTACTACTACTAAAGCTCAGTAACATGTACCATGTACACGCATATAGTCACAAAATCACAGAATTGTACAAAATCACATAAACACATAGAGCACATAATCACGGTATTCCTAACATGTAAGCACAATAGCAAAACACACATACGCTCCTAGTCACTAAGGTATATACGAGCATACAAAGCATTCTGAATGCCTCTATTGTTGATTTGTTAGCGATGTGTTGGGTGGGTTTTGTGTTTTAGCAGAAGCAATAGTGTTGGGTCGAAACCAATAGTGCCTCAAAACGTTAACAAATAAGCAGGAAAACACATAAAAATCTTCATAAAGATTGACAAATCAAGGGTAGATTGTCTGCGGCTAATAGACTTCGACTAACCAAAGTGGCTCGACTATTCGCAAGGATCCTGTGTGCACAATTACCTCCAGGACTATGCCTTTGCCTCGATTCTTGGGCGTTGGCGCAATTCCCATTGGTTATATTGTGTCTTTAGATCGTTGGAGTCCATCGAAACTTTGGTGGGAGTTTTTGTATAAAAGCAGGACGAGTCGTCAAGGTTAGGGTTTCACCCCTGTCTTGCAACTCCCGTCCTTAATAAAATTTGAGGAGATTATTCATCAAAATATGGATTTCACTCCTAATTTGGTATGATTCTCCTCGTTTGTAGCTAAAATGCAAGCTGATTAGGCAACTTTAGTCGAGAGTTTGCGGTTTTCACACCTATTCTCGGCCTCATTACCTGTTCATAACTTGAAAATTCGAGTGCAGTGATAGAAAAGAGCGAGTGACAGTGGCGAGTTTACGCATACGCGTGAGTTGGTCTGTTGGTTCTTAACTATAAACTAGGTCTCTAAGACTTCAACCCGGACTAGGTCGAGTCTTGCCTAATTCCCTATAGTTATGGCTCTGATACCAATCTGTCACACCCCAACCGATGGCGGAATCATCGGGGCGCGGCACTGAGCGAAACATATTGTCCAGAAGTTTCCATAACAACTATCATTACCATTTAATTAAAGCAATACGTCCCATACCGTATCTTAAATAGTCAAACAAGTTATTACATTTAACATCAAAACAAATATCCTGTTCCGACAACTCAGATTTAACATAACTAGTTTATTCGTTGGTTTCTAGACTCCAGTTCCTAGCTTCAAGTTCATCACAGCCCGAGAAGCATATAAACAACCTAGGCACCTGTCACATACGTTAAAATAAAGTCAATACATATAATGTAAAGGTGAGCATACAAGTTTGATAATAGCATATAGAGTTCAAATTCGTTTACGCATAACCAGCACGTACACATAGTGAAATGAAGCACGTTAGTTATCGACATAGATCCATCAATACCAATGATTACGGGTTGACTGCCCGAGGCACTTCGCAATACATGATTACCACCGTAATCCATGCAAGTAAAAGATCCTTAACAACCCCCGTGTGAACGGGTGCTGAGTCCAAACTATAGTACTATCGTTGCTAAGGCAGGTAGACAGCATTCCATGTGTAAACATAACAAACAAGCATTCATAAGCCACGTATAACATGCATAAATGGTTTAGCGTTAAAATAGCTTGAGTAGTGTGATTGTTGTAGTTTGAATATTCGTAACGTATGTAACACCCAAAAGTGCTAAAGCAAAAAGGGTTCAAGTATACTCACAGCGATTATGGATTGAAGGGAGCGCTTTTCAGCAAGTATAGTTAGCCTGAATAGATTCGATAACGTAACGATAAGTGGCGCGCAAAACATTACAAAGTGAGAGTGGGTAGGATAACTGATCGTGCGGATCAGCTATCCGTGAGAGGAAGTCATCCGTGCGGGTGAACTATCCGTGCGGATGGTAATCCGTGCGGATGGTGACCCATCCGGATAAGCTATCCGTGCGCGTGGGCTGTCCGTGCGGACGGTAATCCGTCCGGACTAGTCATGCGTGCGGATTGCTTATCCGTACGGACAAGTTGTTCGTGTGGATAAACGTTCAAGTGGATTGTCTCTTCCTAAGTTAAGGATGTGTTTGTGTATGATGACTTGTGCTTTGGAGTTTTCGTTGTAGCATTTAGAGAACATTTAAGTGTCTCTACCTTTCAAGTCGGTCGCGCGGACAACAATCCGTACGGATGGTAGTCCGTGCGGACAATGGTAATCCGTGCGGACAGTCTGTGCGCGCGGGCAGAGACAATCCGTCCGGATAGCCTGTCCGTGCGGACGACTTGGCCGTGCGGATGAACACTGTTTGAATTTATTTTAAGGCCTTAGTATCTCATGATCCGAAGAGTAATTCATTCAGAGGTCGTCCGTCCGGATTGCTCATTCGTCGATACTCAAACCTTGTTTGGAAAGTGGGTCCCAAGGGTAGCTCGTCCGGGTGACAACCCGTCCGTATAGCCTGTCAGTGCGGACTGCTTGTCCGTGCGGACAACTGGTCTGATTGTTCCGTTCGTCTACTCTTGGTTTCTGTTGTCGTTTATCGAGACGTTCTGATTACGTGGCAACCATTTGGAATCGTATTCTTACCCGCACGACTAAGCCGGCCAGGAACCACCCTGACTCGACATGTCGGCGACTCAGAACGGTCATTCCGGTTGACCCCGAAATCAGGTGTCTTGCGGTAGGATTCCAGATCTAGGACTAGTGCATCACTATTATCGAGTAGAGACTAGAACCGATCAGATTCGTACCGATCTTAAGGGTAAAAGAAGGAGAGAGCTTAGGTTTATTTCTTTCAACTCTTTTATCCTTAGAAAAGTTTAGATTTAGGTGATGTTGTTGTGAAATATTGTGGAAATCGTTTAGATCTGAGTTATTCTTGGTGGAATGAAGTCAAGCTTGAAGTTCATAAGAACTTCATGATGACGTCACTCAAGAATACCTCAAATCTTGATGATTTCATGGTTAAAAGTGGAGATTTGAAAGATAGAAAGGTGTAGAATTGTGTAGTGATCAAGAATGTACAAGAATTAGTGCAAGATCTTACCTGGATTGAGAGAAATCTGAGAAAAAGTGAAGAATGCGTGCGGTTCGGACGTCACTTGCCAAAAGTGGAAAAGTTGGAGAGTGACCCGTGTATTTATAGGATGCTAAAAAGGGAAAGGGTGAGCCGTGCGGATGGCACGTAACCCGGATAGGCTATCCGTCCGGATTGGTCATCCGTGCGGATTGGCAATCCGTGCGGATTGACCATCCGTGCGGATGTAGCCTGATTTGGTGCGTTCGGCGCGATGTTGCTTCGGTTTCGATTTTCGAGCGATTCGATAGGGTTTCCTAGTCAAATTACTTTCAGTCCCAACTACTTCTTATATGGTTCGACTCGGAATTCGGGTTCGGGTTCGTTTACATTCGAGTTAGACTTCGAGTTCGATTGAGTTCGCTTGATTATCTCAACAAAACATAAATAAACATGCACAGGTAACACGTAAGGCGCACACACACGTATAAACACAAGTAAAATACACAGTTTGAGTTACGGTTTGATGTCGATTTGATTAGCATAGCTTGATTAACTTTATCGCATTGTTACTTCCTATCATTCACAGTCGTAGGTCGATTGAAATATGGTTACCACGATTCGATTATTGTAATGAACGACACTTACTCCACATAATATAAATAAAATAAAAACATTTCTACGAGTCAAGTCGCGCGAAATCGGTCGTTGACTTTGACCTTGACTTTGACTTTCACTTGTGAAAACACGGGGTGTTACATAAAGGAGATCGGCATTTGCGACCATACAATGCCTCGAATGGAGGCATTTGAATACTGGAGTGGTAGCTATTATTGTACGAGAACTCGATCAAGGGTAAATGCACATCCCAACTACCACCAAAGTCGATGACACAAGAACGGAGCATGTCCTCTAGGGTTTGGATAGTACGTTCAGTCTGTCCATCCATTTGAGGATGAAAAGCCGTATTAAGATTCAAATGAGTACCCATAGCGGACTGAAAGGTTTGCCAAAGACGCGAAGTAAATCGACCATCGCGATCAGAAATGATGTCGAGAGGAATACCATGATGTCGTATGACTTCATCGGTATAGATGCGAGCAAGTCGTTCAACCTTGAAATCTTCACGAATAGGAATGAATTGAGCGGATTTGGTCAAACGATCGATGATCACCCAAATGCTATCATGACCAGAATATGTACGAGGGAGTTTGGTTATGAAGTCCATTGCAATGCTATCCCATTTCCAAACGGGGATTTCAGGTTGTTCGAGTAGACCAGAAGGTCGTTAATGCTCGGCTTTGACTTTTGAACACGTAAGACACTTAGAGACGTAAACGGCAATGTCTTTCTTCATACCAGGCCACCAATAGGATGTACGTAGATTATGATACATCTTGTCGGCACCAGTATGAATTGAGTAGTTGGATTTGTGTGCCTCGTTCATGATGAAGTCTCGAAGCTCTTCGCGATCAGGGATCCAGGCACGATTGTCGAGGTATAGGATACCATCGGCCTTGGAGACGAGATCGTGTTCTTTAGCACCTCGTATCTCAACCTGGAAGTTACCTTCGTTAATAGAGGCGTACTGAGCTTCGCGAATGCGGCGTGGAAGATCGTTCACAAGTTGAAGACAACGAATTGGGTAGCTGTTTTTAACTGTCACCTCATTTAACCTTCTGTAATCAATACAGAATCTCCAAGTCCCATCCTTCTTTTTCACCAAAACTACAGGAGCTGCAAAAGGACTGGAACTTCCCCTAACTACTCCAGTATCCATTAACTCTTTAGTTAACTTTTCAATAATATCTTTTTGTGTTGACTGATATCTGTACGGTTTAAGGTTGACCACTAGTGACTCGTCTTTTAACAAAATTCGATGATCAAATGCCCTCTTTGGTGGTAAAGTGGTAGGAGTCATAAACACATCTTCGAATTCAGACAACAACTTACTTAGCTGAACATTATCTTCCACTGCAGTGATCTTGGTTTCAAGTTGAAATTCACTCTTAGTAGGTTGTAGTTGCATACTGAACAGGTGAGCTTCTACTACCTTATCTTGCTGACCCAAAAGAGTATGCATACTATTTGCCGAACAAAGAGAAATCTTATTACTATCGACCCGCTTAAGTGTCACACCCCAACCGATGGCGGAAACATCGGGATGAGACGAAGTGTGTATAGATTGCTAGAGACTTCATAACACTATGTGACAATATTTAATTAAATTCAAATTTCATTGCAAGTGCTAAATTGTCATACAACATTTAAAATAGAAATAACAACATTGTTCAAATTTCAACATAACATCAAGAGATAAATGAATTAAAGGTGTGTATCTAGTCCACCCTAAACTTGTTTCATCATTCATCCATACTTCAATAATCAACCTGCAACATGTATTAAAATAGAGTTTCAATGCAAAAGCAATGGCGAGTATACAAGTTTGTTTACATAGCATAATAGAATAAAAACTCATATCCAACATGATTCATAATATGTGATTACTAGTATGCAATTTTGGCGTACAATATGATCAAACCCTAGAATACAACGCATAAAATAGCCTAATCCCAATAGTTTAGCGGGGTGGTAATGTTTAACTTAACAATACCCAATAGAATAGCGGGCGGGGCGTTAATCCTATAGCGCTATAATTGTTAAGGTGGGCTAGCAAAGTTAATGAGCATATAACGTTCCAAATCGTTCACATAGCATACGAGAATAACAAGTAAGTCACATTAGTTTCATGCTTGATCAAGGATTGAGTATGTTTAGTTTAAAAGTTGTTTGCATAGTTATACAGGTTGCATCCCAAAATGTAAAGGGGAAAAAGGGATCGAGTATACTCACGGTTTTTGCAAGCTTTCCTACTTGATATCCCGTGAGTGTTGGTTGTTTAGTTTGGAGCACCTTGTCCTCCTACACGAAGGAACACAGGTGTGTGAGTTGGGGATAACGGAAGATTATAGATTTGGAATTTAAAATGCATGAACATAGACATAGGAAAATAACCATTCATTACATATGATGTTGAAATGGTATACTTACTAACTTGATAATGTCCATTTGTTCATCATCAAGAGTTCGGTTTAAATATTATATAAGTATTACATAAATTATAATATATATCATATATGTCAAGCATGAGGTAGAAGACTAAGGTCTTCATTTAGCCACCTCTAAGAGTCATAGAAATCATGTAGGAGGTAGGAAGAACAAGCTTCCATTTAGGTACCTCTAAGTGTCATAGAAATCATGTAGGAGGTAGGAAGAACAAGCTTCCATTTAGGTACCTCTAAGTGTTCACCACTACACTTGATGTAAAGACAACCAAGGAGGGTCATGAACCATGAATAATATAGAAATGAAATATACATATTAACAAAGAGAAAGTCACCAAGTGAGGGTGGATTGCACTTTTACCTCAATGTGGTGATGAATACACTAGGATTTCTAGGATTAACGAGCTTCTTGTTGATGAATCCTCCTTGAAATGCTCCTAAAGTTACTTGGATTTTCAAGAGGTGTCCAAAAACTCTTATGTGTGTGAAAAGAAAGGTGTAAATGGGAGAAATTTAGAGAAGTAAGAAAAAGGAAAAGTGAAGTGAGGAGTGTGGTGGTGGTGGTATATTTATAAGGAGAAGGAGAGAGGAGAGAGAGTGTCTTGGAAAGGGAAAGAAATGATTAGGAGGAAGAGTGTAAGAATGGGTTAAATTGTGAGTGGTGGTGTAAGAGATTTAGTGAGATTTTTGAGATATTCTTTGGGTGAGGCCCCATTGGCCGAAAAATTTTATTGTTATTATTATTATTATTATTATTATTATTATTAGGAATAACCCTTAAATATTTTATAAAAGTCTTGTAACTTTTATAAAAGTTTGTGGCCTAATCTCACTTGATTGAACTTAATAATTTATGGGGTAATACCTTCCCACAAATTTCATCATTATTAAAATATTACCTGTTATTTCACTAATCAGTTTAGCGAGTACCGAACATTAAGGTGAAATAAAGAATCAAGAATTTTGAATAATATAGCGTTCAAAATGTGAGTCGTGATTACAATTTGCACATAAGTTTAACAAGAATAACATGAGTATGATAAAAATTATTTCGTGTTCATTATGATCAATCGTCTCGGATTACAAATAGAGAAAAATAAATAGAATACAACGAGAGTACAAGACTTCCAAAAATAGAAATACAAACGACTGTTTCTAATTATGGAAGGTATGAAAAAAGTAGGGCGTTACATTAAGACTACATTGAGTGTTCCCAATAGTGAACTGCATGGTCATATCCATAAAATTCCATACAATGGACCCTAACATAAGTAACCATTGCACCCCCAAAACCATGTCATAACTTTCTAAGGGAATGACTAATACATCAGTTGTAAACCACATACCTTGCATGAACCACTGAAAATTAGGAGAATAATTGTCACACACAATTTCATTGCCATTAGCCACTCCCACTGTTACACTATCAATAGGTTTCAATGAACACTTAAGCTTCTTGGCTAAACCTTCATTCACAAAGTTGCGAGTTGATCCTGAATCAATCAATATCCTTAACTGTTTGTTTCCTATAGTACCTACTACTTTCATTGTAGAGTATGATACCATACCAGTTAAAGCATGAATATAAATCTTTGGTGGATCTTGCCAATCCTGTTGATCCATAGTCTCATCAATTATATACCCTTTTTCATCATCCTCCTCTGTCCCTATCACTTCTAATACAAACAACTTCTTATTAGCACATTTATGCCCTGGTGTGAACTTCTCCGGACACCAAAAACATTCCCCTCTTGCCCTTTTTCCCTCAATCTCTTTACTCGATATCTGCTTTGTGTTAGTGAATTTCTTAGTGATTGGTGGATATGGTAATAAGGGCAAGTGGGACACATTAGCAGGAGGTTTAACTGCACTTTGCACTCTATTTCCCATAACAGAATTGTTAGGATAATACCTGTTATTAGAATAAGAATATCTCACTGATTTATTTTTTGTATCCTGTATTTTAGCCAAATAGAATGCTTCTTTCATTGTCTTTGGCTGAAACATTCTTACAGGTCCACCAATCTCAGGTTTAACTGCCTTCAAGAAGATGCTGACAGCATACGGTTCAGGAATTGATACTTTGAGTAGACATGCATCAAACTGGTCACAGAACTCTTCCAATGACCCATTCTGTGTCAATGAAGTTAATGTACCCATAGCATCTTCAAACAATACTGATGAAAAACGAGAAACAATTGCTTCTGAGTAATCTTTCCAGGTTATTTGTGAAATGGGAATTGTTTTTGTTTTCAAGAAAGCCTGATGCCACTTTACCGCTTTCCCTTCAAGATGAATAGCAGCGTAGCGTACCTTAAAATTCTTCGGAGTCTCGTCTACATTGAAGAAGTGTTCACATCTATAGATCCAATCGTCAACCTCACTTCCATCAAACTTTGGAAAGTCAATCTTTCCAATTCTGTGTAACCTTTCATTTCTATTGCCGTTATTCAGATCACCCTCTGTGTTATTGATTGTTCTACTGGTTGATTCCCCATTTAATTTTGCCAAAATCGCTTGAACATTCGCATTCAAGCTTGCGAAAGATTGTTCAGACTTCTGCATAAATGCATCCACCTTTAAAAGAGTAATACCATGTTCTTCCACCGTTTTTTCAAGATTTGATTTCTCCAAATCGGATCTGCTGCGAGTTGTCATCTTTTCCCCAATTACTAGGGTTTGAAATCGATTGAGAGTTATTGATAAGAACGAAAGTTGAATTGACCGAATCAATGATCAATTCCCGTTGGAATGAAGGTTGAATTGATCGAATCAATGATCAATTCCAGTTAGAATTGAATTGCGGATGAATTTGACCTAACAATGATCAAATTCGCTGAAAGAATTTGAATGAATTGGACGAATTCGATTGAAATCAGGAGCGTGCCGAGAATCGACAGCTCTGATACCGATGATAAGAATCGAAATGAAGAAGAAGAAGAAGATTCGGAGAAAGATTATTCAACAATCGACTAACTTCTCATTAGCTGGCTAACTATCTTTATACAACTGATTAACCAACCTAACAGCTTAACTACTTTCTTATTACTACCACCTCACACTTTTACTAATGACACATAAGACCCTGGACTTTATGGAACATTTACACATTTAGTCCTTTTACATTCTACCACATATCATATTAGAGATTAATTACGCATATGGCAAGTAATTATGCCAAGTCATGGTCATATGTCCACTTTGGTCCGGCGTAACCCACTTTATTCTATCAAATACATCTAAAAATCACGTCGTACGTTAGTCGACTCCCGGGTATCATCTTTCTTTTATGTCTTGAAAAAGAAATCATATTGAATAAATATAAAATTGTCTTATCACTTATGTGCTTATTGTTTATTATATTGGGATTAAGTTTTCTAAATTTAACCACATATATTTTCTTTTATCACCAACAAATTATATCACGGGAGCCAAATGTGATACACTTAGGGCTTTTCATTTCATCTGAAACCTGACTCGAATTCAAAGGCACCTAAACTCAAATTAGAGAATATCGGAAAACCCCGAACCCAACCAACCTGAACCTTTTATGGGTCGGTTATCGGGTTACTTTTTCCCAGCCAAAAACCCAAACAACCCGACCCGGAAAACCCAAAACACGAAACCCAAACATTTATTGTCTTTTTTACAAATAGATTTTGTTTGGAATCTTCTAGTATGTGGAACATTATGTTTTGGGAATTTTGAACACTATAATATCATATCATTAAATGTTGTTTGAAATTTGATAGTATTTTTTAGTAGCAATATCAAATTTTGATGATATTTTGTAAAGAAAACAGATTTATTTCTATTTTGCTTTTAAAACTGATCAACACGAACTTTAGATAGACCGGTTATCAGGTCACATTGTTCCTGACTAAAAACCTGAACAATCCAACCCGAAAAAGTGGAAACCTGAAGAACAATCCTAGATACACTCATACATAGAGGTGCACAAACCGGCAAATTTCAATAGCCGATTCCATTAACCGCTTATACATGTTAATTTCACTTTTTTACTTTAAACGGTTAATGCTTTAATCGATTATTTTTTAACTGGTCCGGTTAATTACTTTAAACGGTTCAGTTAATAACCGGTTATTTTCGGTTAATTAACCTGTTTTTTTGCCTCTCTTTTTTTTTTGAATTTTCCGGTTAATCGATCTACCAGTTAATGAATCAGTTAATAATCAGTTCCTATAGTAAATATTTATAACCAGTTATGTTCGGTTAATTAACCTGTTTTTTGCCTCTTTTTTTATTTTTTCGGTTTTTTTGGTTAACCGGTCTACCAGTTAAAGGACCGTTTAATAACCGGTTCTTATACTAAATATTTATAACCACTTACTAACTGACGGTTATAAGTACCACTAAACGATTAATGTTATACCGGTTAATAATCAGGTTTTTGCCCACCTCTCTACTCGTACACCAATCAACAATATACTAGGCCTGTAAACGAACCGAACGTTCATGAACTGTTCATGAACTTGTTCGGCGGGAAGTTCGTTTATGTTCGTTTATTTAATAAACGAACGAACACAAACAAAAAAAAATGTTCGTTTAATTAAATGAACGAACATGAACATACCTTGTGTTCGTTCATTTATGTTCGAAAACATTCTTTTATGTTCGTTCATTTATGTTCGTGAACGTTTGTTTATTTACGTTCGTTTAAATTTTAATAAATACATAAATAGTTATATTTATATAAATATTAGGTTTTCAAACTAGTTATATAAATATAACTAATTAGTATATCTATGAACCCTTATTTAGATGTGTTTTCGGATGAAATGTAATATATTAGACTTGTTTCTTCATTCATGTTAATTTATGTTTATTCAAATATGCTTAGTTAATTTTTTTATGTTCGTTTGTGTTCGTGAACTGTTCGTTTAGGCTTTAAACGAACGAACATGAACATGCCCGATTTCTTAATGAACGAACACGAACAAAAAAAATGTGTTCGATTATATGTTCGTGTTCGTTCGGTTCGTTTACTGGCCTACAATATACCATGATTTTCAAGGATCCAAAGTCCATTCGTGGCTTCATGCGTGTTACTCATGGTTTAAGCCCAAAGCTGAAAGCCCAAATGGCCATGGAATTAAGGCTTTTTTGATCTTCTTTACCTTTTATTCTTTTACCATTACAATTACCATTACCATAATTTATATAAACTAACCATAAGTATTTTTAGAAACCTTTATGAAATTCTAACTGTTATTCCTTAAAAATCATTTCTACGACTAACGTTAAGTGTTTTTTTGTAATATCTTGATGTTGGTAAGGTTAACGTGATTTATAGAACATAATTAATTATTCATATAACTATTTTTATGTTGATAACTTTGAAATTTGGGTTTTGAATCGTCACAAAGATAAGATAATATGGGTTTGATTTATAAATTTACTAGGTTAGAACCCCGTGTATTACACGGGTTGATTAAATATATTTTTATATAATAAAAAAGTTACATCTTTAATTACCCGTGTATAACATGAGTTGAATAAGCACGTGTACTACATGGCTTGAATAAATATAATGTAATTAGTTAACACACACAGTCGTCAAAATACGTTTTTGGTAAAAAGAACTTTGATCTACTATTTACATATTAGAACATTTTACTTTGTTTTTTTTTTATTTTTGGGTTATTAGATTTTATCACCCCCCAACTATTAGCTATTGGCCGATGCCACCCCTAACTATCATTTTTACGCCCGTCACCCCCAACTTAACACTTAGTGTGTTCTGTCACCACGTCGTTAACTGATCACTAACTTTTGATCATGTTATTACATTTTTTTGGGTGTCATAGGGATCTTGAGAAGGTTTTAAGGATCTTAGGACACCCCAAAGTATAGTAACAGGATCAAAAGTTAATGATCTGGTGACAGAACACACGAAGTGTTAAGTTGGGGGTGACAGGCGGCAAAGTGATAGTTGGGGGTGGCAACGGCCAATGACCGATAGTTAAGGGTGATAAAATCCAATAACCCTTTATTTTTCTATTATTAGGTTATAAACTTGTGTATTAGAAAAGTCCATTAAATCTACTTATTTCTTCTTTCCCCATTCATGGCCCATTGCTTTGTACCTAAATATTAGTTTTTATTCTTCTCTACTTAATAAATGTAATCTCAATCAAGTAATCAAAACTAAAGATGAAAACAATTACAAAAAATGATATGCACTTTTCAATTTGAATTCACATACACAACTAACATGAGGCTATCAACCTGCAAATATGGCTTGTTTGGTATTTAGTCAGTGAAACGTGGGCTGGATCTCTCCTCCGAGTGGATGTTGATAGCTCGGAATGAAAAGGGGTTTGCTCCATGTGAATGGCCCCATAAATTTAAGAGATCCAATTGTGTTTGGACTACATCTCCGGTGAAAACAGAGGCAATTTTGCTTGGGTTTCAAGCAATTTTGCGTTTGCACCACATCCCCATTCCATTTTGCGAGTCAATTGATGTCGATCATCAAACGATAGTGGGATCCTCACATGTTAGGCATGTGAGGGAAATAAACTGAGATAATTAACTTGGTTAGTCATAAAGGATTAAACCAGCAACAAAAATAAACTTAAAGGATGTTTTTAGCAAGTTTTAAACATTAAGGTTGGAACCTGCAAGTTTGAGGAAACATAAAGGACATTTTGTGCAATTTACTCGCAAAATAATAAACTAAAGATAAGTATAAAGATTATATTAGAAGATAAATATAAATATAGAGATATAGTTATAGATAAACGTCGACTTAAAATATGGGATAACTTGATAAATTATTTTAAAACTTGTAATTTTTAAGATAAAAATAAACATAAATACATGGCAAGAAAACTAAAAAATAGATGTATCTCGTATTGACACGTGTCCATCAATTGATTTCTTTTATTATATGTATAGATTTTGTTATTATTGTCAAAAAAAAATATATGTTAATACACTTTATAATCTACGGATATTATCAGTCGGCTATATAACAAACTGTTTTAATTCCATACATAATATCAAAAGTTTTGCAATCAATTTCTAAGCATAAGACTATACAGTGTGGAGGGGCTTGAAAATGAGGCGTTATTCGACATGTGGATGACACGTAAGCACGCTTCAGAAAAGTGGCGTGGTACCAAAAAGCGTTGGGTGAGATGGGGCGTGGAAGGGTGGCGTGGTAGGACACGTGGCATATACGTTTTATAAGTATTTTCAATTTAAAAAACAAAGAAAATCAATGAAAAACCCACCACCCCAATGAGAAGCCTCCACATCACACATCACCCAACCTCCACGCCAATGGAAAACATACCGCCCTTTCTTCCACGTCAGCCTAAACGCCAATAACAGGGTGGTGTAGTGGCATGATTGAGGCCTCCACAGCAAAAACCACACCCCATACCATATGGTCCAACTAGATGGAGTACCTTTTTATGTGACCAACATTACATATTTGACACAAATCACTTGAAATTGACCCAAGATTTGATAACTCTATCCAATCCATGAACATTGATTGGCTAACGTCCATCACCCAATCCATTCAAGTTCAAAAACAAACACAATACCCTAAAAAGACAAACTATATGCAATTCAACAATCAAAGAATGCAAACAACACATGACATTATAGCCTCGTGACATCTTCTGGGTGAGATAAAGCTTTAGAGACTATGATGTCTTGGTTTGATCCCCACAAAAGAGTTTTTCCCAGAGTTAATAGATTTTTCTTCTGACTTGATGTATATGCATTATTGTCTTTTTTCTTCAGAATTGATGTATAGTCATTATTGCCTAGTGAAGATGCATTATTGTCAGTGATCTAAATTTGCCGTTCAAAAAAAAAAAGAACGGAAACAACTTCTTTTTTGCTGCTGCTCTATAACACCCAAAAACAAAAAATAAAATAAAATACAACAAATAGAAAAACAAAATTGGTAACTAGGAATGTAAACAAGTTGAGCCGCTTGTGACCTTTTGAATATCGGCTCATTAAAAATTTAAAAGTTTAGATCAAGCCAACTTAAACGAATATGAGCCAGAGCCTAAAAAGAAGTTGATTTAGTATACAAGCCTAGATTTCATATGCGAGGTTTAACCATGCTCATGAGACTAAAGAAGCTTATTATTTATAAAAACATAACAAATATTATAAATGTTATCTATAAAGTTTTAACACAAAAAAAAATGAGTGACTTCATATATTTCAAAATTTGTGCAAGGATTTTGAGTTCATAAGAATGAATTTACGTGAAGATAGCTCAAAAATTTCCAGAATGATAGTGTTATATAATATAACTTGTAGAATTGTACATGGGACTCAAACGAACACCTCAGTAGTAATCAAACATAAAAATCACAAAATTTATGTTTCAATTTTGGTACAAATTCAAGACAGCATAAATCACTCAATTTCTAATCCTCCCTTCTGATCTTCGTTCAATAAAAAGCATCAAAAAGACTAAAAAACCGACATCTTATTATTCACCCGAGCATTATGAATCAAGATACAGAAAACTAATATTACTCGTCCTTTATGTAAGTTCCCGAAGCCCAGAACTTGATGTCGGTTTCAAACTAACCTAACAAACTTCTTTAGCCGCAGCAACCACAGCTTCAACAGTTATCCCGTATTCCTTGTAGATCTTTCCAGCTGGCGCACTCGCCCCAAATTTGTCAATCCCGATCGCCTTACCTTTGCTCCCGACAAGTTTTCCCCCGCCGAAAGTTGATGCAGCCTCAATGCTAACACGAGCCGTTACACCAGACGGAAGAACACTTTCCTTGTATTCATCAGATTGTTCATCAAAAAGTTCCCACGACACGAATGACACAACCCGAACTGATTTCCCTTCTTTTCTAAGTTCATCAGCAGCTTTAGCCGCAATTTCCAGCTCAGAACCGGTACCCATCAAGATAACATCGGGTTTGTTCCCTGTTGAATTGTCGGTTATTGTGTAACCACCTTTCGCGGTTCCTTCGATTGAAGTTCCGGGCAGGTTGGGCAGTTTTTGACGAGAAAGAGCAAGAACCGAGGGACGTTTTCTGCTTTCGACTGCAACCTTATAAGCTCCAGCGGTTTCGTTTCCGTCAGCGGGACGGAACATTAAGATGTTCGGCATGGCCCGGAAACTGGCTAAATGTTCAATGGGTTGATGGGTCGGCCCGTCTTCTCCAAGCCCAATGGAGTCATGGGTCATGACGTAAATAACTCCGGCTTCCGATAAAGCTGAAATTCTCATGGCCCCTCTCATGTAATCTGTGAAAACAAAGAATGTAGCACAGTACGGGATGAACCCGGGGCTGTGGAGAGCGATCCCGTTACAAATGGCTCCCATACCGTGTTCCCGAACACCGAAACGAACGTTGCGTTCTTCAGGTGTGTTTTTTTGGAAATCACCGAACATTTTCATTAAAGTCATGTTTGAAGATGCAAGATCCGCACTTCCACCGATAAGTCCCGGAAGAACCGGTGCTAATGCATTAAGCATTGTTTGCGAGAGGTTTCTTGTGGAATCACCGGGTGTTTCTGGTGTGTACGTCTACCGAAACAAAATTATTATTCAAATAATATATTAAGGGGGTGTGTGACTTGAAAGTGATTATGTGATATTAAATAATTAGAAGAGTAAAATGCCATTTTCGTCCCTGAGGTTTTGCTAGTTTTGCAACTTTCATCCAAAGGTTTGTTTTTCCGCATCTGAATCCAAAAGGTATGAAATCTTGCATTTTCATCCGGCTCGTTAACTCCATTTTTCTCCGTTAAGTCAGGGGTATTTTTGTCTTTTTTGTTAACTTAAAAGGCAATTTGGTCTTTTTCACTTAAGGACTCGCTTGCACATTATGCTAAATGCGTGTACATAAAGTGAAAAAAACCAAATTGCCTTTAAGTTAACAAAAAAAGACGAAGTTACCCTTGACTTAACAGAGAAAAATGGATGGAGCTACCGAGCCAGATGGAAATGGCAAGATTTCAAACCTTTTAGATCCAGATGCGGAAAAACAACCTTGGGACGAAAGTCGCAAAACTAGCCAAACCTCAGGGACGAAAATGGCATTTTACTCTGATTAGAATCACAAGTAAGATGTAATAAAAGAATATACTAACCGGAAGAGCCTTCTCCCATCCGGCAGGCAATACACCGGTAGCAATAGACTTGAATTCAGCAGCCTCTTCAGGGTATTTCTTCTCGTACTCTGCAAATTTAGCATTCCATTCTGCTTCAAGAGCGGCACCCTCTGGGGTATGGCGACTCCAGTGCCTGACACGCAATAACCAAAAATCGACAATCAATTACGTAATCAGCAAACCCTAGTTAAAAAATTGAGGGAATAAGATGTTTTGCATACTTCTTCACTTCATCTGGTACATGGAATGGCTCGTAAGGCCACCCGAGGTTTTGTCTAGTTGCATCTACTTCTTTCGCACCCAAAGCCGCTCCATGAACACTGTACGAATTCGCCTTGTTTGGTGACCCAAAACCGATTGTTGTTGTCACCTGCAAGATAGCAGAAAACCTAAGAACAAAAAACAATAATTTTTTCTCCAATTCTAAGCAGTTAATGCTGTAAAATATCGGTAATTTTAATATCATGTAGAATTTATATATATAGCAATTTAACACTAACAATTCAGTATACTCTCCTACCATTAACAAATTAACGTTTTGCAACTTGCAAAACACTAATAATTGTAGCAAGTAGGTACTGATTAAGACTTAAAACACGAATAGCAACAATAAGAAGAAAGACAAATGGTAGAATTAAGAAGAAAGGTACTAATATCGGGAAAATCGGTGATATATCGGTCAAATATCTGTCAGATATCGGTCAATATCGCCGATAATATCGGTACCGATAATCCGACCGATTTTGACAACGATATTTTACATGGGGACCGATATATCGGTGATATATCACCGATATTAACTGCACAGCTCCAATTTAACAATATCGTATCATTACTTACCTTGATTAAAGTAGGCTTATCGGTCACAGCTTTAGCTTCTTTAATGGCGGCACGGATTTCATCATAACCGTTGTTTCCGTTCTTCACCCAAATTATGTGCCACCCGAGAGCTTCAAAACGTTGGTCAACAGTCTCAGTGAAGGCGATCTCTGTGTCACCGTCAATGGAGATGTGGTTGTCATCATAAAATGCAATCAACTTTCCAAGTCCCCAATGACCAGCAAGTGAACACGCCTCATTTGCAATCCCTTCCATTTGACAACCGTCTCCAAGAATACAGTATCTGAAGCAAAAACCGCAAACGTTTTTGAGAAATCAATGGATTTGTATAACAGCCAAAAGAAATTTGAAATCTTACGTGTAGTGGTCAACAATTTCGGCGTCGGGTTTGTTGTAACGAGCAGCCAAATGCTTCTCGGCAAGTGCAAGACCAACGGCATTGGCAACACCTTGACCAAGCGGACCTGATAATGATAATAGTAATGAATTGCTTAGTAACGAAATGATTTACTTTCAAATTTTTAATTTTTATACGTATACGAGTACTAACCAGTGGTGACTTCAACACCAGGAGTTTCAAAGTTTTCGGGATGTCCGGGAGTTTTGCTTCCCCATTGACGGAATTGTTTTAAGTCCTCTTCCTGACAAAAAAAATATGGTAGATTATTAATCGAGCAATGAGGCAATTATATCAGCTAATCGGTTATTGCAAAATGCAAACATAATCAATCAACCAATCATCAAGTTGCAAAGATCCAACAAAATCAACAACTTTGTAATGATTAAATCACAGTTACTCTGTCATCTTGGTTACAAAACTATGCATCAAGCACAAAAGAAGCAAATATTGCCATGAACTAGCAAATTAGCCATCTTTTCTTAAGCTAAACAGCTTATCTAATAACTTGTTTGATGAATCCGAGGCTAAATAACTTATCTGTGCCCAGACAATGATAACTTTAAAGAACCGCAGATCAAAATAACAAATTCACTCTGCTAGGCATTTCATCGAACACATGGCAGGCAGAAAAAAAGAACCCGGTCAACTATAAAGAAGCCAACTTTTCCACATAAATTCAAATCTATTGTGATTAATTCGACACCCCAGATATAAAAACAAGAAAAATTAATCACAAATTGCTATTAAAACACGTAGAATTAATAAAAAAAAAGCTTACTTTGACAGCATCGTAACCAGCAAGATGCAGCAGAGCATACTGGAGCATACACCCATGACCGGCGGAGAGAACAAAGCGATCTCGGTTAAACCAATACGGGTTCTTGGGGTTATACCGCATGACCTCATCGTACAATATATGACCCATGGGTGCACAACCCATGGGCAAACCCGGATGACCCGAATTCGCCTTCTCAACAGCATCAATCGCCAAGAATCTGATTGTGTTGACTGACTTATCCACAAGAGCAATATCTGTTTTATCGAGTGTCTCCACGGCGGCGTTGGAGATCACATGGCGGCGCGTGGAGAAGGACTGACGGCGAGTGGCAGCGCGTGAGGAGGACGTGGTGGTGGATTTGAGCCCGGAGAAAGTGGGTATTGAGAGGGTGGAAAGAGAAGTTGATTGTTGGGTGGCGGTGGTGGTGGAACCGTGGCGGGGGACGGCGGAGCGAGCGAGGGCGGCTTGAGAGAGAGTGAGAGAGGCCATGGTGGGTTGGTGTAGAGAGAGAGATGGTGAGCGAGAGAGAATGGTGTTGTTAATATACAGTTTGATTGTGGGGGTTTTATTATCAGTTTATTTATATTCTTTAACAAAAAATATTATTATTATTATTATTATTATTATTATTATTATTTATATACTATTATTTTGCAATAATGTTGTGCAATAGGAGTTGTATTATGTGCATTGTGCTTTGTAAGATAATTTTGCAACAATGTTGTGCAATAGGAGTTGTATGTGTGCATTGTACTTTGTTAGATGATTTTCCACTATGTACCGAATCGGTATCGGTACCGAATTTACGGAACGGGTTACACTTTCGGTACCGACTTTTGAGATTTTCGGTACCGATACGGTACGGTACCGGTTCGGTACAGGTATTTACCGGTTTTTACCCTCAAATACGGGTACTGAACAGTACTGTATCGGGTATATTCGGTACCGGACACCGGTATCCACTTTTGGGGATTTTCGGTATCGGTCGGTACCGAGCTCATCCCTATTTGCAAGAACCCTACAATTTATAAATTTATGTTTGGTTTTTGTTATGATTTTGTAACATTAATATTTTTTGATCTAGCCCATTTCATTGACCTGCACTTGATTACAGTTTGCACGAACTGAAATTTATAAATATGTGTTTGCTTTTTGCTATGGTTCTTTAGCATCATATTATGTGTTCAACTCAAAAAGCCCCGCGACGCAACGCGCGTGGGTCTTTATCCTAGTTGTTATTATTATTATTATTATTATTATTATTGGAGAGGGGTTGTTGAGGTGAATTGGGAAGATGGGGACCGTTGGATGGAGATCGTAGCCGTTGATGGAGAGATAGGATATCTTCAATAAGTTTATGGATTGTTTTGAGCAAAGTTTATAAGATTTAGGGGTGGGTGTTTTATTATGGAATATGATTGAATGCTGAATTATTTTTCTCTATTGTTTTTTATTCATAAATTTAGCATTTATACAATCTACATGCTAAAAGTGTTGTTCTGATATTGATTTGTTCGCTACAAGAACACTCTATCTCTAAACTATATTTTATTCTTTCTTCTAATTTATACGGATATTTACGTTAGCACCCCCCCCCCCCCCCCCCCCCTCCTCCCCTAGGCTTTCACAGAAACCTACGGACGTCCTCCTTGTAGAAGGGCAATTGGGTATTTCACCCATGGGCACTTCACTTTGTTGCAGTTCCTATGAGAACTCTGCCATATAAGCGTTGAAGACTTGGAAATGATCTCAAAGAAGATATATAGTGCTAATATTACTTAGGTTTGTGCAAATAAAACAATCTACTTTTATATTTACCTCACAAGTGTTTTTCTCGTAGAGAATAGTGATATTTAAAATATGATGATTCCCACGCCCTCTTTAATCCATACATTGATAAGTTTTAAAGTTCTAACAAGCTATAAATATTTTAACATTAACACGACTGATTATGTTTTACTTTAAAATTTAAAATATGTAGTATCATATTAATCTCAGTTTTGAGAATCCTTATTTTAGTTTTACTATTACACTCATTTATATATCAAGCTGAAATTTGTGATATAAAGCTGATGAAAGTATGAAACTCGTAATATAATAGTGTAGGAATAAAAAATCAAGTGTATACAAGTAAAAATCAATGGCTACGTCAAATAAAAAGTGTTTTCGACCATTACACATTTTACATGCTTCTTAGTTCTGATTCAGAAATAATAAATAATATAATATAATATAATGAGTATATGGCGACACTCTGCATTAAAATTGTTACTAATTATATTGTTGTTAATAAAATTGTTGGCCTTGTTTGACTAAGGTGCCCTTTCACTCTGGCTTTGAGACATCATATATTGACTCTTTCATAAAAGAAATAATATAATTAACCTACCCAACCACATGAAACCGCCACACACGAACGCAAAGGAAATTGAAAATAAAAGTCGAAGTTAACAATATTAAATTTTAATTATGTATTTTTAAAGTTTTAAAATTCTATTTTTTTTAAGTTAACTTTGTTAGAAAACCAGAACCATCTCAAAACGTTGAGCCAAAACACAATTACATAACTACAAATTTACATTAATCACCCCATGAATTGTCTTTGAATTTCGACCTACCCATAAACCAAATAAACCTAATAGACTTGACTTGACTTTAGTGATGATTCTTCAATACAAGTAACTCCGTTGGAGAACTTTAAACCATTCCTAGCCATCCAAATACTTCAGCATCCAATAATAATGATCCGTGCATCACCTCTTTCTCAACATCTGACAAACCCAAAAAAATATGTAATTTAAAGAGGTCTCTAAAAGAGAAATCGAAGAAGTTTTGCACGTTACACCACGAACTCACATGTTGCTATAGAACCGTGACAATCAAGCAAGAAGTTTTTTTTTTTGGACGGCAAAGATTCTATAAATATAGAAAATGGGCCAGCGGAGCTGAAAAAACCCAAGGTACAAATACAGAAAATAAAAACGAGAACGAAACAAACAATTAAATTATGACATCTCTAACATTAAAATCCTTTTATCTCTCCCAAACGAGACCTGCTATCTTTGATCTTTCCTTGATCCACATAAACGAATTCTCCTTTATTTCTTCCACCGTGTTCCATACAAATAAGATTGCAATCATTAAATTCAAGTGAATTCCTCGATTTCCATATTTGTTACATCGTTGTCATTATAATAGCCTTAATTACATTCTTCCATGTTGTCGATCCTTTGAATGCTTCCACTCGCCGAAAAATGTCTTCACAGTTGTTAATCATGCAAGAAGTGACTTACAATCATTTCATGAAATGTTAATAATGGCAAAATCTACATATTTTATAATAATATATTACTCTATATACAAAATTCATGATAATAAAAAGCTCTTTTAACTCAATTGGGTTACGTGGCATTGGGTGTACTATTATTTTAATTTTTTTTCGAATTGAGTTCACCCACCACACACACCATCAACAAAACCCGACTATTGCTACTGAGCAAATTCAAATTTTTGCCTGTTTTTTCGTCTAATTTAGTATCCTGAAGAACTTGAACAATTGTTTGCAATAACATTGCCACAGGCCCACAACCCCAAAGAAATAGTACCCATTGCAACTTCTAACATCTAAATGGAATGAATCATCCGAGTACTTGGTAGTTACCTGCTTGAGTATAACCTCTTTTAGGTTCAAAAGTATACCTCAAATTCATGTCCATGCTCATAGATCAGATCTTGTCCTGCAATGAAATTCGAGGTTTGAACTCTTAACACGAACTCGGTTGAGTCGCCGGAGTTCACACCAGGAATGAACGGAGAGGGATTGAGAGTTGTTTGATTCCTAAGCCTTTTTTTTTTCCTTTTTGAACGACAAACTTCTTTTAATCCATGTCGTCTGTAAAACTTAAACCCTAGACCTCCCCCTCCCAAACTCAGGTGTTTTAAAGGTTTTGCCTTCGCCAATGGACCACCACCCCATTGGTAATTCCTTTTAAGGTCGGTTTTTATGTGCTAAAGGTGGTCGCATCTACATTCATGATCAATTGGTCATTAATAGTAAGGCTGGCAAATCGTGTCTTAACAGGTTTAACAGGTTTCTGACGGCGCGCACAACATAAGTTTCAAACATGATTACGACTCGTTTAACTACTTTCGACCTCATGTTTATAAAACAGTTTTATGTTTTATGTACAAAGATGAATAAATGATAGATCCTAACATTGTAATTTTAATTATTTTAAAAATTAAAAAAGTCAAAGGGTGTATTTTTCAGTCAAACAGGTCTAATCGTGTCTTAACAGGTACCCAATTGCCAGCCCTAATTAATAGCTTCATTTATTGACGAAATCGCTGGTTTTGACCCGGACAAACAGTTATTTTTTTTTTTTTGAATTGCAAATTTCATATATACCCATTCAAAATTATAAGTATAATACGCACCCTTACAAAGTAGTTGAAATATCATATATACCCAATTCACTAAACACAATTTAGTAAAAGACAATTTTACCCTTATTTTTCTAAAAAAGTCAAAGGGAATTACTTTAAAGTAGTTAAACATGGACATCCAAATGATTTAAATTAGAAAGGGAATTACTTTAATTTGTATCTTGTTTCCAACATCCTAACAAAATCAATCAGCTCAATACATAAACAAGTACTATAAAGAGGTCGTTCACATCAGTACAAAATTGTTTGCATACCAGCCCTGTCCTGTAGCATAGCCATCATGTTCAACTCATTGGAGTGTAACTTCATGAAGAACCACCAAAAACCTACAAGAAACAATAAACCAACATGCTTCGTATTTAAGATTTTAAGTAAAACTAGTAATAAGATTTTAAGTAAAACTAGTAATATGACCCTCGGGCAAGCTCGTTGCAAATATCAAATGGATTAGTCCAGAGATTATGCGATCCGTTAACCATATGAAACCGTTCGTTTAACCGTATCCGATTTAACTCAACGTAACCTATATAAGCATTGCATTTGGATCAAAGCGTAAAGTAAATCGAATTTGAAGCGTACAATCACAATGCATTTATATGTGACCTGACTCACATAGGAATCGTACCGAAAAAACGAAAAGCATAAAAACGTGTATAAAAAAAACTAACACGTATAATCAAAAGGGATTAATTAGAGCTTAAAATAAACCACAAAAATACAAAAGAAAACACATTCACATCAAAGGGAGAACAAGTCTTTTGCAAAATAAAATTGTACCCGTCGCGCATTGCGACGGGGTCGAAACGTAGAATAACTCGAATTTATATAATCTAATGAAAACATATTATATTTGACCTCACTCGTTCTGGAACAACATTTACGTTGAAACGTTGACCAACCGAAACGTACATAAAATAAGCACAAAAATGTATTATATTTGACATGACTCATTGAGAAAAAGTTAGCATCAAAACGTAGGACAACTCGAATTTATACCTACACATACGTAAAAGTACGCCGTAAAAATAGCTTTAAAAAGTAAAGGAACAAAAAGGGTAAACTCAAAACTTTAGAAACTTAAGAGGGTCAAAATAGTATTTTATAAAGTTTAAAACACGACGACAGATTAGTTTTTTTTAAACGACAATTAACCAACAAATGCTAGCGAAGAAAAAAAAAATAGTTAAAAATTTAATAGGTAAAAAATGGAAGGGGTTATCATGCCAAGAGAAAATAAAAAGAGTTAGGAATGCCATATGCAAAAGTTGAGGCCGGGTTTAATGGAAACCACGCCGACATTGTACTTTAAGGTTATGTATAATTTCCCAAATTATCCACGCAAAAGCATATATAAATAAATAAACAAAACTCACCCCAGCCAAAAGGTCCTTGGAAAGCCCCGGTTTTTGCTTTTCACCACCATCTCTGACTGGTTTTGTTTGAGGAAACTGGCGAATCACTTTCGCTGCCTGTTGATGATCTCCTTGAACTTCTGAAGTTCCATTCGCTTGTTGGATCTTACGTTTCTGCCCAAGCCGAATAATTCGCATACTTTCATGATAATCCATGCCAGAATGGAAGTAACTTAATAATAAGTTCAAGTATACCTTCTTTAGTCGTTCATCTATAGAATTCAAAGCACGAGACTGATCAACTTTTGCAAGATAGAAATCCCGCTCTTTCTTAGCTGCCGACAGTTCCAGCGCTAGTTTTTGCTCCCTTGTAGCATTCTTATAAGCTGAGTTACAAGCAGTTATTAGTTAATATACTAACATATAGACACATTGTTATAAATTCCGAATTTCAAATTGATAAAATAGGTGAAATTAGCTTGGTCCAATTATTCAAGGAAAAAGTCAATACCAATCTCTTCTGTGAGATGATCCCATTTGAATTTACTCAAGTATTTAATGTTCCAAAGATCATAATAGAATGATGACTTCTTCTTCCCACCTAAACATGAAAGATACAATTAGCAATTACTCAACAATAGTTGAAAACAGAGAAGTATACAATTAGTTGCCCGTATACCTATTTGTTCACCATTCAACGTTGAAGCGACCCGTTTGGCAACATTCTTGTTTGTAAATTCAACCCATCTGCATGCATACAACAACTATTAATATATTGCTTCCAATATTTGAGGCCGGTTAACGTACAAGACCACCTTATCGTGTTATGCGTACGCGAGCATCTCAACCGCACATCTGATCTAATCTAGGCTTTCAATTGAACGTGGTGGCACAATAGTAATAAACTTTGTATAATTACCCACGTTATAATACATACTTACGTTATTTGCATAATTACACATGGCCACATGGGTTGGGTTAAACCCCAATTACGCATGGGCTGGGTTAACCCTAATTACGCACGTTATATTGGTGGTCACATACCGTCCGTCACACGTTAAGAGACTTTTGTATTTAAACCTTTCACTCCAATATTTTTCCCTTCAGTTTCTTTAAATAAAACTTACCCTTCTGTGAACCCTTGTCCACGAAAACCGCCGGCTTTTTTACGATGCACAGGAGCTGCTGGATCTGCAGGTTTCCAAACAGCATATGATTCTACAGCTAGGACTACAATAAAGACATGATTAAAAGTAGAAAAAAAAAAGTAAAACCTTCAGGTGTGAGCCAAATTCTTTCAATGTCTCCATATTGAGATAGAATATGACGAAGCTTTAAAGGATCCATGCGTGGAGGTACCCGGCTTAAGTAGCAGACCCCACGCTTATCAGCCTTAGCAGCTTCTTTCAGTAACCGTTTTTTCCTTCTATTTTTTCGTTCTGCCTTTAGTTTATCTAATTCTGAATCTGACAATTCCTTTGTAGAATCCTCTTTTTTGACTTGTTCTTCTTCAACCATTATGACAAACCTAAAATGTTGGGAAGAGATCAATGTCATCCAGATGAAAAATTAGAAGAAAATATTATAAGATAAAGGTAGAAATTGTAGACTTATTAAGTGTCGATTTTTAATGTTGTGAGTTGTAAGTTGTAACTAATATTAATCTGATTCTTATATGCCTACCAAAAAAAAAAGAATGAGATTACTAAATTACTAGCACCATATATGAAAACAGTTTCATCATACTTTGCCCTAGCTCTAGCAACGAAATCCATAATCTATGACTGGCTTAAAAACCGTGAGACGCTCCAAGGCGTTCAGGTCCCAAAAAGCCAAGGTGTGTGGTGTGCGCATCACGTACAGTCGTACACCAGGTAGAGATGTTCACGGTTCGGTTTAAAACCGTGAAACCGCTCAAATCGGTCATCGGTCATCGGTTTGGCTTCTTGGTCGGTTTTTTCTTTTCATTTTCGGTCAGTTGGTTTCAAAAACTTCAAACTGTAATGAACAGTTTGGTTTGCGGTTTATATCAAAAGCCGGGCGTATAAAAACCGGACCACACCGTATGATTAGGCTATGTTATAAAAATCAGGTATATTTTGTGTAGTGTTTTAATCCACTTGAAAGCCTCAATGAAGTCAATGGGTGTTTTTAATCCACGGAATTAGCAAATGAGTCTGCAATTACATTTCCTTACTCCTTAAGTTGTTTCGTACCATATTTTAGTAGCAAGAGGTCTACTGTATTATGAAATACTCTTCCCACAGTTTCAATTCCGCTTGTGCATAGAGCTCAGATAAATATATCATCAACTATTCGGATCTTAACTAGCACTATTGTTTTATTTCATTAGTTATGAAAGTGTAGATGAGGTGGTCTGAATGTAATCTGTTTGACATGACGGTAGACCTGGCAAACGGGTCGGGTCATGGGTCAAAACGGGTTAGGGTCAAAACGGGTCAAATAAAAAAAGGGTTGCTTTGGTTCGGGTCAAAACGTGTTCGGGTTGGAACGGGTTCGGGTCGGAACGGGTTCGGGTCAGAACGGGTCCGGGTCAGAACGGGTCGGGTTGGTTAAAAAAAATGTTTTTTTAAAAGAGATTGTATATCAAGGGGGCAATTTTGTCGGGTTGAAACAGATTCGGGTTGAGTACGGGTCAATACATTTTGACACCCAATCCATGCTTATTGATCCGGGTTGGTTCGGGTTAAGTACGGGTCAAAATAAGGAACTTGGCTGCTTAATCCACAAAGATTAAAATCGTCTTGAATGTAGTCATCATCAACTTCACAAACGAAATTGTTTCCTCTCAAATTGCAAAACCATGAAATCCAAGATGTATCATCCCCATCAGAACCACTAAGATCAGACTCCTCGCTATCGGTTTCAGATTCCATGCAGCCAAAAGGCAATAATAAGTCACATCCCACTTATAGACTAAAAATAAACATTAACAGACACTAAATACTCATTAAACTGCAACCGTATCCATTAAACTCCATTTTAATATCCATTAAACTCCATTTTAACCTACTGAATACAACAGTATGAAATAACTTCACACATATAATTTTACATTTAACAGCACAAACGCAAATTTCATGTGGATAAACTGTACATTTAAGTTTTCCCCAATTCAGTTAGAATATAATTCATTTTTCTAACAAAACAAGTTAGATAATAGTATTTGCTTTCGTAATCCTAGTGATACCTGTCGATGTGTATTGCGTGTTCTTCAATTGTTCGAATAACACGCAGAAAACATCAAGTTCAACTCTAATTTGGTACAGAAGAAGCAAAGATTAGGGTTTTGAACCTGTGTCCGATTCGATGTGAAGAAATCGTTGATGCAGACCGAGAGATTAACGAGCGAAGAAGGATTTCTTGAAGGAGAGGTTGAAGATTGAAGATGATGTATTGATGTTCATCGTTTAGTTCATCAGCTGTTTACTTGTTCATCTGTGGTTTTGTTATGTTTCAACCCTAATGACCCGTTCTAATTTGTCAACCCAATTGGACCCGTAAATGAAACTTTTTACTTTTAAAATAACCGACTGACCCTCTTAATTAATATTATTCACCCAAATTCACCCATTGTCATTTATAAAATACCCATACTGACCCATATAATGCCATATGGGTCAGGATTGCCCCCTCTACATGAGGGTAAATAAATTGCTGGGATCACATTTCTAAGTTAAATATACTGTTATTTATTTTAGATGTTATGTGTCTTTTTAATAAAGATCCGATAAGCCCAAACCATGAAACCAAACTGAAGCCAAAACATTAGTAACAGTTTTGTTTGGTTCATTTTTAATTTTCAACAGTTTGGTTTTGGTTTACAATAATATAAAACCGTTACTAACGTTTTGGCTCATGGTTTGGCCTAAAAACCATCAAAACCGGACCGTGAACACCCCTAACGCCAGGCTTATCTCTATGTACAACAGCATAAGCTTTACTGAAGTTGTGTCTCATATGTTTTACATATCAACCCTTTTATCAAGCTAACCTATCGTAATTTCTTCATCCCTTTTTGTTGTTTTCACTTATCAGCCTCCTACAAACCCTAAATTTGACCAAATTTAATCAATTTTGACTCAAGAGGTACACGAGGCGCCACCTCGTGCACCTTGCACATCAGGCATGCCTTTTAAACCAAGAATCTAAGTAGCCAAATTTCCAAAAGTTTGACAGCAAATTAACAATTATCATCAAATTCGTCATAAAAATCTTCACCAAACCAAGATAAACCCTAGTTCAAATTGCTTGCAATGAATAAATAAAATTGTATTACATGAAATAGTAAAGCATGCAATGTCTAGTGTCTATTAACAAATATAAGATCCAGCAAAACAAAACCACACATGTCAAAACCATACACTGAAAAAATAGAATACAACATGATAAGAGGTAAGAACCGATACCTTATATCTGTTAAGTAAACGATGGGGGCTAAATGCGAAGGTGAGACGAAGATACAGGTCGATTCTACTGGATGCAAAAAAATGGCGATTATCAGAGGGTTTGTGGAAGAAGAATGGCTAGCACTGGTTCTTCCTTCGTGTCAAAATAAAACGAAACATTTATTCAAAAAGCGTCCCTGGACATATATTAAGTATACTGTTTTAGTCCTTTAAGTTTGCTTTCTTCTTGTTATATCTCAAAGTTTCATAATTTTAAACGTTTCGATATAGGATATTCATCGTTGCTTTCTACCAGTGGCGGATCCAGAAATTTTTTCGAAGGGGTTCACTTTTTTAAATGTTCCAATTTCATATGTCCGAACATAAAAAATTCGGGTCGGTTCGACGGTTCGTGTTGGGTGAGGTCCATCACATAATAAAAATACGATACAATAATGAAAAAAACATGGTCTTTACGAATAAAAAAACATATGGGACATCTAATCTTTTTCATTTATTTACCATTTAATTTTTCGAGTATACAATTACATATGTTGCTATGTATAATTATAATATTCATTAAATTTCGTAAAGGAAAAATAACCGGTATAAACTACAGGTGAATTCAACCATAGCGGTCGCTATAGCGCGCTTTATGGCGATGCGACTAAGTGTCGCTATGTTGCTCATGGCGATGACCAGCGACTTTAGCGATTTTTTTTTTTTAAGTTTCTCACCTCTCGCCTGGGCTTGGCTTTAATACCAAAAAAAATGAAGGAAATGCAAAAACTGGCCCACGCGTGCCTGGGTTTTTCGGAGCTGCATTCGTGTCCGCAGGACGTGCACGAGTTCAATTAAATTTCAATTCAGAAACTCATTTTTTGCACCCCCCCTGCGCGCGGGTAGGACTTGTGGTAAAACATGTCATAAGTTACAATGGAGTAGTAAAGACTTTACCTTATAAACAACCACTAACTTTGTTAACACACCAATGTGGGACAAAGTATTTACCACCTTTTGAGACTTTCATTCACACACCCAACATATAAGTCCTTTGCTACTAACTATTACTTTTTGTTAAATATACATGTAAAATAACATATATACAAGGGTATTTTGATGTAATATACATATAAAAATTTTCAAAAATCTTTTTCTAGTGTAATCGCTATTTATAAAATAGCCGTCGCTATTTGTCGCTATTCGCTACGTAGCCTAGCCATGCCTTGTCGCTATTTGTCGCTATCGACAACTATGAATTCAACGGAGAGTTGTGACGGCAATGGCGTCTTTGGTAAAAGAAGGTGATTAAAAGGGTGAAAAGGATTGTGGTTTTTGTGCACCTTTCGAAGACAAGGGGGTATCACTATTTATACACGCATTCGAGTTTTGGTAAGTTCTTTGATTTGGGCGATTGACTAAACTCGAATAGGCATGATTTACGGCTGTAAAATATTCACGGATGTACAAATTTAAAATGCGTGATCACGGTGTATGTGTATAAATGAATTTATGTATACATAAACGGATGTAGATGTATATTGATGCATTATATTTAAGTATATATTTGTACACATATATCAAAAAAGCTTAGATGATGAGATCTTAGTCCATACTGTTGGAAAATATCATTGATGTGGCTTAGTTTCTATTTTTTAAGAGGGGTGAACTCATAACACTACTTTGTTGTACTATAGAAATTGGTGTTGACTAATTTTCAGCATTTGAATCATATTTGTTGAAACATGATTACATGAGCAACAGTCGTAACCAAGTTTCTGTCTTTCTGGTTTAAGTATGCGAAAAACAATAAATAGTGTAATGAACAGTCCTCAAGTTTCAAAAAATCACAAAGTTACTAATCAACGATCATGAACCGAAACATACACAAACAAGCATCATTTCGTTGAAACTTCTAGGCTGAAAAACAAAGTTACTGAATTAAACATCATATCTATCTCACAATATCAGGTCCACCTTTATTCACACACATTAAACAGTAACATTATGAATCAAAGTATCAAACTGAGACTACTCATAGATTCAACAATTAAATGAACAAAAAAAGCACAAGTTTTTTTTAATAAAAACAAACATGAAAGAATTCAGCAATCAATTAATTCAATCTAAACCCTAGGTTTCACAACCAATTCGACATAGAATCAGATATTCATCAATTGAACAATTCAACACAGAATTGGAGTATGTAATTACCAAACTATAACATATCTAAAAGCAAACAAAATCTCTAATCGGTAGATACAGACAAGCAGACTTGGGGTATGTAATTACCAGTTAATTCGCGTGATCGAAATGAAGAACGGTGTGGAGTGGCTCCGGCGAGCGGCTGTGGTGGGCTGGTGGCTGGAGAGTGGAGACGAGTGGTGGCTGGTAGCGTTTTCTAACAACTAAACGCTAATCGCCCTAATATGTGAGGTTTCCTTCAGTGTATGCGTAGAGTAATTGAGAAGGGCGACAACAGGGGCTGACAACTAAACCCTAATTCGTTTTTGATTAAAAAAGAAAAAAAATCATTTTTGATTTAAAAAAAAAAAAAAAACCGCATAAAAACGTCACTGAAGAAACTAGAACACGGGAGCTCATGTCTAACAAGCGCGCATATTTTCCAATAGACAATCTATAAATTTGTTTATTAGGTTCCTTACAAAATACTAAAAGGTTCCTTCATAATTTTATTTATAATTTAACACTATAAATTACAAACCGAACAGTTAAGATAGGCTGTAAATCCGCCCCTGCTTTCTACATAGTACAAACGTTTCGATATAGTATGTTCATCGTTGTTAACGTTTCAAGTTTCAACAAAGGAAATAGATATTAATTGAACCATGTTAAATTGTTATTTACACCCAAACGAATTTTTCTTCTTTTTTATTTTGAATTGCAAATTCCTTTACATCCTATCGTCTATTGGATTTAACCCAAAATCACCCTATTGGTTGGAACTTTTTTTCTTATAATTTCTTTTTATATATTGTACTTATATAATATAATGGGTGAGATTCTAGAGTGAACACTTATGTATTTGTGAACTAAGTGAACAAATCCTGACCATTGATTTACATCATCAAATCATAAAATACATAGTGTATTTTCATCATTAAATCTTGGCTAGGATTAGTTCACTAGTATTGATTTACACTTGTATATTGATAATCAAGTGATAGGATTAGTTCACTAGTGTTCACTATCAAAGAGGTTGTTCACAAATGAACCTAACCCTATAATATATTTATAACTTTTAACATATAATATTTATATACGTTTGAATAGGGATGAGTAAATGGTACCAGGTACCGATACTGAATTTCCCAAACCGACTCTATTTTTAGTACCAATTTGGTACCGTCATTTTGCGTTTTCAAAACCGGTTCGGTACTGGTATTTACCGGTTTTTTCCTTCAAATACCGATTCACATCGGCAATGAACCGGTACCGAACCGTACCGGGTATTTCGGTATTGATACCGGTACCTATTTTTTGAGATTTTAAGTACCGGTTTTTTCGGTACCGTTGGTACCTAGCTCATCCACACGTGATATAAAGTTAAGTTTTACTTCTATTAAGCTATGTTTTCTCTGTTGATGAAAAACGTTGATATTACTTTTGTTTGGCTTTTAAAGACTTATTTAGAGACCAAATCTAATTACAAAATTGGGTTGTATAAAAAATGTGTCATTTACAACTTAAAAGTACGTGAAATGGAGCTTAGCATTGGACATGAAAGATGTTGTGGCGGTTCAGGAACACCACCCATGGGTATGGTGGTCCTAAGACCATCCGTAGTGGGACAGTGTTTGGGTGTTTTTTGCCTCAAAAACGTTCCATCACGCCCGCTGCACACCACCCCCGGGGGAGATTTTTTTGCCCAAAATGCTTTTGGCGTGCTTTTTTTCATGCCCAGCTTCATTCCTTTGGTCCAATCACCTTCATCTTCCTTTTGTAAAACCAATAAGATTTTTTGATGTTTTTTTATTTAATTTTATTACAAACATAATATCCCGCAATGTCCACATCCCCACTACACCTATTTTATAAAACGCCCCATAATACCTCATTGCTGACTGGGCTGCCACATAACGCAAAATGCCCAAGAGTAGGGGCATTACCACTACACATGGTCTAACTATTCCAAAGCTTCCAACGGTAATTTCTTCATTGAGACTCTTCAAATTCCTATATATGTATATTGTTTTTTCCCTGATTAATTCAAATTCTTATATATGTATATTGTTTTTTCCCCGATTAATCAATTCATCGATTAGGGTTCTGAAGCTTATTAGATGGTATGTTTGATCTGCAATATAAATGTTTGTAGTATATGGTAAGCCGTATACCTATTTACAATCAATAAGATTAGTGTTTTTGACGTAGGGTACGAGTGACCATGTTTTGTTCCTTAACAAGAACATCAAAATCTTTAGTCATGGCTTGATGCCACTTGGGAGATTTATTAGCAACGGTAAAGGAAGTAGACTCGGTTGGAGGATTGGGGTGACTGATGTGTGGTAGGCTTAGGCAGTGGCGGAGTTTGATCAAAAGTTACAGGGGGCGGAAGTCATGGGACCCAATTTATATATTATATAAATATTTAGGCAAAATAATTGGAGGTGATCCTTTATAATTTTATATTTTTTGGACGAAAATCAGAAATTTTACACTTCTAACCGAAATATTTGGGGGGGGGGGGGGGTGCCGAAGGTTGGCAGGCCGTGAATGAATAGGTGATGGTGGTGGCGACGGGGTCGGTGATGGTAGAGTATAAATAAACTACAAACTTGATTTATATATTTTCCGATGGTAAAATATATTTCATTCTAGATGGAACTACACCCTTTTACTTGACGGATTTTAAAGTTAACACCTGCTTAACCTTGCTTTTCATATTTTTTCGAAGTTAAACCTCTATTATCCCCCTTTTCCTTGTGCACTTTCTAATACATTTTAGATTTAAATACCATTTTAGTCTTTGTGGTTTGGGTCATTTTGTCAGTTTAGTCTAAATGTTTCATTTTTCACCTGTGGGTTCAAAAATGTTTCATCGTTGCCATTTTAGTCCACTGGGTTAACTTCATCCATTTTTCTGTTAACGAGAACGGCAATTCGGTCATTTTATATGTAAATCTGTTAACTAGAAAGCCAATTCAGCCACATAAACAGTAATTACCTGTTCCGCCCCCAAAACTGATCGAACTGAAACGTAAATTTCTCTGCTTTGTGATTGAAATGAGGATGTGAATTATACTTTTCTATACCATGGTTAAACTGAATGCACCGTTTAATGGGTGGGTGGTTCTTAGATTCGGGAAAATCTTATAACTACACTAATCTTTGACATTATGCAACGAGTAGAAGAAATTCAATTGGAAGGATGCAAAAGGCAATGATACCTTAATCCGGGCCAGCTACATCTTTAATTCACGGCTTCACGCAATTCGATTGCGATCAAAGATAATTTTTTAATAAAAAATAAGTCAAGTTACGGAATCGTTTCATTATTAATGGATTAGGATCAAATACAAAGGATCCTAATTGTAAGAAGTGTAAGAAGGATTTATAGAGTGACAAGTGTCCAATAACCTAAAAAAACCCACTAAAAAAAAATGATTCTGTGTATAATGGTTCTCTAAGAATTAATGGTTCTCTAAGAATGATTCTGTGTATAATGGTTCTCTAAGAATTAATGGTTCTCTAAGAATGATTCTGTGTATAATGGTTCTCTAAGAATGATTCTGTGTATAATGGTTCTCTAAGATTTTGAAAAGAATATCAGGTGTATAATGATTCTCAAGGTTTTTGAATAGAATGATTCTATGCCTTTTTGTCTAAAGAGATGAAACTGCATGCAAATCGACCCTCCTATCAATCCCCTTCCCTTTTGCACATCTTTTAAATAAGCAAAAACCTGAAAGCTATCTATCTGCAAACGTCTTGAGGTGCAACCAAATCTAAAAGCTTAGCAAAATCGTCATGGATCTTAATGTCGACAATCCCAGGTTATATACTCTTCTTAAACCACTTGCTTTACTTTCTCTCATTTTCTTGCTGCACGAACAGCATTACTATGTCTTACTTATTTCTAGTGCATTCTATTTTTCTATAACCAAATCGAACTCCTATTTTTGGAGATAAAAAATATATATCATTTGTGACAGGGTAGTTTTTATTGACAGATTTAACATCATCGGTTACATATGATTTTTAGTGTTTAGGCAATCGCCCAAAATCCTGGACTTTTGCGCGGAAAACGAAGTTCCGGCAGTTTGTTCACAAGCAGCCTCAAAATCGATTTTGGGGAAGTGGCTCAAAATCGAATTTCTGGCGAGAATTGGATTAGGGGTGTGAATTTCTGACCTCTTTTCAACACAAACCCGTCATAACATGGCTCTTTCCTTTTCTGTGTCCTATCAAAAGACTTCCTATTCCCTGAACCATGACCAAACCCATCATTTCTTCTATCCAATTCACCCCAAACCACGCCGCCTTCTCAAATCACCCAACCCCCCCCCCCCCCCCCCCCCCCCAGTCCCCTTTCGACTCCAAAGACACCACCCGACCTTCCATTACCTCTCGAAACACGATCAAACAAACCCTGACTGCACCTGGAATGATAATGAAATGATCAATTATTTGAGGTGAACATAATAGTCAATGGTTTCCTGGGACATGCTTATCTAAAAGAGCTTACGCAAGTTTGTTAAAGCTAACACTAACTGCACATGGAGCCGCATACCTTATAATGATATCTACCACTTTTGGTCTCAAAAGTCATCTTTGGTAGATGTATTGCAGAGATAATATAGAGCCCAAAGAGCATAATTGACCCATCAAATACCAGTATCCAATAATAAATGGGTCCAAATGAGTGTAGACCCAGGGCTTCCCTTATCCATTTTTGTATGATGAAAACTATATTATTACCACCATATATGTATCCTATGAATAAAACTTTTTCAATCAGTATATATCAATCACGTAACTTAATTTAAAAAATCTCTTCATTAAATAAAATTACCTTACGAATTCATAGTTTGTACACTATGATTCGGCACTGAAACCGACCCCAAATCACTTGAGCATGGGCTCCTGATGATGATCTTTTCTGGTAGCCGTTACCATCACTTATAATGGTTGTTTAGACACCGTTAGCAGCCCGAAAACACTCCCACACAACTGCCAAAGATCTCGGCTTGTTGCTGTGCCGTTACTCACAGTTCGACCCATAATCGATCCCAAGACTGCACCAGATTGCAAGTTGTTGTTGTCCATTTGTTGTTCTATTATGGTAGTCGTCACCCCTACTATCCAATGTTATTTCACTACCATTTGTAGCCCCAACGCACCTCGCACGCAGCCACAAATAACCCGAGTCGCCATTGCCCCACGTAATGGTGATAAGTAGACAAGTTGGTAGAAACTGGTTTAGAAATGTGAGTGTTAACTCAACTTCTCAACTGTACATGATGAGTTGCCTGTATAGGGTTTTAAAAAATGCATATTAGATTATTTATTTGGCAAAAATCTGCACACTTTCTTTGACTTCTTCTATTCAATTTAAATATTGACAATTATCTTCTACCTAGATATTGAAGGTGATATGTAGCAAGTTTTTTTTTCTCGATCGGTAAAAAAGAAATAAAAGATACAGAGCGACACCGATATGCCAAAAGGCATTGCGCCCTAACATCATGGCCTCCTCTAGAATTATCTATACACCTTTCTTAGCATGAAGGTAAGCTTAAATAAGGTCAAAACAAAAGCCCCAAATTCATATTAACTAAAGTGAATGTCCCCAGATTAGACTCCAAAAAACGTAAAAAAAAAAAATCTAATGTAAAAGCAGAAACAAAAAAAAAGTATAGCAAAGTAAAGATTTAAATCAATAGACAAAAAAAAAAAGTAAATTGTATAAAATGAAAACCCAAAACTATCCAGCATATACCAATGCTATAACAGTCCTAAAATAATAATCTATGTGTTGCCCTGTCTTAAAACCAGATACATATAACAAACCAAATGGAAATAAAATTCACTTAAACTTTAAAGGATGGGTGTTTATGAATAGTGATTTTAAAGATAATAGTGAAGCTTGTCATCACCCGGGCTGTATTTCAACTCCAAGAATGTTTCATTATGTTTCGCTGCAACTGCAATAAGGGCGTCATTCATCTGAATTTAATTTAATTAAACAAAACAAATTTCTACTCCTCCACAGAAAACCCACAATCAATACCCCAAAAAAACATCTAACAATTCAGGAACAATTGAAGAAAGAAACATACATACACATATTGTAGATTCCGCGAGCTACCGAGATGAAATGGGGGTATCTGAGAAATAACCGCATGATAGATCGGGACTCTTCGCTGGAATGTTCGCCGGCGACAGGGCGGTATCGGAAGAACAACCACCACTGTGTATCTCTCTCTCTCTCTCTAAAGATCAATTTAGGGGTTTGTTGAATCTGCAAAAGCAAATGAATACTCCAATAAAATCAAATTAACAACAAATTCGAGAAAAGACGATGAGAAATGGAGTGTATGTTGCTTTCAGGGGAGAATCCGACAACAGTTTACGTCGGAGCCCTAGCAGAGTGTTGAGTACAACCACAATTGCCGGCGTCCTGTTTGCGGAGAAACCCTAAAACCAGGGAAAAAAAGTGTTGAGTACAACCATAATCACAAAAATGGAGAGATGCAGACGATGAGGGATCACCTTCAAGTTTCCCATTCTGTATCTAGATCGCCCGATGAGAGACACTGGTACCCTAGCCGGAACCCTAGACCCATAGCCGTCATGGTCGCCGTCAACTACGCTACGGCATACCACCAAACCATCACCACCGGCCTGACTTGAGGGCTGGCTGGCCAGCCGAAGACTACGGCCAGTTCCTCCATCACCGTCGCTCCGCTCTCCCTCTCTAATCTGTCTCTCTTACTCCTCTCTCTCTAGAACCCTAAATTGTGTGTTGGGGGTGTTTGGGTTAGCTTATTTTGGAGCAAAACTTATTGACTTATAAAAGTTAATAAATTGTTTTTATAGTGTTTGGAGTGATAGAGAAGTTGTTTTTGAGACGTTAGTATTTGTAACTTCTCACTTATAACTTATATAAGTTAATAAGTTCTTTTTGAGAAGAAATCCCAAACACCCCCTTGATCTTCTATTCAAAAGATTGAGAATCCCACGTATCTGGTGGTAAATCCCTAAAATGACCATACCACTGTTTATTCAGTTTGGTTTTTAATATGTATAATAATAATATATAATATAATTCCTTATTATTCCTAAATTTATTGTCCATATATGTGTTTTTTCAAAAAAATAATTGCTTGTTTTAAAACAAAAGTAATCCATTTTGCCCAAAATTTTTATACGTATTTTAAGAGATCAAAATTAGCATCTAACCTTTTTCTAACAGTTAATACTATCATCTTTTAATCCTGTATTTGTTCACCTTGGGACTATATACTAGGGCTGACAATTTTACACGAATACACGACACGAACCTACACGAAGTTAACAGGTATCGTGTATGGCCATAACATGTATCGTGTACCAAACAGGTAGACACGAGATTACCTGTTAATTTTCGTGTATAAACAGGTTAAATATCTATTTACCTGTTAATACCCGTTAGTACACGATAAAAAATTAAATTAAATAAAACTCATCAACCATGTGCGTGTGGGTTCCTTAATTCCTTTCTATTTTCATTCCTCATTCAATTAAAAAAATAAAACCCTAAACTCTACCGGACATACCTGTAACAATTATCATGATCTCACGAACGTCATATGCTTCTCGTGTACTGGCCAGGTACACAATCCACATAGTAGTTTCATGCCTTCATGTAATTGTCACCTTATGTCCGTAGACTTAGGTTTCGGCGCGTGTATTTCTTCCAATACTTCATTACTACACTATCATTGTCTTTCATCTTAAAATTTTCCTTCCCTTAATGAACTTTACCATTACCTACATCCCCATATTAAATTCACATACCTGGGCTCATTTGCCTATTTGTCTTATTACCTCTTTGCCTGTCTTAGTACTCATCCTAGACTGCATTCACGGATCATCATCTTCCAACACTCATGCCTACCTTGCACATACAAAACCGTCAGTTTCTTTATACGTATACATAAATACATACTTTCATTAGCCTTTACCTTTGGATCTTGATCGAGTCTTAGATTGTACGGACTTCTTATCTCAAGAGCACACAAGTTTGAGTTCAAGTACTTACCTTCTCGTACTTGATTCTCTCAAACCAGGGCTCTGATACCAACTTGTAACACCCTAACACATTTAACCTTAAAACGACGCAGCGGAATTTCGAGTCTGAAAATTTCTTTCATGACATACATCTTGACATTCTAAAAATTCATTTTCTAATATAAGAACATAACTTATCGACCCTAAATTTCATATTTAAACATTCCCGTACAATCCGTCTTGTGGCTCGATCTTCGATCTTTACACCTTGGTAATCCTCATGGCTGGTACTACCTGCGCTCACCACATAAAATTCATAACGTTAGTACGTATCATGAGCATACAAGACTTGTACACGTTTACTTTTCATTTCATTGACTCTTTACATCCCGGCTTTCCCTCTGATCATACGATCCGTAGTGAGACTTCCTTGGTATCCTGCGTTACACTTCATCACCAGGCACGATGTTATTACCGTTAGTACTCAATTTCATTGAATGCATGCGTACATACTTTCATACAACCTTTACATACACTTACGATCACACATAGCAACATACATGCCTATGTACCTACATACATACGTACGTGCATACCTATATACATTCCTTCATACACACATACATTCATACATACTTACATACCTACATACATACATACATACATACCTATATACATACATACAAACATCCATGCATACTTACATACATACTTATTCCATACCTTCTCACAACTTACATACGTACATACCTTCGTACATACTCACTTGACTACATATACATACTATCTACATACACTCTTACATACATACACTTATACTTATACAACATACATACGTATACACCTACATACATACATACATTCATATTTTCAATCACCCATGGCAATATACCCAACCCATACTTGCCTACTCATATACGTCTCCGTATATATCCTTAGGTACTCGCTTACATACTATAATCTTACATACATTACCGCATACAAGCTTACATACACTTCTACATACGTGTATAGAGATATACAACATCCATACATACCTATCCACACATATGCTTACCCTAAAGGTCACAAAACATGAGTTAAATTAGTCGTACGCAACTTAAAACGCGTTTAAACGAGTTCCCGAGCCAAAACGGAGCAACCGAACAACTTTCGCCAAACAGCCCCACCGTCGTGTCGCGCGACGGCCCGTCGCGCTACGCGACGCCCTGATATTCACAGAAGGTTGTTGCTGCTGATCTGCAGATTCCCAGCACGTCCGCGTTTCACGGAAACGGTCATAACTTCTTCGTTAATGGTCCGTTTTACCCGATTCTTTTTCCTACGCGTCCGTAATTTAATTCTCCATCTTATGGAGTTAAGATCCAACATTTGGACTATCGAAATTTATAACTTTTAAGCCTTCGGCTTATTACCCCTTTCCATGATTTCTACCCGTTCATGCATTTACCCACATAACTTGTTTGTTTGACCTTAACTTCACATGAATTGATAATTTCAAGGTCATTTGTCATAAAAGATTCATTCTCGGATGCCCTACATCTCATTCCACCCGTTTTCGCTCAAAAGCTTATTTTGACCCGTTAAGGTTAATTGCGCATTAAAACATTTATGACTTACAAACCATACTTCTCACTTTCATACTTAACCAAAACATTATACTAATCGAGTAACTTACTTCTAAACTACTTTTTAAGACCGTTTGCCCAAAATACCCATCAAGGGCATTTTGGTCAACTTTAATCCCATACTTTACGACAAAAGACTACGACACATACTTGTCTTCAACCATTGTGTTTAGTTAATTAAAACACCATATTACTTACTCGAACTAAGAAGTGATTACAGAAATCACTTACCTTATGCGTCCGTGCTCGCCTCCGATTCCTTGCCTCTTCTTGACCCGTTAACATCTCATGCTTGAGCCCGTCTCGACGTGATTCCTATACTTTCATTTCATCAAAATCACGCTCTTATTAGCATATTCATTTGTGCATGTTAACCATCATGTCAATCGCATCTTTCATACTTAACTTTCATTATTCATTCTTAACCAACATAACTCATATAATCATATCCATATACGCTTAAATTCATGTAACTCATCATGTCATTACATTTAACGTGGATTGCTATAACATGTATCATACGACTTCTTATAGTCCTACTTTTACGATAACGAGTCAAATCATGATTCTTATACTTAGTTGACTTTCAAAGTCAACTATTAACCATATTTAACTATCGATTTATCATCATATACTAGTAACATCATAATCGACTATACGGACAACACCATATACATTTTATCATACACTTGATGTGCGTGTACCACCTTTTAAGCATAACGTACAACTAATTCATACATACATCTTCAAATTAACACAAACCTTGCATAACCCATGTTCTATATGATGATTCTAATCCTTATACATGATCAATTTCATATTAACTCACGGATTAGAGCATAACCCACTTCACCCATGATCACCAATCCTAGATTTAAGACATACCTTATGATCCCCTCGTGTTGGTGATCATTAATCCATGCTCGGTTATGAATTTAAGCATCATTTAGCCTTCCGATTGGATGATCTTTCATGTTTAGGGTTTGAGACTCCATGGGAGTCTCCTGGTCGATCTAGAACACCCACGAAGGTGTGTTTGTGTGTGTTGTTAGTTTATTTTAATAACACAACTTCCATCTTGTTCCACTTTAACCCCTCGGGTTTGCCTTTAAAACATAACCGACACTACCTTCATCTTTTAATTCTTTTAACCATACCCTTAACTAGGTTAAATAGCCTAGTTATTTATTTTCCTGACGTGTCACATAAGAACATACAACAATTATTAACATTCAGATTTTGGGGCGTTACAAGTCTACCACCCTTAAATGAGGTTTCGTCCCCGAAACCTTTCTTACCTTTATTTAACACTAATTATTCCTTCTCTACGTCCACTCGACACAACCACGAGCTCATCACCATGACTATCATTCAATTTCAAGAACCCATCCCAGAATTCTTATTAATGTTTCTTTCATGTTTATTTCATTATTCATATCATTGACTTCTTCCTAACAATTCCATATCTTCCTTATCATACTTTCGCATATCATTTTCATTTCCTTGACCTGTCAATAACGGGTCTCTATACATACTTCCTCAATCTGTAATCATACATACATTCGTATGATCCGTTCACAACGGATCTACTACAATCATCCTATCTCTTAAGATTACATTCTACACATAAACGAGTCTAAAATAGAAGTAAAAGTTCAAATAGTTGAGTTAACAGCGTGAGAAACTAGGAGTTGATTTTGGCTATAAGTTTTGGACTTGATAATTGTGTATTTGGGCTAATGGATTTGGGTCTTGGGTTGGGCTATTAAATTAAACACATACATATAATTTTTATAAAATTAAAGGATTAAAACGGTCAATTCAGTTAAATAGAATAGCCCGTATTTAAATAAAAATCAAACCAAATTCAAATTCGGTTACGGTTACAAACTAAACCAAATAACCAAATTTCTATTGGGTTCGTTTTTTTTTTTTCAGTTTTAAGGTTTGGTTTTTGGTTAATTCGGTTTTAAATTTGGTTTGGTTTTTGCTTTTTAGGGTTTTGCAGAAGGAACTATATAGGGGCTTTATACAAGTCCTTGGAATAGCGCTGGCAACGAATGCTCAAGTGATTGAAGGGACCCTAAAAGACAAAATACTCATCAGTATTTGTTTAGCAACAATGCTTGTGAATTTTATCGTTGCAACATGGTTATCCTCTCAAACAGGTGATATGCAAATGCAACACAAGGATTGGAAAACATTCATGTTCAAACTTACAAGAGTGGTTTCTCTACATTTTGCATTCTCTCTGCTTTTACCGGAATGGTTTACTTGGCTTGGTTTTGCCACCATATGCACCATTATGATCTTCAAAGAATTAGCTGGTCATAACAAACTGCAACCCATATACGATTGGTCTTATAAGAAGTTTGACTCTGCCATGGATTACGCGAGTACAATGTTTTCGGTGAGAGATCAGGAGTTTGCTGCTGATAATGCTGTATAAACCAAGGATAAGAAGCTTTTACCCATACTGCCATACTATATATATATATATTACAGAATATAATGGTTTGTAATAACTGAAGAGTTGATACTTATGATTTGTGTGACAACATGTTTTGGTATGATACATGATTTACTTAACAATTATTATACTATGGTTAAATGCTGCATTTTATAATTAGTGTGTCAAATTATGGTAAATAATAATAGATTTTAACTTGCTAAAACTTCAGAGTTTATACAATAACAAACTAATACAAACCAACAACACTCAATCTACCAACAGATCATCAACTTGATGTCTAAGACTCTCAAATGATTTAACAGACGGAAATTGATCTGACCTATAACACCCCAAAAATGAGTATGGTAAATTAGAACCCGGTTGATATAAAGAAATGAGTTTACTCTCTTATATCATTAAAATGAAACTTAATCAAGTTGAGAAAGAAAATTTCAACAAAGTGTGAACATTAAACTTAAGGGGCTAATGGTGACATATTAAGAAAGTTTGAATGATAAAATGAAAACAAAAATAAAAACACACACACATCAGGCGTGTGTGTGTGTGTTCGACGCCAGAGCCAAGGAAGGAAGGGGAAACCCTTCTAATCACTCAAATTCAGCTAATTGAAGCCCTAATCGTGGTTGTTACTCATGCATGTCAATGATTTCTTGATCATCTAGGCCTATTAAAGCTTAAGGTAAGAAGAATTTGATAGTTTGATGATCTTGATTATATTGGGCAAGAAATTCCATGAGTTTATATGAAATTAGTATGATATTGAACTAAGATTACCATCTAGAACATTATGAATGCTTAAAATTGATTAAATCAATGTTGGAAGTGAAAACCCACTTAGAGTAGAATGGGTATGAGTTGTAATGTGTGAAATTGAATGAGAGTATATATGATGATTGTTTATATTGATAAATTGTTGGAGAACTTGACTTTACTGATGATATTTTCGATACAAGTAACTTTGTTGGAGAACTTTAAACCATTCCTAGTCATCCAAATTCTTCAGCATCCAATAATAATGATCCCGTGCATCACCTCTTTCTCAACATCTGACAAACCCAAAAAATTCTGTAATTTAGAGAGGTCTTGAAAAAAGAAAATGAAGAAGTTTTGCACCTTACACCACGAACTCACATGTTGCCATAGAACAGTCACAATCATGCAAGAAGTGACTTACATTCATTTCATGAAATGTTAATAATGGCAAAAATCTACATATTTTATAATAATATATATCTCTATATACAAAATTCATGATAATAAAAAGCTCTTTTAACTCAATTGGGTCACGTGGCATTCTATCATTAGCCCACTTGACAAGTACTATTATTTTAATTTTTTTTCGAATTGAGTTCACCCACCACACAGACCATCGGCAGCTGTTAGCACCACCGATGGCTAAGATTGGCGACCAGTTCTTTGGTGGTCGGAGAAGAAAGATATTTGAGCGGAACTAAGGGTGTGATAACTTCTTTGATCAAATAGGTTTTATGCATCTTGTGAGTAGAGGTGTACAAAAAACTGGTTTTAGAACCGAAACCGGAAAAAAACCGAAACCGGTTTTTTTAACCGGCGGTTTTTATACCGGTTACTATTCTTGACTCCAAAAACCGGTTATTAACCGAACCGGTTATAAAAAAACCGGTAAAAAAACGTTTTTTTGGGAAAAAAAACCGGTTAAAAACCGGTCCTAACCGGTTATACCGGTTATTGTTTTGGACCTCAAAAACCGGTTAGTAACCGGAACCGGTTATAAAAAAAAACGGTTTTTAGTTTGGGTGAAAAAACCGAAACCGGTTAATAACCGAAACCGGTTTTTGAAAAAACCCGATTTGTACACCTCTACTTGTGAGACATTGGAACCAAACCTATTTTTGCTATAGTATATACCCATTTCACTTTGTAAAAATGTACGTTATATTGACCAATTTATTAACAAACTAATTTCATTCATGATTAGCAATTAAACTTTAATCTTCAATTATCTCACTTGAGGCAAGGCCATCTCTAAGGTTTCGGAGGCCTTGTGCAACAAGTCAAGTTGTGTACACGCGTCCTTGAACATTACTATCATATGAAATTTGATTTTTGGTAAATATTACATATTTAAGTTGCTATTTAATTTTTGCTAAATATGTAGAAGATGGAATATTACTATCATATGAAATTTGAACATTAACTATATCTTGTGTATGTTGTTTGAAAGATATTTACAACATTCACAGAACACCAATTCGCTTGCAAGTTACCATGACAGTCGGTAACAAATCTCTCCTAGTATGAGAAGTAAAGATGAAACAAGAATCGTCAAGTATGTTAATGTGGTGAATAAGAGGTTATTACCTTCCTTATCATCTTCTTACAAGAATCGTCATGGATATTAATTGTTTTCAGGTTATTTGAAATTGAACATTTAAGGCCGACTTCGAATGAAATTCACAAAAAGCGATTCAAGTAAGCTTATTCGAATTCGGTTCAAATTCATGTCTAGTCAAATATACTGATTAGCAAAAAAAAAAAAAAATCAAAATTGTAAGTATTTAATATAGAAAATAACTGGTCTTGAAATAAATCACAAGTATGTTATATAAAAAATTATATAATGTGAATTCGGGTTATTCTATTCAGTTCATCTCAAGATACCTAAATTTGATTCGAATAAACTAAAGTTCGAATTTGAATTTGGTTAAGTTCGAATTTTGGTTATTCAAGTCTGATTCAGATAATGAACACATCTATATATATAACTAATAAAGCTTATTTAGGGTGCGGAGCTAAACAAACTAACTATATGAAACTTAAGCAGTCAAGCCCACAATCGTTTGTTACTTTGTTAGATCCGTTTCAAGTTAGGCTCGATATGAGTTGAGTAAGATTAGCTCAGCTCACTTACACCACATTCCCCAACATAAGACGATATAATCATGCAAAGTCTTACACTTTGGAAAACGAATCGAGAACGTTGAATATGGAGAAAGTATTCCTGTTAATATAAAGATGTCATTGAATATGATAATTTTTAAACGCTTAACCACCAAAGTGCATCAACAAAACCTGACTATTGCTACTAAGCAAAATTCAATTTTCGGCTTGTTTTTTCGACGAATTTAGTCACCTGAAGAACTTGAAAAAATGTTTGCAATAACATTCCCACAACCCCAAAGAAATAGTACCCATTGCAACTTCTAACATCTAAATGGAATGAACTATCCGAGTACTTGGTAGTAGTTACCTGCTTGAGTATAACCTCTTTTAGGTTCAAAAGTATACCTCAAATTCATGTCCTTGCTCATAGATCAGATCAGATCTTGTCCTGCAATGAAATTCGAGGTTTGAACTCTTAACACGAACTCAGTTGAGTTGCCGGAGTTTTCACCAGGAATGAACGAAGAGAGATTGAGAGTTGTTTGATTCCTAAGCGTTTTTTTTTTTTTGAAGGACAAATTTCTTTTAATCCATGTCGTCTGTGAAACTTAAACCCAAGACCTCCCTCCCAAACTCAAGTGTTTTAAAGGTTTTGCATTTGCCAATGGACCACCACCACATTGGTAATTCCTTTTAAGGTCGGTTTTTATATGCTAAAGGAACCACCACAAGTGGCCTAGTGGTGGAGTGACTTGGGTTCTCCAATGGAGACCCAAGTTCAATTCCCATTAGTGCCACTTTGGTGGCCACCGACACCCGCTTTAAAGCCGGACCGAGGACACTCGAGGTCTCGGGTTCGAAACATGTTTCTTACCCCTCTTTGATGGCTATGGGTATTTACCGCCAGGGATCCTTGTCGGGTGGTGAACTGGGAAGGGAGATCCCTTCCGCGGTCAGGGGTACCGTGCAATTACCCTTTATATGCTAAAGGTGGTGGCATCTACATTCATGGTCAATTGGTCATTAATAGCTTCATTTATTGACAAAATCGCTGGTTTTGACCCGGTCAAACAGTTATTTTTTTTTTTGAACGGCAAATTTCATACATACCCATTCAAAATTATAAACATAATACGCACTAGTGGTGCACAAGAGTAAATTACAAGTTTTGTCCTTTATGTTTGTCTCAAATTTCAGGCGTTGTCCTTTACCTTTAAAATTGATGAGTTTTGTCCTTAATGTTTCAAAATCTTGCACGTTATGTCCTTTAGGGCAAACTCAGTTAATTTTTTTTGTTAAAACTGATCATCCAAGGGTATTTTTGTCTTTTTATCTATATATTTAATATTAATATTAAAAAATACTATTATTATTACTATTATATATATATATATATGAAATCATTAATCATAATCTTCCCCAACTCTCTCTCTGCAATTCATCTCTCTCTCTCTAAACTCAATCCGCCATCACCCACCAGAACTGAATCAAACACCCACCACCACCAAAGGGTTTCGATTCCACCACTGGCCACCACCTAATGAACCTGAAACTTTCCACCGTCACACGTCATCGCCACCGGAACTACTGTGCTCAACCACCACCACCACCATCATCATCGAGTCCTCCCCAAAAACCCTAGCGCCTCCGTGAAACGCCTACCGTTATCTCGGAAACCACCATCATCAACGGAATTAAGCATCGTCGTCATCGTTCTTCACCATTGGTTCCTTTATTATCATCGAAACCATCATCATCAATCACCACCTCCCCACCTGCGATGATCCACCATCACCGTTTACATCTTCAAAAGATAGGGTTTTGGGGGATTTTGGGGGTTTTTGATTTTGTAGGTTTTAAGGTTTTTGATTTTGTGGATTTTGGGGGTTTTTGATTTTGGGGGTTTTAAGGGTTGTGGTGGTGTCGACGGTTGTTCTTTATTTGGTGGTGGAGGTGGAGGGTGGTGGTGAAGACCGGTGCAGGGGAGGCAGTGGGTGGATGGTAATGGTGGTTATGGTGGTGAAGACCGGTGCAGGGGAGCCAACTCAGTTGGATCTGGATTCAAGAAAACTTCATGGTGACGCCACCTCTCAAAGATCAAACCGAAGAAAGTTGGGAAAAAGTGGTGCGGTCGGGAACAACAATAGAAGTGTGAAGATTAAGAATCAGAAAGATGGCGGTAAATCAACGAGGGTTTGTGAACCGGGTTCAGAAAGTTGCTCCAATTTGATGCTTTATTCGAGATTTCCTGCAAGCTTTATTGATAGGACAGAATTGTTCTTTTCAACAGAATCACAGGTTTATATGTAAAAGAATTTTTTTTAAACCATTTCTGAGATCGAATAAACTTTTGAATTTGGATTGTTGCAGGTTGGGGTTGGGGTTAGGGTTCCGGTGGGGGTGGGGATGGTGGAGACAGTGGTGGTGGTAGTCTGGTAATCGATGGTGGTGGTGGGTTAATCGATGGTGGTGGTGGGTCTGCAAAAGATGGTGGGTATTTATTTTAAGTTAGTTACATAAATTTCCCTAAAAAGTGAAATTACAAAAACGCCCTCATGTGCCTTGCACATGATCAGTTTTAACAAAAAAAAATTAACTGGGTTTGCCCTAAAGGACATAACGTGCAAGATTTTGAAACATCAAGGACAAAACTCATCAATTTTAAAGGTAAAGGACATCGCCTGAAATTTGAGACAAACATAAAGGACAGAACTTGTAATTTACTCAGTGCATAAAAAACCCAAACCTGGACCCGGAAAAAAAACCTGGAACCCGGTATTATAAAAACCGGGTTTTCTATACCCGAACCCGACCCTACCCATAGGGTAGGGACCGGGTATTCATATTTGATCTAAAACCCGAACCCTGAACCGGGTTTTTTTATACCTGGTTTATACCCGAAACCCAGTTTTTATAAATACCCGGAACCGGATTTTATAAATACCCGGAACCGGGTTTTATAAATACCCGGAACTGGGTTTTTTTATACCCGGTTATATAGCTACCTCTAGTTTTAAGTAGATGCATCTTTGATCTAGCACTATCGAATTTAAATTTAGAAATGTCATTAAAATTTCAATAGGCACCATCCACTAAAACATATAAAGACGCATTAATACCCGGTCGGGTTTTTTAATACCCGGTGTGGGTTTTTTCCCAACCCGATGCATACCCGAACCCTACCCGATGAATACCCGAACCGGACCCGAACCCGGAAATAGGGTATTATAATACCCGGTTTTTATAAAACCCGATCCGAACCCTACCCGAACCCGGGTATAGGGTATACACTTTTGGTAGAAAACCCGGACCCGACCCGGTTTTAAAAAAAAAAACCCGATTTTGTAAAACCCGATCCTACCCGAACCCGGAACCGGTTTTAAAAAAAAAACCCGATTTGTGCACCACTAATACGCACCCTTACAAAGTAGTTGAAATATTATAGACCCAATTCACCAAAAACAATTTAGTAAAAGGCAATTTTACCCTTATTTTTCTAAAAAGCTTTAAGGGAATTACTACATGGACATCCAAATGACTTGAATTAGAAAGGGAATTACTTTAGTTTGTATCTTGTTTCCAACATCCTTACAAAATCAATCAGCTCAATACATAAACAAGTACTATAAAGAGGTCGTTCACATCAGTACAAAATTGTTTGCATACCAGCCCTGTCCTGTAGCATAACCATCATGTTCAACTCATTGGAGTGTAACTTCATGAACCACCAAAAACCTACAAGAAACAATATACAAACAAATAAACCAACATGCTTCGTATTTAAGATTTTAAGTAAAACTAGTAATATGACCCGCGGGCGATGCGCCGCGGGCTCGTTGCAAATATCAAATGGATTAGTCCAGAGATTATGTAATCCGTTAACCATATGAAACCGTTCATTTCAATGTATCCGATTTAACTCAATGTAACCTATATAAGCATTGCATTTGGATCAAAGCGTAAAGTAAATCGAATTTGAAGCGTACAATCACAATGCATTTATATGTGACCTGACTCACACATAGGAATCGTACCCAAAAAAAGAAAAGCATAAAAACGTCTATAAAAAAAACTGACACGTATAATCAAAAGGGATTAATTCGAGCTTAAAATAAACCACAAAAGTACAAAAGAAAACACATTCACATCAAAGGGAGAACATGAGTCTTTTGCAGAGTAAAATTGTACCCGTCGCGCATTGCGACGGGGTCGAAACGTAGAGTAACTCGAATTTATATCATCTAATGAAAACATATTATATTTGACCTCACTCGTTTTGGAACAACATTTACGTTGAAACGTTGACCAACCGAAACGTACATAAAATAAGCACAAAAATGTATTATATTTGACATGACTCATTTTGAGAAAAAGTTAGCATCAAAACGTAGGACAACTCGAATTTATACCTACACGTACGTAAAAATACGCCGTAAAAATAGCTTTAAAAACTAAAGGAACAAAAAGGGTAAACTCAAAACTTTAGAAACTTGGTCAAAATAGTATCTTATAAAGTTTTAAAACACGACGACAGATTACTTTTTTTTAAACGACAATTAACAAACAAATGCTAGCGAATAAAAAAAGAAACAGTTAAAAATGGAAGGGGTTATCATGCCAAGAGAAAATAAAAAGAGTTAGGAATGCCATATGCAAAAGTTGAGGGGGTTTAATGAAAACCACACCGATGCAAATTATCCACACAAAAGCATATATAAATAAATAAACAAAACTCACCCCAGCCAAAAGGTCCTTGGAAAGCCCCGGTTTTTGCTTTTCACCACCATCTCTGACTGGTTTTGTTTGAGGAAACTGGCGAATCACTTTCGCTGCCTGTTGATGATCTCCTTGAACTTCTGAAGTTCCATTCGCTTGTTGGATCTTACGTTTCTGCCCAAGCCGAATAATTCGAATACTTTCATGATAATCCATGCCAGAATGGAAGTAACTTAATAATAAGTTCAAGTATACCTTCTTTAGTCGTTCATCTATAGAACTCAAAGCACGAGACTGATCAACTTTTGCAAGATAGAAATCCCGCTCTTTCTTAGCTGCCGACAGTTCCAGCGCTAGTTTTTGCTCCCTTGTAGCATTCTTATAAGCTGCATTACAAGCAGTTATTAGTTAATATACTAACATATAGACACATTGTTTTACATTACGAATTTCAAATTGATAAAATAGGTGAAATTAGCTTGGTCCAATTATTCAAGGAAAAAGTCAATACCAATCTCTTCTGTGAGATGATCCCATTTGAATTTACTCAAGTATTTAATGTTCCAAAGATCATAATAGAATGATGACTTCTTCTTCCCACCTAAACATGAAAGATACAATTAGCAATTACTCAACAATAGTTGAAAACAGAGAAGTATACAATTAGTTGCCCATATACCTATTTGTTCACCATTCAACGTTGAAGCGACCCGTTTGGCAACATTCTTGTTTGTAAATTCAACCCATCTGCATGCATACAACAACTATTAATATATTGCTTCCAATATTTGTGGCCGGTTAACGTACAAGTCCACCTTATCGTGTGATGCGTACGCGAGCATCTCAACAGCACATCTGATCTAATCTAGGCTTTCAATTGAACGTGGTGGCACAATAGTAGTTAACTTTGTATAATTACCCACGTTATAATACATACTTACACACGTTATTTGCATAATTACACATGGCCACATGGGTTGGGTTAAACCCCAATTACGCATGGGCTGGGTTAACCCTAATTACGCACGTTATATTGGTGGTCACATACCGTCCGTCACACGTTAAGAGACTTTTGTATTTAAACCTTTCACTCCAATATTTTTCCCTTCAGTTTCTTTAAATAAAACTTACCCTTCTGTGAACCCTTGTCCACGAAAACCGCCGGCTTTTTTACGATGCACAGGAGCTGCTGGATCTGCAGGTTTCCAAACAGCATATGATTCTACAGCTAGGACTACAATAAAGACATTATTAAAAGTAGGAAAAAAAAAAAGTAAAACCTTCAGGTGTGAGCCAAATTCTTTCAATGTCTCCATATTGAGATAGAATATGACGAAGCTTTAAAGGATCCATGCGTGGAGGTACCCGGCTCAAGTAGCAGACCCCACGCTTATCAGCCTTAGCAGCTTCTTTCAGTAACCGTTTTTTCCTTCTATTTTTTCGTTCTGCCTTTAGTTTATCTAATTCTGAATCTGACAATTCCTTTGTAGAATCCTCTTTTTCGACTTGTTCTTCTTCAACCATTATGACAAACCTAAAATGTTGGAAAGAGATCAATGTCATCCAGATGAAAAATTAGAAGAAAATATTATAAGATAAAGGTAGAAATTGTAGACTTATTAAGTGTCGATTTTTAATGTTGTGAGTTGTAACTAATATTAATCTGATTCTTATATGCCTACCATAAAAAAAAGAATGAGATTAATAAATTACTAGCACCATATATGAAAACAGTTTCATCATACTTTGCCCTAGCTCTAGCAACGAAATCCATAATCTATGACTGGCTTAAAAACCGTGAGACGCTCCAAGGCTTTCAGGTCCCAAAAAGCCAAGGTGTGTGGTGTGCGCATCACGTACAGTTGTACACCAGGTAGAGATGTTCATGGTTTGGTTTAAAACCGTGAAACCGCCCAAACCTGTCATCTCTTGGTCGGTTTTTTCTTTTCATTTTCGGTCAGTTGGTTTCAAAAACTTCAAGCTGTAATGAACAGTTTGGTTTGCGGTTTATATCAAAAGCCGGCCGTATAAAAACCGGACCAGACCGTATGATTAGACTATGTTTAATCAGGTATATTTTGTGTAGTGTTTTAATCCACTTGAAAGCCTCAGCGAAGTCAATGGGTGTTTTTAATCCACGGAATTAGCAAATGAGTCTGCAACTACATTTCCTTACTCCTTAAGTTGTTTTGTACCATGTTGAAGTAGCAAGAGGTCTACTGTATTATGAAATACTGTTCCCACAGTTTCAATTCCGCTTGTGCATAGCTCAGATAAATATATTATCAACTATTTGGATCTTATATAGCACTTTTGTTTTATTTTATTAGTTATGAAAGTGTAGATGAGGTGGTCTGAATGTAATCTGTTTAACATGACGGTAAATAAATTGTTGGGATCACATTTCTAAGTTAAATATACTGTTATTTATTTTTGATGTTATGTGTCTTTAATCAAGATCCGATAAGCCCAAACCATGAAACCAAACCGAAGCCAAAACATTAGCAACAGTTTTGTTTGGTTCAGTTTTAAATTTCAACAGTTTGGTTTTGGTTTACAATAATATAAAACCGTTACTAACGTTTTGGCTCACGATTTGGCCTAAAAACCGTCAAAACCGGACCATGAACACCCCTAACATCAGGCTTATCTCTATGTACAACAGCATAAGCTTTACTGAAGTTGTCTCTCTCATATGTTTTACATATAAACCCTTTTATCAAGCTAACCTATCGTAATTTCTTCATCCCTTTTTGTTGTTTTCACTTATCAGCCTCCTACAAACCCTAAATTTGACCAAATTTTATCAATTTTGACTCAGAGGTACACGAGGCGCCACCTCGTGCACATCAGACATGCCTTTTTAAACCAAGAATCTAAATAGCCAAATTTCCAAAAGTTTGACAGTAAAATTAACACTTATCATCAAATTCGTCATAAAAATCTTCACAAAACCAAGATAAACCCTAGTTCAAATTGCTTGCAATGAATAAATAAACTTGTATTACATGAAACAGCAAAGTATGCAATGCAGTGGCGGATCCAGAAATTTTTTTCACTGGGTTCACCTTTTTAGATACTCCAATTTCATATGACTGAACATAAAAAATTTCGGGTCGGTTCAACAGTTTGGATCGAGTAAGGTTCATCACATAATAAAAGTACGATACAATAATGAAAAGAAAATCGTCATTAGAAATTTTAAAACACATAATATAAAATACGATAGTCTATACAAATAAAAAAAAACCACCATGGAAGATCATCCAAAACTATTTTCAAGGGTTTACTACTTGAAGATGACGATTCAATGTTAGATGGTGGTTGCCTTTAGAAAAAAACTTGAAATATTCTTCTCCATAATTGATAATGCCTAAATACCAAATTCAAGTTTAAAACATCAAAAGCTGATTATAATAACCTTGCAGATTATCTATCAAAACTATACTGTATGTCAATTCATTTGAGTGGCAAGCAAACTCTTTAGAGTTTGGTGAAAATTGTAAGTGATGGGTTAAGTTTGTTGAGAAACTCTAAGGGGTTTGCTTGTCATCCACCAACTTCGCAAGTCACACCAGTTAACTTAAAACAAATTGTCAGAACAAGCATCAATACGGTTGCACGGTTAGCAAACTGCCTAAAAGTAAAAAAAAAAAAAAAACTACCAAAAAAAATGCCTAAAATTACTTAACTAAGGGCATGTTTGGGTTAGCTTTTAAAAACAACTTATTGACTTATTGGCTTTTTTGAAAAGTCAGGATTTTGTGACTTATTGGCTTTTCCCCTCACATACACCCTCTTTGCCAAACATCATTTTAGAGTTTATGACTTTTCAAAAAGCCAATAAGTCAATAAGTTGTTTCAAAAAGCTTACCCAAACATGCCCTAAACAACCTACTAATCCGAAAAGTTTAGGATATGACGCCTTGGATTAAATTACAGCTTTATTTGATGTTCTAAAATGCAGGTATGGGGTTTGGTTTCTTGGTCGTTCTAGTATCAACAACATGGCTTTATTTTGTCTTCAAGAAAAGAAACCTTGTGAAGCTCCGAGAGAAATTGTTCCAACAAAATGGTGGTTTGCTACTCAAACAACGATTTACTATCGGCGAAGGCAGTGCCGATTTAACAAAAGTAATTTAAAGTCAAAAAACCTTACTAGTTCAAATTTCTCAACTCAATTCAATCAAAAAGTCAAAAAACCTTACTAGTTCAAATCGGAAGGTGGAGGCGGAGGAGGGCGGAAAGTGGACGCGTAGGAGGGCCGATGTCGGCGGTCGGAAGGTGCTGATTCTGATGTTGCTGAAGGTGGAGGCAGGAGGCCAGGTTTTGTTCTTGATGTTTTGTTCTTGATGTTATGGGTCTGTGTGTAACCCTAAATGGATTTTAAATTTAAGGAAAAAATAAAAAGAGAAATTAAAAAAAAAAAGAAGAAAATTGTGCCTTATACGAGAGTCGAACCCGGGTTTCTTGGGAAGAATAACACGGAGATAACCAGTGGAGAACCAAGGATTTTTGTTTAAGGGTTCCTTTTATATCTTAATTATGGGCTCCTTTTCAATTTGTTATATATATTAACACTAAAAACTAAAAACCGAATGAGTTTCTGAGAACCCGTTCTTTGTTAATAGGTCCGCCCCTGATGCAATTGCAATGTCTAGTGTCTATTAACAGATATAAGATCCAGCAAAACAGAACCATATACTGAAACGAGTCGCTGAAAAAATAAAATACAACGTGATAGAGGCAAGAACCGATACCTTATATCTGTTAAATAAACGATGGGGACTGAATGCGAAGGTGAGACGAAGATACAGGTCGATTCTACTTGATACAAAAAAATGACGATTACCAATTTATCAAAGGGTTTGTGGAAGAAGAATTAGGGCTAGCACTGGTTCTTCGTGTCAAAATAAAACGAAAAATTTAATCAAAAAGCGTCCCTGGACATATATTAAGTATACTGTTTTAGTCCTTTAAGTTTGCTTTCTTCTTGTTATATCTGAAAGTTTCATAATTTTAGCATTCCTCTTTCTACACAGTACAAACGTTTCGATTTCGGATATCCATCGATGGTTGTTGGTAACGTTTCAACAAAGGAAACAGATATTAATTGAAGGCTTATTTTAGTCACACACCCTTATTATCTTATTCTTACACTCTTTTCACTCTATCCCTCTATATATATCTATGTATATAGAGAGAGGTGAGGTATATGTAGTATTTTGATGAGTACTTAGTATTCTAAGAGACCGTATAATAATTATAAAATATATTATATTTTGACTCTACTTCATTTTTTAGCGAAACCTATGTCAAAATGTAGAGAAAAATAAGCTCATCTTAAGAGTATAGTTGTAATTTTATAAAGCGCAATATTTCAAAAATTATAAAAGATAAACGAGTTAAGCAACTGAATTAATTATAATTGTAATATATAAATATATTATATGAAATCATAGGAATGGATGACAATTCATCCTACGTCGGTCTTATACTGAAACCCACCGTCCATTTCTTTCTATAAGTAGAACCTTTACCAACTCATTTAGGTATTTAGTTTCTTAACGGGGACACTCTAGTATAGAGAATTCCGAGAACGCATACCCCTTTAGGTGTTGCTAATACTTGTTTTTGTAGCACGAGTAGTAGTAAGTAGGGAGACTCTACATCAACTTCCGTAGATAGTTTTAAAGTATGCCATCGTTTAAATTTATGTTTAGTTATTTATTATTTCTTATTAGTAGTTAATATTAGTGTTATTATTAGTAGTGGTGTTAATATTATTATTTTTAGATATTATTGTTAGGTGTACCATTACCTAACCTAGGATTATATGATTGTGTTAGGACCCGGAGATACTACCCGATCGTATTAGCGGCTGCTAAGCAACTGTTAAACAGGCGAGTTATCATGTTTATTTATAAAACTGTGATTTTATACTTGTTTTGTCGGAACTGGTAATAATATAAGAATGTTGTAATGTGCAATTATCGGTAGGGGTATATTTGGATCCTTATATGCTTAATGGGTTGTGTCGAAACTGGCTGAAAAGAATATAAGGTTCCTCGTATGCATCAAGACACTACCATACCTATGCGATGGCTGGGGGGGGGGGGGGGGTATGAGAAGCCCAATGCTGGTGGTTGTAAAAAGGTCATGAATGGCACAGGGTTTCCCTTGGCCCAAAATATCACAACCCATGTTGCATGCACGTCAATTGTGTTTTGTAAACTGTATAACATGAGCTCACCAACATATAGTTGAAGTTGTTTTAAGTTACATGTCACTGGTAAGCTATGGAACAACCTTAAATATAAAGGGAAGACAAGTGAGACCTGAAGACTAGAAGTTCCTAGATGCTGAATATTGTAAATAAATAATGTGTTGTACTCAGACTAATAAAAGTTTTAATGAAAGTTTAGTTTACTTCCGCTGTAAGTGTATCAATTGTACATAATCACCCACGTTACGGGTGAGGTGTTACCGTTTGGTTTTGGTTTACTATAATAAAAATCGATACTAACGTTTTGGCTCACAATTTGGCCTAAAAACTGTCAAAACCAGACAGTGAACACCCCTAACGCAAGGCTTATCTCTATTTACAACCAAATAAACTTTATTTACAACCAGAAGTTGTGTATCTCTCATATAGTTAGATGTTTTACATAATTACATATCAACCCATTTATTAAGCTAACCTATCATAATTTTTTCGTCCCTTTTTTGTTATTGTCACTTATCAGTCTCCAACAACTCCTAATTTCGACCAACTTTGATCAATTTTGACTCAGATGTACGTGAGCCAGCCACCTCAAGTCCCTGAGGCGAGTTCCTATCGCTCATGCATCTCAGACATCAGGTGTGCCTTTTTCAAACCAAGCATCTAAATAGCCAAATTTCCAAAACCCAGATGAACCTTACCCTAGTTCTACATCTGAAAGCAATGAAAACCGAGGCAAAATAACACCAAAATAACAACGACAAATAAAAGCAGGATTCATTGTATCATATAAAACAAACAATTGTTCCTAAAGACTTTATTGAAGCGTATGAATGAAATAAGAAAGAACTTGACGAAGATACAGGCAAGAACCGATACCTTGATTATGCTCCGTAAACGATGGTGACTTATTGCTACGGGCGATTAGCAGGAGTTCGGGGAAGAAGAGAATAAGTAGAGGAACAATTGTTTGTTTTATAGTCCCTAGACATATCCTAAATCTGCCTTTTCAGTCCTTTAAGTTTGTTTATTTGTTTTTTTTTTTGTATAAATCTTTTTAACTTTTCATTAAGAGTAAATTGCCATTTTACTCCTGAGGTTTGATCAAAATTGGCACTTTAGTCCAAATAGTTTTTTTCTTGTCATTTTAGTCCAAATAGTTTTTTTCTTGCCATTTTAGTCCCTGACTTTTGTCATTTTCATCCAACCCACTAACTCCATTCAAAAAATTTAGTTAACTTAGGTGAATTTTGGTCAAACCTCATTTTCTTTATTTTTTTCCAGGTGCGATGGTATGGAGATGGTGGTGTGCCGGTTTACAATGAAGATGATGGCGGTGGTTGCTAGTTTACGATGATGGCGGTGATGTTGGTTGATGACGTAGGTGGCAGAAAAGTGGCCGGTGGTGGTGGGGTGGGTGGGTGGATGGTGACGGTGCAGGCAGGTGGTGGCGATGATAGAAGGTTGATGGGGTGGTAGTCGTAGATTTAAATGGCAAAAAATGACAAAGTCAGGGACTAAAATGGCAGGAAAAAACTATTTGGACTAAAATGGAAAGAAACAAATTGTTTGGACTAAAGTGGCAATTTTGGTCAAACCTCAGAGACTAAATGGCAATTTACTCTTTCATTAACTATCCAAATGAAAATTACATTGAAATAAAAGGTAAACGGGCAACAAGCTGCACAGCTACCCCTATTTGAATTGCAAAATCAAGTCTTTTAAAAACTACATCCATAGATCTCGGGTCATAATATTACTATGCATGACCCTTTGGACTCGAGTAAGTAGGTTCACAGCCTCTAGCGTAAGGAAACCAAAAGTATCAAAAGCAAATGAGATAAACATGTGTTGGTTGCCAAGACACACTTTCTCGTGTTTGGCCACTTCGCCCGAAGCAGCTTTTAAAGCAATCTGACTCATCATGAAAACACTAACCCCCAACTCATAAGAGGGGAAACCCCTGTTAGATCCATACGTGTTTTCCCCTTGTCCATCCAAAGACCAAAATGTCGGCTGCTCTGATGGTAGATCTTCCCTCCAATGGGTTTGTTTAGAAATTCATTGGTGTCTCTTTCTTAGCATAAATCCCAGCGCCTGACTATGTCAAATAGAACATCCTTAACCAAATCATGTCGTTACTTGAACCCCGAGAGCTCTCTATAATGTACTACATGCTCCCTAAATGAGGCTAGACTTGCCTTATAACAAACATGGCATATCTCATCAACCGGAAATAATAGAATCATGAAGTGATACTTTTGGTTAGTATAGTACTCCATTGGCGACATATGTTGGTCTAACCCATCTATAGGTATAAAAAAAGGAAATATTAGGCATGTGGTGCTCGTAAACACTCAAAAACGACTTTTTGACTAACGAACATGTCAAACTGTATTTCAATGTCATGTACAATTTTACTAAAAAGAGCACTTGCCAATGCATGTTGGGCTTTAGGGGGCGGTGTCCTTATTAGTGAAACCGTTGAAGTCGAAGCTTGGCATCGTATCACGAAGATGTGTTAAAGCATAAACATAATCAGAATCCGTATAACATACGTCACTGTCTTGTAAGATGTGGGCCTGTAGCACCCAAGTTTGTTTATTTTATTTGTATCCCAAAGATCTAATCATTGTATTTTTACTATCTATATCTATACTATATATAATGTATAAGACAGAGACATTTTAAGATACCCAAAAGTTAAGGTTTTTTTTTTATTTAATGCCTAAAGTACAACAAAAAAAGGTAAATCAATCTTTTAAGCACTAATTACACTTTAATACCCTCATCTAAATTACTGATTAATTCCCTCATGTTTAACAAAATTATATATATTTAGTTAGTAGTTACACTTTACCCCTTATAAAAAAATTAACTACCCCCATGATTTTTAAACGGTTCTTACTTTTTTGTAAGTTGATATATTTTTTTAAAATACCATAAAAACGAATATTTTATTCTCTTTCATTTGATAATAGTATTACTCTAGTTTTTTTTTACCCACGCTTAACTAAAATTAATTGAACCGAACCGAACTGAATTGAATTGAATCATTCATATTTTCATATATACCTAGTTTTTATACATTTAGTTCATGTATTTCATATTTTATAGTTTTATACCTCCAATGTATAATTTATACTTCAATTTCATATCTTTATACCTCAATTTCATTTATATTTAAGCAAAAGTTTTAGCCCAAGTTTGGTTTTAGTTATTAACCGAAATTCAACGAATCAAACCAAAAACCGTTAATCTAACCGATTAACTAAAAATTGGTTGCTTAGTAAAATAGACCAACCGATGACTTCTATTTCGATTGAGGATGATAACCGAACAATGCATACCCTGGCAGTGTATGTGTTTCCCGCTGCATCGCGCGGGCATCCATCTAGTTTCTCCATATACAAACGTTTAGATATCCACCGTCTTTCTTTGTTTCTTCTTCGTAAATCGAAATTGTTTTCATTATATTTCGTTTGGGCTTTAAAGATTTATTCGGAGGCCAAATTGGGTTGTAGAAAAAAAAGAGTGATCTACATCCAAAAAGGATACGAATTGGAGCTCGGCACCATACGCAAAAGATGTTGTGACAGTTTAGGAACATCGCTACACCCACTGTTGTAAAACAAGGTCTCGAAGGCCGAGTACACCCCAAGTACTTGCTATAAGGTAGGTTGTCGAGGCCCGAGTACTCTTAACTCCGACTAGGAGCGCCTAGCGACTTTTGCAACCATTGCTACACCTCTATTTGGTATCAAAGAATTTCATCCTAATGGGTATTGTGGTATTCCAAAGCTCATGTTAAGGATAAAAAGACGTTTGATTTTATGCTATAATTTTTTTAAAACAAATGATGTATAAAAAGGTTACGGGCCTTTAAAAATTGGGAGGGGGTGGGGGATAGTATTTGACTTGCATGTGCATATTGATTTTTTTGGGCTAAATTTGATTACTTATTAGACACTTGTCACTTTATAGTGGAATCTCACCTCTCTCATTTGTTTTAGCCTTTGTTGATAACTTAACCTGAATTTTAAAATCTTAATATATTAACCATACTAAAACAAAACCAACTTATGCCACTTGTTATGAACTTAGGCAAATTATTGCCACCTGGCAATATAATATCACTCACAACAAACCTACCGCCTAGCCACCAAATTCACCCACAACAAAGTCCAAGATGGAACCCTGAAACCAAAGGGTTCTGTCAAAATCGTCCATCAAGCCACCACCAAACCAATCGCCGAACCCACTCCATCCAATACTGTAAAGTTGTAAAACTGTTTTAATTAAACTGGGACGCACTCACCAGTATTTCTTGCTGATGAAATCTTTTTAAAACGCGTTTTTCAGGTAACTTAGTGTGAAGCCAATTGAAGCCAGCTGGATAGCACTGAAAGTTTAGAAAAGTGGCTATAAAAGTCACCTAAATAAAAAAGGAGACTTGTTTTTAATAATTAGGGTCTATCCCTATAAATGTATTGCAAATGAAACTAGGGTTTTATCCCAGTTGTTTATTATAAAATACGGTGTTTTAAACACTGATAAATATTTCCTAACTACGGTCCTGATGAAAGTTTTCCACTGCCAAATTAATAAACACCGATACCATCTGATCTGACTGGTTCACGGCTCCCGCTCCCAGGGTGGGGTCGGGGGCTGTGACAGCCGCACACCCAAAAGGGACCGCACACTTCCTACGTCGTACATGCAGGACCGCACACTTGTCAGTGGCCGCACACTGACAAGTGGGCCGCTCACTTCAACTTGGTCCTCAACCTTAGTTGGCCGTACACTCTAGTGGGCCGCACACTAGTAAAAGTCCGTGTTTCTGTTTAACCGAATACTTATAACAATACATTTGAACTATGATTAACTGTGATGATTATTATGACGTGTAAACATGTTAGTATAACATGCAATTGTTGTTACTTGAACACTACTTGTTAGATACGTGTACGAATATACGTGATTACTTGTATACCGTCCTAACAAGTGGTAACCATAATAGGACGCGGTTGACCAAACTTAGGATAATGATTCTATCTACCGAGTAAAGCAAAGGTGAGTTCACACTAAAACTAAAAGCATGTATTCCCGGTGGTTTGGGAACTTCATATACCAAGGTAATGGTATAATAATTTAACGATACTCATAAAGCGTGCATTCCCAATGGCTTGGGAACTTCATACTAAATGAAACACTACCATGAAAGTCCCTTTTACACTTATACCGATTAATCGCCGGTTGGGCGAACGGGATATTAGTTGATAGCGCTATTAGGTTTGACAACCTCACACCATGCCTAGGAGGAGGACGGGCGTGAACTTTTATCTGGAAATCTGGTCAATGATGGTAGACATTGACCAAATGGCAAAATAACAATTACGTCAAAGTTTCGGTACTGCACATTTTAGTGGTTCACATATGGGGTAGCTCCCCATGGCATGTTTTTATAACATGGTAACTACATAAATTAACGTTTTTGGGATAAAACGAGAAAACCTTTTTTGAAAACCGTGAACTCGCCAACTTTATGTTGACACCCTACTGCATGCTTGCAGGTTTTTAGGTACAACTACGGACGGACAATGCAAACGGATGGAGTGTGTAAGTTGTATGTTTTGTACATTCATCTAAATTGTGGTTTCAAACTGCAAAGGGGTTTATCTTTTATTTCCGCTGCAAACTTAAATTATATTTTTGAAAACTTTTAAAATAAAATCACCAATTGTATTAACCGTAACAATTTACAAATGTCGCAAACAGTTCAAAATAATTAGTGGTTGGATTCTGGGCAGTCGCACGCCTCGCGGTGATACTCCGCATGTGGGATTTGAGGGTGTGACAGAAATGGTCCCTTGAAGTCCTGAAACCTCCAGTAACATTCCGTAATGTCCCTACCCAGGTTATTCTAATGAGGTATCCATAATCCCTTCCCGTTCTAAACTAAGAATATAAATATCGAAATTCTAAAATACTTACTTGCATTGCGCCTCAGAACGAACACACCTTTGCACGAGCTTCTGGTTTGAGTTCAAGTACTTTAGCTTTGATACTTGAATCCCTCAAACCTTAGCTCTGGTACCAACTTGTAAGGTCTAAAAATTCTTATTCGTACAAAGAGTTTTAACCATAAAAACGAAACGGGTCAAACACACAAACTTATGAAATCGACCATAAAACCTTGACATAAACAAACCAAGTTAACTTACATAGAATTTTACATCCAAATTCGAGATAAACATAAACGACAAGAGTTCCAAAATCTTTTAAAGTTAAGTATTTACAAAAGCTAAAACATAACATAAAGGTTTCCAACAAAAGTTTTGACCCGTTTAGTCACGCATCATAGCGGAAGCATGCGAGATGGTGTGTTCATCCCAATGTGGCGCGACCTATCAAGATGATTTACCTACAACCACATCACACAAATTAGTTATTTGATAATAAACTAACATAGACTTCAAACCTTTCATCGAATATGATGATAATCCTTTCTTTAGCATTCATTCAATCGTACATTATGACGAGTATAAATGTCAATTTCCTTCTATTTTCTATATCCGGTTCCACATCAATTCCCAATCATACATGTATCATTATTATTCGTTCGACCCATTAACATGTATTGAACTTCTACAATTTTCATTTAACAAGACACCAATATATATTCTTAACGAAACAAGGTAGCATAAACATTTCACATCACTAAAACTAGTAAGCATAAGAACTTACGTTTGTCGTTTTTCGCTTACGATCCGGAATGACTTGAGCCTTCTTCCTTTATTCATACAATCCAAAATCAACATACCTTAATCTCATGTCATTGTTTACATTCCTTTCTTGACGTAATTGCGTTGACGACTAATGTTTCTCAATTCTAACAATGTAGCATTGTACTAACATGAGATTATTTCATTCAAGCATTTTAACAAATACTTGGTGCGCGCATCATTTAATAAGCATAGTGTACAAGTATCATATGCATAACTTAACTAAATCATGTCAATATCATCAAGAACATCAAACTCAATCAAATTCCATGTAACCTTGATTCTAAATCGATTCCATCTAACAATTTCTCGTTATGAACATCATCATATATAATCTTTATACTAATTTACACAAAAATTCCACGTTACTCCTCACAACACTCCAACTTCAAGTGGGTTTTCACATTTATTATCAATTTAGTCAAATTCAAGCATCAATCATGTTCTAAGTGGTGTTCCTAATCCTTTATCATACTAATTTCACATAATGCTCATGGATTTCTTGAAACCCATTTCATACAAGATCATCAATTTACAAATTTCAACATACCTTATGTTTAGAATGCTTTGATGATGAGGAATTAGCGTTCATGCATACAATCAAACTTCGATTTCCCTTTCAATTTACTGATTTTGCTAAGTTAGAGGGTTTCTCCTCTCTTTTTCTTGTTCTCGTCGACCCACACACACACACACACACACACCAGTATGTGTGTTTGGGTTATAAATTTTGTTTTTATAATTCGTATTTTCATTCATCCTAATTTGGTCCCTTATGTTTGGATATTTGTATTTTATGGGTAAAATCCATTCTCTAAGTTAAGATTTTTACTTACACTTTAACTAGATTCATAATCCTAGTTACCATTCTAATAACGATTATGTTTATAAATACTTTTATTTTAACATGTAGGCATATATAAAGATCTTTGGAGGTTATAACTTACTTGTAGCATATTATATTAATATAAAAATGTGCATAATTATAATTTGGGGCGTTACCACATGTTGAGCAACATATGCTTTGATACCACATGTTGACCAGTTCTATTTAAACATAATGGAAAACATGTAAATAACACCCGATATAGCAGAAATGCCAGTAGAGAATCCAGACAGAGATGCACAACCATTTAGTTTGACATGATTGTCAACTTGATCTGGTTCCTCCATAGGGTGTAAATTTATGATGGTAATAATCGAATCAAAGTGGAATTCGGATGGAGAGAGAGGGGCGATTTTGATGTTAATGATGTTATAATTACTGTCTAACCTTTTAGCTCTCTAGTTATCTCCTTCTATATACACCCAAGAGGAAACATAATTAGTTAATATGGGTAATATGGTCCATCAACAATTACCAACTAATTATATAATAGATTATAATATATTTTGATCTATATAATATAAATGATTATATGGCTACAAGATTAAATATTACAGTAATAATATATTTAATCTTACACATAATCCCTTTTGTTATAGCCTAATGGTTTTTGGTTGGAGCATGCATAGACAACAAACATGATGTTTGGGTGCGAAAGGGTGATGTACCGGAGAGCACCAACAATTTGGCGATCATTAGGACGTAGTTGGCTGTTATTGAGGGTCAGTATCTGAGAGGTGCTCATTAGAGAAGAAACAGGTTTGCACTCGGAAAGTTCTTAAGTTTTTTAATTTATACAATTAAAATATTATTTTATTCGGTGGTTCTGGATAGTGAAAATGTAAAGCAGTTAAACTATATAGTTAAAAAACAAAAAGAGGAGTGGCCTGATGATGTCATTGCTAAATGTGAAAGTAGCCTAATTTCTCCTTGTCTACTACGGGAATGGGACCCGCAACTGAATGCATTTTTCTATGATTAACGGTGGTTAGGATTCGGAATATATTTCCTTTTTTAATAATTTCGGAATATATTTTTCTTTTCATAACTACTACTAATCTTTATGCAACGAGTAACGAGCAGAAGAAATTCATTGTTAAGGATGCAAATAAAATGATGATGTCTTAATCCGGGCCCAGCTAGATTTTTAATTCACGAAATTCTATTGATCTCAAAAGAGTTTTTTAATGAAAAAATAAGACCAACTTAATAAAGATTAGAATAGGATCAGCAATCTATTGACAAATGCAAAGACTTTAAACACATGGATTGGAAGGGGAGGTTTTGGGTTTAAGTCCCGTAGACAACATAAATTAAAAAAAAATATCAGTCGTTCGAAAAAAAAAAAAAAAAACAACGATTCGAAAGAGGCTCGAGCGTTTCTATATGTGGAAGTGGTCATCTTCTATTTATTAATCTAGGATTTTCTCTGATCGTTAGTTCAAATATTAATTTCTGATAAACTAAAAGGGAGCAATTGTACCTCAAACAAGTGCCAAAACCATGTTTGTTTCGTAATTACAGTTTTATAATAAATCTTGCTCATCGATACCGAGCATAGTGCAATACTGTAATTTATCAAGCGTTCATAACAATGATTATCTACATACTAAACATCAACTCCTAATTAATTTGTAGTAAAGAGTCATCCGATAACAAATTGCTTAACGGTGTTAACGAACCAAAGGTAAAAATATTAAAGATGTGTGATGTGTGCAGATAATGGAATATAATAATTTATAAAGATATTAGATATGTAACCAGAGGGATAACCCGCGCTACGCAACGGGTATTCTATCGGTATCAATTCCGTTAGTATGATACCGACACTTTATGTAACAACCGAAAGAGGAATTCAATTGGTATTGTTATGCCTTATTATGGTACCGATACTCAGGCCCGGCTTTGTGGGCTGGGCAGCCCGGGCAGACACCAAGGCCCAAAAGGTTTATAGGGCCCAACAAAAATTTAAGGTCAAGATTTTTAAATGAGCAATGTTATCTTAAATGTTTAATAAATGACTTTAGGAACAAAAAATGAAGCTAGTTCAATGGTTAAGATACTCAAATTTAAAAACCAAGGTCATGAGTTCTAAACTCTTCCTTTACATTCTTATTTCCTAAACAATTTTCAGTTAATCCAATGCATTTTTTATTTCCTAAACTGTTTTGAACTATCAATTAACTTAATTAATTGACTCTTCGATCTTGTTAACAAGATGATTATATGATTAATTGGTTAATGTTTTGGGTTATAATCTTGAGGTCATGAGTTCAAACCCCATGATTAGCATGTCATATCGTGGTTTCTTGATATATATATTTGATGAGTTTATATTATACCATTTTTTTGTTTCGCCCGGGGCCCAAATTTTTGTTATCATTATCGGAGACGGCCCTGTCGATACTCACTATAACAACTTAAAAAAGAAACCAAAAAATAAAGTCCTAGTATGTCCAAAAGAATATTACGGCTTGGGTACATCGCAATATTGCAAATAATAAGTATATTACTACCCTCGTCCCATTAAAAGTGTCATATTTTAAATTTTCAAAGTCTTTATTTATAAACTTTGACTTTAATTATATATTTTTTGTGTTATATAAAACTTGATGAAAATTAACCTGATAAAAACACTTGTAAAACACACTAAAATCATATAACTTTCATCAAGTATTATCTAACACAAACAAAATTATATAAGGTCAAAGTTTATAAATAAAAACTTTGAAAATTCAAAATAGGACACTTTTAATGGGACAGAGGGACTAACAAAGAAGAAGGACTGGAGCAACAAAAGTTCAAACCTACAGGGGCCAAAGAGAAAAAAACATAAGGGACTAAATATCGCGTTGCGGCGCGAGTACATTGCAAATATCGAATGTATTAGTCCAATCGTTACGTAATGCGTTAAAAATATGAAAAATTATGACCCGCGCGTGTTGCGGCGCAGGTACATCGCAAATATTGAATGTATTAGTCCAATCGTTAGTAATGCGTTAAAAATATGAAATAGCGCGTTTAGACGTATTTGATGGTCTCAATTTAACCTGTAGGTGTAAGCTCGAAACTTTAGAGACCTGACGAATTAAATAGGTTTTACAAATTTTTAAAGACAACGAAAATTAGCGAACGAAAGTTATTGAACAAAAATTTGATAAAAGACTTAATAGGTTAAAAACGTATATTATATGTGATACATGGGTAAAGCTAGAATGTTGAAAATTAGAGGAGTTGGTTTGTATAACATGTAAAATGAAGTAGGGCTAAAATTACTAATTACAAAATAAAAGGGGTAACAAAAAATGAAAAGAAGTTATTAACTTCCCTCTTTTTTTCGCCGTCTTTCTCTAGGGGTGGTCGAATAGGAAAATAATAAGTATATTACGATTCCACAACTTGTGATGAAATTTTTTTTTGAAAGACCAACCAAAAAATTTTATTCATCTCTTCCAGTCAGCCAAACCAGTTGACCAGAAAGTTTACCATTACATACTCCAATGTTTTATACTTAAACTATCAAAACATATCAAAGTTAAAATCGCACCACAACTTGTGATGAATTAATATTATACTAGATTTTGCTCCGCCCGCGTTGCGGGGCACTAAGCCGAATATTTCTCTCTCATAATATGTACGTCTGTGTTTCGTTTTCTTGTACATACTACTCATAACACGATCTCAAAAAAATTATATTGAGTCAACCAATTAAATTAAAACACTATCATACTTTTGCTTAAGAAAAACAAAAACGATAGAAAAACAATAATTTAAACTGGGGGCATTTTTCAGGATAAATGAGCGTGCGTCAGACAGCCGCCTGACACAAATAAAAATTACACCGAGTCAAACAATTAAAACAAAGCACCACTATAGTTTTGTTAAAAAAACTAAAATGATGGCATGACTGTAATTTTACACTGAGGGAAAAATCGTAATTTGACTAGGAAAGCAATATAAAAAGATGGCAAAAATGTAAATTTAGATTGAGGGCAAAATTGTAATTTGACTGGGTGGTGAAAAAACAAAACTAATGACAAAACTGTAAATTTAAACGGGTCAAAATCGTAATTTTGAATCGAGAGCAAAATGGTAATTTTTAGTTGGAGGGAAAAAACATAATTTTATTTTGAACTGGGGGTAAAAAACATAAATTTGAACTGATGGCAAAATCGTAACTTTAAAGTAGGGATAAAATTGTAAATTGGTTGGGCCAATGGGGGAGTGCCAAACAGCTTCCTGGCACTATTCCCCCATCTTGTGTCTGTAGTTATACACTGGGGGCAAAATTCATAATTTTACTGAGAAAGCAAACAAAAACGATGACATAAATGTAAATTTAAATTGAGGGCAAAATCGTAATTTTAAAGCGGAGACAAAATCGTAATTTGATTTTGCCAAAGCAGGTGAACTACTGTTCACCAAATTTCACAAATGTTATAGAGTTAATTAATATATAATATATATATATATATATATATTAAAAATAACGATTTAAGTGTATATAATAATAATCATAATATTGAAATCAATTAAGTAATAAAATAATGAAATAATCGAAAGTATAAATAATATTATAAAAATATTTGTATGAAATTACTGTTCATGAAAAGTTTGGTTTAATATGTATAGTGGGTTTTCCCCGCGCTATGCGGCGGTAACTCAGTTAGTATCAGTTCGGTTGGGTTCATTTTAATACCGGCATTCGCTGCAGTAACTGGAAATGAAAGCTAAAGAAATATAGTCGCGATATGCTCAAAAGGATATCGACGCATCTTTTACATCAATCAAAAAACTTAAAAACAAATACCGGTTTCTGATATTGCCGATATCGGTATTGATGTTATTTGGTCAAAATCGATTAGATTCGTCACATATCGAGACTCGTATAAAATGCATTTTAATATTGTTATCGGCACTCGTATAATATACAATTAAAAAAAACGTTGTTTTGAATACAAAAAAAATGAAAATACTATATATCGTCGGTTCCAGTTCTATTTGGTATGATAGCGGCATTTCATGAAAATTTATATCACAATGTTTAAAAAGTATAGTTAAAGAGTTAGATTAAAAAAAACTAACATGATCAAGTTATTAAAAAATAAACTAAATGATAAATAATCTTTTATTAAAAAAACTTAAAAAGAATATTTTAAAAACTTAAAACACTATTCATTGACAATTCAAATTTCCATAATATAAATTTGCAACAAATTGTTGCATTATGTGTTGTACCCCAAGCATGGGGGTTTTCCAAAAAAAAAAATTGTGATTTTTCATTTTTAACCCAAAAGTTTTAATCATTTGTATTTTAACACTTTTAATTTGTTTAGTTTTAACCCAAAACTTTTCACCTTTTGTAATTTAACCCAAAACTTTTTTATTTACAACTTTGGTCCCCATACTTTTTATCTTTCGCAAGTTTTTCGTTTTACGTTTCGTTCTAAATTTTGCGAGCTAATACGTCTCAACGTGCGTGTGTGGTTCAACGTTTTTCGTCTATTTTTTCACATTTGACAGGTATGTCGCAATGTGTCTATTTTCCCCTTTTGGCAAGTTCGCTGCAACGGACGGATCCTACATTGACTTAATTATTATTTTCTACGTTATTTTGCGAGTTAACACGGCGCAACGTGCGTGTGTGGTTCAACGTTTTTACGTCTATTTTTTCCATGTAACACGTTCGTCGCAACCCGTGTGTCCTAAATCGACATAGTTATTTTTTTCATGTTATATGTTTCGGTCTTATATTTCCGCATTAACACGCCACAACTTCAGTGTTGGTGGTCGCTACCAGCGGTGTGGCATTGATGTTATTTGACATAGTTTTAGGCCCCCGCCGCAACGCGGGGTTGGTTAATTCTAGTTAAAATTAAAATGTATAATGTATAATAATTCAAATTAAAATGTATAATAATAATTGGCTAGGTTCATATGGTCAAAGCCAGTAGTCAAAACTCAAATCCCACCTCAACCCACGTCACTAAACGAAAGAGACGCCATGCAAAAACCTTGGTCGTCAAAGCCAGTAGTCAAAACTCAAATCCCACCTCAACCCACGTCACTAAACGAAAGAGACGCCATGCAAAAACCTTGGTCGTCAAAGCCAGTAGTCAAAACTCAAATCCCACCTCAACCCACGTCACTAAACGAAAGAGACGCAATGCAAAAACCTTGGACACTTTATATAATTAATATTATAACCTTGGTGACTGTCATACGGGCAACCAAAGCCAGGAGCCAATTCCCACCTCCAACCACACATCCTACTAAACGAAAAGGGGCAACATAAAAACCTTGCATCCAAGAATCTACATTTCAGGAACATAGATAGGTGAATACACATCAAAAGCATAGCAAAATCTTCATGGATCTTAATGAGGGCAATACCAGGTTATATTCTTCGATCTTCTTCTTCATCTTCTTATAAAAACACACTTTCTTTCTCATATTCTTTCTGCAAGCAGAACTAGTATAGATGATCCTTTCTTAATTATTTCTGGTGCATCCTATATTCCTATAAACAAGTTCAATTCGTATTTGGAAATAAAAAAATATATCTCATTTGTGTCACCGGCGCCGAGGGTAGTTTTTGTTAAAATTATAACTTGAAATGTTATAACATGTAATTTCTTGAACATGAAGCAATTTTCTCAAGTATCACTGTTGAAATAACCTGAAAATTTATAACATGTAATTTGTTGGAACACTAAAGCAGATTCCATCAGGTGTCATCATTCGGTACATACGCATTTTGGTGCTTAAGGAATCGCCGGAATTTTGCATGAAAAATGAAATACCGGGATTTGTTCACCAGCTTCCCGATAACCAAATTAACTATCGGCCGTTACATACGGTTTTTGATGTTTAAGTAATCGTCGAAAATTCTGGATTTTGAGGATTTGTTGGAATGTGTACAAGATTCCAGCGACTCACTGAGTCACTAGTAGGGGCATAGGCGAAGCTTTTAAGGGGCGGGAGGGGGCGGCCGACCCCCTGAACTTTTCGCTTAATAGTGGAGAGTATTTAGTTTTCGTATAGAATTTTTTTGGTATATACGTTTTCGACCCCCCGGTTTTATAGAAATTTTTAGGTCCGGTGACTTCCGCCCCCTTGGTCGGAAATCTCAAGATTCGCCATTGTAGGGGTGCAAACTAGCCGAGCGGCTCTTACGAGCCACTCGAGATCAACTTGAGAAAAAGCTCGAAACGAGCCAAACCTTATCGAGCTGAAGCCGAGCTTGAACCTAAAATAAAGCTCGTTTACTTATCGAGCCCGAACTCGAGTCTGGCAAGTGAAGCTCGGAAGGCTCGTTAAGCCTTATCGAGCTTTAGTATAATATTAGTTTTTATTAATGCTTAATAACATTTACCTCTAATTTAAAGTTGTCTATTAACGAGTCTAGCCGAGCTTTTTAAATTTGTTTACGAGCTGAGCCTAAAACTAAAAATAAGCTTGTTTAGTAAACGAGCTCGAGCTTCACTTATCGAGCTCGCGAGCCTCAACAAGTCTATTATTTATTTATATTAGTTTTATTTAATATATCAATTAATAGATAACAAACGAGCCGAGTTCGAGTTTGAGAAATTATTAACGGGCTGAGCTCGAGCTCTCATAAGTTAATCGAGCTCGGCTCGGCTCGGCTCGGCTTGTTTACACCCCTAGTCACTAGCTTTTCGATTTCCATATTTATATTTTTAATATTATTAAAAAAATAACTCTTTTCTAAAGGATATTTACACACCTCAATACCTCATGGCTATTTGCACACTGATCTATAGGCATCGTATGGTCTTTTTCAATTTCCAATAGAATGTTTGGGGGTTGTACGCAGCCTAAATCAAGGGTTAAATGGTCTTTTTACCCTCTTATAGGCTTGTACAACCACATGCGTATATAAGGGTTTTGTTACAAACATTTTTTTTTACAATATTTATCATTTTAGCAAAGTTAAAAAAAAAGTAATTTAAAACAAAAACATGGTTAAGCTAATCATGTTTAGTATTGTATAGGTGTAGTATATGTCCCATATATGCCTATAGGTGTATTATAATATGGTATACTATAGCATCCTATCGTATAGTTGTAATATAGGTTCTGTGTAGGCCTATAAGTGTAATATATGTCCCGTATAGGCCTATAGGTGTAGTATAGGTCACGTATAGAGGTATAGGTGTAGTATAGGTCCTGTATATGCATATAGGCCTATACAAGACCTATACGGGACTTATACTACATATACGATACGATTAAATATGATATGCTACTACACCTATATGGACCTATACGAGACTTATACTACACTATGTTATACGATACTACCTCTATAGGCCTATACGAAACTTATACTACGCTATACAATACAATACGATACTAAATCCCTAGGCCTATATGGGACCTATATGAGACTTATACTACACTATATGATACTATAGGATACGATACTACACCTATAGGCCTATACGAGATTTATACTACACTATATGATACGATACGATACTATACGATACTACACCTATAGGCCTATACGAGACTTATACCATTTGATACTAGGCCTATACAAGACTTATGCTACACTATGCAATACGACACGATGCTACACCTATAGGCTTATACGAGGCCAACACGGGACCTATATTACACCTATATGATACGATATGATATTGTACGATAATACACCTGTAGGCCTATACGTGACCTATACTACACTATACAATACGATACGATAATACACTTATAGGCCTATACTACGTTATACGATATGATACAATATCACACTTATATGATTATACTAGGGCAAAATTTGATTAATACAATATCACACTTATAGGATTAATCACCTTTCGGCATGTAAAATTTGACTTCGCAAAACATGAACGCCGAAAGGTGATTAAATGGACGTGGCGCTACACACTTCGGTACTCGTGATGGGCCGGCACAATCACATGCTCCTGTGTTATGTCGCCACCACCATTCATCACCTCGTTGTAAACTTGGTTAAATTATGAGTCATGCCATATTGCCATTTATTACGCAAAACTTTTAATGAATCTCACATAACTTTTGATTGATTCCACCCAAATGTTGACTTGATTGTTCAAAGGCAGCGGTGTCCAAAATGTCGTGGGTGGGTGTAGATGCGAGCCCACGGTGACACTCACCCAAGCCATAGCCAAGGCAATTTCCTCTTCTTCTGTAAAGCCCCCAAACCGGGTGCCATGTAGTCGGGTCACATCACAGTATACTGTTTGAAAATAATTCTTTTCTCAAAATTATGCAGCGGAAGTTTTAATTAAAACAATACATGATTAAATAAAAACTCAAAATTTATTTAGTTTCTAACAAATCGAATGCATTCCACTATATCACGAGTAATCCCATCTGCTAGCCAAGAGTAACACCGACTCGAATCACACACCTGCAAAACAATCTAACATACATGCAAAAGTCAGCTACGCTGAATGAGTTTTAACAGTTTAGTTGAAGCGTTTAAAACACATCCCAAATGCTTTATTTGAAAACCAAAACACCATAATTTTAAAACCACCATCGTTTATTAAAATACATTAATATCATTTTAAAGTTTAATGACTCTAACCCGTAACCCAAAACTCCACCCATATCCTCGGTCTAATCATCCTACCAGTAATCCTTTCCGGTATGGATCAGATTACTTAGACACCAAAGGACAACCCCCAATGCATCTTAATTCATAGGACCAATGACCAAACCGACTCGTATCTAGGGCATAACAATTAATGGCCAAAAAAAAAACCTCAGTTGTAACCTGATCTCGTCTGACAACTACACAATTTAACATCACTCAACAATCTCATAATAGAACATCATTCGTCACCCACATCATTTAACATCATTCGTCAAGTACACAAATAATCATCATTTACCCACCATTTAACTAACATGAAACATATAAGCACATAATGTGGGAGCCTAACACATCGGTTGTTGCCCATAGGCTATCATCATTTGCCCTCGTCAGGGTTTCGTCTCCTCCAATTTGACCCCGAAGAGTCCGTCACCCGCATAATACCCCGAAGGGTTCGTTGGCACTAGGGCTAATCAACTAAACATCTCAGTGATGTTTCTCGTGACCTGACGCCACCCCGAAGGTAACGTCGCCATCACAAATAACCCGCATCTCGTGACCAGACGCCACCCCGAAGGTAACGTCGCCATCACTAGTAACCCACATCTCGTGACCTGACGCCGCCCCAAAGGTAACGCCGCCATCACTTGTAACCCACATCTCGTGACCTGACGCCACCCCGAAGGTAACGCCGCCATCACTAGTAACCGACATCAAGCACCTCAAGGATGCTAATTCACATAAGGCATAAAAATACACACATAATGTTAAAAGCACGTCAACTACTCGACAACTACTACCTTCACCATCTCGCTACCACTAAGGTTCGAAACCTATGATAGAGTTATCAAATAAAATTTATCACGCCTCAAGTCGTGCTTTTAATATCGACACCTACCACGCCCTATCCCTATACGACCTCGACATCACAAAAGAAAATGTCATTCGCCCATGCAGGACTAACAAGGCCTGATTAATCACCACGTCGTATAAAAGCATTGTTCGTGGAAAAACGTTTAAAACCATTTTAATCACAAAACTCGTTAATATATAAAACTCGTAACCACGTATGAAAACATGTGAAAAGCATGTATACTAGCCCCGAAAATATTAAAAAAAAGGGGATTATAACTCACTAGTTGCGAAGACGAAACTCCCACGCTGCGAATCGTCAATCCTGCTCAAAAACCCGAACCTGCTTGCCTGAGTGTGCCTAGTTACATGCTTGTTAAATTAATTCTGCTGTCATCATGGTTGCTTGCTTGTTAAATTAATTCCAAAGACTTTTATGACATGGTAGCATGGTTGCTTGATTCTTTCTTCTATCCCACGTGAAATATTTTTGAGCTAGCTGCTAGCTTGCTTCTTTTAAGTAGCCATCACCATTTAGGATTTATACATTTTCATGCACATATAACTTCACATTCACGCAACGTACACTTATCATATCCATCCCAACTTACACATCAAATCACTAACACACCCACACATGCACGTGACGTACAACCATCCCATAGCTCGTCATTATCAACTCGTTCCGAGCGTCATGACCAAAACTTCCACCATTGTCACAAGCATTTGCAACCGAACCAACCTCACCTCCCTCACGTACCGCAACCGTCGCCGTCATCGCCAAACCACCCCGTCAATCATCATCACTATCCTTCACTACTTCCATGATTAGACGCCTCCGCCGTGGTGGCTCCATCACCACTTGGCATCCAATAACATCATCCACCTCTCCCGTCACACCTTCCATCACCAACATCATCATTCACGTCCACCCCTTCAGCCGCAACTACGTACATCAACAAACACCATTGCCTTCACTAGCTGTCATCATCATCGTCCAACATCTCACCATAACAAAACCTTAACAGGTTCACGCCTGCTTACATGCACAACATATGAAACTAAACCTCTTGTCTTGACCGAATACAAAGATCTTAAGAAACGCAAGGCCTAAGATCAAGTGATGTACTTGGATCGTGTGATGATATCATTATGAGGCCACCTTTTTACATGATAACCGAACCTGAAGGCACACCCTCCAATCCGTAACCACTTCATTCTTTGCAGACGTGTACGTATCGAGCTAAGGTCGATGTATGATGTAAATCACAAGCTGTATCCCTAATATCCTTGTCACCATCGAGTTTCAAAGCAAGATGATGATTATGAACCCTTTTGCGGCTGTCAGTTATGGTAGGGTTTTAAAAGATAATGACAAAGTCTCAGAATACATTAAAGCCCCTCCATAATTCTAACAAAACGATTCCAAACTTGATTTTACTAACAATATTCAAAATGATCCTCCATGTTTCTACCATAATACTCTTTAATCCCCCAAACTACAAAACCCACTTCCATAACGACAGTCAGGCTCTTTTAGTTCCGTTTCACACGTTTCGTCTGAAGGTACACTTTAAAACAATACACCGATTCCTTTATTTTCATTAAACAAATTCTACCTGTCAAAGTTCGTTAATCGATCCCTTTTATATAAATTCGGATGGTACATTATCAAATTCATTTATCTTGAAAATTTTAGGATGTTGCATCTTCGGTCCAACTTCTCCTAGTCATTTGTCATTGTGAGTGGTGGAAAAAAAGGGAAATTGGATCTTATCACCCTAAACTAATCAAAATTGGCCGCTACCACTCCCAACTTTCACTTTGACTCTCACCACCCCCAACTTAACACTTTGGTGTACCTGTCACCCCGACGTTAACTAAACACTAAATCTGTTTGTTTTTTAATCCTCGTGTCATTGTAATCCTATGTGGCCAATCTGATGTGTCATTGACTAATTAAATTCAACCTTCCTTGCTGCCATAATACCCTTTGACGAAATGTTATTTTCAATTTCTGTTAATGGCGAAGAGTAAAAAGTTACACATCTTGATTACAGAGCAAGAAAAGAATCACACTCCTGAAAGTGTCTGAAAATTCAGAGAACGAAGAGATACGAAAAGAAACAAAGTTGGAAACAGATACGGAGCATGCTCATATCACGCTACCGGATTTTTTTATTAATTTAAATATTAAACATTGACAAAAGATCAAATACACATCATACAAGATCAAATACAAATACTCATCATACAAAACGTACGAATAGGATGAAAAGGTAAAAAAACGCTGTGGCATTTTCGTCACTATTTACTCGTAGAGTAATTATCAAAATTACCTTACAAATGATCTTGTAGGGTAATTTTGTAAAATGTTCTTGTAGGGTAATTTTGTAGAGTATCATAATTATTCTACAAGTGTATCAAAATTACTCTGCAAGTTTTAAAATTACCCTACAAGAACATTTTACAAAATTACCCTACAAGATCAAAATTATCCTACAAGATCATTTGTAGAGTAATTTTGATAATTACCCTACGAGTAAATAATTACGAAAATGCCACCATGTTTTTTTTTTTTTTGCTTTTTCATGTCTTTCGTACATTTTGTACGATAAGGCTGTTCGTACGTGAACTTAACTCATTAAACATTAATATATTTGAATTCTTAAATAAAAAGTACATACTAACTACATAATTAGAATCAAAACTTAAAAACTATATGATTAAAATTAGGGTTATTAGATTTTATCACCCCAAACTATTGGCTAATGGCCGCTGCCCCCCCCCCCCCCCCCAACTATCACTTTGATGTCCGCCACCCCTAACCTAACACTTAGTGTGTTCTGTCACTACATCTTTAACTGATTACTAACTTTAGATCTCGTTACTATACTTTTAGGGGTGTCATAGGAATCTTATGAGACACCAAATGTATAGTAACATGATTAAAAGTTAGTGATCAGTTAACAACATGGTGACAGAACACACTAAGTGTTAAGTTGGGGGTGGCGGGCATCAAAGTGATAGTTGGGTGTGGCAGTGGCTAATAACCAATAGTTAGGGGTGATAAAATCTAATAACCCTTAAAATTAAAACTTAAAAACTACATAATAAAAACTAAAACCTTAAATAACTAAAATTGCTTAGTTAAAATAAAAACTACATATTATAATTAAAATTCTAAGCATTGGGTTCCCCATCTGGGATGGCTTCGTAAAATTTGCCATGGCGAAAGGCGATTAAATGGACGTGGCGCTACGCACTTCGGTACTCGCGATGGGCCGCCACAATCGCATGCTCCTGCGTTATGTCGCCACCACCATTCATCACCTCGTTGTAAACTTGGTTAAATCTACAAGCCATGCCATTAATTACCCAGAACTTTGAATGAATTTCATGTAACTTTTGATCGGATCCACCCAAATGCTGACTTAATTGTTTAAACACAGCGGTGTCCAAAATGTCATGGGTGTGTGCGGATGCGAGTCCACATGACACTCACCCAAACCATAACCAAGGCAATTTCCTCTTCTTCGGCCTAACTTCTCCTAGCCATTTGTGATTGTGAGTGGTGAAAAAAAGAGATATTAAAAAGTTGTAGAGAGTTGAATTATGTGGTAAAAATAGGTTAAATGGAGATGCATGTATATATGGTATAAAAAGTTGTTTACTTTTTTGATTAAAAAAAAAAAGTTATAGCATTGTAAGGGTTACCAAATAAACCAAAGTACCAGGCCACCCTTAGCCAACTATAATGTATGATTATAAAATATTATGTACTAGTTTACAAACTCGTGTATTACACGGGTTGAATGACGAAAAAAAGTAAATGATAAACTTGTTTATAATCCTTATTGATGAAATGATTTATTGGATAAAATAGTAAAAAAAATGAGCAATTATACTTTCAGCTATTTAAAATAATTTTCTAAAGGGTTATTGGATTTTATCACCCCAAACTATTGGCTATTGGCCGCTGCCACCCCCAACTATCACTTTGACGTCCGTCACCCCCAACTTAACACTTAGTGTGTTCTGTCACCACATCGTTAACTAATCACTAACTTTAGATCCCGTTACTATATTTTTGGGGGTGTCATAGGGATCTTAGGAAGGTTTTAGAGATCTTAGGACACCCCAAATGTATAGTAACATTATCAAAAGTTAGTGATTAGTTAACGATGTGGTGACAGAACACACTAAGTGTTAAGTTGGGGGTGACGGACGTCAAAGTGATAGTTGGGGGTGGCAGCGGTCAATAGCCAATAGTTTGGGGGTGATAAAATCCAATAACCCTTTTCTAAAATTTCACTTCTCTCTTAAGATACTACAACCCATCTTATTATATGACTTATAAGAAGTAACACTAAAAAAATAAAAAATGATGACATTAAAATTGTAAGTATTTTTAAAAATAATTATAAGTTATGATGTTATGCTAAATGAATTGTAATTAAATTCTATTATGTATATTAATGATATAATAAATACTTTGATATAAATACTATTTTTGAATATATGGATCATGAGACGAGATATGCATATCATCATAGTATAGAAAATATTACATATTAAATTAAATTACATATTAAATAAAATCATACTACAAATAAAGTACAGGTTTAAAAAAATAGGACTAAAGTTTTTTAAACTATAATTTTGAGCGTCTACAACAACCTCTTTAATTAGTAGTCGACATTTAAATATTCAAATAAAAACTCGCATAAAAAGTCGGAGTTCTTTAAGGTCTCACAACTCAATGGGGTAATAAAGTATACGTTTAAAAAATAGGACTAGAGTTTTTTTAAACTATAATTTTGAGTGTACAACAACCACTTTAATTAGTAGTCGACATTTAAAATATTCAAATTAAAACTCGCATGAAAAGTCGGAGTTCACTAAGTTCTCACAACTCAAGGGGGTTTTCTCTTAATCCAAATATATATGTCCAAACATTGTGTTAAATATGGACTTTATTCAAATTTGTGCATATCAAAGATGTCGTTATCAAATTTTACAACTATATCATACATAAGTAAGATAACCATATCTGATTAACGTAAAATATAAAAAAACTCCATGTAAAATGCATTTAACTATATCCGGAATATGAAAAGTTTTCTGATACATTTTATATTAGTTATAGACAATTATTAATTAAATTTGGAATTATATGTTTAATATCTAACTATATTATATTATATAATTTAATACATTTATATTAGTTATAGATAATTATTAATTAAATTTGAATTTATACGTTTATCTCTAACTATATTAATTAATATTATATTATATTTTGTGTATAAAAAATTAATATGTAATATTATTATTAAAAAAGTGAGGAGGCACACGTGTACAAAAAGACTTTCATTTATTAGTATAATAGGTTATAACCCCGTGTGTTACATGGGTTGAATGAATAAATTTTATATTCTAAATAATAAAAAAATATTTTTAAAAACCTCATTTATTACATGGGTTGAATAAATGTAATTTTATATATTAAATAATAAAAAGTTATATCTATAAGAACCATATGTATTATACGGGTTGAATAAATGTAATTTTATATACCAAATAATAAAAAGTTATATCTTTAAAATCATGTGTATTACACGGGTTGAATAAATTTAATATTGTTTACCAAATAATAAAAAAGTTATATCTTAAAAAAACCCTCGTGTATTACACGGGTTAAATATATATGATTTTATATACAAAATAATAAGAAAATTATATTAAAAAACTAATGGATGTACTAGGTACGCGAAAAATATGGTGATTGCGGAGATGATTATTGAAAAGAAGATATAGTGGTCAAACATGCTATTCAAGAAGTAAATAAGCAGCCAATTGAGTGCTAAAATATAAATTATATTTTAAAAAACTCGAAATAAAACTAATTTTATATGTAAAGTAATATTGAAAGTTATATATTGTTTAAATCTTATGTAATAAACTTGATATAATAAATTTTTTTAATAATGAAAATAAAAATAAATAATATGTTAATACAAAGTTTGGTTTTGATGATAAATAATTTGGTTATTTAAAAATATCTTAAATTAACAATTTAAATTTAAGGATAATATTTTATTGGAAGAATAGAAGTATTATATTCGACATTTAAAGTAGGATAATATTTAATACTAGTATTAAGCCCCTGCGTTGCAGCGGTTGTTATAAAACTGTGTCAAGTAGTAGCAATACTATACCATTGTTAGCGACCACCAACACGGAAAAGCTCGTAAAAACAAAATAAATAAAACGGGGAAAACACAACGCCGAGCGAAAAGCAGACGTAAAATCTTTGAATCACGCACGCTCGTTGCTGAGAAATTAAACCAAAATGTAAAACATAGAAAAAAATAACTAACTCCATCCAGGACCCGCGTGTTGGACGAACTTGTCAAACTCAGAAAAATAGATGTGACGCGACGGGCCAGTCAAACGGGAAAAAATATACGAAAAATGTTGAACCCCACACGCACGTTGCGGTGCGTTAACTCACAAAATTTAGAACGAAACAAAAAACTTGGGAAAGATGAAAAGTATGGTTGACCAAAATTGAAACAAAAAAAAGTTGTGATTAAATCGCAAAAGATGAAAAACTTTGAGTTAAAAGTAAAAAAACAAACCGTCTAAATTGCAAAATTGAAGTTATTTAATAATTTTAGATAAAAATAAGTGATTATATTGGTTATTAATTAATATTAATATTAAAAGAAATTTATTAAACAAATATAAATAAAATTTATGAGATTGAAGAAGAGAATGACATGTGGCATTATTTGTAGTCTTTTATTATAAGTTAGATTAATTTTTATTTATTTATTTAGTTAATATAAGATAGATAAAAAATATGACTGAATAGTTGGGAGGTTGTGTGATGATAAATTAGTTAACTTTATTATAATGTCATATGTTTTAGTTATATATTTTTGAATTATTTATAAAAAAATTAAGACTTTGTTATTGTTAGTAAAATCAATGATTTTATATTTGTAATTTTGTTTGGTATTATTTTATTAAAAAGTGCATATTATACATATAATTATATTGTGTCTTATGTTATTGATACCATCCAAATGATTTTCGATTTTATGTCTAGCATTATATATACTATGGTAAAAGTTTATAGTTTATTAGAGATAATTACATAATCGAAATGAATAAGAGTAAATTTGTATATTACAAATAAAAAGTAGGTGTATGTAAAAAAGAAGTAATAATTTGGGTAAAAGAAAACTAAAAATTGTAGTTGTTATATGACACATTAGGTAATATAAATAATGAAGATAGTATGATATAGAAAATCAAATAAATAATATTGTAAATAAGAAGTATACATTAAATTTAAACTAAATAATAATTATCTATAATTAAGTATAAAAGATTAAAGTAAATAATATTTACTACGAGAATTATCTATAATTAATTAGAAGAGATTAAACTAAAAATAATTATTCATAAGAGATTAAACTAAATAATAATTATCCATAAGAGATTAAGGTAAATAATATTTAGTAGGAGGGTAGAAAATCAAATAAATAATATTATGAATGAGAAGTATACATTAAATTTAAACTAAATAATAATTATCTATCATTAGTAGAAGAGATTAAACTAAATAATATTTAGTAGAAGAGTTATTTATAATTAATTAGAAGAGATTAAATTAAATAATAATTATCTATAAGAGATTAAAGTAAATAATATTTAGTAGATGGGTTATCTATATATAATAATTATCTATAAGAGACTGGTGGAATAATCAAAAGATACATGGCCTAATATGATGACAAGTGGTTTCTTTTATCATATAATATAGATATAAATATAGATAGAAAGATTTTAAATAATAAATTAACATTTAGCCTTTTTAATAGCTTGCACACATACATCTTCTGATCTTACTCCAAATTTACATATATGTTCATCATATGGGTGTATATCGCAGTACCAATAAGCTACAAAAGTAGTGCATAAGTAACATGAGACTAGATTCCAAAGAGATGACACCTTTTCTAACGTGTCTTGATACCAATAAGCTACAAGAGCTTTGCTACATTTCACTAACCAAAGCTTACATTAATCATGAGCTTTGCTACATTTCACTAACCAAAGCTTGCATTAATCATAAAATCCTACAAACATGTGTTTTTTTCACTAGTACGGCCGAGCTTTCACTCACATATTCTTCGCCCAAACCTGTGCATCTCTAGAGATTTCACTCACACTCTCGTCCAGTGGCGGAGCTTGAGCAAAAGTTTCGAGGGGCGTAAAGTGATGGGACCCAATTTTTTTTTTTCCTATCGTTATGTTTCGGGTCGGGTCGGGTCGGCTATTCGATCCAGGTCAGGTCAAATAATAATAGTTCCAAATAAAACTAAAAAAATTAATTCATTCAAAGGACCCGTTCTTGCACATAGAAAAACTAAATATTGTATAACAAACAAAAGACCTATATATATAGTGATACGAGATAAATGGAACCTGGACGAAGAATTACAACTCAGCCCGACGACCTTTAAGATTTTTTAATTCATCAATTATGTCTTCCTAATCAAACTTATCAACAAATTTTTTTTCTATGTAAATCATCAAGCTATTTGTGAGATATTAAGTTTATTGTGTGGTGGGTAATCTAGGGTTAAACAAATAAAATAAGAGTTAAAATATATTTACCAAACTACCCATCATTTAGGAAAAATAATCGGGGGGGGGGGGGGGGGGGGGAATAATTTTAAAATTTTCAAACGAAAAATCGGACCATATACACTTCTAACCGAAACATTGGGGTGGGCGGGTGCACCCCCGAGTACCCACTATACTTCGCCCCTGCGCACGTCGGAACCTCCCAGCTTCCTATATCTTTCCTTCACCTCAGCAACGATGAAGAAGGATTTTTTAGAATTTTTTTGATTTTTTTTTATTTTTTAGAATTTTTTGGATTTTTTAGATTTTTTGATATTTTAAATTTTTTTGGATTTTTAGAATTTTTTTATTTTTTAGAATCTTTTTGATTTTTTTAGAATTTTTCTGATTTTTTACATTTTTTTTTTTGATTTTTTATAATTTTTTTTTATTATTTTTAAATGAAGAACGACGGGAGACTACTACGACAGCGATTGGTGAAGTCGCAGTTGTGAATAGATATCTACGAGTAGGAATTAGTTTAGTGATTTTATCTCATACCCATCCTGACCCGCTTGGGTTTTATCTCATACCCATACCCATCCTGACCTACTATTTTTTTTATCCACCACTTAATAGCCCATCCTAACTTAGTGACTAATTTTGTTTGGTCCATCTTAACCCATCTTAAAATTTAAAATACTCGTAACAACTCAAAGTCTCAAAATCAAAATAGAATGAATGAGCTTGTTTTGCCACGTCTAGGTCTAACGTAATAATTTGACATAAAAGGGTCTTCTTTGTTTTCTTTTTCCCCCTTTATTTCTACTTTACCGTCTCTTTTTCAGCATGGATCAGGTAAAATATATTATCTTCATAATTGTAGTTTATGATAGGAAGAGGTAAAATGTATGATTGATATACGATTGAGATAAATAGAAAAGAGAGAATTTGTGTAAGTAGAATAATGTTTTCATCATATATTTTTATTTCATACCTGATTATATGCATTTGTTATTAATTAAACTGGCGGTGGTCTTCAGGATTTTGCGAAAGGAACTATACTGCGGCTATATACAAGTCCTTGGCATACATCTGGCAGCGATTACTCAAGTGATTCAAGGGACTCAAAAAGACAAAATACTCATCGGTATTTGTTTAGCAACATTTCTCGTGAATCTTGTTGTCGCAGTATGGTTGTTCTCTCAAACCGGTGATATTCAAATGCAACACAAGGATTGGAAAATATTCATGTTCAAACTTACAGGCGTACTTCCTCTATATTTTGCATACTCTCTGCTTTTACCGGAGTGGTTTATTTGGATTGGTTTTGCCACCATATGCACCATTATGATCTTCATAGAATCAGCTGTTCGTAACACACTGCAATCCATATGTGATTGGTCTTATAAGCAAATCGAGCCTGCCATGAATTACATGAGTAGAATGTTTTCAGTGAGAGATCAGGAGCCAACTGCTGATGATGTTGTATAGAACAATGATAAGATATATTATAGATGTTGCCCATAATTGATCTTTGAACTCTAGAACAATCGAATAACTTGAATATAAACTGAATGTTTTAAATACATGTGATGACTACAAATGAGAAATTGAAACCCTATTTATACTAATCGAAGCGTTGCGAGTGAAAGGACGACATGTCTCTTCACGAAAGGCTGCGTCTTCTTGTTTCTGAGATGGTGGTGCCGATTGGGAACAGGTGCGTCCTAAGGGATGTGTCGCTCGATCAATTATGTAGGTTATTATGTTTGGTTTTGCCCCCCGTGCTTGCATAACTAATCTAATCTTGTAACAAAGTAATCTATTTGCTAATTAGATAATAAACCCTTGTACTTTGGATGCGAGGGATTAGGAACTTCAATAGAATAGACTGGTAGTAACTGAAAACCTTGTTGGGTTAATCAGTTTGTTCGCGGGTTACATGGGTCGCGGGTCAGCGGTAACGAGTAATGGATCGCAGGCCAAGAAAATGGATGGATTAATTAATTAGAAAAAAACTAACAGATTAATTAATTGCATAAAGTAAGAATTTATAAACTGATGGAGATTAATTAATTACGTAAGCAAGAATTTAAAAATTGATGGATGGATTAATCAAACGTACGAAAATAATAAAAGCTAATTTTGGAATTAAGCTACCTTCCATCCATCGGTGGCGTCGTTGAGGAGAATCCTCTTCCCGGGCATCCGTCTCCGTCGCCTGAATGTGAAAAAGTGGGAGTAGATTATAAGGTGATATACCCACCATATCGAGACGACTTTGTCCAGTACTCATTATCAATATTCTTCCCTATCCATCCACATCTCATCATAGCCACACATGCAAAACACACTCATAATATGTACTTATGCATAAATCGTTCTGTTATGACTACTTAAAAGCTAGCATTTGATCGACATTTTCAAGTTTTTTTAACCGTTTGGTTTTAGTTTTTGTAATATAAAATCATTATTAGTGGTTTAGCTCACTACCTGTCAAATTTGGACTATAAACACTCATACCTAATACCTAATGGGGTAAATTACTTTTTGTGTCCTTGTGTTTTAGGGATTTTAACCACTTGAGTCTAAAATCAGTCAAATTTGGACTATAAACACTCATACCTAATACCTAATGAGCCGTAAATTACTTTTTGTGTCCTTGTGTTTTAGGAGTTTTAACCACTTTAGTCTAAAATCAAAATGTTTAACGTCCTGAGTCCTTATAGCCACTTTTCTTAACCATTTGAGTCCAAATTTCTAACACTGTTAGAATTATTCTGTAACTTTTGTTAAATGAACAAATTACCCTTGTACTTAAAAACACCATTTTATTATTATTAAAACTATTATTAAATATATAAACAATATTCCATCCACTCACATATCTTTCTCTCTCTCTCTGCCTAATCACTTTCTCTCTCAACAAAACAACCACCACCATCACCACCCCACCTCCACCTCCACCAACACCACAGCACAGCACAGCACCACCACCACCATTGTAGCCCCTCCACCACCGCTGCCCCACATCGTAAAACTCTACCACCGAATCTGCAACGCCTAAGCGGATGCGTCTCCCAATCTGTAATGCCTAAGCGGATGCGCCACACGTATCCTCCCTTCACCGTTCTTCTTCCCTTCATTGCTCTTCAGGATCAACATTCAAATCCAAATGATTCAATAATCAGGTACTCAAATCTTTTTAGAAAATACAGATTTTGATTCATGAAACTGAGTAAAAATGGCAGAGCTTGAAGTAAAAATGTAGGTGGGCTTCGATGGTCTTGCTATGTCACACCCAGATATTTCCACGTATTACCGGTGGGGAGTATCGTGACGTAGTTGATATCATCATAGTCAATTAATCACAGTTTAAATGCACAGCGGAAGTCTAAAAGTAATTATACAAACCGGGTTGAAAGTATAATAAAATATTACACAACGGATTGTAAATGGATCCACAGGCGGATCTAAAATAGAAAGTAAACATTGTTCAACAGGCTTAGAGTATTAAAAGCTTGCAAGACTATTTATTAATACTCAAGAGTTTCCAGCCTATTACGCGTAGTACCTACACTTAATCTTTTTGAAAAATACGCCAGTTTACACTGGTAAATACAATTAACTGACTCTTTTGAAAAGTATTTATAAAATTGGTTTGGATGCATAAGGCATAAAATCTTTTATAACTTGGGACAATTATTTGAAAATAATCTTGTATACAGATTTATATGTTTATCGTCCGTTCAGGACCCGGTTAGGAGAGCCGAGACAAGATTAATAGACACACCACTAATATAATCTCACGGCGAGTTATCCTCAACAAGTGGTTATATCTTTCACATACGCAACTGTCAGGTGTATGCCTACACCCCGTGCTTAAGTCGTGGCCATTTCAAATGAATGAGCCGAGGATATCCAGGACACGGTCATTAACCCCCCAAAGGCATTGCATCAAACAAAACAGATTAAAACGGGTTATCTCAATGATTTAACCACTAATCGATTAAATATTCAATACCCGACCAAGCGGTAATAATTTACCATATCCCAAGCCCGTATAGGAAAAATAAGTTAAAAGTATTTACCTGAGTTAAAATACATTTTTATTCTCAGCCTAATACTCAGAGTTGTCGGGTTGAACATGCATAAACATGTTCTTATATTATTTACCAAGTTATTTAAGTGTTAAAAATTATTTTATAGCTCCTACATTATCAGTTATGATTTATTTTGCAAAAACAGACTCGTTTGACTTTTCTGTTAAGTAGTTTGACCCGACAATTGACTGAGATAACGTGATAATTAGGAGGTGCCCTTTTAACGGTTTAACACCTACATATTTACCAACACATAACCACTTTCAATTCGAATAATGGCTGGACCGTTAGTGATTAATCACAAAGTCAAAGCAGATTTACGCTAACTTTGACTTTCGGTCATTACACTAATGAAAACTTAATTACGGAGGCTAAGAAAACTTACAAGAGTCCTTAGCACGAAAATTTAGACTAAGAGAGCTTCCTTCCAAGGTAGGATGCTCCAGAGAATGAGTTTGAAAGCTCCAAAGCTTGAGAGTAGGAGAATTTTTTATGTGCAAGTTATGAGCTCCAAATCTGCCCCTTTATATAGGGTTTTGAATGATTCTAAGATTAATACAGGTGTCCCCAAGTGAAATTTGAGGCATACAGGTGTTCAAGAGGTTTTACAATACCAGCAACAGTCCCTAGTTTCGAGTTAATGAGAGTGCATGGCTGTATTGGAGAAGAAGGGTGCAGAACCTGCACCTGTGCATGTTTTCTGGTCAGTTCACACCGTCGTGTCGCACGACGGCATATGAGTTTAGGTGTGGCGCGACGCCACCATGGTGGTAACCAGCTCAACCAGTTTCAAACTTGACATTTTCACCCCCTGAATCTTTTAAAACGTAATATCTTTCATTTTAAGCACATTTAACCCATATAATTTATATTTTGATGATCTATAAGATATAACCAATCATCGTTAGGTCCGGTTTCATTAAACGATAACCGAAAACACAAGTTTTGCCTCGTTGATGCTTTTAACCCTTTAATTACGAAAGTTAACGTATTTATCTCAAACAATATCGAAACCTTGTGAAATTTTCGTCACTTGTTCTTGGGAGTATAATTAATCGTTACAAAGCTCCGGGTTCGTTAAAAGGTCACTCAGAGGTATTAATTTAACATGTTGACACATTTAACCCTTGCGTCTTGTAAACTTTCACTTTCTTCCACAAACGGCTTCGTACGTTTCACAATTTATTCGTTTAAGGGTATAAACATCGTGTAAGGTCGTTGAAAGGCAAAATTTTCAAATGTTGACACTTTGGATACTTCTACGCACATATTTTCTTTGTTTGTTCACTTTAGTCCCTTGAAATCAATTCGTTACACGTTTAAAGTTCATAACACGTGTCGTTACTACATTGGACATGATTTTGCGAGGTGTTACATCCTCACCCCCTTAAAAGAAATCTCGACCTCGAGATTTACTGAAATAAATGAGGGTACTTCTATTTCATTGTGGATTCAACCTCCCACGTGTATTCTGGGCCTCTACGGGCATCCCATTTTACGTTCACGATTGGCACATGCTTTTTTCGAAGCTTCTTAACCTGTTGATCCTCGATCGACAAAGATTTTTCAAAGAACTTCAAGCTCTCATCTATCTGCACGTCCTTATGGGACATTGCTAGCGACTCATCGGTTAGACATTTCTTCAAATTGCAAATGTGGAATACATTATGAATTCCACTAAGCTCTTCTGGCAGATTTAGCTTGTAAGCTACAGTTCCGACACATTCGATGATCTCAAATGGTCCTATGTATCTTGGGCTCAGCTTGCCCTTTTTTCCAAAGCACATCACCCCTTTCCATGGTGACACCCTAAGTAGCACTTTATCACCTACCTCGAATTTCAGAGGTTTACGCCTTTTATCCGCGTAGCTTTTCTGCCTATCCCTGGCAGCTTTGAGATGATCACGGATTTGGACAATCTTATCCGTCATCTCGAGGACTATATTAGGTCCTGACAGTTGGGTTTCTCCAACTTCCGCCCAACAAACTGGCGTTCTGCACTTCTTCCGTACAAGGCCTCAAAAGGCGTTGCTTGGATACTCGAATGATAACTATTATTGTACGAAAATTCAATCAAAGGAAGATGGTCATCCCAACTTCCACCTAAATCAATAACACAAGATCTGAGCATATCCTCGAGCGTTTGAATTGTGCGCTCGCTTTGGCCATCCGTCTGAGGATGATAAGTAGTGCTGAAATTTAGACGAGTGCCTAGGGATTGCTAAAAGATTTTCCAAAAATGAGACGTGTATCTAGTATCCCTATCGGAGATAATCGATACCGGCACTCCGTGGAGAGATACTATCTTATCCATGTACAGCTGAGCTAACTTATCGGAGCTGTGTGTTTCTTTAATAGGCAAGAAGTGAGCTGACTTGGTCAGCCTGTCGACTATAACCCAAATAGTATCATTCCCGTGCTTTGTCCTTGGTAACTTGGTGATAAAATCCATAGTTACCATTTCCCACTTCCAAGTGGGAAGTTCAGGCTGTTGCAGTAAACCTGACGGCTTTTGATGTTCGGCTTTAACCTGTGCACACGTCAGACATTTAGCCATATAAGTGGCTATAGATTTCTTCAAACCTATCCACTAATAATTTGCCTTTAAATCCTGGTACATCTTATCACTCCCATGATGGACTGAATATTTCGAACTATGAGCTTCCTGAAGGATCACGTCTTTAAGTCCTCCATGTATAGGAACCCAGATTCTGCCATTTAATCTAAGGATTCCATCCTTGCCATAAGATAATTGATCAGCAGTGACGCCTAACTTCTCATTCGGAAAGTTAGTTTCCAACACGGCTTCCTTCTTAGCAGCTAACAGCTTTTCATTCAAGTTGTTCTTTAACTCAATGCTCTTGGCGTTGATTCTTATCGGTTTAATCCTTTCTTTCCTGCTCAAGGCATCAGCAACAACATTTGCTTTACCTGGATGGTAGCGAATTTCGCAATCATAATCATTTAATGTCTCCATCCATCGACGCTGCCTCATGTTAAGATCTTTTTGGTTGAACAAGTGTTGAAGGCTTTTATGATCAGAATAAATCATACACTTGGTTCCATATAGATAATGCCTCCAAAGCTTTAGTGCAAATACAACGGCACCCAATTCCAAATCATAGGTGGTGTAGTTCTTTTCTTGCACCTTTAATTGACGTGAGGCATAGGCAATGACCTTGCCCTTCTGCATGAGCACACAACCCATACTGGTGTGCGATGCGTCGCAGTACACAACAAACTCTTCAATCCCTTCCGGCAATGTTAACACTGGAGCATTGCTTAATTTCTGCTTCAGAATCTCAAAGGACTCTTGTTGCTTGGGACCCCAGTCAAACTTGACATTCTTGCGAGTTAATGATGTTAACGGTGCAACAATCCTTGAAAAGTTTTCAATGAAACGCCTATAGTATCCTGCTAGACCCAAGAAGCTGCGAATCTCTGTAGGTGTTTTTGGTGCTTGCCAGTTCATAATCGCTTCAATCTTAGCGGGATCCACCTGGATACCACGCTCACTCACTACGTGTCCAAGAAATTGAACTTCTCGTAACCAGAATTCACATTTAGAGAACTTAGCATAAAGCTTCTCTTGTTGCAGAAGTCGAAGAATACATCGGAGATGTTTTTCATGACCGGCTTGATTCTCCGAATATATAAGTATGTCATCAATAAAAACAATGATAAACTTGTCTAAATATGGCTTACAAACGCAATTCATGAGATCCATGAATGCTGCAGGTGCATTAGTGAGCCCGAAGGGCATCACTAAGAACTCGTAGTGGCCATATCGAGTCCTGAATGCAGTCTTATGCACATTTTCAGTTATGACCTTCAGCTGATGGTAACCTGACCTCAAGTCAATTTTCGAAAAGTAACTTGCCCCTTGAAGCTGATCGAATAGATCGTCGATCCTGGGCAAAGGATATCTATTCTTGATAGTAACTTTGTTCAGCTCACGATAATCAATGCATAGACGCATTGATCAATCCTTCTTCTTCACAAATAGAATCGGTGCTCCCCAAGGGGATGAGCTAGGTCGAATAAAACCCTTCTTCAACAAATCATCCAACTGTGTTCTCAATTCCTTCATCTCTGTCGGTGCCAACCTATAAGGTGCTCTTGCAACTGCTGCTGCTCCAGGAATGATATCAATCCTAAATTCCACTTGCCTGTCAGGAGGTAAACCAGGTAGCTCTTCAGGAAACACGTCTGAGTATTCTGAGAAAACAGGAATATCTTCAATCTTGGGCTTTGGCTCATCAATGGTCACTTGTGCCATATAAATGACACAACATTTCTTTAAACACTTCGATGCCTTAAGCATAGTCACTTGCTTAGGCAATCCATACTGTGTATCTCCTTGTATTGTAAGTGATTCACCATAAGGGGTCTTAATAACTACTTGCTTTTTGTCACATAAAATCTGGGCTTGGTTACGAGCCAACCAATCCATGCCTATCACTATGTCGAATCCTGCTAATTTCAACGGAAGCAAAGACAATGGAAAAGAGTGATTCCTAATGGATATGAAACATCCATCTAAGATTGTTGAAGCAGTCTCTATGGTACCATCGGCCAATTCTACCTCATATTTTATGCTTAGAGTTTTAACAGGCATATTTAACAATTTACAGAATTTATTGTCTATGAATGACTTATCTGCACCAGAATCAAACAATACTCTAGCATAAACATCATTGATAAGGAATGTACCTATTATCACATTGTCGTTCTGTACCGCCTCCTGAGCATTCATCTAAAAGACTCGAGCATTGGTCTTCTTAGCCTCTTCAGGCTTCTTTTGATTTTTAGGGCAATTGGTCTTTATGTGCCCCTTTTCGTTTCAACTATAACATGTTGCGTCCTTCATTTTCTTGCAATCTAAGGTTTTATGTTCCTTAGACTTGCAGATCCCACAAATTCTAGGCCGCGATTGCTTTATAAATATCTCGGGATCTCATTGGCTGGCATTATTTTTTCCTTAGAAGTTGGTTATTTCGTTTCTTTGTTTAGGCCTCTAATGCTTTATAAATATTGCTCTTTGGTTCTTTGTAGATATATACAAAAAGAAAGATAAATAAAATTGTCTCTGATTACCTTCTGAATAGCCCATTTGCAAACACACCTTTTTCAACTCCATTAGTAAATGAAATGCTTTTTCACAAAGTTTTGCCCATGTAGATAACACATACCCATTTGCAAACACACTTTTTTCAAAGAAAACCCTCATTCCATTTGGTAAATTCACTGGTAAATTAAGTTAGACTTTCTTGATTTTCTTAATTTCTCAAGTTCTGTACCTAAAATATGTAGTCAACGCACAACTATAAGGCTATTGGATGTGGAGGAGGGTATTTTGCAAAGGATGATGCGTCACGTAGGCGTCCACGTAAGCAAGTGTGGGGATGAGCTTAAAGAGATGAGCCCCACACCTAATAGTCTTATATCATCTGTGAAAAACCTTGTGATAAATTCAATGTTGGTTTTTTTTTAATTTATTACTATGATGCAAATTGAAATGATTGTTAAACCGCGTGTACACGCGGGCTCTAACCTAGTATTAAATAAAGAATAACACCATGCCCGTAATCCCGCGTTGATAGCTTCCGTTTTATTACAGTCATACGACACGTTTTTTTGTTCTTCAATCTTTGTTACTTGTTAATGTTTTATTTTTTTCTACTTTTAGAAATGTTTGAGCACCTCACGACTGTAAAATGTCTCGTGTAATTGACACCTTAAATACTTTGAGAAAAATCTAATTTTCGAAGAATACGGGCCGTATAACAGTATACGGCCCGTATACACGTTCGTATACATTGTATACGACCAGGCAAATTATTTACACATGGTGTATACGGGCCGTATACTGTTATACGGCCCGTATGGAATTAAAAAAACTGACAAAGTCTGCTGGCACAGACTTTGTTAGTTTTTTAAATTCTATACGGACCGTATAACATTTTACGGCCCGTATACACCATGTGTAAATAAGTTTTTACCATGTGTTAATATTAGGACCCTAATAAAAACTAAATATGTTGTTTTATTTTTTTAATATTATAACAATTTTTTTGGAAAAGTTATTTATAACAATTATATTGTTGGTACATTAATCTGACCAATTTCTTGCTCTTAATTTTGTTTTCTTCACTCCTTTGTGATATTTTTTTATACCAAAAAAGGTAATTCGTTTGTCTTCACTCCGTGATATTTTTTATACCTAAAAAGGTAATTCGTTTGGTATTTTTTGACCTTGAGAATGGTTTTAAAAAGGGGGTCAAAATCGTGACAATTGAACCGTTTGGCTTGTCTTTCTCCAGCCTATCAAACGGGTTTGGTTCGGTTCACTTTGTTCAAAAACCGTAATTACCTGTTCTGCCCCAAAAACCTACCAAAACCGATCGAACTGAAACGTAAATTTCTCTATTTTGTGATAGAAATGAGGCTGTGAATTATACTTTTCTATACCATGGTTAAACTGAATGCACCGTTTTATGGTTGGATGGTTCTTAGATTCGGGAAAATCTTATAACTACACTAATCTTTGACATTATGCAACGAGTAGAAGAAATTCAATTGGAAGGATGCAAAAGGCAATGATACCTTAATCCGGGCCCAGCTAGATTTTTAATTCACGCAATTCGATTGAGCTCAAAGATAATTTTTTAATAAAAAATAAGACCAGGTAAACAATGATTCGACATTGACTCATTTAAGAGGATAAAGTGTTTCTGCATGCGCAAGCGGTCATCTTCTATTTATTAATCTAGGATTTTCTTTAATCATTAATTCAAATATGTTTAAAAAAAAAATTAATTCAAATATGTTAAGTTTTTATAAATTAAAAGGGAGCAATTGTAGTTCAAACAAGTGGCAAAACTATGTTTGTTTTGCAACCAGAAAATATACCCGCGCTACGCAGTAGGATACCACTTTTATAATGGAGCGTTACGACAGGTTCTCTTTGAGAAAAGTTAAACGTAGAAGAGGCGTACTTAACGACAATATATTCGAAAAGCACGAACTATGTGTTATTAAACTGTATGCTAGGAAAAACGATTAAAAAAATTTAATGGTAGGGAGCTCGGCACCAGTACCGAACCGAAGGTACCAGTATCGAAAACGCCAAAAAGTGGGTAACGATTCAGTACCGAAAAAAATCGGTACAAGAAATTCGGTACCGATACCAAGTACCAAATGCTTATCCCTATTTAATAGAATGTATATCGTGTATATATAAAAAATTAATTAATAATAATTATTAGAATTGAAATATCTTAGGTGATTGTGTAAATCTCTTTATGAGATTAGGAGATTTGTATGATTGTATATATATTTGTATTCCAAATATATCTATATTCTATTAATAATAATATACATAATTATACTAACGACATTAATATTTGTAATAATAAGTATTATATAATGTATGGATGTAAATCTAGTTGACATGAAACAACAAAAGGTTTTGAAAGTCAAATACACAAACATATTAGATTCTGGCACATGTGAGAAAAAACTATCCTTGTGTGACTATCAAATGGAGGGCCGCCATAATATTGAAAACATATAAAAAAAAAAAAAAAAAAAAAGGAAAACCAATAGCCAACTGCTTGTCACTGTTCATCCAAGATGTTAAATGTTGTTGATATGATATGATTATTAGGGTGAACGGAGTGGGCGGTAAAAAGGGGCGGTAAACTCCTTTACCGAGCGGTAACACAGCCGCCAACCCCCTTTTACCGCTCAATATGTTTGATGGTTCTGTGAAGCTATACCGATTGACAAATGTTAAAATGTGACCGTTGGAGACATAATTCAGCGGCTATATAGCCGTTCAAAACAATTTTTTTTTAAATTTAACTACAAATACCAAACATAATTCATACCCAAACACATTCAAATTCATACCCAAACCAAACCAAAAAATACCAAACATTTACCCAATCATTCCAAAACAAAATGGCGGATGAACTCCCGTTGCTTTTTCCATCCGATAGTAGCGACGAACCATCCGATAGTAGCATTCTTTTTTTTTTTCCAAAATCTCATCGTAGAAGCCAAACTTCAAGACACGGGCACATCTAACCGAAGGAGATATATTGAACTTCAACGTGAGGTGGGGAATGAGACACTCATGGCGGATTATTTTGTCGAAGACACGAAATACAACAAAGATATTTTTCGGCATAGGTTTCGTATGTCGAAACGTTTGTTTCTAAAAATTGTGAGCGACGTGGAAGCGAACGACTCACGGTTTCAAGAGGCCTTCGATGCGCGAGGTAGGAAGGGCTTTACGCCATTGCAAAAGGTTACATCGGCTATTAAACAGCTCGCAACTGGTAGCACTCCACACGAGAACGACGAGTACTTGCATATGGCCGAAAGAACTTCCCGCGAGTGCCTAGAATATTTTTGCGACACGGTTTGCAAAATATACGCTCCGGAGTTCTTACGTAGACCGACAAGCCACGACATGGCACTTTTATACGAAGCTCATGAGGAAAAACATCACCTTCCAGGTATGTTCGGTAGCCTTGATTGCACCCATTTCGTTTGGCGAATGTGTCCCACAGAGTATCGAGGCCAGTATATGCGAGGAGATCACCGATACCCGACTGTTATGCTCGAAGCGGTTGCATCTCAAGATTTATGGCTTTGGCATGATTTTCGCGGTCCACCAGGTTCACAAAACGATATCAATGTGCTACAACAATCTCCGTTATTTTTAACGGAACGAAATGGAACCGCGCCAAAATGTCCATTTTACGTTAACAACCATTTATACAAACGTGGTTATTTGCTCGTGGATGGAATCTACCCTACATGGTCCGTGTTTGTGAAATCGATCCCATACCCTCACGAAGTAGACGAAAAGAAGTTCAAGAGGCAACACGCGGCGGCAAGAAAAGACGTCGAGCGGGCTTTTGGTGTTTTGAAGTCGAAATGGGGTGTATTGAGTCGGTTGATGCGAGCAAGAAGCGTTAGAAAAATTAGGAATGTTGTGTACACGTGTATTATTTTACACAACATGATTTTAAAAGACGACTGAAACACGATAGCACCAGTACACATTCGGGATCCTCCGATCGAGCCGGCTCTAGACGATACGGTGTTGGACGAGCTGATGGATGAAGACACGCATTGGAGACTAAAACACGATCTTGTGAATCATCTCGCAAGTCAAGATTTACCCCATCTGTTGGTCGATTCCGACGAAGACTAGTTTAATTTATTTCAATTTAATGTAATTTTAATTTTTTTAATATACTGTAATTTTAGTTGTTTTTAATTTAATGTAATGTAATGTAATGTAATGTTATTTTTAATTTATTCTACATTTATTATGTTAAAATACATGTTTAAATATTAAATATACTAGTTTAAAAAATAAAAAATAAAAATAAAAAAATAGTTTACCTATTCCAAATGTCTAACCACCGCCAATGTTTTTGAGCAATAGGTAAACAAAATAGGTAAAATGACGTGGCACTGTTTGATTGGGTGATTTGGAAGTTTACATATTCCAAGTGTCTAACTATTCCCTTTACCCTTAGCTCGCTCGCAATGTTCATCCAAGATGATAAATGTTGTTGATATAATATAATTATGTTGCTACAGTTTCAAAAATCTTGTTCATTGATACCGAGCATAGTGTAATCCTGGAGTTAGTTTATCAAGTGCTCATAACAATGATTGTCGTTTTGATACAGAAACCAAGTACCACAATGGCTAGAAAAGTTAATCACTTCAATATATTGTTAAAATAATAACATTCATATTATTCTCAATTCTATTAATTTATTTATTAATGTCTTTTGTGGTTTATGTTTTCATGTAGGCCTACTTGAGCATTTGGGCTGCTTTTGAAGACTCTTTATCATTATGGACTACTATTGGGCTGCTGTGGAAGTCTCCATTTAATGAAGGCTGGATGAGGATCCGGGTTATGCGGAGGTGATAGTTGGTTCCGGGTCAATATAAATAAGTCCCCCTGGGTTGATGTGCAGGCAACTTGTCATTTTTCTCTCTGTGCTTTATTATCCTCTCTTCTTCTTTAGGCGATTAGGGTTTCAACTGGGTTTTTTTGTGATTCTCAGTTTATTGTGCTTGTTATTCGTCTACGCAGATTATCTTTTTGATAATCTGCTTGTGAGAGGAATTTTGTGAGAGTTTCTGTCGAGTTCATTGTAGTATCAGTTGATTTGTTTTCGGTGATTAATAATACTCGTTTTATTTCATCAGTTCTTGATACCATTTTGACAATACTCAGGGACAACAAACACATCATGTAAAACCACACATCTGCCAATTTAAATGTTCCTATTTTAGTAACAACAACACTCGTTCCATTAGGATGCTTTACTTGTATATTTAAACTAGAAACATCAATATATTTAGTTAAATTTGTATCAGATTTTACCATATGATTAATAGAATTGAGAATAATATGAATGTTATTATCACTCCTAGGCTAGAGTACAGATCCGGATATAACGGCCCAGGTGGAAGACAACATCGAACCCGATATCGAAAGTGGCTAGAACCCGGCCCAAGTTAATAGAACCATCCAACATTCCAACCTTTGGAAAGAGATTAAATTTAATTCATGATTCGTTTCTATCATTTGGACCTTAATTTTAGAGGTTTATTTTTATCTTTTCATTCCATATTTATTGTTTCCTTGTTTGTCATTTTCTAAGTTTTCTATTTAAGCTTGTAAACTCTTTTGGTTGGATGGTGAATTATTATTGAAGTTTATTGAAGAAACGTGTTTTCGTTTTCTCGATCTCGGTTGGCCGAGATCCTTGCATTCCGACGCCGGTAACTTGGTTGGCCAAGTATCGTCGCCGCTAGGGTTAGCCTAGGTTTATTCTTTGTTCGTGGATCCGTATCAAGTGGTACCAGAGCCCAGGAATCTCAGGATGTCAGGAAGGGATCGCCGCCAACCGAACCGTCGAGTCGCCGCCGGAGGCAACGGTTATGAAGAATGTGATCCTCGAGATGCTGAGATCGAACGCCTCCGTCAACGGGTTCACGAATTGGAAACTAATCCTTTTGACAGGTACGAAGAGAGGGAAGAAAGCTCGGAAACGCAATCCATTGTGAATGAATACGACGACGGCAGCGACGGGGTTTGACAATTTTTTTGCTCGCCGACATCAACACCAACGGACCCCACCCCATCGACAAACCAGGTCACCACGGGTTCAACCACAGCAGCCGGTTGACCACCTGCGGGCCTTGGGTCTGCGCACCGAGATCCCGGAGTTCGAAGGTCGGTTGCAACCGGATGATTTTCTGGATTGGCTTCAAACAGTGGAGCGTATATTTGATCTTCTTGATATCCCCGAAAACCTAAAGGTAAAACTTGTCGCAATTAAATTAAAAAAAAAACATGCTTCGTTGTGGTGGGATCAGGTGCAGGCTAAACGTTATCGAGAAGGAAAACATAAAGTCGAGACATGGGAAAAGATGAAACGCCTTTTAAAAGCCAAGTTTCTTCCTGTTACCTACAAGCAGGATGCATATTTGGATTATCATAACCTCAAACAAGGTTCATTAACTGTTGAAGAACTCATTAGTGAATTTGAACGCATGCGAATGCGTTCTGGGGCGGAGGAAGATGAAGAACAAATTATTGCTCGATTCTTAAGTATCCTGGGACGGGATATTGCGGACGTGGTATTCTTACAACAGTATTACTCTTTCGATGACGTGTGTAGGCTTGCTTTACGGGTCGAACAACAACTATCTCACAAACTCAAGACGGTAACTAAGTTCCCAACGACCTCACGCCCAGCAACATCGGCTCCTCTGGTCGGCCCAATCAAAGCCGACCCACCTGTGCTTCCAACTACTCAGACAGGACCATCAAATACTACACGATGTTTTAAATGTCAAGGATTAGGTCACCTTAAACGGGATTGCCCAAACAAGCAAATTCTTGCTTTTGTGGATGAGCCCGATCCACAATATGATACGACGGAGGAAGAAGAACCCACCGAAGTACTTTACCCCGATCGGGGTGAGATTCTTGTGTCTCGACGAGTTCTTAGTGCCGTTCCATCCGATCCCGGGGATGATACTACATGGCTTCGTAACAATATTTTCCGAACAAAGTGCACGGCTAAAGGTAAAGTATGTATGGTTATTATTGACGCGGGGGGGGGGGGGGGGGGTTGCGAAAATATCCTACCCATCCAAGACCACCCCGACCCATATCAACTCACATGGTTGAGGAAAGGAAATTTGGTTAATGTTACTCATAAATGTTTAGTACAATTTTCGATCGGCAATAAGTACTCGAACGAACTTTGGTATGAGGTGATTCCAATGGACGCATGCCACATTCTTTTAGGGCGTCCGTGGCTTTACGATAGGCATGTCAAGCATGACGGGTTTCGTAACACATACTCCTTTAAAAAGGACGGCCTCAACATTACTTTGGCTCCGCTCAACCCGCGCGATGAGCCACAACCGCCATTGACAAAATCCGAGGTTGTGGGCCTCGCAAACCAACAGGCCCCAACACCGGTTTTAGCCTTGGTGGTGTTAGCGGCAAACCCCGAACCCTCGGATCTCCCCGTCGCTGTACTCCCATTACTTCAAGAGTTTGCCGATATTTTTCCTGATGATATTCCGGCAAGGCTACCATTGATGCGGGATATCCAACACTGCATCGACTTTATTCCTGGTGCGAGTATCCCGAATAAGCCTGCCTACCGAATGAACCCAAAGGAGTATGTCGAGCTACATCGTCAGGTTACAGAACTTCTAGACAAAGGCCTCATCCGGGAGAGTATGAGTCCTTGTGCGGTACCCGCTTTACTCGTTCCTAAACCCAATGGTACTTTTCGGATGTGTATTAACAGTCGTGCAGTAAACAAAATAACCATCAAATACCGTTTTCCGATACCACGCTTCGATGACCTTCTTGACCACCTACACGGGGCGAACTTATTCTCTAAAATTGATTTGCGGAGCGACTATCACCAAATCCGTATGAGGACAGGGGACGAGTGGAAAACAGCGTTCAAGACACGCGACGGGCTTTACGAGTGGATGGTAATGCCTTTTGGGTTATCAAACGCTCCAAGTACTTTCATGCGTTTGATGAATCATGTGTTTAAACCATTTATCGGCAAATGCGTGGTCGTTTATTTTGATGACATCTTAGTTTTCAGCAAAAACTTGGAACAACATTTGCATCATCTTTGACAAGTTTTTACGGTTCTACGGGATCAAAAGTTATTTGCCAACAGAAAAAAAATGTCATTTTTTGTCCGATGAAGTTCTTTTTTTGGGGTACTTAGTGTTGGGCAATGGCATCCGAATGGATAATACAAAGGTCGAGGCGAAAACAACCTGGCCGACTCTGACTTCCTTCCACGATGTACGAAGCTTTCATGGCCTTGCTTCGTTCTATCGGCGTTTTATTAAAAACTTTAGCACAATTGCCGCACCCATCACAGAATGCTTGAAGAATAGTAAATTTCATTGGTCTAAGGCGTCTCAAGAGGCTTTCGAGCACCTCAAGAAGTCCGTTACGGAAGCCCCAGTACTCGCTTTGCCAAAGTTCGATCATGTGTTTCAAGTGGAATGTGACGCTTCGGGTTTGGGAATTGGTGGTGTTCTAAGTCAACTAAACAGGCCGATAGCTTTTTTTAGTGAAAAGTTTAATGACACGAGGCGTCGTTATAGCACCTATGACAAGGAGTTTTACGCTATCATAAGAAGCCTCGAATATTGGAGACATTATTTGTTACCCAACGAGTTCATTCTATATTCTGATCATCAAGCGTTAAAGTTTATACAAGGACAAGCTAAACTCAACCCGCGACACGCAAAATGGGTTGAAACGTTACAAGATTTCAATTTTGTCATTCGACACAAAGCCGGGAATGCCAACACGGTAGCCGACGCCCTTAGTCGGCGTCCAGCGCTGCTGATTTCTTCCACTATTCAGGTAGCCAGCTTTGATCCTCTCAAATTATTATATAAAGATGATCCTGATTTCAAGGCTGTTTGGGAAAAATGTGGGGATATTCCGTTTCGCGATTACGTTCGGCGCGATGGGCTGCTTTTTAAGGGACATCGTTTGTGTGTTCCCTTATCCTCGTACAGGGAATCAATTATTCTTGAATGTCACCAAGGTGCATTAGCGGGTCACTTTGGAAGAGAAAAAACAGTCTCACTTGTGGCCGAGCGTTTCTTTTGGCCCAAGATTGTACGGGATGTGGTTAAAGTTTTAAACCGTTGTCGCACGTGCCATATCGCCAAGACTCATCACACTAACCAAGGTTTATATACACCACTCCCCACTCCGTCCGGCCCGTGGGAAGATGTCAGTATTGATTTCGTTCTCGGTTTACCGCTTACCCAACGGAAGAAAGACTCCATTATGGTTGTTGTGGATCGCTTTTCTAAAATGGCTCACTTTGTCCCGTGCTCGAAAACATATGATGCATCAGAGGTCGCACGGTTATATTTCTCTGAAATTGTGAAGTTACTTGGGATACCAAAAACAATTACTTCGGATAGAGATGTGAAATTTGTGGGTCACTTTTGGCGCACACTTTGGAGACATTTGGGGGCCAAACTACAGTTTAGCTCTTCTCATCACCCCAAACCGACGGTCAAACCGAAGTCACTAATCGTAGCTTGGGAAATCTTCTTCGATGTCTCGTGGGTGATAACAAAAAGCAATGGGATCTTGCTCTTCCACAGGCCGAGTTCGCGTATAACCGGTCCACTCATAGCTCCACAGGACGTAGCCCCTTCCTGGTGGTTTATGGGCGCAATCCGTTTACACCACTTGATCTCGCGCCATTGCCGGGGGTTGCGAAATATAGTGCAGAAGGAAGTGATCAGGCTGCGCAAATCAAGTTGCTTCATGAACAGGTCCGCGATGAGATTACTAAGCATAATTTACAATATCAAGCTCGTGCAAATAAACATAGGCGGAAGGTGGTTTTTCAAGTTGGTGATCTCGTTTGGATATTTTTGAGACGTGAACGGTTTCCGCAGGGGCGTTTTGCTAAGTTACAACCTCGAGCCGATGGTCCGTTTCGTGTTCTTGAGCGAATTAACGACAATGCATACAAAATTGATTTACCGGGTCATTATGGTGTCTCTGCTACTTTCAATGTTGCTGATCTAGCTCCTTATACCGAAGGCGACCAGTTTGGCGTTGACTCGGGGACGAGTCATTTTTTAGAGGGGGAGGATGATACGGATCCGGATATAACGGCCCAGGTGGAAGACAACATTGAACCCGATATCGAAAGTGGCTAGAACCCGGCCCAAGTTAATAGAACCATCCAACCTTTGGAAAGAGATTAAATTTAATTCATGATTCGTTTATATCATTTGGACCTTAATTTTAGAGGTTTATTTTTATCTTTTCATTCCATATTTATTGTTTCCTTGTTTGTCGTTTTCTAAGTTTTCTATTTAAGCTTGTAAACTCTTTTGGTTGGATGGTGAATTATTATTGAAGTTTATTAAAGAAACGTGTTTTCGTTTTCTCGATCTCGGTTGGCCGAGATCCTTGCATTCTGACGCCGGTAACTTGGTTGGCCAAGTATCGTCGCCGCTAGTGTTAGCCTAGGTTTATTCTTTGTTCGTGGATCCGTATCACATCCGATATCAAATTTCTTAATGGTGTTAAAAGAACCAAAGAAAGAAAATATAGATGTATCTTGGACGATCGATCATAGAAGATAATAATTTGTAACGATATTCAAACTACAACAACCTAGTCAATAAAAGGCTGACTAAAACTGTGTATGATCCCATAAATAATCCCACAATCAGTCACTATCACTTCACAGGGGCGGAACTAATTAAGAATGAGCCGTATCACGGGCTACGGCTCAACCCCGTATTCGTATTCGCAGTGTAAATTTTTTTTCCGATTTTATACATAGCCTACCCAAAAACATATACGAGGATAACCCTAAGAGAAAATTATGAAACTTGATATTATTCATTAAACCCAAAACATGTTTAGTAACAAAGCCTAAATAATTATTTTTATGATAATTAAGCCCAAATTGTAATAACTAATAAAGCTCATATAATAGAATAAGTGATCTTGTGCATCTTATGGTTGAAATGGGAACACATATTTCTTGGCCTTTGGTTTATTGGGTAGTGAAACTAGCTTTGGTTTTATCAGTTGCAACCGCAACCGTTGAAATATGTTTTTTGAAAATTGAAGATTATCAAGACGGATTTACGCAATCGAATGGGCCCGTAATTTTTGAACAATGTCATGTTTGTGCGGTCGAAAACGATTTTTTCATAAAGTAAAAGACAACGATGTGACAGAACGATTTCAATCTATGAAAAAAGAAGAGGCCAAATCTATTAGTTATTTGTTTACTTTATTTATTTATTGTCTTTTTTTTAATATTGTATGATTACATGGTAAAAATAAATTTTTAGGATACCCCTGATTTAATGGGCTAGTTCCGCACTTCACTCCTACCAAATGTCTTATGTCTTGTAAAAGTTCCCCAGCGATATACCCGATTCCACTTTCCTGTTTGTAAAAGGTCCTATTAATACTCTTCCGGTCTTCCCATTGCCACACTATCAATCCCCTTCCCTTTTGCACATCTTTTAAATAAGCAAAAACCTGAAAGCTATCTGCAAACGTCTTGAGGTGCAACCAAATCTAAAAGTTTAGCAAAATCGTCATGGATCTTAATGTCGACAATCCCAGGTTATATACTCTTTTTAAACCACTTGCTTTACTTTCTTTCTCATTTTCTTGCTGCTCGAACAACATTACTATGTCTTACTTATTTCTAGTGCATTCTATTTTGAGTATAATATAATTTGTTCATCAAGAGTCTTGAATCATATATGAATATAATATAATTTGTTCATCAAGAGTCTTGAATCATATATGAATATAATATAATTTGTTCATCAAGAGTTTTGATTCATATATGAATATAATATAATTTGTTAATTTGTTAATTTGTTCATCAAGAGTCTTGAATCATATATGAATATAATATAATTTGTTCATCAAGAGTCTTGAATCATATATGAATCATATATGAATATAATATAATTTGTTCATCAAGAGTCTTGAATCATATATGAATATATAATATAATAGTAGAATAAATGATCCTCTCCTTCCACTATCTTGTAAAAGGTCCCGACCCCACACCAAGAGATGTTACTTATATAAAAGATGTGAATATATAATATAATAGTAGAATAAATGATCCTCTCCTACCACTATCTTGTAAAAGGTCCCGACCCCACACCAAGAGATGTAACTGCATGGAAGATCGATCCTCCTATCAATCCCCTTCCCTTTTGCACATCTTTTATATAAGTAAAAACCTGAAAGCTATCTATCTGCAAACGTCTTGAGGTGCAATCTGAAGAGGTATGGTCCCAATTCCATACACACATGGCAGGGACCATACAACTTTTTCCGTCCAACCAACATGGCGTCTACATCAGCAAGTAAATCCAGAAGCTTCTAGAAGCTTCTGGAAGACGTCAAGGCGGTACCGAAGATGCTCCTCCAGACAAAGAGGACAACACGTGTCACCAATACCCAGACGCCATGTGGACCTGCGACGCTACCTGGGGGCAGACCGACAGCTGCAGTACCAATCCTCCTACATGGACCAACGACGGCGCGCCACGTGTACCACTATCCTGGCCACAGCAGAGGAGACCAAGAGGATATTCTCCTTGGTCGGCCAGCTGGCGCCTAATAGCAGCTGGCTAGGTCCCCCCTCCCTCCTTCACCCTCCGGCTATAAATAGGACCCTTCACCATTCAGGTTAAACATTCTATTCTCCTCACTTTTCACCTACAACACACACTATTTCCTCCTCAGGACAGTACTTATTCTCACGCCGGAGCCTGGTTAAGAGGGAAACCCCCATATTCCCCTCTTAACGAGCTAACGGTGTTGCTTTTTTGCAGGATCTGTCCACAGAAAATCAATGGACGCCTTTGACGAAAACCCCTTCCGAGGTTCTGTCCACAGAAAATCATCAGTTCAAACCCCCTTGCAAATGAGAAATAAGAGGGGGCAAGACCCAAACCTCTTCTGTGAGTTCCATAAAGACACAGGTCACCTCACAGATGACTGCATCAGCCTCAGACAAGAGATAGAACGCTCCTTGAAAACTGGCAAGCTCACACATCTAGTAAAGGGTGGAAAAAGAGACAATCGACAGATCCAAAGAAGGGAAGAAGGCCCAGACAACAAAAAGCTCCGAAAGTTAGAAACCCACATGATCCAAGGTGGTCAAAGAAGACCACGGAAGAACTACAACAAGCGCGCCCAAGATGATTCTTGGCGCGAAAGACAAGTCGTCTTCCCTGTGGTACGAGGGGGTCCAAGAGAAAGAAGACCTATAGTCATTCCTGGTGTGTTCGGCCATTACCAGACTGACTACATTTTTATAGATCTAGGGAGCACCGCGGACATCATTTATGAGCAATGTTTTATCCAACTCGACCAATAAGACAAAGCGCGTCTAGAGCCAGTGGATTACCCACTCACTGGTTTCTGCAACGAGGTCGTTTTCCCTATTGGTCAGATATCATTCCCGGTGCTACTCTCCGATGGAAGGAATTCAAGAACAGAAGAAGTCACATTCATGGTGTTACCAGCAAATTCAAGACATGATATCCTTTTGGGAAGAGAGTCCCAAGGAGATTTTAGCATGATTTGTTCAGGACCACATTCAGCTGTTGGTTTCCCAACAGAAACAGGGATAGCCATAATTTACGCAAGCAAAGAGGTCCCCGCGACCGATGAAATCAGACCAACAAAAACAAGCAAGCCCACACCGCGCGCAGAACCTGAAAAATGGATACTAAACAAAAAGTACCCAGAACAAACTGTGTCGCAACCCCCGACCCCTATCTGTCCCGGGAACGGGCGGCCGCGAACAATAGTGTTGGTGATATCGGTGTTTATTAATTTGGCAGCGGAAATTACATCAGGACCGTAGTTAGGAAATATTTTATCAGAGTAAAACACCACATTTTATATAAATAAATATATTGGGACAAAACCCAAGTTTTTCATTACAACTGATTTATAGGGATAAATCCCATTTTATTGAAATAAACGCCTTCTTTTATTTAGGTAACTTTTATAGCCACTTTTTCCAAGCCTTCAGTGCTGTCCAGCTAGCTTCTAATTGGCTTTCACATTGTGTTACCTGAAACGCGTTTAAAAAAATTTTGTCAGTGGGAAATACTGGTGAGTGAATCCCAGTTCAATCAAGAAAAGTTTTATAAATTTAAACATTATTGAGAGCGATTACAATGTTTACATCTACCCAATTACTCATTCAGTACTGTCAATCCTGACTGGTGGGTCATATTACACATTGGCTAACTCTTTGTCCAATGGTAACGTGTCTCACATTTTGTATACAAAACCCCAAAATACCGGCAGTAATTGTAGAATTACAAAGACTCAATCACTGCTAAATTGCATTGTAAAATATTTAAGGTTTTGTAAAAACACTTTACAAAAAGGAGATTACTCGCATTGCTGTCTTAGATTATCCTTTAGGGTTTCCAGAGAATTATCTATAATTTACACAAATGCACACGTGTTAGTATAATAACCTATTTTAACATTAGTAATACCCTCCCCGAGACGGCATTCCAACGACTACGTCGGGCAGAACCACGACAGCCGTTACGGAACCCTAGATCAATCGGGCAGAGTATCTAATACGTATCCAGGGGGTTATGATACTTACAACGGAGCAGAACTTCGTTATTTAGGGGGATATTATACCCGAGTATAGTGCCTACTATAAGAAATTTGAGAGAGAAAGTCGAGAAATGAACGAGCAGACTGAAGGCCCGATGCATGCAATTTATAGGGCTGCATTTGGGTTTCGTCGCGCCCCGCATAGCACACAGCCAGGGCCTTCGCGGCCCGCGACCCTAGCTAGGGTAGGCCCTAGCTTGGCTGACTCAGTCACTAGCCTCAACACGCACTCGACACGTGGCGGCTCAGGGCTGCGCCACTTGCCGAGGCGCTCGCGGCCCGCGTAGACTTAAGTGAAGTCTGTCGTGGCCCGCGACAGCCCAATAAATTTTATTTTTAATTTATTTTAATAAAAATTAAGGTATTCGGGGTCCGTTTTCGCATATGGGGTGTATTTTAGGACATATAGGGGCATTTTAATATATTTTAGGGTGTCAGAAAAATTTTGGAGGGTTGTTATAAACTGTCACCTTGGGCCCAGCAATGTCAGATCTCACGCGCGCGGCGCTAAAGAAGTTACTATTCGAGAACATGGACGTGTTTGCCTGCAGTGGCGGACTTATAGTACAAATAGGGGTAGCACGGGCTACCCCTCAACCCCTTCTCCGTAGTGTAAAAATACCCCTTAACTCCATTTCCATAGTGTAAAAATACCTCTCAACTCCGTTTCTGTTATATAAAGGATACCCCTGATCCTAAAAAAAAATTAGGATACCCCTAACTTTTTTGGCTGGTTCCGCCACTGTTTACCTGGACACCGGCCGATATGGTGGGCGTTCCACGGCACATAGCAGAACACAAGCTGAATGTTTTTGAAAATGCCAAACCAGTGGTACATACGAAACGTCATCTAGGAGACATAAAGCACGACGCCATGCAGGAACAGATCACAGAATTACTAAATGCTGGTATCATTAGAGAAGTCCGTTATCAAACCTGGGTAGCCAGCCCAGTGATGGTCCCTAAAGGAAACGGTGGTTGGAGAATGTGCGTAGATTATAAAGATTTGAACAAAGCATGCCCGCGCGATTGCTATGCTCTACCAGAGGTTGACGAGAAAATCGATTCACTGGCGTCTTTCAGATGGAAGTGTTTCCTCGATTGTTATAAAGGATACCATCAGGTGCAGATGGCCATCCAAGACGAAGACAAAACTGCATTTCGCACACCAACAGGGTTGTACTGTTATACAAAAATGCCCTTCGGTCTAAATAATGCAGGCGCAACTTATCAGAGACTGATGAATGAAACATTCAGTGACGCCATCGGTAAATACATCGAAGTATACATGGATGACCTGGTCATCATGAGCAAAGAAGAAAATATGATGTTGGTGAACATCCAAAAAACGTTCGATACGTTGCGCGGGGTGAATATCAAACTAAATCCAGCGAAGTGCTCCTTCGGGATGGAAGAAGGGAAGTTCCTGGGTTTTATCGTGACAAATGATGGGTTCAAGGTCAATCCCGAAAAAGTGCAAGCGATAGAGCGGATGCCTTCACCATCAACGATAAAAGAAATGCAGAAGTTGGCCGGACGGTTAGCAGCACTCACCCGTTTCCTCGCCAATCATGCAGCAAAATCTTTCCCGTTTATCAAAACCCTCCGCAACTGCGTAAAGAAGAACCAGTTCCAATGGACTCCAGAAGCCGAGCATGCATTTCGAGAAATGAAAGCTTAGCAAAATCGTCATGGATCTTAATGTCGACAATCCCAGGTTATATACTCTTCATAAACCATTTGCTTTACTTTCTTTCTCATTTTCTTGTTGCACGAACAACATTACTATGTTATTTCTTGTGCATTCTATTTTTCTATAACCAAATCGAAAATATATATCATTTATGACAGGGTAGTTTTCATTGACAGATTTAGCATCATCGGTTACATGTGATTTTTAGTGTTTAGGTGATCGCCCAAAATCCTGGACTTTTGCGCGGAAAACGAAGTTCCGGCAGTTTGTTCACAAGCAGCCTCAAAATGGCTCAAAATCGAATTTCCGGCGAGAATTGGATTAGGGGTGTGAATTTATGACACGACACGGGCCTAACACGAAATTCGTGGGTTTAACTTTAGTCTAAACGGACTCTGGTCAATTTCAGGTTGAACCCGTGAACCCGTTTAGCTAAACAGGTTGGGTTCGGGTCAACCCGGTCAGTTTGACGGGTTGACCCATTTAACCCATTTATATTATTTTTTTACAATATGTTTAATGTCATAAATTAATTTGGGTGTATATTTTAGGCATAATTATAACTTGAAAAGAGAGATTGACACAAAATTTTATAATTAAATTGTATTATATACATTTTTGTTTTTTGTAGTAAAATTTTAATTAGACTATATTCATTTGAGTAAAAAAAATTGAAAATTCGGGTTGAATAGGTCATGTTCAGGTTAACCTGCTAATATTCGGGTCGTGTTTGGGTTCATATGTATTAAAAGATCTTTGGGTTCGGATTCGTCTAAAATTTTCAGGTTCACATCGGTTTGAACCCGTCAACCTAACCCGTTTAGCACCCCTAAATTGAATATTGATAGGGGAGTGGCCCCACTACCGTTGATCCTACCCCCTTCTTCTAACAATTAAATGGATTCCAACAATTAAATGGATTCCTTATTATTCCTAATACTATCATCTTTTAATCCCATATTTGTTCACCTTGGGACTACATAAACCTCAAATTTAAGGACGTACTTTCAGCATACCTTAAATCCAATGGATTGAACCCTCGTAAAATTTTTCACGTGGACCATAGACTTCCTCCAAATTAAACTAACTAAAGCTTGTGTTGATCGTAAAATCTTGAAAGTATGTGTGTTTTTTTTTTCACTTATGAGCAATCGTCTTAGGGGTGTTTAACGGTGGGGTTTATGGTTAATTTGGTTAATACGGTTTGGTTAATTTGTGTTTTTTTTTAGGTCATAACCAAACACCGAACCGAACCGAATTCGTGGAAACTATAACAGAATTTGAATTCGGTTTGGTTTTCGGTAAAAACCGAATTAACCGAATTTAACCAGATTAACCGAATTCAACCAATTTTTTCCCCTTTGTTTGGTGGAACATGTACTTGTTTATACACTACTGCAGACGCATCATTTAATACAATATTAAAACATACTAATGCTAAACGTTTAAAAAAAAACCCAAAACATACACAATCCGAAGTAGTCTAAAACAAAAGGACCGAATTTAAACGTGTCTAAAATAGAAGTAAAAGTTCAAATAGTTTAGAGTTTTGAGTTAACAACATGATACGTGAGAAGCTAGGAGACGATTTTGGCTATAAGTTTTGGACTTGATAATTGTGTATTTAGGCTAATGGATTTAGGTCTTGGGTTGGGCTATTAAATTAAACACATACATATAATTTTTGTAAAATTAAAAGATTAAAACAGTTAATTCGATTAAACCGAATAGCCCGAATTTAAATAAAAATCAAAACAAATTCAAATTCGGTTACGGTTACAAACTAAACCAAATAACCAAATTTCTATTGGGTTCGTTTTTTTTTTCAGTTGTAATGTTTGGTTTTTGGTTAATTCGGTTTTAAATTTGGTTTAGTTTTTGTTTATTTAGGGTTTTGCAAAAGGAAGTATATAGGGGCTTTATACAAGTCCTTGGAATAGCGTTGGCAACGAATGCTCAAGTGATTGAGGGGACCCTAAAAGACAAAATACTCATCAGTATTTGTTTAGCAACAATGCTCGTGAATTTTATTGTTGCAACATGGTTATTCTCTCAAACAGGTGATATGCAAATGCACCACAAGGATTGGAAAACATTCATGTTCAAACTTACAAGAGTACTTTCTCTTCATTTTGCATTCTCCCTGCTTTTACCAGAATGGTTTACTTGGCTTGGTTTTGCCACCATATGCACCATTATGATCTTCAAAGAATTAGCTGGTCATAACAAACTGCAACCCATATACGATTGGTCTTGTAAGAAGTTTGACTCTGCCATGGATTACGCGAGTACAATGTTTTCGGTGAGAGATCAGGAGTTTGCTGCTGATAATGCTGTATAAACCAAGATACGAACCTTTTATCCATACAGCCATACTATATATATAGAATATAATGGTTTGTAATTACTGAAAACTTGATACTTATGATTTGTGTGACAACATGCATGTTTTGGTATGATACATGATTTACTTGACAATTATACTATGGCTAAATGCTCCATTTTATAATTAGTGTGTCAAATTATGGTAAATAATAGATTTTAACTTACTAAAACTTCAGAGTTCAACAAACTGATACAAACCAACAACAACACTCAATCTACCAACAGATCATCAACTTGATGTCTAAGACTCTCAAATGATTTAACAGACGGAAATTGATTTGACCAAACGCTAAGTCGCTAACAAGATCACGATGCCCTAAATCAGGTTTCAAAACAAAACCCTAAGAGAGAAAAGAAGGGGAATTGTGTATGAATTTATCTGAATGTTAATCGACGATGAACCAGCCATTCCTTCTCTTTATAATAGCTACAAAGGCCTTGACCCATTTGTCTTGTAAACCCACTAAGCTCTTTAAATGTCCAGTAGTGTATAGCAGGCATCATCCCATACTTCGAACATCTAGCCCATACACACATCTTATCCAGCAACTGTATCCTTATTTAGAAGCCCATTTTAATTATAATAATTGGAGGATGCATCGGGCCGTATCCTGGCCCAGACGTGAACCCTGTAAACACTAGCCCATCCTTTCTCCAAGCCCACGATCCATATACATGTTACAACACAGTAAAATATAACAAAACATTATAGCCTAGGACCTTATAAAACATGAGTGTAGGGTATTAAATTGTTAATGTTAATCCTTTTAACATTTTAACATAGTGGCTGGTAATTAATCGATGAGTTTACTTGCACATACGGGATTTAATTTGGATATTCTCAACCTGATAGCATTACTACCTTACAGAGTCTTTGCATGAAGAGACTGACCTTTTCAAGCCACATTATCAACCCAAAGCTACTGCAAATGAAACATTATAAGTTCTCTTACGCTTAGCTCTACCTTCATGTGTAGTTTTAGCAGTTAGCTAGGCTTGCCCGTTGGAAAAAGCTCCTAGATTTCTGTTACTAAGCCATGGGTCAATAACCAGTCTATCGATAGACTCAATAGAGATCCACCGTAGATTTTGAACCCAAATAAATGAATTAACGCATCTATCGACAAACACACAAAGAAAAGTCAAACATACTAGGAGGATGAAAAGCCAGAATCTTGAAACAATGCCACAAATGATTTATAGTATAATCAATGTGTCTGCTACCAATGTTGTATAATTGGTCTAGAGCAGTGAATTTAAAGAAATTAACAAACCTGGAACAGAATTGAAATTGTAAAGTTTGTGATAAAACCTGGATTAATCTCTGAATCGTATGAGAACTATCAGATAAACCTATTTGCAGGTTACACGCAATGATTTATCAGATTAGACAGAGATCACTCTTGTTGGAATTGGGATTTGATCAATATGTGAATCTTGGATTGTCAAGAAACTGTAACCGTGAGTTCTTTTTGTTGTCTTTCCCTACGATCAAGTACAGAAGTCTTTTAAGACTTCATATGCGGCCTTTTTAGAATCACTTTTATGGACTTTTGTTGATTGTCTCAAAACAGCCATCATAGCCCAACAACAATAAGGTAATAATAATAAATATGTAATGTGTATCCATAAGACTTTTTCCAAAATCATGGTATTGGCTAAGTGTTCGTAGTGGATATTTAATCCATAACTCAATAGACTTATAATAAAAAACAATATATATAGTGAATTAAATTTCCAAAATAATTAAGCCCAAAACATTATTCATATAACAAATCAATTGCAAGGCCCATGTAAATTATTTACATAATAAACTCAAATAGTATTAGGATTAAATTGAGCCCGCACTCCCGCGTCACCTAACTCGTTTAATCTCTAACATTATTTCCTCGATCGACAAGTTAATCCAATACCCTAAAACCGTTGATAACACTAAAATTACCAACAACCAAAACATACAATGACTCCCCAATCCAGCATTGGTGTTGGTTGCCTTATTGGGTTGCTTGAATACTGAAACCGATTCTTTTTGGGTTTTGGAACTAAATAAACTGTCGGAGAGAATTGGGATTACGGAAAGGTTGAATATCTGAAATCCAAAGTACACTATGATGTCTAGTCGTGTCTATTAACAAATATACTATCCAACAAAACAAAAACTAAATATTGAAAACGAGTCGCTTAAAATACAACATGATTAGCAGCACATTATATCCAAGTAAAAGTTCATAACAGATTAAATATGTTTCTATAGACTTCAATTTAAGCGTATGAATGAAAAAAGAAACATCAGAGGTGACTATCACTGGTTTTGGGGGCTTTTACGTTCGATCGTTCTTGTGAAATCAAAACAGACCATACGCAACTTTAGTCCTTTTTGTTTGATTTTTTACCAGTTATGTACCTATAAATCTATGGATTTTACAACAAGCGTTTCAGCATCCACCATTTTTCTCTGTTTCTTCTCCAAAAAACATTAAAAAGATAAGTTATTAATTTATTTTTTCTGACCTTTAAGAGCATGCACAAAGCATGCATACGTGGCATACTGGACGAATCCAGACGGACACTGTGGGTCATGTCCGAGGGTTGCTCCACCGTCCACCCTCAAGGACTTGGTCCGGAAGGCAGAGGTGGACTCACAAACAATTTTATTTTTTTGGATTTCTTTATATAAAAAGTGAAGTTTGAGGCGGAGGTTTTTAAAGGGTTGGTGTTGTGACTTGTGAGAAAAAAATGATGATTTTAGAGAGTTTTGAAATTTAATATGACATGCTGGGGTGGAGGTTTGTCGATGTTCGTAGTTTCTTGCGTTGTGCATGTTCCAAGACTTATTATATATTTCTTATTTAGCAAAAAATGGTTGCGTTTTACAATCATTGTAGTTTTTCTACATTCTCTAAAGCATGTGACTAGGGCTGATAATTTTTTTTATACAGAGTTAAACAAGTTTAGGTTTAAATTTAACATGTTTCATGTCTTAAACAAGTCAACACGTTTAAGAAACGATTAATTTTGTGTCTACACACTAGTTTATATTCTTTTATTTGAGTAAATTACAAGTTTTGTCCTTTATGTATGTCCAAAATTGCAGGCGATGTCATTTGTCTTTAAAATTGATGAGTTTTGTCCTTAATGTTTGCAAATCTTGCACGTTATGTCCTTTAGGCCAAACCAAGTTAGATTTTTTGGTTAAATGAAGACATGTGCAGGACACATGAGGGTAGAAATGTCATTTCACCTCTCACTTGTCTTTCCCCTTATTTAAAAAAAGGTTTTAGAAAATAAAAAAATTTATATATAAACCTCTCTCTCTCTACTCTCTCTCTCTAAAACACCCACCCTCACCAGTCACCTCCACCTCCCCCACCATCTGCCATCACCCACTCCCACCCGACACCACCGCCGCACAACCACTGTCGAACCACCACTGTCACACCAGGAGGAGCCGCAAGATCCAACATCACCATCAACAGATTTCTCATTTCTTTTCAGATTTTATATCTCTAACACCATTAACATCTCACTCACAAAATAATCAAACTAACTAAAATCAGGTCTTCAATCGCCACTCCTTGTGCACCGTCGGACCACCACTGTCACACCAGGAGGAGCCGCTGCAAGGATTCTTATCCAGTATCCCCACTCCTTCATGCGCCCCCAGTTAGTAATCTTGCTCCCGGTCTTCAATCGCACACATCCCTGTCCACCGGAGGTAATAGAGGAGTGGGCGTCCCTCAATCACTCTCTCAAACTGACAATAGGGTTGTGGTTAACCTGAATCTTGAGGATTTTTCTCTGGATCCAAGTGCACAAGATGCGGGCAAGGCTCCCCCTGTTTCGCTCCAATCGGCTCACCAAAAAGCTAGCTCAAATTTCGTTGAGGCTCTAGGGTCTTGGTGTAGAAGAATCTCAGATGAGAACAAGGTTCAAGAGGGGTTATTCATCGCCACAGCAGGGAATGGTGTCTCTATGGCTACAGAGGCAGCAGTGAACACAGGTAATGTTGCTAATTCGCCTCTAAATTACCGTGGGAATGATGGTTTGGGTGAAAATCAAACCCCTGATAAATCGGCTAACCCAGACACTCATCTGAGTAATCAAGATACTGTCATGTATGGGTGTAATATCGATGAGACGGTGGTGGTAGTCTGGTAGACTGTGGTGGTGGTGGGAGGTGGCGGCAGGTGAGAGAGGGGGAGAGAAGAGAGAGTAAGAATTTAGAGAGAGAAGGCAGAGAACATGGGAGAGAGAAATGGCAGATTATTTTGTATTTATAAATCTTTTTATTTTTTTTTACAATCTAGCCCCTAAACATAATCAGTTTTACACAATAGCCCCTAAAGATATGAAATGACAATAGTACCCTCATGTGCCTTGCACATGGCTAGATTTAACAAAAGAAATTAACTGGGTTTGCCATAAAGGACATAACGTGCAAGATTTGCAAACATTAAGGACAAAACTCATCAATTTTAAAGACAAAGGACAGCGCCTGCAATTTGGGACATACATAAAGGACAAAACTTGTAATTTACTCCTTTTATTTTTATAAGATAAGATATAACATATCACTTAAGACTCTTTAGTAACTTGCATTACCCCATGCCCATTTTCTTACATGACTATTGAGTACTAATTTACGTCCTAAAATAGACTCTAGTTTCTTCACCCCAACCACCAATTCTTCATGATTATTCACCGCTGAGTCCTCACGGTTCTTCAAGTTTCTTGACAAGCGATTCTTCAGGGGCCCGCAAAATTGTTAAAAAGACTTTATAATATATATTTGCAAAATTGTTAAAAAAATGTTATATATGTATATATAACCCTCCCCTATATATATATATAGAGTTAGGATTGTGTGAGAAGCACTAAGCTAATTGAGAAACTTGAGAATCATTATGAACTACACATTTTCCCTAAGCTTTTTGTAATATACAAATATGTATAGTTCAGAATTGACTATACACATATGTGTATAATTCAAAATTTTGACAATATACATATATGTATATAGTCAATTTTAAACTATACATATGTGTATATTACGAAACGCTTAGGAAATTTGTGTGGTTTAGAATGTTTCTCAAGTTTCTCAAATATAGTTGACTTCTCTTAGGATCCCTACCCTATATATATATATATGGTGAGGTTCCTGTAAAAAAGATCTTTTTCGTAAGAAGTGTGAAAAGGCATAGGAATTGATATGTAGGCATCATGTTTTGAATTTAGGCATGATGTTTTGGATTGTTTTAGCAAGAAAAACACCAAACATGACAATTTAAAACACAATGCAATGTATTATAGACATGAAAATTAAAACACAACTAAAATACATTGCTTAACACTTAAAACACACTACTAACTAAAATACATTGCTTAACACTAAAACACACTACTTAGCGTTTTTGGCATGATGTTTTAAGATTTAAGCTTAGAATTCATTGTATTGTGTCTTAAATTGTTATGTTTGATGTTTTTCTTGTCAAAACAACACAAAAAAAAAAAAAAAAAAAACAACAACAACAACAATAACAATAACAATATAAAGGGGCAAATTAAAATTAGTCCAAACCATCAGTGGGCTACGAGGTGTCATAGCTAGTACCAAAGCCCTTCCATCGCACCTAAATGTTGCAAATACTATTAAAAATCAAATCTAAAAGCGAAAAATGAAACATGCAGATCCAATCAAACAGTTACGAGATGAAATAATGCATGTAGGGTGGGGATTGTGCCCTACTGTTTACCATTTCTCAAATTATAAACAAAACCTACCAAAAAAACAATAACTTTATGCAAAATTAACGAACAAAGTCGCATAAAGAAGCAGGTGTGAAGTGTGTGGAACCCTAAATCATCGGTTCGTGATCACCCCCAAATTAAGGGAGAAGAACAACACATAAGTGTAAACAAATTAATAGATGAATCAAATGGGTCGATGACTTGTTCAAGTCAAAATGCGGATGAGTTTAACTCGGTGGAGAGGATTCGCGACGCTTTTGCTCCATTTAAAAAGGAGAAATATAAGTACGTTTTGTTGTACCTTTTGGGAATATAAGGATTATTAAGAAGTAATGATTCATTCTTACTCATTTCAGAACATAATCTACAATATTTCTATGGTGGGCAGAGTGACAGACTATAGTATCTCTATTAATTCGAACACACCACTATTGAGTGATTCCTTAGAAATTAAATTAATTAATTTTATTTATTTAAGTTATGGGTAGAAAACACCTTAGATAGGTGCTATTCGTGCGGTTACACTGCCGCCAGTGCGACGGGTAGGGGTTTGGGGCAGTGGAAGCCGATGCGAGCAGATGTGAAAAGTAACTGATGTTTTCCCAAGACCATGAACCACAACAGTCTCTTTTTCCATGTGTTTTTTGATGGTTATGTGTTTTATACTAGTTTTGACTATTGTGTATTTCTGATCAAATACGTTGACTTTTATAGCAGGGTCATTGGCATGTCTCAAGCAGGACATTCTGTATCTTTGAGGTTAGGCTACTCAGTATTGGAGGAGGGTAGTCCTCAAAGGATGCTCCGTCACGTAGGATGGGTGTGAGGATGAGGCAAAGAGGATGGACCTAAGGAAATGGAGGATGAGACTAATATATATATATATATATAGGGTAAGGTTCATGCGAGAACCACCCTTATTGCGAGAACCAATGTGAACACAACCTAAAATAGTTAAAAAACCTAACCCCCACCCCCCCCCCCCAAAAAAAAACCTACCCCCCCCCCCCCCCCCAAAAAAAAAACCTAAACCCCCCTCCCCCACCCCCCAAAAACCTAACCCCCCCCCCCCCCCAAGCTAAAATGCTAAAAACTAAACCCCCAAAAAACCTAAAAAAAATATAATTTTTTTTAAATATTTTTTATGTTAAAATCGCTACTTTTAGTATCCAAAAAAAAGTAGCGATTTTTTTATAAAAAATATTAAAAAAAAAAATTTGTGTGATTTTTAGCTATTTTTAGGCATTTTTGGTTGTGTTCACATTGGTTCTCGCGGTTCTCGCAATAAGAGGTGGTTCCTAACGGATCTTTGTCCTATATATATATATATATATATATATAGAGGAGCGCTAAAATGAGAACCACATCGAGTTGTAAGAACCGCGAGAACTACTTGATCCGGGGCGAGGTGGACCAATTTTTTTTTCAAAAACGTAGATGCATGTATTATAAACACATTTGTAAAAAAAATTCAAAAAAAAAATGCCGTGTGTGTAGTTTTGAGCACCAAAAGTTTGTGGTTTACGGGTACCGTAAATTTACGGACCCCGTAAACCACAAACTTGTGGTGCTCAAAACTACACACACGGCATTTTTTTTTTTTGAAATTTTTTTTTACAAACGTGTTTATAATACATGCATCTACGTTTTTGAAAAAAAATTTTGGTCCACCTCGCCCCGTACGGTGTAGTTCTCGCGGTTCTTACAACTCGAGGTGGTTCTCATTTTAGCGGTCCCCTATATATATATAGGATTAGGTTCAAGAGTGAACACTAGTGTAGCTTGCGAATTGAGTGAACTAATCCTGGCCATACACGTGTGTAGATCAATGGCCAGGATTTAATGTTGAAATACACTAGTGTATTTTACGATTTGATGATGAGATCCTGGCCATACACGTGTGTAGATCAATAGCCAGGATTTGTTCACTCAGTTCGCAAATACACTAGTGTTCACTCTAGAACCCCACCCTATATATATATATATATCGTATGTATGTGTGTGTGTGAGAGGGGGAGGCACGTCCTCATCTGTCACACCCCAACCGATGGCGAAATCATCGAGGTATGGCACTGAGCGAAACAGATTGTCCAGAAGTTTCCACAACAATTATCAAAACTATTCAATTTAAATAACACGTCCCATACCGTATCTCAAACAGTCAAATAATTATTACAGACAAGCATCAAGACAAATATTCTGTTCCGACAACTCAGATTTAAATAAGTAGCAATTGTTTATCTGCTTCTAGAGACCCCTGATTCGTTATCTACAGACAACTACTTGTTGGGCTCTAAAGCTTTATTCTAGCTTCCAATTCCTACCACACATGCATCCTAAGCACCTGTCACATACGTTAAAGTAAAGTCAATACATAAAATGTAAAGGTGAGCATACAAGTTTGATAATAGCATATAGAGTTCGAATTCGTTTACGCATAACCATCACGTACACATAGTGAAATGAAGCACGTTAGTTATCGACATAGATCCATCGATACCAATGACTGCGGGTTGACTGCCTGAGGCAGTTCGCAATACTTGATTACCACCGTAATCCATGCAAGTAAAAGATCCTTAACAACCCCCGTGTGAACGGGTGCTGAGTCCAAACTATAGTACTATCGTTGCTAAGGCAGGTAGACAGCATTCCATGTGTAAACATAACAAACAAGCATTCATAAGCCACGTATAACATGCATTAACGGTTAGCATTCAAATAGTTTGAGTAGTGTGATAATTGTAGTTTGAATATTCGTAACGTATGTAACACCCAAAAGTGCTTAAAGCAAAAAGGGATCGAGTATACTCACAGCGATTTATGGATTGAAGGGAGCGCTTAGCGAATACGGTTAGCCTGAATAGATTCGGTAGCATAACGATAAGTGAAACGTAAAACAGGAAAACAAGTATTGAGGAGTCGGACAGCTGGTCGATCGGACGGCAGTTCGATCGGACGGCTGACCGTTCGGCTGACAGTCCCTACGGTCTGCTGTTCGGTCGGTCGGTAGGCCGATCGGATGGCTGTACGGGTGGATTGTTCCTTCCTTTGAGAAGGATGTGTTTGTGTATAATGGGTTGACCTTTGAAGTTTTCGTTGTAGCATTTTGAAAACATTGAAGTACCTCTGCCTTTCAGGTCGGTCGATCGGACGGCGGTTCGATCGGCCGGCATCCCGATCGGTTAGGCATTCAACAGAATTTCAAGGTTTAGCCTTTGGATCGGACAGGTGTTCGATCGGACAGGTGTTCGATCGGTTGGCAAGTCAACAAGTCAAAGACTTTAATGAATGTAAAGTGTGATACAATGGATCGGATGGTTGATCGATCGGATAGCACAACTGCTGTTCGATCGAACAACAGGGTGTCGCCTGATCGGACGGCTGTTCGATCGGGTGGCACTTCTGGTGCATTGAGCATGTTGAAAATTGATTAAGTATTGAAGCATAGTATCTCATGATTCGAAGAGTAATCCGATCGAACAGTAGTTCGATCGAACAACAGTTCGTTCAATACCATTCTTCAAAACAAGTCGATTATGTGGGGCCAAGTGCTAGCCGATCGGCTGGCTGGTCGATCGGCTGGCTGTCCGTTCAGACAGCAGTCCGATCGGTCAGCATCCTGGCCTGATCAGTCCCTTTCGTCTAGCACTTGGTCGTTCTGTTCGTGTGTCGTTTTATCGAGGTATTTTGACAACGAGTAAAACCATAGGTTCCTCGTCCTTACTTGGTTTCCCGAGTCGGACAGGAATCACCCAAATCCGGTCGGTGGTCTGTTCGGAACGAAGTTTAATATTTAACCCGGAGTCGGTTAACCTTGTGGATAGAACCCAGATCTTGAGCCGTATAACCACTGAAGTGATTTGTAAACCGGCTCAGGTTCCGTTTCTACTGGTTCGAGTGAAAAGAGTTGAAGAAAGTTGGGAAAATCCATCCTTCAATTCTTTTCACCAAGTATATGTTCAGATCTATAAAAGATCCTTGCTTCTTTATGTGGAAATCGGCTAGATCCAAGTCACTCTTGGTGGATTGAGGCCAAAACATGAAGTTCTTCAAGAACCCATGGTGACATCATCCTAGAACACTTGATTCTTGGTGATTTCACGGTTAAAAGTTTAGATTTGAAAGATAGAAAGGTGTAGGAGTGTGTATAGATCAAGAAAGTACAAGATTTAGGACGAAAACTTACCGGAATCGAGAGAAATCTGAGAAAAGGCGAGTTGAGCGTGCTGGTCGAACAAGGGTTTCCAAAAGTGGAAAGAATGACAATGACAGGGGTATTTATAGGATGACAAAAGAGGAAAGGGCTGGCCGATCGGCTGGTAGCTCGATCGGACAGCCTGTCCGATCGGACAGCAGTCCGTTCGGCTGGCTGTTCGATCGGCTGGGAAGCCTGATCGATCGGTTGCACCTTTCGAGTGTTTCGCGCGACGATTTCATATATTTCGATTTCGATTGCGAGCGGTTCGATTCGATAGGGTTTCCTAGTCAAAGTACTTTCAGTCTCAACTACTTCGTATCTAGCGTAATCTCTTTCCCACTATCCATCTTGGTTCGATTGTGATTCGAGTTCGAGTTCGATAGCATTCGAGTTTCGAGTGAGTTCGCTTGATTACCACAACATAACATAAATAAACATGCACAGGTAACACGTAAGGCACACACACACGTAGTAAATAAGTAAAACCACGTAGTTCGAGTTACAATTCGACGTCGATTCGATTAGCATAGCTTGATTAACTTTATCGCATTGTTACTTCCTATAGTTCACAGTCGTAGGTCGATCGAGTAACGATTAACACAATTCGATTATTGCAATGAACGACACTTACTCCACATAATACAAATAAAATAAAGACATTTCTACAAGTCAAGTTGCGCGAAATCGGTCGTTGACTTTGACCTTGACTTTGACTTTCACTTACGAAAACACGGGGTGGTACAGCCTCCTCTTGTTTAGGGAATTTTGTCCCGAAATTAAGCTGGAAGCTGCTACAACCGCCATGAATCACGTGAGGACTTTCTCTATCTAGACTTTCTCCTGGAACAACTGCGGGTACTTTGCCTTCATGTCGCTTTCGAGTTCCCAAGTGAACTTTGCGCCTCGTTTGCCTTCCCATCGGACCTTCACAATAGGAATGCGTGAGCGCCTGAGCTGCTTGGTTTGGCGATCCATGATTTCGACAGGCTTTTCCACAAAGTGTAATGTTTCGTTCACTTGTAGATCGTCTAGAGAGACATGTAAGTCGTGGTCGGCTATGCACTTTCGGAGGTTTGACACGTGGAAAGTCGGGTGGACGTTGCTAAGTTCCTCCGGTAATTCGAGTCTGTAGGCGACTTTTCCGATCCTTTCCAGAATCTTAAAAGGTCCAACATATCGAGGCGCGAGTTTCCCTTTCTTGCCGATTCGGACTACACCCTTCCAAGGTGATACCTTTAGGAGTACGTAGTCACCAACGCCAAATTCACGGGGCTTGCGCTTTTTATCGGCGTAAACCTTCTGTCGATCCCGAGCTTTCACCAGGTTGTCTCTGATTTGGAAAATTTTTTCCGTTGTTTCTTGTAATAGCTCAGGACCTGTTAGTTGCGAATGACCGATCTCGTGCCACACAATAGGCGACCGACATCTTCTTCCGTATAATGCCTCGAAAGGTGCCATCTCGATGCTAGAATGATAGCTATTGTTATACGAGAATTTGAATAACGGCAGGTGTTTATCCCAATTACCACCGAAGTCTAGAACACACGCACGGAGCATGTCTTCAAGAGTACGGATCGTTCTTTCAGTCTGACCGTCGGTTTGTGGGTGGAAAGCAGTACTTAGATTAAGCATTGTACCGAGTGCCGTTTGAAACGTTTCCCACAATCGTGAAGTAAACCGAGCATCACGGTCAGAGATGATGTCACGAGGCGTCCCATGATTACAAATGATCTCGTCGGTGTAGATTTGGGCTAATCGTTCCACCTTGTAGTCTTCTCGTATAGGCAGAAAGTGAGCTGATTTAGTCAATCGGTCGACCACAACCCATATGCTGTCGTGACCTGATGACGTGGGTGGTAGCTTGGTTACGAAGTCCATAGCTATGCTCTCCCACTTCCACATGGGAATTGGTGGTTGTTCGAGCAAGCAAGAGGGTCTTTGATGTTCTGCCTTGACTCTAGCACAAGTTAGGCATTTTCCGACGTAGAGAGCGATATCCCTTTTCATACCCGGCCACCAGTACTTGTAACGAAGATCCTGGTACCGGGATGAACTGAGTAGCGGGATTTATGGGCTTCATCCATGATAATCTGTCGCAAATTGGTCCGCTTGGGAATCCAAATTCGGTCTAAATAGTGGAATATCCCATTCGATTTGCTGACAAGTTCGGCTCCATCGTGGTAGATTCTTTCTTTCTTCAAGGTGCGTTCGTTAAAACAGGCATGTTGAGCGTCGCGGATGAGAGTTTCGAGGTTGTGCTGGGCTTGAACATTACGAGTGCTAAGCAGGTAGCTCCGTCTGCTAAGTGCGTCGGCAACAACATTTGCTTTGCCTGGGTGATAACGAATCTCACAGTCGTAATCGTTGAGAAGTTCTACTCATCGGCGTTGACGCATATTAAGTTCCTTCTGATTAAAGATATGCTGTAGGCTCCTATGATCGGTGAAGATCGTACACTTAGTACCATACAGGTAGTGTCGCCAAATCTTTAATGCAAAAACAACCGCGCCTAGCTCGAGATCATGGGTTGTATAGTTCTTCTCGTGGATCTTGAGCTGACGAGATGCGTAAGCTATGACCTTGTCCCGTTGCATGAGAACACAACCGAGACCAAGGTTGGAAGCATCACAGTAGACAATGAAATCATTGTTTCCGTCGGGCAATGTGAGAACAGGAGCGTTGCAAAGCATGTGTTTAAGGGTTCGAAAGGCAGACTCTTGTTTAGTTCCCCAAACAAAAGGCTTGTCCTTATGCGTAAGAGAGGTAAGTGCTACTGCAATCTTTGAGAATCCTTCGATAAAGCGTCGATAATAGCCCGCTAGTCCAAGAAAAGAGCGGACTTCGGACGGATTCTTAGGCGTAACCCAACTCTTGACTGCTTCAATCTTCGCAGGATCGACGTGAATACCCTGACTATTAACAATGTGACCCAGAAACTGAACCTTCTCCAACCAAAATTCACACTTGGAGAACTTGGCATAGAGTTGGTTCCCCTGGAGTAACTCGAGAACCAAACGTAGATGTTGCGCATGTTCGGCTTTCGATTTGGAATAGATCAAGACATCGTCAATGAATACGATGACGAAACGGTCGAGATATGGTTTACACACGCGATTCATCAGATCCATGAAAACCGCTGGTGCGTTGGTTAGACCAAAAGGCATGACAACGAATTCGTAATGGCCGTATCGAGTACGAAACGCGGTTTTGGGTATATCCTCTTCCTGAATACGCAGCTGATGGTAACCTGAACGTAGGTCGATTTTGGAGAAACACGTAGCGCCTTGTAGTTGATCAAACAAGTCGTCGATACGAGGTAGAGGATAGCGGTTCTTGATAGTTAACTTTTTCAATTCCCGATAGTCGATGCACATCCTGAACGACCCATCCTTCTTTTTGATGAAAAGGACTGGTGCGCCCCAAGGAGAGGTGCTCGGGCGAATGAAGCCTTTTTCAAGTAATTCCTGTAGTTGGGTTGAGAGTTCGCGCATTTCTGACGGTGCGAGTCGGTATGGAGCTTTGGCGATAGGGTTGGCTCCAGGAATGAGGTCAATACGAAAGTCGATATCACGACTTGGCGGTAGTCCGGGAAGATCCTCTGGAAAAACATCAGGAAATTCTCGAACCACTGGAACGTCTTTCACTTCCTTCTTCTCTTTCTTTTCCTTCTCCGCTACTACGATGTTAGCCAAGAAAGCCCTGTATTCCTTACGGAGATACTTGCTGGCTTGGATGCATGACATAAGCTTGAGCCCCTTTGAAGTAGTATCGCCATATACACACAATAAGTCACCATTGCGCGAGCGAAAATCAGATCATCTTGTCGAAACATACAACTTCAGCATGCTTTTCTCGGAGAAAGTCCATGCCTATTATGACGTCAAAGCTTCCGAGTTGCATCGGAATAAGATCGATCGAAAAGATGTGATTGTTGAGCTCAAGAGTACAATCACGGAGAACAGAATTGACAGTGACGGTTCTTCCGGTAGCGACTTCAACATCGAATGTCGAGGATAGTTTGGAACGTTTACGACTAAGGAGTCTCTCAAATTCGAGTGACACAAAGCAATTATCGGCTCCGGTATCAAACAAACATGAAGCATAAATACCATTCACAAGGAACATACCATTGACCACGTTGTTGTCGGCCTGGGCTTGACGCACGTTGAGGTTGAAAGTTCTGGCACGTGCGGCCTGTTGTTGCTGCTGTTGTTGTTGTTGCTGCTGCGGCTGCTGTTGCTGAGGCTCTCGTTTCACGACCCTGTTTGGGCACACGTTGGCGAAATGGTTCGGGTCGCCACACGCGAAGCAGGCTCTGGCTTTGACTGCGGGTGCCGGAGGAGCTTGTTGACCCTGTGGGGCAGTGAGTAGAACTTGATTGGCAGGAGCTTGACGAATACGGCAGTTGGCAGTAAAGTGGCCGTATACATTGCAATGAGCACAGAAGCGGCATTGTATAGTAGTCGGGTGGTGGTAGGTGTAAGTAGGGCAGAGCGGGTGTGGCCCAGTGTATGCACGCTTTGCAGGCGGTGCATTGGCCACAGGCGCCGCTACTTGACGCTGTTGGGCAGGTACGGTTTGAATCTGTGCAGCAGTGATCGCACAATTCTTGTTGCTGGAGCTGTTCTTTCTCTTGTTTTTCCTCTTGTTGCTTGATGAGGTGGGTTCAGCAGTGGGTGCGGTAGCGGTAGCTTGATGTAGATGCTTGGAAGTCTTATCCCATACCCCAGCCTTAACCCGTTTGTCGTTGATCTCAGCGGCCAACAGATAAGTTTCCTCGATCGTTGTGGTCTTAGCCGCTTGCACGAAATCAGCAACGCAGTCGGGCAAAGCTCGGATATACTTCTTGATGGTCATGTCGGGAGTCTTGACTTGATCGGGACAGATAATGCTGAGCTGCTTGAAACGAGCAGTAAGACCAGCATTGTCACCATACTTTTGCTGTATGTGCCAAAATTCATCTTCCAGCTTTTGACGTTCGTGAGGAGGGCATAATTCCTCTAGCATAACTTCCTTGAGCTCGTCCCACGACAGTCCGTAGGCTGCATCATTCCCTCGCTTGTTCCTCTCGGCCGTCCACCAGTCTAGTGCACGGGACTGAAAGACGCCGGTAGCATTCAGAGTTCGAAGGTCATCAGGGCAACCACTCTGTCGCAGAGTAACCTCGATAGAGTCAAACCAGTGAAATAGTGCAATGGGACCTCCTTCGCCAGTGAATTCTTTTGGCCCACAAGACTTGAATTGCTTGAAACTGAAGGGTCTTGCGGCAGTCTTAGGAGCTTCGGTTCTCGATTCCTTGGATGATTTGCTGGCATTCTCATAAACATCACTCACGGCCTTTGCTACACTTTTCGCGATGATGGAAGCAAGGCGTTTGTCCCTCTTTTCCTGACGAGATAGTGCGTGACGGGATCCAGACGACACGGTCTGCAACAGATATCATCACAGGACTCATCACATTGTATTCGAATCTTACCTCACACGTATGTTACTTACTAAAGCTCAGGAACACGTGTACTTACGTAAATACTGTCACGGCCCCCGACCCGGTTTGACCCGTTTCAGGAGCCGCAGGACAGAAATCCCGTGGTATTTATTTAATTGAGTTTAACAGCGGAAGTTTATCATCAGGATCTTTTTAAAGCTAAAATTTTTCCCGATTATTTTATTTCACAACTCGGGATAAAACCCCGGTAATTTACAATACTATGATTTCACGGAGAAATCTTTATTTTACAAAACATATTTCTTTATTTTATAATGAGCCACTTTCTTAAGCTTGTAGTGCTCCACATCACATTTCCTGAATCACAACAGATCACCTGAAACATGTTTGAAAAAGGTTTTGTCAGTAGGAAATACTGGTGAATCATTCTATTTATTAAAACGACACATTTGTTATAATTTACAGTATTAAGAGAGATTACAATGTTTCAAATATCAACCAACTACCCACAGTATTTTGTCACTCGACCCATTAGCCCATTCGTCCAATGGTGTCTGTGACTATGGTCATATCACCCCTTGGCTGCCCCAATGGTGAAGATTATCAAGTAATGTATACAAAACCCCACATACCGGCTGTAACTTGGTGATTACATAAACTTAATCACTGTAATTATAACCTTTGAAAATAAACATGATTTTGTAAACAAATTTGATAAAAAGAGAATGACTCACATTGCAGATTTAACACGGACGGAGTCTAGTCTATAGCTTAGCCTTGTTAACCTAATTTAAATAACAATGCACACAAAACTGGGTTAGTAATCAATACAGCATTTACGATAACTCAAGAGATCAAACCCTCACAACGAATGACAAAGTGTGATACTTAAACATCCATCGAATTAACGATGAATGACAAAGCATAACCCTAATGTGGGCAGCACTTAAACATCCATTGGATATTTTGATCAATCGGACATTTAATCGTAGCAGCGATCGAGTTATTACCCTGTTTTGCGGCAGCAATTAGTGAATCGTGTGTGTTTTTGTAGTATTCTGATCGTAACTCAGTGCATGTAGCGAGAATTTACGTTGTTTTAACTCCTGAATTCAAGTCCCAAGGCCCTCTATTTATACACGAATTTTGCTTAGCTTACGGACCGTAAGACTCAACCCTTACGGTCCGTAAGGGACACGAAATCATTTATAGAGTAGCCACGTCTGGGACTAGCCTTGCTGACTTGACTGTTTTGTAAATTCGATTTTTGACAACGAGATTTTAAGATAATCGTAACTAGGGTTTACCCCCCCTGAGTTTTAGGGGCCCTGATCCTGATTCCGATTGTTCTGAAAATTTTAGGGTTTGTGCAGAATCACTTGGGTGTCTCAATTAGGGTTTCCTATTGGACAAATTAATTAAATAAATATGAATTTTGATACGAGTTGTTACATCCTACCCACCTTAATAAAAATCTCGTCCTCGAGATTTACTGGAATAATTGAGGATACTATCGCTTCATTTCGGATTCCAACTCCCAAGTGTATTCAGGTCCTCTCCTTGAATCCCACTTTACTTTCACTAGCACTAGTCGTTTGTGCTTGAGAAACTTCACTTTTCTGCCTTCTATCTGAAGAGGTTTTTCTACAAATTTTAATTTTTCGTTTACCTCTATATCTTGGAGAGGTACTACCAAAGATTCGTCTGATAAACATTTCTTGAGATTGGATACATGAAATACATCATGTACTCCAGCTAACTCTCCTAGTAGTTGTAAACGATAAGCAACTGGTCCTATACGTTGGATCACTGGAAATGGTCCTACGTATCTGGGACTTAGCTTTCCTTTCTTACCGAATCTAACAACTCCTTTCCAAGGAGAAACTTTCAACAATACTCTGTCTCCAACTTGGAATTCTAACGGCTTGCATCTATTATCTGCATAACTCTTCTGGCGATCTCGAGCCGTCTTCAGCCTTTCCTTGATTTGAGTAATCTCGTCGGTCGTCTCTTGCACTATTTCAGGACCTGATAATTGACTTTCTCCTATTTCTGCCCAACAAACTAGAGTTCTGCACTTTCTTCCATATAGTGCCTCGAATGGGGCAGTTTCAATACTTGAATGATAACTATTATTATAGGAAAATTCGATCAAGGGTAAGTGATCGTCCCAATTTCCACCAAAATCTATCACACATGCTCGGAGCATGTCTTCTAGAGTTTGGATCGTCCTTTCACTTTGCCCGTCTGTTTGAGGATGATATGCAGTGCTTAGGTTTAGTCGAGTTCCCATTGTTTCTTGGAAACTTTTCCAGAAATGAGAAGTGAAATGACTATCCCTATCCGAAACAATGGAGAGTGGAACTCCATGTAAGGATACGACTTCATCTACATACAGTTTTGCCAATCTTTCCATGCTAAAGGTTTCTTTCATTGGCAGAAAGTGAGCTGATTTGGTTAATTGATCCACAACTACCCAAATCGCATCATTACCTTTTCTGGTTTTGGGTAACTTAGTAACAAAATCCATTGTTATGAGTTCCCATTTCCATACAGGCATTTCCAGTTGTTGTAATAGACCTGAAGGTTTCTGGTGTTCTGCCTTAACTTGTGAACAAGTAAGACACTTAGAAACATATCTAGCTATGTCCTTCTTCATGCCTATCAACCAAAAATTCTTTCTTAAATCTTGGTACATCTTATTGTTTCCAGGGTGTATGGTATACCTAGATTTATGGGCTTCTTCTAAAATTTTATTTCTAAATTCTCCCTGCTTAGGTACCCAAATTCTGCTTTTGTGGAATCTCCAAATTCCATCAGCTCCTTGCTCTAATTCTTTTATTCTTCCTTTCATTCCTTCAGCATCTTCCTTGATTGCTGTTTCCTGAACATTCTTTATTTGCTCCATTAAATCTAATTGTAGATTTAACCTGAGAGCACGAACTCGTCGTTGTTTTTCATGATACTTACGACTTAAGGCATCTGCAACTACATTTGCCTTTCCTTCGTGATACTGAATATCACAGTCGTAATCACTTAGGATTTCCATCCATCTTCTTTGTCTCATGTTTAACTCTTTTTGCCCAAAAATATATTTTAAACTTTTGTGGTCTGTATAGACAGTAAATTTACTTCCGTAAAGATAATGTCTCCAAATCTTAAGAGCAAAAATTACGGCTCCTAACTCTAAGTCATGAGTCGTATAATTCTCTTCGTGCTTTTTCAATTGCCTTGAAGCATACGCAATTACTTTCTTGCGTTGCATTAGCACACATCCTAATCCTAGTTTTGAAGCATCACAGTAAACTTCAAAATCTTCAGTCCCTTCTGGTAAAGCTAGGATTAGAGTATTGGTTAATTTCTGTTTCAAGATCCTAAAGGCTTCTTCTTGTTTAGGTCCCCATTCAAACTTAACTGCTTTACAGGTTAGCTTAGTTAATGGTACAACTATCTTGGAAAAATCCTTAATAAACCGTCTATAATATCCAGCTAAGCCTATAAAACTTCTAATTTCCATTGCGGTTTGCGGAACCTTCCAATTGGTAATGGCCTCTATTTTAGCAGGATCTACATGAATACCTTCATGATTCACCATGTGTCCTAAGAATTGCACTTCTTGTAGCCAAAATTCACACTTCGAGAATTTAGCGTACAACTTTTCTTTTCTTAACAAAGTTAAGAGTATATGCAAGTGCTGACAATGTTCGTCCTGACTTTTGGAATAAATAAGTATATCGTCTATGAAGACAATTACAAATTTATCCAAGTACAGTTTACAGATTCTATTCATCATGTCCATGAATGCTGTAGGTGCATTCGTTAACCCGAAGGGCATGACTATAAACTCGTAATGACCATACCTAGTTCGGAAAGCAGTCTTAGGTATGTCTTCTTCTTGTACCTTCAATTGATGATATCCGGAGCGTAAATCTATCTTAGAAAAATATCTAGCTCCTTGAAGTTGATCGAAAAGATCATCAATCCTAGGTAATGGGTATCGATTCTTAATTGTAACCTTATTCAATTCTCTATAATCAATACACATTCTCATCGAACCATCCTTCTTCTTTACAAACAACATTGGAGCTCCCCAAGGGGATGAGCTAGGTTGTATGAATCCTTTACTTAGTAATTCATCTAATTGTGTTTTCAGTTCTAACATTTCGGTAGGAGCTAACCGTTAAGGTGCCTTAGCTATCGGTGTTGTTCTAGGAATTAGATGAATCCTAAATTCTACTTCCCTATCTGGTGGTAATCCTGGTAACTCTTCTGGAAATATATCCGGGTATTCTGAGACTGCAGGAATTTCCTTAAGTTCTTTACTCTTAGTACTAATGATTACTGAAATCATAAATACTATTCCTTGTTTTCGTTCATAACTAGCAACTTTCATTACTGATATGAATTTCATGGGCTTACGTGGTTTATCTCCTGTAATCGTGATTATTTCTCCAGTAGGTGCCTGAATTTCTACAGAATTTTTATCACAAAGGATTCGAGCATGGTTGGCTATTAACCAATCCATTCCTAACACAACATCGAATTCAGCTAATTTCATAGGTAACAGATTTGCAGAAAATTTATGACCTGAAAGTTCTATTTCTACTTTTTGCAAAACCTGATCTATTTTAACTGAATTCCCATCTGCGGTTTCGACTGTAAAAATCTGCCTAATGTTGGTTAAAGGTAACTTAAGAGCTTGACAGAATAAAGTATTTATAAAACTTTGGTTTGCACCAGAGTCAAATAATACTTTTGCATATACGTTGTGAACTAAGAACGTACCAGCTATCACATCAGGAATGAGTTCTGCATCTTGAGTGGTTAGCTGGAATGCTCTGACATTCTTCTTAGTAGCTCCCTCACTCGCCTTGGTTTTGTTGTTTGCAGGTTTGACCAATTTAGGACATTCTGTTTTAAAATGCCCTGCTTCCCCACAGTTAAAGCAGATTATGGTTTTCTTTCTGCAGTTCTCTTCACGATGTCCTATAGCTTTGCAAAGGTTACAGGTTACATTACATCTTCCATAATGTTTTCTTTTGCAATTCCTGCAGAAAGGCGGATTTGAAGATTGCCCTGTTCCTCTTTTCTTGAAGTTGCTATTATTACCCACCCGAAATCCTTGGGTAATTTTCTGAGCCAGTTCCTTCTTCCTGTTTTCATCTTTTGTGCGTACCAGTTCATCAGTTAGGGTGTTAGCTAATTCCACCGCATCGTCAATAGTGCGAGGTCTCGCAGCCTTAACAATGTTGCGAATTTCGCTAATTAATCCCCAAATATAGCGAGAAATGAGTACCGGTTCTGGCGAAGCCAGTGTTGGTACCACTCTAGCATATTCGAAGAATGTCGAAGTATATCCTCGACAGTCCACATTCACCATCCGATGGTTTAGGAACTTATTTGCCATTTGATCTTTTTCATACTCGGGACATAATTTTCTTTCTACAAGATTCTTAAATTCTTCCCATTTCATGGCATATGCCTCGATCCTTCTTTTAGCTTGTAACACTGTGTTCCACCATTCTAGCGCCCCTTATACATAACTTGATCTTCCTCAGCACATTTACTTATGGTAATCATTGCCTCAGTTTTCTCTAACCAACGCAGTGCTGCAATAGCCCCTTCGTTACCTGCAAACTCAACTGGTTTACAGGCAAGAAATTCTTTGTAAGTGCAACCAGGTGTTGCAGCTTTCATTTTCTTGAAAATTGGGGCTTGCAGATCATTATTGTTATTAACATGATTTCCGCCTCCGTTTATACTATTACTAAAGTTGTCGCCTTGGGTACGTTTACTAGGAATGATTGATTGAGGTTTAATAGGTTTCTGGACAGCAGCCACGATTGCTGGAATAGCATTGGCTATTCCTTGTGCAACAATATCCTCTATATCTTGCCTATTTAACAATTGTTCTTCCTGAATTGGCTCAGATTGATTTACTTCATTTACTGGTTCATTACCAATGTTTGCCATCTGATAATTAATTTATAGATAAATAATTAGTATAAAAGAAATAATCCAATGTCACAATTAATTGCACATAATCACGTAAACAAATATACAAACAAAATTGTAAATTTTCTAAAATTTCATTTGTTTTATAGATTATATCATGCTTCTATATACAACCGTTTTATTATTTATTTTACACATATTGATTTTCATTAATATTACTATTACACAACCACAGTCTCACTACCCACTTCTCTCTCGTCACTTGTTTTCCTAAAATGAAGCTCCCTTTCATCATATTTCCAGGCAATTTGTCCTCCTATCTCTCGGATCCTATTTCCAGCATCCATCAACTCTTCACCAAAATGGCGAAGTTCAGCCATATTCTCGTTACTCATCGGTGGATTTGGTAGGGGTTCTGGATCAAATTGGGGAAGAAAGGAATAAGGACTGTTGATAATGTTTTGGAATTGCCAGTCATTTGTCCACCATTCGTCCATTCCCAGAGGTTGAGGATGGATTATTGGTTCTGTGATTGCTGGTTCTAGGTTTATAGGGAGTTGAGTTTCAATAGGACGAGTAAAAACATTTGTATTGACAGGCTGAATAGTATCACATCTTGCCAATATAAAATCTAGCTCTTCCTGCAATGTCATTTCCTGAGTTTGTTTAGAACTTTCTCCAACTTCTACCTGAGAACTTCCTCCAACCTCCATTTCTATTTGCTTAGAATATTCCTCAAACTGTATTCCCATTTGCCTAGTATCTTCCCCGTCTTCCATCTCTAATTCCTGCTGTCTAGAACTTTCCCCCATTTCAATTTCTTTTCCTTTTTCTAATGGATTGTTTATTTTAGAATTCTTTCTAGTGGCGGGTTTCTTTCTACGCACACGCCTCCATCCTACCAATCTTCTTCTCTTTTTAGGCTTTGGCTTTTCCAGAGGTGGAGCGTTGAATTCTATAGGTTGTTCCACATCAGGAAAGTACCCAGTAAATTCTTTAGAAACTTCTATGTTTACGGGGTAAAGGTTGAGATTCTCTAGGGCTCTAGATAACTCATTCATGCTGTTTAAAATAAATTAAAAATTTTATAACAACTTTCAAAATAACCTTCACATATTATTGCATAGCATATGACTACAAAACAACTGAAATTTAAAACACACTATGTTTTATTGTAAATTTATTTATTTACTGGATGGATTTTCTAGCTTGTAGGTGATATGGTTTGCTAAAACTGAAACAAATTATTTAAAGATCTGCATTTACTGCTACTGTAGCTAACATATAAAGATCTGCCCATTTTTCGTCTAACTTGTCTTCCCAAGGTGATTTACTGGTTAATTCTTGGGTTTCCTTTTTAACTTTCTTTTCTCGGGATTTCCTTAATTTGTCCTGACTTTTTCTAATAATTAAACTTCTTTTATCAGGAGAAAGTGGTTCCTCGTATTGGGCTTTTCGAACGAATATTCCTTCTTCAGGAGTTTGGGATGAACTTCCCTTTTCATTTGATACCACCTTTTTCTAAATACTTAATTAGCTTAACTCAGTGGCTCTGATACCACCTTTTTTTGTCACGGCCCCTGACCCGGTTTGACCCGTTTCAGGAGCCGCAGGACAGAAATCCCGTGGTATTTATTTAATTGAGTTTAACAGCGGAAGTTTATCATCAGGATCTTTTTAAAGCTAAAATTTTCCCGATTATTTTATTTCACAACTCGGGATAAAACCCCGGTAATTTACAATACTATGATTTCACGGAGAAATCTTTATTTTACAAAACATATTTCTTTATTTTATAATGAGCCACTTTCTTAAGCTTGTAGTGCTCCACAGCACCTTTCCTGAATCACAACAGATCACCTGAAACATGTTTGAAAAAGGTTTTGTCAGCAGGAAATACTGGTGAATCATTCTATTTATTAAAACAACACATTTGTTATAATTTACAGTATTAAGAGAGATTACAATGTTTCAAATATCAACCAACTACCCACAGTATTTTGTCACTCGACCCATTGGCCCATTCGTCCAATGGTGTCTGTGACTATGGTCATATCACCCCTTGGCTGCCCCAATGGTGAAGATTATCAAGTAATGTATACAAAACCCCACATACCGGCTGTAACTTGGTGATTACATAAACTTAATCACTGTAATTATAACCTTTGAAAATAAACATGATTTTGTAAACAAATTTGATAAAAAGAGAATGACTCACATTGCAGATTTAACACGGACAGAGTCTAGTCTATAGCTTAGCCTTGTTAACCTAATTTAAATAACAATGCACACAAAACTGGGTTAGTAATCAATACAGCATTTACGATAACTCACGAGATCAAACCCTCACAACGAATGACAAAGTGCGATACTTAAACATCCATCGAATTAACGACGAATGACAAAGCATAACCCTAATGTGGGAAGCACTTAAACATCCATTGGATATTTTGATCAATCGGACATTGAATCGTAGCAGCGATCGAGTTATTACCCTGTTTTGCGGCAGCAATTAGTGAATCGTGTGTGTTTTTGTAGTATTATGATCGTAACTCAGTGCATGTAGCGAGAATTTACGTCGTTTTAACTCCTGAATTCAAGTCCCAAGGCCCTCTATTTATACACGAATTTTGCTTAGCTTACGGACCGTAAGACTCAACCCTTACGGTCCGTAAGGGACACGAAATCATTTATAGAGTAGCCACGTCTGGGACTAGACTTGCTGACTTGACTGTTTTGTAAATTCGATTTTTGACAACGAGATTTTAAGATAATCGTAACTAGGGTTTACCCCCCCCTGAGTTTTAGGGGCCCTGATCCTGATTCCGATTGTTCTGAAAATTTTAGGGTTTGTGCAGAATCACTTGGGTGTCTCATTTAGGGTTTCCTATTGGACAAATTAATTAAATAAATATGACTTTTGATACGAGTTGTTACAAATACTTATCACGAAACCACATAATCACATAATCACATAGCACATAGAACACATAATCATTTAGTACCTAAGCACATAAGCACAGAAGCAAAGAAACACATACGCATTTAACCAATAGAGGCAATCAGAAAACAGAAACCTATCATTCCAAGTCTGCGATCGTTCGAAAAGAGCGTAATGTAAGCTAGGGAGGGAAACTTAGAGAGAAAGACAAAAGGTGATTCACGTTTCTTGTACGTTTTCAGATCTATCAAAGAATCACAGTTATAATTACGTCTCGTGTGTTCGGTCTCGTTCGTGTACGGATTCCGCACGTCACACGTTCGGTTCGCAATCGTTTCGGAGTCAAAACCAGGACATAACAAGAATCACGGTAAATTGTACATCTAGTGTGTTTGGTCACGCACGTTCACGGATTTCGCACGTTGAACGTGTCGTCACACAATCGTTTGGAGTCAAAGTAAGCACAAAATCACAAGATGCAGTGCGAGTCGTGTGTGTCGATCGAAGTGGGAAAAAAATCGAGTAAATCCCAAAGTTTAAACACATAAACAGGAAATCACATAAATAAGCACATAAAATCGGCGAAACCTCAGAGTCAGCCGTTGCGGACTCAAGGTTGAAACACATGAAATTTGAGAATTAGATTGTCTGCGGCTAGTAGGCTTCAACTAGCCAAAGCGGTTCGACTATTCACAAGGATCCGTTGTGCACATTTAACCTTCAGGACTGTGCTTCGCCTCGATTCTTGGGCACTTGGCACGCATCCCGTTGGTCATATCGTGACTTCAGGTCATTGGAGTCTGTCGAGGCTTTGGTGAGAGTTTTGTATAGGAGCTGAACAAGTCGTCAAGGTTAGGGTTTCACCCCTGGCTTAATAACTTCGTTCCTGTTTTGATAAAATTGAGGAGATTATTCATCAAAATATGGATTTCACTCCTGATTTGGCATAATTCTCCTCGTTTGTAGTTTAAATGCGAGTTGATTAAGCAACTTTAGTCGAGAGTTTGCGGTTTTCACACCTATTCTCGACTTTATTGCCCACTCATAGTTGAAAATTTCGAGTGTGGTGATGGCGTGAAATAAGCGAGGATTAGCGAGAAGTAAGCTCGTACATAGTCCCTACTGGTTATGCACAAGTCGGTCTTGCTGGTTCTTAACTATAGTCTAGGTATCTAAGACTTCGACCCGGACTAGGTCGAGTCTTGCCTAATTCCTAATAGTTATGGCTCTGATACCAATCTGTCACACCCCAACCGATGGCGGAATCATCGGGGCATGGCACTGAGCGAAACAGATTGTCCAGAAGTTTCCACAACAATTATCAAAACTATTCAATTTAAATAATACGTCCCATACCGTATCTCAAACAGTCAAATAATTATTACAGACAAGCATCAAGACAAATATTCTGTTCTGACAACTCAGATTTAAATAAGTAGCAATTGTTTATCTGCTTCTAGAGACCCCTGATTCGTTATCTACAGACAACTACTTGTTGGGCTCTAAAGCTTTATTCTAGCTTCCAATTCCTACCACACATGCATCCTAAGCACATGTCACATACGTTAAAGTAAAGTCAATACATAAAATGTAAAGGTGAGCATACAAGTTTGATAATAGCATATAGAGTTCGAATTCGTTTACGCATAACCAGCACGTACACATAGTGAAATGAAGCACGTTAGTTATTGACATAGATCCATCGATACCAATGACTGCGGGTTGACTGCCTGAGGCAGTTCGCAATACATGATTACCACCGTAATCCATGCAAGTAAAAGATCCTTAACAACCCCCGTGTGAACGGGTGCTGAGTCCAAACTATAGTACTATCGTTGCTAAGGCAGGTAGACAGCATTCCATGTGTAAACATAACAAACAAGCATTCATAAGCCACGTATAACATGCAATAACGGTTAGCGTTCAAATAGTTTGAGTAGTGTGATAATTGTAGTTTGAATATTCGTAACGTATGTAACACCCAAAAGTGCTTAAAGCAAAAAGGGATCGAGTATACTCACAGCGATTTATGGATTGAAGGGAGCGCTTAGCGAATACGGTTAGCCTGAATAGATTCGGTAGCATAACGATAAGTGAAACGTAAAACAGGAAAACAAGTATTGAGGAGTCGGACAGCTGGTCGATCGGACGGCAGTTCGATCGGACGGCTGACCGTTCGGCTGACAGTCCGTACGGTCTGCTGTTTGGTCGGTCGGTAGGCCGATCGGATGGCTGTACGAGTGGGTTGTTCCTTCCTTTGAGAAGGATGTGTTTGTGTATGATGGCTTGACCTTTGAAGTTTTTGTTGTAGCATTTTGAAAACATTGAAGTACCTCTGCCTTTCAGGTCGGTCGATCGGACGGCGGTTCGATCGGCCGGCAGCCCGATCAGTTAGGCATTCAACAGAATTTCAAGGTTTAGCCTTTGGATCGGACAGGTGTTCGATCGAACAGGTGTTCGATCGGTTGGCAAGTCAACAAGTCAAAGACTTTAATGAATGTAAAGTGTGATACAATGGATCGGATGGTTGATCGATCGGATAACACAACTACTGTTCGATCGGACAACAGGGTGTCACCTGATCGGACGGCTGTTCGATCGGGTGGCACTTCTGGTGCATTGAGCATGTTGAAAATTGATTAATTATTGAAGCATAGTATCTCATGATTCGAAGAGTAATCCGATCGAACAGTAGTTCGATCGAACAACTGTTCGTTCAATACCATTCTTCAAAACAAGTCGATTATGTGGGGCCAAGTGCTAGCCGATCGGTTGGCTGGCTGTCCCTTCGGACAGCAGTCCGATCGGTCAGCATCCTGACCTGATCAGTCCCTTTCATCTAGCACTTGGTCGTTCTGTTCGTGTGTCGTTTTATCGAGGTATTTTGACAGCGAGTAAAACCATAGGTGCCTCGTCCTTACTTGGTTTCCCGAGTCGGACAGGAATCACCCAAATCCGGTCGGTGGTCTGTTCAGAACGAAGTTTAATATTTAACCCGGAGTCGGTTAACCTTGTGGATAGAACCCAGATCTTGAGCCGTATAACCACTGAAGTGATTTGTAAACCGGCTCAGGTTTCGTTTCTACTGGTTCGAGTGAAAAGACTTGAAGAAAGTTGGGAAAATCCATCCTTCAATTCTTTTCACCAAGTATATGTTCAGATCTATAAAAGATCCTTGCTTGTTTATGTGGAAATCGGCTAGATCCAAGTCACTCTTGGTGGATTGAGGCCAAAACATGAAGTTCTTCAAGAACCCATGGTGACATCATCCTAGAACACTTGATTCTTGGTGATTTCACGGTTAAAAGTTTAGATTTGAAAGATAGAAAGGTGTAGGAGTGTGTATAGATCAAGAAAGTACAAGATTTAGGACGAAAACTTACCGGAATCGAGAGAAATCTGAGAAAAGGCGAGTTGAGCGTGCTGGTCGAACAAGGGTTTCCAAAAGTGGAAAGAATGACAATGACAGGGGTATTTATAGGATAACAAAAGAGGAAAGGGCTGGCCGATCGGCTGGTAGCTCGATCGGACAGCCTGTCCGATCGGACAGCAGTCCGTTCGGCTGGCTGTTCGATCGGCTGGGAAGCCTGATCGATCGGTTGCACCTTTCGAGTGTTTCGCGCGACGATTTCAGATATTTCGATTTCGATTGCGAGCGGTTCGATTCGATAGGGTTTCCTAGTCAAAGTACTTTCAGTCTCAACTACTTCGTATCTAGCGTAATCTCTTTCCCACTATCCATCATGGTTCGATTGTGATTCGAGTTCGAGTTCGATAGCATTCGAGTTTCGAGTGAGTTCGCTTGATTACCACAACATAACATAAATAAACATGCACAGGTAACACGTAAGGCACACACACACGTAGTAAATAAGTAAAACCACGTAGTTCGAGTTACGATTCGACGTCGATTCGATTAGCATAGCTTGATTAACTTTATCGCATTTTTACTTCCTATAGTTCACAGTCGTAGGTCGATCGAGTAACGATTAACACAATTCGATTTTTGCAATGAACGACACTTACTCCACATAATACAAATAAAATAAAGACATTTCTACAAGTCAAGTTGCGCGAAATCGGTCGTTGACTTTGACCTTGACTTTGACTTTCACTTACGAAAACACGGGGTGTTACATCATCGTCTTGGCCAGGACGATCTCGACGCTGACGAAGCAGGGGAAATGGAGAGGGGGCCGGCGCTGCCCCACGACGTCTCGGGGACGACCCCCGTACCGAGTACGCTTAAACTAAACACGGACTAAATCTTTGGTGTAGGGACACGTACAATATCTTAGGTTGAGAACTGCCAAGAAGATATTGAGGATTAGGTGCTGATAACATCTGTCATGCTTTAAGCATGTGGGCATCATCATCATCATATCAGTAAATCCAACCAATAATAAAGCTAAGGTAGGGTCTGAGGAGGGTAGATGTAGACATCCTTACCTCTACCCCGTAGGAATAGAAAGGTTACTTCCAGTGAGACCCGCAACTCGACTGTAGTTTTGTTTCATAATAATTTTCACTGATTTTTATTCATCAAGTCATGCCAAATGACAAATGTAGTGGCGAGTTTCGTTAGTTAATGACGTTTGGTTAGGGTATGTTGTTTAGTTATATATAGATGATCCTCAAACTATGTTTCTGCTACATGAAAGGTGGAATGTAGTAAAGCACTACAAAGATTTGATTCTTTTGTTACTTTATTTTACTTGAATGAGGTAGATGCAGATTCTAAGGAGGGTGACATGGCTAAAAAACGTTATGCTCATTGCATAATCTAAGGACAAACATTTCATATTATGGACATCTTTATTTAAGTTAATTGAGGCAGTCACAACATCCTTATAATGTGCTCATTTCCTAATCTGGGGACAAACGTTTCATATTGTGGACATCTTTGTTTTAGTTTAACGGGATAGTCACAACATTCCTTACGATGTGCTTATTTCAGAATCTCAAACGGTTCGATTTAGCGTGCCGCAACGTACGCGGGGTTAAAATCTAGCTTTAATCAAATTATACAATATCCAACATAATATTTGCAAGTTACATCAACATAACTTCCATTTTGTTTTGATTTTTGTTTGTTTTTTTTTTCTTTTTTCTTTTGTCATTTATCTTTTATGTTTTGTCTTTTGACTTTTTTTATTTTTTATTTTTTATACTTGTATCTCTCAACTTTTAGCATTAACAATTACAACCTCTTAATTTTCTAAAAAACTTTGTAATCAAGTATTACGTGTTTATTTTTATGTACATGTTGATATAAAATCAAACTGATTTATGTTTAGACGTAAATTTTTTCGGTAATAAATTGGGTCAAATATGATATGTTTTTCTGCTTATTAAAATGTACGTTTTTAGTTGTTTTACGTTTTGATGTATTTTTTTTTTCAAAAAATGAGTTGAGTCAAATATAAAACGCTTTAATTAAACAGGTTAAATTCGAGTCACTTTACGTTTCGATACCGCCGCAACGCGTCGTAATTGTTCTTACGTGCTTATTTTTGTGAATGTGTCGATATAAATTCAAGTTGGTTTACAATTCGACGTAAATTTTCGTCCGAAATATGTCGGGTCAAATATAATCCGTTTTCATGCTTATTTTTATATACGTTTTCAGTTGGTCTATTTTTTGACAAAAAATTATAATTTGTAAGTTGTGTGAATAGTGATTTCATCCTATTGGCTTTTTTGTTTCTTACTTGATATTTTTTTTCTGGACTTTATTATATTTATTTTTTTTCACTTTTCTTTTTTGTTAAGTGTTTTAATTTTAGGTTTGTTTTTCATTAAAGTTATATTTAAGATTACGTTACGTTTTCATTTACAATTAATTTAAAATCAGTCTGTCCCGCTGTCTAATTTAAATTTATTTTTATGGTTTCCGTTCGATATAAAACATGGACCGATATTCTTTTGAGCGTATTTCTTTTGGTTGCTATAGTGAACCAAAATAGATATTGATCGAAACCCCGCAGCGTAGCGCGAGTAATCTTACTAGTTATTATAAGGAAGTTAAACTTTGCGAGACCGAGTAGAATCCCCTTTTCCTTGTTCACTTTGTAATACATATTATTCAAATTATATTATGGGAAGTTAAGCTTTGCGAGACCGAGAATAAATAAACTACAAATCTGATTTTTATTACGTATACAAATAGGAAGTTAAACTTTGCAAGACCGAGTATAAATAAAATACAAATTTGATTTTTTATCACGTATACAAATCCTCTATACAAATTTAATAAAAACACAATATGTTGTTTTATTTTTTTAAGTTATTTATAACATTTTTTTTGAAAGGTTATGTATAACCATTATATTACTAGTATATTAATCTGACCAATTTAGTGCTCTTAATTTTGTTTTATAACTACACTAATCTTTGACAATCTGACCAATTTAGTGCTCTTAATTTTGTTTTATAACTACACTAATATTTGATATTATGCAACGAGTAGAAGAAATTCAATTGGAAGAATGCAAAAGGATCTTAATCCGGGCCCAGCTAGATTTTTAATTCACGCAATTCGATTGATCTCAAACAGAATTTTTTAACAAAAAATAAGACCAAGTTTACAATGATTCGACATTGACAAATTTAAGAGGATAGAGTGTTTCTGCATGTGCAAGCGGTCATCTTCTTTTTTTTGAAAGCCCAACGAAGAATTTTATTAAATTAAAAATGAACAAGGACTAGCAGAATACTAGCCCAGTGCACAGGAACAACATACATACAGAAGCTATTTCACTCCCCTACCATCCCACCTTATACAAATTAAAACCACTCCATATCTCCCAATCCAATCCAGATTGTTTCGAGCGATGTTTAACCCATAGATGGCCGAGCGTCTTCACTTCCCCAATAACCGACTGTACCGAGCATGGGGACTGCTTAAAAACTCTATCATTCCGATGCTTCCAAATGCTCCAAAATGTAGTTAAGACCACCGCGTGTAAAGCCTTTTTAAGCTTGGAGGATCCAGCCGTATGCACATCAATGTCCAAAAGGTCCCGAATTCCGAACGCATATATCGGCTGTAATTTACACCATTGAGATATTATCGACCAAATAGACTGAGCGAAACCACACGAAACAAAAACGTGTTCCACCGTTTCCGGGACCTCACCACAAGTCGGGCAAAGGACAGTTGGAACGTTTATTTGTCTTCGGGTTAGGGCACACCTTGTCGGAAGTCTATCAAGTTCAGCCCGCCACACCACTACTCCGACTTTCTTTGGAACCCAAGAATTCCACCTACTAAATTGGTCCGGTATAACATAACGCGCCTCCACTAAAGCCCGTTTTATGCTACTAACACTGAATGACCCAAGTCCTTCGAGTGTCCAGGCCCAATGATCATTCCCATTGCTCAGAACCGGCTGGCCCAATAGCGCCTCCATTTGCTGCAGTTCAGTCGTCTCATTCCCATATACCAAACCCCGTTTCCACTCCCAACTCCATTGCTCACCTGAGGCCCCAACATTCACCCGGTCTGCCACCTTGCAAAATTTATTAATTTCAAGGGCAAAAAGATTTGGGAACCGGGTCGCCATCGGTACATCTCCACACCAACAATCTATCCAAAACAGTATGCAGTTTCCATCCCTTACCACTCCTCTGATGTTCCTGGACAAATCCACATCAGATAGCGATAAATCATTAGCTACCCTGGATATTTGCTTCCAAGGCCCAGTCAATGTCTTCTTTGCTAGAATAAAATTCCATGCTCGAGAGTTATGGTGTATCGCCCACACTACTCTCCTCCATAGACCTGATTCTTCTCCTTTAAATCGCCACCACCATTTTGCCAACATTGCGGAGTTCGTATCCCTCAACGACCCAAAACCTAGCCCACCGTACGTAACCGGGGCTATAACCTTTTGCCACGCGACCCAGTTAGTCTTGGCCTTTTCATTCGATCCCCCCCCAGAAAAATACACGTCTCATGTGGTCCAACATTTCTAGCACTTTTGCAGGAGCTTTGTACAGGGAGAAGTAATAATTTGGAAGCGAATTAAGTACGGATTTTATCAAAGTGACCCGTCCCCCAAACGATAGGGTCTTCGCTTTCCATATAGAAAGTCTACTTTGTACCGTGTCCAAAACTGGTTTCCAATGCCGACAAAGATTCATATTCGCTCCAACTTGAAGCCCTAAAAACTTGAACGGAAACCTACCAATATTGCATCTCAATAACTGTGCCATATCCGCAAGTTCCTCATCCTCCACGCCAATGCCAAAAATACTACATTTAGCCATGTTCACCTTCAGTCCTGACGCTAAATAAAAGCCCCACAATATCCGTCTCAGGTTCAAGACGTTATCACGAGACCACTCACCTAAAAATACAACGTCATCTGCATATATAAGGTGAGATAACACCAGACCTGAATTCGTGCATTTGAGACCATGGAAAAGACCAATGGAGCAAGCCTTCTTCATAATCCCGGTTAGTGCTTCCATAGCGAGTACGAACCATTCACTAATAACTGGGATCTCCTTGGCGCAACCCACGGAAACAAGTGAACTCCTGAGTTGGGGAACCATTCACTAATACCGAAGCTCTAGCCGAAGAGACCACCGCCATAATCCACTTACGCCATAGCCTCGGAAAATTCATTTGATGCAGAACCGAGTCCAAGAATCCCCAGTTAATAGAATCATACGCTTTATCTATATCTACTTTAAAGAGCATACCTTTTGCTTTTGTCTTTTTCATCCACCCGACCACCTCGTTTAAAATTAGCGGCCCGTCTACTATACTTCTCCAGTTCTCCCCGCTAAGAATGCTGATTGTTCAGCCGAAACGAGTTTCCCCACCACGAGTTTTAGCCGATTCACCAATACCTTAGACACAACCTTATTAATGCATCCCACCAAGCTTATCGGACGAAGTCCGAGAAGGCGACGGGGTCATTAACCATCGGAATGAGCGCTAAGAAGGACGATGCACAGCCCGGAGAGAAGGCTGCATTGGTATAAAAGTCATTAAAAAAGGACAAAAAGTCACCATGCAATTCTAGCCAGAATCGCTTAAGGAACTTAAAATTGAAACCGTCAGGGCCCGGGGCCCGCTCCCCGTTACAGTCCCATATGGCGGCTTTAATCTCCTCGAGTGTGAAGGGCTGAATCAATGTTATCGCCTCCTGATCTGAAAGTTGCGCCAGGTTTCGGCAGGTTATGGTCGGCCTAACCGACATCGGCTCAACAAACTTGTTTGAAAAAAATTCAAACGCCTTATCCTTCACAACCGTAGGAGCGGTAATCCATTCCCCGTCCACCAAGGGGTCATCTTCTAGTTCTATTTATTAATCTAGGATTTTCTTTAATCATTAACTCAAATATTAAATTTTGATAAATTAAAAGGGAGCAATTGTTTAAGGCAAATTGGATTTAAATAATCCCAACTCACTGTTATTGGCCAATAATAATCCCAACTCATTTAATCACCAATAATAATCCAAACTATTCACTTTTGTTTGTAAAATACTCCCAGTTAAAAAAACACTAACTAGGTTAAAAAATTGCTGATGTGGCATGCCACGTCACCTGCCACATCAGTTGCCACATCATAAAAAATGACACGTAGACTGCCACATCATCAAAAAATGCCACATCAACTGCCACGTTAGCAAAATTGCTGATGTGGCATGCCACGTCACCTGCCACGTCAGCAATTTTTTTAACCTAGTTAGTGTTTTTTTAACTGGGAGTATTTTACAAACAAAAGTGAATAGTTCGGATTATTATTGGTGATTAAATGAGTTGGGATTATTATTGGCCAATAACAGTGAGTTGGGATTATTTAAATCCAATTGAGTAAACTGCAATTTTACCCCCTGAGGTTAGGGGTCATTGGCACTCTTATCCCCCCTAAGGAAATAAATGCAAAATTACCCCCTACTGTTAACTGTTATGTCGCAGTTCTACCCCCTAAGCTCAAATATGTTGACCGGTCAATAAAAGCATGGAAGAGTCAAAGGGTAAATAGGTAATTTCACGTTAATTAGTACCATATATAGTATAATAACCCTTAAACTCAACACTATTTCACACTCTTACCCCCTAAGCTTCTTCACTTCCACCTCCACCTCCATCTCCGATCAATCCACCACCGGCGATCAATCCACCACCGGCGATCCATCCACCACTGCCACAACCGGCTTCCACCTCCACCACCGGCTTCCACATCCACCTCCACAACCGGCTTCCACTTAACCATGAGTGAATCAGAGAACCCCATCCTTCCACCTCCACCTCCGGCGACCACAATGGCGAGCACACCTCCGCCGACGCAGCTGGTTTCCGGCGACAACAACCGATCATCCTTTTTTATCTCTGCTGTCAGGTATAAAATCGATCTTTGTGAAGAAGTTAAAAACAGGGGGTTATTGAAACATCCATCTTTCTGTGTTTGCAGTGGACATGAGGGTTCGTTTTTCAGTCCGCTCGATTGTGGTTTCCGTGGTGGTGAAAATGCGGGGCCGCCCTTTCTTGCACTTCCAGTTTCCCCCGCAGCAGGAAATGGTTGTGTAGTTTACTTATGAACTCTAATATATTAGGATGTTTTGGGTTAATATGTAGTGTAGTTGACTGTTAATGTGGGTTATATATTAGGATCTTTTGGTATGCTTGATCATAGACTGACTATTAATGTGGGTTTTTGGTATGCTTGATCATAGACTGACTGTTAATGTGGGTTATATTTGGATCTATGATTGTACAGCCGTACAGGTTATATTTGGGTATATGAAGCTTGACTTGTACAAATGTGGGTTATATTTCATAATGTGGGTTAAACAGGCTTGTACAAATGTGCATGGGTCAATAGGTGTATTATGAAAGTCAAACAGGCATATGGGTAATATGGATATGCAGTTTGACTTATGAAAGTCAAATAGGTCAATAGGTGTATGTTGAAAGTCAAACAGGTTTCTACAAATGCATATGGGTAATTTGGATGTGCAGTTTGACTTATGAAAGTCAAACAGGCTTGTACAATGCATATAGGTCAATAGGTGTATGTTGAAAGTCAAACAGGCTTCTACAAATGCATATGGGTAATATGGATATGCAGTTTGACTTATGAAACAGGTTTCTAGTCAAACAGGTTTGTACAATGCATATACAGGTTTGTACAATGCATATAGGTCAATAGGTGTATCAATAGGTGTATGTGAAGTTTGGCTTATGGAAGTTATACAAGTTTGTACAAATGCATATGGGTCAATAGGTGTATGTGCAATTTGACTTATGAAAGTCAAACAAGTTTGTACAAATGCATATGGGTCAATAGGTGTATGTGCAATTTGACTTATGAAAGTCAAACATGCTTGTTTGAATTCTGTTTGAATTGACAGTGAACCTGTTTGACTTCTTCATGGTTTTTGAATTCTGTTACAACACTTGATGCCATACACACAATAGTTATGATTTTTGCTGACAGTGTGCAATTTGACTTATGAAAGTCAAACATGCTTGTTTGGATTCTGTTTGACTTGACAGTGAATTGACAGTGAACCTAGTTTGACATCTGAACCTGGTTCTGGATGTGTATGGGCTTCAGCCAGGTTCATGGAGATGGGACAGTAGCGAAGGGTGGTCAACGGTGGCTGAGTGGCTTGAATTCTGTTACAAGCCTGTTTATATGGTGGTGGAATCGAATATGGATGGTGGCGGGAAAGTTTTTGGAAGTTGCAGGGGGTAATTGTGCTTCTAAACACAAATTATAGGGGGTTATAAGAAAGGGTATTTTAGTAATTTACCCCAAGTCAACAGATCAGCAACATATTTGATTTCAGGGGGTAAACATGCGAAATAACAGCAAACGTTGGGGGGTAAAACAAAAGGGTAAAATAGTCTTTTCACCCCCAAGTCAACAGGCCGGTCAAGAAAATTGAAGCCGGGGGGTAGAACTGCGACATAACAGTTAACAGTAGGGGGTAATTTTGCATTTATTTCCTTAGGGGGGTAAGAGTGCCAATGACTCCTAACCTCAGGGGGTAAAATTGCAGTTTACTCAATCCAATTTGCCATTGTTTAATCATTAATTCAAATATTATATTTTGATAAATTAAAAGGGAGCAATTGTAGTTGAAACAAGTGGCAAAAGTATGTAGTTAAATCTAAATCTAAAGGATCCTCCTGCCATTCCACTTCAATTTTCTCCAAGTAAAGGATCCTCCTGCCACTATCTTTCACCCATTAAAGAGCTAAACAAAGTAGATACGGAAATACAAACGCTATAATATCTCGTGAAAGTAAAAAATATCATCCATTCTCGTAACGTCGTTTAACAAAAAGATTAATGGCAAACGAGAGTTTTGAAAGGTCTCACTCACCATGCTCTCTAGACTCTTCTTTAAAGGGTTTTTAGGTATAAGAGTAAATTACAAGTTTTGTCCTTTATGTTTATACCAAATTACAGGCGTTGTCCTTTAGCGCAAAAGTTTGCAAGTTTTGGGCTTTATGTTTCAAAATCTTGCACGTTTTAACCTTTAGGCCAAACCCAGTTAGATTTTTTAGTTAATTATAGTCATGTACCATGCACATGAGGGTATTCTTGTCATTTTATCTCCCTAAGGACTATTGAGTAAATAACTTGATATTTAAGGGACTAGTTATGTAAGAAATAAAAAATAAAAAATAAATATTAAAAAACCATAAATCTCTCTATCTGACTCTCTCTCTCCCTCTCTCTTCTCTCTCTCTCATTCTCATATCCCTCCTCTCTCTCTTTCTTCACCCGTTACCACCAATTTCCAACCCACCTCCACCTCCCACCAACACCCACCATCGCAACCTCCTATCACTACCCTTCAGCCGTCACCACCAACCTTCAGCCGCCACATCCCATCGCCCACCACCAACACCCAACCACCACCTCTTATTGCCATTCTAATGGCTCTGTTTGTCTTGCAAAGGAGCAGCTTCTTAAATCAAAATTAAAAACGAGCAGCTTCTATTTATTTGTATTATTGTGCAAATCTGATTGGCTTTTATTTTTAAAGTATTATCTCTTTGACCAACCTGCAAAAGCAAGTCAGCGTATCCCGATTCACCTTTGGGGCCAGACGCTTATCATGAATATCAATCCTTACTTGTGCAAGATTACGAGGAACTCATGAAGAAAAATGATCCAAACGCCACTACTACACACACACATAACAAGGGGAATCTTATTCCCGAAGACGAGGAGGGTTGGTTGCAGCTTACTCCTCGTGCAGAGGATGATACCCCTAAATCACCGTCTTTTTCAATAGGCCATGTAGGACAGAAACTGATCGCTTATGTTCATCACGTCCCTTTAATTCTCTGCCCTTTTTTCTCCGAAGTTCTTTGTGTTACCATCAGAGGGTTCAATTTTTGAGGCGTATTTATCAGCTGACCAAGTGAATACTTTAGAAATGTAGAAAGCAAGCCCTATTTCACTGTCATTTAACAAGAAGCTGCTCGTTTTTAAGGGTAGTGGTAGGAGGTTTACCAAAGTTGGATTTTGATTGAGGGGTTTTGGTTTATGAGATTTATATTGAGAAATCTGAATTGGGTTTGCTAAAAACTTGAATTTTTGCTTGAGGGGTTGTGGTTTATGAGATTAATATTGAGAAATCTGAATTGGGTGTTGTTGATTGAAAGATTTATTGAAAGGATTTTGATCTGTTAAGGTTATTTTGGGAGAAAGTTTATGTATTTGAGATCCATATAGAAGATTGACTCAAATTTTGGGAGAAAGATTATGTATTTGAGATCCACCAGAACGAATTAAGATTTTATTGCAGGTGGGGCTAAAACTGCTATTGCTCCACTGGAGAGAAGAGAGAGAGGAGAGAGAGAGGGAGAGAGTACAGTTTTTTTTTTTTAAATTATATGTATATCTTTTTTATTATATTACATAATAGTCCCTAGACATTAAACATTTACACATAGCCCCTAGGAATGTGAATAGACAAATATGCCCTCATGTGCAATGCACATGACCAGATTTAACCAAAAAATCTAACTGGGTTTGGCCTAAAGGACATAACGTGCAAGATTTTGAAAGGTTAAGGACACCGCATGTAAACTTTTGCGCTAAAGGACAGCGCCTGCAATTTGGTAGGGGTGTTCATCGGTTCGGTTTATGGTTTATTTGGTTTATTCGGTTTTCAAAATTTTGTACCCCAAACCAAAAACCAAACCGAACCAAATAAGGAATAGGCAAACCGATCCAAACCAAACCAAATTCAATTCGGTTTGGTTTCGGTTAGAAACCAAATAAACCAAATACACCAAATCTAACCAAATTGTACTAAGTACTTTTTTTCCTAATTTATATTAATGTTTGTGTTCCAACTTTCGAACATCGCAACTAATTTACACCTAACAATATATGAATACAAGCAAGTTTCATTGCCAAATAAAACAAACACATCCATAAAGTAGTCGTAGACACAACCACAAAGTTAAAGCTTCAAAACATATATCATAGAAACTATAAATAGTTAACAAGTCTAATGGCACAAAATATAAATAATCTTCAAACATGAGTCTTTCTCCAAGAAAGTATAGAAATCCTAAACCCTTGGGTTTTAGAAATTAGTGGGTTTAAGTTGGGCTTTTAGATTTACATTTGGTATTTTGGGCTTCATAAAAAAATAACTATTTTGGGCTAATAAATTGTATATGATTTATAAAATATTATTACTTTTATTTAATAATTAATTAAGTTAAATGGTTTGTTCGGTTATCCAAATAAACCGAATAAACCAAATAAAATAAAATGTGGATCCATAAACCGAACCAAAAACCATATTCACAATTCGGTTTCGGTTAGAAACCAAACCAAAAACCGAATTCGTTATTCGGATCGGTTTATTTGGTTACGGTTACGGTTCGGTTTACGGTTTTTATTTGGTTACGGTTTTTTCTGAACACCCCTACAATTTGGTGTAAACATAAAGGACAAAACTTGTAATTTACTCTAGGTATAATAATTAGAAGAGTAAATTGTCATTTTGGCCCTTGAGGTTTGGTTACTTTTGCCACTTTAGTCTAAATTTGAAACCTTTTGCATCTGGGTCCCTGTGGTTTCACTTTTATTACCATTTTGGTCCAAAAATGAAATCAGGTCATATTTCTCAAATTAAATCCTGGTATTTTGTCATTTTCCTCAGGGGCAAAATCGTCATTTTTTATTTTATTTAAAACTTTTATTAAAACAATAATCTTTTGTGGGTGCCACCACACCCGCATTTCTTCTTCTACCTCCTTTCTACAACCACCATCCATCACCACATCCACCACCATCAATCTCTACCACCGCCACCATCTATCTCCACCACTACCATCAATGCACATTTAAACATTTAAACCGTCTGTCAAAAGGACAATTTCGCCATTTTCGATCTCTCTCTCGCTAGCTTTAAATTTTTTCCTACTCTCTCTCTAGACTTGACCTGCAACAACAAGACTGAAGAAACACGGAACTAATCTTAGGGTTAATTAGTTTGGTTTATGTTTCAAACATGAGGGTTAATCTTCTTTAACTTTCCCGAGCTCCTTAATGATCCGATCTTCTTGCAAAACAGAACACCGTTAGCTCGTTAAGAGGGGAATATGGGGGTTTCCCTCTTAACCAGACTCCGACGTGAGAATAAGTATCTGCTTTGAGGAAATAAGTGTGTTAAGAGTGAGAGTGAAGAGAGCAGAATGGTTAACCTGTGCATGGAGGTCTCTATTTATAGCCGGAGAGGTGTAAGAAGAGATGGGCTGACGGGCCTTGGGCCGGAAGGCGACAACAGAGAATATCCTTCTTGTCTCACTGGTATCGACCGTTAGTACCTTCTAGAAGATCTCCGGTGCTGGCGCACCTTGATTGGAGCCACGTGTCCCTGTTGTCGGCCTTGTTGTCCCTTTGCCATCAGCAGGTAAGTGGAGATCATGGGGCAGGTGTCGTCGCCCCCTGATTGGTGCCACGTAGACGTCCTTGTGTACTTATTGTCTCCTGCACGTTAGACGATCGTGGAGCACGATAGAACACAGCCTGGTGGATGCTGATTGGCTCTTTCTTCTGTCATTTGTACCTTGTGTACTTTCTGAAGTGGCCTTGCGCTCTAACTCCTGCGCGACCCTTGCTGAGCACGCAACTGGCCCGCGCAGGATGTAGGTGCTGAAGACTCTTATTCAGGAGGCTAAGTGCTGAAACTGATGTTCTCTCTTGTTTGGACCTCGCGCAAGGTCAGTCTTTGTTTAAGCAACCCGCACTAGTCTAAGATTAATCAGCTTGCTGAATAAGGAGTATGGTCCGGCGCGACCTGAAAAGGTCTGCGCGGCTTTTTGGGACCATACCCCTTCAAGTCCCCCCAGTCCAGTGCTGCACCATGCGCGAAGTAAATGGTTGGAGCTCTGGACTTAGAAAAAATAAAGTGCTAACTGTGGGAAATGCTTGCTTGATCTTGGTAGATGGCGCGCGCGTAAGTGTTTGTCAGTTACTACGGAGCGACTACCAGATTTGGCTGTTGATGATTCTCTGCTTTTGAGTGTAAGCGCGCAGGTTCATTGGATAACTATGAATGCTGCGCGACCTGGGTAACTTCTGCATGAAGTTTATAGTAATTTTGAGCGGGAAAAACCTCGAATTTTGAATTTTGAGAGGTTGGTGCAAATGTCGTTGAGGGCGACATTTGAGTTGACCGCTGACACGGTTATGATGATGCTGTTACTGACGGTTCGGTTTTCTGTCAGGCGAGTGAGGCCCACGCGCGCGTGGTAATCGTCACTCCGAGAATCCCGCCTTACGTGGCAGCTCCTGATAGGTTACGCGCCCGGTGAATCCGGCACGTTTACCTATCGCATTAAATGCGATGGGTATATATAGTCGACGAGATGAGAGAGGAGATCACAAACCTCTCTGTTCCTCCTACTTTCTCTCTATTCTTCTTTGAATCTTCAAATCTTCAAAGAAAAACTAGTAGATCTTCAAGTTCTCAGAATTTCGAAGATACTCAACTTGTTCTTGTTTGCCTTGCATTCATGGCTGAAGAAGAATCTCAACATGAAGAAGGTCCCCTCCCCGTCCTTAAATGGGACCAGGGGTTATTGGAGCAGATTACCAGGGGGTTCCGGTTCCCACCGGAATGGGATGCTCAGTATCCCCGGCAAGGGCAGACTGCCGCCGATGCACCGCCAGGGTATATCACCCTGTTTGAAGATTTTTTTCTACAAGGTAACTTCCGGTTGCCGGCGACGGAGTTCATAGCCCATATACTTCATCACTATGGGTTTCATATATCTCAGATGAGTCCACCCGGTATGGTGAGGGTGCGACACTTCGAGTTCTTGTGTCGATCACATGAGATAGAGCCTACCGTCGAGAGATTCCGGGCGTTTTATCAGCTAATCCGGAACATGAGATTCTACTCGTTCGGCAACCGGGGGTCTACCAAGAAGATTCTTCTGAATCCTCCGAAGAGTTTCCACGACTGGAAACATAAAATTTTCTTCATCAGAGAAGAAGTTATTCCGATTGCGATGATTTTCCGTGCACCGGATGTAATCGAGAAGGAGGAACTAGCAATCCCCAAAACAGCCGACTGGTATTTGAAACTCACTGCCACACCAAATAGAATTTTTAGTGAGAACGTCCTGGTAGCGGCGCATATGAGTGACCGGTGGCCGGAGGACAACAACGAAGTGCCTGTTCTGAAATTCGAATATAGAGGTATGTTGTTTCTCAATCTTATCTTCTTTTGTGATCTTCTTGCGCTTACTTTGTTGAATTCGAATGCAGAGGCGCACCTATATCAAGCTGTTTTCCCCACCTTTGGGGGATCTATGGGTGTGCGCCCGCTGGAGTCAGGGGAGCAGTACTGGTATGAGCGGATCAAAGGTCATTTCTTGTACCCCCTCGCCAGAGCCTTTGCCAATCCTCCCACTGCAACCGAAGGTGCGTATCTTCCCAATCCCAGACCCTTGCATGCTGTGACTTCCGCTGGGAAATAGATTCTTTATCTTTACAGCGAGGAGTCTGTAGGGTCTTCAAACGGGGTTACCTCTCCGGCCTAGAACCGGGTAAGAAGGTACATAATATGTCAAACAAGTGACAAGATTTCCCTAAATAGTATCATGACCTGATATCTGACTTGTTTTTGGAAATAAGAATCTGTTAAATACATTGACCTTATGAAGGGTATGTATATTACAGCATGTATATGATTATATAGATATGTATATCTATAAGGAAATCCAAAAACCATAAGGATTGACAATTTGGAATAAAGCACAAGCATATGTGTCAATAATAAATCTAGATTTCTTTATCAGGAATCTCTTGCATATATCTATAATTCTGATATCAAACATTATTTCGTTTGATCATCTGCCTCGTAACTCATACGACAATATAAACAATGGAAACCCTTTAAGTTGGGACATCATCAAAAGTATAAGAATTTCCAATGCATTACCATATATTATTAACGCAAATAAGAAGCATGTAAAGTTGTGCTAGTACACAAAGAAAACACATGAAACTTAAATTATACGTCCACAGACGTCGAAGTATATCACACACGACTTTCAAGGCAAGGCCTTTTGAAAATATAATTGGGCATGACGACACCAATGCGAATCCCGTCAGTAGAAGAATTACTAATTAAAAAGCAGCACTTGGCCGCGTGATCCTACAAACGACATGAATCTCGCTGAGGTACGTTGGAACAAGATTTCACAACCATCGGTGCACAGTCTAATCAGAGTCATAATTATTGGCACTGCAAAAGAAGTCACATACCTTTGCAATTCCCCTATGTCCTTTATGACAAATATGCCATATTCAACATTCCATGATAATGTCACTTAACAACGGTTATCACAAAATTCCAGATAAAGTTCTTATATTTCTTTCGTTGAAATTCTAATTTCTGCATATAATAAGTTGACTTTCGCGTTTCTATTTCTCCTAATGGTCATCATACCATGAGGATTTCTTTCATAGTAGCAAATATTGATCTGTTTCATTTCTTGGTAAATTCACATGTTACACATGCACTGTTTGTTGCGCATGTGGTTCGTTTGATTTATGAAGACCACTGGAGGACTTCATTCTAATATTTTGTTTTATCAAAACTCAAATATCATTTCGCTATACTTGTTTTTTTGGCACTGTGAACCATAGTATTGCAAAACAATGACTCTTTGATATCGAGTCAATGAAATTTTTTGAAAAACTCGATTTTCTTTTGAATAGTATACATGGTTTTTGTTGTGACCATATCAGAACTTTCTTATTGATACATGAACTCGTTTTGTTTAAAACCAAGTTCAATTGTTTGAACTTGCTCGCATTACGTATTCACTTCAAGATCTCATATGATGGATTGCAGCTATCATATTCGAAATAATCCCAACAAGCACTTCAATTCTCTTGAACCATAACATGCTTGTTTGGTCTTCAACTTCATTAAATCGTTTCTTGAATTACGATCACCTTGTGGTGACGTTCTCACAAAATTGAAGCTTGCACTAAATCTCGTTTGCACACCTCATATACAGATTTAATTATTTATTTATTTATATTGAATCCGCTTTGTTGGTTTATCCTATAAAAGCAATCTTAACACAATCGTGTGCTAAGATAATGATACACAAATTCATGTCATATTTCAGTGTATCTCTTAATAGTTCATACAGCATCAATCGAGCCTTTTGTGATAATTATTGCTTCGAGAAACATTATTCAATTGTTTCAATTTCAATCGAAAATCCTACTAGATTTGTTTGAAACAAACATTCGAATTTACTTCATTTGAACTTTCATTCGGTTTCAAGCATGGTGAACTCATTCAGTCACCACTATTAATATTTTGATTACTACGACACCTCGTGACGTCGTTATAAACTTGTAGCTTGAGCTAATCTATATATATATATATACATTTCGCTTGACTCATCCTTGAAAGTGGTCTTAATACAAATATGTGTTAAGATGATGATACACTAAACTCTATTGTATATCGGTGTATCCTTGTAATTCGATAAATGTCAACACATTGATTTTTCTCATCTCATAATTCGATAATTGACGTTTCATTTCCGTGCTTCTATTTCATTTGAACTTGTTGATTCTAAGTCTTCCTCAGTTAATAATCAAAGTAAATTTTTCCTTTGACAATAAATTTTGTTTATTCTTAAAAAAAAAAAAATCATTCACAATTTGTAAACATTCAATTTAGACATCTATTGATCATATATCTCTTTTAACTTGAACCTAGTCACCTTGGAAATTATATCATTTCATCTCATTCGTTTGACATCGAATTCTGAAACTAATTCAGTTAAATCATTGAGTCCAATTTATTATAAAACTCGTATTCATAAAATTTGATGTTTTAATTCTGTATCATTTACCTTAATATTGTTTTTATTGACCAAGACATGACATAACTCTAAAAAGAGATATTATAGTCCAAATCTCGAGGACGAGATTTAAAACAAGGTGGGGAGGATGTAACATTCCTATTTTTATCATATAAAGAATTCTAGGTTTGTTTAAATTTATTAACCACTAGTAACTAGTTTTATTTCTAATATAATTATTCGACCCAAATAGTTTAAAAAAAAAAACTATTTTATATATAGTTGATTGAAATATTATACTAATTAATTGGCCTGAATATGGGTGACCTTTTTATTAAAATAAAAGTCTATAAAAACTTATATTATTAGACGGGTAGATTACGGGTAAGTTGACTATTGGAAATATGAAGTACCTGGACGGGCCCAGGAACCGTTTAATAATTAAATTATAAATTATAAAAATACATTATATTTAAACCTACTTCGCTTTTAAATGAAACTTGGTTCAAAATGTAGACAAAAATATTCTCGTTCCGATGACATATTTATTATTTTATAAAACGTTATATTTTATAAGTTATAAGCGTCAAATAAGTAAAGCAGTTAAATTAATATAAATATAATAAAAGAAAATAAAAAGAAAAGAAAAGCTTACATATGTACAATACGTGTACATTGAAAAGAAAAATAATAATAAAATATCAAAATAATGAAATTCAAAGAAGTGAAGCTTGGGTGTACGTGTCATATGCAAATTGAATTTTTAGAATGAGAAGGTTATGTACGTGTATGGCATGCAAAGGATTTATGAGTGTATATATATGAAATCATCAGTTCACTACTTCTGGGTCCAGCCTTCTTTCCATTTTCTTACAGACACTCTCTTTCGAAATCATATATATATATATATATTCTTATTTTTATTATTATTTTCACCATAATAATAAAGGCTCTGCCCCGTTTTAAGTATTTTAACTCCCGATCACCGCTACCCTTTCCGATTGATCTGAGCCCCATAACATATGTCAAGGCTCTGCCTGACTAAGTTCGTTGGGGTTCTGTCTCGTGACATAGGGATAAGGTTGAATTAGGGGTACTATACTTAACACGAGTACAAATATATATATATTTTTAAATAGCTCAAAAGTTATACCCAAAATTTATACCAGGAGACTTTCTAGTTGAACCCTAAAGTTACAAAGTGGGTCCATTCTCTTTTCTCACTATTTTATTTCATTTTTCTTTATGATGTAATTATATTAAAAAATGTCCCAAATTGATCCATAAGTAAAAACCCGGACCCCTGAAACCCCAATACATATCAAAAATCAAGAAATCAAGATTTGTGGTCTTCTCGCGGGCCGCGTAAAGAATAGACAGAAGGTCACGCGGGCCGCGACAGCATGTAGGTCTCCGGATATGCATGAAGGCCACGTGTCGTCACACGTGTCGTGACCACCGGTGACTCAGCAACCTCCGATCTGATCCACACTCCCACGCGGGCCGCGTAAAGGTTGACCGGGAGTTCACACGGGCCGCGACAGGCCTGAATTTCACCTATAAATAGCCTAGCTCAGGAGCTTTCATTCTGTGTCGAAATCAAAACTCAAAAACGTATTCCCACTGTTCAAAATCACAAATTAGCATAACGGGGTGCTGCTACGATACAGGGTATTAACTCGATCGCTGCTACGATTCAATGTCCAATCGATTGAAACTATCCGATGAATGTTTAAGTGCTGCTCAAACTTGGGTTATACTTTGTCATTCGTCGTTAATTCGATGGATGTTTAAGAATTGCACTTTGTCATTCGTTGTGAGGGTTTTAATCTCGTGAGTTATCGTAAATACTGTATTAGTTACTGACCTAGTTCGTGTGCATTGTTATTTAAATTAGGTTACAAGGCTAATCAGTAAGCTAAACTCTGCCCGTATAAATTTGCAATGTGAGTCATTCTCTTTTTACCAAATTACTTTTAAAATCATGATTGTTTTCAAAGTTATAATTACAGGGATTAAGTCTTTGTAATCTCCAAATTACAGCCGGTATGTGGGGTTTTGTATACATTACTTGATAACCGTCACCATTGGACAACGGGTTAGCCAATAGGTGATATGACCATAATCACAGACACCATTGGACAGCCAATAGGTGGTCGAGTGATAAATACCGTGGGTAGATGGTTGATATAGAAACATTGTAATCGCTCTTAATACTGTAAATTATAACAATGCGTCATTTTTAGTAAAAAGAATGATTCACCAGTATTTCCTGCTGACAAAATATTTTTAAAACGCGTTTCAGGTAATTACAGTAGATCAGGAGTTAGAGTTGGATGCGGCACCAACAAGGCTTACAGAAGTGGCTTATTTTATCAATTAAATTAAATTAAGAAAAGTTGTTTTATGTATTCGAATTTATCGTATATTAAAGCTACCTTTCAAAACATGGGTTTATCCCATCTATTTAATAAATAAAATCCGGTGTTTTCTAAACTCTGATATTTTTTCTAACTCACGGTTCTGATGAAATTTCCGCTGCACTACTTTTCAAAATAACCACCGGTACTGTGACAACCGGTGATTTACGGCACCTAATTACGTGATTAACAAGTAATTAACACGATAATAAATAGTGTTTACAGCACAACTTAACTTAATTAGGCCTTTGGAGTGCCTAGGAACGTCTATCCGACTTTACAGTGCGCGAATGGTGATTTGCGGAGAAACATGCTAAACGTTAAGCGATAACGAAACGAAACCGTACGAGATACTGACAACGCCGACAAATACGGATTTTCTACGAGTATTTTATATTTATGAGTTAAATTTTTGTGAATTTATTGGGCTTCCGTGCGACACAAACGCAAACAGGAACAAAAAACGCGATAGCAGGAAACACATCGGCAACGAAACGGAAGCGACGGAGGCACTTGTCACCTTCAGAACTTACATTTTACGCTATATTTAGCTCTGTAATGAAATTTTAGTAGCTACAGTCGAAATCGGATCGAAAAACGGTTTAGAAACGACCTCTTGAGCAAATTTCGCGATTTTAACGCAACCGACGAACGAACACGTCAACCGTCAACTTCCGACGCTATTTTACATATACTTGATCCTAAAATGACATTGTACGACATTACACGACATTCGGGGTGCAAAACGGGCTTTAGAAACGAGATCGGACGGTTCAAAATGCTAGAAACAGGCTTGTGGGCCTTGGGCCCAAGCCCACAAAACCCTCACTATATAAAGGACTTCACCCCCAAAACCTATCATTTTCACCTACACTTTCTCTCTCTAACGCCTTGTGGGCCTTCCGGCCAAGAGTGTTTTTCAACTATATCCGACGTTCCGGATTGCGTGGTGAGGTTAGTTTTAGCTATTTCTTAGCGGTTTGAGCTCTGTGGCAACTCCGGTGAAATTCCGGCGAGTCCGTTTTGAACTTTTGACTTTGCAGATGCTTAGATCGGGACTTGAGGAGCATTTCTGCAAATTTTCAAGAAATTTTATTCTCCGGCGAAATTCTGACTTCTGACATGGTTTTGGCAAGGTTCCGGCCGTCCGTTTTCGATGAAAATTATATTTTTGGGCTCCTAGTGACCCGTAGAGTCCATACAAAACACTTTCGTCTCGGGTGAAAATTTAAGTTTGGGACGCTCTCGGGCTCGGGTCAACGCGGTCAACAGGTCAAACACGGGTCAAGAGGCAGTTTTGGGTCATTTTTAGTGCCTCGGTTCAGTTTCGGGTCCGGTCAACCCTGGTCGACACGGGTCAAACGTGGTCAAAGCTGGTCAAAGGTGGTCAAAGCTGGTCAAACTCAGTCAACTGCTGGTCAACGCAGTCAACTCAGTCAACACGAGGCTCGGTAAAATTTAAACGATGCGAATTTTGTTACATTATTTATATAAATACTAATTTGACGCGAAACCGAGCTCAAACCGACCCGACTAATGAAAACGACAAATATTATACGAGCGAACTACTAACTACTTGAACTCGTATCCAAACGTGTGTATACAAAATTTCATATAATAGCTAAAAAGCGAACCGACACGTGACATAATAGCTATATATATGTTAAATTTTTCTTACGGATAAAAGGGAATTGGCATTTTTGGAATATTTGATGGAAATATTAATATTGCCGTTACATTAAATTGTAGAGTTTTGAAAATGTTGCGTTTTGGCAAATATCGACAACTTGACTTGTCGGGTTATCCTAAAAACAGAGGAAACTCTGCCCGTTTTTCGTTAAAATATATACATTATTTTAAAACCAAAGAAAACATATCCGAAATCCAAGCATTTATTTTTTCTAAAGTTAATATAAGTGTACGTTCATTCTCGATTCTCGACGACACTTATAACTTACAAACGAGGTTGTAACCTTTCAACGTATAAGACGACTATTCGGGAAACACGAGAATACATTATATGAGTTTATAACGTGTATTATTTTATACAAATATTTGATTACATACACGTACGACCATTCGGGCCAACTAACACGATTTCATAAATATATTTATATTTATATATAAACATATATACTCTAAGTCACTCGGAAACTAATTTGTTTCCAAGAATTAGTATTTATCCCTGCTATTAGTGGGATTAAAGCAACCATTGATTGGTTATTACAAGTCAAGACGATAACACTTACCGTCGAATCGTTCGGTTAACGATTCGGTAGAGCTCGGTGACACGTAGTTTAGTTACCGCTTTTATTTAGGAACTTATTAGATATTCCGTGTTAGGAATATTGTAGAATGCACGCTAGCGAGTCTCATTTTGAAAACGACATCACGGAGTCGTAATTAGCTAGCTTTGCACATGGAAATTCAGGTGAGTTCATAACCCCCACTTTTTACTGTTTACATTTTTGTAAATGTTTTCGGGGTGGAAAAACATGCACGTTTTGCAAAAACATACAAAGTTCTGAACAAATGCAAAACTCGTATTCCTAAATCATATTACGAATGGATTTCGAGGAACTCAAATGATTTACGAAAGGTTTATACTAAACATACCGGTTTTTACAAAACAAAGGCGTATTATCGAAAGGTGAATGATTTTCATGACTAGGGATGGGATCATCTGGTGATAATATTGAGGAAGGATCAGTTTTAGAGATTGAGGAAGGATCAGTCTTAGAGACTGAGGGAGGATCAGTCTTAGAGACTGGGGTAAAATACATGTACAATGATTACAGACATTTTTATACATGGTATGGTTAGCTTAAGGAGGGTTTACTACTTAGATCATGTGAGTGGGTAGGCGCAACTTGAGGCCATTAATCCTCATTGTAGGACCGAGGGACAGTAGCGGTAGATCTATCTGGGTGTAGCGAGCCCAGCCCCAGGCCCAGCAGAACGGACCTCGGGGTGACTTTGTGCCCGACGCATAAATCTGCTAGGTTTGAGTCTTCCTACTTGCACTTCACACATACCATTGGCTTTGCAAACCATTGGTGATCTCTTTTTTTTCCTTATTGCTACATACCAGGGACATATATACTTACAAAACTACTTGTTCATACAAATTAAATACCATGTTTTATACAAAATTCAAAGCATAGGATTATGCGGGTATGGGGTCAAAGTCAGGGTGGGCATTGACGGTTATGCGAACATTACAAATACAAGACTTTACAAATACATGGTTTTTATGAACATAATGTGTTACAAACACAACGTTTCCATATAACTTGGCAAGAAAATGACTTTTGATTCGTTTTCTCAATACTATTTCAAAAACCGGTTATTCCAAAGATTTATTTCAAATCTTTCACAACTCAAAAGATTTATTTCAAATCTTTTACAAACAAACTATGGACTCGCTCAACTTTATGTTGACTTTTTCGCATGTTTCTTTCTCAGGTTACTTTTCAAACAATGGAACGGTTGGAATAGGAGAACCATTGGAGATACGAGTACTTAGTGGGCGTTCAATTTCTAGAAAGTCTTAGCTTTTTGCTTCCGCTGTGCAATGAAGATACCAGTCCAGTCACGCCAGCTCTGATAATTTCGGGGTGTGACAGATTGGTATCAGAGCTATAGGTTACAGCGAATAGGGTTTCTGTAAAGATACATAGGCTCTAACCTCACTTTCCTCTGGGAACTTAGAATATTAAAACCTGAATACATACAGAATGCATAGTACTCTAATATGGTCTCCAACCGTTGCCGAAAAACAAACAGTCAAGATTTCGTTTTCAAACATACGCTAAAGTTGTGTTTTACACACGGTACACGAAACGATTACATACAGTACACAAAACTCTGAGAGTTTAGGAAACATGCATTTAAAGACCTTCGGAAACTTGTGTTGAAGTTCATTAAAGGTCATAACGTAGGAACCGCGAATATTAACTCGGGTACACACTATTATCCATATTGTCTATGATATTTTAACTTCCCGAGCAAGCAGCCTACGCATAACGAAACGCTAGCGCACGAGAATACATTGAACTCAAATTTTACGTCAACGGATGTCGGAGTACATCACATTCTACGCAAAATGAAACGCTAGTGCACGAGAATACATGGAACTCAAATTTTACGTCAACGGATGTCGGAGTACATCACATTCTACGCAAAACGAAACACTAGCGCACGAGAATACATGGAACTCAATTTCTACGTCAACGGATGTCGGGGTACATCACCTTCTACGCGGCACACAACGCTAGTGCACAGGTATACGTGAAACTTAAGCTATACATCAACGGAGGTTGAAGTACGACACATACGACTATCGAGGCAAGGCCTTTGAGAAGGAACGATGACGCAAATTTAACGACGACGCTAGATCCCTGTCCGCAGGAGAACTAACGATCAGGAAACGACAACTTGTCACGCGATCCTGCAACGACACGAATCACGCCAGGGAGAAGACGATTGTCTCCGCATTCCCCCCTACCTAACTAACGACGAATACGCTATGTTCGACATTCCATGGTAATGTCACCTAACAATTGGTCGTCACACGAAACCCCAGGCAAAGTCCTCAAATTTCTTTTATTGAAATTTCGAATTTCACACTTACTGAGTAGATTTTCGTATCTCTACTCCTCTTAATGGTCATTGTATCACGATTATCTCTCTACAAGTTACATACATGGTTTTTGTTGCGACCATGCCGAAAGCTGTCTTGTTGGTACATGTATTTATTGTCGCCTAGCGCCGAAACCAAGTTCAATTGTTTGAACTTGTCCATTACACATATTCACTTCAGAGCATCATATGATGTATTGGGAGCATCATATTCAAATTTGTTTTAACAAGTGTTTCATTTGTTCCTAGTCGAAGTAAATTTGTTTGGCATTCGACTCCATTAAATTGTTTGTTGATTTCGACACCTTGTGGTGGTATTATCACTTATTTGAACCTTGCGCTAAACTCATTTACATATCTTATGCACGGATTTAATTATTCATTTATTGATTCAGATTAAATCCGCTTTGATTTATCACATTACAACAGTCTTAATACAATTGTGTGTTAAGACAATGGTACACAAATTCATCTCATATTCCGGTGTACCTCATAACGGTTCTTTCAACATCGATCGAATGCTTTGCGACATTCATTGCTTCTTCATCTTCGATCGAAAACATTATTTCTTTGATGTTCAAATTTCAATTGAAAATCCTATGATGTTTGTTTGGAACAAGCGTTCATATTTATTTCGTTGAATCTTCATTTGACTTCAAACACGGTGAATTTGTTTGATCACCGCTATTATAGAGTTATTTAAATCACTACGACACCTTGTGGTGTCAGTACAAACTTGTAGCTTGGGCTAATTATATGATTGAGCGTTTCATGTAAAACAACAGGTGATACTTGTTCGATCACCACTATATTCGAATTGCTTCATTCACTAAGACACCTTGTGGCATCGGTATAACTTGCAGCTTGTGCTGATCACGATCGAGCGTTTCATGCAAACTATTTGAGATTGTTGATTCTAAGTTCATCCAGTGGATGTTATTGCTTCTAGAACTCATTCACAGGTTATAAACGTTCATATGGAATTCGATTGGTCGAAGTTCCAGTTCATTGTTGGATCCTTGTTAACTTAGTCACACTGGTGACTGTATCATTACGTCTCGTTTCCTTTGACATCAATTACTGAAACACATTTCTTTTAAACCGTTGGGATTCCTATTGTGGAGGAATGTCATTAAATTCACATGACTCGAATAATTCTTGTTTCGATTACGCGGTCATTCACTTTGTTATGATTCGGACTTACCTGCAAACAACACAATTCTGAGGGGATAACATAGTCTAAATTTCGAGGACGAAATTTTTGTAACAGGGAGAGAATGTGACAACCGGTGATTTACGGCACCTAATTACATGATTAACAAGTAATTAACGCGATAATAAATAGTGTTTACATCACAACTTAACTTAATTAGGCCTTTGGAGTGCCTAGGAACGTCTATCCGACTTTACAGTGCGCGAATGGTGATTTGCGGAGAAACATGCTAAACGTTAAGCGATAACGAAACGAAACCGTACGAGATACTGACAACGCCGACAAATACGGATTTTCTACGAGTATTTTATATTTATGAGTTAAATTTTTGTGAATTTATTGGGCTTCCGTGCGACACAAACGCAAACAGGAACAAAAAACACGATAGCAGGAAACGCATCGGCAATGAAACGGAAGCGACGGAGGCACTTGTCACCTTCAGAACTTACATTTTACGCTATATTTAGCTCTGTAATGAAATTTTAGTAGCTACAGTCGAAATCGGATCAAAAAACGGTTTAGAAACGACCTCTTAAGCAAATTTCGCGATTTTAACGCAACCGACGAACGAACACGTCAACCGTCAACTTCCGACGCTATTTTACATATCCTTGATCCTAAAATGACATTGTACAACATTACACAGACGTTCGGGGTGCAAAACGGGCTTTAGAAACGAGATCGGACGGTTCAAAATGCTAGAAACAGGCTTGTGGGCCTTGGGCCCAAGCCCACAAAACCCTCACTATATAAAGGACTTCACCCCCAAAATCTATCATTTTCACCTACACTTTCTCTCTCTAACCCTCATAATTCTCTCTACTCTCTCTCTCTAGAAACAAGTCCGGCGAGGATTCCGGCGGAGTTCCGGCGACCGACGATTTTTCCGGCGGCCGTTTTCCGGCCAAGAGTACACTTTTTCTACTATATCCGACGTTCCGGATCGCGTGGTGAGGTTAGTTTTAGCTAATTCTTAGCGGTTTGAGCTCTATGGCAACTCCAGTGAAATTCCGGCGAGTCCGTTTTGAACTTTTGACTTTGCAGATGCTTAGATCGGGACTTGAGGAGCATTTCTGCAAATTTTCAAGAAATTTTATTCTCCGGCGAAATTCCGACTTCTGACATGGTTTTGGCGAGGTTCCGGCCGTCCGTTTTCGACGAAAATTATATTTTTGGGCTCCTAGTGACCCGTAGAGTCCATACGAAACACTTTCGTCTCGGGTGAAAATTTAAGTTCGGGACGCTCTCGGGCTCGGGTCAACGCGGTCAACAGGTCAAACACGGGTCAAGAGGCAGTTTTGGGTCATTTTTAGTGCCTTGGTTCAGTTTCGGGTCCGGTCAACCCTGGTCAACACGGGTCAAACGTGGTCAAAGCTGGTCAAACGTGGTCAAAGCTTGTCAAACTCAGTCAACTGCTGGTCAACGCAGTCAACACGAGTTTCGGTAAAATTTAAACGATGCGAATTTTGTTACATTATTTATATAAATACTAATTTGACGCGAAACCGAGCTCAAACCGACCCGACTAATGAAAACGACAAATATTATACGAGCGAACTACTAACTACTTGAACTCGTATCCAAACGTGTGTATACAAAATTTCATATAATAGCTAAAAAGCGAACCGACACGTGACATAATAGCTATATATATGTTAGATTTTGTTTACGGATAAAAGGGAATTGGCATTTTTGGAATATTTGATGGAAATATTAATATTGCCGTTACATTAAATTGTAGAGTTTTGAAAATGTTGCGTTTTGGAAAATATCGACAACTTGACTTGTCGGGTTATCCTAAAAGCAGAAGAAACTCTGCCCGTTTTTCGTTAAAATATATACATTATTTTAAAACCAAAGAAAACATATCCGAAATCCAAGCATTTATTTTTTCTAAAGTCAATATAAGTGTACGTTCATTCTCGATTCTCGACGACACCTATAACTTACAAACGAGGTTGTAACCTTTCAACGTATAAGACGACTATTCGGGAAACACGAGAATACATTATATGAGTTTATAACGTGTATTATTTTATACAAATATTTGATTACATACACGTACGACCATTCGGGCCAACTAACACGATTTCATAAATATATTTATATTTATATATAAACATATATACTCTAAGTCACTCGGAAACTAATTTGTTTCCAAGAATTAGTATTTATCCCTGCTATTAGTGGGATTAAAGCAACCATTGATTGGTTATTACAAGTCAAGACGATAACAATTACCGTCGAATCGTTCGGTTAACGATTCGGTAGAGCTCGGTGACACGTAGTTTAGTTACCGCTTTTATTTAGGAACTTATTAGATATTCCGTGTTAGGAATATTGTAGAATGCACGCTAGCGAGTCTCATTTTGGAAACGACATCACGGAGTCGTAATTAGCTAGCTTTGCACATGGAAATTCAGGTGAGTTCATAACCCCCACTTTTTACTGTTTACATTTTTGTAAATGTTTTCGGGGTGAAAAGACATGCACGTTTTGCAAAAACATACAAAGTTCTGAACAAATGCAAAACTCGTATTCCTAAATCATATTACTAATAGATTTCGAGGAACTCAAATGATTTACGAAAGGTTTATACTAAACATACCGGTTTTTACAAAACAAAGGCGTATTATCGAAAGGTGAATGATTTTCATGACTAGGGATGGGATCATCTGGTGATAATATTGAGGAAGGATCAGTTTTAGAGATTGAGGAAGGATCAGTCTTAGAGACTGAGGGAGGATCAGTCTTAGAGACTGGGGTAAAATACATGTACAATGATTTCAGACATTTTTATACATGATATGGTTAGCTTAAGGAGGGTTTACTACTTAGATCATGTGAGTGGGTAGGCGCAAATTGAGGCCATTAATCCTCATTGTAGGACCGAGGGACAGTAGCGGTAGATCTATCTGGGTGTAGCGAGCCCAGCCCCAGGCCCAGCAGAACGGACCTCGGGGTGACTTTGTGCCCAACGCATAAATCTGCTAGGTTTGAGTCTTCCTACTTGCACTTCACACATACCATTGGCTTTGCAAACCATTGGTGATCTCTTTTTTTTTCCTTATTGCTACATACCAGGGACATATATACTTACAAAACTGCTTGTTCATACAAATTAAATACCATGTTTTATACAAAATTCAAAGCATAGGATTATGCGGGTATGGGGTCAAAGTCAGGGTGGGCATTGACGGTTATGCGAACATTACAAATACAAGACTTTACAAATACACGGTTTTTATGAACATAATGTGTTACAAACACAACGTTTCCATATAACTTGGCAAGAAAATGACTTTTGATTCGTTTTCTCAATACTATTTCAAAAACCGGTTATTCCAAAGATTTATTTCAAATCTTTCACAACTCAAAAGATTTATTTCAAATCTTTTACAAACAAACTATGGACTCGCTCAACTTTATGTTGACTTTTTCGCATGTTTCTTTCTCAGGTTACTTTTCAAACAATGGAACGGTTGGAATAGGAGAACCATTGGAGATACGAGTACTTAGTGGGCGTTCAATTTCTAGAAAGTCTTAGCTTTTTGCTTCCGCTGTGCAATGAAGATACCAGTCCAGTCACGCCAGCTCTGATAATTTCGGGGTGTGACAGGTACCACTTGGCTGCTCGCGGCTCTCGATTCCACCCAAGGTGGGGTCGGGGGACGTGACACGCTTGCCTCAGAAGCTGAATGGATGCGCGGTAGAGGGGTAGTCCTGGTAAGGTTCTCCTCTTTTTAACTTGGGCATTATTTTTGTTGCCTTGGTTCTTATTCGTTGTCTTTTTTCTTGTAGATGGCTAATGTGACACCCCGTGTTTCGAAGTCAAAGTCAAGGTCAAAGTCAACGACCGATCGCGCGACTTGACTTGTAATCTACTTCTTTTATGTGTTTAATTTAGTTGTATTATGTGGAGTACTTATCAATAATCGCAGTAATTGATGTGTATTTATCGCTATTAATCGCCTACGACTGTGAACAATAGGAAGTAGCAATGCGATAAAGTTAACTAAATGCTAAACTACTTAACGCTAATCTAATCGACATCGAATCGCAATACGAACCGCAACTCGAATTATGCGTTCTGGATATTGTTTTACGTGTGTGTTACTTACGTGTTACTTGTGCATGTTTAATTTATAATTTGTGGTAAATCAATCGCAATCGATATCACAACTCAATCGAATCGCAATCTAATCGAACCCGCTGAACGTAAGTTAATTAGAGTGATTGTTTGTTAGATATAGTAGTTGGGATTAAAAGTAATTTAATAGGTAACTCTACCGTATCGCTCGTTCAAATCGCATCGCAACGCTCGACACGCGAATCAAAACGACAAAACCCGTCGCGCCGAACACTTGGATCGAGTGGTCAACCGATCGGACTGCCATCCGATCGAGTTGCCACCCGATCGGGCTGCCACCTGATCGAACTACCATCCGGTCGGCCAGCCTTTGTCCTTTTTGCCATTTTAGGAAACCCTATAAATACCCCTCCTGTCAACATCATTTGTGTCACCCACTCTCATCCAAACCTGCCGCACTCAAGCTCTTTTCTCTTGATTTCTCTCAATTCTTGTAAGTCTTCTTCCTAAATCCTTGTACTTTCTTAATCTACACACACTCCTATACCTTTCTATCTTTTGAATCTTAACATTTAACCATGAAATCACTAGATTTGAGTGTTCTAGGATGATGTCAGCATGGTGTTCTTAGGAACTTCATGTTTTGGCCTCAAGCCACCAAGAACGACTTGAATCTGAAGGATTTCCACATGAATAAGCAAGGGTCTTGCATAGATCTGAACATATTCACGGTGAAAAGGATTGAAAGATGTTTTTCTAACTATCTTTCAACTCTTTTACACTCAGTGCACTCAAACCCGATGGAATCGGAGCTGGTTCTGATCTTCTACTCGTTCTTAGTGATGTATCAATTCTAGATCCGAGATCTATTCGAGAGATAGTGATTTCGGGTTTGGACATGAACAACCGTCTTGAACCGTGCACTGTCGAACTAGGGTGATCCCTGTTCGGTCGGGTCACTGGGGACGAGATGGGGTCCCTATTGTTTAAACAAGCTATCATAACGTCTCGTTCAAGCTACAAACACTTCAAACAAATCAAGTAACAAAATGATCAGACCGTTGGGACAGATTGCCGTCCGATCGGACTGCTGTCCGATCGGATTGCCATCCGATCGACCAGCTATCCGATCGGGTTGTATCTTGATTCAACACTTAACAATTTTCAACATGTTCAATGCACTACCAGTTCTAGCGGATTGTCACCCGATCGGTAGACCATCTGATGGGTTGATAAAACTGTTGTGTACTTGTTCTCTGAGAAATGCCTCACCGAACGGATCGCCGTCCGATCGAACCAACGTTCGATCGACTGACCTGGAAGGTAGAGATACTTCTCTGTTTTCAAAATGCTACAACGAAAACTTCAAAAGTCAAACCATCACACACAAACACATCCTCACCAAACGAGATGACGATCCAATCGAATGGCCACCCGATCGGGTGACCATCCGAACGGATTGTCATCCGATCGACTGGCCACCCGATCGGATTGCCATCCGACCGGTTTGCTATTCGACACTTGGTTCTTTACACCGTTTTACGCGCCGCTTATCGTTTTTGCTATCGTACTGTTCAAGCTAATCTCGCTCTAAGCGCTCCCTTCAATCCATCATCGCTGTGAGTATACTCGAACCCTTTTTGCTTCATGCACTTTTGGGTGTTACATACGTTACTTATTCTAAATTACCTCGAACACACTACTCGATACTTTAACGCTAACCGTTACTGCATGTTATACGTAGCTTAATGAATGCTTGTTTGTTATGTTTACACATGGAATGCTGTCTACTTGCCTTAGCAACGATAGTACTATAGTTTGGACTCAGCACCTGTTTACTCAGGGGTTGTTAAGGACAATTATTTGAACGGGTCACAGTGGTGATCATGTATTACGAACTGCCTTGGGCAGTCAACCCGCAGTCATTGGTATCGATAGGTTCATGTCGATAACTAACGTGCTTCATTTCACTCTGTGTACGTGCTGGTTATGCGTAAACAATTTCAAACTTTATTATATCTATTAAACTTGTATGCTCACCTTTACACTATGTGTATTGACTTTTATTTTAACGTATGTGGCAGGTGCTTAAGATGTTTATATGCTTGGCTTGCTGTGAAATCGAGGCTAGGAAAGGTCTAGAAACAAATAAACGAATTGTCTGTATTTGAAATCTGAGTTGTCGGAACAAAACAACTTGACTAGATTTTATCTGTAATAATTATATTACTTTTTATGTCATGGTATGGTACGTGATGTTTTAAATAATTGGTAATCATAGCTGTTATGGAAACTTCTGGACAATCTGTTTCGCTCAGTGCCGCGCCCCGATGTTTCCGCCATCGGTTGGGGTGTGACAGCTAACTCCATTTTGAATGCCTCTGAGTTGGATGCGGTTTTTGCCGCTCTCATAGATGCCTCACGCGCGGTTGGGTACCGTGGAGGCTATCTAGAGTGTGCACAACATGTTGAAGAGGCGTTTGGACAGGAGTTTGATGTCAGTCATTGCTCAGTGACCGATCAGGCTGATGCTGCATTAGCCCGAGCAGAAGGAGTTTATGACCATTTATCGAAAAGCTCCTTAATCGTAAGCGCTCCTAACCCTATAAGTACCCCTCCTGCCAACATCATTTGTGTCACCCACTCTCATTCGAACCAGCCGCACTCAAGCTCTTTTCTCTCGATTTCTCTCAATTCTTGTAAGTCTTCTTCCTAAATCCTTGTACTTTTTTAATCTACACGCACTCCTAGAGCTTTCTATCTTTTGAATCTTAACATTTAACCATGAAATCACTAGATTTGAGGTGTTCTAGGATGATGTCAGCATGGTGTTCTTAGGAACTTCATGTTTTGGCCTCAAGCCACCAAGAACGACTTGAATATGAAGGATTTCCACATGAATAAGGAAGGGTCTTGCATAGATCTGAACATATTCACGGTGAAAAGGATTGAAAGATGGTTTTTCTAACTTTCTTTCAACTCTTTTACACTCAGTGCACTCAAACCCGATGGAATCAGAGCTGGTTCTGATCTTCTACTCGTTCTTAGTGATGTATCAGTTCTAGATCTGAGATCTATTCGAGAGATAGTGATTTTGGGTTTGGACATGAACAACCGTCTTGAACCGTGCACTGTCGGACTAGGGTGATCCCTGTTCGGTCGGGTCACTGGGGACGAGATGGGATCCCTATTGTTTAAACAAGCTATCATAACATCTCGTTCAAGCTACAAACACTTCAAACAAAATCAAGTAACAAACCGATCAGACCGTTGGGACGGATTGCTGTCCGATCGACCAGCTATCCGATCGGGTTGTTTCTTGATTCAACACTTAACAATTTTCAACATGTTCAATGCACTACCAGTTCTAGCGGATTGTCACCCGATCGGTAGACCATCTGTTGGGTTGATAAAACTGCTGTGAACTTGTTCTCTGAGAAATGCCTCACCGAACGGATCGTCGTCCGATCGAACCGACGTTCGATCGACCGACCTGGAAGGTAGAGATACTTTTCTGTTTTCAAAATGCTACAACGAAAACTTCAAAAGTCAAACCATCACACACAAACACATACTCACCAAACGAGATGACGATCCAATCGAATGGCCACCCGATCGGGTGACCATCCGAACGGATTGTCATCCGATTGACTGGCCACCCTATCGGATTGCCATCCGACCGGTTTGCTATTCGATACTTGGTTCTTTACACCGTTTTACGCGCCGCTTATCGTTTATGCTATCGTACTGTTGAGGCTAATCTCGCTCTAAGCGCTCCTTTCAATCCATCATCGCTGTGAGTATACTCGAACCCTTTTTGCTTCATGCACTTTTGGGTGTTACATACGTTACTTATTCTAAATCACCTCAAACACACTACTCAATACTTTAATGCTAACCGTTACTGCATGTTATACGTAGCTTTATGAATGCTTGTTTGTTATGTTTACACATGGAATGCTGTCTACCTGCCTTAGCAACGATAGTACTATAGTTTGGACTCAGCACCTGTTTACTCAGGGGTTGTTAAGGACAATTATTTGCATGGGTCACAGTGGTGATCATGTATTACGAACTGCCTTGGGCAGTCAACCCGCAGTCATTGGTATCGATAGGTTCATGTCGATAACTAACGTGCTTCATTTCACTCTGTGTACGTGCTGGTTATACGTAAACAATTTCGAACTTTATTATATCTATTAAACTTGTATGCTCACCTTTACACTATGTGCATTGACTTTTATTTTAACGTATGTGGCAGGTGCTTAAGATGTTTATATGCTTGGCTTGCTGTGAAATCGAGGCTAGGAAAGGTCTAGAAACAAATAAACGAATTATCTGTATTTGAAATCTGAGTTGTCGGAACAGAACAATTTGACTAGATTTTATCTGTATTATTTATATTACTTTTTATGTCATGGTATGGGACGTGATGTTTTAAATAATTGGTAATCATAGTTGGTATGGAAACTTCTGGACAATCTGTTTCGCTCAGTGCCGCGCCCCGATGTTTCCGCCATCGGTTGGGGTGTGACAGCTAACTCCATTTTGAATGCCTCTGAGTTGGATGCGGTTGTTGCCGCTCTCATAGATGCCTCACGCGCGGTTGGGCACCGTGGAGGCTATCTAGAGTGTGCACAACATGTTGAAGAGGCGTTTGGACAGGAGTTTGATGTCAGTCATTGCTCAGTGACCGATCAGGCTGATGCTGCATTAGCCCGCGCAGAAGGAGATTATGACCATTTATCATTGCCTGTGATGGATTTGGTCGCAGAAGCGCTGAAGCATGACGGCTGGTGTCAGTGGCTAAAGACTATCCTAGACCCTCCACAGACTGTGGAGTTATCTGATGAAGAAGAAGAAACAGCCGGCGGAGATGGCGATGGCGATGGAGAAGGTGAAGGTGGTGGAGACGAATAGATAGTGTTTGCAGGCTGATGCATTGCAATTTGTTTTCAACTTTTTATGTACTGCGCAGCTGCGCTTTTTGAATCGGACTTATGATGCATTGTTACTTTTTAATGTAATTATTGCGCGGTCGCGCTTTTTTGAATATAACACTTTATGTTTGCTTTCTATTTGCCGAGTTACAATTATTGCATTGTTGTTAGAAACTTTGGTTAAGTTAGCATGAATAAATGTAAGTGTGGCTCTTGTGTGAGTGTAACTGCCCGGTCTCGCGCTATGTTCGCGGAGGACCTTGGAGGCATAACTCAAGAGCTCGTAATTTACTGAAGTGTTTTCGTGCTAATAAAAAATTTAATATGCATTTGTAACGTAGAAGTTATGGTGGTAGAAGAAAAACATAAGGCATAACCAATGCTTTCATTAAGTAGCTAGGAAACAGGCGCTAGGCCAACGTACATCATTGAAATAAAATAAAGGGCGTATAGCCAACACAGGTAATTAAAAAGGCGCGTGGCCAACAAAAGTGGATAAAGGCGCATGGCCAAGAGTAGTCACATGTAACACATGCGCAATTGTTGCGCGTTCCACATGCGCGGGATGATGTATCCATCCAGTGTGCGCAGTTTGTATGCCCCCTTTCCTAGCACCTCATGTATTAAGTATGGGCCTTCCCACTTGGGTGCTAGCTTCCCGGGCCTTTCAACATTGGAGGCCTCGTTGTCTCTGAAGACGTACTCTCCTAGAGTGAAGGTACAAATGCGCACTCTCGCATTATAGTACCTCTCCAACTGTGTCTTGTACTTGGCCTCTTTGATTCGTGCTATTTCGCGCCTCTCTTTGAGTAGGTCCAAGTCTAGACGGCGCTCTGCCTCATTATCGATTTTGTTGACCGCTGTCAAGCGCGGCGAGGGGAGGCCAATTTCAGCTGGGATAACCGCCTCTGAGCCGTAGACCAGGCTAAAGGGGGTTTCGCCAGTGCTTGTTTTCGGCATGGTTCGATGAGCCCACAGGATGCTCGGGAGCTCATCTACCCAGCCTCTTCTCTTAGTGCCCAGGCAGGCCTTTATCCCTTCGACGATACTTTTGTTGACACTTTCTACCTGGCCTTTGCCCTGAGGGTGCGCAACGGAAGAGAAAGTGTGCTCGATATTCATCTCTTTCATCCATTCTCGAAGGTCTTCGGAAGCAAAATTGGTGCCATTATCGGTTACAATCTTGAGTGGGAGGCCAAACCTGCAAATGATGTGTTCCCATATGAACTTGCTCACCATTATTGTAGTAGATGAAGCGAGTGCTTTGGCCTCCACCCACTTGGTGAAATAATCAACGACAACAATTATGAACTTCACAGCTCCAGGAGCTTCGGGGAAAGGTCGCCATATCGATCCCCTACTGCTGGAAAGGCCAGGCAGTGGAGACAGGGATCAGATCATTCTTTGGGCGCGGGGTTTTCGGGGCGTGCCTTTGACAGGAGTCGCATTTGCGTGATTCCTTTAGAGCGTCAACGTGCATCCCTGGCCAATAGTAACCAGCGTTCATTATCTTCGCGACAACCATGCGCGGGCCCACATGAATGCCTCAGATGCCTTCATGAATCTCCCTAATCAGGTAAATTGCATCTTGGGGTCCACACAGCGCAGAAGTGGCCCCAAGAAGGATCTTCGGTACAAGATTCCACAATTCATCTCATAGAACAACGCCTTGTTCTGTATCTTCCTAGCTTCTGCTTTGTTTTTAGGGAGAATTCCTTCTTGAAGATATTGAATGATAGGAGTCATCCATGATGGTGGCCCTATCTCAACTACATTCACTTGTCTCAGCAAAACGGACGGGTTTTTTAAGACCTCGATTCTTACATCCTTGGCGAGATGTTGGAAGGCTGTTGAAGCGAGCTTGCTTAGCGCGTCCGCTGGCTTGTTCTCCGATCGATTGATGTGAACAACCTTGTATGATTTGAACTGTTGAAGCAACTCCTTCGCCTGCTCCAAGTACAGAGCCATAACCTCGCCCTTTGCATCATATAACCCGTTGATTTCACTTGCGATCAGCAGAGAGTCAACATGGGCTTGTAAGTTTTGTGCTCCCATCTTGATGGCCAGGCATAGGCTTGCGAAGAATGCTTCATATTCAGCCTCATTGTTGGTATTTTTGAAATCCAACTTGATGGCGTATGTAAATTCATGCTTCTCAGGGCTAACAAGGCGTAATCCAGCTCCAACGCCATCTTCGTTTGAGGCCCCATCAGTGTATAGTCGCCATAATCCATCGGATGTGTCTTTGATGGGAGCGTCAACAACTTCACAATCTTTGATCTTATCCTCTGGGACTTCTGTGATGAAGGCCGCTAATACTTGACCCTTTATGGCTGGGCGCGACCTGTATAAGATGTTGTGGCCCCCCAGCTCAATTGCCCACTTTGCTAGGCGACCTGACGTTTCTGGCTTTTGCAAAATTGTGCCGATATGGAAGTTAGTGAGAACCGTGATTACATACCCTGTAAAATATCTGCGCAGCCTCCTAGAGACGTGTAGTAGCGCGAGCACTAACTTTTCCATGGTTGAATATCTTGTTTCTGGATCTGTAAGCACCCTACTGACATAGTAAATTGGAGTCTGAACTTCGTCCCTTTCCACCAACAATACCAACCCAACTGCCTTGTCCGAAGAAGACAAGTACAGAATGAGTGGCTCTTTCTCAAATGGTGCGGTTAATGTAGGTAGCTTGATCAAACACTCCTTCATTTGTTGGAAGGCAGCTTCTGCTTCTGGCGTCCATCTGAATTCTTGTTTTTTTACACAGTTGCGCAAAGTACTGATAAAAGGGTACGATTTCGCAGCGTGGTTTGATAGAAACCGATTAAGCGCGGCCAGGCGGCCGGCCAATCTTTGCATCTCTTTGATCGTGCGCGTTGACGGAATCCGCTCTATGGCTTGAACCTTTTCAGGATTAACTTTGAAGCCGCCATTTGTATCCACGAAGCCCAAGAACTTGCCTTCCTCCATACCAAAAGAACATTTTGCTGGATTCAGCTTCATGTTCACGCTTCTCAGAGAGTTGAATGTCTTCTCTATGTCCTTTAACATTTGGTCCTCCTCGAGACTCCTGATCACAAGATCATCAATGTAAACTTCGATATGCTTCCCGATATCTTCAGCAAAGATCGTATCCATCAATCGCTGGTAGGTTGCGCCAGCATTCTTGAGCCCGAAAGGCATCTTTGTGTAACAGAAAATTCCGATGTCAGTACGGAATGCTGTCTTATCTTCATCTTCCAGCGCCATCTAGACTTGATGATACCCCTTGTAACAATCCAAAAAACATTTCCACCTGTATGGTGCGAGAGAGTCTATCTTCTTGTCGATCTCAGGCAGCGAATAACAATCCTTGGGACATGCCTTATTGAGATCAGTGTAATCCACACACATGCGCCATCCACCAGTAGACTTCTCGACCATGACAGGGTTTGCAACCCAACTTTGATAGCGCACCTCCCTCAGAATTCCTGCCTTTAGCAGGTCACAAACTTGCTCATTCATAGCTTTAGTCTTATCTACCCTTAGGCTGCGCCTTCTTTGCACTTTTGGCTCGACAGAGGGATAAGTGTTCAGACAATGTTCAGTGACGTCGCGCGGGACACAGGTCATGTTAGCCGGAGTCTAGGTGAAAATGTCCATGTTCCTGAACAGTAACGGCTTGAGATGCGTCCTGATATTTGGTGAGATTGCATGGCCTATCGTCACCGTCTGTTCTGGGTACTTGCGGTTCAAGACCCATTTTTCTGGCTCAGTTGTTGAAATTTTTGGCGCTTTGACTGGGCGCGCATCTTCTGCTGCCATCACCTCCTTCTTTGCATAGATAATCGCCACCCCCGTCTCAGTTGGGAAGCCAATGGCTGAGTGGGGTGTGGAGGTTACCATGTTCATTTCTCCCTGGGTTTCTCTCCCAATTAAAACATCATGCCTTGATTTGACTGGCATCACCATGAAGTTGACATTTGTAGTTCTTGAATGTTTCCCGTCAGATAGCGTGACGGGTAAACTGATCTGGCCTAGTGGGAAGACCATCTCATTGCAGAACCCTGAAAGAGGATAATCGACAGGCTCAAGGCGCGCTTTATCTTCATCATCGAACTGATTGAAGCATTGTTCATAAATGATATCAGCTGTAATCCCGGGATCAATGAAGATGTATTCTGTTTCATAGTGACCTATAATTCCCGGTAATGACAACGGGGCGCGTGGCGCGTGGTCCCCCGTGCACTACCGGAAAGATGACCTGTTGTTCTTGCCATGCTGGTTCGAATGGGTGCTGGCCCTTGTCTCTTGCGCTGTATCTTGGTCCGTTGACCATGTGCGTCTCTAAGCGTCTAACCTTTTTCTGGTTTCCATCATCATTCCTCTGAATCTGGCGCGTCTCCTTGCGCACGTTTTTGACCAGATGGCTTAACTTTCCCTCTTCAGCGCTTTTTCAATCTCTTGCCTTAGACTGATACAGTCATCCGTCAGATGACCTGTATACTTGTGAAAATCGCAGTACAGGTTTGGGTCTTGCCCCTTCTTGTTTGTCATAGGCTTTGGTGCCTTGAAGTCATGGTTCTCCGTCATGAGCACCTCTTTCGGTGTCTTGATGAGCGGATTCCAGTGCTTTTCTCGATTCTCGTTCCTGACTGCCTTCCGATAACCAATGCGATCGATTGTGTCCCGTGCGTCCTCTCTAAAGCGAGGCCTTTCATCATAACCACTGGACTGGTTAGCTTTCCATCCAGGGTTTCTGTTTTTGTTGCGCCTGTTGTTATCGCGCGAGCTTCCCTTGGAAAAATGATCTTCAGTCTAAGAATTCCTGGTACTGGCCAGTGATTCCTCTGTTTGCGCTACTATCTTCGCGGCTTCCATGAGTTTGTCCCATTCCTTGGGCATACCATCTTTTCCTGTGATAGTCCTGATGAGACTATCACATCGAATGGCTTTCTTGAAGTGAGCGCGCATCAGTTATTCATTTACACCACCAATCTTTAAACACTCCTTGTTGAAGCGAGTGATGAAATCTTCTAGCCCCTCGTTTTCTCTGCGCCAGATGTCTGTTACCTCAGCTGTGTCGCGCTGAGAATGTCTTTGCTGGCTGAAATGATTTACAAATTGGGTTCTGAAGTCAACCCATGACGTGATCTTTCCAGGCGGAAGGCTGTTGAACCAGGCGCGAGCAGCCCCTGTGAAGGTCTGGATAAACATATGGCACCACATTGGCATGTTCCATCCTCCCATAACACCAACGCTTGTAAATACTCGAACATGATCGTCAGGATCAGTTAGACCATTGAACTTTCCCACTGTTGGAGGCAATTTTTCTTTTGATAGCGGGGCTAGAGCAATCTTTGGAATGAACTTTGAATGTTCTGCGGCTTCAGCTGGTCTATAGGTGAGGCTGAAGTCTCGTTCCGCTTCTTCGCTGTATGCGATGCGCTGCCTTGGCTTGTAAGATTCATGATTCTTCTGCAAGCGGTTGAAGACTGAAGACCCTTCGTCATCTTGCCAAGTTGGATCGTTTGGGTCTGTGTCATCCCATTCGTTGTGCATGTTGCGCGACCCGAGCCGGCTATGAACTGGACCCCTTTGAACGTTTGACGGATGGTCATAATAACTACCTGTCTCCCCATGTGTGTCGCGCGTGTCGTGCACACTTGGCCTTCTCAGGTGAGGAGGTCTGTTGGTTCTTCCTTGGATATTCTGCTGCGGGGGTGTCTGGCGCGCCCCCTGACTTGGACCAGGAGGTGTAACCAAGGATGGTTCAGCTTGCAAAATTACTTGTTGTGCGCTCAAAGACTGATACGTAGCATTTATGGTAGCAATCTGTTTGGCGTACCAAAAGGCTAAAGTTTCGCCTTCTGGTAGCCCTAGTAACGCCGAAATGTTCGGGTTTGGAGCTGGGTTTGAAGGACCAGCGACATGACTTCCTGGGGTTCCCGTTGGAGTGATGCGAGTGATGCTCCCGCGGGGTCCCCCAGTGTTTGCTGCGTAGATTTCGCCTATTTCTTCAGCAGGTTGGACTTGGACGTTGGGATTGTCCTCACCCAATCCTACATTAGAGTTTGTGCCAAAACCAAAATCAGGGATTATTCCTTGACCAGCCATGATCAAGAGAACCGAGAAAACTCAGAAAAAAGAAGATGAAAGTGATTGCAAAAATCGGTGGGCGCCAATGAAGAAACACGGAACTAATCTTAGGGTTAATTAGTTTGGTTTATGTTTCAAACATGAGGGTTAATCTTCTTTAACTTTCCTGAGCTCCTTAATGATCCGATCTTCCTGCAAAACAGAACACCGTTAGCTCGTTAAGAGGGGAATATGGGGGTTTCCCTCTTAACCAGACTCCGGCGTGAGAATAATTATCTGCTTTGAGGAAATAAGTGTGTTAAGAGTGAGAGTGAAGAGAGCAGAATGGTTAACCTGTGCATGGAGGTCTCTATTTATAGTCGGAGAGGTGTAAGAAGAGATGGGCTGATGGGCCTTGGGCCAGAAGGCGACAACAGAGAATATCCTTCTTGTCTCACTGGTATCGACTGCTAGTGCCTTCTAGAAGATCTCCGGTGCTGGCGCACCTTGATTGGAGCCACGTGTCCTAGTTGTCAGCCTTGTTGTCCCTCTGCCATCAGTAGGTAAGTGGAGATCATGGGGCAGGTGTCGTCTCCCCCTGATTGGTGCCACGTAGACGTCCTTGTGTACTTATTATCTCCTGCACGTCAGACAATCGTGGAGCACGATAGAGCACAGCCTGGTGGACGCTGATTGGCTCTTTCTTCTGCCACTTGTACCTTGTGTACTTTCTGAAGTGGCCTTGCGCTCTAACTCCTGCGCGACCCTTGCTGATCACGCAACTGGCCCGCGCAGGATGTAGGTGCCGAAGGCTCTTATTCAGGATGCTAAGTGCTGAAACTGATGTTCTCTCTTGTTTGGACCTCGCGCAAGGTCAGTCTTTGTTTAAGCAACCCGCGCGAGTCTAAGATTAATCAGCTTGCTGAATAAGGAGTATGGTCCGGCGCGCCACCTAAAAAGGTCTGCGCGGCTTTTTGGGACCGTACCCCTTCAAAGATGAACATCCATTAAATATTCTTCATCTTGAAAACTACCTAATTCGACCAAAACCTCTGTTGTTCCATCCAATATTAATTGCATTGTGCAGTTTTCATTGCTAATTTCCTGTTCTATTGAATATCATCATTCATCACCATTATCATCTTTTTCAGTTTTTCTTCACATTTGAAGATAATATCCATGAAAAATAGTTGAAATGCATCGATTTACAAACAAGAAGATGAAGGATTTACAAACAAGAAGATGAAGTTGTTACGAAGCAGGTACAGATTCCGTTACTTTAAATTGCTCCTCTGGCTTGTTATCTCTTTCATCTTCTACATTCAATTCATCAATCGTCATCAACCTAACACAAATTCGCTACGAACAAACCTAATCTCGCACTCTCATTCTAATGCCATTTCAAATATGATTTCGCCATTTCAGAACTGAAGGGGAGTATGGTTCAGTTCTGAAATCAGGGTGAAGGGGAGTTTCGGGGGCGAATGGTGATGGTGATTTGGGTGTGACGTTGAGCAGTGGTATTGGTGAAGATAGATGGTGGCGGTAGTGGAGATTGATGATGGTGGTGGAGGTGGTGATGGATGGTGGTTTATTATGTAGGAGAGATATATAGAGATAGAGAGAAAGAAGGTAGAAGAAGAAGCGAGGGTGTGGTGGGACCCACAAAAGATTATTGTTTTAATAAAAGATTTAAATAAAATAAAAAAGAAAGGGTGTACCTATTGGCACACCAATGTGCCTATATGCACACCAAAAAGTGTTTTTTTTGTCTTATATGCACACCCTGCAGTGTCGAGCTGTGGCCAAAGCGCGACGTTTTGGTCCGGTCAACCAGACAAAGACTGACGAGTGTCTGACGGGTCTGTTGACCGGACCAAAACACCGAGCTTTGGCCGCGTTTTGGTCCTGTCAACCAGACAAAAGACTTAAGTTCTTTTATTGATATTGATTGGGCTGAAAATTGGAGATATATAGAAAACTCATTCCATATAGTAAATAAATTAAGAAGTCAGAAAGTTATCCAAAAATTTTTAACACGGAATCAATTAGTTTAAACACTTCATTAATTTGAACTAAAAATATTATATATGGCCTTCCCGAGAAACATAAGAATTTGTCATTCTTGTAAAGGTCGATGGGGAAAAGAAGACTCTCCACCACCAAAATTTGAGTGAAAATATACTAAAAATAAAATCAATAAAAAATTTAAAAATAAAATCAATAAAAAATTTTGTATTTTTTTTTTTTTAGAATTCAGAAAACAGAAGAATTCTTTTATAAAATTCAAATTAAGGGTCTATTTCATATTGAGTTCATATTGATTAGAATAGGTACTGCCAATTATTCATTTTATATTCACTTTGATATTAACAAATTAATGAGCCGATTTTTTGATCTGATTATTCCGATATTTTAGGACTTATTTGTTTGTCGTACAAAAAAACTTTTTGAACTCCCGGTAGAAAGAGATTTCCCTAATGACAAAGCTTTTAACGCCGCCCCATATCCTTTCCTTTTCCAAATATTTTTACGAATACGCTTTTTTGATATCGAAGTACGTTTTTTTGGAATTGCCATTTAAAAGTTACTCATTGTTATAGTTGGATGCGAAAGACATCTATTGTTCAAAACGAATTCTTATTTCTTATTCATTATATATTTTTTTTTATCTAAATAAGATTCTCTTCATATATCTAAATAAGATTTTCTTCATAAAAAAGAAATATAGATATGTCAAATATCCGTTAAAATTGGATCAAAAATTACTCCAAATAAAAAAAATTTGTTTTGGAACTTTTAGTTCTCGTTGTTTATCTCTCAAAGTTCTATCTTTAGAATCTGCTAAATCAAACTTAATAAAAGAAATAAATAACCTAAAAACCCTTTATTTTCCTTATTCTATACTTTATTTACATGTAATAAAATACCTCAAAGGATTGTAAACTTTTGCCTAATAAATGGAGTCTTTTTTTAGTCAAATTTGATAAGAAAAGGTTCATTTTAGATCTATAATCTTCTAAACTTTACTAATAAATTGTTTTGATTGAAATAGAAAACAATCAATCCCATAATGAATTAGTTAATGAGTTTAAATAAACCAACGAAAATCAAGAGGTTTTTTCATTAGACCAATGCCCTTAGTTAATCCTATAATTCATATCAGGATAAAGTATTCTTTTTAGCCTAAATTTTTATCCTTGCTATATTTTCATTTTCCTATTATAAGTATTCGTTTTTATATGTCACTTAGTAATATCATTTGACCAACTGTAACTTCTTGTTTTGAATATTTGAACGATTTTGAAAAGACTCAGAATAAATACTAATATAAAATTATTCAATAAGTTAGTGCATATCTTGATTTTTATTGACTTTTTTCGAAAGAGGTAAGATCCGGTGAATCGAAAACAATTAATTAAGAATAAAAAACTTTTTTTTATGGAACAGACATATCAATATGCGTGGATAATACCTTTTCTTCCACTTCCAGTTCCTATGTTAATAGGGTTGGGACTTCTTCTTTTTCCGACGGCAACAAAAAGTCTTTGTCGTATGTGGGCTTTTCAGAGCGTTTTATTGTTAAGTATAGTCATGATTTTTTCTCTGAATCTGTCTATTCAGCAAATAAATAGCAATTCTGTCTATCAATATGTATGGTCTTGGATTATAAATAATGATTTTTCTTTAGAATTCGGATACTTGATCGATCCACTTACTTCTATTATGTCAATATTATTCACTACTGTTGGAATTATGGTTCTGATTTATAGTGATAATTATATGTCTCATGATCATGGATATTTGAGATTTTTTGCTTATATGAGTTTTTTCAGTACTTCCATGTTGGGATTAGTTACTAGTTCAAATTTGATACAAATTTATATTTTTTTGGAATTGGTTGGAATGTGTTCGTATCTATTAATAGGACTTTGGTTCACACGACCTGTTGCAACAAGGGCTTGTCAAAAAGCATTTGTAACTAATCGTGTTGGTGATTTTGGTTTATTATTAGGCATTTTAGGGTTTTATTGGATAACAGGGAGTTTCGAATTTCGTGATTTATTTCAAATATTCAATAACTTGATTTCTAATAATGAGGTCAATTCTGTATTTGTTACTTTGTGCGCTGTTCTATTATTTGCTGGTGCGATTGCTAAATCTGCACAATTTCCCCTTCATGTATGGTTACCTGATGCAATGGAAGGGCCGACCCCTATTTCGGCCCTTATACATGCTGCTACGATGGTAGCAGCGAGAATTTTTCTTGTAGCTCGACTTATGCCCCTTTTCATAGTCATACCCCACATAATGAATTTTATCTCTTTTATAGGGATAATAACAGTTTTTTTCGGAGCTACTTTAGCTCTTGCTCAAAAAGACATTAAGAGAGGTTTAGCCTATTCCACAATGTCTCAATTGGGTTATATGATGTTAGCTCTAGGTATGGGTTCTTATCGTAGTGCTTTATTTCATTTGATTACTCATGCTTATTCCAAGGCATTATTGTTTTTAGGATCGGGATCCGTTATTCACTCAATGGAAACTTTTGTTGGATATTGTCCAAAAAAAAGTCAGAATATGGTGCTTATGGGAGGTTTAAAAAAACATGTACCAATTACTAAAAATTCTTTTTTATTAGGTACACTTTCTCTTTGTGGTATTCCACCTCTTGCTTGTTTTTGGTCCAAAGATGAAATTCTGAATGATAGTTGGTTGTATTCACCTGTTTTTGCAATAATAGCTTGGTCTATGACGGGATTCACCGCATTTTATATGTGTCGGATCTATTCACTTACTTTTGAAGGACATTTAAACGTTCATTTTCAAAATTACAGTGGAAAAAGGAATACCCCCTGTATTTAATATCTCTATGGGGTAAAGAAGGTTCAAAAATAAGTAACAAAAACTTGAACTTTTGTTTGGTAACTTTATTAAAAATGAATAAGAATGGACGTCCTTCTTTTTTTTTCAAATAAAGTATATAAAATGGATGAAAATGGAAGAAATCTGATCCAACCCTTTCTTTCTATTCCGAATTTTAGCAATACCAAGACTTCTTTGTATCCTTATGAATCAGATAATACGATGTTATTCCCAATACTTATATTAATTCTATTTACTTTGTTCGTTGGATTCTTAGGAATTCCTTTCAATCAAGATGTGGATATATTATCCAAATGGTTAACCCCGTCTATAAATCTTTTACATCAAAATTCAAACAATTCAATAGATTGGTATGAATTTTGTAAAGATGTAGTTTTTTCAGTCAGTATAGCCTGTTTCGGAATATATATAGCATTTTTTTATATAAACCTGTTTATTCATCTTTTCAAAATTTGGACTTAATTAATTCATTTGTTAAAATGGGTCCTAAGAGAATTTTTTCTGACAAAATAAAAAATGCTATATATGATTGGTCATATAATCGGGGTTACATAAATGCCTTTTATGGAACATTCTTAACTGCGGGGGTGCGAAAATTGGCCGAATTTACTCATTTTTTTGATAGACGAATAATTGATGGAATTCCAAATGGAGTTGGGTTTATGAGTTTCTTTGTAGCAGAGGTTATTAAATCGGTAGGGGGTGGATGCATTTCTTCTTATTTGTTCTTTTATTTTTCTTATGTATCAATCTTTTTATTAATTTATTACTTTTTAAATCTTTAAGTCTTCTTCAATCTTTAATTTTTTTTAAGTCTTTAATAAAGTCTTTCTTTAATTGAGTCTTTAATTCTTTAATAACAATCCAACCCATTTCATGAATAAAATGTGACCAATTATCCAACCAAAACGCGGCCAAAACTCGGCGTTTTGGTCCGGTCAACAGACCCGTCAGACACCCGTCATTCTTTGTCTGGTTGACCGGACCAAAACGCCGCGCTTTGGTCACAGCTCGACACTGCAGGGTGTACATATAGAACAAAAAAGACCTTTTTGGGATGGCTATCTACACACCAAGTGTGTAGATAGTTTGAGCCAAAAGAAATGATCATTTTACCCCTGAGTAAACGGACAAAATAACAGGATTTAATTTAAGAAATATGACCTGATTTCATTTTTGGACTAAAATGACAATAAAAGTGAAACCACAGGGACGCAGATGCAAAATGTTTCAAATTTGAACTAAAGTGCCAAAAGTGACCAAACCTCATGGACTAAAATGGTAGTTTACTCTAATTAGAAAGATGAATAGTTTCTATTTTGGAAGTACACCATTCAAGTTCAAGAAATTTAAAGTATCATCAAGGTGTGCATGTCCAAGCAAAGAAAGCTAGAGGCGATAACATAACTTAATAGATTTTGAGATATGTTTTAACAAAAAATGAGTAAGAACAAAATAATTACTTAAAATGAATCCATCAAAAGTTAATAATAATGCATAAAACCTTCTAACTCACTTTGAATAATAATTTATTAATTTGAGACTTTAAAGTCGATTTAGATGCATGTTGATTGACGACATTTACATGGTGGTTTCAATATGTTTCATTCAACAAATAAAGGGGGGGGGGGGGGGTAAGTGCACGGTCCTCCCAACCGCCGAAGTGATCTCACTCCGGGAGCCGCTACCCGACCAAGCTAGCTCCGCGGTGACTTCCCCATGCCGAGTTCTTACCCTGGGCGACATATGCCACTCCCAAGACTCGAACCCGGTACCTCTAGAAAGAGGTGGGTGTCGGTGGCCAACTGGGCTACCCCAGTTGGTTATTCAACAAATAAAGTGTCATGAGTGGTATAAAGGGTATGGTTTTTCAACAAATAAAGTTTCATAAGTGGTATTACATTAAAAGCCAAAAAGGTCATGTGTTTTCCACAAATAAAGTGTCATGAGTGGTATTACATTATAAGGGTATTTTTTTGGTTGTTTAAGTTGAGAAGATAGTATCTATTAACATTTAGGTTGTATAAAGTGTCATGAGTGGTATTACATTATAATGGTATAGATTAAGGTCTTAGATCATTCACAATCAGGAGATTTAAAAACAAAATGTATAAAAAGGTGCCTAGTCAGCTGCAAAATCAGAAAAATACTCATTCTCCTAAAACACCTAAAACTCACCCAATAAAAAATTTAAAAATACCCAAAAACATTACCACATCATTACCACCTTTTAAAAAAAATCCCTCTCTATCTAAATAATATATAACTAAAAGGACAAATTGGCCTACCATTTGGTTGTTTTTAGTCATTTTTATAGAAGAAGATATCTGAAAAATAGGGCACAAAAGGAGGGGTCGATGGAGCCACAACGAGGAGTAAGTCATGTCATAAGGAGGAGTCAGCCAAGCCACAACGATGAGTCATCCATGTCACAAGGAGGAGTCAGCTAACCCATTAGCCTGACGCATCAGCTACCTTTTTGGCTTTGATGCGTCAGTCGTCGACTCAATCCATGATTTGGGACACGTATCAGCACCACCTTAACGGACGCAATAACTGACACATCGACGCATCTCATGCTTGAGGCGCCATTCCAAGAACGCATGAGGGTGACATTTTGGTAAATCATGTTGGTCAACTGACATTTTGGTAATTCCCCCTTTGTTTTTCTCAATTTAAGAAGAGAAGGATATGATGGTATTTTCTCCCTTTAACTAGTTTCCTCCTTGATTTTCAAACGGCTGTAAATTTTTCATACGTTAATATTTTAAAAAAAATTACACCGTATTAACGAGCATTTCATTCTCTTTAATTCGAGCAGTCTATTGCTATAGTGTTCTTAACAATTATTTACATGCCTTTGAATACCCATAACGTGATTTTGAATACCCAGTACCCATTACATGATTTTGAATACCCGGTACATGACTACGTGATTTTTGAATACCCATTACATGATTACACATTCAACATAAATCATTATGCATTCAATGTAAATTCATTACGTTATTACACATTCAATATGATTTGTTATAACTAATGTTAATACAATTATGCTTATTACGTGATTACACATTCAATAATAAGAACTTAATTGTTTATGCTTTATATTGTTTACGCTTTATTACATGGTTAAATCTCTAATATACGACATTATGTTGCTATTATAGGTTGGTTTGACTAATGTTTTGTATACAATTTATCCTTAATACGTAATTATACCTGAAATATTAGGTATTCCTTATAAAATATTATATATTACATGTTTTGTTTATACGTAATTACGTAATCACTTAGTAGAGTTTCACATAAAGACTATAGTGAAATCACGTAATCACGAAATGAGTATTTAAAATCATGTAGTCATGTAATAATACATAGTTAACTATTGTTATGTAATTACGTAATCACTTAGTGCTACAAGAAAATGAAGCTAGGATAACCCCTAAAAAATGTTGCATCAAGCCTTGAAAAAGTTGCATTAGGCCTAATGCAACCTTTTATTGGAGGCTACATTAGAAGTTGTTGCATTAGATCTAATGCAACTATTTTAGGGCCTAATGCAACTTTTTTCTTAAGTGTTGCTTTTAGTATACAAATGCCACTTTTTTCTATAGAACTTTTATAGCACTCAAATGCAACTTTTTTTATATATATTTTAGTTAACAAAAATATAACATTTTTTTCACTCAAATGCAACCTTTTATACACGTAAATGCAACCATCAATATGCTTTAGTTACAAAAATGTAACCCTTTTTAGAGTTAATGCAACTATTATTTTCTTTTTATTAGAAAAAATGCAACATTTTTTTACAATAAATGCAACATTTTTTTTACGAGTTTTAGTTACAATAAATGCAACTTTTTATACCCAAATGCAACTTTGTACTATAAATTTAATTGCTATTATTCGATATATATTGAGTTGCAATTACGCCAAAACAAATAATGACAAATATCATTGATAGAGAAATAGTGTACTTTAACATACTTGTTCAACCTTAAATAACAATGTGGTCAACACAAAGTTTCAATATAATAATAAAAAGAAATGGAAACATTCTACTCATCTCGATCTCCAACAGGCAGTCGTTTCATAACTTTTTGCATCATAGCTTCCAAGTTTTGTCGTTGGCTGTCAATGTCTGTTTGCATAGCTTCCAGCTCAGCTTTTTTTCTTTCACGATCCTCTTCAATCTCTTTACGCATTTCAAGCAACTGGTTTTTATCAACTTCAACGTTTGCTTTAAATGATCCCATCACCCCCTCCGAAATCATGTATGAAGTGCAAGCACCATCTACCTTTTTCACTAATGTATTTGTAACGCCTCTACCATAAAGTCGGCGGTATCCATAGTTTTCTTTATTCATCACAACCAAAAAATACCATAAAGTCGGCGGTATCCATAGTTTTCTTTATTCATTACAACCAAAAAAGGATCTATCGTAGCATTGTCATCCTTTGTAGGCTTGGAGTTCTTCATTTGTTCCTTCAGTATTATAAAGAAAACATATTGTCAAAATAATTTTTTATACTTGAAATCATGTTATGGGTGAATCTTATAATATGCATGGAAGTGATACAAAATACAAACACTCTAGTGTTTTCACAAAGTGGTATAAACATTACATCAAGTGATATTAAAATATAAACATAAAACTAAAGACTAAAATATGTTAAACAAATATGTCACAAATATACAAATTATTGAACAAGTAATATATACAAGAGCTTAAACTAAAGAAACAGAATTCAAGACTATGGGATTGTTGTTTTCATCAGAATCATATTAATATTATGTATACTAACACACATGAAACATTGATGATTACATACAGTTAACAAGGAACGTTGATATATACATAAGATTAAAAGTAAAAAGGACTTAGATTTTTTCTTGTCGTGTCATCATTTTTTTGTATTCATAAAAACATAAACATCAATAAAGAAATATGTTAAACAACATAAAAAGTTAAATCACAAGCAAAACAAAAACATATTACCATCTCCTAACGAATCCTAGAAAAACTTTTTGGACCGGCTGTGTGCATACTTTTTGGACACATGCGGGATTCCTTGGCTCGTAAATAGCGTTTCTGTACACACATTAATATATACAAATCAACTAGTAGACAACTCTAAATAGCAAATATTATTAATGAAAAAATTATCAAAAAAAATACCGTCATATCGTTATTACTCCATAAACGTAACAATTGTGAGAAATCAGCCTCTGGAATATCTTTAGGTCGTTTCTTCCACCTTGTTTTGTTGTCCTTAAATTGGTAGAAGTATTTTTTTTTTCTTAAACCGAAATTTTTGTGTACCTTATATAATTCTCCAATACTCATTAAAACCTACTTCTTAGCAGCATCAGGCACATCGTATTTTTCCTTTTAAAAGGTTATCATTTAGTTAAAAATGAAAATCAAACAAATAAATGAATCAATAATAAAAACCGTACCAAGACATACTCCCATATCTTTTCTTTATGTGGTACCTTCTGCCATGAACTATAGATCAATGGTGCATAACTATGATTACGAGCTATTGTACCCAAAAATCGAGAAAACTCTTCAGCCACATCCTTCCCTTCTCTTACTGGACTAATGGGTTGCCCAAAATCATTACATATAATGGCCTCGCGCTCGTCGAACTTTCGCATGTGCACAGTATGCAACATTGTTGGTCCTCTTTTAGTGGTTTTAGAAATTCCTGTATACAAGTAGTAATTACAAATATTTATCTATATATGTATATAAACACAAACATACATATATAGTTAAATCAAACCTATTGCTTTTTCTAACTCAGGTTGTTGTTGTTCAATTTCGAGGCGATGTACATCATCCGCTTCTTCCAAATCCTCACCTATATCATCTGTTTCTCTATCATTTTCGTTATTTGCAATTGTCATATCTTCCATGTCTTCATACTCTTTGTCTTGATTAGCCTCATCTTGTAAATCTTGTAATTTGGAATAACATACAATTAATAAATAGCATAACAAAATATTAAAACAACAAACAAACATATACTTAAATCACTCGACAAAAGTACCTTGAGATCTCATAATATCCCCTTCATCCTTGTCAGTTTCCAAACAATCTAGTTTCATATTTAAACCATTAACATGTAAAAGCATAAATAAGTTAAAATAAAGAGTAGTTTTAATTAAATAAATTTTAAGATCAACAATTGAATACCTTGAAACATCCCATCATCCTCGTAATAATCCTCATAAGCAAGAAGCGATCGTCCCTTTGATCTCCCTTTAATACAATTAGGCGTTGCCTTTTTTTATTCACTGCCTCCCTTTGCGTTCTTGAGATTAGGTCACCCAAGGTGATTGTTGACCTACGTTGATTCTCTTTCGTGGCATTTAAATCCAATGGAAACTCTTTGGAGGCCTTTGAAGCGGTCACTCGATTCTTCCTTGCTAAATTATCAATTCTATTCATGGATAGTGGTGCAATATCTTGCTGAGGATGTTGCTATAACAAATATCATGTTCATTAGAACACAAATGTTTACGAAATAAAAAATAAATAAACTTCATAATCTAATTACCTTTTTGGATACTTTAACACTTTTATGAACTTCTTGGTGATCTTCCTCACTTTCATCACGATTATCAGGAATATAGTCTACATCTCTCACATTATTGTATGGTGGTTTCACTTTCTTTTTCTTCATTTGACTATCTACCAACGAATTTGCAATCCTTTTCAATCCCAAGGCTTCCAGTTTCTTATTGTTTTCTTCAACCCTTAATAGCTTATCTCTCTCATAATCAGTGATTTGTCTTTGTGCACTTTGATTTTGCCTACTTCTGTTTGCCATTAGACCTGTAAATCTAGATCTAATCCGTTCACTATTGTTTAAAGATGTTGCTGCTGATGTCATAAAAGAACAAACAAAGTTGTATGTACTAATGACCAAGCAGACACAAAAACTAATGACAACACATGTATATAAAGGCTCTAGATGATATGGTACTCTTTGACGACCATTCATAAGCTTGACTCTCTTTTAATCAGTTTAGTTTGTAAGCATACCGATAAATTAACTCATCACTTTAGTCAGTTTGGTTTATAAGCATGCCCATTAATATTTTAAACTAAAACATTATTCTAAACACACTGATAATAAATATTTTTTTAAAGTTTAGTTTGTAAGCATAATGATAAATTAACTCATCACTTTAATCAGTTTGGTTTATAAGCATTTCAGTGGCGGATCCAACAATTTTTTCCAGTAGGTTCATTGTTTTTAGATACTCTAATATCATAGGACTGGATGTAAAAAATCCAGGTCGGTTCGACGGTTTGGGTCGGGTAAAATTCTTCACATAATAGAAAATAAAAATACGATACAATTAGGGGTTAACAGATTTCGGTCCGACTCGAAATTACTCGAAAACAAGACCGAAAGTTAATCGAAACCTGGCCGATATAATACAAATGGTAAGTCCTCGGTTCTTATTTATTCACTAGGGCTGCTTTGTTTCAATCATTTTTAAGCAAATAAGACATGTAATTTATACTCAGCAGCCATATGGCAATAGCATCTACTTCAATTCAATTTGCAAAATCAAGAAGAATGGGAATAACGCTTTATCATTGCCATTGATTACTTCAACTCAACTGTCATCTCAAATCACAAGTTTGTATTATATAATCATGCAATTCTTATTCAGACATATCATCGAGCAGCTTGTATACATACTTTCAATAAAATATAGAAAGATCCAACTTTGTTCAATCCACCCCCAAATCACAAGCTCAAACAAGTATGTTCATGAATTTATTTACTCATGGTAAAATAGAAACCTAACAAGTATGTTCATGAATTTAATCACTCATGGTAAAATAAAAACCTTGTAAAGTAAAACTGAAAAGAACTTACCTACAAAATCTAAAGAACGTATACACAAAATGGTGAAGAAGACACAAAAGGGGTGAAGTTTGGGGATCAATTTGCTTAAGAGAATGAGAGATTTGGTGGTGAGAGGGTCGAAGAGATTAAGGGAATAGGGTTGATGTGCGAGTTTCAGAAGAAATATGGGGAATGGGATGCTGGTATAATGTTAAATCTTAGGCCTGTATTAGATTAAAAAAAAAAACCCTTCAAAAAATCAAACACCGCAGGAGTCGAACCAGCAATCCCTAGGTTGGAAACGGACGACTTAACCAGTCAGCCATCTGTCAATTTTGTTAATGGGTTCATCCAAAATTTCCTTTATGGGTTCATTTAGAATTTTCTATATACTACTCTAGTAAAAATCTGAAACTGAGAGGGTTCGTGTGAACCCGTAACTTTCAATGTAGATCCGCCCCTATAAGCATTCCCATTAATATTTTAAACTAAAACATTATTCTAAACATGCTGATAATATTTTTTTTTAAGTTTAGTTATCACAAGTCCAGAAGTTATTTACCTACTGAAATAGCCATAATAGGTAAAACTTAAATTGCTTTTACACCATCATTTGTCAATTGCAAGTTCTGATGCATCAATTTCATGACTAGAGGACGAATCATAATTCCTATTCATTTGGAGCTAAATAGAAATTTGACAAACGGTAAGATAAACTAGTGATTAAAGCAATTAAAACAAGATACATTTGTTTTCAAACTACTATAGAAAACAATATAAAACTATATATCCGAGGATAAACTATATGCAACATTCTACATAAGAACATCACGAAGAAAGAGATCCAACTAACAAGATATCGCTTGAGTTCATACATACACCAAGATTTCATTTAGACATTTTATCCGATATATTGTATCTAACAAAATATAATGTTTAGAAAGACTAAAATTGATTAATTTTTTTGCATAAGAAACTAAACATGTTACACAGACAAAACTAAGGATGAGAGGAAGGGAAACATTACAAACAGGAATTAGGTCACAAAATTGCCAAAAAAAAAAAAGCAAAACAAAATAATAAACTCTTCTTTACTAAACAATAGATACGAGGAAATTCAAAAATCCAAAATATATCAAGAAAATAAACTACTGACCTAGGATCGAAGGTGGGTTGAAGCACCGATTGAACCACTGGTAACCAATGAATGAACAGCTTGTCGCGATTTAACCACTTCTGATCATGGGCTAACGAATCCTTCGGGCGATAGAAACACATAGAATCATTGGAAATTAGGTAATTTCCGATATATGATGGTTGAATTGGGCTATGCGGTTTGAGAGTGGAGAGGGGAACATAAAATTTTTAAAGGGAATTGCTACGAATCTTTAGTCTATTATCAGTTTAAGATCAAGAGAGGGAAACTAAAAATTTAATTTGTAGAATTGCTGCTGATCAAATGTAACAACTCGTATCAAAAGTCATATTTATTTAATTAATTTGTCCAATAGGAAACCCTAATTGAGACACCCAAGTGATTCTGCACAAACCCTAAAATTTTCAGAACAATCGGAATCAGGATCAGGGCCCCTAAAACTCAGGGGGGGTAAACCCTAGTTACGATTATCTTAAAATCTCGTTGTAAAAAAATCGAATTTACAAAACAGTCAAGTCAGCAAGGCTAGTCCCAGACGTGGCTACACTATAAATGATTTCGTGTCCCTTACGGACCGTAAGGGTTGAGTCTTACGATCCGTAAACTAAGCAAAATTCGTGTATAAAAAGAGGGCCTTGGGACTTGAATTCAGGAGTTAAAACGACGTAAATTCTCGCTACATGCACTGAGTTACGATCAGAATACTACAAAAACACACACGATTCACTAATTGCTGCCGCAAAACAGGGTAATAACTCGATTGCTGCTACGATTCAATGTCCGATTGATCAAAATATCCAATGGATGTTTAAGTGCTGCCCACATTAGGGTTATGCTTTGTCATTCGTCGTTAATTCGATGGGTGTTTAAGTATCGCACTTTGTCATTCGTTGTGAGGGTTTGATCTCGTGAGTTATCGTAAATGCTGTATTGATTACTAACCCAGTTTTGTGTGCATTGTTATTTAAATTAGGTTAACAAGGCTAAGCTATAGACTAGACTCTGTCCGTGTTAAATCTGCAATGTGAGTCATTCTCTTTTTATCAAATTTGTTTACAAAATCATGTTTATTTTCAAAGGTTATAATTACAGTGATTAAGTTTATGTAATCACCAAGTTACAGCCGGTATGTGGGGTTTTGTATACATTACTTGATAATCTTCACCATTGGGGCAGCCAAGGGGTGATATGACCATAGTCACAGACACCATTGGACGAATGGGCTAATGGGTCGAGTGACAAAATACTGTGGGTAGTTGGTTGATATTTGAAACATTGTAATCTCTCTTAATACTGTAAATTATAACAAATGTGTCATTTTAATAAATAGAATGATTCACCAGTATTTCCTACTGACAAAACCTTTTTCAAACATGTTTCAGGTGATCTGCTGTGATTCAGGAAAGGTGCTGTGGAGCACTACAAGCTTAAGAAAGTGGCTCATTATAAAATAAAGAAATATGTTTTGTAAAATAAAGATTTCTCCGTGAAATCATAGTATTGTAAATTACCAGGGTTTTATCCCGAGTTGTGAAATAAAATAATCGGGAAAAATTTTAGCTTTAAAAAGATCCTGATGATAAACTTCCGCTGTTAAACTCAATTAAATAAATACCACGGGATTTCTGTCCTGCGGCTCCTGAAACGGGTCAAACCGGGTCGGGGGCCGCCACTGAGTTAAGCTAATTAAGTATTTAGAAATACTTAATTTTTCCTGATTACTATTATGTGATTATGTGTTTTATTAACTGACTATTTGTTAGTTACAGTATGGGTAAGGAAAAGCTTTCAAACATCTATCTTAAATTAGATAGGTCATCAAATGAAAAGGGAAGTTCATCCCAAACTCCTGAAGAAGGAATATTCGTTCGAAAAGCCCAATACGAGGAGCCACTTTCTCCTGATAAAAGAAGTTTAATTATTAGAAAAAGTCAGGAGAAATTAAGGAAATCCCGAGAAAAGAAAGTTAAAAAGGAAACCCAAGAATTAACCAGTAAATCACCTTGGGAAGACAAGTTAGACGAAAAATGGGCAGATCTTTATATGTTAGCTACAGTAGCAGTAAATGCAGATCTTTAAATAATTTGTTTCAGTTTTAGCAAACCATATCACCTACAAGCTAGAAAATCCATCCAGTAAATAAATAAATTTACAATAAAACATAGTATGTTTTAAATTTCAGTTGTTTTGTAGTCATATGGTATGCAATAATATGTGAAGGTTATTTTGAAAGTTGTTATAAAATTTTTAATTTATTTTAAACATCATGAATGAGTTATCTGGAGCCCTAGAGAATCTCAACCTTTACCCCGTAAACATAGAAGTTTCTAAAGAATTTACTGGGTCCTGATGTGGAACAACCTATAGAATTCAACGCTCCACCTCTGGAAAAGCCAAAGCCTAAAAAGAGAAGAAGATTGGTAGGATGGAGGCGTGTGCGTAGAAAGAAACCCGCCACTAGAAAGAATTCTAAAATAAACAATCCATTAGAAAAAGGAAAAGAAATTGAAATGGGGGAAAGTTCTAGACAACAGGAATTAGAGATGGAAGACGGGGAAGATACTAGGCAAATGGGAATACAGTTTGAGGAATATTCTAAGCAAATAGAAATGGAGGTTGGAGGAAGTTCTCTGGTAGAAGTTGGAGAAAGTTCTAAACAAACTCAGGAAATGGCATTGCAGGAAGAGCTAGATTTTATATTGGCAAGATGTGATACTATTCAGCCTGTCAATACAAATGTTTTTACTCGTCCTATTGAAACTCAACTCCCTATAAACCTAGAACCAGCAATCCCAGAACCTATAATCCATCCTCAACCTCTGGGAATGGACGAATGGTGGAGAAATGACTGGCAATTCCAAAACATTATCAACAGTCCTTATTCCTTTCTTCCCCAATTTGATCCAGAACCCCTACCAAATCCACCGATGAGTAACGAGAATATGGCTGAACTTCGCCATTTTGGTGAAGAGTTGATGGATGCTGGAAATAGGATCCGAGAGATAGGAGGACAAATTGCCTGGAAATATGATGAAAGGGAGCTTCGTTTTTAGGAAAACAAGTGACGAGAGAGAAGTGGGTAGTGAGACTGTGGTTGTGTAATAGTAATATTAATGAAAATCAGTATGTGTAAAATAAATAATAAAACGGTTGTATATAGAAGCATGATATAATCTATAAAACAAATGAAATTTTAGAAAATTTACAATTTTGTTTGTATATTTGTTTACGTGATTATGTGCAATTAATTGTGACATTGGATTATTTCTTTTATACTAATTATTTATCTATAAATTAATTATCAGATGGCAAACATTGGTAATGAACCAGTAAATGAAGTAAATCAATCTATTGTTGCACAATTGTTAAATTCAGGAAGAACAATTGTTAAATAGGCAAGATATAGAGGATATTGTTGCACAAGGAATAGCCAATGCTATTCCAGCAATCGTGGCTGCTGTCCAGAAACCTATTAAACCTCAATCAATCATTCCTAGTAAACGTACCCAAGGCGACAACTTTAGTAATAGTATAAACGGAGGCGGAAATCATGTTAATAACAATAATGATCTGCAAGCCCCAATTTTCAAGAAAATGAAAGCTGCAACACCTGGTTGCACTTACAAAGAATTCCTTGCCAGTAAACCAGTTGAGTTTGCAGGTAACGAAGGGGCTATTGCAGCACTGCGTTGGTTAGAGAAATCTGAGGCAGTGATTACCATAAGTAAATGTGCTGAGGAAGATCAAGTTATGTATGCGTCAAATCTTTTTAAAGAAGGGGCGCTAGAATGTTGGAACACAGTGTTACAAGCTAAAAGAAGGATCGAGGCATATGCCATGAAATGGGAAGAATTTAAGAATCTTGTAGAAAGAAAATTCTGTCCCGAGTATGAAAAAGATCAAATGGCAAATAAGTTCCTAAACCATCGGATGGTGAATGTGGACTGTCGAGGATATACTTCGACATTCTTCGAATATGCTAGAGTGGTACCAACACTGGCTTCGCCAGAACCGGTACTCATTTCTCGCTATATTTGGGGATTAATTAGCGAAATTCACAACATTGTTAAGGCTGCGAGACCTCGCACTATTGACGATGCGGTGGAATTAGCTAACACCTTAACTGATGAACTGGTACGCACAAAAGATGAAAACAGGAAGAAGGAACTTGCTCAGAAAATTACCCAAGGATTTCGGGTGGGTAATAATAGCAACTTCAAGAAAAGAGGAACAGGGCAATCTTCAAATCCGCCTTTCTGCAGGAATTGCAAAAGAAAACATTATGGAAGATGTAATGTAACCTGTAACCTTTGCAAAGCTATAGGACATCGTGAAGAGAACTGCTGAAAGAAAACCATAATCTGCTTTAACTGTGGGGAAGCAGGGCATTTTAAAACAGAATGTCCTAAATTGGTCAAACCTGCAGACAACAAAACCAAGGCGACTGACGGAGCTACTAAGAAGAATGTCAGAGCATTCCAGCTAACCACTCAAGAAGCAGAACTCATTCCAGATGTGATAGCTGGTACGTTCTTAGTTCACAACGTATATGCAAAAGTATTATTTGACTCTGGTGCAAACCAAAGTTTTATAAATACTTTATTCTGTCAAGCTCTTAAGTTACCTTTAACCAACATTAGGCAGATTTTTACAGTCGAAACCGCAGATGGGAATTCAGTTAAAATAGATCAGGTTTTGCAAAAAGTAGAAATAGAACTTTCAGGTTATAAATTTTCTGCAAATCTGTTACCTATGAAATTAGCTGAATTCGATGTTGTGTTAGGAATGGATTGGTTAATAGCCAACCATGCTCGAATCCTTTGTGATAAAAATTCTGTAGAAATTCAGGCACCTACTGGAGAAATAATCACGATTACAGGAGATAAACCACGTAAACCCATGAAATTCATATCAGTAATAAAAGTTGCTAGTTATGAACAAAAACAAGGAATAGTATGTATGATTTCAGTAATCATTAGTACTAAGGGTAAAGAACTTAAGGAAATTCCTGTAGTCTCAGAATACCCGGATATATTTCCAGAAGAGTTACCAGGATTACCACCAGATAGGGAAGTAGAATTTAGGATTCATCTAATTCCTGGAACTACACCGATAGCTAAGGCACCTTATCGGTTAGCTCTTACCGAAATGTTAGAACTGAAAACACAATTAGATGAATTACTAAGTAAAGGATTCATACAACCTAGCTCATCCCCTTGGGGAGCTCCAGTGTTGTTTGTAAAGAAGAAGGATGGTTCGATGAGAGTGTGTATTGATTATAGAGAATGGAATAAGGTTACAATTAAGAATCGATACCCATTACCTAGGATTGATGATCTTTTCGATCAACTTCAAGGAGCTAGATATTTTTCTAAGATAGATTTACGCTCCGGATATCATCAATTGAAGGTACAAGAAGAAGACATACCTAAGACTGCTTTCAGAACTAGGTATGGTCATTACGAGTTTACAGTCATGCCCTTCGGGTTAATGAATGCACCTGCAACATTCATGGACATGATGAATAGAATCTGTAAACCGTACTTGGATAAATTTGTAATTGTCTTCATAGACGATATACTTATTTATTCCAAAAGTCAGGACGAACATTGTCAGCACTTGCATATACTCTTAACTTTGTTAAGAAAAGAAAAGCTGTACGCCAAATTCTCGAAGTGTGAATTTTGGCTACAAGAAGTGCAATTCTTAGGACACATGGTGAATCATGAAGGTATTCATGTAGATCCTGCTAAAATAGAGGCCATTACCAATTGGAAGGTTCCGCAAACCACAATGGAAATTAGAAGTTTTATAGGCTTAGCTGGATATTATAGACGGTTTATTAAGGATTTTTCCAAGATAGTTGTACCATTAACTAAGCTAACCTGTAAAGCAGTTAAGTTTGAATGGGGACCTAAACAAGAAGAAGCCTTTAGGATCTTGAAATAGAAATTAACCAATACTCCAATCCTAGCTTTACCGGAAGGGACTGAAGATTTTGAAGTTTACTGTGATGCTTCAAAACTAGGATTAGGATGTGTGCTAATGCAACGCAAGAAAGTAATTGCGTATGCTTCAAGGCAATTGAAAAAGCACGAAGAGAATTATACGACTCATGACTTAGAGTTAGGAGCCGTAATTTTTGCTCTTAAGATTTGGAGACATTATCTTTACGGAAGTAAATTTACTGTCTATACAGACCACAAAAGTTTAAAATATATTTTTGGGCAAAAAGAGTTAAACATGAGACAAAGAAGATGGATGGAAATCCTAAGTGATTACGACTGTGATATTCAGTATCACGAAGGAAAGGCAAATGTAGTTGCAGATGCCTTAAGTCGTAAGTATCATGAAAAACAACGACGAGTTCGTGCTCTCAGGTTAAATCTACAATTAGATTTAATGGAACAAATAAAGAATGTTCAGGAAACAGCAATCAAGGAAGATGTTGAAGGAATGAAAGGAAGAATAAAAGAATTAGAGTAAGGAGCTGATGGAATTTGGAGATTCCACAAAAGCAGAATTTGGGTACCTAAGCAGGGAGAATTTAGAAATAAAATTTTAGAAGAAGCCCATAAATCTAGGTATACCATACACCCTGGAAACAATAAGATGTACCAAGATTTAAGAAAGAATTTTTGGTGGATAGGCATGAAGAAGGACATAGCTAGATATGTTTCTAAGTGTCTTACTTGTTCACAAGTTAAGGCAGAACACCAGAAACCTTCAGGTCTATTACAACAACTGGAAATGCCTGTATGGAAATGGGAACTCATAACAATGGATTTTGTTACTAAGTTACCCAAAACCAGAAAAGGTAATGATGCGATTTGGGTAGTTGTGGATCGATTAACCAAATCAGCTCACTTTCTGCCAATGAAAGAAACCTTTAGCATGGAAAGATTGGCAAAACTGTATGTAGATGAAGTCGTATCCTTACATGGAGTTCCACTCTCCATTGTTTCGGATAGGGATAGTCGTTTCACTTCTCATTTCTGGAAAAGTTTCCAAGAAGCAATGGGAACTCGACTAAACCTAAGCACTGCATATCATCCTCAAACAGACGGGCAAAGTGAAAGGACGATCCAAACTCTAGAAGACATGCTCCGAGCATGTGTGATAGATTTTGGTGGAAATTGGGACGATCACTTACCCTTGATCGAATTTTCCTATAATAATAGTTATCATTCAAGTATTGAAACTGCCCCATTCGAGGCACTGTATGGAAGAAAGTGCAGAACTCCAGTTTGTTGGGCATAAATAGGAGAAAGTCAATTATCAGGTCCTGAAATAGTGCAAGAGACGACCGACAAGATTACTCAAATCAAGGAAAGGCTGAAGACGGCTCGAGATCGCCAGAAGAGTTATGCAGACAATAGATGCAAGCCGTTAGAATTCCAAGTTGGAGACAAAGTATTGTTGAAAGTTTCTCCTTGGAAAGGAGTTGTTAGATTCGGTAAGAAAGGAAAGCTAAGTCCCAAATACGTAGGACCATTTCCAGTGATCCAACGTATAGGACCAGTTGCTTATCGTTTACAACTACCAGGAGAGTTAGCTGGAGTACATGATGTATTTCATGTATCCAATCTCAAGAAATGTTTATCAGACGAATCTTTGGTAGTACCTCTCCAAGATATAGAGGTAAACGAAAAATTAAAATTTGTAGAAAAACCTCTTCAGATAGAAGACAGAAAAGTGAAGTTTCTCAAGCACAAACGACTAGTGCTAGTGAAAGTAAAGTGGGATTCAAGGAGAGGACCTGAATACACTTGGGAGTTGGAATCCGAAATGAAGCGAAAGTATCCTCAATTATTCCAGTAAATCTCGAGGACGCGATTTTTATTAAGGTGGGTAGGATGTAACAACTCGTATCAAAAGTCATATTTATTTAATTAATTTGTCCAATAGGAAACCTTAATTGAGACACCCAAGTGATTCTGCACAAACCCTAAAATTTTCAGAACAATCGGAATCAGGATCAGGGCCCCTAAAACTCAGGGGGGGGGGGGGGTAAACCCTAGTTACGATTATCTTAAAATCTCGTTGTCAAAAATCGAATTTACAAAACAGTCAAGTCAGCAAGGCTAGTCCCAGACGTGGCTACTCTATAAATGATTTCGTGTCCCTTACGGACCGTAAGGGTTGGGTCTTACGGTCCGTAAGCTAAGCAAAATTTGTGTATAAAAAGAGGGCCTTGGGACTTGAATTCAGGAGTTAAAACGACGTAAATTCTCGCTACATGCACTGAGTTACGATCATAATACTACAAAAACACACACGATTCACTAATTGCTGCCGTAAAACAGGGTAATAACTCGATCGCTGCTACGATTCAATGTCCGATTGATCAAAATATCCAATGGATGTTTAAGTGCTGCCCACATTAGGGTTATGCTTTGTCATTCGTCGTTAATTCGATGGATGTTTAAGTATCGCACTTTGTCATTCGTTGTGAGGGTTTGATCTCGTGAGTTATCGTAAATGCTGTATTGATTACTAACCCAGTTTTGTGTGCATTGTTATTTAAATTAGGTTAACAAGGCTAAGCTATAGACTAGACTCTGTCCGTGTTAAATCTGCAATGTGAGTCATTCTCTTTTTATCAAATTTGTTTACAAAATGATGTTTATTTTCAAAGGTTATAATTACATTGATTAAGTTTATGTAATCACCAAGTTACAGCCTGTATGTGGGGTTTTGTATACATTACTTGATAATCTTCACCATTGGGGCAGCCAAGGGGTGATATGACCACAGTCACAGACACCATTGGACGAATGGGCCAATGGGTCGAGTGACAAAATACTGTGGGTAGTTGGTTGATATTTGAAACATTGTAATCTCTCTTAATACTGTAAATTATAACAAATGTGTCATTTTAATAAATAGAATAATTCACCAGTATTTCCTGCTGACAAAACCTTTTTCAAACATGTTTCAGGTGATCTGTTGTGATTCAGGAAAGGTGCTGTGGAGCACTACAAGCTTAAGAAAGTGGCTCATTATAAAATAAAGAAATATGTTTTGTAAAATAAAGATTTCTCCGTGAAATCATAGTATTGTAAATTACCGGGGTTTTATCCCGAGTTGTGAAATAAAATAATCGGGAAAAATTTTAGCTTTAAAAAGATCCTGATGATAAACTTCCGCTGTTAAACTCAATTAAATAAATACCACGGGATTTCTGTCTTGCGGCTCCTGAAACGGGTCAAACCGGGTCGGGGGCCGTGACATCAAATTTTATTTTAAATGGATTGTTCAAGAATTCTGTTCCCGAGTCTCATTTAACAGGGAGGGGAGGGAAAAGAGAAAAAAATATGAAAACACCATGTTCCCGAGTTTTTTTAAGGATAGGAGAGGAGGGAAAATGAGGGAAAAGAGAAGAAAATACGACCATATATTCATCCTCCCAAATTGAAGAGATTAGGAGAGAAAATTTTCCTTCCCCTCCCCCTGTTAAATGAGAGTTGGGAACATTGTGTAAGAAAGGGGTGATTCGAGGGGCAAATATGCGGTAGGGTTCAAGAAAGATTGAAAGTGAAATTTTAATTATGGCCAATTTGGCTATTTTTTTATTATAAAATAATAATAAAACACTCAGGTAGGTGGACTTGGAATTAATGGAATTAATTTTTTAATTGATCTAAGACTCTCATGATCCATTATAATAACAACTAGTTGATTTTCCGCCCGCGCTTTGCGGCGATGACCCAATGACTGCAAAACGTGTATCAGTAACGACAAGTAGATACCGAATATCAAAACATAAATAAAAATGTCGTGAAAAGGATAGTCACTCCGTCCTAAAAAAACGATTTTAAATAACCTAATATATAATAATAGGACCCACACGTCCTACATTGCGGCAGGGACCCAATGACTGCAAAACGTGTGTCAGTAACGGCAAGCAGATGCCGAATATCAAAACATAAATAAAAATGTCTTGAAAAGGATAGTCACACCGTCTTAAAAAAAACCAATTTTAAATAACCTAATATATAATAATAAGACCCACACGAAAGTATGGATGAGCTCGGTACCGGTAACGGTACCGAAAGTACCGATCCGAAAAATCATCGAAATTAGGTAGCGGCACCGAAAATGCTCGGTACAATACGGTATGGTATTTGAAGGTAAAAATAAATAAATACAAGTATGGTGCTAGACCGGTGTCGAACCGAAAGTAACGATTCTGAAAATGCCAAAAGGTGGGTACCAAATTGGTACCGAAAATGATTTGGTATAGTAAATTTGGTACCGATACGATACTGGTTTGATTACAGGATTTGATACGATTTGCTCATCAATAATCTAAATATACATGTTAATTTTACATGCTACAATTCATTCATTACAGAAAAAGACAAAAAATAAAGCAAAATAAGTTGTTTTGTATATAAAACCTCATTCAAACGAAATACAGTTTACTTACTGTGTATATGAAAAGTAATATAAACAGTGCAATTACTTGCATTGCTACGTTGCAAGAGGATTTGATGAGCTCGGTACCAACAGGTACGGAAAATACGGTTACCCAAATCCCCAAAAGTGGGTATCGGTACCGAATATACCTGGTACGGTATGGTAAGGCTCGGTACCGATACTGGTACGGCACCGGTATTTGAGGGTAAAAACCGGTACCGAGAATACACCCGGTTTGATAAATCTGATACCGGTACCCGATACCAGCTCATTTCTTAGTGATGTTACTATTAATTCAATTCTATTTTTATTACTATATTGTTTACTACTATTAATTCAATTCTATTTTTTATTACTATATTGTTTACTGTTCATTCTGTTATGTTTTTAATATATAGGAGAATTATAACGTATTACAAGCTATATCCTCAACTAAAATCATAGTTACAATTTAGTTGAAATTATTCATAGTAATTATGCTCGATCATAGTTACAACTCGTCAATTATGATCATTAGACCATGTGTAGTGGTACACGTGAATAATGTCCCCGCCCTTAGTTATTATGCGACACGTGGTAGTCCAGTCAACCAATGGGCATTATTGGGCGTTTTGCATAAATGGGTGTAGTGGAATAATGGCCCAACCCTTGGGCATTATGTAACATTCTCAAAATTTTTATTTATAAAATTTAAAATAAAATATATAAAAACTTACGTTATTAAACGGATAAATTATGGGTAAGTTGACTGTTGGAAATATGAAGTACCTAGACGGACCTAGGAACCGTTTAATAATTAAATTATAAAAATACAATATATTTAAACCTACCCCGTTTTTAATGAAACTTGGTTCAAAATGTAGATACAAATATTCTCGTGCTAATGACATATTCATTGTTTTATAAAACGTCATATTTTAGAAGTTATACACACCAAATAAGGGAAGCAGCTGAATTAATTATAACATATAAATTAATAAGATAATAATAATAATAACTTACGTATGATAATAATAAAATAAAATAAAATAAAAAAAGTAATCTAACTAACATTTAACTCCAAAAATGGACGTGTGTCCATAACAATTATGAATTTAGTTTACGTGGAAAGTTATACGTGAGCTCCAAGATGTCGACCTCCATATAAATAGGAGTTGATGTTCAAAAATCCTATGTTTCCTTCCTCCTTTCGTTCGCTCTCTCCATCTCTATTTTAGTATTCCCATTTTTCTGTTAGTAATTCACCTATAATACTTCAAAGCCCTGCCCCGTTTTAAGTATTTTAACCCTTGATCATTGAGTCAATACCCTGTCCGATTGATTTAGGACCAACCAACGCATGTCAAGGCTCTGCCCGACTAAGTACGTTGGGGTTCTGTCTCGTGACATATTGATAAAGTTGAATTGGATTACTATACTTAACGCGAGTGCATATTTTATTAAGAGCTCAGGAGTTATGCCCAAAATTTTACCAGGAGACCTCTAGTTGAACCCGTTTAACCCTAACATCATCAAAAATCAAATAAAAATAATAATTACCCTCTGTCGCGGGGCACGACCTATTACTCTGGGTCTGTCGCGGGCCGCGACCCAGTGACACTGGGCGACACCTTGGTCAGCCACGTGTCTGGCTACGTGTGAAGGCTACTATGTGACTCGACAAGCCTACAGCCGCCATTAAGGCCCTCGCGGGGCGCGAAGGAGAAAGAGGTTGTGTTAGGAATGGATTGGTTAATAGCCAACCATGCTCGAATCCTTTGTGATAAAAATTCTGTAGAAATTCAGGCACCTACTGGAGAAATAATCACGATTACAGGAGATAAACCACGTAAACCCATGAAATTCATATCAGTAATGAAAGTTGCTAGTTATGAACAAAAACAAGGAATAGTATGTATGATTTCAGTAATCATTAGTACTAAGGGTAAAGAACTTAAGGAAATTCCTGTAGTCTCAGAATACCCGGATATATTTCCAGAAGAGTTACCAGGATTACCACCAGATAGGGAAGTAGAATTTAGGATTCATCTAATTCCTGGAACTACACCGATAGCTAAGGCACCTTATCGGTTAGCTCTTACCGAAATGTTAGAACTGAAAACACAATTAGATGAATTACTAAGTAAAGGATTCATACAACCTAGCTCATCCCCTTGGGGAGCTCCAGTGTTGTTTGTAAAGAAGAAGGATGGTTCGATGAGAGTGTGTATTGATTATAGAGAATGGAATAAGGTTACAATTAAGAATCGATACCCATTACCTAGGATTGATGATCTTTTCGATCAACTTCAAGGAGCTAGATATTTTTCTAAGATAGATTTACGCTCCGGATATCATCAATTGAAGGTACAAGAAGAAGACATACCTAAGACTGCTTTCAGAACTAGGTATGGTCATTACGAGTTTACAGTCATGCCCTTCGGGTTAATGAATGCACCTGCAACATTCATGGACATGATGAATAGAATCTGTAAACCGTACTTGGATAAATTTGTAATTGTCTTCATAGACGATATACTTATTTATTCCAAAAGTCAGGACGAACATTGTCAGCACTTGCATATACTCTTAACTTTGTTAAGAAAAGAAAAGCTGTACGCCAAATTCTCGAAGTGTGAATTTTGGCTACAAGAAGTGCAATTCTTAGGACACATGGTGAATCATGAAGGTATTCATGTAGATCCTGCTAAAATAGAGGCCATTACCAATTGGAAGGTTCCGCAAACCACAATGGAAATTAGAAGTTTTATAGGCTTAGCTGGATATTATAGACGGTTTATTAAGGATTTTTCCAAGATAGTTGTACCATTAACTAAGCTAACCTGTAAAGCAGTTAAGTTTGAATGGGGACCTAAACAAGAAGAAGCCTTTAGGATCTTGAAATAGAAATTAACCAATACTCCAATCCTAGCTTTACCGGAAGGGACTGAAGATTTTGAAGTTTACTGTGATGCTTCAAAACTAGGATTAGGATGTGTGCTAATGCAACGCAAGAAAGTAATTGCGTATGCTTCAAGGCAATTGAAAAAGCACGAAGAGAATTATACGACTCATGACTTAGAGTTAGGAGCCGTAATTTTTGCTCTTAAGATTTGGAGACATTATCTTTACGGAAGTAAATTTACTGTCTATACAGACCACAAAAGTTTAAAATATATTTTTGGGCAAAAAGAGTTAAACATGAGACAAAGAAGATGGATGGAAATCCTAAGTGATTACGACTGTGATATTCAGTATCACGAAGGAAAGGCAAATGTAGTTGCAGATGCCTTAAGTCGTAAGTATCATGAAAAACAACGACGAGTTCGTGCTCTCAGGTTAAATCTACAATTAGATTTAATGGAACAAATAAAGAATGTTCAGGAAACAGCAATCAAGGAAGATGTTGAAGGAATGAAAGGAAGAATAAAAGAATTAGAGTAAGGAGCTGATGGAATTTGGAGATTCCACAAAAGCAGAATTTGGGTACCTAAGCAGGGAGAATTTAGAAATAAAATTTTAGAAGAAGCCCATAAATCTAGGTATACCATACACCCTGGAAACAATAAGATGTACCAAGATTTAAGAAAGAATTTTTGGTGGATAGGCATGAAGAAGGACATAGCTAGATATGTTTCTAAGTGTCTTACTTGTTCACAAGTTAAGGCAGAACACCAGAAACCTTCAGGTCTATTACAACAACTGGAAATGCCTGTATGGAAATGGGAACTCATAACAATGGATTTTGTTACTAAGTTACCCAAAACCAGAAAAGGTAATGATGCGATTTGGGTAGTTGTGGATCGATTAACCAAATCAGCTCACTTTCTGCCAATGAAAGAAACCTTTAGCATGGAAAGATTGGCAAAACTGTATGTAGATGAAGTCGTATCCTTACATGGAGTTCCACTCTCCATTGTTTCGGATAGGGATAGTCGTTTCACTTCTCATTTCTGGAAAAGTTTCCAAGAAGCAATGGGAACTCGACTAAACCTAAGCACTGCATATCATCCTCAAACAGACGGGCAAAGTGAAAGGACGATCCAAACTCTAGAAGACATGCTCCGAGCATGTGTGATAGATTTTGGTGGAAATTGGGACGATCACTTACCCTTGATCGAATTTTCCTATAATAATAGTTATCATTCAAGTATTGAAACTGCCCCATTCGAGGCACTGTATGGAAGAAAGTGCAGAACTCCAGTTTGTTGGGCATAAATAGGAGAAAGTCAATTATCAGGTCCTGAAATAGTGCAAGAGACGACCGACAAGATTACTCAAATCAAGGAAAGGCTGAAGACGGCTCGAGATCGCCAGAAGAGTTATGCAGACAATAGATGCAAGCCGTTAGAATTCCAAGTTGGAGACAAAGTATTGTTGAAAGTTTCTCCTTGGAAAGGAGTTGTTAGATTCGGTAAGAAAGGAAAGCTAAGTCCCAAATACGTAGGACCATTTCCAGTGATCCAACGTATAGGACCAGTTGCTTATCGTTTACAACTACCAGGAGAGTTAGCTGGAGTACATGATGTATTTCATGTATCCAATCTCAAGAAATGTTTATCAGACGAATCTTTGGTAGTACCTCTCCAAGATATAGAGGTAAACGAAAAATTAAAATTTGTAGAAAAACCTCTTCAGATAGAAGACAGAAAAGTGAAGTTTCTCAAGCACAAACGACTAGTGCTAGTGAAAGTAAAGTGGGATTCAAGGAGAGGACCTGAATACACTTGGGAGTTGGAATCCGAAATGAAGCGAAAGTATCCTCAATTATTCCAGTAAATCTCGAGGACGAGATTTTTATTAAGGTGGGTAGGATGTAACAACTCGTATCAAAAGTCATATTTATTTAATTAATTTGTCCAATAGGAAACCTTAATTGAGACACCCAAGTGATTCTGCACAAACCCTAAAATTTTCAGAACAATCGGAATCAGGATCAGGGCCCCTAAAACTCAGGGGGGGGGGGGTAAACCCTAGTTACGATTATCTTAAAATCTCGTTGTCAAAAATCGAATTTACAAAACAGTCAAGTCAGCAAGGCTAGTCCCAGACGTGGCTACTCTATAAATGATTTCGTGTCCCTTACGGACCGTAAGGGTTGGGTCTTACGGTCCGTAAGCTAAGCAAAATTTGTGTATAAAAAGAGGGCCTTGGGACTTGAATTCAGGAGTTAAAACGACGTAAATTCTCGCTACATGCACTGAGTTACGATCATAATACTACAAAAACACACACGATTCACTAATTGCTGCCGTAAAACAGGGTAATAACTCGATCGCTGCTACGATTCAATGTCCGATTGATCAAAATATCCAATGGATGTTTAAGTGCTGCCCACATTAGGGTTATGCTTTGTCATTCGTCGTTAATTCGATGGATGTTTAAGTATTGCACTTTGTCATTCGTTGTGAGGGTTTGATCTCGTGAGTTATCGTAAATGCTGTATTGATTACTAACCCAGTTTTGTGTGCATTGTTATTTAAATTAGGTTAACAAGGCTAAGCTATAGACTAGACTCTGTCCGTGTTAAATCTGCAATGTGAGTCATTCTCTTTTTATCAAATTTGTTTACAAAATCATGTTTATTTTCAAAGGTTATAATTACAGTGATTAAGTTTATGTAATCACCAAGTTACAGCCTGTATGTGGGGTTTTGTATACATTACTTGATAATCTTCACCATTGGGGCAGCCAAGGGGTGATATGACCACAGTCACAGACACCATTGGACGAATGGGCCAATGGGTCGAGTGACAAAATACTGTGGGTAGTTGGTTGATATTTGAAACATTGTAATCTCTCTTAATACTGTAAATTATAACAAATGTGTCATTTTAATAAATAGAATAATTCACCAGTATTTCCTGCTGACAAAACCTTTTTCAAACATGTTTCAGGTGATCTGTTGTGATTCAGGAAAGGTGTTGTGGAGCACTACAAGCTTAAGAAAGTGGCTCATTATAAAATAAAGAAATATGTTTTGTAAAATAAAGATTTCTCCGTGAAATCATAGTATTGTAAATTACCGGGGTTTTATCCCGAGTTGTGAAATAAAATAATCGGGAAAAATTTTAGCTTTAAAAAGATCCTGATGATAAACTTCCGCTGTTAAACTCAATTAAATAAATACCACGGGATTTCTGTCTTGCGGCTCCTGAAACGGGTCAAACCGGGTCGGGGGCCGTGACATCAAATTTTATTTTAAATGGATTGTTCAAGAATTCTGTTCCCGAGTCTCATTTAACAGGGAGGGGAGGGAAAAGAGAAAAAAATATGAAAACACCATGTTCCCGAGTTTTTTTAAGGATAGGAGAGGAGGGAAAATGAGGGAAAAGAGAAGAAAATACGACCATATATTCATCCTCCCAAATTGAAGAGATTAGGAGAGAAAATTTTCCTTCCCCTCCCCCTGTTAAATGAGAGTTGGGAACATTGTGTAAGAAAGGGGTGATTCGAGGGGCAAATATGCAGTAGGGTTCAAGAAAGATTGAAAGTGAAATTTTAATTATGGCCAATTTGGCTATTTTTTTATTATAAAATAATAATAAAACACTCAGGTAGGTGGACTTGGAATTAAAACACTCACTCCGTCCTAAAAAAACGATTTTAAATAACCTAATATATAATAATAGGACCCACACGTCCTACATTGCGGCAGGGACCCAATGACTGCAAAACGTGTGTCAGTAACGGCAAGCAGATGCCGAATATCAAAACATAAATAAAAATGTCTTGAAAAGGATAGTCACACCGTCTTAAAAAAAACCAATTTTAAATAACCTAATATATAATAATAGGACCCACACGAAAGTATGGATGAGCTCGGTACCGGTAACGGTACCGAAAGTACCGATCCGAAAAATCATCGAAATTAGGTAGCGGCACCGAAAATGCTCGGTACAATACGGTATGGTATTTGAAGGTAAAAATAAATAAATACAAGTATGGTGCTAGACCGGTGTCGAACCGAAAGTAACGATTCTGAAAATGCCAAAAGGTGGGTACCAAATTGGTACCGAAAATGATTTGGTATAGTAAATTTGGTACCGATACGATACTGGTTTGATTACAGGATTTGATACGATTTTCTCGTCAATAATCTAAATATACATGTTAATTTTACATGCTACAATTCATTCATTACAGAAAAAGACAAAAAATAAAGCAAAATAAGTTGTTTTGTATATAAAACCTCATTCAAACGAAATACAGTTTACTTACTGTGTATATGAAAAGTAATATAAACAGTGCAATTACTTGCATTGCTACGTTGCAAGAGGATTTGATGAGCTCGGTACCAACAGGTACGGAAAATACGGTTACCCAAATCCCCAAAAGTGGGTATCGGTACCGAATATACCTGGTACGGTATGGTAAGGCTCGGTACCGATACTGGTACGGCACCGGTATTTGAGGGTAAAAACCGGTACCGAGAATACACCCGGTTTGATAAATCTGATACCGGTACCCGATACCAGCTCATTTCTTAGTGATGTTACTATTAATTCAATTCTATTTTTTATTACTATATTGTTTACTACTATTAATTCAATTCTATTTTTTATTACTATATTGTTTACTGTTCATTCTGTTATGTTTTTAATATATAGGAGAATTATAACGTATTACAAGCTATATCCTCAACTAAAATCATAGTTACAATTTAGTTGAAATTATTCATAGTAATTATGCTCGATCATAGTTACAACTCGTCAATTATGATCATTAGACCATGTGTAGTGGTACACGTGAATAATGTCCCCGCCCTTAGTTATTATGCGACACGTGGTAGTCCAGTCAACCAACGGGCATTATTGGGCATTTTGCATAAATGGGTGTAGTGGAATAATGCCCCAACCCTTGGGCATTATGTAACATTCTCAAAATTTTTATTTATAAAATTTAAAATAAAATATATAAAAACTTACGTTATTAAACGGATAAATTATGGGTAAGTTGACTGTTGGAAATATGAAGTACCTAGACGGACCTAGGAACCGTTTAATAATTAAATTATAAAAATACAATATATTTAAACCTACCCCGTTTTTAATGAAACTTGGTTCAAAATGTAGATACAAATATTCTCGTGCTAATGACATATTCATTGTTTTATAAAACGTCATATTTTAGAAGTTATACACACCAAATAAGGGAAGCAGCTGAATTAATTATAACATATAAATTAATAAGATAATAATAATAATAACTTACGTATGATAATAATAAAATAAAATAAAATAAAAAAAGTAATCTAACTAACATTTAACTCCAAAAATGGACGTGTGTCCATAACAATTATGAATTTAGTTTACGTGGAAAGTTATACGTGAGCTCCAAGATGTCGACCTCCATATAAATAGGAGTTGATGTTCAAAAATCCTATGTTTCCTTCCTCCTTTCGTTCGCTCTCTCCATCTCTATTTTAGTATTCCCATTTTTCTGTTAGTAATTCACCTATAATACTTCAAAGCCCTGCCCCGTTTTAAGTATTTTAACCCCTGATCATTGAGTCAATACCCTGTCCGATTGATTTAGGACCAACCAACGCATGTCAAGGCTCTGCCCGACTAAGTACGTTGGGGTTCTGTCTCGTGACATATTGATAAAGTTGAATTGGATTACTATACTTAACGCGAGTGCATATTTTATTAAGAGCTCAGGAGTTATGCCCAAAATTTTACCAGGAGACCTCTAGTTGAACCCGTTTAACCCTAACATCATCAAAAATCAAATAAAAATAATAATTACCCTCTGTCGCGGGGCACGACCTATTACTCTGGGTCTGTCGCGGGCCGCGACCCAGTGACACTGGGCGACACCTTGGTCAGCCACGTGTCTGGCTACGTGTGAAGGCTACTATGTGACTCGACAAGCCTACAGCCGCCATTAAGGCCCTCGCGGGGCGCGAAGGAGAAAGAGGTGGTCCTCGCGGGGCGCGAGGGACCCCTCGACCAGCCTATATAAGAGGCTTTAGGCCTCATTCAGTCGCCGTTCATTTTCCTTTGTTCTTTCAAACTCTCTGATAGTCTAAACCCTCGGGATATTATACCCCTAATTAGCGAAACTCTGCCTCATTGTAAGTATTATAACCCCGGTTACATATTAGATACGCTGCCCGATTGATCTAGTGCTCCGTAACGCATGTCAAGGCTCTGGCTGACTCAGTCGTTGGAGTTCTGTCTCAGGGAGGGTATAACTAATGTAAAATTGGGTTATTATACTAACGTGTGTGCATTGTTTAATTTAATAGATTATAACCAGGAAGCCACAAGGAAATACCTAAATTAGCAATGTGAGTAATCCTCCTTTTTGCAAACTGTTTTACAAAGCCTCAATGTTTTTAAATTATATTTCACAGTGATTGAGTATTTGTAATTCTACAATTATCGTCGGTATGTTGGGGTTTTGTATACAAAATTTGTTACTACACTGTGAGTAGTAACATGACCATAAGTCGGGTTGACAGTACCGTGGGTGGTAATTAAAGTAGATGTAAACAAATGTAATTGCTGGATTGCCCTCAATGCTGTAAAATGATAAAACTTGTTTTGATTAAACCTGGATTTACTCGCCAGTATTTCTTGCTGATAAAATGTTTTTAAACGCGTTTTAGGTAACAAAATATGAAAGCCAATTAGAAGCCAGCTGGAGAGCACTGGAGAGCACTGAAGGCTTAGAAAAGTGGTTATAAAAGTTACCTAAATAAAAATGAGACTTTGTTTTCAATAACTGGGGCTTATCCATAGAATTTGTATTGTAATAAAACACGGGTTTTATCCCACTCGTGTATTATAAAAATATGGTGTTTTAAACTCTGATAAATATTTCCTAACTACAGTCCTGATGAAAATTTCCGCTGCATAATTAATAAACACCGATACCATATGACTGGTTCACGGCTTCCGCTCCCAGGGTGGGGTCGGAGGCTGTGACAGAAGGTGGTATCAGAGCCACTGGTTTAAGCCATTTAGGTGTTTTTTTAATACCTAAAACTTAAACATTATGTTAGGAAATTAATGTAACAATTTATGTGTTATTCTGTGTAGATAAATTTTAATATTTATATTCTGATTTTTATGTTATTTTAACAAATTTTGAGTTCAGAGTAACCACTATGATTAGATGTACCCATAGGCTACCCAGGTGTAACACCTCGTAAAATCACGTCCAACGAAATGATGACACGTGTACTAAACCTTATTAAAGTCAAACGTCGAATTTAGGGACTAATTTTTTTGCGAAAAATCAAAAACTTTGATAATAGAAGGACTGGAAATGTTAACATGCTTAATATAAGCCTCTGAATAACATTACATAGTAATTATATTCACAAACGAGCCACTTGTTGATCAAGAGTAGCCGTATGCGTAATTAATTGAAAGTTTGCGCGACGAAGGGTTAAAAGTGTCAACATGTTAATTCTTACCTCTGAGCGACCTTTTAACAAACCGGGAGCTTCATGATGATTGATTTTACTCTCAGGAATGCCAAATATTGGCCGTTTAAGGCTTTTATACCTATAAGTGAAGTTACGCGCAACTTTGCAAGTTAGAGGGACTAAAAACGTCAATATGTTTAATTATACCTCTGAATGACCTTTTATGAACCCGAAGCATCGTGATGTGTAATAATACTCTCGAGAATGCCTAATATGGATTAGATAAGGCTTCAATGCTATTAATCGATGATATGCGCAAATTTGCGCATTAGAGGGACCAAAAGCGTCAAATTTTGAATCTACGCCTTTTGGTGACCATTTAGGCGATCGGGAGCGTAGTAATACTTAAATATATGCTTGGGAACACCCATTATGGGCCGCGAAAGGCTTGGATAGCATTAAATGACATTTCGCGCTACTTTGCGCGATTAAAGGACTAAAAGCGATGATTTGCGAAACTACGCGTTAGAGGATCTTTTTAACCAAACCAAAGACTTCGCTATGCTCGGACTAACTCCCAGACGCCTAAGAATGATTGCTAGAGGTCCTAGTACCTTGTATTAACCGGACATGATAAAATTAGGAAATATTGTGTCGTTAATATGAAGTTTAAAAGTTAATATAACAAATGAAAGTATAAAGGACTGTTCGTGACAACCTTCAAACTTGTCTTTAAACTTGAATGCATCTGATATAAAAGTTCAGGGACCAGTTATGTCATTTCTATAGGAAAAATGAGATTAAACAGCTGAAAATGAATGCAGGGACCGGAAATGGCAAGCTGCCAAATTGGTTTGCTGGTCTGGGCCAGCCACGCGGGCCGCGAAGCCCAAAGGGGCTGCCTACGCGGGCCGCCAAGGCATGTACATCAGCGATTTTTTTTATTTCTTGAATTTCTTGTTGGCTTCCACACTCAAAACCATTTTTATGAAACCATGTAAGGTTATACTGATTTATAAAACCAGTTTACACTTGTTATGATCTGGTTATCCTTCCCCAACACTTGTTGATCATCCATAAGCCCTCCAAATCTATAAATAGGCCAAGATTTCTTCATTTCACTTGCATATCATTGTTGCATCTGGCTCTCTCTCAAATTCAAGAGGATCCTGAGTATTATGGAACTTCCTCTGAGTTGATTTCAGTCCATTGGACCCTTTGTAAGTGTCCTTTCGTGACTAGTTAATATTATTTGGCCAAAAAGGCCGAAAAGTCAAGCCTTTGCGATAAACGCTTTGACTTTTAAACGGTCGAGCCATCGTTCGCAATGAACATGGCTACGTGATCGTACTTAGGTAGGTATTAAACCCTCAAAAGGGCACCTTCTAATTATCACGTTTGCTTGGTTAAATGTCGGGTCAAGGTAATTAAAATAAAAGTCAAACGAATCGGTTTTTAAATAAAATTCATAACTAATGTTGTAAAGGCAATAAAATGTTTTTGTCACTCTAATAACTTGGTAAATATTAAATGAACATGTCTAAGCATGTTCAACCCGACAATTCTGAGTTTAGGCTCGGTTCGCAACCGAAAGTTGCAAAAGTTGACTTTTGCTTTGACTTTCAGTTCTGACCCGATTTAGCTTAGTTTAGATATGCCTTAGGATTCCTTTAGGATCATAATATAGGTTAGTATAACCCTCTGAGGTTATACAACTTGGTTCCTTAGAAATCCAAATTCATTGCATGTTTCCGTTAATTGCTTAAAAGTTGACCATTATGCCCTTTTGATATTAAAACGAGATTTTTAAAAATGTGAGAGGACAAAAACCTTTATTACTGAATTATAAACATGTCCTAAAAATTTGACATCAGTTTGTGGTCTAAATTAGGAGTTATGCCCAATATCGTAAATTGAAGCCTTTTTATTAATTAAACGACATTTTCGGCATAAAACCTATTTAAACCCAAATTTTTACACCAAACCTTTTACCCACTGATATAATATAATATTTAGGGACTTTTAAAGATTTTTTTTTTAATTTTAAACTGATCATAACATAGGGTTCTTGCATTGACTCGGTAATTGACGGTTATGCCCTTTTGCTAATAAAATGAGTTTTTCACATCCTTTACATATCAAACCTTTTTTTACTGATTTTATATATTAAATAAATTATTTTAAACAATAAAGGATGTTCAAAATCTCAGATTTACTTATTTAACCCGAATACCGTTAAATACCGACTTTTATGAGATTTAGGCGCAAAGTATGGTTTAAAACCATATTTGGCACCTAAAGCTTGTTACTTACTGATGTTATGAATAAATTTTTATACTTTAACAGTAAGTAAAAGTTTTGAACTCAGATTTCCAAATTTGACCTTTAAGGCTTTTGTGAAATGACCAAAATTCCCCTATGGTGCATAGTTTGGCCGTAAATAATAAATTTCACACATATATGATATCTTACTGATATAACCTACTAAAATAAATACTTTTACTGATCATTTTAGACCAGAACCTCAGATTGTCATTTAACCTCTTTTATAAACCTTAAAATGACCAAAATACCCCTACGGGGCATAAATTCATTTAAATCCGTTTTGGGCATAATGGAAGGTATCCTACTGATATCACAACATATTTAAGGCATATTAACTTGTGAAACCTGTACATGACTCTTTTGGTTACCCGTTATGCATTATTCGCGTTCGGTGCGGTTTATGTAACTAGTTTGCATAAATTGACCGAAACGGGTCAAACCTTATCATTTTTACTTCAAAATCCAGAATGTATTTAGTTTACCCAATTTATACAAGTCTTCAAACTTGTCGGGTCTAAATTACATTCTAATCCGGTCTTCGCTTAATCTTACGTTTTGAACCGTAAACGTTTCTGTAAAACTAAACGGTCTAAGTTATAACTTAAATAAGACCCGTTTGGAAACTAATAGGCTATTAAAAACCTTCGTTCCAGATTAAGGTGCCCAGTAAAAGATACTTGTATATGCTGATTGTAATACGGCTGAGATTAAAGTTATATTTTAGCTCAGGTAAATACTTTTGACTTATTTTCCCTTATACGGGCCTAGGGTACGGTATATAGAATACCGCTTGGTCGGGTATTGAATTTTTAATCATACGAAGGTTAAATCATTGAGATAACCCGTTTAATCTGTTTTGTTTGTTCTAAGCCTTTGGGGGGTTAATGACCATGTCCTGGATATCCTCAGCTCATTCATTGAAATGGCCACGACTTAAGCACGGGGTGTAGGCATACACCTGCCGGTGCGTATGTAAAAAGATATAACCGCTTGTTCGAGAATAACTAGCCGCGGGATTATATTATGTGGTGTGTCTATTAATCTTTAACCCGGTATTCAGCCCGGGCTACTGAACGTATAACAAACATATAATTCTTTTACAAGTTTATTTAAAAATAATTATCCCAAGTTATAAAAGAACATTTGTGCCTTGTGCATTTAAATCAATTTTTATAAACCTTTTTCAAAAGAGTCAGTTAATTGTATTTACCAGTGTAAACTGACGTATTTTCCAAAAAGGTTAAGTACATGTACTATACGAAATGGGCTGGCTACTCTTAGTATCGAATAAAGAGTCTTGCAAGCTTTTGATGCTTAAATCTGTTGAACAATATTTCTCTTGTTTAGATCCGCATGTGGATCATTTTACATTCCGTTGTAATACTTAATGTTACTTTCAATCGGTTTGTAATATTATTACTTTCAGACTTCCGTTGTGCATTAAACTGTGATTAATTGTCTATGATGATATCAACTACGTCACGATACTCCCCACCGGTAATACGTGGAAATATCAGGGTGTGACAGGTTGGTATCAAAGCCAACGTTTGAGCGAATTAAACACTAACCCTTAGTGTTTAATCTCAAATGACACAGTAGCACATTTCTTAGACCTTCTGAGTCTAGACTTAACATAGGAATGCTCTCATCCCTATTAAGTAAACATTGTTTTTGATTTTATATATTTTGAATATGTCGCCAGGCAAAGAAGCAGCGACGGAAATTCTCCACATCCGAAGACTAGAAATGCCAAGCTTCGTACCACGGCCAGGATAAGCGTGCAACCATTTGGAGGAAAGATCTTTATGGACCTATTCCCAAAACCAAACTTGTTTAAACCCTTATCCAGACTACGGAGTCCATACCAGAAGGTCCCTGAGGCTCCCATATTGAAGATGATACATGTGGGTGTTATTAAACCCTATTTCTTACCTCTGAGTTTTCAAATTTCAAACTTAGACTATACTAGTCAAAACCTAATCCATGATCCATGTCATTCCTTTAATCATTGAATCCTTGGATTCTACTTCTACAATGGATCCTGATTTGAAATAATATTTATTCACTAAAATCTTCAAGGTCGCTACTGCGTACGATAAATGAAGATGAAGAAACAATCAGAATAAAGAAAAGAAGACATTAGAAGACCCTCCTTCCATCATACTTCTTTTCATTTAAGTCCCTGTTTAGGCATTAAATTATTCTAGTCCTTTGTGGACATATTATTTCATCATAGTCCTTGTAGACTTACCTCTTTTGATAAGACTCCTTAAATATACACGTCTATCTATTCAAAATTCCTTTTTGGACTTATTATTCCAATCAAATCTCTCGTGGATATGATATTTTATATATAGTCCTTTCAAGGACATATTGTTTCATTAATAAGCCCCAATGAGGACGTATCTCTCGACTTAAAGTCCCTACGAGGACAATTGTTAATGAACGTCCCTTCATGGACATGTTATATCATATTGATCCCAATGCGGATATATCTTATGGTCCGCATACGGACTTATATTTCCTTTTAGTCCCTATGTGGACTAGTGTTGCTTAAAGTCCCAGTGAGGACATCTGTACAGCAAAGCCCCTTTTGTGTGCACACTGTACCAATATAGTCCTTTTATGGACAAGTTATTTATTTAAAATCCCTCTGGGGATATACTATTTCGAAATAGTCCCTTGAGGACATGAAATTTCACCATAGTCCCTTAGCGGACATGACATTTCATCATAAACCCTTCGTAGGCAAGTTGTTTCAATATAGTCCCTATATGGATTTATAATATTTTAATAGTCCCCATACGGACTTATAATACTTTGATAGTCCCTATACGGACTTGTATCTTCCTTATTTAAGTCCTCTGTGGACAAATATTATACTAAAAGTCCTGATAAAGGCACTATGGTAAATTCCTTAATGATTTATTGGAAGTTTTGAAAATTTTTATATAAGTACTCATATCGTCCTTTATCAATCATTAGTATGAATTTTATTCGAACTTTATCGATCAGCTAAATAATTTCAAAAGATCTTCTTAATGGCTTATCCCTGCCAAGTGGCAAGTCCACATTAATTGGCCAAAACTTTCGGTAGTTAAGGATAATTATTCCTTCTACTATGATAGTTAAAGGAGTTACCCCTCCTATCCAAAGGTGGTGAACTATGTTCAAACCTCCAAGCCTATATGATCAATGCGATCATGGTAATATTGTGTAACCATTAAGACAAATTAATCCTTGTTAACATCTAAGAACATGTTAACATTCCTGGCAGGGTGACTTGAGAAACCACATCAGCCGTCAAGGTATTTTGGACTATGTCCAAGCCTTAAAGCCTATATGATCGGATTTGATCTTGGCAAGTATCATCAATGTGATGATCAAAGTGTAAACATCCGTTAGTGATGAAGTGCCTACGGGCTAAACTTGTTGTCCAATAAGACAACGACAGTAATGGTCTATGACCCTTGTCTAAAGATATTGGACTATGTCCAAGCGTAATAGTCTATATGATCAATGCGATCATGACTAAAATCATCTAAAAAGATGATCATATTATATAACATCCTAGTGATGTTTTGCCTATGGGCATAACGTATTGTCCATTTAAGACATTGACATTGTGATCTTTATGGTTCCTTGTCTAAGGTGGTGAGCTATGCTCAAGCCTAATAGTCTATATGGTCAATGCGATCATGACTACTATCATCTAATACGATGATCATATTATAAACATCCATTAGTGATGAAGTGCCTACAGGCTATGCTTGTTGTCCCATAAGACGACGACATTTGTGGTCTATGACCCACTATCTAAAGATATTGGACTATGTCCAAGCATAATAGTCTATATGATCAGTGCGATCATGACTAATATCAGCTAACACGATGATCGTATTATTTTATAGGATATTTGAAATATTTGAAGTTCAGGCTTAGGTCTTCCTATCTTCATAGTAAGATTTTAAGAAATACTTACGACCCGATGGTTATAGTTTATGCATAGATTTTCGGTGATTAGATAACGAAACTAGAGTAATACAATAAACACATGGTGGATACGCCGATGGTACTTCCTATATATAAGTGTGTTTATTGTATTACCCTTGGTGGCGTTATTCTGAGTCACCATTAGAGTTTATGCCGCCTACGGGCTATATACTATATGGTCCATTAGAGACATTGACAAGTGTGACCGTTATGGCTCATCGTCAAAGGTAATGGGCAGTGCCCAAGCCTTATAGTCTATAAGATCGATAAGATCATGACTAATATAATAAATTGTGATAATTATATATATACACATATGTATATATATATGTAAACATCCATTAGTGATATCCTATGATTTGCCTATGTGCCAAAATGGATCGTCATTCAAGACAATGACAGTTGTAGTCTATGACTCCCTGTCCAACGGTGAAGAATTAGGTTCAAATCTTAAAGCCCCTGATCTAATAAAATCGCGGCTTATAAATTAATGTCCTCTGTGACAGGCTTTTGTTGCCATATCTTATAATGTCCTTTGCGACAAGGCATTCGTGCCATATGATTATTATGTCCTTCATGACGGACTCATGTTTCATATTGTAAAAGCCATTATGGCAAGCCATCGAGCTATCTAAAATCATCAAGATGACAAGACAGTTGTGACATTGTGATCTCCTGTTAAAAGGGTAATGGACTCGGTCCAAACCTTAATTGCCATTGATGGACCTTTTGCTACCTAGGCTAAATAAAAATTGATATACATTCAAATGACATTCATTAGGAATGTTCATACCCCATTAGCCGGTAAGGTTTAAGGATACCATGGCTAATGTATGTTGGTCGTCAGGACGATGACTAGCTATAGAAATGCAATTAAGTAATTGTTTAATTTTGGTGTTTAATGCCAAGCTTCAAGTATGGCAAACTTGAATGAGACACATAACAGTCGCAATACAGATGATGCGAAAAATGCTAATAATGCAACAAAGGTGAACCTTAAGGTTAATGGATTTAATCTCCAAGCTGTGAATAACGCAGCTGTTAGAAAGGCTATGAGAAAGGATCTGAAAAGGTTCGAAAAGCCGAATGCTACTTGCTCTAAATCGTATTTCCCTGCTTATGAGAAGAGTTTTGCTCACACTTCGAATGCGAAGGACAAACCAAATAAGATGATATATAGTGAGGAGCCTCGTTCCTCTAAAGGATGTACTTAAAAGTACTTTGTCTCTTGCAAGTCAAGAGACTTCAATGGCGAAAAAGGGAGCCATTGATTTCGTAAAGCTGTTGGATGAAATGGAAATCATTATGGACATCAGCGATTGTGCTGAGAAAGACATGGTGAGATATGTATCACAGTCATTCAAGGGCGATGCCCTTAATTGGTGAGGACGTTAATAAAGTCCACAGGAAAGATACCTTCATACAATATAGGATGGTCCAAGTTTATGGGCTCATCAGAAAAACCGGTTGTCTGCGACACGGAATAGAAATGATGGAATAAGAATTTTTGACTTTCACCATGAAAGATCTAGACTGTCGACAGTATATTATAGACTATAATTTATTGTCTGGAATACTGTCCTATTCGGTTCATCCAAAATCCAAGCATAATGCACTATATATTGGTGGTTTAGCTTCGGAAATAAGAAGGCGTATTAAAAACTTGTTTCTTATAAATCCATTACGGATCTACCTCAGCCACTTACATTTTTTTAGGTTAAGAAATAAACCGGTCAAAGCTGAGACTGCCCTAAAACTATCAAAGAGAGTATAGCTAAGTATAGAGAGACTAAGAATCATGTTTGGATTCAGGTGCTATTGAGTCTTTCATAGACCATAAGCTTAGCAAACTTTTAGAATTATCCCATAAGAACTCCAGATATTAAGCATAAGGAAAAACTTGCCGAAGAGAATCATAGAGACCTTTCCTTCTAGTTTCATCAAATAATCTTCATTCAAAATCTAAAACACTCTTTCTCCAGATCGAGTACGACAATATATGTTACTTTATTTTGTTATCTCATTGATTTCTATCAACTGCGAATGCTAGACTATGCTTGATAAAAGAGCCATATGAGGATTGGCGTATCCTAGTGTGTTCCACAGATTGCTTCCATGCCTGATCAGTATGGAGGTTTAATGCATGGAACCACTGAGATATTCCGATGGTCATATAGTACTGGAGTCGGCTAAAGGTATTCAAAGAAGATATCCAATCTAGAAATGTCCAAATAAGTGTCGCTAATTAAGGCATCCTTGCATTCGTAAAGTAAATGTGTCATTTATCTGACACGTGTATCGATAAATGAATTGAAGCCTGAGATTTAGAAATACCTCGGTAATCTCGGTGTATCCTGGTTATCTTCTCCGAGGAACCACTCTGGTTATCTCCTGAGAGACTAGTAGAGTTTAGGATAACATCCCACTTAGGGCTAAATATTGGCCGTCTAAGGCTTTTATACCTATAAGTGAAGTTACGCGCAACTTTGCAAGTTAGAGGGACTAAAAACGTCAATATGTTTAATTATACCTCTGAATGACCTTTTTACGAACCCGAAGCATCGTGATGTATAATAATACTCTCGAGAATGCCTAATATGGATTAGATAAGGCTTCGATGCTATTAATCGATGATATACGCAAATTTGCGCATTAGAGGGACCAAAAGCGTCAACTTTTGAATCTACGCCTTTTGGTGACCATTTAGGCGATCGGGAGCGTAGTAATACTTAAATATATGCTTGGGAACACCCATTATAGGCCGCAAAAGGCATGGATAGCAATAAATGACATTTCGCGCTACGCGTTAAAGGATCTTTTTAACCAAACCAAACACTTCGCTATGCTCGGACTAACTCCCAGACGCCTAAGAATGATTGCTAGAGGTCCTAGTACCTTGTATTAACGGGACATGATAAAATTAGGAAATATTGTGTCGTTAATATGAAGTTTAAAAGTTAATATAACAAATGAAAGTATAAAGGACTGTTCTTGACAACCTTCAAACTTGTCTTTAAACTTGAATGCATCTGATATAAAAGTTCAGGGACCAGTTATGTCATTTCTATAGGAAAAATGAGATTAAACAGCTATAAATAGGCCAAGATTTCTTCATTTCACTTGCATATCATTCTTGCATCTGGCTCTCTCTCAAATTCAAAAGGATCCTGAGTATTATGGAACCTCATCTGAGTTGATTTCAGTCCATTGGACCCTTTGTAAGTGTCCTTTCGTGATTAGTTAATATTATTTGGCCAAAAAGGCCGAAAAGTCAAGCGTTTGTGATAAACGCTTTGACTTTTAAACGGTCAAGCCATCGTTCGCAACGAACATGGCTACGTGATCGTAATTAGGTAGGTATTAAACCCTCAAAAGGGTACCTCCTAATTATCACGTTTGCTTGGTTAAATGTCGGGTCAAGGTAATTAAAATAATAGTCAAACGAATCGGTTTTTAAATAAAATTCATAACTAAAATCAGTTTTGTCACTCTAATACTTTGGTAAATATTAAATGAACATGTCTAAGCATGTTCAACCCGACAATTCTGAGTTTAGGCTCGGTTCGCAACCGAAAGTCGCAAAAGTTGACTTTTGCTTTGACTTTCAGTTCTGACCCGATTTAGCTTAGTTTAGATATGCCTTAGGATTCCTTTAGGACCATAATATAGGTTAGTATAACCCTCTGAGGTTATACAACTTGGTTCCTTAGAAATCCAAATTCATTGCATGTTTCCGTTAATTGCTTAAAAGTTGACCATTATGCCCTTTTGATATTAAAACGAGATTTTTAAAAATGTGAGAGGACAAAAACCTTTATTACTGAATTATAAACATGTCCTAAAAATTTGACATCAGTTTGTGGTCTAAATTAGGAGTTATGCCCAATATCGTAAATTGAAGCCTTTTTATTAATTAAACGGCATTTTCGGCATAAAACCTATTTAAACCCAAATTTTTACACCAAAACTTTTACCCACTGATGTAATATAATATTTAGGGATTTTTGAAGATTTTTGTTGAATTTTAAACTGATCATAACATAGGGTTCTTGCATTGACTCGGTAATTGACGGTTATGCCCTTTTGCTAATAAAATGAGTTTTTCACATCCTTTACATATCAAACCTTTTTCTACTGATTTTATATATTAAATAAATTATTTTAAACAATAAAGGCTGTTCAAAATCTCGTATTTACTTATTTAACCCGAATACCGTCAAATACCGACTTTTATTCGATTTAAGCGCATAGTATGGTTTAAAACCATATTTGGCACCTAAAGCTTTTTTACTTACTGATGTTATGAATAAATTTTTATACTTTAACAGTAAGTAAAAGTTTTGAACTCAGATTTCCAAATTTGACCTTTAAGGCTTATGTTGGGATTGAACCCTACCAGAGGAACATATAATGTAAAGCCAAAACCTGGTCACAACAGTGGATCCACAATAAGAAGCGGTTTACATTAAGCTTCCCCCTTGAAAGTGATTTATAACAACTGATGGTCTTGCATCCACTGACTGGATACAACTGCTGCTGTTCTGCATAACTACTGATGAAGCTTAGAAGACTGCTGGACATTAAGCACTGCTGGTACAAACTGCTGATAACAAAGCTCTGCCCCAACCAAGGACTGATCAACCGTGAGGAAAGCACTGATGTAAAGAGAGAGCAGCTGTTTTTTGAATTATCTGTTTTATGTATAGTCAGTGGTTAGGCATAGCAGTATTTGTAAAAGGACAGTAGATACAGGTTGTTAGGCTGTTAGACGTCGCTTTCATGGTGACGTCAGCTGAGATACCTCAGTGGTTTGGTTTGCCTATAAATGTAACAGTACCCTGTACTGTTACATTTGATTGACTGAGCGGGTTCTTCTCCTCATGTCTAATCCTTTCATCTTGTGTGCAACCAACCTTGGGGCATCAGGCTGAGGGGGAGTTTAGTTTGTAAGCATGTCTGTAATCTTTTGCTTTGATTTGTAATCTTTTGACTCTATGAGAAGCAAATGCTATCAAACTATTTTCTCCATTGATTGTGTTTACAAAGTTTGTATCTATTTCCGCTGCACTTTACATGTAACAAACATAATCATGAAAGCCTCAGATCCTAACAATTGGTATCAGAGCCTGGACAGTCAATTTCGATTTAACAGTCAAATTGACATAACAGTTCGGCTCAAAATTCATTGATACCAAGGTTGGTTGTATTTAGTTGAAAAACAGAGTATCGAGTAAATCATGTTCAAAATGGTTATTCGAAAACTCTGTAAATCAACCAAGATGTCATATGACACACAAATTCCACATAACAAGTGATTTCATGCACAAGACACTCATGGTTTCTAGATCTGAAAACAATATCTGTTTAAAACTATGAGATTACTTCCTATTTTCTAAATTGATCTCAATTGTTGATGTAAAATTTGTGATGTTTTTATTAAATACTAAAGTATGAACCTCAGATTAACAAAACCTATGTTCATAAAACATTGATGTTTTGCTAACATAAAATGAGGGAAATTAAAACTTTAGTTATTCAGATCTTATGTGTTGAAAACAGGTTGAGATCCTCAAAAGGAACAAATCAACCTTGTTTAAATACATTAAGATAACAGGGGTCAACATAGTCCGTATCATATGTAGTGTGAGATTGGCTGAAAAACTTGTGCAAACATGACCAAGTCTCTCAAAACATTACTCCAAAATGATTTTGGACTAAAATTCACAAAAACTCGAAAGTGTGTTTATCTCAAAACTTTTGAAGTCAAAAGAAAAGAGTATAAATATAAAACACTTAAGAGTCAAAGCTTGGGGTAATAATGGTCATTAAGCAACTGTCTGTGCTTATTGGTTCAAGTAAGTTCAAGTGATAATAGTGTCTCCAGTGATTAAATTTCAAGAGGACTAGACAAATATTCAAAAATTCATCCATGTGTCCTCATGTTTGCAATCAACTGACAAAGAAAATGGTACCAAACAGTGGTCAAATTGTATCCAAAAGTTTCCTACCACTGTTGTCAAACCACTGGCCATTTTAAATAACTTGTGGATGATGTGATTATATACTCTATTGAAATTATACAAGATCCTTTTTGATACTATTCTCAGAAAATCCTTTAACCATTTTTTTTATTATTGCGTTCAAAGGATTTTCTCGAATAACCAGGATATATTATTCATATTTTTTTTGGAATAATATATTTGGAACTTTTGCTTGTTTTTGTTGGCAATAGTTTCAGCTCCTGTCAGGATGTAACACCTTATTTTTGGTGGTATTATTGTCCTTATAAATGGGTCAAAAGGAAATGGTACATTTGCCAAAATCATGTCATTCTCAGGTTTGCTCCTAAATTTTTATCAAAGGTTGATTGCTAACTGTGCTTGAATTACTAGGGTACTCATGTTTTAATTGAATATTAAACGAGAATGAGTTGCCTTAGTAAAAAGTTTTCATCATCTGGGGTACTTAAACCATTGTTATTCAAAATTGACATTTGGCAAAACCTTGAATGAAAATTCTCAAAACTGTTGCTGGAATACTTGTCCTTCAGATCTGTACCATTTACCCTAACCACTGTTTTGTTCCAACGTCTGATCTCAAAACACTGTCCACTGCTGAAAGTTAACCACTGATTCCTCATTTTCTTGAAAAGCACTGATGTTCAAAATCAGTGTCTTATCCACTGATATGCTATCCACTGATAGCAAAAATCATCCACTGCCCACAATTTTTACCGTTGTAACCACTGATACTTGATACGTCAGTGGCCCTTAAAACAACTGTTCTCCATACTTCATCCATTTCATCAGTGTTTGACACGTGGTCAGTTTTTAGCCCTCAGATCGTAATAACCGCTGCCACATCAGCAATCATTTTTTTTCCTAAATAAAACCCTGCCCTAAACCCCCAAACAGGGTTTTACACTGTCGAATTGAATTCCAAAATTCTCTTCAGAAAGCAGTTTCCAACCCTTCTTCTCAAAATCTTCAAAATCATTCTCCATTCTTCTCCGCAAAAATGACAAAATCAAAGTCGAAATCAAAATCAAAACCTAAATCACCACCACCCTCCAATGAGGTCGCTCAAACGACCGAAGAATCAATCGAAATACCATACAAACAATCTCACAACTATTTGGGTTTACTCACAAAACCCACAAACAACCATACCTTCGATTCCATTCTCGACACCATATCTACATCAAAGTACAAAACTTTGTTGATAGTAGACGCTCCCATATATCTGCAAACCCAGAGAGAGTTCTGGAAAAATGCTACGCTTGAAAAACAAGATGATAAAGTAGTAGCCATTAACTCCTCGATACAGGGTACGGCGATTCAAATCACTCCGCAATCACTATCAAAAATCTTCAAACTCGATGATCAGAAAGGTAAAGCTTCCTTTGACAAAAACGAGTTAAAAGATGATTTTCTGAAAAGGGGCTATGCAGAACAGTCAAAGGTAGATACCCTACAAAAGGGTTATTTTCCATCTGCACCCAGATTTTTATTTCACACACTTCTGATGTGTGTTTCGAATAAAACAACATCTTTTAACGAAATACCATTGAAAATTCAATGTCTGGGTTACGCTATTTTGAATAATAAGGGCTACAACTACTCCCAGGAGATTTTCAATGACATGGTAAAAAACGTTGAAAGTAAAGCATTTTTGTTGTTTCCAAGATTTTTGAGTTATTATTTTTTACAAAAATTTGATAAGAAAAATGAAAATTTACTTAAACAAGGTGTCTATTTTCAAATAAAAAGCTTGACACCTGAAACATTCACTAGAATGTTGGCACCAATAAAAACAAAAGCAGGGGTACTTGAGCAGATTTTAGCGGTTACAACTGCTCCTCAGGTATCAGCTGCTGAGCCCACTGCTCCAGGTGATCAAAGCAACACAACCACTGCTTTGAAACCCACACCTGATATCACCAAAAAGACCAAAAGAAAAACATCCAGAAAACCCACCAAACCCAAAACAAAGGCAACTCTGGAAGATGAGATCCCAGAGGAAATGCCTGTGACAACACAAAAGTCACCACAAACCACTGCTGCTACTTCCTCACAGCAGTTGGAAGAAAGATCTCAACCCATGCCTAAAACTCCTCCTGCATCCTCACAAAAGGATCAGGTTGTATTCACAGGGACACCAAATTATGAAGCTCTAGATCCACTTGGCTCTATCTTCCACAGTCCTGATCCCAAGGACATGTCTCTTTCAACACCTATACCCTCACCAATCATAATGCCACAATCCATGCTACCCTTGTTGCATGCAGCTGCTATAGCTCAGACACAAACCAGTTCCTCTCTATCACCTATCACTGAGAGTATACCCCCACAAGAGACTGGGTCTGATGCTACTACTTCTGCTATCCCAGTAACAATTGAGGAGGTTACACCCCCTGAGTTACAAGTAACTCTCGGTGGTAGTTCAAGTGGAGCAGCAACTACAACTTGTGGATCAACAGATCTTCAGTTGGACAGTTGTTTCATAAGTAAGTCTCCCTTGAAGGCAATTTCTTCCATGGCAACTTCGGTAACCACCAGTGAGTTGGATCTAACTACTGGTACCATCAAAGGTTTATCGAGTGTTGAAGAAAGAAGTCCCCAGTACCAAGAACAAGGGGCATCAATGGGTGATTTTTGGGACTCTGTCCCCAAGACACACATTGATATAACCACTGCTGGTGGGGATTCAGATGATCCCAGTAAAATGGGTGATGATTCAAGATATCAGGAATTGACGGGGAGAGTTGAAAAACTTGAAGAATCAGTTTCTGAAATAAAGGAGATGGTGCAAGAGATTTTAAAAGCTCAGAAAGCACAATTCACTGCTGTTCCACCTCAAGCCCCTGCTCCACAACAAGCACTTGCTGCAAATGAGCTCTGGAATCTTTTTCAACCTATGCTTGAAAGACAAAAACAAGTGGCTGATCAGCAGCATGAAATGCATATACAAATGCTGACCAATATGGTGGAATCAAGGTTCAAGGATACTCAAGCAGATATCAAGGCTATTAAGGCCAGCATCCAAACTACCACTGGCAAAGCTCCTTCAACTTTGCTGTTCTTTGATGACCCCCTTGCAGATAATGCCAAAAAGGGGGAGATAATGAAGCAAATGAAGAAGAAGGGAATAGAACATGGCCTGTGTGTTGAACCTGAGCAAGCAAAGCAAACATCTAAACCACCTCCCACGAAATGTCATACAGCTGATACAACAGAAGTTACAAAAACTGCTGACAGTAGCCAAACAGCTGCCATTTCATCAACACACACACACTTTCAACACACACCACTCTATCACACACCATCACAACCACTGTTCCACCACCACTGCCTCCTGCCATAAAGCAGAAGACAGCAGATGTTACAACATCTGCTGTAATGACAACAGTGATTGAAACACCAGTTGTTTCAACCACTGTCAGTCAATCACAATCACAAACCACTGCTATACAATCTCAAACCATTGATTCATCCAAAACATCATCTGTCCCTTCTTCATTAAAAAGGAGAAGGAATCTCATATCAGATGATGATTCACCACCATCATCACCACCATCAAAAACTACCTCACCACTTCCATCCCCTGCTCAAAAGCAGAAGACAACTGCTGACATATCAGCAGTTGTAATGACAACAGATGTTGAGACACCAGTTGTTTCAACAGCTGTTAGTCAATCATCCACCACTGCTCTCATCCTTCCTACATCACAACGAAAGCTCTTCAACAGAAAAAGAAAGCCAATCTCTGCCGATGAGGATATACATGATCCTAATGCTGCACAATATCCACTGGAGCTTGAAGCCATCAAAAATGAGATGAGGCAATTCTATAAAGAAGAAGATCCTTCAAAAAGAGGGTTCTCCTCACTCATAGGCTACATGCCACCAGATGATATGGATGATTACCTCAAAATCAAGGCAAGGCAAGCAAGACTAAGAGCTAAAGTTGAGAGTAAAAAAGAACGGTTAAGCGAAGATGGCATTGCTAAAAGACTGGAGTTCTACTTCACAAAAGTAAAGCAGATAGTAGAGTTTGCATAAGACCTAAACAAAGAAAAGGCTGATCAAAAGAAAGAGTTAAGAAAACAATATCTAGCCTACATCATGAAAGAGAAATTCTATCCTGCTGAAGAACAACAGTTCAAAGAATGGCCAGTAGTCGCTCTTAAGCGTGAGGCAGAAAGGATTGAGAAAATTAAGAATGATCCTACAAAGAAGAAGAATGCTCCAAACTGGAGAAAATACAAAAAGCTCATTGCTGACCTAACTGCTGAGTATAAGAGAAAGAAAAAGGAGCTGGTGGATGCAAAAATGGATACTGCTGAAGCCATATCAAAATGGTCAAAACAGCAGACTGATGAAGCCTATGAAAGGCTAAAGAAAAGAAAGATAACTGTTTCAAGCACTTCAAAGAAGCATGAACAAAGAGTGAAGCTTGAACAGCAGATAGAAAACCTCAAAACACTGTTCCGGTCTACTTTTGTGACAAACCAAGAAGAAAAAGAATAGTTGACCAGTGAAGAGGTTAAAGAAAAGGAAGTTGAGTACTTCACAGAATCCATCATGAAAATGGGTCTAAAAGAAGAGAGCTCAGAAAAACTTCAAAACCTTTTAAAAGGGATGTTCACCAAACCTGCATCATCAGACACTTCAACAGACATGACAGACATTGAAAGGCAGGAGCTGATTGAAAGAGAAACTGCAGAAGATATAGCTGCAGCCAATGATGTCATAGAGATGGCTTTCAAAAGAATGTCTGAAAGTCTGCAAGTTTTCTCAAGGCCAATATCTCAAAGCTCATCATCAAATAAATCTCTCCCAAGAAATCCATTGGGTTTAAAAGTACTAAAGTGGCTCTCTGATCAAAAGACCCACGTATTGACTCTGGTCAGATCCAATGGAGAGGTGAAGTATATATCAAGGAAAGAAGCACTAGGCCTTAGTGTTCAAGATTTGCAGGATCTCCTTGAACTTACACTGTGTAGGGATGAAGATGATATAAGTTCCAGAGACTTTGAAGCAGATTTTAAAAGAGAAGCAAAGGAACTTTTGATGAGGAATAAAGATCCAGAATAATGACAGGTTTTGGCATTATCTGTTCCAGGGGGAGATTGTTGGGATTGAACCCTACCAGAGGAACAGATAATGTAAAGCCAAAACCTGGTCACAACAGTGGATCCACAATAAGCAGCGGTTTACATTAAGCTTCCCCCTTGAAAGTGATTTATAACAACTGATGGTCTTGCATCCACTGACTGGATACAACTGCTGCTGTTCTGCATAACTACTGATGAAGCTTAGAAGACTACTGGACACTAATCACTGCTGGTACAAACTGCTGATAACAAAGCTCTGCCCAACCAAGGACTGATCAACCTTGAGGAAAGCACTGATGTAAAGAGAGAGTAGCTGTTTTGTGAATTATCTGTTTTATGTATAGTCAGTGGTTAGGCATAGCAGTATTTGTAAAAAGGACAGTAGATACAGGTTGTTAGGCTGTTAGACGTCGCTTTCATGGTGACGTCAGCTGAGATACCTCAGTGGTTTGGTTTGCCTATAAATGTAACAGTACCCTGTACTGTTACATTTGATTGACTGAGCGGGTTCTTCTCCTCATGTCTAATCCTTTCATCTTGTGTGCAACCAACCTTGGGGCATCAGGCTGAGGGGGAGTTTAGTTTGTAAGCATGTCTGTAATCTTTTGCTTTGATTTGTAATCTTTTGACTCTATGAGAAACAAATGCTATCAAACTATTTTCTCCATTGATTGTGTTTACAAAGTTTGTATCTATTTCCGCTGCACTTTACATGTAACAAACATAATCATGAAAGCCTCAGATCCTAACAGCTTATGTGAAATGACCAAAATGCCCCTATGGTGCATAGTTTGGCCGTAAATAATAAATTTCACATATATATGATATCCTACTGATATAACCTACTAAAATAAATACTTTTACTGATCATTTTAGACCAGAACCTCAGATTGTCATTTAACCTCTTTTATAAACCTTAAAATGACCAAAATACCCCTACGGGGCATAAATTCATTTTAAATCCGTTTTGGGCATAATGGAAGGTATCCTACTGATATCACAACATATTTAAGGCATATTAACTTGTGAAACCTGTACATGACTCTTTTGGTTACCCGTTATGCATTATTCGCGTTCGGTGCGGTTTATGTAACTAGTTTGCATAAATTGACCGAAACGGATCAAACCTTATCATTTTTACTTCAAAATCCAGAATGTATTTAGTTTACCCAATTTATACAAGTCTTCAAACTTGTCGGGTCTAAATTACATTCTAATCCGGTCTTCGCTTAATCTTACGTTTTGAACCGTAAACGTTTCTGTAAAACTAACCGGTCTAAGTTATAACTTAAATAAGACCCGTTAGGAAACTAATAGGCTATTAAAAACCTTCGTTCCAGATTAAGGAACCCAGTAAAAGATACTTGTACTTGCTGATTGTAATACGGCTGGGATTAAAATTATATCTTAGCTCAGGTAAATACTTTTGACTTATTTTCCCTTATACGGGCTTGGGGTACAGTATATAGAATACCGCTTGGTCGGGTATTGAATTTTTAATCATATGAAGGTTAAATCATTGAGATAACCCGTTTAATTTGTTTTGTTTGTTCTAAGCCTTTGGGGGGTTAATGGCCATGTCATGGATATCCCCGGCTCATTCATTGAAATAGCCACGACTTAAGCACGGGGTGTAGGCATACACCTGCCGGTGTGTATGTAAAAAGTTATAACCGCTTGTTCGAGAATAACTCGTCGCGGGATTATATTATGTGGTGTGTCTATTAATCTTTAACCCGGTATTCAGCCCGGGCTATTGAACGTATAACAAACATATAATTCTTTTACAAGTTTATTTAAAAATAATTATCCCAAGTTATAAAAGAACATTTGTGCCTTGTGCATTTAAATCAATTTTTATAAACCTTTTTCAAAAGAGTCAGTTAATTGTATTTACCAGTGTAAACTGACGTATTTTCCAAAAAGGTTAAGTGCATGTACTATACGAAATGGGCTGGCTACTCCTAGTATCGAATAAAGAGTCTTGCAAGCTTTTGATGCTTAAATCTGTTGAACAATATTTCTCTTGTTTAGATCCACCTGTGGATCATTTTACATTCCGTTGTAATACTTAATGTTACTTTCAATCGGTTTGTAATATTATTACTTTCAGACTTCCGTTGTGCATTAAACTGTGATTAATTGTCTATGATGATATCAACTACGTCACGATACTCCCCACCGGGCCCACCGGTAATACGTGGAAATATCGGGGTGTGACACCAGGCATATGTATTATACTACACTCTTATACAAGTAGTAACTTAGGGTACCATCTTGAGTTACACCCTTTCATAAATAAATGAATGAACCGAAAAAAAATTGAGATTTGTTATAGTATATGCTAGGATATGTAAATTTTACAACCATGTGTATATAAATGTATTTATATTAGTATACTATATATCATCCTCAAATTGGTATACATTAAGTAATATATATATATATATATACAAATATATTATGTATCAAATAACAAATGTTTACTATACATTAAGTCTATGTATATATACTGTATTTATATTGGTATACATAAACAAACTGCAAGAATAAAACCATATGTAAAACATAGTTTACATATTTTACTTAATGTTATATACAATGTTGCATTATATATATACTGTATAGTAATACATATGTATAGCCAATTACTTAAAACAAATTACGGGGTTGTATAGACTTTAGGTCGTATCCCAAAAACTAAATATATAAATTATTTATTGAATATAATTTAGTTCTATATTTGTATTTAAATAGCTATACGAATTATATACATATACCATATTGAAATAATTTCTTGAGAGCATTATCTACTATAATGTAAATATGTGAGTGTATCTACATAATTAATATTATATATTAATTATACAAAAAAAAACTTCAGTTTTAACTACAAGTTTAATGTTTTATCTACATTATTAAAACTAATTTATTTAATAAAATGGTTTGATGTCATCAGTATTGTTTAGATATAAATTTATTTATATTATGTAAACTGATTAATGTAAATAAAGGGTCATTATAAAGTAAATGTTTTAACTTATTGACTAAACAAGATATTTGGTACGTTTATTATTATTATATTTATTAACTCCAGTTGAAATATAAACCCTAGTACAATATTGATGATTATAACATAACTTATAATAGTAAATATTAATAATATCTTATAGCTCATCTAAGTACGTGTTATATTGTTTTATTACCTTGGTTGGTCTTAAAAAATGATGTCGTAACCAAAACTATTATAATAAGTGAAGAAACCTCGGTTATTCTACTATGGTTGGAAAAGACGGAAGCTGTTCTTAAAATCAGCAAATGTCTATTTTAAGTGCTTTAACCTAAAACACTTTACCTTAGAATTTAAAATTTTAAAATATATTGAATGCAATAAACTCACGTAGTGATAATTTAGATTATAATCTTTTAAAATATTAATCTGACTAGTTTTGTAAATGACATGGTTTAAGTAATCATGAAAAATAAAATTTTATACATATACAAGCTGCATGTGCTAATAATTGGAAACATATATATATATACATTATAATAATGTTTATATATTTTATATGTATATAATGTAATCTAAAATGTATTTTATGTAGGATACATGTAAAATTTTATACCTTTAAAACTATAACATAATTTAAAGAAAGTGTATGTTCACAAGATTTTATATATATTATAAATAATCATGTTTTATTCTCTATCATTTAGAATATTATATTTAATAAAAGTAATATTTTTATTATATATAAAAGCAGAAAAAAAGGGATGGGTCTGATGGTTTGTACAATCGGTACATATAAAAGAAAGTAGATAATGAATTTTTTTTTGAAGTAAAGATATTATAAAAAAATGAAAACATCTTTCTTACTCGACTAAATTAATAATTTAGTATTTTATTTATTTATATTTTTACCTGGCACGTTAAAATTTTCCTAAACGTTCTAGTTATTCATTTTTCAAGCTAGAATTAAAATGGATGCCCCACATAAAAATAATTGACTCAAATGTGTGTTTAATACATTTGTCCTTTATATAGCTTTATTTAAAAATAAAATTACAATTTTAATATTGTAATATCTTTAAACAAATTACGATTACTATTGTTTGAGATATACATATATTCTAATACATGTATATAAGTTAATTACCTAATATATTTAGAATCACTTTTAGAAACGTCAAACCTTGTATTACCTACTATAATACTCTTTTGATTAAATAATATAATATACAATAAATTAATAGTTAAGTTTTAATAATTTAAATCAATATGGTTCAACCCATTAGTTAAAAATGAAATTGTTTCCCTAAATCCAGAGAGTTTATATTTTGATTAATTTATTTCTTTAAACTTTTATTTATCCATCCTTTCATTCCAAAATATTATATTCAATAAATTTAACATACATTTATTTCAATATACTACCTTTATAAAAAGGGTAAATAAAGTTATGGAAATAAGCTCGATGATTGGTGCCATCGGTTATATAGTTGGATTGTTATAAATTAAAGATATTACAAAATGATTTAGTATTATATATATGTATATATATATTATATAATTTTTTTATTAACAGGAAATTTGAAATTTTATGTTTCTAAATAATAAATATATACATATATGCTTATGCATAATAGAATTTCTTGACGATATACATAATATAATAATAAAATATATTCCTTAAGATAAACATAAGAGAAAACATCACTGATGATTCATATAAAAACATGAAGTCATATAAAAATAAATCATAAAACGTGTTATGTGTGACAACCGATAGTTTACGCCCTTAATTACATGATTTACAGGTGATTAACGCGATAATAAATAGTGTTCAAGACATAGATGAACTTAATTAGGCCTTTGGAGTGCCTAGAAATGGCTAACCGGCATTACAGGGCGTGAACGGTGGTTTACGGAAAAATCTGCTAAATATTAAGCAACAACGAACTGATGCCGTACAAAATACTGACAACGCCGACAAATACGGATTTTATACGAATATTTTATATTTATGAATTAATTTTTGTGAATTTATTGTGCTTCCGTACGTCCCAAACGCAAACGTGAACTAAAAACGCGATGGCAGGAAACGCACCGACAACGAAATGGAAGCGACGGAGACGCCTGTCACCTTCAGAACTTACATTTTACGCTATATTTAGCTCTGTAATAAAATTTTAGTAACTACAGTCGAAACCGGATCGATAAACGAATTAAAGACGGCAACGATATAAATTGGTTTTTTCGCGATTATTTCCGTAATCGACGAACGGGCGTGCAAACAACGTCTACCGACACTATTTATATATCTCTAAATCATAAATAATGAATTACGACATTTTTACCAGTTCGGATTTCAAAAACGGGTCTCGTGGAGAATTTCGGGCCACTTAAACGCGGGAATCGGGCTTGTGGGCCTTGGGCCCAAGCCCAAAGCCCATTATACAAACTCTTGTATATAAAGGGGTCCACCCCTTTATTTTTCTTCATTCCAAACAAACACAGAACCAAACACACACACCCGATGTCTCTCTCTCTTCCGGTGACACACCGGCGGAGCCGGTGGCGGTTCACGGCGCCGCCGCCGCAAGCGGCGGCTGTGGATTTTTTCCGGCGAGCCTTTTTCCAACGTGTACCCCCTCCCCTGCTCATCTCCAACCAGCACCTACCCCTTTTTTTTGTTCGATCTGGCTAATCGGAGCACCACCACCACCGTCCGGTGGTGGTGCGGCGGCTACAAACGAAACGAGAGAGAGACTGATCGAGACAGAGAGTTAGAGAGAGAGAACTGGGCGACGGCGGAGCACAGCAGCAGCGGCAACAGTGGTAGGCAACTCGGTCCAGCAGTCGGAGACTCGATCCGATGGTCGGAGATCCGGTCCGGCAGTCGGCGTCAAGGACCGGTGGTCCTTGTCTTTATCCGACAGGCTTCACCGGTAAACCCCCTTTTCCTGTTTCCTTCACCTTTTGTTTTTGAACACTTATGTTGATGGTGGCTGAATGTTGATGAAGATGATGTTCTTGCTGAATGAAGGAATTACAGTGGCTCGGATTTCAGATTTCGGGTTCCGGGTACAGGTCAAACAGTGTTCAGGTCAACGAGTCAAAGCTGGTCAATCGCGGTCAATGGTTCGGTTCGGGTCAGCGGAGGTTCGGGTTCGTGAAACGGGTTGACTCGGTGCAACTTGGAGCGACCCGGTTAACTCATTAATCGACTCGGTCAAACTGAGTCCACTCAGGGAGTCGACTCAGCGAGTCGACTCAGCCGGCCAACTCAGTTGACCCGGTCAACACGTTCGGCGTCTCGACATGATGATTTGGTAAAGATTAACGGCACGATTGTTTTGTTATTTTTATAGTTTTATATACGCGAAAACGAGCTTGAACCGAATAAAATCGACGAAATCATTAGTTAAAAATACTCGAATTATTATTTAGCTTGTTTATATAAATTGATTACATACATATACATTGTTGAAGCTTGATTGAATTCTGAGAAATAACGACAACTTGTGTTGTCGGGGGCATCCAAAACAGAGGAAACTCTGCCCGTTTTTCGAGAAAATCCGTAAACACAAAGTGTTTTATCATAAAATAAAACTATCGGATTCAAATAACTTTTCTTGACGGCACTTTACAACTTACAAAAACGACGATTCATATATTATTTACGACAACAAATATCGTTGTTATATTTATTCTAAACTTCGAAATTAGACAAATCTTTTATAAAAACAATATACTTATTTATATGGTTTCAAATGACGATAATCCGATTTCATTATTACAAATAAATATAGTTTCTATATTTCTTTCAAACGTCAAACAAAAACGACGATTCCTTTATAAAATAAATATAGTTTATATATTTACTTCGAACATCAAATAATTCGATTCTTTTATAAAAATAAATATATTTTATATATTTATTTCAAATAACAAACAACACGAATTCGTTTATACAAATACATATAGTTATGTATTCATTTTAAATATCAAACAACACCAACTCTTATAAAATAAATATAGTTTATATATTTATTTTTAACAATCAAACGACTCGTATTCTTATATAAAAGTAAATATAGCTTGTATATTTATTTTTAAACACAAACAACTCGATGATACTTTTGTAAAATAAATATATCTTTTATATTTATTTCAAACGCCTAAACGGCACACTATATATCATATATATCGCTTACGAGTTTGTTACATGTTATTATCGTATAAATGTGTATTACATACACAACGACTTCTCAAGACGACTAACAAGATTCTACCGAAATATTTATATATTTTTATATAAATATTTAAATATTTTAAATCTCACGAGAACTAAGTGTTTTTCAAAGACTTAGTAAAACTATTACCGACATTAGACGAAACTTAATGAGTATAACTTAATCGTTACTATTAAGCTATCAACTTACCGTTGAATCGTTCAGTGAACGATTCGGTAGAGCTCGGTGACACGTAGTTTAGTTACTGCGTTTTTTTAGAAACTTATAAGATATTCCATGTTAGGAATATTGTAGAATGCACGCTAGCGAGACTCATCTTGGAAACGACATCACGAAGTCTGTAACACCAAGTAAAAACATGTCCATTTGTGTAAAGACACGTGTCCTAAACTCTAAACAGGTGGAAGTTTGAGTTTGAAGGACTGAAGATGACAAACGGTGAAAAATATGAAACCACAAGGACTAAAAGTGTCAACATGCTAAACTTGAGCCTCTGAATGACCATACGTGAAGAATATATTCTTAAACTAGTGATTAATTGGATATAAAAAGCCGTTTGTGAAAAAATCGGAAGATTATAAAACTACAAGGGTTAAACATGTCAACATGTTCATTCTGACCTCTGAGTGACCTTTTAACGAACCCGAGGCTTCGAAATATTCAAATATACTCTCAAGAATAAGTGGTAAAAATTTCACGTGGTTTCGAGATCGTTAAGTAAGTTTTCAAGACTTTGGGTGAAAAGTGTCAACTTGATGAAACTTTCATTTATACTGATATTTAACGAAACCGAGCCTAACGAAGTTTGCTTATACATCCTTGAACCTCAACAAACTAACTACAAGGGCCTTACATGCCAAAAATGAGGTTAAATAAAGTTTAAAACAACCAGGGACTGAATCTGCCAGCTTTAAAACATTTTTAACCTGAACAGCAGGTTCAGGCGGGCTGCATAAGACCCTTATCAACCTTACGCGGGCCGCGTAGAAGTCCCCAGCACAGAATTAAGTTGACAAGTGCATGCTATCAGCTCCAAACCGACTTATTCTCAATTGTACCGATCCTAGGGGCTGTTAGACGGTTTTATTAACCCACTAGGACACCTGGGGTGATCCTAGGAGGTCTCATAATAGCTGGAAGTAATCCATGAAGTTGGATTTTAGTATATAAGGAGCACTAGTGTGTGTTCATTTGCACATCAATTGCAACAATTTCAAAAAGGACTCATTTCTGGAGCTTGCAAGGATTAGGAGAAGAATTACAAGTGTAGAAAAGATAGCAAGAACCATTAGTAAGAGTCTTATTACATGCTTAGTCCTTTTAATTAGTTTAAAAACCGAAAAGTCAAACTTATCGTAATTAAGCTTTAACTTACGGTTTAATCACAAATGGTCCAGCCACTGATCAAAACGAAAGTGGTTATGGAACCATATTAAGGTAGGTGATTTACCCTTAAAAGGGCACCTCCTAATTATTTCGTTTGACTAGTTAATTGTCGGGTCAAACTAGTTTGACAAAAAGTCAAACTGGAGAGAAAGTTTAAAAATGAATTAAATTAATAAAACAGAGGTTCTAAATTATATTTTAACATTCTAATGACTTGGTAATTAATATTAGAACATGTTTTATCAGTCCTAACCCGACAATTATCAGCCTAAGGTCAGTTTATAACCGAAAGTCGCAAAAGCTTGACTTTTGCTTTGACTTTCAGTTCTGATCCATTCAAGCTTAATTCTACCATGTTTTAAGCTTCCACTAGGACCATATTATTCAGTAGTATAACCCTCTGGAGTTATATTGCATGGTTCTTAGTGGTTTGAATTATATGCACTTGTTTGTTAATATGCTTATAAATGCCGTAAATGCCCTTTTGACATATAAATGAGATTTTTAGAAATGTGAGAGGACAAAAACCTTTGCTACTGATATGTAAGCTTGTCCCAAAAATTTGACATCAGTTCTTGGTCTCAAATAGGAGTTATGCTCGATATCGTAATTAGAAGCTTTTTATTAATTAATTTGCGATATCTTGCATAATACATGTTTAAACTTGGATTTTGAACCAAAACTCATTACCTACTGTGAAGATATTATTTTTAAGGAATTTTAGGATTTTTGGGCAGATTATTATCTGTTTAAAACATAGGGTTCTTGTATAATTCGGTTAATGACGATAATGCCCTTTTTAAGCATAAAATGAGATTAACAAATGATTTGAATGCCAAAATTTTTCCTACTGATTTCATACATTAAATAAATTATTTTGAGCATTTAAAACTGATCAAAATCTCAGATTTACATAACTATCTTGATTATCGTCAATTAGCGAGTTTTACACTAATTAGGTGCATAGTATGGTTTAAAACCATATTTAACACCTAAGACTTGTTACCTACTGAATTTTTAAACAAATTTAAATATAATTACAGTAGGTATAAGTCATGAACTCAGATGTCCAAAAATGTCCTTAAAAGCCTACGTGAAATGACCAAAATGCCCTTTCGGGGCATAGTTTGGCCATAAATGGTAAACCTCACATATATATAATATCTTACTGATGTAATGAGGTAAATTAATTATTTTTACTGAATACAAAAGACCAGAACTTCAGATTATTATAAAATCTCTTTTATAATTATTCAAATAACCAAAATGCCCTTACGTGACTTAAATTGGTTTAAATTGCATTTTGGGCATATATGTTAACATCCTACTGATGTATTAACATATATTAAGAATAATAACATTTGAGACCTGTATATAATTCATTTGGTTACCCGTTACGCGTTTACGCGTTCGGATCGGTTTATGTGACTAGATTACGTAAAATAGCCGAAACGGGTTTAACCTTATCATTAAATCCTCAAATTCCAGAATGTGTTTAGTTTACCCATATTATACAAGTATCCAAACTTGTCGGGTCTAAACCACATTCTATTTCGGTCTTCGCTTAATCTAGCGTTTAGAACCGTAAAGTATCTTTCCCACTAACCGGTCTAAGTCTTTGACTTAAATAAAGACCCGTTAGTATCCTAATAGGTTATTAAACCTTCTATACAGATTAAGTAGCATCCAGTAGAAGGTATCATCATAAAGCTTTAGGATTTTACGGCTGAGTTACCTTTTACATTAGCTCTGGTAAATACTTTTAACTTATTTTCCGTTATACGGGCTTGGGATACGGTATTATAATAATACCGCTTGGTCGGGTATGAAATCATTTAATCGGATTGTGATTAATAAATTGCATAACCTGTTTTAATCTGTTTTGTTTGATAACATAAACATTGGGGGTTAATACGACCATGTCCTGGATATCCTCGGCTCATTTCATTTGAAAATGGCCACGACCTATGCACGGGGTGTAGGCATACACCTGACATATGCAAATGCTAAATAACCCACATGTTGGGGATAACTCCTTTGTGGGTTCTATAAGTGGTGAGTCGGTTAATCATGACCGGCTTCCAAACTGGCCCCATATGTATGACAAACATATAAAACTCTATACAAGATTATCTTAAATAATTGTCCCAAGTTATAAATGATTTGTGCTTTGTGCACTTAAATCAATTTTATTAAACTCTTTTCAAATGAGTCAGTTAACTGTATTTACCAGTGTAAACTGATGTATTTTCTAAAGACTGATTGACAGGTACCTCTCGTAATAGGCTGGAGCTATTAGGTGTCGTATAAGAGGATCTTGCAAATCCCTAAGATACCTGAAGTCTGTTATTTCTTTTTCTTGTATCTTATTTATGATCCTCCTGTGGATCTTATTACAATCTAGTCTGTATATTCTTTCATTCGGACACTCAGACATTATGGTTTGTAATAATTTATTTACCAAGCCTTCCGCTGTGCTATTATATTGTGTATATTGTCAATGATGTTATCAACTACGTCACGATACTCCTCACCGGGCCCACCGGTAATACGTGGAAATATCGGGGTGTGACAGGTTGGTATCAGAGCCAACATTGAGTGAATTAAACACTAGCCATTTGTGTTTAATCTCAATGACACAATAAGCACATTCCTTAGACTTCCGAGTCTAGGCCTATGACCTATGATTTATTCTTAACTTTCCTTTTTTTGCTTGTATTATATTTACTTATTTTTGACAGGTTAACTTATTGGAAAATGCCGCCACGTGTGAGAGGCAAAGGAAAGGGACCAATGAGAGGAGGGATATCAGGCCATGCAGGACCCTCCCATCGGCGTACCCCGTTAGCGACTTTCTCCAGTTCCGACTCTCGGGACCATTGGAGTCATAACTTCAAGCCGGCGAGGCATTCTGTTTCGCTAGGATCCTCACCATCCGACCTTCCATACTTTGGGCTACACACTCCTAACGAGCCCCAATATTCCTATCACTCTCAGGGGTCACACCATTCGAACAAATCTCACCATTCTTTACACTCCCATTCTTTCCATCACTCCGACTCCATTTATTCCCCAGCTTAATTCAACCCCAATGACTATGTCAACAATCTTTTTGGTTTCAATCCCTTAGGACCTGAAGATCACTTCTCCCAGTAGATGGAGATGGATGACGACCTTGACCCAGAAATGCAAACCGGAATGCCGGGCCACCCTATCAGTATCTCGAGAGGTTCTCCATACCAAGGATCGCCGTACCAATGGCCTGATTCATATGTTGAGAGGATGGCCACGTATGATTGGTTCTTTACCCCTTCATACCATAACTCTCCTGCTCAACCTCCTTTGGTTGAACCTTAGCTTCAAGCCATTTCTCCACCACCTCCTCCTGTTGAGGAGCCGCCTCAACAACCACCTCAGCCACCTCCTGAGCCGCTGAGGCGAAGGAGGAATGCACGAATTTCCATGCGAGGATGACCTCGGTTCAGTTCTCCTCAAGGTTCAAGCTCGTACCCTTCAATCCCCGAGGACCCCCAAATGGGTGGACCGTCGCACGTGGTGCTGGAGAACAATCCTCCGCCAGTTTCTTATGCACCACCGCCACCGCCAGTGGGTTTCGACAACCCGATCCCGACTTACCCAGGTTCTTCTGGGTACAACCCTTTTGAAAACCCAACTTCTGCAGGTTATGGAACTCATGATCCATACCTTACAGCAGCTTAATATAATGCACTTTATCCTTAATCTTATCCTCCAGTTTATCCAACTGGATATCCAGTGCAAGGGTATCACTACCCACCTTACCAGCAACCTCCCCCCTCCTCAACAGGAGCAAACTCAAGAAATACTGCAGAGGTTAGACAGGGTTGAGCGTGAAGCAGACGAAACCAAAAAGAAGCATAACGACTTTCTCAAGGGCCTTTCAAATCTTATTAAAGGCAAAAAGAAATAGGAAGTTGTTTATTTTATCTTGTATTGTCTTTTAATCAAGTCCCTGCGAGGACATTTGTTTTATTTTCAGTACCTAGTCCCTGCGAGGACTTATTTATGTTTTTGTAGCCCCTGCGTGGGCAGTATGTTCTTTTCAAGACCCGTTTAGGGCACCTTTGTAATAGTTTAATGTTTAATGGAATTTCTTTGGATTAATTTATGTACTTTATTACATCATCATGCCTTATCTTTTCAATTTTTAATTGATCTGCCAAAAAAATTCTTAGAGGTATAACCTAGCCAAAATATTAAATGGCTATGATGGTACAACCTTTTTAAGACAATAAATCCCTGTTAACATCTGAAAACATGTTAACATTCCTGGCTGTGCGGTACGAAAAACCACACGAGCTTCCAAATGTACTTGGATCTTTCCTAGTCACTTATATACCGCCTATATGATCAATATGAATCATGGCTAATAAACATCAATATGATGTATACACCATAACATCCATTAGAGATGTATGCTTATAAGCAAACGTGTAATAATGACAATGATAGTTTTATTTATAAACTTCTTGTCAAAAAGGCGATGAACTATGTTCGACCCTTAAAAGATCATTGATCCAAGAGATCACTGATTATATTTTCATTGTTCCTGTGACAAGGCCTTTTTGCACCATATAAATGTCCTTCGAGACAAGCCTTGTGCTAAAGGAAAAATGTCTTTTATGACATTGACAGTTGTGACTTATTTCCCCTGTCTAGTAAATATAAAGGATTATATCCTATTGATTGCCTATAATGGTTCATTTGTAGCCTAGGCAAATCATAATTGCATAAATTTATGATATTTACCTAGTATGGTCTATATGGTTTAATAATACCATGACCATCTAATCATCAATGCGATGATTTATTATGTATAATCTAAATGCTTAATTGTTAATTGATTTAGTACCCAAATCATGGCTGGCTCTGACGAAGCAAACAGTCATCCAAGAGGAGGGAACGATAATGAAGCAAGAATAAATCTTATGAATGCTGAATTACAAGCAATGATTGACACCGCAGTTGCCCAAGCTGTGGATAGAATAATCAAGGAATCGAGTAATGTTCGGTCCAGGACTCATACAAACTCCCTATCCCATTCGCATACACTAAAGAAAGATGAGTCTCAACACTCATCCAATCAGAAAAGTGAGCCATAGAGGCAAATAGTCTTCAATCAGACTCCCAGGTACAACAAGGGTTGTACCTATAAATACTTCGTCTCCTATAAACCGAGAGATTTCACAGGAGAAAAGGGGGCAATCGACTGTATGAAATGGAGACTGTTATTGATATCAGCGGGTGTGTGAAGGAGGATATTGTCAAGTTTGTGTCTCAATCCTTCAAGGGTGACGCCCTGGCGTGGTGGAAAGCCTTAGTGCAGTCCACTGGAAAGGTTCATTTGTATAACTTTTCCTGGGAAAAATTTGTTGAACTTATGAAGGACACTTATTGTCCTCAACATGAAGTGGAAAGGATAGAGACATACTTTCTCACTCTGGTGATGAAAGATTTAGATTGCAGGTCTTATGTGACCAGTTTCAACTCCATATCGAGGCTTGCACCATATCTGGTCACTCCTGAACCCAAACGCATTGCGCGTTTCATCGGTGGTTTAGCCCCTGAGATTAAAGGGAATGTCAAGGCTTCCAAGCCAGCTACTTACAGATCTGTTGTGGATCTATCTTTGTCACTTACTCTTGACGTCGTAAGGAGTAGAGCAAAGAATACCACTGAAGAAAAGAGGAAGAGGGATGATGACATGTCTCACCATTCGAACAAAAAGAAGAAAGGAAACTCTGGTTTCAAGAAAGGGCAGTCAGATGACAGGCCCAGATGCAAGACTTGCAACAAAAGGCACTTTGGAAAGTGCAATCAGGACCCACAAGCTAAACCTTGTGGGATCTGCAAGAAGAAGGGGCACAAGACTGTAGAGTGCCGAAATATGAAGGATGTGACCTGCTACGGTTGCAACGAAAAGGGGCACATCAAGACTAATTGCCCTAAAAATGCTAAAAAGCCCGAGGAAATAAAGAAAACCAACGCTAGGGTTTTTCAGATGAATGCAAGGGAAGCGGTGGACGACGATAACGTTATAACAGGTACCTTCCTCATTAATGGTATTTATGCTAGAGTTCTATTTGATTCAGGTGCTGATAAGTCGTTTATAGACCATAAGTTTAGTAAGTTACTGAATCTGCCTATTAAGACTCTAGACATAAAATATGAGGTAGAACTTGCCGATGGTACCTTAGAAATAGCTTCAACTCTACTTGATGGATGCTCTATATCCATTAAGAATCATTCTATCCCGCTATCCCTCTTGCCAATGAAATTGGCTGGGTTTGATGTAGTTTTAGGCATGGATTGCTTGTTGCATAACCAAGCCCAAATTGCCTGCGATAAAAAGCTAGTTATCATCAAAACCCCTTCTGGTGAATCTGTCACTGTTGAAGGAGATACACAATATGGGTAGCCCAACAATGTGTCTATTCTCAAAGTATCAAGGTGCCTGAAGAACGGATGTGTCATTTACATGGCACAGGTGACTGTCGATGAACCAAAGCCTAAAATCAAAGATATTCCAATTATTTCTGAATACCCTGATGTCTTTCCTGATGAATTACCTGGATTACCTCCTGAGAGGCAAGTTGAGTTCAGGATAGACATTCTACCAGGATCTGCGCCAATTGCACGAGCTCCTTATCGACTAGCGCCTACTGAAATGAAAGAGCTCAGGACACAACTAGATGACTTATTGGGAAAAGGTTTCATACAACCCAGCTCTTCGCCTTGGGGAGCTCCTATATTGTTTGTGAAAAAGAAAAATGGATCAATGCGTTTATGCATTGATTACCGTGAGTTAAACAAGGTAACGATCAAGAATCGATATCCCTTACCCAGGATCGATGACTTATTTGATCAGCTCCAAGGGGCGAGCTTCTTTTCGAAGATCGATCTAAGATCTGGGTATCATCAACTCAAGGTCCGAACTGAAGATGTACCTAAGATAGCGTTTAGAACAAGATATGGACATTATGAGTTCTTAGTGATGCCTTTCGGGCTCACTAATGCACCAGCATCATTCATGGACCTCATGAATAGAGTCTGCAAGCCATACTTAGATAAGTTTGTCATTGTCTTTATAGACGACATACTTATTTATTCTCGTAGTCAAGTGGATCACGAGAAACACCTTCGGTGTATTCTAGAATTGCTTCAAAAAGAGAAACTATATGCTAAGTTTTCTAAATGCGAGTTCTGGCTTCGCGAAGTCCAATTCCTTGGACATGTTGTAAGCGAGCGCGGTATCCAAGTCGATCCCGCTAAAATAGAAGCCATCATGAACTGGGAAGCACCAAAGACACCAACGGAAATTCGCAGCTTTCTGGGATTAGCTGGCTACTACAGAAGATTCATTGAGAACTTCTCAAGAATAGCTGCACCATTGACTTCATTGACCCGTAAAAATGTTAAATTTGATTGGGGTTCGAAACAACAAGAGTCCTTTGAGATTCTCAAACAGAAGTTGAGCAATGCTCCAGTATTGATGTTGCTCGAGGGAATAGAAGAATTTGTCGTTTACTGTGATGCTTCACACACCGGTATGGGTTGTGTGCTTATGCAGAAAGGCAAGGTGATCGCCTATGCATCACGACAACTAAAAGTGCATGAAAAGAATTACACCACTCATGACTTGGAATTGGGTGCCGTTGTCTTAGCACTTAAGTTATAGAGACACTATTTATATGGAACTAAATGTGTGATCTATTCGGATCACAAAAGTCTCCAACATTTGTTCAATAAAAAAGAACTCAATATGAGACAACGCCGTTGGATGGAGACTCTAAATGACTACGATTGTGAAATTCACTACCATCCTGGCAAAGCGAATGTAGTCGCTGATGCTCTAAGCCAAAAGGAAAGAGTCAAACCTATCAGGATTAATGCCAAGAGCATTGAGTTAAAGTATAGCTTGAATGAAAGGCTATTAGCTGCACAGAAAGAAACTGTTTTGGAAGCTAACTTTCCAGATGAAAAGTTAGGTGTAACTGCTGAACAGTTAGCACCTGGCAAGGATGGAATCCTCAGAATGAATGGGAGAATCTAGGTTCCTATTCGTGGAGGACTTCGAGATATAATCCTCCAGGAAGCTCACAATTCCAAATACTCAGTTCACCCTGGAGGTGACAAAATGTATCAAGATTTAAGAGCTAATTATTGGTGGATAGGTTTGAAGAAATCTATTGCCACACATGTAGCTAAGTTCCTGACTTGTGCGCAAATTAAAGCTGAACATCAAAAGCCATCAGGTCTGCCACAACAGCCAGAGCTTCCCACATGGAAGTGGGAGATGGTAACTATGGACTTTATAACCAAGTTACCTAAAACAAGGCTTGGAAATGATACCATATGGGTTATAGTTGATAGACTGACTAAGTCCGCACACTTCTTACCCATCAAGGAGACTCATAGCTCCGACAACTTAGCCCAATTGTATGTGGATAAGATTGTATCCCTTCACGGAGTGCCGGTGTCTATTATCTCTGATAGAGATACTGGATACACCTCTCAGTTTTGGAAAAGTTTCCAACAATCTTTGGGCACTCGTTTGAATTTTAGTACTGCTTACCATCCTCAGACAGATGGACAGAGCGAGTGTACAATTCAAACTTTGGAAGACATGCTTCGTGCACGTGTTATTGATTTAGGTGGTAGCTGGGACGACCACCTACCGTTGATCGAGTTCTCCTATAATAATAGCTACCATACAAGTATTCACGCTGCGCCTTTTGAGGCATTGTATGGAAGGAAATGCAGAACGCCTGTTTGTTGGGCGGAAGTAGGAGAAGCTCAATTATCAGGACCTGATATAGTCCTTGAAACGACGGACAAGATTGTCCAGATTCGTGATCGTCTGAAGGCTGCCAGGGTCAGGCAGAAAAGTTATGCTGATAAGAGGCGAAAACCTTAAAAGTTTAAGGTCGGCGATAAAGTCTTACTGAAAGTATCACCCTGGAAAGGTGTGATGCGTTTTGGTAAGAAGGGCAAGTTAAGCCCTAAGTATATTGAACCATTCGAAATTATCGAATGTGTCGGCAGTGTAGCTTATAAGCTAAACTTACCAGAAGAGCTGAGTGGAATCCATAATGTGTTCCACATCTGTAATCTCAAGAAATGTCTAGCTGATGAATCATTAGCTATGTCTCATAAAGACGTACAGATTGATGAAAGCCTGAGGTTTGTTGAAAAACCTATATCAATCGAAGATCGTCAGGTTAAAAAGCTCCGAAGAAAGCATGTACCTATAGTAAAGGTCAAATGGGATGCCCGTAGAAGTCCCGAATATACGTGGGAAGTTGAGTCCACTATGCGACAGAAGTACCCTCACTTATTCCAATAAATCTTAGGGTCGAGATTTCTTTTAAGGGGGTGAGGATGTAACACCACGTAAAAACGTGTCCATTTGTGTAAAGACACGTGTCCTAAACTCTAAACAGGTGGAAGTTTGAGTTTGAAGGACTGAAGATGACAAACGGTGAAAAATGCCAAACTTGAGCCTCTGAATGACCATACGTGAAGAATATATTCTTAAACGAGTGATTAATTGGATATAAGAAGCCGTTTGAGAAAATAATCGGAAGATTATAAAACTACAAGGGTTAAACGTGTAAACATGTTCATTCTGACCTCTGAGTGACCTTTTAATGAACCCGAGGCTTCGAAATATTTAAATATACTCTCAAGAATAAGTGGTATAAATTTCACGTGGTTTTGAGATCGTTAAGTAAGTTTTCAAGACTTTGGGTGAAAAGTGTCAACTTGATGAAACTTGCATTTATAGTGATATTTAACGAAACCGAGCCTAACGAAGTTTGCTTATACATCCTTGAACCTCAACAAACTAACTACAGGGGCCTTACATGCCAAAAATGAGGTTAAATAAAGTTTAAAACAACCAGGGACTGAATCTGCCAGCTTTAAAACATTTTTAACCTGAACAGCAGGTTCAGGCGGGCCGCGTAAGACCCCTATCAACCTTACGCGGGCCGCGTAGAAGTCCCCAGCACATAATTAAATTGACAGGTGCAGGTTATCAGCTCCAAACCGACTTATTCTCAATAGTACCGATCCTAGGGGCTGTTAGACGGTTTTATTAACCCACTAGGACACCTGGGGTGATCCTAGGAGGTCTCATAACAGCTGGAAGTAATCCATGAAGTTGGATTTTTGTATATAAGGAGCACTAGTGTGTGTTCATTTGCACATCAATTGCAACAATTTCAAAAAGGACTCATTTCTGGAGCTTGCAAGGATTAGGAGAAGAATTACAAGTGTAGAAAAGATAGCAAGGATCATTAGTAAGAGTCTTAATACCTGCTTAGTCCTTTTAATTAGTTTAAAAACCGAAAAGTCAAACTTATCGTAATTAATCTTTGACTTTCGGTTTAATCACAAATGGTCCAGCCACTGATCAAAACGAAAGTGGTTGTGGAACTATATTAAGGTAGGTGATTAACCCTTAAAAGGGCACCTCCTAATTATTTCGTTTGACTAGTTAATTGTCGGGTCAAACTAGTTTGACAAAAAGTCAAACTGGACAGAAAGTTTAAAAATGAATTAAATTAATAAAACAGAGGTTCTAAATTATATTTTAACATTCTAATGACTTGGTAATTAATATTAGAACATGTTTTATCAGTCCTAACCCGACAATTATCAGCCTAAGGTCAGTTTATAACCGAAAGTCGCAAGAGCTTGACTTTTGCTTTGACTTTCAGTTCTGACCCGTTCAAGCTTAATTCTCCCATGTTTTAAGCTTCCACTAGGACCACATTATTCAGTAGTATAACCCTCTGGAGTTATATTGCATGGTTCTTAGTGGTTTGAATTATATGCACTTGTTTGTTAATATGCTTATAAATGCCGTAAATGCCCTTGTGACATATAAATGAGATTTTTAGAAATGTGAGAGGACAAAAACCTTTGCTACTGATATGTAAGCTTGTCCCAAAAATTTGACATCAGTTCTTGGTCTCAAATAGGAGTTATGCGCGATATCATAATTAGAAGCTTTTTATTAATTAATTTGCGATATCTTGCATAATACATGTTTAAACTTGGATTTTGAACCAAAACTCATTACCTACTGTGAAGATATTATTTTTAAGGAATTTTAAGATTTTTGGGCAAATTATTATCTGTTTAAAACATAGGGTTCTTGTATAATTCGGTTAATGACGATAATGCCCTTTTTAAGCATAAAATGAGATTAACAAATGATTTGAATGCCAAACTTTTTCCTATTGATTTCATACATTAAATAAATTATTTTGAGCATTTAAAACTGATCAAAATCTTATATTTACATAAGTATCTTGATTATTGTCAATTAGCGAGTTTTACACTAATTAGGTGCACGGTATGGTTTAAAACCATATTTAACACCTAAGACTTGTTACCTACTGAATTTTTAAACAAATTTAAATATAATTACAGTAGGTAAAAGTCAAGAACTCAGATGTCCAAAAATGTCCTTAAAAGCCTCTGTGAAATGGCCAAAATGCCCTTTCGGGGTATAGTTTGGCCATAAATGGTAAACCTCACATATATATAATATCTTACTGATGTAACGAGGTAAATTAATCATTTTTACTGAATACAAAAGACTAGAACTTCAGATTATTATAAAATCTCTTTTATAATTATTAAAATGACCAAAATGCCCTTACGGGACTTAAATTGGTTTAAATTGCATTTTGGGCATATATGTTAACATCCTACTGATGTATTAACATATTTTAAGCATAATAACATTTGAGACCTGTATATAATTCATTTGGTTACCCGTTACGCGTTTACGCGTTCGGATCGGTTTATGTGACTAGTTTACGTAAAATAGCCGAAACGGGTTTAACCTTATCATTAAATCCTCAAATTCCAGAATGTGTTTAGTTTACCCATATTATACAAGTATCCAAACTTGTCGGGTCTAAACCACATTCTATTTTGGTCTCTGCTTAATCTAGCGTTTAGAACCGTAAAGTATCTTTCCCACTAACCGGTCTAAGTCTTTGACTTAAATAAAGACCCGTTAGTATCCTAATAGGTTACTAAACCTTCTATACAGATTAAGTAGCATCCAGTAGAAGGTATCATCATAAATATTTAGGATTTTACGGCTGAGTTACCTTTCACATTAGCTCAGGTAAATACTTTTAACTTATTTTCCGTTATACGGGCTTGGGATACGGTATTATAATAATACCGCTTGGTCGGGTATGAAATAATTTAATCGGATTTTGATTAATAAATTGCATAACCCGTTTTAATCTGTTTTGTTTGATAACATAAACATTGGGGGTTAATACGACCATGTCCTGGATATCCTCGGCTCATTTCATTTGAAAAAGGCCACGACCTATGCACGGGGTGTAGGCATACACCTGACATATGCAAATGCTAAATAACCCACATGTTGGGGATAACTCCTTTGTGGGTTCTATAAGTGGTGAGTCGGTTAATCACGACCGGCTTCCAAACCGGCCCCATATGTATGACAAACATATAAAACTGTATACAAGATTATCTTAAATTATTGTCCCAAGTTATAAATGATTTATGCTTTGTGCACCTAAATCAATTTTATTAAACTCTTTTCAAATGAGTCAGTTAATTGTATTTACCAGTGTAAACTGACGTATTTTCTAAAGACTGATTGACAGGTACCTCTCGTAATAGGCTGGAGCTATTAGGTGTCGTGTAAGAGGATCTTACAAATCCCTAAGATACCTGAAGTCTGTTATTTCTTTTTCTTGTATCTTATTTATGAACCGCCTGTGGATCTTATTACAATCCAGACTGTATATTCTTTCATTCGGACACTCAGACATTATGGTTTGTAATAATTTATTTACCAAGCCTTCCGCTGTGCTATTATATTGTGTATATTGTCAATGATGTTATCAACTACGTCACGATACTCCCCACCGGGCCCACCGGTAATACGTGGAAATATCAGGGTGTGACAAAGTCGTAATTAGCTAGCTTTGCACAAGGCAATTCAGGTGAGTTCATAACCCCACCTTTTTACGGTTTTACATTTTTGTAAATGTTTTCGGGGTGAAAAGACATGCACGTTTTGCAGAAACATACAAAATTTTCGATGAACAAAGATTGCATATTTTAGACAAAGCACGTTTTACAGGAACATACGAGGTTTTTGAATGAACGAAAACTCATATTTCTAAATCATGTTACGAACGGATTTCAAGGAACTCAAATGGTTTACGAATGAATCATACTAAATATACCGGTTTTACAAAACAAATGCGTATTATCGAAAAGTGAATGATTTTCATGACTAGGGATGGGATCGTCTAGTTATAATAATGGGACTGGGTTGGTATGCGTTTGAGGAACGGGACACCCAGTGAGTATATGTTACGAAATGATTACATACAATTACAATTGGTATGGTCAGCTTTGGAAAGTACAGTAGATCATGTGAATGGGTAGGCGCACTCTTAAGGCCATTAATCCTCGTTGTAGAACCGAGGGACATGAGTGATAGATCTATTTGGGTGTAGCAAGCCCCACCCATGAGTCCGTCGAGTGGACCATGTGGTGACTATGTCTTACAGCCAGAAGCCCGGTGCAAAGTCTGCTAGGTTTGAGTCTTCCTGCACCATGTCACGTATATTAATGTATTAGCTACACATTAATCGATCTGTTTCCTTGTTGCTTTCATACCGGGGTTTTACAAATTACATACCATGTTTTATACAAATTCAAAGCATAGGATTATGCGGGCATGAAGTCAAAGTCAGGGTGGGCATTGACGGTTATACAAACTTTACAAATACAAGAGTTTACAAATACATGGTTCTACGAACATAATGCGTTACAAATACAAAGTTTCCATATAACTTGACAAGAAAATGATTTTTAAATTTGTTTTCTCAATAACATTTCACAAACCGGTTACTCAAAAAGATTTATTTTAAATCTTTTCCAAAATAAACTATGAACTCGCACAACTTTATGTTGATTTTTCGCGTGTTTCTTTCTTAGGTTACTTTTTCAAATCATGGCACGGTTCGAATAGGAGAACTATGTGGAGTCGAGTACTTAGTGGCGTTCATTTTCTAGAAGTCTTAGCTTATTTGCTTCCGCTGTGCAATGAAGATACCAGTCCAGTCACGCCAGCTCTGATATTTTCGGGGTGTGACAGATTGGTATCAGAGCTATAGGTTACAGCGAATTAGGTTTCTGTAGAGATACATAGGCTCTAACCTCACTTTCCTTTGGGGACTTAGATTATTAAGACTTTGAGTGCATACAGAACACCTAAGACTCGAATATGGTCTCCAACCGTTGCCGAAAAACAAACAGTCAAAATTTTGTTTTCAAACATACGCTATCGTGGTGTTTTACACACGGTACACAAAACAATCACATACAGTGCACAAAACTCTGAGAGTTTAGGAAACATGCATTTAGGACCTTTGGAAAACTTATGTTGAAATTCACTCAAGGTCATCACGTAGGAACCGCGACTATTAACTCGGGCAAACGCCATTATATTATGTCGTCTATGCTATCTTACTTACCCGAGCAGGTAACCAACGCGGAACGAAATGCTTGTGCACGAGAATACATGGAACTCAAATTGTACGTCAACGGATGTCGGAGTACATCACATTCTACGCGAAACGAAACGAAACGCTAGTGCACAGGTATGCGTGAAACTTAAGTTATACATCAACAGAGGTTAAAGTACGACACATACGACTATCGAGGCGAGGCCTTTGAGAAGACACGAGGGCGTAATTCAACGACGATGCTGGATTCCTGTCAGCAGGATAACTAACGATCAGGAAACGACAACTTGTCACGCGATCCTGCAACGACACGAATCACGCCAGGGAGAAGACGTATTTCTTCACATTCCCCCTATCTCATTAATGACAAATACGATATGTTCGACATTCCATGGTGATGTCACTTAACAACTGGTCATCACACGAAACCCCAGGTAAAGTCCTTAAATTTCTTTTATTGAAATTTCGACTTTCGCATTTACTGAGTAGATGTTTGTATCTCTACTCCTCTTAATGGTCATTGTATCACGATCGTTTCTTTCGTTATAGCGAATACTTATTGCTTCATTTCTTGAAAATTCACATGTTACGCATGCATCGTTTGTTACGCATGTGGTTTCGTTTCAAATAAGCGTTTCATCAAAGTTCAAATATTACTTCGCTAAATCTAATTATCGATTTGTGATTCGAATGACCCACATTATTGTAATTGTTGGCTCCTTTGTTATCAAGTCAACACATTTTCTTGAAATTTCTTTTCTTTTCAAGTTACAGACATGGTTTTTCGTTGTGACCATGCCGAAAGTTTTCTCTTCGATACACGTATTTATTGTCGGCTTGCGCCGAAACCCAGTTCAATTGTTTGAACTTGTTCATTACACATATCCAATTCAAAGCATCATATGATGTATTGGGAGCATCATATCCAAACCAATTTTTAACGAGCACTTCATTTGTTCCGAGTCGTAGTAGACTTGTTTGATCTACAACTCCCTTAAATCGTTTGTTGATTTTGACACCTTGTGGTGGTGTTTTCACTAATTGAAGCTTGCGCTAATCTCGTTTACACATACCATGCACGGATTTAAATATTTATTTATTGAATTGCTTTAAATCCGCTTTATCATATTACAGCAGTCTTAACACAATCGTGTGTTAAGGCGATGGTGCACAAACTCACATTTTATTCCGGTGTACCTCCTAACGGTTCTTTCAACATCGATCGAATGTTTCGTGATATTCATTGCTTCTTCATCTTCGATCGAAGACATTATTTCTTTGATGTTCCATTTTCAATTGAAAAATCCTATGATGTTGTTAGAAATAAATTTTCATATTTACTTCATTGCGCTTTCAGTTGACTTCAAACACGGTGAATTTGTTTGATCACCACTATTATCGAATTATTTAAAACACTACGACACCTTGTGGTGTCAGTACAAACTTGTAGCTTGGGCTAATCATGATCGAGCGTTTCATGCAAAACACAGGTGATACTTGTTCGATCACCGCTATATTTGAATTGTTTCATTCAATACGACTTCTTGTGGCGTCGGTATAACTTGCAGCTTGTGCTGATCACGATCAAGCGTTTCATGCAAACTATTACTTTTGAGCTTGTCGATTCTAAGTTCCATTTAGTGGATGTTGTCATTTCTAGAACTCATGTACATATTGTGAACGCTCATACGGAATTCAATTGGTCGAAGTTCCTGTTCTTTGTTGGACCCCTGTTAACTTAGTCGCACTGATGACTGTATCGACACGTTTTGTTTCCTTAGACATAAATTTCTGACACACATTTCTTTTAAACTGTCAGGTTCTTATTGATGAGGAATGACCTTGAATTCACATGATTCGAATAATTCTTGATTCGATTTTGTGGTCATCCACTTTGATACTATTCGTATTTATCTACACATAACGTAACTCTAAGGAGTTAACGTAGTCTAAATTTCGAGGGCGAAATTTTATTAAGAGGGGGAGAATGTGACAACCGGTAGTTTACGCCCTTAATTACGTGATTTACAGGTGATTAACACGATAATAAATAGTGTTTAAGACCTAGATTAACTTAATTAGGCCTTTGGAGTGTCTAGAAACGGCTAACCGGCTTTACAGGGCGTGAACGGTGGTTTACGGAAAAATCTGCTAAATATTAAGCAACAACGAACTGATGCCGTACAAAATACTGACAACGCCGACAAATACGGATTTTCTACGAATATTTTATATTTATGAATTAATTTTTGTGAATTTATTATGCTTCCGTACGTCCCAAACACAAACGTGAACTAAAAACGCGATGGCAGGAAACGCACCGGCAACGAAATGGAAGCGACGGAGACGCCTGTCACCTTCAACACTTACATTTTACGCTATATTTAGCTCTGTAATAAAATTTTAGTAACTACAGTCGAAACCGGATCGAAAAACGAATTAAAGACGACAACGATATAATTTTTTTTTCGCGATTATTACCGTAATCGACGAACGGGCGTGCAAACAACGTCTACCGACACTATTTATATATCTCTAAATCAAAAATAATGAATTACGACATTTTTACGAGTTTGTATTTCAAAAACGGGTCTCGTGGAGAATTTTGGGCCAATTAAACATGGGAATCGGGCTTGTGGGCCTTGGGCCCAAGCCCAAAGCCCATTATACAAACTCTTGTATATAAAGGGGTCAACCCCTTTGTTTTTCTTCATTCAAAACAAACACAGAACCAAACACACACACCCGATGTCTCTCTCTCTTCCGGCGACACACCGGCGGAGCCGGTGGCGGTTCACGGCGACGCCGCCGCAAGCGGCGGCGGTGGAGTTTTTCCGGCGAACCTTTTTCCAACGTGTACCCCCTCCCCTGCTCATCTCCAACCAGCCCCTACCCCCTTTTTTTGTTCGATCTGGCTAATCGGAGCACCACCGTCCGGTGGTGGTACGGCGGCTACAAATGAAGCGAGAGAGAGACTGATCGAGACAGAGAGTTAGAGAGAAAGAACTGGGCGACGGAGGAGCACAGCAGCAGCGGCAGCGGTGGTAGGCAACTCGGTCCGGCGGTCGGAGACTCGACCTGGTGGGAGGAGACCCGGTCCGGCAGTCGGCGTCAAGGACCGGCGGTCCTTGTCTTTATCCGATAGGCTTCACCGGTAAACCCCCTTTCCTGTTTCCTTCACCTTTTGTTTCTGAACACTTATGTTGATGGTGGCTGAATGTTGATGAAGATGATGTTCTTGCTGAAAGAAGGAATTACAGTGGCTCGGATTTCAGATTTCGGGTTCCGGGTACGTGTCAAACAGTGTTCAGGTCAACGAGTCAAAGCTGGTCAATCGCGGTCAATGGTTCGGTTCGGGTCAGCGGAGGTTCAGGTTCGTGAAACGGGTCGACTCGGTGCAACTCGGCTCGACCCGGTTAACTCATTAATCGACTCGGTCAAACTGAGTCAACTCAGAACTCAGCGAGTCGACTCAGCGAGTCAACTCAGCCGGCCAACTCAGTTGACCCGGTTAACACGTTCGGCGTCTCGACATGATGATTTGGTAAAGATTAACGGCACGATTGTTTTGTTATTTTTATAGTTTTATATACGCGAAAACGAGCTTGAACCGAATAAAATGGACGAAATCATTAGTTAAAAATACTCGAATTATTATTTTGCTTGTTTATATAAATTGATTACATACATATACATTGTTGAAGCTTGATTGAATTATGAGAAATAACGACAACTTGTGTTGTCGGGGGCGTCCAAAAACAGAGGAAACTCTGCCCGTTTTTCGAGAAAATCCGTAAATACAAAGTGTTTTATCATAAAATAAATCTATCGGATTCAATTAACTTTTATTGACGGCACTTTACAACTTACAAAAACGACGATTCAGATATTATTTACGACAATAAATATTGTTGTTATATTTATTCTAAACTTCGAAATTAGACAAATCTTTTATAAAAACAATATACTTATTTATATGGTTTCAAACGGCGATAATCCGATTTCATTATTACAAATAAATATAGTTTCTATATTTCTTTCAAACGTCAAACAAAAAAGATGATTCCTTTATAAAATAAATATAGTTTATATATTTACTTCGAACATCAAATAATTCGATTCTTTTATAAAAATAAATATATTTTATATATTTATTTCAAATAACAAACAACACGAATTCGTTTATACAAATACATATAGTTATGTATTCATTTTAAATATCAAACAACCCCAACTCTTATAAAATAAATATAGCTTATATATTTATTTTTAACAATCAAACAACTCATATTCTTATATAAAAGTAAATATAGCTTGTATATTTATTTTTAAACACAAACAACTCGATGATACTTTTGTAAAATAAATATATCTTTTATATTTATTTCAAACGCCTAAACGGCACACTATATATCATATATATCGCCTACGAGTTTGTTACATGTTATTATCGTATAAATGTGTATTACATACACGACTTCTCAAGACGACTAACAAGATTCTACCGAAATAGTTATATATTTTTATATAAATATTTAAATATTTTAAATCTCACGAGAACTAAGTGTTTTTCAAAGACTTAGTAAAACTATTACCAACATTAGACGAAACTTAATGAGTATAACTTAATCGTTACTATTAAGCTATCAACTTACCGTTGAATCGTTCAGTGAACGATTCGGTAGAGCTCGGTGACACGTAGTTTAGTTACTGCGTTTATTTAGAAACTTATAAGATATTCCGTGTTAGGAATATTGTAGAATGCACGCTAGCGAGACTCATCTTGGAAACGACATCACGAAGTCGTAATTAGCTAGCTTTGCACAAGGCAATTCAGGTGAGTTAATAACCCCTTTTTACGGTTTTACATTTTTGTAAATATTTTCGGGGTGGAAAGACATGCACGTTTTGCAGAAACATACAAAATTTTCGATGAACAAAGATTGCATATTTTAGACAAAGCACGTTTTGCAGGAACATACGAGGTTTTTGAATGAACGAAAACTCATATTTCTAAATCATGTTACGAACGGATTTCAAGGAACTCAAATGGTTTACGAATGAATCATACTAAATATACCGGTTTTACAAAACAAATGCGTATTATTGAAAAGTGAATGATTTTCATGACTAGGGATGGGATCGTCTAGTTATAATAATGGGACTGGGTTGGTCTGCGTTTGAGGAACGGGACACCCAGTGAGTACATGTTACGAAATGATTACATACAATTACAATTGATATGGTTAGCTTTGGAAAGTACAGTAGATCGTGTGAATGGGTAGGCGCACTCTTAAGGCCATTAATCCTCGTTGTAGGACCGAGGGACATGAGTGATAGATCTATTTGGGTGTAGCAAGCCCCACCCATGAGTCCGTCGAGTGGACCATGTGGTGACAATGTCTTACAGCCGGAAGCCCGATGCAAAGTCTGCTAGGTTTGAGTCTTCCTGCACCATGTCACGTATATTAATGTATTAGCTACACATTAATCGATCTGTTTTCTTGTTGCTTTCATACCGGGGTTTTACAAATTACATACCATGTTTTATACAAATTCAAAGCATAGGATTATGCGGGCATGAAGTCAAAGTCAGGGTGGGCATTGACGGTTATATAAACTTTACAAATACATGGTTCTACGAACATAATGCGTTACAAATACAAAGTTTCCCTATAACTTGACAAGAAAATGATTTTTAAATTCGTTTTCTCAATAACATTTCACAAACCGGTTACTCAAAAAGATTTATTTTAAATCTTTTCCAAAACAAACTATGAACTCGCTCAACTTTATGTTGATTTTTCGCATGTTTCTTTCTCAGATTACTTTTCAAATCATGGCACGGTTGGAATAGGAGAACTATGTGGAGTCGAGTACTTAGTGGCGTTCGTTTTCTAGAAGTCTTAGCTTATTTGCTTCCGCTGTGCAATGAAGATACCAGTCCAGTCACGCCAGCTCTGATATTTTCGGGGTGTGACATTATGTTTTAAAAATACTATCTGTCTAAATAAAATATTTCTTGCAACAGAATCTAATGTTGTATAAGCATGAATAGAATTAGCTATAAGCATACTCATTGGACCTAGCCATAGAATCAATGGAGACAATAATATTGTTGTCAAAACTCCATTTTCCAAGCAAAAGAAAACTACAACCATAATAATATTTATGCTTAGACAAAAGAATTAGGATATTAATAATTACTGGTAACACCTAGAATAGTATTTAGACTTGAACCTAAGAAAAATGCTTTAGTATAAGCTTCGAGATAAGCTAATTACTTGCATAAATAAAGTGTGATGGGTGTTGGTATGCCGTGAGGATGATGACTAGAACAGTGCAAGTATGATAAATGAGCAATAACACTTGGCCACTGTTATTTCTTGTTTATTAGTACTACTCGGTTCTAGAATATGATCCATCATGAAAATACTAATTTCCTTATTTCTTGATACAAGCCATAATAAATGATGAACTTTTAAAATCATGATTTGAGAAGATCTATTTATGGGAAATACAATAATGATTACCTCTCCGGCAAGACTGGGTATGGTGTAGTAGACTCTCCAGTTTGTCTGGGTAAGATGGGGGTACCTCTCCAGCGAGACCGGGTAAGATGGGGTATATGTTATGGAATTCTCTAAATAGTACCATGACCTTATGTCTGGCCTGTTTTGGAAAGATGAATCTGTCAAATATGTTGACCTTATGCATGGTGTGTATATTACAGTATGTGAAATATATGATTATATAGATATGTATATCTACGAGGAAATCCAAAGACCATAATAATTGACAATTAGGGATAAATCACGAACATGTGTGTCAATGATAATTTTAGATTCACATATCAGGAATCTCTCGTATAATCTATAATTCCAATAACAAACATTATTTCGTTTGATCATCCGTCTCGTAATTCGTGCGACAAGATGAACGATAGGAACTCTTTAAGTTGGAAAGCCATTGAAATTATAAGAATTCCCCTTGCGATTATTAACACAAAAGTTGTGCGAAGACACAAAACATCTAAAAACTTACGCTAATAGTAATTTTACTTTCATTAAGAACTCTTGAGAAGATAAGAATCTCAAAACATAGAGAATAGTTCTGGTCAAAGTAAAGTAGAATTCAAAGCAAGGACCAGAATATACTTAGGAACTAGGATCAATAACAAACTAATGGTATTCCTCCACATTTCAGTAAATCTCGAGGACAAGATTTAAAACAAGGTGGGGAGGATGTAACATTCTCAAAATTTTTATTTATAACATATAAAATAAAGTATATAAAACCTTACGTTATTAAACGGATAAATTATGGGTAAGTTGACTGTTGGAAATATGAAGTACCTAGACGGACCTAGGAAACCGTTTAATAATTAAATTATAAAAATACAATATATTTAAACCTACCCCATTTTTAATGAAATATAGATAGAAATATTCTTGTTCTAATGACATATTCATTGTTTTATAAAACGTCATATTTTAGAAGTTATACACGCCAAATAAGGGAAGCAGCTGAATTAATTATAATATATAAATTAATAAAATAATAATAATAATAACTTACGTAAATAATAATAAAATAAAATAAAAAAATAATCTAACTAACATTTAACTCCAAAAATGGACGTGTGTCCATAACAATTATGAATTTAGTTTACGTGGAAAGTTATACGTGAGCTCCAAGATGTCGACCTCCATATAAATAGGAGTTGATGTTCAAAAATCCTATGCTTCCTTCCTCTTTTCGTTCACTCTCTCCATCTCTATTTTAGTATTCCCATTTTTCTATTAGTAATTCACTTATAATACTTCATAGCCCTGCCCAGTTTTAAGTATTTTAACCACTGATCACTGAGTCAATACCCTGTCCGATTGATTTAGGACCCACCAACGCATGTCAAGGCTCTGCCCGACTAAGTACGTTGGGGTTCTGTCTCGTGACATATTGATAAAGTTGAATTAGATTACTATACTTAACGCGAGTGCATATTTTATTAAGAGCTCAGGAGTTATGCCCAAAATTTTACCAGGAGACCTCTAGTTGAACCCGTTTAACCCTAATATCATCAAAAATCAAATAAAAATAATAATTACCTTCTGTCGCGGGGCGCGACCCATTACTCTGGGTCTGTCACGGGCCGCGACCCAGTGACACTGGGCGACACCTTGGTCAGCCACGTGTCTGGCTACGTGTGAAGCTTACTATGTGACTCGACAAGCCTACAGCCGCCACTAAGGCCCTCGCGGGGGGCGAAGGAGAAAGAGGTGGTCCTCGCGGGGCGCGAGGGACCCCTTGTTAGGATCGGAGGCTCTCATGATTGTGCTTGTTTGTGTAAATTGAATAATCAATGAATATGAAAACATGTTAAGTGCAGCGGAAATGAACAACAAACTTTGTAAACACAATCAAGGAGGAAAATAGTTCTGAAAAAGCATATGCAATTCATTTAGTCAAAAGATTTACAATACTAATCAAATGATTAAAAAGCATGTTTACAAACTAAGCTCCCCCTCAGCCAGATACCTCAAGGTTGGATTGCTCAAGATGAAAGGATTGAATTGAGGAGAAAAACTCACTCAAGGCGAATCGAATGTAACAGTACAGAGTACTGCTCCATTTATAGACAAACCAAACCGCTGAGGCATCTCAGCTGACGTCACCATGAAAGTGACATCTAACCTCCTAACAAACTCTAACCTCTGATCTATACAAACACTGCTATACTAACTACTGCTATTACATTTCATTACATAAAAGACACTTAAACAGCTGCTACATCCTTCCACTGTTGTGAACCCGGCAGTGCTTGTTCGGATCAGCAGTACTTGACTCAAGACAGTAGATTGAGCAGCAGGGCTTTAGTCTTCTATCAGTCTTTACAAGAGCAGCATATTAACGGTCAGTGGCTTATACGATCAGTAGATAGGAGGTCAGCAGATGTTGAAACCACTTTCAAGGGGAGAGACTTGTATGTAACATCTGCTTATTCTGGATCCACTGCTCTGACCCAGTTTTGGCTTTAATTATCTGTTCCTCTGATAGGGTTCGATCCCAACAATCTCCCCCTGGAACAGATAATGCCAAAACTCTTCATTATTGTGGAATTATTTATTGCCTCATCAGCAGTTCCCTTATCTGACCTTTAAATTGTAGTTCAAAGTCTAGGGCATCTGTGTCTTCATCATCCCTGCTAAGTGGAAGATCAAGGAGATCCTGCAAATCTTCAAGACTCAGGCCAAGAGCTTGTTCCCTTGATATTTTCTTCACTTCTCCACCAGACCTGAGCAAAGTCAATACGCAGGTCTGTTTGTCAGTTTCCCACTTTTGTATTTTTGAGCCTGGTGGGTTTCTTGGGAGATGTTTATTTGCAGAGGTATTGGGTGAGGCTGGCCTATTCATGACTGGCTGAGCAGTACTTGCAGATTGTTCCAATTCAAGATCTTCTTTTATCATTAATTTAAGTCCTGCTTTTACAACAGCATTTCCAGCTTTTAGATCTTGAATTGTTTCAACACTTGACTGGTTTTGGCTCCTTCTTTTGTAGATGGCAGCACCAGCTGGAGCAGTGGTTCTTTTGACTTGTAGCTTTGGTGGTCTTTTTGAGACCTCTGCTTTGGAGTAGTCAGGCTTTTGTGGAACTTTTGGATCTTTCTTTCTAAGTTCCTCTAAGCTTTTGTAGGTTGCCCTGACCCTATCTTCTCCCCACTTTGTCACTGAGTTCTTAGACCCATAATCAGCAGCTATCAACTCTTCTTTCATTCTCTTCAACTCTAATGCCTTATCAGCTTCAAACTGTTTAAACTTTTCAGGAGGAGTCTGCTTGACCTTATTTTTAATCATTTCTTGAATCCTGGCTGCTTCTTTTTCAAGCTCAGGAATGGTCCAGTTTTTGTACATGTGTTTCTCCCCCTTGTATTTCTTGTAGGTCATGATGTTCTCAATGTAGTCTTTTCTCAAGGACTCATCTGCCCTTTCTGAAATTTGCTGACATACATTTTTAGCAAATCGCTCCATAGCACTGACCTGTGAGAGTAAAAACTGATAGTTTTGCTGAAATTCTCTATCAGATTTCCCCTTTCTGTTTTTTATTGCGATATCCTCTGCTTGCTTGGCCTTGAGCTTCAAGTATTCTTTGATATTGTTAGGCCTGGGATATCCTGCAATTGATGGCAAACTCCTTTTAACTGGGCCATCCTCATAGTAGAAAGATTTGATTTCTTCCCTAACTGCAATGAGTTCCAGAGGAAATGAGACACCAGCAGGAGGTAATGGCTTTAAAATTTGAGCTGAAGAGAGAGGTATGGGTTTAGGAATTGTGACAAGTGACAGAGATTTTGAAGATGTTGATGGTGGAGATGTGTCATCATCTTTTAGAATTAGCCTTCTCCTTTTTGGTTGAGGAGGGACTGATGATGTTTTAGGTGAAGCAGTGGTGGTAGATTGAGTGGCAGTGGTTTGTGATTGACTAACAGCTGTTGAAACAACTGGTGTTTCAACCACTGTTGTCATTACAACAGATGTTATAACACCTGTTGTCTTCTGCTTTTTGTCAGCAGGTGAAAATGGTGGTGAGATTGTTTTTGGTGGTGACAGTGGTGGTGGTAAAGTAGTGGTTGTGGTGTGTGTTGAAGTGGTGTGTGATGAAGTGAGAACAGATGTTGAAACCACTGAAGTACCAGCAGTAGTTGATACAACAGGAGTTACAACAGCTGTTTGGGTGGAGGTTTGATGCTGATGGCTTTTGGATGGTGGTTTTGGAGGCTTTGGAAATCTGGATGGGATGGACTTAGGTTTCCTTTTTGTCTTAGGATTTTTAGTATCCTTTGAAACAGAACAACCCTGCGCATACAGCTCCATAAAAGCTCTTTTCTCATCATTCCACCTTGAAATATCCTTTGCCAATCTATCCTTCTTTACACTTGCTACTCCTTCATCAAGTGCTTCCTGGGTAGCATCAACCTTTTTACTACCATCTGGCAATGGAGTTTTCAACACCTGCTGTAGCATATTTTTAAGATCTGCAACAGATGTATCCAACTTTTCAATTAGTTCCGTCAAATCCTGATATTTTAAATCATCACCCAATTTAATGGGATCATCTGATTTCCCACTATCAGTGGTTTTATCAGTGGTTGAGGTAGGAAGTGTACTCCAAACACTAACCACTGATGCCCCTTTTTCTTGGTACTGGGGTCTTCTTCCTTCAACACTTGACAACCTTTTGATGTTGCCAGTAGGATAAATAAATCCACTGGTGGTTGGCAGAGGTGCTATGTAAGGAATTGCCTCCAAGGAAGTCTTATTAATGTAACCACTGTCCAACTGTAAACCAGTGGGTTTAACAGTTATAGTGGCTGCTTCACTTGGATTACCACCAAGAGTTACTTGTAACTCAAAGGGTGTAACCTCCTCAGGTTGTGTTGGTGGGTTAGCAAGGATTGATACATCAGAACCAGTCATTTGTTGAGGTATGTTCTCATTGATAGGTGATTGAGAAGGACTGGTTAGTGCCTGGTTCAAATCAATTGCATCCAACAGCAGTTTAGTGGGTGTGGGAATTGTGGATGTGATGTTTGGTGTAGAACGAGGATTTGCTCCGGGAATTGAGCTGTGGATGATGGAAACGAGTGTTTCCAGAGCATCATGATGTGGTGTCCCAATTTGTACAACCTGATCTTTTTGTGAAGAAGCAGGAGGGGTTTCGGCTATGGGTTGAGATATTTGTACCAACTGCTGTGAGGAAGTAGCAGCAGTGGTTTGGTGTGACTTTTGTGTTGTCACTGGCAGTAGCTCTGGTATCTCATCCTCCAGAGATGCCTTTTTGATGGGTTTGGGGGGTTTTTGTGTTTTTCTTTTTGTTGGCTTTTTGGTGATTGTAGGTGTGGGTTTCAAAGCAGTTGGTCTGCTGCTTTGATCACCTTGAGCAGTGGGCTCAACAGCAGATACCTGAGGAGCAGTTGTAACTGCTAAAATCTGCTCAGGCACCTCTGCTTGTGTTTTGCAAGGTGTTGACATCCTTGTAAAAGTTTCAGCAGTTAAGCAATTTATTTGAATGGAGTCACCTTGGTTTATTGCAGAAAGATCATCCTTACTGAATTTCTTTTCAAAATAGTAACTTAAAAACCTTGGAAACAGTAAGAATGATTTTGTTTCAACATTATTAACCAAATCATTAAAGATTTCCTGAGAATAATTAAAATTTTCTTCTTGAAGAATAGCATATCCCAGATTTTGAATCTTTAATGGTATTTCATTAAAAGAAGTGGTTTTGTTTGAAACACACATTAGGAGGGTATGGAATAAAAATCTTGTTGCAGAAGGAAAGAAACCTTTTTGTAAGGTAGTTTTCTTCATCATAGTGTCTGCATACCCTCTCTCAATGAAGTCAATTTTCAACTCGTTTTTAGGGAAAGAAAGTTTACCTTGCTGATCCTCGAGTTGAAAGACCTCTGAAATTGACTGTGGTGTGATTTGGACATTTTTACCCTTTAGAGAAGAGTTGATGGCAGTTACAGTTTCTCCTTGTGTTTCAAGGGTTGCATTCTTCCAAAATTCTCTTTGGGTTGCCAAATAAATTGGTGCATTGGCTATTAACAAAGTTTTGTACTTTGATTTAGCCATTGTGTTGATGATGGAGTCGAAAGCTGCTGTGGTGCCGGGTTTTGTGAGAAGACCCAGAAGATTGTGAGATGGTTTGTGTAGGATTTCAGTAGGATTGGCCTTTTGAGAGGCCGCTTTCGACGATGATTTGGAGGTGGGTTTTGTGGATGCTTCGATTTTGTCATTTTGAAGATGATGATCGAAGAAATTTGCGGAGAAATGAGATGAAAAACTGCTTTGAGAAGAGAATTTTTGAGAATTCAATTCGACAGTAAAACCCTGTTTGGGGGTTTTGATCAGGGTTTTATTTAGGGAAAAAGTGATCGCTGACGTGGCAGCGGTTATTATGATCTGAAGGCTAAAAAACTGACCACGTGTCAACCTCTGATGATATGGATAAGAATGGAGGACAGTTGTTTTAAGAACCACTGATGTATCAAGCATCAGTAGTTACAACGGTAATAATGTGATGACAATGGAAGATTTTTACTATCAGTGGATAGCATATCAGTGGATAAGACACTGATTTTGAGCATCAGTGCTTGCCAAGCAAAATGAGGATCAGTGGTTGACTTTCAGCAGTTGATAGTAATTAGGAAACAGACGTTTGAGCAAAACAGTGGTTAGGATTAAAATAAGGGCAATGGTTTGAAAGTTCATATTTAGCAACTTTTTGCAGAGATTTTCATTCAAGGTTTTGCCACATGTCAAATTTTCTATTGAAATTCTTACGAATTACTGACAGTGGTTTTGTACCCCGGATGATGAGAACTTTTTACTAAGGCAACTCATTTTCGTTTAATATCTAAATTAAAACATGAGTGCCCCAGTAGTTTAGACACTGTTTAGCAATCAACCTTTGATTAGTGTTTAAAACAACCTTGAGTATGACATGACCTTAACATATGTACCATTTCCTTTTGACCCATTTAAGAGAACAATAATACCAAATAAAAATAAGGTACTATTTCCTGACAGGTAACAGAGACAATTGCCACTAAAAACAAGCAAGAGTTCAAAATATATTATTCTTAAAAAAATGAACAATATATCCTGGTTATTCGAGAAAATCCTTTATAAAAAAAAAAATTAAAGGATTTTCTGAGAACAGCATCAAAGAGGATCTGGTATAATTTCAATAGAATACATAATCATATCATTCTCAAGTTTTATGAAAATGGTCAGTGGTTTGACAACAGTGGTAGGAAATTTTGAATACATTTTGACCACTGTTTGGTACCATTTTCTAGTTAGTTGATTGCAAACATGAGAACACATGGACACATGAGTTCTGAAGATCCTGTTATAGATCTTGTTACCATGTGATGATTTTTGAACATTTGTCTAGTCCTCTTGTAAGTTCAATCACCGGAAATTCCATTTTTACCTAAACCTTTTCGTGAATAGATAAATGCACACAGTTGCTTAATGACCATTATTACCCTAAATTTTGACTCTTCAGTGTTTTATGTTTATACTCTTTTCTTCTGACTTCAGAAGTTTTGAGATGAACACACTTCTGAGTTTTTGTGAATTTCTTCTTCCCTTTTTAACCTTCCCATTTATAAATAATGAATTACTTACTGGGAAGTCTTTGAGAGAAAAACCTTAATCCAATATCATTTTGTCATAATGTTTTTGAGAGAATTGGTCATGTTTGCACAAGTTTTTCAGCCAATCTCACACTACATATGATATGGACTATGTTGATCCCTGATTTTCTGAACGTATTTTAACAAAGTTGATTTTGTCCATTTGAGGATCCTCAACCTGTTTTTCAACACACCAGATCTTATGACTAAAGTTTTACATTCCCTCTTTCATGTTTACCAAAACACTAATGTTTTAAGAACATAGGTTTTGTTCATCTGAGGTTCATACTTTAGTATAACACATGAGGAAACAGCACAAAATTCACAACAATAGTTGAAATCAATTTTGAAAATAAGAGAAAATCCCATAGTTTTAATAGATATATTTTCAGATCTAGAAACCATGAGTGTCTTGTGCATGAAATCACTTGTTGTGTGAGATTTGTGTGTCATATGACATCTTGGTTGATTTACAGAGTTTTTGAATAACCATTTTGATCATGGTTTGCTCGTTACTCTGTTTTTCAACTAAATACAACCAACCTTAGTATCAATGAATTTTGAGCCGAACTGTTATGTAAAATTGATTGTTAGATCGAATTTGACTGTCCAGGCTCTGATACCAATTGTTAGGATCGGAGGCTCTCATGATTGTGCTTGTTTGTGTAAATTGAATAATCAATGAATATGAAAACATGTAGTGCAGCGGAAATGAACAACAAACTTTGTAAACACAATCAAGGAGGAAAATAGTTCTGAAAAAGCATATGCAATTCATTTAGTCAAAAGATTTACAATACTAATCAAATGATTACAAAACATGTTTACAAACTAAGCTCCCCCTCAGCCAGATACCTCAAGGTTGGATTGCTCAAGATGAAAGGATTGAATTGAGGAGAAAAACTCACTCAAGGCGAATCGAATGTAACAGTACAGAGTACTGCTCCATTTATAGATAAACCAAACCGCTGAGGCATCTCAGCTGACGTCACCATGAAAGTGACATCTAACCTCCTAACAAACTCTAACCTCTGATCTATACAAACACTGCTATACTAACTACTGCTATCACATTTCATTACATAAAAGACACTTAAACAACTGCTGCATCCTTCCACTGTTGTGAACCCGGCAGTGCTTGTTTGGATCAGCAGTACTTGACTCAAGACAGTAGATTGAGCAGCAGGGCTTTAGTCTTCTATCAGTCTTTACAAGAGCAGCAGATTAACGGTCAGTGGCTTGTACGATCAGTAGATAGGAGGTCAGCAGATGTTGAAACCACTTTCAAGGGGAGAGACTTGTATGTAACATCTGCTTATTCTGGATCCACTGCTCTGACCCAGTTTTGGCTTTAATTATTTGTTCCTCTGATAGGGTTCGATCCCAACACCCCTCGACCAGCCTATATAAGAGGCTTCAGGCCTCATTTAGTCGCCGTTCATTTTCCTTTCTTCTTTCAAACTCTCTGATAGTCTAAACCATCAGGATATTATACCCCTAATTAGCGAAGCTCTGCCTCGTTGTAAGTATTATAACCCCGGTTATGTATTAGATACGTTGCCCGATTGATCTAGTGCTCCATAACGCATGTCAAGGCTCTGCCTGACTCAGTCGTTGGAGTTCTGTCTTAGGGAGGGTATAGCTAATGTAAAATTGGAATATTATACTAACGCGTGTGCATTGTTTAATTTAATAGATTATAACCAGGAAGCCACAAAGAAATACCTAAATTAGCAATGTGAGTAATCCTCCTTTTTGCAAACTATTTTACAAAGCCTCAATGTTTTTAAATTATATTTCACAGTGATTGAGTATTTGTAATTCTACAATTATCGTCGGTATGTTGGGATTTTGTATACAAAATTTGTTACTACACTGTGAGTAGTAACATGACCACAAGTCGGGTTGACAGTACCGTGGGTGGTAATTAAAGTAGATGTAAACAAATGTAATTGCTGGATTGCCCTCAATGCTGTAAAATGATAAAACTTGTTTTGATTAAACTGGGATTTACTCGCCAGTATTTCTTACTGATAAAATGTTTTTAAACGCGTTTCAGTTAACAAAATGTGAAAGCCAATTAGAAGCCAGCTGGAGAGCACTGAAGGCTTAGAAAAGTGGCTATAAAAGTTACCTTAATAAAAATGAGACTTTGTTTTCAATAACTGGGGCTTATCCCTAGAATTTGTATTGTAAATAAAACATGGGTTTTATCCCACTCGTGTATTATAAAAATATGATGTTTTAAACTCTGATAAATATTTCCTAACTACGGTCCTGATGAAAATTTCCGCTGCATAATTAATAAACACCGATACCATATGACTGGTTCACGGCTTCCGCTCCCAGGGTGGGGTCGGAGGCTGTGACACATTATGCGACACGTGGCAGTCCAATCATTACCCAATTATTATTTTTAAAAAAATTTTAAAAATAATAATATTCTATTAATTAAATAAAAATTACATAAATAATCAAACACAAACACATAATACTACTCGTCTTAATTTTCGTCTTCGCTTTCGCCATTCCCGTCATCTTCGTCTTCCTCGTCATCCGTTCTTGCTCTCCCTCGTTTGGAATATGCCGAACCGACCACGCGTGTTCAACCAAATCAACCGCTAACGTATTATGTGCGGGTTCAGACCGCATTTCATGTGCATTCTTCACTCTTTCTTCCATTGTTGCTTGGGGATACTCCTGAACATCTTCCGGTACATAGTTCTAGCATATTGCTCTTCCTTCGTCTTTCAAAATCATTTTATGCATGATTATACAAGCGTACATAGCATCTCTCATTTTTTTTGCTCCATGCACGGCAAGAATTTCTCAAATAATGTCACCATTGTTGTAGAACCCCAAAGCATCTCTCAATATCCTTTCGCGAAGACTCTTGAACTTTTTTAAAGTAAGCTCTTTTTTCATCATACGGGTCCCTGAACGTCTTCACGACAATCGAATACTTAGGATAAATTCTATCGCTCAAATAGTATCCGTGCGGGTAGTAGTTCCCGTTTGCATAAAAAGATGCTTTCGCAGCTCTACAAGAAATATAGTCCTCTACCAATGGAGATTGCTCGAAAACGTTTATATCATTGCATGATCCTGCAACACCAAAGTAAGCCGACCAAACCCAAAGGTCCTGTGAGGCAACCGCTTGAAGAATAACAGTTGGTCCGTCTTGGTCACCTCGTGTGTGTTGACCTCGCCATGCGGTCGGACAATTATACCATTGCCAATGACGACAATCCAAGCTCCCGATCATGCCCGGTAAACCATGGAGATTAGAATGGACCTCGTAAATTTGTTGAAGGTCGTACCATGTGGGCTTTCTCAGATAACGCGCACCGTACAAATCTATAATACCTTTAAAAATATATACTTTAAGCTAACTAAAAAAATATGAATGCATGTAATGTTTATAGTATAGTAATGTACCTTGACAAAAATGCTCCAAGGTATCTCGTGTTGTTTTCTCTGCCATTTTTAAATATTCGTCGTTGATGTCCGTCTTGTTTCCGCAAACAAGGACACGTAAAGCTGAAGTACACTTTTGAATACCGGTGAATCCAAGTGTCCCTCTCGCATCCGGTTTATATAAAACTTAAATTAAAAAAAATAAAAATAAAAAGAAAAGTAGCTGTTGTGCTCGTTAATCATTCATGGTCGATTAAGAAAAACGGTGACTCGTGAAGGCCATTTAAGTCAATATTGGTTAACAACACTGCATAATGGTCAAACATAATGGTTAAATTGATAGTCAATTGTGATGAATTGTTGTTGATCACAGTGGTTCACATTCATACATGGGTATATATGATCACCATGCGTTTTTACAAAGTTTGTCTCTTAATAAGAGTAATGGTGCAAACGAGTCGAGCGGCTCGCAAGCCGAGCTCGAGATTGAGAAACTATCAACGAGCTAAGATTGAGGCTCGAACCGAGCCGAGCCGAGCTCAAGCTTCATATGTTACTCGAATCGGGCTCGACTCGACTTGTTTGCACCCTAGTAAAATATGATCGATTAATTTTGGGTTTTTCATAATATCTAAAGAGTAAAGTGGAGGTAGGCTTTATATACTATATATACACACCATCTTTTTTTTTAATAACAAATGTGAATCGTTGGCTTATTGGCTATATTCTGTTGCATTGTTGTTTAGGAGATCATCGGTTCGATTCCGAAGGAATTTTTCCTTTTTATATTTTGCTTCAACAGGCCCCCTTCTTCTTTCTTTTGCGTTTTCTTTAACTAGTGGAAAACCCGCGCGTTGCAGCGGGCTCTACAATACATGACCGGAACATAATTCAAACCTTAAAACAAATTAAAAATCACCTTTAAGTTTTTAACTGCTACAAGGAATAGTTGAAATAGAATGCTATGTTCCTTACAGTTTACATTAAATGTGGAAAGTGAAAATCGTAAAAAAAAGGCAGTCTCCTTTAAATTAATGTCTTTCATATAGAAGGGTAGTTTCCAAAAAACACCGGGCATGTTTCTAAAGAGCATTTATCTTCAAAGACGAAATAATAAACGTAGTATATCCGTAGCCGTGCATGATACAGGGCCACCCCCTCCCATGGCGTCCCATCACGCCACCGCACACCACCCCCGGCGGCGTTATACGATGGAAACTGGGATTCTCGCGAATGTGATAGAGGCGCCACCATTTGTTTCTCTCTCTCTCTCTCTCTCTCTCTCACACACACACACACACACACACACACACATATATATATATATATACACATATAGGGAGCGGTTAACATACAAAAGCCCTTATCATACTTCACGTATGCGACAAGGGTAACCGTCAGATCAGGGCTATAATCACGCATGGAACAGATAATCACGCATGGGAACAGATAATAACGCATGGGATCAGTTAATAACGCATGGGATCAGTTTTTTTTGTGATAATCACGCATGGGATCAATAATCACGCACGTTAAGTTGATCAAAAAAATAATCACGCATGTTATCTATTTGGTCGCGTATAGAGGTGGCAACAAAAACCCAACCATGATCATTTGGGTTATTTTGGGCCTCTTTAAAAAAACAAATAAGTCAGATTGGGCTGATGATTTAATCAAGATGGGTTAGAATGGGTTTTAAAATACCCATCTAAATTTTAAGATGGGTCAAGATGGGTTTTTACTCTCTAAACCTAAAACACGCATCAAACGATTATCCTGCTGGCCCGCTGCCTTCCAGCGATTATCCTTTCTAATCTTCATAGCTGCTTCAAACGAATCTTCATAGCTCTCAAACGAATCTTTTCTGTCTACCTTCGTAGCTGCTTCCAGTGATTATCCTTTCTAATCTTCATAGCTGCTTCAAACGAATCTTCATAGCTCGCTTCAAACGAATCTTCATAGCTCTAAACCTAAAACACGCATCAACTTCAAACGAATCTGTTCTGTCTACTTTCGTAGCTGCTTCCACCCTCTGCAAACGAGTAAGTTATTGAAATTTTTTATGGGGTTGATGAAATTCAATGTTTTGATTAAGAATTTAGGGTTTTAGTATTCAAATCTTGAAGGGGATGAGTCAAATTTGGAATTTTTTGCTGCTTTTTTGGGTTTTTGTTGATCAATTTAGGTTTATGCTTTAAATCCTAAATTTTCTGTTTTGAGTCGGTGGAGCCCGTTGGTTTTTTGCTTTAAATCCCTTTTGAGGGCCTGTAACAAGCTTAAACTACGTGACAAATTGTGCATAAAGACAAGTGGTCAAAGAAAAGAAATGGTCAACAAAAAGCATTTGTGTATAAAAAATATTACTTGCTTTCAAAGTTCTTGGAGGTGAAATATCAGAATGTGCTTAAATACAAGTCTTACATAACTATCAAAGAACATCAAACCAAACTCATTATCTTGTTCGCTACAAAAGTCTTTCAGAAAAGATTAAAAGAAGGCTTTTGGTAAAATAAAGTCAAACTGGTGGATAGTGTGTGATGAAGATACGAGTCAAACTGGTCAACTGAATTCATTGTTGATGTCAAGTGGTTTTGGCTGGCAACAGTTTAGCATTGCTGTGTTAAGGGTGAGAGGGGCACTCCCCTCTCTTATGCACGACCAACCAGCACTTGCCACGTCAACTCCCCTCTTAACTCCCCTCACACCCTCAATTTGATGGCGGCACTCCCCTCTTAAGGGACTTGTTTTTTTTTATTTTTTTAATTAATGGTGTGTACAAGTATGTAAGCCCAAGGTACATGTTGCCCAACTTTCACCCTCGATCCTTGTGCATTTCTATAGCGGTGAACATACACCGATTATGCTCCCCGATTTGACTCACCGCGGGGATGGCGGCGGTGTTCCCTAGCGGGGACTTGGGTCACCGCATGGGGTCACCGAGAGTGCCCCGTATACCCTAACTATGCCTGCTGGAAATTTTCCTTCAGTAGTCAGTACTGTCAATATTTTTTTTCCCACATGGTGAAAAAGTTTTAATTTTTCCAGTCTTGGTACTGTCCAGTTCAGTCTTGGAACTATTACACATTGACTTTTTTAATTTTTTTGAATTTTTTCGAATTTTTTGAATTTTTTTGAAATTTTTCGAAGTTTTTTGAATTTTTTCGAATTTTTTGATTTTTTTTGGATTTTTTGATTTTTTTTGAATTTTTTGAATTTTTTGACAAAAACCCATCTTGACCTAAACCCATTCTAACCCATCTCTTAATAAACCCATCTTAACCCAAACCCATTCTAACCCTTTCCCATCCTAACCCATTACCCAAACCTACCCAACCCACCCATTTTGCCACCCCTAGTCGCGTACGTTAATGTACGTTAAGCCGTGAAGTACATTATACTTTCTCTACACATATATATGTATAATTGAAAGGGTATAACCACACTACACACTCAAGTTATATAACCCCCTTTCTTACGCAATTGTCACATGTTGTATAACCCCACATCTATGGGGGTTACAGGGCTTGACCACTACACATGGCCTTATACTTTATAAAATTACAATTAAATTTTTTATAACAAAAATGAATAATCATCAGAAAACCATAAGGACCTTCACTGGCATAACACATACATTAGTTATGATCATTTGTTCAAACCTTCTTTTTCTTTCCCTTGCTCTGCTTCTGCACGTAACATATGATTCATGTGCACAAAATGCTAATGAGTGTTGATTAGCATCTATCACAAATAGTAGACAAATTTTGAGCCTTGTGGAAAACATACCTTATCCTCTTTGGGAAGGTGACTTTTAACGAGCCTCTTGATCAACTGTGACAAAGAAGTATTTGAAATTCATAAATTTGACAGTTATGATACTTTATAGAGGTAGATGACTGATTATAGTGATGTCTAAAGCTAGACTTTTCAATTAACAAAAATTCTTTTCACTAATAATAAAAAAAATTTCACACTCATCTCAGGAACAGCTATGAAAAACTGTTGTAATATAAAGTTCATCATATCATAATCTGGTTCTGTTATAACTGAAACGTCGTTTAAACCAGGATAGTTCAGTGTAAGCTTTTAAGACAATTAAGACAGGCAGGGCAGTTACGCACCGATTCTCGATCAAAGAAGGGTGAAAATCATTGAAAAAAATAAGTGTAGGTTTTAGTTCCCTAATAAAATCGTTGTTGGCGCATGAATTAAAGGCGTAACCTCTAAAGTCTCATCTTGTAGCTTCAACCACGGTATGTTCGCATTACTCTTGTAGTCTTGTTCAGTACATCTAATATTAGTTGTAAGAAAAGGATATAATCTGCAAGCTTAAACAATAGAATTAATATTATTATGAAGACAAGTGTTTTAATTGCCTAAGTAGAGAGGCAACCAGTTAGCATGATGTTAACATTGACACGTAAAGAGCCCATCAGGCCGTGCCAAAATAACACTATGCATTACAACACTGTAACCATTAGGATGACTAATTGTCTTTCAGCTAGAGGTAGGCATTTCGAGCCGTTAGTAATATATAGATGACCCGGGTTGTTTCTTTTCTTATTTCAAACGCCCACTAAAAATATAGCTAAAGGGAAAACATGTTTAATGGAATGCATTCAAAATCGTCCAAAGTTTCATATCACCTCCTATATCACTAATTCACGATCATGGTTTTAAAAAACGCTTGAGGCGTGCGCCTCAAGGCGCGCCTCGAGGCGAAACGGCCAAAAAACGATTCTGAGGCGCGCCTCATGGGGTTTTTGCTGCATATGCGCCTCAGAGGGGCTGAGGTGCTAAGAAAGGCTGCGCCTCAGGTGCGCCTCATGGGATTTCCATAGTTGTTTTTCATGTTTTTGACTTTTTGTGTCAATTTCAAGCATTTCATGTCTTTTTTATGTATGTTTTTGATGATTTTGATGAATCTGATGATGCAATTAGTTAGTATTATTATTTTTATAATATATATAATTTTTATATTTATTTATTAATACCGCCTCGGCCTTACGCCTCGTTTCGCCTTGAGGCTTACGCCTCGTGAGGCGAAGGGAAAACGCCTCGAAACTCGTTTCCGTTCTTTTAAACCTTGTTCACGATTATCAACTTGAGTCCATAGACCTACAATTCAAAAGTGGAGATAAGAAAGAAACCATAGATGGTGTAACTATAATTAACTGGACCTAAGATGCATAGGCTAACGCTTCACACAACAAAAGGCGAGGGATGTAGCCTTTAAACTGTTTCCATATACTCATAATCATCTCAAACCCTTCCAAACTAATTCAACCATCCAAATTTTGACCTCTATGTTAACTACCACCAACAACCCCATATCTGACACCCCCATAGTCGGTCAAAAGGTTGCTGTTGTAGAAACAGAGTCCATTGCCACATCATCCGTTGGCTACCAATGACAGTTAAAACAGGTATCACGTCTTAACTAACTCCTATCATTCTATATATGAATTTAGCTTCAAAAGTGTTCATCTAGGCATTACTTGAGTAATGGTGGTAGAAAAAGAACTTACTTGACGGCTCGTGGAAGCACCAGACATCTTTTTGTTGTCGTTAGGTTCTTGGCTCATCATTGGCCTTTGGTTCGCAGTTGATTGAGTACAAAAAAGGCCACTTTTATGTACACCATCATCCTCGGGATGTGTTTTAAGGTTAGGATCCATGAGCTCTACAAATCTCCCTTCTCCATAAAGCTCCCATGCCTGTGTAATGTAGAAACTTGTTAGTTACATACATTTTTTTTTATTTTTTTTAAATAAAAAATAAGGTTTTAAGACAACTTACCCATTCAGATAGAACTTTCTGAGTTATACCCAGGTTGACAGTGAACTGCTTCTGCCACTTATCGTCTCAAGGATGAGGACCCCAAAGCTATACACATCGACTTTCAAAGTCCACCGACCACCCAATACATATTCTGGGGCCAATTAACCGCTGAAGGGTAAAAACGGAATTTCATCAAACAAGATTCATGTAATAAACAGAAATTCTTGACCGTTCCCCAATTAAACTGAGACCGGATTTCCAATTTGTTTATTAGTGTATGCTCTTCATTTGGTCTCATAAATATAGATACACATGGTCAGCTATTTGAGTGAGGTGGCAATTCAGACTCATTTTACTTATAAACCGGTTGACTTGGTTTATATTTTATTCACAAAAGGTAAAACGCGCAAAACTTATAAAAAAGGAAAAAAAAAGAACATACGAGTAGAACATGTTAATGGGTCAGAAGTCACACAAAGTACTATATTGAGCTGAAAACCTCCAAATCCATTCAGGGTAAAAATATGTATGATTTATTATGATGATTTGGGACTTACCAGAAGGTAGCAATTTACTAATAGAGTTATTCAGATGCAGAGGCAGGGAATGGAGTAGACGTCGGACAGTCAGGCATCAACCCAAACGACAGAAATGCTGTTAGTGCACAATGAACAATAATTTTTAACTGGCAGCCGAGGAGCTCTGACACATTCAAATTACCATAATACCTTGTTGAGACAAAACTCGATGAATTCAAACTCCTCTTTTAATAACTTTATTCAGAACAGATTTCCAATACAAGGTCAGCCCTTGCAGATTAGTAGAAGCAGTATCCCAGTTGGATATAAGAGGTTTTTGAGTGGCATATTCCAGGCCCAGCAGTCATCCTCTCAAGCTGGTGGCCAGGTGGCAAACCATGCCTGTTCGGGTGAAAGTGCTCATCCCATTTACCCCCGATTTTGTACACATGTCACTCTCGCAACGTTCTGCCCATTAGATGATAAATAGAAGATTCTATGCATTTTGAACATACAAAACTCGGCTCCATACGTCTGAACACCAATTTCCAAATAACCACCCTTTTGATACCTGATCAGGATATATCACATCACACCTTTCAATTTCTATCACTGGGAAAAAAAGATCCATAACTTACAAAGTTTTAATAGAATTTACCTTTGTAATAGGGTAAAACAAGCTGTGTTGATTGTTGGTTGCAAACAAAAAGCGGCATAAAAAAAAAAAAGGATTTCAAAATAAGAAGTTAAACTAATATCTTGAAGAGATGAAGAAGTAGCTTAATCACTTAGCCTGTTATCATTTCCACCTGACACTAATTCACGATTATCAACTTGAGTCCATAGACCTACAATTCAAAAGTGGAGATAAGAAAGAAACCATAGATGGTGTAACTATAATTAACTTGACTTAATGGAAAAGTTACGACTGATTTATAACCACTTAGCTTACTAACAAAATAACCTAAATCACCCCTAAAAAATGAATATAATTATCAGAGAAGAACAAACAAAAACTGTAAGTCGATTTCATCTTAACTCACCAAATTGACGGATAATTTTCCAACAAGGGTGGATCGTCAACACTTTTTTTGTCCACCCATATCTCTTTAACTTACATTGAAACCTAAATAAGATTATAAGAAGCACAACAACCACAAAATACATATTAAAACCAAAAAAAACCATGAAACTGAAACAATTAACTCCTAATTTGTGCATACCTGGTGAGACCGGCGGCGGAGTAGCAGCGCCAGTGACCGGCGAAACAACGACATAATTTTCCGGCCAGGTCAACATTCTAAACCCTAATAATACCCATCTCAAAGAGTCGATGATTTGTGCTTGATAATGGACGGTTCAAGTCACTGATATAAATGTGATACAAATGCAGGGTCCTAGAATTCCATGGATGAAAGGGTTAAATGGGAGTCAATCCACGTCTTCAATTGCATTCAATGCGAAAATTGAATGGACATTCAATCATGAAATCGATTACACACTTCATGATAAAAAAAAAACTGGAAGAAATCATTGAATCTTCTTCAAAGAAGGGCAGATTTAGAAGTGGGGATGAAAATAAAGGGAATTAGGCCTGGCTTTTCGTATGACGTCTTAATATTCAAGGGGAAAATTACATTTTGGTACACAGGATGCTTTATATATGTATATAAATATAGATTATTTACCTAAATTTAACAAAAAATTTTAGAAAAATTTGAAATAGACTTTCCTTTGTATTATCTAGGTGATATTATATTATCTATCCGGACTATCCCTACAAAAACCAACTTAAGACGCAACCGATATACAAGCGACGCATCATTTCAACTCTCTCCCGTAATGTTATTGCCTGTATTTTAACGACATCTTATGTATTTTAATTTAATTCATTTAATCACCCATGTTCCAACCTAATAAGAATCGCAACGTCTAAAAAGAATAACCGTCGGGCCTTTACCCATCCAAACCGAACCGCCGCACCGTTCAGAATAAAATAACAAACCCACACGTCTCCTCCGACCACCGCCATTTCACATCCTACATAACCCCAACCGCCACAAAGATTTCCTTCAAAATGGCGCCAAGGATGATTCTATGATGGATGATGAACAATTAATTTAAACTCGCCAGGATGATCCTATGATGGATGATGAACAGTTAATTTAAAGAGAGAGAGACAGATGGAATAAGAGATGTTCGGTTGAGGGTGTCAAATCGGCCTTGAGCGTGGCCGACAATTGAAACGGAGATTCACCTGTCGTAGGGAACTAATGTAACGGATTTGGTATTAATTCGGATTGCTTCATAGTATTTGCTGCAAAAACTAGGGGTAAAGGAATTCAGATTGACCCTTTAACTGTTTCTTTGAATAATCACCCGCCAGTGAATTCTGTGAATAACGCCGTTTCGAAACGGTGAGTTCTGTTTGACAACAATTTAAACACCACAAACATTTTCTAATCATCTGAAACGAGATGACGAATTCCGTTAATACTCCTTCAAAAGTCACCATCTGAATCGGTTTCATCTTCATGGAAGGAAACTGTCGAAAAGCAGTTTACGCCTACCTAATCGCACAAAGATGAAATAACAAGATGTATTCATCGCGTATTTTGCCTACACACATTACTAGATCTGAATGGAATCTAAATGGGATCCGAGAAACATCTCCGCCGGCCACGAACCGCCAACGCCTCCTCAAACACCGCCAACCGCTTTCGCCGGAGAACAACGCCAACGTTTGAAACGATTACTGCATGCCCAATTTTAGGATAGATCATTCAGGTTTAGAGAGAAGAGAGAGATAGAGAGGAGCAATAGAGAGATGTGGCAATGGTCTGAAGAGAAGAGAGATAGGATAGATCATTCAGAGTTGGTTAGATGATATGGACGATGGTGGTCGTTGCACGGGTTTGTTAGACGATATGGACGTTGTCACTGCATTTTCTTCAAATATGATTTGTAAGAATTTGTGGATTTGAAAAAAAAAAGAAAAAAAAAAACAGAAACTACTGGCGTAGGAAAAGTTTAAATAGATTTGTAGAACAATGTAATTTTAATTAATTCACTTTTTGGAAAAGATAATGTGAATTGATATCATCATCAAAATATTTATTTGGTTATTTGCTGTTTTAAAAATAAGAAAAAATCAAGTTTTTTTATTTGGTTACTTGGTGTTGTAAAAAAAAACTTAGATATTATTTTTACTGACTTCAGTATCATTTTGAATCTTAGTATTATTCCATACCTTTAAAGAATTGATATCGATTAAGTTTTCCGTGTCGTAAGGATACACAAATTTGTTGATTTTTGTATACAGTGAATTCTCATCACTGTGAATTCCAATAAGGATTTTGAATAAACCTAATGATTTTTTCATCTGATATATTGAAACAAAAGAGTAATATTTTAATCACTTTACAATCGGTTCAAGCATATGTTTTTCCATGAATGTCAATTTCTTCTTCTTGAATCGTGAATACCATGTTTAACATTATTTTCATTTTGAATCTGCATATAAAAAGGGATTTTGGACCCGCGGCAACGCGCGGGTTATCATTAACTTGTTATATACATATTATATATACATACATATTAATAATTGAAGTGAATGAATAGTGTTTAAAAACGTGGGTTTGTTTTTATTGGTTGATAAGGGCGGCTAGGCCACGCGTCTGGTAGTGTCAAGAAGCAGGCCCTTGCCTACCCTCCAAGATACCCACACACAAACCTTCTTTCTATTCACAGAAAAGTTGAGAGAGAGAATGTGTTTTAGAGGGAAGGAGAGAATCGGAGTTGAAGAAGACCGGCCATGGTCTCCGATCGTTCGGCCATCCAGTTCTGAGTATGATGGATTGGTGGTTGCGGAGGTGGTTACCGGTGGTTGTCATTGATGTTGTTAATGGTTGTGTTTTTGATTAATGGTGTTGATGGTGGTGGTTCCGAATAAGGGGTGTGGTGGTTGTTGACGGTGAGCAGCGGTAGTGGTGGATGTAGTCGGAGACGGTGATGATGGTTAGGGTTTAACATGTGTCGGTTGCGAGTTACTGGTCACTGGTGAGTACCTAGAGAGAAGGTAAATTTCGTGTTCCTCGGTTTCTTACTTTACAACAACTCTAATCAATAACAAAGGTGGATGATGATGATTGTTATATGTAGTTTTGATGATGCTGCCTGTTATGGAAGGGGTTTGATTACTCATAGAGATGGATCTGATACTCTGTAAGCTATTTTACTTGAACCCCTTTTGTTCTTAGAATAAATTTGATTTTTATAAGAAAAATTGCTAAGAAAATAAGATCACGGTGGTTAATGATTGATTGAGGTGCTCTTCTATGGTGATGAATAGTCTTTTAATGGTTAGGTTAACATCGTTAAATTGTTTGGTTGGGCTTTATAACAACCCTCTTGAATTTTTATGACACCCTAATATATAATAAAATATTCCAATATGTCATAAAATACACCCCGTATATGAAAACCGAGCCCAAAATATGATATAGCATTAAAAATTAAATAAAAATCAAGATTTTATTTCGTTCGCGGGCCGCGTAGATCCTTTGATAGGGCTGTGCAACGGTTCAGAACCGGACCGAACCAAACCGGAACCGAACCGGAACCGTTAATTGCTAAATTTAAGAACCGGAACCGAACCGGATTATAACGGTTCCGGTTCGGTTCCGAACCGGTTAAACAGTTCTTGTGTAAACGGTTCTCGCGGGAACCGGTTGACAATTAAATCCTAAAATTAACAATTCAATAGAAACGAATCAAACCATTTAAAACATTAACTAAGAGTTGTAACATTCAAAGTTCAAACCAACCAAAATAAAAGTAGCAAAGCAACAATAAAAAAATTCAAGCCATAAACAATCTCTAAATAAAACTATTACAACCATCGTGTTGACAATTAAAACAAGCCATACACTATTTATATACACATTTACAATTCGATCAACATTGATTTGATTATTTTTGTTCAATTTTTATTTTCACATACAGAAAACTATATGTATCAGAAAGCAAACATCTAGAAAGAAAATATATGCAATCATAAAAAAAAGGTCATGTAATAGCGTACCTGTATTTGCAGGGTGTTGATGGAGATGAACTTGTATGATAGCAATTAGGGTTAGGGTTAAAAGATGGAGAAGAATTAGAAGATGAAAGATGAGATCGTGGAATGAATATAAGAAGAGGGAATAAGAACTAGGATGGTCGTATGATGTTGAAAAGCTCATTAATAAAATAGGGTTTAAAATAGTTATAATCCCAACTGGTTCTAGCGGTTCTTTAACCGGAACCGTGGTTTTAACTGGAACCGAACCGGGAACCGTTTTTACCCAAATATAAGAACCGGAACCGGACCCTATATCCAAAAATACGGTTTGGATCTAGCGGTTCCGGTTCAGTTCCCCGGTTCTGGTGGTTCTGAACCGTATACTGCTCAGCCCTATCCTTTGAGGATCTTTCACGGGCCGCGTAGATCCTTTGAGGATCTTACGCGGGGCGCGACAGCTCCAAGGCGGGGTGACACCCGGTGCCGACACGTGTCACGATCGTGTCGAAGCTACGTGTCAAGTCAGCAAGGCTAGGGCCTACCCTAGTCTCTCTCGCGGGCCGCTTAGCCCCTTGCTACGTCTTACGCGGGCCGCGTAGAACCCAAAATCAGCTCCTATATAATGGGAGCTCGGGCCTTCAGTTTCCGTCGCTCAATTCTCACTTTCTCTCTCGAATTACTATATAGTAGGCACTATACTCGGGTATAATATCCCCCTAATTAACGAAGTTCTGCCCCGATGTAAGTATCATAACCCCGGTTACGTATTAGATACGCTGCCCGATTGATTCAGGGTTCCGTAACGGCTGTCGTGGTTTTGCCCGACATAGTCGTTGGAATGCCGTCTCGGGGAGGGTATAACTAATGTAAATATAAAAGGTTATTATACTAACACGTGTGCATTGTGTAAATTATAGATAATCACCAAGAAACCTTAGAAGAAACCTAAGTCAGCAATGTGAGTAATCTCCTTTTTGTAAATTGTTTTTACAAAACCTTAAATGTTTTACAATGTGATTAAGCAGTGATTGAGTCTTTGTAGTTCTTCAATTACTGTCAGTATGTTGGGGTTTTGTATACAAAATGTGGAACACGTTACCATTGGACAAAGAGTTAGCCAATGGGTAATATGACCCACCAGTCAGGATTGACAATACTGAATGAGTAATTGTGTAGAAATAAACAATGCGATCGTTCTCAATACTGTTAATGAATAAAAATCTTCTTAATTAAACTGGGATTCACTCACCAGTATTTTCCAATGACAAAATGTTTTTAAACGCGTTTCAGGTAACAAAATGTGAAAGCCAACTAGAAGCCAGCTGGACTGTCACGGCCCCCGTCCCGGTGTGACCCGGTCCAGGAGCCGCGGGACAGAAGCCCGTGGTATTTAATATTTGAGTTGACAGCGGAAGTTTTTACAGGATCTTTTAAAACTTGAAAATGCCCAATTATTTTATTTCATAAATTGGGACAAACCCCGTAATTTACAATAGAGGAATTTCACAAAGAAATTCCATGTTTTACAAAACATGTTTATTCATTTTATTGAGCCACCTCTTCAAGCTTGTTAGTGCTCCGTAGCACTTTTCCTTGATTCACAGTAGGTCGCCTGAAACATGTTTAAAAATATTTTATCAGCGGGGAAATACTGGCGAGTCATTCAAATTTAATAAAATGACACCTAGTTATAAATTACAGCATAAGAGCGATTACAATGGCTACTATCTTATTTTTATCTGGCGCCGTGTCACCTCTTGGTGACGATGGTCATACCACTATTGGGTCCTTTCACCCAAGTAGTAATGATTATCACTGTTAGGTTGATGAATCTAACCGTGAGAAATTAGTAATGTGCACAATACCCCACTTGCCAGTAATTTAAGATAACCACGACTTAATCCCTGTAATTATAACTTTGAAACTAATTTGAGGTATTGTAAAACAAATTTGATAAAAAGAATGACTCACATTGCAAGTTTAGACGGGCAGAGTTTAGCCTACTGATAAGCCTGATAACCTAATTAAAACAGCAATGCATACGAAACTAGGTTAGTAACTTAATACAACATTTACGATAAGCTCATGAAATCAAAACCCTCATGACGAATGACAAAGGCATAGCCCAAGTACGGGCAGCACTTAAACATCCATCGGATTGGTTTCAATCAATCGGACATTATATCGTAGCAGTGATCGAGTTAATACCCTGTAGTCGTAGCAGCGTTTCACTACTCGGAAATTCAAATTTGAGCAGCTTTCTTTGTGTTTTAGAAAGTTTTACGTTCACAGATGCAAAGCTCATGAACTGAACAATTTATAGCTGAAATATGGGTTTTACGCGGCCCGCGTAAACCCACTCAAGACCCTTACGCAGCCCACGAGGGCCCTTAGTCTACGTGTAGGGCTGGGGTGTCACGAGTAGGGTTGCCACGCGTACGACACATGGCCCGGAAAGATTATCCGGTTAAACTTAAGTTGACACGGCCCGCGTAACCTTAGCTTATCTTTTACGCGGCCCGCGTGAAAACCAAAAATCGAGTTTTCTTGATTTTTGATATGGATTAGGGTTTCAGGTGTCCGGGTTTTCACTTACGGGTCATTTTTGGACATTTTTGCAGGTCCTTACATCCTCCCCACCTTATTTAAAATCTCTTCCTCAAGATTTACTGAAATAAGTGAGGATATTTTCGCTTCATCTCCGATTCCAACTCCCAGGTGTATTCGGATCCTCTTTTTGAATCCCACTTGACTTTGACCAGTACCAATCTTTTGTGTTTGAGAAACTTGACCTTTCTGTCTTCTATTTGAAGCGGTTTCTCTACGAACTTCAATTTTTCATTCACCTGTATATCTTGAAGAGGGACTATTAGTGATTCGTCCGATAGACATTTCTTGAGGTTAGATACATGAAATACGTCATGTATTCCGGCTAACTCTTCTGGTAGTTGTAAGCGATAGGCAACTGGTCCTATGCGTTAGATTACGGGGAATGGCCCTATGTATCTTGGACTCAGCTTTCCTTTCTTACTGAACCGAACTACTCCTTTCCAAGGAGAAACTTTCAAGAGTACTTTGTCTCCAACTTGAAATTCTAGTGGCTTGCGTCGATTATCTGCATAGCTTTTCTGGCGATCTCGAGCCATTTTCAGTCTTTCCTTGATTTGAGTAATCTTGTCGGTGGTTTCTTGCTCAATCTCGGGACCTGATAACTGGCTTTCTCCTATTTCTGCCCAACAAACTGGAGTTCTACACTTTCGTCCATACAATGCTTCGAACGGGGCAGCTTCAATGCTTGAATGATAACTATTGTTATAGGAGAATTCAATTAAAGGTAAATGGTTGTCCCAGTTTCCACCGAAATCTATTACACATGCCCTGAGCATGTCTTCCAGGGTTTGGATCGTCCTTCACTTTGTCCGTCTGTTTGGGGATGATATGCAGTGCTTAAATTCAGACGGGTCCCCATTGCTTCTTGGAAACTTGTCCAGAAATGGGAAGTGAAACGACTATCTCTATCCGATATAATAGAGAGTGGAACTCCATGTAAGGATACTACCTCGTCTACGTATAACTTTGCTAATCTTTCCATGCTAAAGGTTTCCTTTATGGGTAGGAAATGAGCTGATTTGGTTAATCGATCCACAATTACCCAAATCGCGTCATTACCTTTTCTGGTTTTGGGTAACTTAGTAACAAAGTCCATTGTTATAAGCTCCCATTTCCATATAGGCATTTCTAATTGTTGAAGTAACCCTGACGGTTTCTGGTGTTCTGCCTTAACTTGTGAGCAAGTTAGACACTTAGATACATATCTAGCTATATCCTTTTTCATTCCTATCCACCAGAAGTTATTCCTTAAATCTTGGTACATCTTATTATTACCAGGATGCATGGTATACCTAGATTTATGGGCTTCTTCTAAAATCTTATTTCTTAGCTCTCCCTGTTTAGGTACCCAAATCCTTTTCTTGTGGAATCTCCAAATTCCATCACTTCCTTGCTCTAATTCCTTTATTCGTCCTTTCATTCCTTCAGCATCATCCTTGATTGCTGTTTCTTGAATGTTTTTTAGTTGTTCCATTAGATCTAATTGTAAACTTAATCTAAGAGCACGAACTCGCTTTTGCTTTTCATGATACTTACGACTTAAGGCATCTGCAACTACGTTTGCCTTTCCTTCGTGATATTGAATATCACAGTCGTAGTCGCTTAGAATTTCCATCCATCTTCTTTGTCTCATGTTTAATTCTTTTTTCCCAAATATATATTTTAAACTCTTATGATCTGTATAGACAGTAAACTTACTTCCATACAGATAATGTCTCCAAATCTTAAGGGAAAAAATTAGGGCTCCTAACTCTAAATCATGAGTAGTATAGTTTTCCTCGTGCTTCTTCAATTGTCTTGAGGCGTACGCAATTACCTTCTTGCGTTGCATTAGCACACATCCTAATCCTAGTTTAAAAGCATCACAGTAAACTTCAAAATCTTCTGTCCCTTCTGGTAAGGCAAGAATTGGGGCATTTGTTAACCTTTGCTTTAAAATCTTAAAAGCCTCTTCTTGCTTAGATCCCCATTCAAACTTTACTGCTTTACAGGTTAGCTTAGTTAATGGTACATCTATTTTGGAAAAATCCTTAATAAACCTTCTATAGTATCCGGCTAACCCTAGAAAACTTCTAACTTCCATAGCTGATTGCGGGACCTTCCATTTGGTGATCGCTTCTATTTTGGAGGGATCTACGTGAATGCCTTCGTGATTCACCATGTGTCCTAAGTATTGTACTTCTTGTAGCCAAAATTCACACTTCGAGAATTTGGCATAAAGCTTCTCTTTTCTTAACAAAGTTAAGAGTGCATACAAGTGTTCACAATGCTCGTCCTGACTTTTGGAATAAATGAGTATATCGTCAATAAAGACAATTACAAATTTATCCAAGTATGGTTTACAGATCCTATTCATCATGTCCATAAATGCTGCAGGAGCATTTGTTAATCCAAAAGGCATGACTGTAAACTCGTAATGACCATACCTAGTTCTGAAAGCAGTTTTAGGTATATCTTCTTCTTGTACTTTCAACTGATGGTATCCGGAGAGCAAATCTATCTTAGAAAAATATCTAGCTCCCTGAAGTTGATCGAAAAGATCATCAATCCTAGGTAATGGGTATCGATTCTTAATTGTAACCTTATTCAATTCCCTGTAATCAATACACATTCTCATCGAACCATCTTTCTTTTTCACGAACAGCACTGGTGCTCCCCAAGGGGATGAACTAGGTTGTATGAATCCTTTGCTTAATAATTCATCTAACTGCTTTTTCAGTTCTAACATTTTGGTGGGTGCTAACCGATAAGGTGCCTTAGCTATCGGTGTAGTTCCAGGAATTAGATGAATTCTAAATTCTACTTCTCTATCGGGTGGCAATTCAGGCAGTTCTTCTAGAAATACATCCGAGTATTCTGATACTACAGGAATTTCCTTAAGTTCCTTACCTTTAGTGTTAATGATTACTGAAATCATATACACTATTTCTTGTTTTCTTGAATAACTGGCCATTTTCATTACTAAAATAAATTTTATTGGCTTACGTGGCTTATCTCCGGTAATCACTACCACTTCTCCTGTAGGCGTATGTATTTCTATAGAATTCTTATCACGGAGAATTCGAGCATGGTTGGCTACTAACCAATCCATTCCTAACACAACATCGAATCCGGCTAAATTCATAGGTAACAGATTTGCAGAAAATTTATGGCTTAAGAGTTCTATTTTTCCTTCTTGCAAAACCTTATCTATGTTAACAGAATTCCCATATGCCGTTTCTACCATAAAAATTTGTCTAAGGTTGGTTAAGGGTAGGTTAAGAGCTTGGCAGAATGAAGTATTTATAAAACTTTGGTTTGCACCAGAGTCAAATAATACTTTTGCATAAACGTCATGAACTAGGAACGTACCAGCTATTACATCTGGGATGAGTTCTGCTTCCTGGGTAGTCAACTGGAATGCTCTTGCATTCTTTTTGGTAGTTCCTTCTGCAGGTTTGGCTTTGTTATCAGCTGGTTTGACCAGTTTGGGGCAGTCTGGTCTAAAATGTCCAGCTTCTCCACAATTGTAGCAGAATGTTGATTTCTTCCTTCTGCAATCTTCTTCTTGATGCCCTGGAATTTTGCAGAAATTGCAATATCCTTTGCATCTTCCAAAATGCTTTCTTTTGCAAATACTGCAAAATGGAGCAGTGGAAGATTGCCCAGTTCCTTTTTTCTTGAAATTACTATTATTATTCACACGGAATCCTTGGGTAATCTTTTGGGTTACTTCCTTCTTTCGGTTTTCTTCTCTTGTGCGTACCAGTCCGTCGGTTAGGGTATTGGCTAGTTCCACAGCATCGTCAATTGTGCGAGGTCTCGCAGCTTTAACGATATCACAGATTTCGCCAATAAAACCCCAAATCTAGCGAGATATAAGTACCGGTTCTGGCGAAGCCAGGGTTGGTACAACTCTAGCATATTTGAAGAATATCGATGTATACCCTCTACAGTCTACATCCACCATCTGGTGGTTTAGGAACTTATTTGTCATTTGTTCCTTTTCATATTCGGGACATAATTTTCTTTCCACCAGACTTTTAAATTCTTCCCAATTCATGGCATACGCTACATCACTTCCCTTGGCTTGTAGAACCGTGTTCCACCATTCGAGTGCCCCCTCTTTAAAAAGATGCGACGCATACATGACCTTGTCTTCTTTAGCACATTTACTTATTTTAATTACTGCTTCGGTTTTCTCTAACCAACGCAGTGCCGCCGTTGCCCCTTCGTTACCTGCAAACTCGATTGGTTTACAGGCAAGAAATTCCTTGTAAGTGCAACCAGACGTTGCAGCTTTCAATTTCTTAAGAAATGGGGGCTTGCATCACGTCATCGTTATTGTTATTGTTGCCGCCTCCATTTACACTATTATTGAAATTGTCGCGGTGAGTACGTTTGCTGGGATTAGTTGGTTTAGGTTCAACTGGATTTCGAGCAGCAGCCAGGATTACTGGAATAGCATTTGCGATTCCCTGGGCAACGATGTTTTCTATATCTTGCCTATTAAGAAATTGATCTCCGTTGTTTTGTTCGGATTGATTATCTTCGTTAACTGGTTCATTGACAGCGTGTTCCATCTGATAATTATCAATATATAATTATATAAATTATTTGCACAAAATAAACTAAATAATAACCAGTCATAAAATAATCTCACAGAATCATGTCAACACATATAGCCAAAATTGTCGACTTTGCGACGTTGATATTTTTATATATTTTAGTATGCATCATTACACACCCATTATGTTACAAAAGTTTTATTTTACGTTATTTTACATGATTATATTTTTATTAGTATTTATTATTATTATTTTATTAAACACACAACCACTCCACCACACACGATCCCCATCAGCTAGCATTTCAGAAACGACGTTCCCTCTCGTCGTATTTCCAAGATATCCTCTCCCCCACTTCCCGGATTCTGTTTCCTGCGTCCACCAACTCCTCGCCATAGTGGCGGAGTTCAGCCAAGTTCTTGGTGCTCATTGGTGGGTTTGGTGCAGGCTAGGGATGAGCATGTGGTACCGGATACCGATACCATCCCGATACCGTACCGTACCGATACCATACCGCTTGTATTCGGTATCGGTATCGGTATTACGTTTTACCATTTTTCGGGATCGGGATTTTGCGGGATCGGTACCGGTATTTTTCGGTAATACCGAATTAATACCGATTGTGAGGTTAGCTTATTTAAAAGGGAATATACCATTTACATTACGTTGTTTGTAGAGGAAGGGATTAATTTGGCAAGTTGGGTTAAAAAGTGTATCAAAGAACGACAAACGAATGAAGTTATTAGTTCCCAAATTACAACACAAATTTCATCAAAATCTTTGAAGGAGTTTCTCCAGATTACAGATCGTTGTTCAAAAGACTCTAGAAAAGATCGGCCCACAATGGCAGATGTTGTGGTTGCTCTTCAGCAATCAATGACATTACAAGAACAACATGACAATTCTGCTCGGGCTACTGGTTCAATGGGGTTCACCCATAAAATGCAGCATCTACTTTTTGGGTCTAGACCTAACCTTGGTATAGCCAAACTCCTTTATAAGTGCTGTGTGATATATTTTGTTGTGTTTAATTGCATATGTTCTTTCATAATTTGAGTCATATAAATTTACTTTTATAGCACTAGTACCTCAATGGTATACGGTGGTCAATTTAACTAGTTTAGTAAAGAAGGTGGCATAGAGTAAGGGCGGGCGGGGCGCCCATCGCTCACCACCCACTCATCACTTACAACATCCAATCAAGTTTCGTCACGTCATCGAGCTTTATTCCATCATTGCTAACAAATTCTAAAAAACCTTTCAATAATCAATAATCACACATTGTTTTGTCATTTTGGTTGATTAAATTGGATAACTATCTGTTTTGCAGTGGCTCTAACACCAGCTAGCCCACTATGCGTGTCACCAAGTCCTCATAAATTCTCAAAGACTCCAAAACTTGAAAGGACTAGGCTGGTTCATTTGACCATGAACGAGGTGGAAAGAGCCACCCAAAATTTTTCAGCATCACTAAAGCTTGGTGAAGGTGGTTTTGGAACCGTGTACAAAGCTCAACTACCAGACGGCCAACTTGTTGCAATAAAACGAGCGATAATAAGTGACTTGATGATTGACATAGGGCCATAGTGTTGATGATTTTGGTGGCAATTTATCATTTTAAGAATTCGGTATTTTTCGGTATCATACCGAAAAACCGGTACCGATACCGGTACCATACCAATACCATACCGCTTGTATTCGGGATTGGGACCGGGATCAATTTTTGAGGAAAATCGGGATCGGTATTGTCGGGATCGGTATCGGTTCGATACCGTGCTCATCCCTAGTGCATGCTCAGGGTCAAACTGGGGGAAAAAGGTATTAGGGTTATTCAACAGATTCTGAAACTGCCAATCACTTGTCCACCATTCCTCCAGCTCTCCAGGTAGCAGTTGGTGGCTGACAATAGGATCTGGGATAGCAGGTTCTAAGTTAACTGGAAGTTGTGATTCAATTGGGTAATTGAAGAGGTCTTCATTGGCAGGTCCAATGAGATCACAATTTGCCAGTTTGCGGTCAAGCTCCTCCCAGGGTGGCATTTTCTGGTTTTGCCCTGAACTTTCTCCGATCTCTTTTCCTTTCCCTTTATCCTTGGGATCCTCAGTCCTTTTAATCCTCTGTGCAGCTGGCTTCTTCCTCCTTATGCGTCTCCAACCTACGAATCTCCTTCTCTTTTTCGTCTTGGGTTTCTCCTGGGCTTGAGCTTGGAATTCCATAGGTTCCTCAATGTCGGCCCAATAACCGGAAAAGCCCTCGGAAACTTCCACACCAACAGAATGGATATTGAGATTCTGAAGAGCTTCAGACAACTCATTCATGCTGTTTAACAGATTAGAGAAAAACATAAAATTGCAAGTTAAATTTTTACAAGATCACAGAGTGGCAAATAGAGAAATTAAGTATTTCTAAATACTTAATTGGCTTAAATCAGTGGCTCTGATACCACCTTTTTCTGTCACGGCCCCCATCCCGGTGTGACCCGGTCCAGGAGTCGTGGGACAGAAACCGGTGGTATTTAATATTTGAGTTGACAACGGAAGTTTTTACAGGATCTTTTAAAACTTGAAAATGCCCAATTATTTTATTTCATAAATTGGGACAAACCCCGTAATTTACAATAGAGGAATTTCACAAAGAAATTCCCTGTTTTACAAAACATGTTTATTCATTTTATTGAGCCACCTCTTCAAGCTTGTTAGTGCTCCGTAGCACTTTTCCTTGATTCACAGTAGGTCGCCTGAAACATGTTTAAAAATATTTTATAAGCGGGGAAATACTGGCGAGTCATTCAAATTTAATAAAATGACACCTAGTTATAAATTACAGCATAAGAGCGATTACAATGGCTACTATCTTATTTTTATCTGGCGCCGTGTCACCTCTTGGTGACGATGGTCATACCACTATTGGGTCCTTTCACCCAAGTAGTGATGATTATCACTGTTAGGTTGATGAACCTAACCGTGAGAAATTAGTAATGTGCACAATACCCCACTTGCCAGTGATTCAAGATAACCACGACTTAATCCCTGTAATTATAACTTTGAAAATAATTTGAGGTATTGTAAAACAAATTTGATAAAACGATTGACTCACATTGCAAGTTTAGAAGGGCAGAGTTTAGCCTACTGATAAGCCTGATAACCTAATTAAAACAACAATGCATACGAAACTAGGTCAGTAACTTAATACAACATTTACGATAAGCTCACGAAATCAAAACCCTCACGACGAATGACAAAGGCATAGCCCAAGTACGGGCATCACTTAAACATCCATCGGATTGGTTTCAATTAATCGGACATTATATCGTAGCAGTGATCGAGTTAATACCCTGTAGTCTTAGCAGCGTTTCACTACATGGAAATTCAAATTTGAGCAGCTTTCTTCGTGTTTTAGAAAGTTTTACGTTCACAGATGCAAAGCTCATGAACTGAACAATTTATAGCTGAAATATGGGTTTTACGCGGCCTGCATAAACCCACTCAAGACCCTTACGCGGCCCGCGAGGGCCCCTAGTCTACGTGTAGGGCTGGGGTGTCACGAGTAGGGTTGCCACGCGTACGACACGTGGCCCAGAAAGCTTATCCAGTCAAACTTAAGTTAACGCGGCCCGCATAACCTTAGCTTATCTTTTACGCGGCCCGCGTGAAAACCAAAAATTGATTTTTCTTGATTTTTGATATGGATTTGGGTTTCAGGTGTCCGGGTTTTCACTTACGGGTCATTTTGGGACATTTTTGCAGGTCCTTACATGGACAGCACTAAAGGCTTGGAAAAGTGGCTATAAAAGTTACCTAAATAAAAGAAGATGTTTTATTAAATAAAATAGGGATTTTCCCTTTGAAAATGTTTGTAATGAAAACTTGGGGTTTATCCCAATATGTTTAATATTATAAAAGTGTGGTATTTACTCTGATAAACATTTCCTAACTACGGTCCTGATGAAATTTTCGCTGCCAAATTGATAAACAAAATGATACCACCAAAACTGGTCTCGCGGTCGCCAGTTCCCGGGACAGATAGGGGGCATGCGTTGCGATAGAAGGTGGTATCAGAGCTAAGCCACTGATTCAGCCACATAAGTGTTCTGCTGACACTAATATATTATTTAAATTGTTAGGAAATTAATTATGGAAATACGTGTATAATTGTTGTGTGTTATTTGACTATTTGTTAGTTTACAGTATGAGTGATCAAGGACCCTCAGACGCGTATCGTCAGTTGTCCGATTCACCTAGGAGTGAAGGTACCTCTTCCCAGCCTGCCCTCTCTGGGTATTCAGCTGACCAGGAAAAAGGGATGTTTGTGTTTAAGGCTCAGTCTGAAGAGCCATTCCCTCAGAAAAAGAGAGGATGGTTCAGTAAGGGAGCATTCGAGCGTAGGAAAAGAATGCGAAAGTTGCAACAGCAGAGAGTCCTAGTAGCCGCTAAGCGAGAGTCAGATGCCCATACACAGGATATGCTTAATAGGAGCTTAGCCAATTTTCATATCCTAGCAACAACAGCTGCCGACCCAAACCTGGAACAACTAGTAGCCCCACAACCCTTACCTTTGTTCCCCACTCAGCCGATGGAGATAGAAAACAACCCCGAAAACCAAGTTCAAATGCATGATTTCAACCCTGAGTAGATACCTAGGATACCAGCCCCTAATCCCTTAGACCCGGATTATGATCCATGGTTCGATGATCATAGGGATTATGTGCCACGCTACCACCTAAACGACGAACCCATGCCAAACTTAGCAGCCTATCCAGGTCTGGACCCTTTAGATCCCTACTACTACGATAACGATGAATACATTAGGGAGATCTTAGAGAATCCGTACCCTTAGGAGAATCCCACGCCCCAGTACCCAGACCCAGCACATGCACCCCCAATGAGTGCAGAAAATGTGCATGAGCTCCGAACTTTCGGAGAAGAGATTTTAGAGAGTAGTGAGAGGATGAGGCAGGTAGGAGAGCGACTCGTCTGGAAGTACGACGAGCGCAATATGGATTACTGGATGAATCCAGATCAGTGAATGTGATGGTGGAGTTGGTAATAATAATAATAATATATAATATGTTTGTATGAAAAAAATAATATATATATATATATATATGCGTAATAATAATATATGTTGTAGTATAGACCACTTTGTGGTTAGCGATGCATAGTAGTATTGTAATTTTAATTCCAGTCTTAGTGTGTATTTGGCGCATACTATAATATAAAAGAGTAAGTCGCAATGCACGACGCTTTTGACCAATATGTGTGTTGTGTGGTGGTTGCCTAAATTATTAATTATTTTGTGATATTAATAATTGAAAAATGTTTAAAATTCAGATGGACGACGAAGTAAACCAGGAAAACCAGAATAATGATAACCAGAGTAACATTAACCCGGATAATGAAAACCCGAACAACAACAATAATGAAAACCAAGTGGATAACAGTGCCATGCAGCATATAGTGGCACAAGGGATAATAGATGCGATGCCATATATTATCAAAACGGTTAAGGAAGCGGAAAATAAAAGTAAGCATGATAGCAAACGACCTTCTAAACCTGAAAACAACGTGAACAATGGACCCGTACTTCAAGTGCCCATTCCCAAAAGAAGAAGAACCGTGTCTTACGGTTGTTCTTATAAAGAATTATGGTCTTGTAAGCCAATGGAATTCTCAGGCAATGAAGGGGCCTTTGCATCTCTACAATGGATAGAAAAGACCGAGGCAGTCTTAAGGATAAGTAAATGTGTGGAAGAGGATGAGATAATGTTTGCATCCAACCTGTTCAAGAATTCAGCACTAGAATGGTGGAACACTATCCTCCAGTCTAGGGGAAGTGATAGGACTTACAATATGGAATGGGAGGAGTTTAAAAACATGGTAGAAAGGAAATTCTACCCTCCTAATGAAAAAGAACAGATAGCAAACAAATTCCTAAATCTTAGGATGATGGGGGTAGATAGTAAGGGTTATACTACATTATTCTTTGAATATGCCCGAATAGTACCAACCCTTTCTTCACCTGAACCAGTTTTAATCTCTCGTTACATCTGGGGATTAATTGGAGAGATTAGACATGTAGTCAAGGCAGCTAGACCTCAAACCATAGAAGAAGCAGTATAACTAGCCAACACCTTGACATATGAATTAGTCCGTACTCGAGAAGAGGATCAAAGGAGGAACCTAACCCAGAAGCTGACCCAGGAATTCTGTTCTGGAAATTCTAACCGTGGGAGAAATATAGGTTCTACCTCTGCACCCTACTGTAAGTATTGCAAAAGGAAGCATTCAGGAAGATGCTCCATATACTGTAACTTTTGCAAAATATCTGGACACAAGGAGGAAGACTGCAGGAAAAAGCCTAACAACAGGATATGCTACAACTGTGGAGAACAAGGTTATATCAAGCCTAACTGTCCAAAAATAGCTCCAGCCACGAACACCAAGAATACTAAAAATGCTAGAGCATTTGTTCTGACTGCAGAAGAAGCAAAGATGATCCCGGATGTGACCGCTGGTACGTTTTTAGTTAATGATGTTTTTGCTAAAGTATTATTTGACTCTGGTGCGAACCAAAGTTTTATTAATACTTCATTTTACAAACTTCTAAATCAATCATTAACTAAACTCCCACAAGAATGTCTAGTAGAGACAGCAAATGGGGAAACCATTAAGATTTCTGAAATCTTGCAGGGAGCAAGAACAGAAATTTTAAATCAGAAATTTATTGCAAACCTTTATCCAATGAATTTGGCTGGATTTGATGTTGTATTAGGAATGGATTGGTTAATAGCCAATAAAGCCAGTATTTTATGTGATCAAAAGTCGATTCAAGTAAATTCACCTAGGGGTGAAAAGATCACAATTAAAGGAAATAAAACCTTTAAATCCACAAAGTTCATCTCCGTGATGAAAACAATAAGTTACATAAGGAGAGGATCATTAGTGTATTTGATTTCTATAATCACTAACACTAAAGGAAAAGAATTAAAGGATATTCCAGTAGTATCCCAGTTTTCAGATGTATTTCCAGAAGAGCTACCAGGACAACCTCCAGACAGGGAAGTTGAATTCAGAATCCATTTGATACTAGGAACCGCACCAATTGCCAAAGCACCTTACCATTTGGCACCCGTAGAAATGCAGGAACTGAAGAAACAATTAGATGAATTGTTGGAGAAAGGATTCATACAGCCAAGCTCATCGCCATGGGGAGCACCGATATTATTCGTTAAAAAGAAAGACGGATCAATGCGTATGTGCAATGACTACCGTGAATTGAACAAGGTTACGATTAAGAATCGGTATCCATTACCAAGAATCGATGATCTGTTTGATCAATTGCAAGGAGCACGATTTTTCTCTAAAATCAATTTAAGGTCAGGATATCATCAATTAAAGGTACAGGAAGAGGACATTCCTAAGACCGCTTCCAGAACAAGGTATGGCCATTATGAATTTACTGCCATGCCATTTGGTTTAACTAATGCCCCAGCTGCATTCATGGACATGATGAACCGAATATGTAAGCCATATTTGGATAAATTCATAATTGTCTTTATAGATGATATTCTTATTTATTCTAAAAGCAAAGAGGAACATGCAGCGCATCTGCACGCACTTCTAAGTTTATTGAGAAAAGAAAAGCTTTATGCTAAGTTTTCGAAGTGTGAGTTTTGGTTAGAACAGGTACAATTTCTTGGACATCTAGTTAATCATGAAGGAATTCATGTATATCCCACCAAGATCGAGGCAATTACCAAGTGGAAAACCCCTGAGTCACCAACTGAGGTTAGAAGTTTCATAGGATTAGCCGGTTATTATAGAAGGTTCATTCGAGATTTTTCTAGAATAGCCATTCCCTTAACTAAGTTAACCTGTAAATCCGTTAAGTTTGAATGGGGACCAAAACAAGAAGAAGCCTTTAGAATACTTAAGCAAAGATTAACCCATGCACCCATACTAGCGTTACCAGAAGGAACTGAAGATTTTGTAATCTATTGTGACGCTTCTAAGTTAGGTTATGGATGTGTATTAGTGCAACGTCAAAAGGTTATAGCTTACGCTTCTAGACAACTTAAGAATCATGAAGAGAATTATTCAACCCATGATCTAGAATTAGGAGCTATAATTTTTGCCCTTAAAATTTGGAGACATTACCTTTATGGTAGTAAGTTTACCATATTCACCGACCATAAGAGTTTAAGGTATGTTTTTGGGAAAAAGGAATTAAATATGAGACAAAGACGCTGGATGGAGATACTTAGTGATTTTGACTGTAATATCCAGTATCATGCAGGAAAGGAAAATGTAGTAGCTGATGCTTTAAGTCGAAAGTATCATGAAAAGCCAAAAAGAGTACGTTCTCTTAAGTTAAATCTGCAAATAGATTTAAATGAACAAATTAGAAAAGCACAAGAATCAGTAATCAAGGATGATACTGAGAAACTAAAAGGAATGATTAAGGAATTAGAACAAGGAACAGATGGAATTTGGAGATTCCATAAGAAAAGAATGTGGATACCTAAATTAGGAAACCTACGCCACCATATATTAGAAGAAGCCCATAAGTCTAAGTATACGATGCATCCTGGAAATGATAAGATGTATCAGGACTTAAGGAAGAATTTCTGGTGGATAGGAATGAAAAAGAATATAGCAGCATATGCTGCAAGGTGTTTAACCTGTTCACAAGTCAAAGTTGAACATCAGAAACCCTCAGGTTTATTGCAACAGTTAGAAATGCCAGTTTGGAAATGGGAATTAATAACAATGGATTTTGTTACCAAATTACCCAAAACAAGAAAAGGTAATGATACAATCTGTGTGATTGTAGACAGGCTAACCAAGTCAGCTCATTTCCTACCAATGAAAGAAACTTTCAGTATGGAACAGTTAGCTAAATTATATGAAAATGAAATAGTTTCATTACATGGAATTCCTTTATCAATTGTTTCTGATAGGGATAACCGTTTTACCTCTCATTTTTGGACGAGTTTCCAAAAAGCAATGGGAACCAAGTTGAATCCAAGCATAGCTTATCATCCTCAAACGGACGGACAAAGCGAAAGGACAATTTAGACAATGGAAGACATGCTTAGAGCTTGTGTAATTGATTTCGGAGGTAATTGGGACGATCATTTACCATTGATAGAATTTTCTTATAATAACAGTTATCACACGAGTATCAATGCTGCACCATTCGAAGCACTTTATGGACGAAAGTGCCGAACGCCAGTCTGTTGGGCAGAAATTGGAGAAAAGAAACTATCTGGACCCGAGATAGTACAAGAAACAACAGGCAAAATCATTCAAGTCAAGGAACGACTAAAAGCAGCACGTGATCGACAAAAGAGTTATGCTGATAACAGGCGAAAGCCATTGGAATTTCAAGTAGGAGATAAAGTGTTATTGAAAGTCTCTCCTTGGAAAGGAGTGGTAAGATTCATCAAAAGGGGAAAGCTAAGCCCCAGGTATGTTGGACCTTTTGAGATTATTAGAAGAATAGGACCTGTAGCCTATCAGCTACAACTGCCAGAGGAAATGGCAAGAAGACATGATGTATTTCATGTATCTAATCTCAAGAAGTGTTTAGCTGATGAATCACTTGTAGTACCTCTTAAGGATATAGAGGTAAATGAACAGTTAAAGTTTGTAGAGAAGCCTCTACAGATTTAAGACAGGAAAATTAAGAACCTCAAACACAAGAGATTAGTTCTGGTCAAAGTGAAATGGGACTCCAAAAGAGGACCAGAATACACATGGGAACTTGAATCAGAAATGCAAAGGAAATATCCATACCTATTCCAGTAGATCTCGAGGAGGAGCTCTAAAACAAGGTGGGGAGGATATAACCACCCTCCTGAATTTTTCTGACACCCTAATATATAATAAAATATTCCAATATGTCCTAAAATACACCCCGTATGTGAAAACCGAGCCCAAAATATGATATAGCATTAAAAATTAAATAAAAATCAAGATTTTATATCGCTCACGGGCCGCGTAGATCCTTTAAGGATCTTACGCGTGGCGCGACAGGTCCAAGGCGGGGCGACACCCGATGCCGACACGTGTCACGATCGTGTTGAAGCTACGTGTCAAGTCAGCAAGGCTAGGGCCTACCCTAGTCTCTCTCGCGGGCCGCGTAGCCCCTTGCTACGTCTTACGCGGGCCGCGTAGAACCCAAAATCAGCTCCTATATAATGGGAGCTCGGGCCTTCAGTTTTCGTCGCTCAATTCTCACTTTCTCTCTCGAATTACTATATAGTAGGCACTATAATCGGGTATAATATCCCCTTAATTAACGAAGTTCTGCCCCGATGTAAGTATCATAACCCCGATTACGTATTAGATACGCTGCCCGATTGATTCAGGGTTCCGTAACGGCTGTCGTGGTTCTGCCCGACGTAGTCGTTGGAATGCCGTCTCGGGGAGGGTATAACTAATGTAAATATAAAGGGTTATTATACTAATACGTGTGCATTGTGTAAATTATAGATAATCACCAAGAAACCTTAGAAGAAACCTAAGTCAGCAATGTGAGTAATCTCCTTTTTGTAAATTGTTTTTACAAAACCTTAAATGTTTTACAATGTGATTAAGCAGTGATTGAGTCTTTGTAGTTCTTCAATTACTGCCGGTATGTTGGGGTTTTGTATACAAAATGTGGAACACGTTACCATTGGACAAAGAGTTAGCCAATGGGTAATAAGACCCACCAGTCAGGATTGATAATACTGAATGAGTAATTGTGTAGAAATAAACAATGTGATCGCTTTCAATACTGTTAATGAATAAAAATCTTCTTAATTAAACTGGGATTCACTCACCAGTATTTCCCACTGACAAAATGTTTTTAAACGCGTTTCAGGTAACAAAATGTGAAAGCCAACTGGAAGCCAGCTGGACAACACTGAAGGCTTGGAAAAGTGGCTATAAAAGTTACCTAAATAAAAGAAGATGTTTTATTCAATAAAATAGGGATTTTCCCTACGAAAATGTTTGTAATGAAAACTTGGGTTTTATCCCAATATGTTTAATATTATAAAAGTGTGGTATTTACTCTGATAAACATTTCCTAACTACGGTCCTGATGAAATTTCCGCTGCCAAATTGATAAACAAAAGATACCACCAAAACTGGTCTCGCGGCCGCCCGTTCCCGGGACAGATAGGGGGCAGCGGTTGCGACAGGTTTGAGTTCCAATCCCAATAAACATGTGTTATTATGTGGGCTTAAACCTTGACACGCGTTATTATCTACCGCCATTTTTATTATCTCTTTTTCTCTCTGAGGTGTATCCTCCGTTAGACAGCTGGAGTGGAACTATGGTTTTTTGGTTTGTTTATGGTGGATTTTTGTACAACCCAAACTTTCAAGGTTAGTAACGTTTAATTTTGTGATCTTAACTCCTTGTTATTCCTCCTTGATGTGTTACACGCTCCGTGCTATTATAATCCTGTTAAACCAAACGTACATTATAATCCCGTTAAGCTATATGTTTTATATTTGGGCCGTGTGTATGCTACACTACATGTATAACTGGGCCACACCCTAATGCTTCTCCAATTGAAAGGTTATTTTAAGTGGGCTGCACCCCCTTTTGTTGCCCTAACTATTGCAACCCAAACCCTTGAAGCCCAAAGCAAACATAATTGGATTAAAGCCCAACCGATTTAATAAATACTATATATGTGCATGTGGTTTGCCATATGCTGCGTAACACACAAGAAAGAAACCCTAAACACCCCTTGAAGTCGACGAACCCCCCCTCGACTGAAATCATCTTCTTGGCCTGGCACTTCCTTTTTACATCTTGATACGGGTTAGTATGATCACTACAGTTATTGCAATATTTCCTTCGAGTTACATGTGTATATATGTGAACTATTAGTGCTACAAATCATATGAGAAAAGATTTTATTTGTTGGAGATTGATATATGTAACAAGATGGTTATGGTTAGTTGTTGTCCGTTAGGTATTTATGATGTATATACATGTGAGTTTTAATCCGCAGGGTCTTGATCATGTGCTTGAACATTAGGGTTGGATAGTAAATTCTAGTCTCATTGATGATGGTTATGCTTGCAACAGTAACATATTAAAATCGCTGTGATGATGCTGAAATTGGTGTATGTTACAGGTTATATGTTGATAAGATAGAAATTAGTATATGTTATATGTTATATGCTGATAGTTTGATGATTGTTATTCCCCTTGGTTGATTATGTGACAAGATGAGTAATAGGGTGTTTTTCTTTAATGTTGCCAGTGAATAATTGATGAAGCAATTTAACTATATGGTATTACATGATTGATTCAATTTCCTGATCTTATGTTAAAGGATAGTTAACATATAGGATGGTAATGATAGTCACATAATAATAGGTTGTTTGAGATTATAGATGGTTACATAAGTATGGAGAATTGGGTCGTGTAGCGAGTTGGGCCACCTTCAGGTTGGGCCGCACATAATCAGGGTTGCGCTGGGCTGGGCTATATCTTAAGGACCGTATTAAGTAATGTGTAGTGATGTTGTTTTGAGTTGGGCCGCAATGAATAACTGGGCTGCATAAAACATAAATTATCATATCACATTGGGCCACACTGGTTTCGGGTAAGGGGGATGGTGCAGCCGAGTATAAGTGTTGGGCTGGGCTCAGGACGAGCAGCCCAGAACCTGCTCGGTGTTGTCGGGCCTGTAATAGTTGGGTCACAAGTTAGTTTAGGTTACACAAGTCATGGTGGATTCACACTTCGGTGCGAATCACGCAAACAAACCGGGCTGTGTATTTCGCTTGGGCCGGTAGTGTTGTTTTATGTTTTATTGAGCCATACATGTTTAGTGAATTGGTTACACAACATGCTTAACTGACTAGACTAGTGTACGGGGTGATGACTGCCACTACTTGTATTATGTGCATTATCTGATGAATGAATGTGGAATGATACGTACTGGGCTTGTATGCAAACTGACTGTTATGTGCAACTATCATAGGGCTTGGTTGATTACTTTTGTTAAGCGAGTATTTAATTCAACCGAGCAAGTCAAAGGTGAGTTCATATCTTAAGCATGCGTCCCGGTGGTTGGGACAGTCAATTGGGTATTCCTGGGAGGAATGGGTCTTGGGTAAATCACTGGGTATTCCTGAGAGGAATACATCTCTTGGTTAAAACGGGAATGTTAGATAATACACTCTTCCTATCATTTTAAGTCCCATCTTATACCGAATAGTTACCTGAGAGGTAACGGGGTGTTAATTGATAGCGCTATTAGGCTTGGCAACCTCACACCGTACCTGAGAGGATGGACGTGAACTAATGACCTTAAATCACGACCATTGCTTAGATAGGGGCAGTGGGGATGGGCAAACAATCTGGTAGCCATCTTGTATGGTACTCGGGTTAGTATCTACATTATATTCAATGAACTGAACTAAACACTTGGTAACTAACGTTTTCACAAAAATATGAACTCACCAGCGTTGTCTGATACACTTGTTGCATGCTCGCAGGTCGTTAGATTACTTGGATTTGGAACTTGCTGTCTAAAGTAGCTGGAGTGGTCATGTGTCGAGCTGATTGGATACTCATGATGTGATTGTTGACATTACATACTTGCTTTGAAACATTTAAACTTGATTTACTTATTGCTTCCGCTGAACTTGTTGGATTTCATTAAACTCATTGTTGGTACATTTCAGTAATAATTGGCAATTTCATTTTTAAACTTGTTATGAGTTTAACATGATTAGTGGCTCGTTATTGGTTTGTCACACGCCTAGCAGGGTCCCCATGGGTGGTATTTTGGGGGTGTGACAGTTTGGTATCAGAGCCACTGGTTATAGTGAACTTGGTTTTAAAACGTTTTCATAAAACCAGACTATAACCGAACAGTTCCGAAATCGACCATGACACTCAGCTCCAGACTGCAAGGTTCGTTTCTCGTTTACTATTGCATAGTATATCTAGTGAACACTTATGTATGACATTACATGTGAATGCACATTTGGCACTGCAGTATGAGTCCTTATGTTATCAACCCCTGTTATGTGATCTGTTAGTGTGACACTACCCTTCGACTATTGTGATTCTTAATCCTGTAAGACCTTTCATTTGCTATTTGGATGTGGGGAACCTTTTAGCGCAAGTTAAGAGGCACTGAGATAAGCATGCAAATTGCCTTATTATTATGGGTGCACACATAATAATAATGTGGGGTGCATGTGAGTCCTAGTGAGGCTTAACGAGTGTGAAAGGGGTTCCGCTCTGTTGTTTGATGTGAACTCAGCAGTCTGTAGAAGTCATCAGGAGGTTTGACTCCTACCTTGTTTTCGACTCGTAACCTTTTCCCTTTTCTTCTATAGAATCATGAGTGGACGTAATGGTGGACGTAGAGGTGGCCGCGGCGGTGGACGTGGCAACACTGCTATGACCCAGGCTGAGTTAACCAATCTGATCAACACTCGTGTGGCTGAAGCCCTAGAGGCTTACCAGGCTGGTATGATATATGCCAAACACTCTTTATTCTTGTGTCGTTTACTCGAATCTTACTTGTGTGTTGTACGTTCTTTCGTTTTAGGTCAACCTGCGAATCAAAACAATCCGCATGTCTGTACGTTTAAGACGTTCATGGATTGTAAGCCACAGACATTCAGTGGGACTGAAGAAGCCGTGGGACTCCTACATTGGTTTGAGAAGGCAGAATCGGTCTTTGCTATGTGTAACTGTCCCATGGGGGACCGGGTGAAGTATGCTACAGGCACGTTGGAGGATGGTGCCTTAACTTGGTGGAATGCCCAGGTGCAAATGTTGGGCATTGAAATGGCTAATGCACCTACTTGGGATGATTTCTAAGAGTTGATGCGAGAGGAGTACTGTCCTCGTGATGAGATTCAGAAGCTTGAGAACGGGTACTACAATTTGAAGATGGAAGGGTCTGAGATTGAAGCGTATACGAAAAGGTCACATGAGCTCGCGAATATGTGTCCTAACTTATCATGGCCACCACCTCGTAGAATTGAATTGTACATCAAGGGCTTGGCACCAGCGGTGAAGAGTCTGGTCACTGCTGCGAACCTCAACAACTTACCTCAGATTATTCGCTTAGCCCACAAGATCACGAATCAGGAGGTGGAGCGTGGTTCGCTGCCACCACGTGTTTCTGCCACTACTGCTACAGCTACCACTCCTACTACCGACGGCAAGCGTAAGTGGAATGATGTGGACAAGACGTCCAATTCAGTGCAGTCATAGAAGAAACCAGACACAGGAAACAATCGCAGTTTCAGTCAGTCATCTTCTGTTAATCAGAACCAGAGCCACGGTTCGAATCAGGGTTCGTATGCGGGGAAGCAGCCGAAGTGTAACAAGTGTAACTTCCATCATCGTAGGCCGTGCACCCGAGTCTGTCACAGGTGCAACAAAGTGGGTCATATGGCTAGGGATTGCAGGGCTCCACTCCCGAGACAGCAGCAGCAGCCCCCACAGCAACAGCAGCCACTACAGCAGGATAGGCAGCAACCTCAGCAGAATCAGGGTAATCGTAAGGGTTGTTTTCAGTGTGGCGACGAGGGTCATTTCAGGTGTGATTGCCCTCAGTTGAATCAGAATGCAGGGAATAATAACAACACTGGGAATAACAATGGGAACAATGGGGGAAACGGTGCGCGTGGAAGGATGTTTACTATTGGTGCTGGGGAGGCTAGGAATGATGGCAACGTGGTGACTGGTACGTTTTCAGTAAACAATCTATTTGCTTCTGTTTTATTCGACTCTGGTGCCGATCGGAGTTATGTATCTTTGGGGTTCAGTCGTTAGTTAGAGTTGAGTCCTACACCCCTTGTGACCAAACACATAGTAGAATTAGCTGATGGTAAAACAATTGAAGTTTCACATGTTCTTGTTGGGTGTAAACTCGATCTTATGGGTCAAGTGTTCGACATTGACCTACTCCCCATTACTCTTGGAAGTTTTGATGTGGTTATTGGCATGGACTGGTTGTCTAAGTACCAGGCGGAAATTCTCTGTAAAGAGAAAATCGTGCGTATCCCTCTCCCTAGTGGTGAATCTTTGTCGGTTCAAGGTCATCGTAGTGGTGCCATGGTTGGTATTATCTCAGCTATGAAGGCTTAGAAGTGTCTACGTAAGAGCTACCCTGCTATTTTAGCTCTTGTTACCGATTCACAATCTGATGAGAGAAGGATCGAGGACCTTCCAGTTGTTCGTGAGTTTCCTGATGTGTTTCCTGAAGAACTCCCTAGATTACCTCCACAGCGTCAGGTGGAATTTCAGATTGACCTCACGCCAGGAGCAGCCCCGATTGCTCATGCTCTTTATCGTCTCGCGCCAGGAGAGTTGCAGGAGTTGTCAAACCAACTCCAAGAGCTGTTGGATAGAGGTTTTATCCGACCCAGCTCTTCACCTTGGGGAGCCCCAGTTCTGTTTGTGAAGAAGAAGGATGGGTCCTTTCGGATGTGTATAGATTATCGTAAACTCAACAAGGTGACGGTCAAGAACCGTTATCCTTTACCACGTATCGACGATCTGTTTGACCAGTTGCAAGGGTCAAGTTTTTATTCCAAGATCGACTTAAGGTCGGGTTATCATCAGGTACGAGTCTGAGAGGAAGATGTTCCCAGAATGGCTTTTCGAACGCGGTATAGCCACTATGAGTTTTTGGTTATGCCATTTGGATTGACTAATACACCAGCGGTTTTCATGGATCTCATGAACCGCGTGTGCAAACCGTATCTCGACGATTTTGTTATTGTTTTCATCGACGACATCTTGATCTACTCCAAGAGCAAGGAAGACCACGAGCGACACTTACGTCTTATCTTGGAGCTCCTGTGAAAGGAGCAGCTTTACGCGAAATTCTCTAAGTGTGATTTCTGGATTTGGGAAGTACACTTTCTTGGTCATATTGTTAACGAAAAGGGGATACACGTGGATCCTGCTAAGATTGATGCTATCAGGAATTGGGCGGCATCGAAGAATCCTTCGGAGGTGCGACAATTTCTTGGTCTTGCGGGGTACTATCGTCGGTGTGACACCTGTGCCTCCACGGCCATCAAACAAATACTGTGTCAATGAAATATTGTATTTCATACTTGGGATTTGTATAAATATGTGTATCCTTTGCACATATCAATTCTTGTTCGATTTCAAGCTTTAAATCGCTTTCTTGAAGGTTATACGCGCACTGATGCGTAAATATAACCCGCTTAATGCAACGAACACTCCGGAATAGTGAAATAGTCTTAACATACCTTAAATAAATTTTACATAACTTAGAAATAAGTTTTGAAGGCTTTGGTATGGCAAAGTCGAGTTAATTCGCCTACAGGGACTAAATTTGACAAACTGCGAAAGTATGCCAATTTGAACTGTAACAGACATTCTGGAACATGACCATAAGTTAAAAACACCTTAAATATCCTTTATATAGCTTAGAAATAGGCTTTGAGGGGTTCTGTGTGCTAAAATAAACTTTTGGCTCATTCAGGGACTAAAAGCGTCAAAAAGTGCACAAGTTTGCACTTTCGCGCATAACTTACGTTCTGAATACAACCGGACATCCAAAAATTTATGTAAGCACTAAAATATTTTATTTTAGTGTTTGGCATAATAAAAATCCATTTGTCACGCAATTTGGATCGTTTTTCGCGCTTATGCGCATTCCGTCGTAAATAAGCGAACAACGCAATCGTACGGCCAAACGAACCAACATCCGAGATATTTTTGAGCACATTTTAAGTTCCCTATACTTTAACTACATTTTAGAGCTTTGAAATGGGGTTAACGGGGCTTAAACGTGTAAAAAATGCATCAAATAGCAAGTTTGGAGCTTCAGGGGCCTGTTCTGCCATTTTTGAAAATATCAGACCTGCAAGGTCCTTGCGCACCGTAAGGTTTTAAGTGTTGCGGTGCGCAAGCAGGGGCCAGATGCAGCAACTCGTTTTAACAGCCTGTTTCCAGCCTTTAAACCCCCCCAAAGGCCAATGCCACTTGTCAATAACTGGTGGTGGGGGCAAAATGATGCACCATAACATTCCAACACTTGTACGGATGGGATTCGATCACGTTATTCGAGAAAGGATCTTAACGGCTCTCCGAAAACTATAAATACCCATCCATCCCCATTGCAAAACCCACTTGAAATCTGAGAATTCTCTAAGTTGGGGTGTTTCATCACCTCATACCTGAGAATACTTGGATTATCAATCTTGCGGGGACCCTTTGTAAGTGTTCCTTCGTTCTTTTATCGCTTTTCTAGTCCAAAAGTCGAACTTTGTTTGACTTTCTGCATTGACCAGTTTATGGTCAATGCGAAGTTCATTTGAACTTCATAACGTGAGCGTGATCACGATGGTTATAGTCCTAGTGACTATACCTACTGATTACCACGTTATCCAGGCTCAGTGACGAGTCGTAGTTTCGGCCAAAATGCGTGTTATTGCGTATTTTGTAACCAAACTACTTTTAGGTATCAAAACCGTTTGTTTTGATACCAAACCTGTTTTCTAAACTTAGTTAAGCATGTTTTAACATGCTTAGCTCGTCACTTTTAGTTTAGTGCTTATATAGGGTCGTAAGGTAAGCGATCTAAACAATCGCTTATACTTTCGAACCCGACCCGTTTTGTCGATCATTAAGATCTGACCAAACACATTAGGTGACCATAGTATATAGGGAATAACCTTCCGAGGTTATACCTTATGGTCGATTCGTTTAAGTAGTTGTATGATAGGTTGTTTATATGCCTTAGGTAAATTACCAAAATGCCCTTTTTACGCCAAAATTCATATTAAGCATATGTAACATAACTTTTGGTATCTAAACTGATTATGTAACATAATTAAACATGTTAGGCATATAATACTTGTCATAGGACTAGTTAGGCGAACGCGTTTCACGCGAACGACGCGTTAAAGTAGCATAAGCTACCTAAATGGGTCGTAATGGGCCGTAAGCACTTAGGTTAGGTTTCATCTTAGTATGTAGACTTGTTAAACCATATTACATGAGTTCCCATACTCATTTGGTTTACGAGCCCTCATTCTATCCAATCTTCCGATTTAGGTCCGGTATATTAACATAGTTACCTATATTAGGTGCCGTTTGATATCCGTGATCCCTAGCATTGTTTGGTTGTTACTCAAGGACTACTAAGCAATCTCAAGTGAGTACATAGAACCCCCTCTTTTAAATGTTTTCAAGGTGTTTATGTGAGTACATAGACCCCCCTTTTACTGTTTTCCAAACGTTTTGGGGTGGAACACATGTGCCTACTTGTTACTTTCATGCTTTCCTGTTTTCACATCATATACTTGCTATGTTCATTAGTACATTTATAGTACATGATTTCATTGTGTTTTATGCTATGTATGCCCATTGTGTGCGTACTTAGTACATTATTTTACATTACATTACATTTTATGCTATGTATACCCATTGTGTGCGTACTTAGTACATTATTTTACATTACATTACATTTTATGCTATGTATGCCCATTGTGTGCGTACTTAGTACATTATTTTACATTACATTTTATGTTATGTATGCCCATTGTGTGCGTACTTAGTTCATTATTTTACATTACATTTTATGCTATGTATGCTCATTGTGTGCGTACTTAGTACATTATTTTACATTACATTACATTTTATGCTATGTATGCCCATTGTGTGCGTACTTAGTACATTATTTTACATTACATTTTATGCTATGTATGCCCATTGTGTGCGTACTTAGTACATTATTTTACATTACATTCTATGCTATGTATGCCCATTGTGTGCGTACTTAGTACATTATTTTATTCATCACATGCTTACATTTTGGTATGACATTTGGTTTATTTAAATGGGACAATGTACATTCATTAACACCGATCATGCCGCTCGGTAGTAGGTAGTGGTACCATAGGACTTGACAAATCCCATTCCTGTAATCTCGGGTTTGTTTGGATGGAAGGAATGACCGAATCTGAATACATTTTTTGATAACCTTTACTAAAAGGGTTATCCGACTGTCGCAAGGCTTGGATGTATGAATTTTCACAATACCGCATAGATGTTTATATCAGTATAGCATGCATTTATTACACAAAACATAACTTTGATTTAAACCATGTTTTACTTCAATACCTTGTTTTTGTGCATTTTGCATATGGTTTAGTTGATATATTTCACTTACCATACATAAACATTTTGACATTTACATACACAATTCATGATTTACATTAGACATAAACAATAGACATAGACATTAGACATGGTTTTCACATAAACATTTTACAATGATGGTTTGGTTTGGTTTGAGTAAGTGATTTAAGTAACGAGGCGTGTGTAATATGATACAAGCATGGTGGATACGCCGCTGGTACTTCCTATATATAAGTGTTTGTATGGTATTACATATCATAGCGTTATTTGAATCATTTCAATTTGAGACATATAACATTTTATACAAATAACATACTTTTCATAAGACATTGTTTTACAAACAACTTATCTTATACAAACTCATTTTACTTGGTTATTCATTTAACCATACATTATTCTCTTATTTATACATATCATCTGAACTTATTGTTTTTCAAACGGTTTACAAAACAAATCAATTTACAAGGTTCATGACTGACTTTTGCTAAACAACTTTTTTCTAAACTTACAAGTCATGAATCCTATTTTCACAAAACCTATGTATCTCACATGCATTTTTATGCTGACGTACCTATTTTCACATGTGTTTCAGGATATGATGCATAGGATTTATCAAGATACACTTAGGCGGACTTGAGCCTTAGTGACAATAAAAGATGCAAGACTAGTTATTTATATTATGTTTCTTTGATTGTCAAGACATTGTAACTCTTTTATTTAATAAAACAATATTTCAATTTCCATGTGTTATGAAACAATGATTCTGTTACAACACTCCCCGACGTTTCCGCCACGTTTTGTTGTTTTACGTGGTCGGGGTGTGACAGTCGGTTTATTCAGGATTTCTCGAATATCGCTCAACTTCTCACCTCCTTGACATAGAAGAACGTTGTTTATTCTTGGGGAATGAAACAGGAGGATGCTTTCCAACTCTTGAAACAGAAACTCTATAGCGCACCGATCTTGTCTCTACCGAAAGGTACCGAGGACTTTGTGGTATATTGTGATGCTTCTATTCAGGGTCTCGGTTGCATGTTGATGCAACGCGAGAAGGTGATAGCATATGCTTCTCGATAGTTGAAGGTGCATGAGAAGAATTATACGACTCACGACTTGGAGTTAGGGGCCGTGATATTCGCGTTGAAGATTTAGAGGCATTATCTGTACGGTACCAAATGCACTATCTACACCGATCACAGGAGCCTCCAGCATATCTTCGACCAGAAGGAATTGAATATGCGGCAGCGTCGTTGGATAGAACTTTTGAACGACTACAAATGTGCCATCAAGTATCACCTGGGTAAAGCTAACGTCGTGGCTGATGCACTTAGCCGAAAGGAGACGAAGCCTAAGCGTTTTCGTGCTCTGCAGCTTACTATTCACTCTGGTTTACCTGATCAGATTCGTTCTACTCAGATCAAGGCATTGAAAGAGGAAAACTATAAAGCTGAGTATTTGCGGGACATGGAAAAGCGACTTGTAAAGAGATCTGACGGTATTCTCTACTTCATGGAGCGAATATGGGTTCCTTTGTATGGTAATCTTAGAAAGCTTATGATGGACGAAGCGCACAAGTCTCAGTATTCAGTTCATCCGGGCTCAGACAAAATGTATCAGGATCTCAGGGTTATGTATTGGTGGCCAAAGATGAAGGCTCACATAGCGACGTACGTGAGTAAGTGTTTGACTTGTGCTAAAGTCAAAGTGGAGTATCAGAAACCCTCAGGCCTACTTCAGCAACCAGAGATACCCACGTGGAAATGGGAGCAGATTGCTATGGATTTCGTCACCGGGTTACCGAGAACTCAGGCCGGAAACGACACTATTTGGGTAATCGTTGATCGTCTCACGAAGTTAGCGCATTTTCTAGCAATCAAGGAAACGAATAAGTTCTCACAGCTTGCAGTGGTTTATCTTAAGGAAGTAGTTTCTAGGCACGGGGTGCCAACTTCCATTATCTCAGATCGAGACCCGCGTTTCATTTCCGATTTATGGCAGTCGATGCATAAGTCGTTTGGTTCACGTCTCGATATGAGTACGGCATATCACCCACAAACGGATGGTCAGAGTGAGCGCACCATTCAGACACTTGAAGACATGCTGCGGGCATGTGTGATTGATTTTGGGAAAGGGTGGGAGAAACATTTACCATTGATAGAGTTCTCCTACAACAATAGCTACCACACTAGTATTCAGGCAGCTCCATTCGAGGCATTGTATGGGCGGAAATGCCGTTCTACTCTCTGTTGGGCTGAGGTGGGTGACAGCCAGATCACGGGTCCTGAGCTTGTACTTGAAACTTCAGAAAAGATTGTTCAGATCAGAAACCGTATGGCGGCAGCGTGTGACCATTAGAAAAGCTATTCTGAGAAGCGTAGGAAACCGTTAGAGTTCGCTGTAGGTGATTGTGTTATGTTGAAAGTTTCGCCATGGAAGGGTGTTGTACGCTTTGGGAAGCGCGGCAAGCTTAATCCGCGTTACGTCGGGCTATTTAAAATCTTGGAGCAAATCGGTAAAGTGGCTTACAAGCTCGAGTTACCTGCTGAGATGGGCAACGTTCATGATATCTTTCATGTTTCGCAATTGAAGATGTGTTTATCTGATGAAACACTGGTGGTGCCATTTTAAGAGTTGAAGATTGACGACAAGTTGCAGTTTGTCGAAGAACCTATAGAGATCATGGACCGGGAGGTCAAGGTGCGTAAACATAGTCGTATTCCGATTGTGAGAGTTCGTTGGAACACAAGACGTGGACCGGAGTTCACGTGGGAGCGCGAGGATCAAATGAAACTCAAGTATCCTCAACTTTTTCCTGATGACCAATCTAATTCTGGTACTACTGGTGAATTTCGGGACGAAATTCCTCTTCAAGTTGGGGATGATGTGGCACCTGAGGAAAACCTGCAGCAATCTTGATTTATCACTTCACCCATTTGTGCTTACTTGTCAAATTTCGGGACGAAATTTCTTTCAAGTTGGGGATGATGTGACAACCCGAACTTTCAAGGTTAATAACGTTTAATTTTGTGATCTTAAATCCTCGTTATTCCTCCTTGATGTGTTACACGCTCCGTGCTATTATAATCCTGTTAAACCAAACGTACATTATAATCTTGTTAAGCTATATGTTTTATATGTTTTATATTTGGGCCGCGTGTATGCTATACTACATGTATAACTGGGCCGCACCCTAATGATTCTCCAATTGAAAGGTTATTTTAAGTGGGCCGCACCCCCCTTTGTTTCCCTAACTATTGCAGCCCAAACCCTTGAAGCCCAAAGCAAACATAATTGGATTAAAGCCCAACTGATTTAATAAATGCTATATATGTGCATGTGGTTTGCCATATGCTGCGTAACACACAAGAAAGAAACCCTAAACACCCCTTGAAGTCGACGAAACCCCCCCTTCGACTGAAATCATCTTCTTGGCCTGGCACTTCCTTTTTACATCTTGATACGGGTTAGTATGATCACTACAGTTATTGCAATATTTCCGTCGAGTTACATGTGTATATATGTGAACTATTAGTGCTACAAATCATATGAGAAAAGATTTTATTTGTTGGAGAATGATATATGTAACATGATGGTTATGGTTAGTTGTTGTCCGTTAGGTATTTATGATGTATATACATGTGAGTTTTAATCCGTAGGGTCTTGATCATGTGCTTGAACATTAGGGTTGGATAGTAAATTCTAGTCTCATTGATGATGGTTATGCTTGCAACCGTAACATATTAAAATCGCTGGGATGATGCTGAAATTGGTGTATGTTATAGGTTATATGTTGATAAGATAGAAATTAGTATATGTTATATGTTATATGCTGATAGTTTGATGATTGTTATTACCCTTGGCTGATTATGTGACAAGATGAGTAATAGGGTGTTTTTCTTTAATGTTGCCAGTGAATAATTGATGAAGCAATTTAACTATATGGTATTACATGATTGATTCAATTTCCTAATCTTATGTTAAAGGATAGTTAACATATAGGATGGTAATGATATTCACATAATAATAGGTTGTTTGAGATTATAGATGGTTACATAAGTATGGAGAATTGGGTCGTGTAGCGAGTTGGGCCACCTTCAGGTTGGGCCGCACATAATCAGGGTTGCGCTGGGCCGGGCTATATCTTAAGGAACGTATTAAGTAATGTGTAGTGATGTTGTTTTGAGTTGGGCCGCAATGAATAACTGGGCTGCATAAAACAGAAATTATCATATCACATTGGGCCACACTGGTTTCGGGTAAGGGGGATGGTGCAGCCGCGTATAAGTGTTGGGATGGGCTCAGGGCGAGCAGCCTAGAACCTGCTCGGTGTTGTCGGGCCTGTAACAGTTGGGTCACAAGTTAGTTTAGGTTACACAAGTCATGGTGGATTCACACTTCGGTGCGAATCACGCAAACAAACTGGGCTGCGTATTTCGCTTGGGCCGGTAGTATTGTTTTATGTTTTATTGAGCCATACATGTTTAGTGAATTGGTTACACAACATGCTTAACTGACTAGACTAGTGTACGGGGTGATGACTGCCACTACTTGTATTATGTGCACTATCTGATGAATGAATGTGGAATGATACGTACTGGGCTTGTATGCAAACTAACTGTTATGTGCAACTATCATAGGGCTTGGTTGATCACTTTTGTTAAGCGAGTAATTAATTCAACCGAGTAAGTCAAAGGTGATTTCATCTCTTGAGCATGCGTCCCGGTGGTTGGGACCGTCAATTGGATATTCCTGGGAGGAATGGGTCTTGGGTAAATCACTGGGTATTCCTGAGAGGAATACATCTCTTGGTTAAAACGGGAATGTTAGATAATACACTCTTCCTATCATTTTAAGTCCCATCTTATACCGAATAGTTACCTGAGAGGTAACGGGGTGTTAGTTGATAGCGCTATTAGGCTTGGCAACCTCACACCGTACCCGAGAGGACGGGCGTGAACTAATGACCTTAAATCATGACCATTGCTTAGATAAGGGGTAGTGGGGATGGGCAAACAATCTGGTAGCCATCTTGTACGGTACTCCGGTTATTATCTACATTATATTCAATGAATTGAACTAAATACTTGGTAACTAACGTTTTCACAAAACTATGAACTCACCAGCATTGTCTGATACACTTGTTGCATGCTCGCAGGTCGTTAGATTACTTGGATTTGGAACTTGCTGTCTGAAGTAGCTGGAGTGGTCACGTGTCGAGCTGATTGGATACTCATGATATGATTGTTAACATTACATACTTGTTTGAAACATTTAAACTTGATTTACTTATTGCTTCTGCTAAACTTGTTGGATTTCATTAAACTCATTGTTGGTACATTTCAGTAATAATTGTCAATTTCATTTTTAAACTTGTTATGAGTTCAACTTGATTAGTGGCTCGTTATTGGTTTGTCACACGCCTAGCGGGGTCCCCATGGGTGGTATTTTGGGGGTGTGACAGTTTCTCTGTTCACTGTGGTGGTGGTATATGACGACGGTTGTGATGGGGTTTGATGAGGAAAAAGGTATGAAATTAGGGTTTCGGCCGGCACATCGGTGCCGGGGGTTGAGACGGAGGGTTTGTTTGCGGTGTGTTTTTTGGTGGTGGGAATTCGATAGAGGTTTGGCGGTGGTTATACGTTTTGGCCTGATTTGGTTGCTACACCACCGTTGTTAGATCTGAACGGTCTGGTAGGTGGTAGCTGGTACCGCTTGGAATCGGGTTTATGCAACACCTATCTACCATCGTACCACCGATGCCACCGTTAACTATTTATCTGGTCAACTATATCATGTTCCTTCATCTGCTCTGGTGAAGAAACCAAAAGAGGAAACCAAACGTAGATGGAGGCTCTTCGGTGAGAAGCTCTGGCCGGAAATCCGTGAGGAAGAAAGGAGAAGTTGTAGTTGAAGCTACACGGCGACGGCCTCACCGTTACATTGCAAAAAAAGTGAGTTCTTTCTTAAGATTTATTTAATTTTAATTTTAAACGTATTTAGATTGCTAAGATTTATTTAATTTTAATTTTAAACGTATTTAGATTGTTGTATTTTTGCAATGTACATGAGTTCTTTCAGAAAATGATTGTTATCATTGTAACCTCAGGTTGTTAGGTTTTTGTTGTTGCTTTTGAATAGTGATATCTTTACATCTTAAGTTCATTACATTGGGTATGATTACTTTGAAAATATTGAGCCTATGATGCGTTGCTGTGCCTCAAAGGCAGTGATGGTTACCTGAGTCGTTTACTGTGAACATGTGTTTTCATGGCATGACTAAGCTTATTTTTTTAACATTTGAGAGTGCGTGTTTGGATTGATTCCGATGTTCCGTTGACTTCGTAGATCTCGTATCTTGTGTGGAATCCAAGTACGAGAGTGGATTGAACAAGAATAAGCTAATTATAATCGGTTTCTATTGAATATTTGAAAGTACAATACCACGAAACCACTTTGACAGAGTGTAAGACCCTTACAAAACATTGACTATTTCACATAAAATATTATGCATTTATATATCCTAAATGCCATTATCCAAAAACATTGGTGTAACGACATTTACATAGAGTTCAAAACATTCAAACTATATTTACAAAAGTTTAAAACATTCAAAAGATGTTTATAAAAGTTCTAGACAAGTTTTGCAACAAAAGAGAATAATATAGCAGCGGAAGCTTCATTAGTTCGTGTGTTCGGTTCTCGAGCAAGCTTGATTGCCATCTGAAAGATTTTTCGTAGTTACCTATAATCAAAATAGTCATAATCGTTAGTTATGAAAAGTTATAATGTGCTTTTAATGAGTCCGTAAGCCAAAACAAGCAAACAAACAAGGATTTCCAGCTTTGAAGGCCGTCGCGGGGCACGACCCATTCAACAAATGGTTTTCGCGGGGCGCGACCACCCGTGGTGGGCCACGACCGAGACTCCTTTTTCTGTCGCGGGGTGCGAGGATCAATTTCTTACAGAATGTTTCGAGAACTGATGCTGTATATTTCCAGCCAAACCAATTTTTACCAAAATGATCATAACTCTCAAAATTTTGATTCGTTTTACGTCCGTTTCTTCCTGTGTGATCGTAAATTGATCGCCCATATTATAGACTCAAAATCTATCATTCGGATTACAAATTCCTATTCTTTAAGCTTTCGGCTTAGGAATTATTTAAGAAGTTATTCGACCGTTAACGAGCTTATGTAAATACATCTTTTGCGCATAAATGTCATTACTAAGAATATTCTCATTTACCCGGGTTATTACCCTTATGTTTTTATGTGCTTGTTATATCTATAGGTTTGTATCGTTTGTTTGACTCGTTTAACTACAACTAGTTGAACAAACTTAACACAAATCCCTTATACGGAATTGTGCATCATTCCGTCATACTCAACACCTGAGTTTTTTTTTGACTTTTATTCCGCGTTTCCGATTCTCGGCTTAACGTTTATAATGACTTTAAATTCATAATCCGGGTATTACTTCGAAGTCATTTATCGTGCAACCTTCCCGGTTTACATCAAAACTTCAAGTTGACTCGTTTAGCTTTCTTAGCGACGTCCATCGCTTTTATATAACCAAAGTTTCATCACTTTAGTTATTTTGACCCGTTTGGTTTTATTCGCGAAATCCATCGCTTTCATACTACCAAACATTGATCATTTGAGTCATTTTGACCCGTTTGAATATTATAGTGAAATCTATCACTTTTATAGTCTAACCTATCGCTAGACTCTAATTAATCCGTTCGGTTTATTCATACGGAATCCACTGTTTTAGAATCAACCGAACTTCATATTAGTGCATTTGTCATTCAATTTAAATAATCAATAAAATACTATCGAAAGTCTACGAAGCATATAGCCGCGTACCTTTAAAGCTTTCCCTTTAAGCGAGTATCCGTTCCGCATTGACCACTCTGCGATTCGCCCAATTTTCCTATATAGTTCAATTCGAATATATCTCTTAGAACTATGGTTGCAAAAGTCGCTAGGCGCTCCCTAGTCGTTTGAGCGGGGAGTTGAGAATACTCGGCCTAGGCGGAGAGTACTCGGGGAGTACTCGTACATGCTACATATAAAGAAATTAGTTTTCGAAAATTAAATATATGTCAAATAACATAAATTTACTGATAATTATAACGAAATTCATGAAAACGATATACATTTTTTAATTGATAGAAATAGAAATTATGTTTCCTCTAAAGTCTATCACACATGCCCTAAGCATGTCTTCCAGTGTTTGTATGGTCCTTTCACTTTGGCCGTCTGTCTGTGGGTGATAAGCCGTACTTAAATTTACTTTTGTTCCCAATTCCTTTGGGAAGCTTTGCCAAGATCTGGACGTAAAACGGCTATCTCTGTCTGATATAATGGAGATAGGTACTCCATGACGGGTGACAATTTCTTTGACATAAATTCTACTAATTTATCCATTTTATAATCTTCTCGTATTGGCAAGAAATGAGCAGACTTAGTTAAACGATCTACTATAACCCAAATAGTATCGTGACCATTCTTAGTTCGTGGAAGTTTAGTAATGAAATCCATGGTTATCATCTCCCATTTCCATTCAGGGATCTCGGGTTGGATTAAGCATCCTGCAAGCTTCTGATGTTCGGTTTTGACCTGTGAACATGTCATGCATTTTTCCACATATTCATTGATTGATTGCTTCATCCCTTGCCACCAATATTCATCTCGAATATTTTTGTACATCTTCGTACTGCCAGGATGCATTATATACTTTGATCTTTGTGCTTCTTCCATCACCATATCCCTGAGTCCTCCCACAATAGGTATCCAATTCCTATTGTGGAGTCTTAGTATTCCATCTTCTCCTTTAACGAGTAGTTCTTGTTTTCCCACCATCCTTTCTTTGCTAATCTGCTCAACTGTCAGGGCCTGTGTCTCTGCATCCTTAATTCGTTCTAGTAAACCTATTTTCACTTCAATTCTAGATGCACGTATTCTTAAAGGTTTAACTCTGTCCTTCCGGCTATGGGCATCTGCTACTACATTAGCTTTCCCTGGATAGTAACGAATTTCACAATTATAATTATTCAATAATTCCATCCATCTCCTCTGTCTCATGTTTAACATCTTTTGTTCAAAGAAATACTTTAGGCTTTGGTGATCAGTGTAGATCACACACTTAGTTCCATATAAGTAATGCCTCCATATCTTGAGGGCAAATACTACTGCTCCAAGTTCTAGATCATGGGTGGTGTAATTTCTTTCATGTATCTTTAACTGTCGAGATGCATAAGCGATGACTTTGCCTCTTTGCATTAACACACACCCTAATACATAATGAGAAGCATCACAATATACTACAAAATCTTATGTACCCTTAGGTAATGCAAGTATTGGAGCACTAGATAACTTCATCTTCAAAAGATTAAAAGCTTCTTCTTGTTTGCTACCCCAGACAAATGGGGTATTTTTCTAGATCAACGTCGTTAGAGGCATCGCTATCTTAAAAAAATCTTGAACTAATCTTCTATAATACCTTGATAACCCTAAGAAACGTCGAATTTCTGTGGGGTTTCTTGGTGCCTCCCAATTCTTAACTACTCCAGTCTTTGCAGGGTCCACTTGTATACCTTTTTTATCAACAACATGCCCTAAAAATTGGACATCCCTAGTCCAGAATTCACAATTACTGAACTTGGCATAAAGTTTTTCTTCTTTTAGTAACTTAAGAATGGCACGGAGATGACCCTCGTGTGCTTCTCTACTCTTAGAGTAGATTAGGATATCATCTATGAAGACGATTACAAATTGGTCCAAGTATGGCTTGCATACTTGGTTCATAAGGTCCATGAAGGCAGCTGGTGCATTAGTGAGGCCGAAAGGCATCACTAGGAACTCGTAGTGACCATACCTTATCCTAAAGGCGGTTTTGGGTATATCTTCTTCTCTAACCTTTAACTGATGATACCCGGATCATAGGTCTGTCTATCTTCGAGAAGTAGTTTGCGCCTTGTAGCTGATCAAAAAGATCATCGATTCTTGGGAGTGGGTATCGATTCTTTATAGTGATCTTATTAAGGTCTCTATAATCAATACACATCCTCATTGAGCCATCTTTCTTCTTGACAAAGAGAATCGGTGCTCCCCATGGTGACGTGCTAGGACGTATGAATCCTTTGTCCAGTAACTTCTGGAGTTGGTTTCTCAACTCTTTCATTTCAGTCGGGGTGAGGCGGTACAGGTCTTTGGCAATAGGGGTTGCTCCTGGGATCAAGTCGATTCTAAACTCAATTTGTCTGTCAGGTGGTAATCCAGGAAGATCTTTAGGGAATACTTCAGGGAATTCAGCCACTACTGGTACCTCTTCTAGTTTCTTTTCTTCCTTTGTTTCTAGTACATATACTAGGTAGGCTAAATGACCCTTTTGAATACACTTGGATACTTTTATCATGGAAATAAAACTTATGGGTTTACTAGGTCTTTCCCCATTAATTGTTAAAGTTCCCCCTTTCGGGTCCTTAATTTGGATTTGCTTCTTATCACACAATATTTGAGCTTGGTGACTAGATAACCAATCCATTCCTATTACTACATTAAACTCTCCAAGTTTCAGTGGTAGTAAGTCTATGGATATTGGGGTCTTACTAATCTGGATGGTACAATCCTTTACCACACTCACAATTTCTTCTTCCCTCCCATCTGCTAGTTCTACTATAAATGGCTTATCTAGCTTACAAGGAGTCTGATTAATCAAAACTCTAAAAGGCTCAGATATAAAACTTCTATCAGCACCAGTATCAAACAATATTTTAGCATAGAAGTTAAGGGGAAATGTACCTGTTATGACATCAGGGTTCCTACGAGCCTCTTCAGTATTCAGAACAAAAGCTCTCCCTCTTGCTTTATTAGGTTCCTCATTCCTCTTAGGACAACTATCACTATAGTGGCCCGTCTCTCCACAATTAAAACACTCGCGTGGCTCTCTACAATCACGATAGTTGTGTTCAGGTTTCTTACAGTTTCTACAGACTAACTGGTTACATGGACTAGAATGTCCTTTTCCACAAGTTTGGCACCTAGGTGGGGGTCCTCGTTGCCTCTTGAAATCTCTATAATTGGTTTTCTTTTGTTCTTGGTAGTTTTCCCATTTCCTTTTCGGGATAGGTTCTGGGGTTTTCTCTTATTGGATTTCAGTGGCGATGGTTGCCCAGCGTCTACCGTATCATGATAGGTAGTTGATTTGGTAGACTTGATAAACGTGCGATATTCAGTGGTAGTCCTCAAAGGAATCTTCGAATACGATTTTCTTCAGTGTTCACCAAGTAAGACACTAGTCGAGACATTTCATTGAATTTGGTGACATATTCCTGGTATGTCTTATTCCCGAGTTCAAGATGCAAAAAAAAATCCGTTTCTATTCTGTCAGTTTCGCTTGGTGGACAGAAGTAATTTGTAAACAGTTCTGAAAACTCCTTCCAACTTAGGCGATGTGCCAGATCATCACCTCTAGTTTGCTTTTGTATCCTCCACCAAAACAAGGCTTCAGATTTAAACAAATGAACAACAAACCTAACTTTATTTCTTTCATGGCAATCACTGACGTCTAGAATGGATTCTACCTCACTTAGCCATTCATGTGCCTCAAAAGCACCTTTCTTCCCATCGAATGAAGGAGGATTACAAGAAATGAATGTCTTGTAATTGCATTCTTTAGAGATTTCTGTTTCTATAGCTTTAGATACTTTCATATCATCTACCTTCTTTTCTTGTCGAGGTTCTTCTCGTGGAGTTGGTGTAGGTGTGGTGCTTCCCTCAGACTGCCCTGATCGTTCTATATTCTGACGTTCGTGTCCCTGTGCATTGGCAAGGATTTGCGCAACTCGGATGGCAATCTGATCGATCGCGTCATCTCCTAAGTTTACAGGTTCGCTATGACGAGCATGACTAGGTTGACGATTGTTATTAACTGTCGCAACCCCCGCCCCCTATCTGTCACGGGAACGGGCGGCCGCGAGACCAGTTTTGGTGGTATCATTTTGTTTATCAATTTGGCAGCGGAAATTTCATCAGGACCGTAGTTAGGAAATGTTTATCAGAGTAAATACCACACTTTTATAGTATTAAACATATTGGGATAAAACCCAAGTTTTCATTACAAATATTTTCATAGGGAAAATCCCTATTTTATTGAATAAAACATCTTCTTTTATTTAGGTAACTTTTATAGCCACTTTTCCAAGCCTTCAGTGCTGTCCAGCTGGCTTCTAGTTGGCTTTCACATTTTGTTACCTGAAACGCGTTTAAAAACATTTTGTCAGTGGGAAATACTGGTGAGTGAATCCCAGTTTAATCAAGAAGAGTTTAATCCATTAACAGTATTGAGAGCGATCACATTGTTTATTTCTACCCAATTACTCATTCAGTACTGTCAATCCTGACTGGTGGGTCATATTACACATTGGCTAACTCTTTGTCCAATGGTAACATGTTCCACATTTTGTATACAAAACCTCAACATACTGGCAGTAATTGAAGAACTACAAAGACTCAATCACTGCTTAATCACATTGTAAAACATTTAAGGTTTTGTAAAAACAATTTACAAAAAGGAGATTATTCACAAAAAGGTTTACACAAAAATAGGATTACTCACATTGCTGTCTTAGGTTTTCTGTAAGGGTTTCCTGGTGATTATCTATAATTTACACAATGCACACTCGTTAGTATAATAACCCTTTACATTAGTTATACCCTCCCCGAGACGGCATTCCAATGACTACGTCGGGCAGAACCACGACAGCCGTTACGAAACCCTGGATCAATCGGGCAACATATCTAATACGTAACCGGGGTTATAATACTTACAATGGAGCAGAACTTCGTTAATTAGGGGGGTATTATGCCCGGAAATTATGTTATCTTCTTCATAAATTCGTAAGAAAGAAAAGAAATGAGCGATCGTAACTGAAGGCCCGAGCTCCCATTATATAGGGGCTGAAATCGGGTTTCTCGCGGCCAGCGTAAGGTGAGACCAAGGTCTACGCGGCCCGCGTAGTAGAGTAATAGGGCTAGGGTTACTGATTCGTCGAGTTTAGGATTGACACGATGATGACACGTGGCAGCACCGGGTGTCACCCCGTCTTGGACCTATCGCGCCCCGCGTAGGATCCCTAAGGGGTCTATGCGGCCCGCGAGCGACATAAATATCTTGTTTTTAATTAATTTTTAATGTTATATCGTATTTTGGGCTCGGTTTTCACACACGGGGTGTATTTTAGGAAATATAGGAATATTTTAAAATATATTAGGGTGTCAGAAAAATTCAGGAGGGTTGTTATATCCTCCCCACCTTGTTTTAGAGCTCGTCCTCGAGATCTACTGGAATAGGTGTGGATATTTCCTTTGCATTTCTGATTCAAGCTCCCATGTGTATTCTAGTCCTCTTTTGGAGTCCCATTTCACTTTGACCAGAACTAATCTCTTATGCTTGAGGTTCTTAACTTTCCTGTCTTCAATCTGTAGAGGCTTCTCTACAAATTTTAACTGGTCATTTACCTCTATATCCTTAAGAGGTACTATAAGTGATTCATCAGCTAAACACTTCTTGAGATTTGATACATGAAATACATCATGTATTCCTGCCATTTCCTCTGGCAGTTGTAGCTAATAGGCTACAGGTCCTATTCTTCGAATAATCTCAAAAGGTCCAACATACCTGGGGCTTAGCTTTCCCCTTTTGATGAATCTTACCACTCCTTTCCAAGGAGTGACTTTCAATAACACTTTATCTCCTACTTTAAATTCCAATGGCTTTCGTCTGTTATCAGCATAACTCTTTTGCCGATCACGTGCCGCCTTTAGTCGTTCTTTGACTTAAATAATCTTGTCTGTTGTTTCTTGTATTATCTCGGGTCCAGATAGTTGCTTTTCTCCAATTTCTGCCCAACAGACTGGTGTTCGGAACTTTCGTCCATAAAGTGCTTCGAATGGTGCAGCATTGATACTTGTGTGATAACTGTTATTATAAGAAAATTCTATCAATGGTAAATGATCGTCCCAATTACCTCTAAAATCAATTACACAAGCTCTAAGCATGTCTTCCATTGTCTGAATTGTCCTTTCGCTCTGTCCGTCCGTTTGAGGATGATAAGCGGTGCTTAGATTCAACTTGGTTCTCATGGCTTTTCGGAAACTTGTCCAAACATGTGAGGTAAAACGACTATCCCTATCAGAAACAATTGATAAAGGAATTCCATGTAATGAAACTATTTCATTTACATATAATTTAGCTAACTGTTCCATAATGAAAGTTTCTTTCATTGGTAGGAAATGAGCTGACTTGGTTAACCTGTCTACAATCACTCAGATTGTATCATTACCTTTTCTTGTTTTGGGTAATTTGGTAACAAAATCCATTGTTATTAATTTCCATTTCCAAACAGGCAATTCTAATTGTTGCAACAAACCTGAAGGTTTCTGATGTTCAGCTTTGACTTGTGAACATGTTAAACACCTTGCAACATATGCTGCTATATCCTTTTTCATTCCTATCCACCAGAAATTCTTTCTTAAGTCCTGATACATCTTATCATTTCCAGGATGCATCCTATACTTAGATCTATGGGCTTCTTCTAATATATGGTGACGTAGGTTTCCTACTTTAGGTATCCACATTCTTTTCTTATGGAATCTCCAAATTCCATCTGATCCTTGTTCTAATTCCTTAATCATTCCTTTTAACTTTTCAGTATCATCTTTGATTACTGTTATGGGTGATTTTCTGCTCATATATCCTGAGTAATATTCTGACTATGTTTCTTTTGTTGTGATCAGGATACCGGATCAGGATATTGGTAACATCTTGATACGATATCCTGGTAGTAACTAATTAGCTCACATGCAGATTGTTGTAGCAAGTCTCTAACAGTCAGGTGGACTTCTTCTCCTCAAGACTCGGGCAAATCAGTTAGATTATAGTCATTGAAGCCGGAAGACCTGGACTACAACGTTCACGTGGGGAATATCCGTTGGATCCCAGAATAATAGGATATTTAGTTAGTTTCTTTTTACTATAAATAGATTGATCGGATCAGATTAGAAAACACAATTTCTCGTACACTCTTGCTCTCTACTAGCTGCAAACACTCACAACACGCTTACACTTGTATTGAAATCACATTGTAACACTTAGTTGATCCGCATCATATCCTGCACTGTATCCTGGTATTTGAAGCAATAAGAAGAACAAGGCAGCTGCGATTGTCAGCTCCCGAGGTTTTGTGCCGCCGATCTAGATTGATCAAGGGCTTTCCTCGTACATCCTGTGTCACCCTTTACATTTTTGCTCATTGTTTGATTATAGATACAGCTCGATATCCTGAGCCGTATCCTGAAAACTGTTTTTACAAACAACTTAAGTAGCATATTTTCGATACACTTTCTTAGCACACTACCTCACTTAACTAATTTGATCATTTAATTGCTTCGGTAATTTTTGACCAAAACAATTTGGCGCCCACCGTGGGGCAAGTGGTGCTATTTCTACTAAAAGCTTTTGTAAAATCATTACTTGGTTTTCTATTTTCAAAACTTTTTGCCACATTATTTTCAATGGCCTCGAGATCAAACATGAGCTCTTCCACCGTGTCCTCTACAACCTCTGCAACAATTGGTTCGGTACTTCCACCACCTCCTTTGAGAACGCAAGCCTCTTCACAGGGAACTGAAATTCATGTGGCCCGAGATGTTATCCCCGCTCGCAATGTTCAGGGATCTGGTCCTGTTTTGGCTTCTAATGAAGAAATTCTGAATTTGTTTGGTAGTGTACAGGAATAAATGAGGCAGCAGCAGGAGACCAACCAGATGCTGATGAGAGAGATACAATCCTTGAAATCCGGCTCAAGCAGGCCCGCTAAGGACATTGTCACTCCTTTACTGCCCAGAGCTTTGAATTCCAGTTCGGCCGTATATACTGAGGATAATAGGGAAAATATTGTGCCTAGCCATTCTCAGAATCATACTCCTGAGATACCCTCTTCTGTCAGGATGTCAACTGTGAGGGGCTCAGGATATGCTTCAGGATATGTCCAGAATCCTCAGACCGGTAACGTGTCAAATAATAATACTAGTCTTGCTACTAACGGTATTGGATCTTTGCAGGATGCAGGTATGACGTCAACATTTTCTAGGGAGCTTCAAAAATTGAAGGACATGATATCCCGTGTACCTGGGGTGGTCCAGCCAATTCCAGAAGTGTCCCAAGACAGCCACAGGATATCCCGGTTTGCGTATCCTATCTATGATGCTGAAATCCCAAAAAGATTTCAGACCCCCAACATGAAGCTCTATGACGGAACTACGGATCCTGAAGAGCATATTGCTCAATATAGGGAAAGGATGGAAATTAATCCCATTCCCCCAGATCTCAAGGAAGCTTGCCTCTACAAGGGTTTTGGTTCTACCTTAATAGGATCAGCCTTAAAATGGCTCTTAAACGTTCCTCCTCACTCAATTACATCGTTTGCGCATTTAGTGAATTTATTTAATAGTCAATTTTCTTGCAGTCGAAGTTTTGAGAAGCTAACCAGTGATCTCTACAGGATAACTCAAGGACCTCAAGAATCCTTGAGAGATTACGTGAACAAGTTTAGCTGGGAATCCTTAGATATCCCACATCTTGATGTTGCAACGGTTGTGCAGGCTTTCAAGATGGGATTACAAAAAGATTCTCAATTTTACCAAGATCTTGTAATGAATCCCTGCAGGAACTTGGATGAAGCACGGAACAGGGCTTTAAGATATATCCGACTGGAAGATGACAAAAAGATGCAAGAGAGGATAAAATCATCCACAAACTACAAATCAACCAATAGGAAATCAGAATCCTCGTATAAACCATATCGTTCCAAGCCATATGGCAGAAACGACGACAAGAAAGTGAATACTGTTGAAGACGAGGATCCTGAGGAGTATCCTGAATTATCTGAGTATTGTTTTTCTGTTAACATACCCGAACTAATGTATGCTATGCAGGGTTTAGGAGACAAAGCAAGGTGGCCCCGGAAGAATCAACAAAAAGCTGATTGGAAGGATAAGTCCAAATGGTGTGCCTTCCATGAAGATTTCAGACATGTTATTGAGGATTGCATTGCTCTGAGGAAAGGGATAAGCTATCTCCTGAGTAAGGGATATCTGAAGGATCTCATAGGAAGAAAGAAGAATAAGGGTTAGGATACCGAGAAGGATCCTGAACGAGCAACATCACCTCCTGCAGATGCCAAGATTATTAACTTTATTTCAGGAGGATCTGGCATTTGTGGAACTTCGTATTCTGTGGCCAAGAGACATGCAAAGGAAGCTAAGGCCGAGAGAGGAGATAAGCTAACCAAGATGATGACCCTCACAACTGATAAAGTGATCACCTTCGACAGTGATGACAGGGATACTGTCCAGGATCCTCACCATGATGCTCTGGTAATAACATTATATGTGGCTAACTGTTAGGGGAGGATTTCTCAATGACCTGTGATCCTCAATTACTGTTGGGTTTGGTGATCCTCACTTCTGTTTGAGTTAGTGATCCTCAGAAGTGTTTCAGGATCAGGATCATGGATCATCTTAAGGATCCTTATACTAATGATTGTCAACTTTGAATATGGTTTTGTTTTGCAGGAGTACGAGCTTGGACTTGGTCTTGGCGATATTCCTGGAGCATATTCCATGACTAATTCCGCACGTGCTTACCTGAAGTGGACGTTATGGAGTTCGTGGGGGACTTGCATGAAATGCAGAATGTTAGTTAGTGTAGATATTTTCCATTTTTAAACGGGGTAGCGAGCTATATAGAAACACTTGGCTATTTTTGGCTACACACACTCTTACAACTACTCTGACCAGCTCTCGTTAATTCACTTGGCGATTACACACTTTTTTACACAATACACTATAGTGATCCTTGTACTTAGCTCGCTATCATCCGAAGTTGTAATACATTTCTTGTTTAATTTGAGTTAGTGATCGGTAGTTTCCATCACCCGAGGTTTTTTATGCCAGAGATCATTCATTGATCAAGGGCTTTTTCCTCATATAAATCTTCGTGTCACTTGTTCATTACATTTCAGAGTGATCCTTATTGTTGTTCATCAATTCAAGCATCATACCTCACAACAGAAAGTTTGGTTGCATTATCATTGCTTGATTTTTGACCAAAACAGTTTGGCGCCCACCGTGGGGCAATTGGTGCTTCATTCCTAAGAAGATTCATACCTTTGTGGTCATTTCGGTTCATAACAACCAGGCAGATGGCTTCCTCAGCGAAGAACACTTCAAGCTTAATGCCCTCATTCAGTTCTTCACAAGGCGTTCCTCCTTTGCCTCCACCACCTTCTGGATCCCAGAAGAATGCTGAGAATGCTGCGAAGAAACAAACCCCCATTTTACAAAAACCACCAACTTCTTCTGTTTCAACTAATCCTACTACTAATGATCTTTATGCTCTGATTTTGCAGATGAGGAATCATGCACAAGAGCAGGACAAAACCAATGAAAGGATCCTCCAGGAGATCGATGATATCAAGAAACAGAAGAAATCAGTGGAGGATCACTCCCCTCTGATGCCAAGATCGCTGAACTTCGGCACTCCGGTCATAACTTCCCAACACTCAGCAGTTCCGGACGTGCAATACTTGGGTGAATTACCAGGAAGGTGTTATGGAACAGCAACTATGAGTCAGGCATTTGGCTCTCACTTCCAACCTCAAGGATCCTCTTCTCAGCATCAGGGATACTTCACATTAGGAGGATATTTGGAAATGCATGCAGTCCAAGGATCCTCCCAGGTCCAAGGATCCTCCCAGGTCCATGGATCCTCCCAGATCCAAGGATCCTTCCCGGTCCAAGGATCCTCCCTTGTCCCAGGATCCTCTCTGGTCCCAGGATCCTCTCTGGTTCCAGGATCCTTTCAGGTTCAAAGATCATCTCAACTTCAAGGATCCAACGTCCTTCAGGATCAAGGATTCTTGAGAAGTATGCAGCCTCAGAGCTCGGACGTTCATCAAGGAGACTTCATACCAATGCAGACCATTGCTCCTTCTGGTCCTTCAATCATGCCAGAGTCTCGTCAATATGGATTCACATCCGCAATTCCAAACACGAATCCTGTGGGAGGTAAAACTTTTAATAATTCATATAACACTAACCATGGCTTAATGCAGGATACATGTATTAATCAGGCTATGGCTAGAGAGCTACAGAAGCTTAAGGATATGATATCCAGTGTACCGGGAGTGGTTAAACCCATTCCTGAAATTGCAGACGGTAGCCATAGGATATCTCGTTTTGCACCACCCTTGTGTGATGCTGAGATACCCAAAAGATTCCAGATACCATCCATGAAACTGTATGATGGTTCAACGGATCCAGAGGAGCATGTAGCTCAATACAGGGAGAGGATGGAGATCAATCCAATTCCTGAAAGGTTAAAAGAAGCATGTCTATGCAAGGGATTTGGATCCACACTTACAGGATCTGCTCTTAAATGGCTGCTAAGTCTTCCCCCTTACTCTATTACTTCATTTGCTAATCTAGTTAACTTGTTCAATAGTCAATTCTCTTGTAGTAGAAAATTTGAACGATTAACTAGTGATCTATATAGGGTAACACAAGGTCAAAATGAATCACTTAGAGATTACATCACTAAGTTTAGTAAAGAATCCTTGGATATTCCTAACTTGGATATTGCTACGGCTGTAGAAGCCTTTAAAATGGGATTGCTTAGGGATTCATTATTCTATGATGATCTTGTCATGACACCTTGCAGGAATCTTGATGAAGTAAGAACCAGGGCCCTTAGGTTCATCCGCCTAGAGGATGACAAAAGGATCCAGGATAGATTGACAGGATCCTCAAAATAGGAGAAACAAGGATCCTACTTCAGGAACAACAAATCCAAGTTCTACAATAAGTCTGATAACCAGAATGTGCATTCAGTGGAACAAGAAGAGGATGATGAGGTGTTTTTCTGTTGATAACAATGAACTAATCCTTGCAATGCAGAATCTAGGTGAGAAAGCTAGGTGGCCAAGGAAAAGTGATAAACCAGCCGCTACAAAGGATAAGTCCAAGTGGTGTTGTAACACCTCGAAAATTCACGTCCTATAATATATTGACACGTGTCATATGTTTGAACGTGTGAAAGAATACCCTAGAGGGACTAAAGTTGACAAACTTGAAAAGTATATGAAAATACGAGTTCTAAATGTCAACAGTGAATAAATATGTTGTACATTAACCCTACATGATGCTCATACCTTCAAAAGAATGAATCATGGATCATACGAAGCAAAAAGTGAGAGATTACAAACTACAGGGGTTAAATGTGTCAACATGTTCAAAATATACCTCTGAGTGACCTTTTGACAAACCCGAAGCTTTGTAACGATTAATTATGCTCACTAGAATGCACGATATAAATTTCATAAAGTTTCGTTATCGTATGAGAAAGTTATGATCAAATTCGTGTGCGAGGGGTTAAAAGCGTCAACGTTGAAATTTATGACTTTTCGGGTAACCATAAAGTTACCCAAGGACTTAACAAAGTATGGTTATGTCTTAAGGCCCTTAAAAGTCAAGTTAGAGGGCTAGAAGTGCAAGAAAGCATGTTAAGATCAAGTGTAGAAGGATCAGGGACTAAAAGCGTCAAAAAGTGCATAAGTTTGCATTTTCGCGCATAACCTACGTTCTGAATACATGTGGACATCCAAAAATTTATGTAAGCATGACTACATTATATTTTAGTGTTCGCCTTAAGAAAAATCCATTCGTCGCGTCATTTGGTTCGTTTTTCGCGCTTATGCGCATTCCGTCGTAATTAAGCGAACATCGCGTTCGTACGGCCAAACGAACCGACATCCGAGATATTTTTGAACACATTTTAAGTTCCCTATACTTTAACTTCATTTTAGAGCTTTGAAATAGGGTTAACGGGCCTTAAACGTGTCGAAAATGGGCTGAATGCATGACAGGGACCAAAAGTGAAAATCTGCCAAACTTAAGCCTAGCGGTGCGCTACACTTTTAGCGTAGCGGTGCGCTAGCCTATGACAGACCAGATGCAGAGTATGTAACAGCCTGTTTTCAGCTGTTAACCACTTCCTAATCCCTTGCCAAGTGTTGATACCTTATGGTTAGTGGCAATTTAGGCACCACAACTTCCCGACAAGTGTACGGCCTCGATCGTGCCCTCTTCTCCAAGAAACGATCCTAACGGTGGACCGAAAACTATAAATAACCCATGCCTTTCATTGTTAAAACCCACAAATCTGATCAAAAAGGCTCTAAGTTGGAACCATTGTTTCATACCTGAGCTATTTTGATCGAGATTAGCTTTCGGGGACCCTTCGTAAGTATTCTTTCGTTCTTTTATCGCTTTTCGAGTCCGAAAGTCAAACTTTGTTTGACTTTCTGCATTGACCAGTTTATGGTCGATGCGAAGTTCGTTTGAACTTCATAACGTGAGCGTGATCACGATGGTTATAGTCCCTAGTGACTATACCTACTGATTACCACGTTATCTAGGCTCAGTGACGAGCCGTAGTTTCGGCCAGAATACGTATTCTTGCGTATTTTGTAACCAAACTACTTATGGGTATCAAAACCGTTTGTTTTGATACCAAACTTGTTTTCTAACTTAGTTAAGCATGTTTCAACATGCTTAGCTCGTCACTTTAGTTTAGTGCTTATATAGGGTCGTAAAGGTAAGCGATCTAAACAATCGCTTATACTTTCGAACCCGACCCGTTTGGTCGATCATTAGGATCCGACCAAACACATTAAGTGACCTTATGGTCACATCGTTCGAGTAGTTGTATGACGGGTGGTATATATGCCTTAGGTAAATGACCAAAATACCCCTACGGGGCTTAAATTGAGATTAAACTCGTTTTGGGCATAATAGAAGGTATCCTACTGATACCACAACATATTTAAGGCATATTAACTAAGGAAACCTGTAAATGACTCTTACGGATAACCGTTACGCTTCATGCGCGTTCGGTTCGGTTTATGTAACTAGTTTACATAAACTAGCCGAAACGGGTCAAACCTTATCGGTTTTGTCTCAAAATCCAGAATGTGTTTAGTTTACCCATATTATACAAGTCTCCAAACTTGTCGGGTCTAAATCACATTCTATTCCGGTCTTCGCTTAATCGTGCGTACGAACCGTATCTCCCTGTAAGACTAACCGGTCTAAGCTTAGGCTTAATTAAAGACCCGTTAGCATTCTAATTAATTATTTATACCATCATTCCAGACTAGAGCTTTCCGGTAAATTGTACCTATGCTTACTTAAGTGACTACGGCTGGGTTATTAGATTCTTGCTATTTAAGACAGGAGCTAGCTCAGGTAAATACCCTTAACTTATTTTTCCCAACACGGGCTTGAAATACGGTATAATGATACCGTAAATACTCTTAACTTGTTTTCCCTATACGGGCTTGGGATACAGTATAATAATACCGCTTGGTCGGGTACTGAATCTTTAATCTTATTATGGTTAAATCATTGAAGTAACCCGGTTTAATCTGTATTGTGTGAAATTAAGACCTTTAGGGGTTAATGATCATGTCCCGGATATCCTAGTGACATCGTTGTATTGACCATGTCCCGGATATCCTAGTGACTTCATTGTATTATAAATTTACCATGTCCCGGATAACCTAGTGACATCATTGTATTGATCATGTCCCGGCTATCCTAGTGATATCATTGTATTATAAATTTACCATGTCCCGGATAACCTAGTGACATCATTGTATTGATCATGTCCCGGCTATCCTAGTGATATCATTGTATTATAAATTTACCATGTCCCGGATAACCTAGTGACATCATTGTATTGATCATGTCCCGGCTATCCTAGTGATATCATTGTATTGATCATGTCCCGGCTATCCTAGTGACTTCATAGTATTATAAATTGACCATGTCCCGGATAACCTAGTGACATCATTGTATTATAAAATGGCCACGTCTTACGCACAAGGTGTAGGCATACACCTAAGTTGCCTAAGGGAAACGGTATCCCACTCTCTTGTGGGCCTATACTTGTGGCGTGTCTGTTAATCTGACTCGGTTTCTACATCGGGCCCTGAGCGTACAACGAACATGTAAACCTGTATACAAGGTTATAACTATAATTGTTCCAAGTTAAAAGAGATTAATTTTGCCTCTGAGCATTTTAATCAAGTGTCAAAAAGGTTTTGTGCCTGGTGCATCTAAATCAATTTTCTTAAACTCTTTTCAAATGAGTCGGTTGAGTGTATTTACCAGTGAAAACTGACGTATTTTCCAAAAGGGTTAAGTGACAGGTACTGAACGTAATTGGCTGGAAGCTCAGGGCGCTAGTAAGGAATCTTGCAAGTTCTAGGCGTCTAAAGTCTGTTGAACAAATGATATGTTTTAAGATCCGCCTGTGGATCCTTTACTTCCGTTGTAATACTGGATATTACTTTATATTCGGAAAAGTAATAATACTCATCTTTTGCTTCCGCTGTGCATTCATATATATTGTGTTGTTTGACTATTATGTTGCCAACCATGACGTCACGATACTCCCCCACCGGGCCCACCGGTGACACGTGGAAATTCGGGGTGTGACAGGTGTGCATATCATGAGGATTTTGGGCATCTCACTGAAGAGTGTATTACGCTAAGAAAGGAAATTGGTTACTTGTTGAGTAAGGGGCATTTGAAGGAACTCTTGGGACGGAAGAAGTCAAGGATCCAGGATCCTGAAAAGATCCCGGAAAGGGCTCCTGCTCCTCCAGTAGATGCACAAGTCATAAACTTCATATCCGGAGGATCAGATATTTGTGGTACCTCCTTTTCAGCAGCAAAAAGACATGCTAAGGAAACCAAGATGGATAACGGAGACAGACCTGTCCGGACCTCCGTTGTCACCCAGGATAAAGTCATAACTTTTGATGAGGATGATCGTGTTGATGTCCAGGATCCTCATCATGATGGTCTTGTAATTACATTGTTTATTATTAACCACTTTGTTCGCAGGATCCTTATAGATGGAGGAAGCTCTGTGAACATCATTCAGCTTGATGTCCTCAAGAAGATGAATATCCCGGAGTCTGATATTATCCCTAGATCCTCAGTACTTGTGGGATTCAGTGGAGAAACTAAGAATACATTAGGGGACATCAAACTCCCAATCTATATTGAAGGATTGCATTCTTATAAAAAAATTTGTGTTATAGATTGCTTATCATGTTGCAATGTTATCCTTGGCAGGCCATGGATACATGATATGAAGGCAGTTCCATCCACCTATCATCAATGTGTAAAGCTTCCAAGTCCTTGGGGAGTGGTGAAAATTGAGAGTGATCAACAAGAAGCTAAGAATTGCTATACCTCATCAATGAAGCCAGCCTCAAGACCAAGGGAGCAATAGCAATTAAAGTATCCTTCAAGAGATGTCTTGGAGGCAAGAGAACAGGATTTGAAAGAAATCCTCATGGATCCTGAGGATACTGAATCCAAGATCTTCATAGGACCAGGGATCCTTAGCGATATCGAACAGGAGCTAGTATCCTTCCTTAAGAGAAGGAAATCCACCTTTGCCTGGAAACATGAAGACATGACAGGTATATCTAAGGATATAATTACTCATAAACTTGGCATTAACAGGTCATTCAAGCCTATACATCAAAAGAGGAGGAAGTTTGCACCTGAAAGGAATGCTATTATCCAGGAAGAGGTAGATAAGCTACTTCGAGCAGGTATGATAAGAGAGGTTAAGTATCCAAAATGGTTAGCCAATGTGGTTGTTGTTCAAAAGAAAAATGGAAAGTGGAGGGTATGTGTCGATTTTACTGATTTAAACAAGGCATGTCCCAAGGATCATTTCCCATTACCCCACATTGACTCCATGGTGGATGCTACTGCGGGTCATGAGTTGTTAACTTTTATGGATGCTTCATCTAGATTTCAACAAATTCAGATGGAACCATCTGATCAAGAGGATACAGCCTTTATGACCCCAACTGGTACATACTGTTATATTGCTATGCCATTTGGATTAAGGAATGCAGGTGCTACTTATCAAAGGCTAGTCAATATGATGTTCAAGGAACAAATTGGACACACTATGGAAGTCTATATAGATGGCATGGTGGTTAAGTCTAAGAAAGCTGAGGATCACCTTAAAGACTTGGAGGAAGCATTCAATATCCTTGATAAATTTAATATGAAACTTAATCCTTCCAAGTGTCATTTTGGTGTTAAGGCAGGTAAATTCTTAGGCTATATGGTGACAAAGAGGGGCATTGAAGCAAGTCCAGAGCAAATTAAGGCTATTGTGAATATCAAATCTCCTGCCAATGCTAAGGATGTGCAAAGATTGACGGACAGGATCGCAGCCTTGAACAGATTCATATCCAAATCCTCAGAAAAGTGTAAGGAATTCTATGACATCCTGAGGAAGAACAAGAAATTTGAATGGACTGAGAAGCATGAAAGTGCCCTCAAAGCTCTTAAGGATTACCTATCCTCAGCCCCAGCCTTGATGAAACCAGAAAAAGGGGATGTATTATCCTTGTACCTAGCAGTATCCTCAAAAGCAGTAAGTGCGGTCCTTGTTAAGGATCACCAAGGTACACAACATCCTGTTTATTATGTAAGTAAGAGTTTACTTGATGCTGAATCCAGGTATTCACACTTAGAAAAACTTATCCTTGCATTAATAATGGCATCTACTAAATTAAGACATTATTTTGAGACTCATGCCATTGTTCTTAAGACTAATTTTCCAATTAAGAATGTTCTTAGGAAACCTGAAATGTCAGGAAGGATGGCTAAGTGGGCAGTGAAGCTTAGTGCATACGATATAAGATATAAACCAAGGACTGCCATCAAATCCCAAGCCTTAGCTGACTTTGTGGCAGATTTTAGTAGTGATTTGCAAAAGGAAGCTGAGTTAGAAGTCCAACAGCTTGAAGAAACTAAGGATCCTTGGATACTCTTCACTGATGGAGCCTCTAATGTAAAAGGAACAGGGCTTGGAATACTACTAAAATCGTCATAGGGGGACATAATACCCCACTCCATAGCTTGTGAATTTCAAACTACCAACAATGAGGCTGAGTATGAAGCCTTGATAGCTGGTTTGCAAATTGCTAAGCATATGACGATCAGGTATCTTGAGGTACATGTAGATTCATTATTAATCACTAATCACTTTAATGGATCCTATGCTGTTAAAGGTGAAAAGCTAATCAAATATTTGGAGATAGTCAAAGAAATGTCAGGAAGGATGGCTAAGTGGGCAGTGAAGCTTAGTGCATACGATATAAGATATAAACCAAGGACTGCCATCAAATCCCAAGCCTTAGCTGACTTTGTGGCAGATTTTAGTAGTGATTTGCAAAGGGAAGCTGAGTTAGAAGTCCAACAACTTGAAGAAACTAAGGATCCTTGGATACTCTTCACTGATGGAGCCTCTAATGTAAAAGGAACAGGGCTTGGAATACTACTAAAATCGTCATAGGGGGACATAATACCCCACTCCATAGCTTGTGAATTTCAAACTACCAACAATGAGGCTGAGTATGAAGCCTTGATAGCTGGTTTGCAAATTGCTAAGCATATGACGATCAGGTATCTTGAGGTACATGTAGATTCATTATTAATCACTAATCACTTTAATGGATCCTATGCTATTAAAGGTGAAAAGCTAATCAAATATTTGGAGATAGTCAAAGAATTGGCACTCTCTTTTGTATCCTTTAGTTTGACACAGGTACCAAGGGAAGAGAATGCAGAAGCTGATGCATTAGCCAATCTAGGATCATCTTTGAAGATCCCTGAGGATATCAAGATCCCTATTATCCATATCCTGATCCCTGCTATCGAGGATCATGTAGCTATGGAGATAGGAGAAGATTCTGCAGTCATCCCTAGTGATGATACTCAATCTCATCCAGGATCATGGATCCTCCCAATCATGAGATACATACAACATGGAGAAATTCCTACAGGAGAAAACCCAAGGGCTTTCAAAACTAAGGTATCTCAATTTACAATATTGAATAATATGTTGTATAAACGATCTCTTGCAGGACCATATCTAAGATGCATTGAGGATCCTGAAATCCAAGAAGTCTTAAAGGATTTCCATGAAGGAGATTGTGGAAACCACACTGGGGGCAGGGCATTATTCTCAAGGATCCTGAGGATAGGATACTATTGGCCCACTATGAAGAAGGATGCTGTGGAGTATGCCAAGAAGTGTGATCCTTGTCAGAGGCATAGTAATATCCTTCACCAACCAGCAGAACTCTTGCATCCTATATCCTCTTCCTGGCCATTCATGAGATGGGGAATGGATATAGTTGGAAAGCTTCCTAAGGCACCTGGTGGAAAAGTATTCATGCTTGCTATGACTGATTACTTCTCTAAGTGGATAGAGGCTGAAGCCTTTGCTCAAGTCAGAGAAAAGGAAGTTAAATCCTTTATTAAAAGAAACATTATTACTAGATTTGGTATCCCTTCTGAGATTATTTGTGATAATGGATCCCAATTTATTGGGAATAGAACTACTAACTTTTGTGACAGCTGGGGGATTAAGATGATAATGTCACACCCCGACCACGTAGAACATACAAAACGTGGCGGAAACGTCGGGGAGTGTTGTAACATAATTAATTGTTTCAAATCCATGGCAATTAAAGTTTCGTTTTATTAATCAAACAAGAGAGTTACATTGTTTTAAACAAGAAACAAAGAGTATATAACAAAAATTAACTAGTTCTTGTCTCGTTTTAAGTCACTAAGGCACAGGTCCGCCTAAGTATGTCTTGATAAGTCCTATGCATCATCTCCTGAAAACACATGTGAAAATAGGTACGTCAGCATAAAAATGCCTGTGAGATACATAGGTTTTGTGAAAACAGAATTCATGACTTATGTTTGAGAAAATGTTTTGTCATGAACCTTGTAATTTGCTTTGTTTTGTAAATCATTTGAATAACGATAAGATCAGATGATATGTATAAATAAGAGAAGAATGTATGGTTAAATGAATAACCATGTAAAATGAGTTTGCTTAAGATCAGTTGTTTGTAAATCAGTGTCTTGTGAAAAGTATGTTATTTGTATAAAATGTTATATGTCTCAAATTGAAATGATTCAAATAACGCTACAATATGTGACACCATACAAACACTTATATATAGGAAGTACCAGCGGCGTATCCACCGTGCTTGTATCATATTACATACGCCTCGTTACTTAAATCACTTACTCAAACCAAACCATCAAGATGAAATGTTTAACAATTGTAGAAATGTTTATGTATAGTCAAAGGTCTATTGTCAAATGTAAATCATGTCAACAGATACAACTGGTTCACACGGTTCAATAGTTACAAACGGTTCATATAATCAAAGGGTTACGACGGTTCACATAGTCAAATGGTTACAACGGTTCAAAATGTAGTATAATGTGTTCATATGCTGGATGAGCATATGCAACAGAAATGCAATGTAAAACAATGTACTAAGTATGCACGTAATGGACATACATAGCATAAGTGTAATGTAAAACAATGTACTAAGTATGCACACAATGGGCGTACATAGCAGGAAATGTATTGTAAAGTGATGTACTAAGTATGCACACAATGGGCATACATAGCATAAAATGTATTGTAAAGTGATGTACTAAGTATGCACACAATGGGCATACCTAGCATAAAATGTATTGAAATCATGTACTATAAATGTACTAATAAACATAGCAAGTATATGATGTGAAAACCGGAAAGCACGAAAGTAACCAGTAGGCACATGTGTTTCACCCCAAAATGTTTGGAAAACAGTAAAAGAGGGGTCTAATATAGGTAACTATGTCAATAAACCGGACCTAATATCGGAGGATCGGATAGAATGAGGGTTCGTAAACCAAACGAGTATGGAGACTCGTGTAATATGGTTTAACAAAGCCCACATACTAAAACGAAACTTAACCTAAGTGTTTGTGACCCATTACGACCCGTTTAGGTAGCTTATGCTACTTTAACGCGTTGTTCGCGTGAAACGCGTTCGGAACGCCTAACTAGTCCTATGACAAGTAAAATATGCCTTAACATGTCTAATATGGTTGTCAAATCGGTTTAGATGTCAAAAGTTAAGTTACATATGTTTAAAATGAATTTTGGCATCAAAGGGGTATTTTGGTAATTTACCTAAGGCATATAAACTACCTATCATACAACTACTTAAACGAAGCGACCATAAGGTATCACCTTGGAAGGTTATTCCCTATATGCTATGGTCACCTAATGTGTTTGGTCGGATCCTAATGATCGACCAAATGGGTCGGGTTCGAAGGTATAAGCGATTTGTTAGATCGCTTACCCTTACGACCCTAGACAACGTGGTAATCAGTAGGCATAGTCACAAAGGACTATAACCATCGTGATTACAATCACGTTGCGAAGTTCAAACGAACTTCGCATTGACCATAAACTGGTCAATGCAGAAAGTCAAACAAAGTTTGACTTTCGGACTCGAAAAGCAATAAAAGAACGAAGGAACACTTACAAAGGGTCCCCGAATGCTAATCTAGATCAAAATAGCTCAGGTATGAAACAAAGGTTTCAACTTAGAGCACATTAGATCAGATTCTAGTGAGTTTGAAGCAAATGGGGGTGGGGTATTTATAGTATTTCCCGAACCGTTAAGATCGTTTCTTGAATAACGTGATCGAATCTTGTGCGTACACTTGTTGAAATGTTGTGGTGACTAAAAATGGCCTCTAATGAGCTGAAAGGGCAAGTGTCAGTGTGTGGTTGTGAGTTAATCAGCTGAAATCTGCTGACTAATCAGTCTTATCTGATCAGGTTAGGCAGTCGCGTAGCGCGACTGGTAAGGCCCTTAGGGCTCGCGCTACGCCACCACCCCCCTGTTTCAGAAATGTTTCAAAAATGACAGTTTTAGTCCCTGCACGTGTTTAAGGCCTTTTTCGATGCGTTTGAGCCCCGTTAACCTCATTTCAAGGCTCTAAAATGAAGTTAAAGTATAGGGAACTCAAAAAATGCTCAAAAATATCTCGGATGTTGGTTCGTTTGCTCGTACGGTTGCGTTGTTCGGTTAATTACGACGGAATGCGCATAAGCGCGAAAAACGATCCAAATGACGCGACGAATGGATTTTTCTCATGCCAAACACTAAAATAAAATATTATAGTGCTTACATAAATTTTTGGATGTCCGGAGGTATTCAGAACGTAAGTTATGCGCGAAAGTTCAAACTTGTGCACTTTTTGACGCTTTTAGTCCCTGAATGACCCAAAAGTTTATTTTAGCATACCGAACACCTCAAAGCCTATTTCTAAGCTATGTAAAGGATATTTATGGTATGTTTAACTTATGGTCATGTTCCGGAATGTTCGTTACAGTTCAAATTGGCATACTTTCGCAGTTTGTCAAGTTTAGTCCCTGTAAGCGAATTAACTTGTTTTTGCCATACCAAAGCCTTCAAAACTTATTTATAAGTTATGTAAAGGTTATTTAAGGCATGTTAAGTATATGTCACTATTCCGGAGTGTTTGTTGCATTAAACTAGTTATATTTACGCATCAGCGCGCGTATAACCTTCCAGAAAGCGATTTAGAGCTTGAAATCGAACAAGAGCTGATATGTGCAAAAGATACACATATTTATACAAGTACAAAGTATGAAATACAATATTTCATTGGTTTGGTATTTGTTTGATGGTCGTAGTGACACAGGTGTCACAGATAACATCAACACCAGTCCACCCACAAGCTAATGGTCAGGCAGAATCATCCAACAAGATCATCATCAACAATTTGAAGAAGAAGCTTGGATCCAAAAAAGGAAAATGGGCAGAAGAACTACCTTATGTGCTTTGGGCTGATAGGACAACTCCCAAGAATGCTACTGGTCAAACTCCATTTTCCTTGGTATTTGGGGCAGAATCAGTGATCCCTACAGAGATGGTGGTTCCAACTGCAAGAACAAGCATTCGTGATCCTGAAGGAAATGCTGAAAACTTGGTTCAAGACTTGGATACTATAGAAGAAATCAGGGATTTGGCAAGGATAAGGATAGCTAGTTATCAACAGAGGATGGCTGGAGCCTACAACAAAAATGTCAGGATCAGGAAATTCCAAGTTGGTGATATGGTATTAAGGAAAGCATTTCAGAATACCACCAATCCTGCTGATGGAAAGTTGGCACCAAAATGGGAAGGCCCATATTTGATTGAAGCTGAAGCAGGAAAGGGGGCATATCGATTGCTAACAATGGAAGGTGATTTGCTACCAAGAGCTTGGAATGCTGTCTGTTTGAAGAAATATTTTATGTGACAAGGATCCATGATCCTCACCCTACAAGTATCCTTGAAGGATCCTTACAGAGTAGATGACCCTCATCTTGGTAACATTCTAATCTCAAACTATTTCATTCTTTTATTCTCTTATATAAGGATAAGGATCCTGCATCCTTTATCCTCCTTTCACTTGATTCTGAGTTTTGAAGGTTCAGGTATCCTTAACTAAGGATTGAGTATCCACAGAAGTATCCAGTTATTTGGACTTGACCCCAGTTATTTGGGCTTGACCCCAGTTATTTGGGCTTGACCCCAGTTTGGGCCTGTCCCCAGTTTCGCCAGTAGCGCACGATGATCCTGATATAGTTCATGGCAATGGGACCAGTACTCGCTTTAGGGGCTGACAATTTCATTGTACTGGCTATATTCAGGATCCTACGTATAATGGTAGACGTACCATACATCCGTTCATAAGGTTTCTAACGTTTTCACGTTAGCTAAGGTTTTGGCATTTTCATGTCACTAAGTTTGGATAGTCGCCAGTGAGGGCCATACTCCAGTTTACATACGATCCTTTGGGTTTGTCCCCAGAATTGTTGGGCTTGTCCCCAGTTACTAACTCTTATCTTAGATTGGCTTTGTCCCAAGTTGTATCCTATTTCAGGTTCTTGGAGATAAACGACCAAGGATCCTTCATCCTTACTTTCTACTAAGGTTTGTCTTTTGGGTTATCCTGATTACAAGTGTTAAAGGTTGGGATCCTAACGTGGATCCTCAGGTATGATCCTTAACTATTTTGATCTTATCCATTATTCATGTAAGTAACCCTTATCCTTTGACAACTGAACTTGTGATTCTTAAACTATATTACTTTTCAGAACTTATCGATTTTGGGATATGTGATCCTTGATCATATCCTAAACTTTTTGGGATATTTCTTAAATTTTTTCTTTACTTGATAAGTTTAAACAAAATAAACATCACAACAGTTGGAAAGTAAAATATTAACAAGGATATCAACACAGGATAAGCCAAAAAGTTAAAGTTATTTTATTCACAAAGGATTAAACCCTTTAAGGTTGTCAAAATTGTCAACCCACGTTTCTACCAGCAAAACGTGGCCCGTCCACGTGGGTTGGCAAAGGGTGTCCATTGTTTAAGGGTCTTGGTAGTGCAGGAATCAAAAGAAGGCAGGATCACAATGGCTTCATCCCCCAAACAGAGGATCCCTCCACCATTTGTAATCCTACCTATTGTTCGAAGGATCCATGATCCTTAGCCCTAATTACTATTATTTAAGTACAACCCAACATTGTTCAACAAAAAACACCATAACCAAATAACCAAAATTAAAAAAATGGGCTCCGGCTACGTCTATAAATGTCCTTCATCGCCCATTCATGCAGCCTATGCCTTCGCTGCATCACCATCTCCTCCAGCTCCCATATCCTTCACCTGATCCTTGCCATTGCCACCAGCTTCGATTGCTAGAACCTCGTCAGCCTCATCTTCATCATCCTCCAATTCAGCCAGCCTAGCCTTCCAGCCCTCCATGTCCCAGTTGCTACTGTCAAAGGCAGGATCCTGAGCTTCTTGGGCCATCTGCAGCTTGGTCTTGTACATGGCAATGGCAGCGGAGACCTTAGCATCCTCCGTGATCTCGTGCTTCTCATAATCAGCATTGATCTGAGTTGCAACTATCTGAGTTTTGGCATCATTGAGATCCTTTTCAAGGGAAGCAATCTTGTGATCCTTGAGCACCGCCACTTTTTGGAGGTCAGAGTATTTCTCCTCAAGCTCTTCAACATTCCCAACACAGTCCTCGATTTCAGCAAATTTCTGCAAACATGACAATGCAAAGTTAGGATCACATGATCCTCAAATGGGTAGGATAATCAAGTTAAGTCAGTGATCCTTACATCGGCAAAGTACTCGAGGAACTGATGGCGGATCAGAGGCAAGCCTTGTAGGTTCTCAGCTTCAGAGGTCTTCCTCTTCTTTCCACCTCTTCCCTTCGAAGTGGTTGCCTTGGGGATTGTGACGGAGGGGCTAGCAGCAGACTTTTTCTTGGAGGATCGGACATTGTCAAGATCAGTGACACTGAATTTGGAGGTAGATTTTGAAGATTTCCCAGCACCTACACACCCAAAACAGATAAGTATCCTTATCCTATTTCTATTTAACTATTTATTTAAACATTTAACCATACAAAAAACGGGATACTTACTTGACATCGTGACAGAACCTGAGGATACCTCTTGAGAATCTTGGGTATTTGCTTTGAATGATCTTATTTCAGGATCAAGCCTCCGAAAAGCAGCAAGCCTTTCCTTCGTGGCAGGTGTTGTAATAAGGTGTGCAACAGTAATAGCTGCAAAAAAGGAACAAAAGTACGTTAGTGATCCTTAGATGAAAACAAGGTCGTCTGGTGATCCTTCTCGGGATCCTCTATCCTACCATGGGTGCTCCACTTCCTTGGCAGATCCTTTCCATCAGAGATAGAATCCCTTCTGACAAAGAAAAAACGCCGTTTCCAGTTGGTATCATTTTTAGTGGCTTTGAAGATTGGATGTTCTTCACCGGGTTTACGCTTGAGTAGATATCGGTGGGATCCAAATGTTACAAGGTCATACATCTCTGCCAACTCCGACATTCCAAGAGCAATCCCTTCTTGCTCAATGATCCTTTCAAGGGTATATAAAACCCTCCAGATCATTGGCATAGCTTGAATGTAGGAGATGCTAGTGAGGGAGAAGAAAGACTGGGTGAATTCAGGGAAAGGATACGAGTATCCTATTGTGAAAGGAGTGACCGGAAAAGCTACCCATGTTTCAGAAATATAATCACTTAGAACGGTGGGGTCAAATGGCTTGAAATCGGTGTTTTCCGGAAAGCAACAACGTATTCTTTCTATTTGTGGATCAGTGAAGCAGCACCTTTCATTCGCCAAATCTTTGATGATCCCCTGGCTCTTAAGAGGACTGTCCATCTTGTGATCCTTAGCCGGTGAGGATCTTAGCATCATCTTGATTATGAAGAAGGTGAAGAAAGAAGGAGCAGAGAAAGAAAACGTAAAGGAAGAAGAGGAAGAGAGATACCTGCTTGATCTTCGGATATGAATTTAAAGGGAGTTTCTCTTGAATTTAAATGCGGATTGATCCCTATCTCTAACTCCTATTTATAATGATGATCTTGCAGGATAGTCACTTCAGTGACGTCATGCTCGTAACGGCTAGTCCGATTACAACGGCTAGTTATCCGTTGATTGATTGCGGATAAGAACAAAATACAACTCGTTTATTTACATAATTACTCCTTATATTTTGGGGGAAATTGTTAGGGGAGGATTTCTCAATGACATGTGATCCTCAATTACTGTTGGGTTTGGTGATCCTCACTTCTGTTTGAGTTAGTGATCCTCAGAAGTGTTTCAGGATCAGGATCATGGATCATCTTAAGGATCCTTATACTAACGATTGTCTACTTTGAATATGGTATTGTTTTGCAGGAGTACGAGCTTGGACTTGGTCTTGGCGATATTCCTGGAGCATATTCCATGACTAATTCCGCACGTGCTTACTTGAAGTGGACGTTATGGAGTTCGTGGGGGACTTGCATGAAATGCGGAATGTTAGTTAGTGTAGATATTTTCCATTTTTAAACGGGGTAGCGAGCTATATAGAAACACTTGGCTATTTTTGGCTACACACACTCTTACAACTGCTCTCACCAGCTCTCGTTAATTCACTTGGCGATTACACACTTTTTTACACAATACACTATAGTGATCCTTGTACTTAGCTCGCTATCATCCGAAGTTGTAATACATTTCTTGTTTAATTTGAGTTGGTGATCGGTAGTTTCCATCACCCGAGGTTTTTTATGCCGGAGATCATTCATTGATCAAGGGCTTTTTCCTAGTATAAATCTTCGTGTCACTTGTTTATTACATTTCAGAGTGATCCTTATTGTTGTTCATCAATTCAAGCATCATACCTCACAACAGAAAGTTTGGTTGCATTATCATTGCCTGATTTTTGACCAAAACACTAACCACTTTGTACGTAGGATACTGGTGGATAACGGCAGCTCCGTTAACATAATACAACTGGAGACGTTGAAAAGGATGAACGTATCCCCAATGGATATCACTTCGAAGTCCACTGTACTTGTTGGGTTCAGTGGAGAGGCTAGAAATACAGTGGGAGAAATAAAGTTACCAGTGTATGTTGAAGGGGTCAACTCAATGCAACGCTTTTATGTGATGGACTCCCTATCCTACAATAATATTATACTGGGTAGGCCATAGATCCATGATATGAAAGCTGTGCCATCAACCTATCATCAATGCATTAAGATCCCTACTCCTTGGGGGGTTGTCAAGGTGGAGAGTGATCAACAGGAGGCAAAGGAGTGTTACTCGTCCTCAATGAAGTCCTCAACCAAGCTTAATGCAGCATAGCAATTAAAGAGACGAGCTCGGGATATCGTGGAGGCTTCAGAGTAGGATGTTAAGAAGATTATTCGGGACCAGAATAATCCGGATATCTCGGTGCTTGTGGGAACCAATATCCCTCAGGATATTGAAAATCAATTGACCAATTTTTTGAAATGCAGAATGTCAATGTTCGCGTGGAAACACGCGGATATGACAGGTATCTCCAAGGATATTATAACTCACAAGCTCGGGATTGATAGGTCTTTCAAGCCTGTCCAACAGAAACGAAGAAAGTTTGCTCCAGAATGAAACATTATCATTCAGGAAGAAGTTGAAAGATTATTAAAGAGCAGAATTGTTTTGGTCAAAAATTACTGAAGCAATTAAGTGATCAAATTAATTAAGTGAGGTAGTGTGCTAGAAATGTGTGTTATAAATATGCTAGTTATGTTATTTGCAAAAACAGTTTCAGGATACGGCTCGGGATATAGAGCTGTATCTGTAATCAAACAATGAGCGAAAATGTAAAGGGTGACACAGGATGTACGAGGAAAGCCCTTGATCAATCTAGATCGCCGGCACAAAACCTCGGGAGCTGACAATCGCAGCTGCCTTATTCTTCTATTACTTCAAATATTAGGATACAGTGCAGGATATGATGCGGATCAACTAGGTGTTACAATGTAATTCGAGTACAAGTGTTTGTGTGTAGTGATTGTTTGCAACAGGAGAGAAAAAGTGTGCGAGAGAGAGTCTCTTAATCTGATCCGATCAATCTATTTATAGTAAAAGGAAACTAACTAAACATCCTATTATCCCGGGATTCAGCGGATATTCCCCATACGAACGTTGCAGTCCTGGTCTTCCGGGTCCAACGTCTATAAGCCAACTGATTTGCCCGAGTCTTGGGGGGAAGAAGTCCACCTGACCGTTGGAGACTTGCACCTTCTAATCTGCACGTGGTCAAATCAGTTACTACCAGGATATCGTACCAGGATGTTACCAATATCCTGATCCGGTATCCTGATCACAAATAAACAATCAAAGCCAGAATATTAGTCAGGATATATGTTCAGAAAATGACCCATAACAGTTGTCCCCAAAATATATCTGTTGGTATACCAATCCAACGAATATATTTTAAATTTTATCCCTCGAATCGAGGTTATTAAATTGGAACGACGGTCAAGATAGCACTATGCAACTCCCTACACAGTTTTCACTCGATGGATATCCATTACGCCCCTATATCTTCTCTCTTTTTGTTTGAAAATCAAATATCATCAACAGAGTCTCCAGGTAATTACTCATTCCTTCCTCATTTCCTGTTAATCTCTTTACTCTACTTCCAATGGCCACTAGAACCTTCTCTCAAACCGGTGAATCGTCGGAGACCTTCGTCCAGCAAAATCTTCTCAAAAATCCCGAGAAGGAGATCTGTGCTTTTGATAATGCAGACATTGCAGCGTTGAGAGCCTCCGGCGCCTTCCCCGATGGCACGGTTTTTAGACCATTTGATCGATCAATTAGATCAGATGTTTCTTCTACCGATTGGGTCTGTTTTCCGGCATACCCTTTCTCGCTAGGTCTTCGGTATCCATTTCCTGAATTCATGATGCAATTCTTCCGAACCACTGGTATTTCCTTTGCCCAAACCATGCCCATGGTTTGGAGAGTACTGATTGTGCTCAACCAAATCAAAAATCTTCATTGTCTTGACCTCTGCATCGAGGATATCCCGATTGCTTACCGCCTCCGATCACACGGTTCCAGTCGGTTCTTTCTTTTTTCAACTTCCAGCAAACCCCTTATACTTAAAGCCACCAAGAACGAGGATGGATGGTAACGTAAATTCTTCTTTGTCAAGCGAGACTCCATTCATGAGGGTGCTAGCCTTCCGGTGGAGTGGTTAACCACCGGTAGGGTTTGAGGGTTTAAGAATATCCCCAGATTTTTCCAGGCCTTTATCCCGTGCTAATATTTTCTTCTTTGGCCTTTATGCAGTGAACTTCAAGGAAGTAGCCCCTCCTACTGCAGAATCCGAAAAAAGAATTGAAGCAATTTACCAGTTACCGGAAGGTGACAGGAGTTTTTCCACTCACATCCCAAGTTCCAGTCAATATTCATCATCTGAAATGTCTGGTAAGAATCATTTCGTAAATAATCGATTAACGCAATATAATGAAAGAGTAATAAGGATTTAGAATTTCCCCCTTATGCAGCACCAACCAAGATCCCAGAAGTTTTCGACCTTGAGGAGCTGGATAGTTACTCCGACCACGTCCAGGTCAAGAAGGAACCCAGTCCCAAGGCTACGGCCTCATCCAATCCTAGTAGTTCCAAAGCCATCATACCTAAGCCTTCACCAGCCATGAAGCCCCGGAGTTCAAGTTCTCGCAAAAGGAAAGAGACTGATACACCTACCATCTCCGATACGTTTCCCTATGAGAATCACGGGTTCATTGAGGCAAGCGGGTTCATGACTTCCTTTCTTAACCAGGTACAAATTCCTATTCCACATCCTGCACATATATGTCAAACCAATATCTTGGTTATCATAATACCTGTGTTTTTGGGTGTAGGGCCTTGAACGTTTGGTTCATTTGTATCAAGAATCCAGTGGACTCAACAAGATGCTCGAGTCCAAGTTGAAGAAAGCTGAGGTTACCATTTCTGACCAGGGTATGATAGTTGCTGCCAAAACTCGACACTACGAAGATAAGTTCAAGACCATGAGTCAGGAGCATCAGGCCGCTCTCAAAAAAGCCACTCAAGAAGCCCAAGCCCACGTGGACACCGCACACGCCCAACATGAGCAGGATATGGCTACTTACCGGGAAGGCCTCAAAGGCTCCGTCGTCATCTCCCTCTTGCAGGCTCAGCTAAAAATGGCTTACGAAGCCAAAGCCCTAGGATTTGAATGCCCTTCTTGGAACGTCGACGCCTGGGAGACCAAGCTAAAAAGTCTTGGAGGTAATCCCGTGGAGCATCCCGCCAAATCTGCGGTTGCAGGGTCTTCAAAGGCCATGGAGAAACTAACGGGTGCTGGCAACGAGGCTGAGAAAGAGGTTCAAGCTAATCCTGAAGCGGATGCTGGTGAAGACGCGATGATCGAAGAAGGCGTTGCCCCCTAAAACTCATTTCTTTTAAACTTGATAGTTACATTTGTTTGAACAATTTTATTTCTTTTCCTTTGAACAATTCCTTTTCCTACATTAAAACGATTTGATAACCAAAGGTGGATGGGTCCTAAGTTTTAGGACGAAACTTTTGGTTATCAACTAGTATTGCTTATTTTAGATTATACCACCTTCTTTTAACTTATTTGCTGTTGCCTTTTAATTTTTTTACGCAAAGCTTAGTTTAGATTTCAATTTTTCAAAATTAGTGCAATTATTTTTTTAAAATATCCTGATCAACATACTTAGCGATATCCTACAAAGACTTTCGTCAAATAGGGTTTTCCAAAATTCAAACAATCCAGATAAAGTCTTTAAAGAAAAAAGGATAGTTTATTCTTCAAAATTCATTTTGATAATATTTGTTTGACCAGAGTATTAGTTTTTAACCCAAGCATTATATCCCAAATATTCCAACCAAATATCCTGGAACATATTCCGAAAGCACATTTCGATAATATATCCTTAATCAGGATATTTAAACCTTTTCCAAACATAGTTTCAAGAATTCAAATGACTTAAGTAAGGTTCACAAAGGAAAGATCATACTAGGAATAGAGTGTAACCCAAGTATCGAACTTCAATCCTTTTGCAAGTTCTTCCACTAAGATGTCCCTTGTCCGAGATACTTAGTACACTAGGTCCAAATTTGATCTTTTGAGCTCTACACAATCGCCTCAGGAGGAATGTCCCCTGTGCATGAAGTCTTTGAATACTTAGAAAATTTTTTGAATATCAGTTCCGACTGTTCGAACAGTTCTTGTGTCAAAGGGGTAAAACCCAAAAATATACTGGAGATAAATCCTTGATATCCTGGGGAAAATCCCATAAGTATCCTAGGGAAAATCCCATATTTTCATGCGCTACAGGCGGGAGTGTATAAACTCCAAGACTTAGAAAGGTGATAACCTTTAAACCTTAGAGAGTATGAAAATACCCTTTCGTGAGAGAGGGTTATCAATCCTCATATACCTTTAGGATCCAGGATATAGCCAACAATAATGAAATTGTCAGCCACTTTTACATGGACTGGTCCCGCTCTCTTGAACTATTCCTGGATAACTTGCGCTCCAGGCGGGGTGTTTAAACCCAATTCGAGGGAAAGGTGAATACCTTTAAACCTGTGAAGGGATCAGGATCCCTTAAACGTGAGAGAGGGGGCCAATCCTCTAATCTTTTGAAGTATCCTGAATGTGTATCCTGGAGCTATATCCCATATACTGCAAAATAATTGTTAAGCTAAGGTGGGTGTTAGCCTGGCTAACACCCCTCTGATGCTTAAGTCAGTAATGGGTTCATAACAATAAATAATATTAAAACATATTGAAAGAGGTAGAATCCATACCATCCTGAGTTAGAATTTAAATTCCAAACTCACTTGAAATAGAGCTTTAGATGTATAGCATTCCAGGATCTTGGTAGCATATCCCCCTCCATATTCTTAAGTCGGTACGCTCCTTTTCCGGATTCTGATTCAATCTCATAGGGTCCTTCCCATTTCGGAGCCAACTTTCCATCAACAGGATTAGTAGTATTCTGAAAAACCTTTCTTAATACCCAATCTCCAACCTGGAATCTTCTAGTCCTTATATTCTTGTTGTATGCTTTAGATATCCTCTGTTGATATGCTGCCATCCTTAGCCTTGCTGCGTTTCTTGTCTCATCAACCGTATCCAATTCCTGGCAAAGGACTTCAGGATTCTACTCAGGATCCCGGAGGTTGGATCTTGCTGTTGGAATCACCATTTCTGTTGGGATTACCGCTTCTGCTCCAAATACTAAGGAAAATGGGGTTTGACTAGTTTCACTTTTCACCGTTGTCCTATCAGCCCATAAAACAAAGGGTAGTTCTTCTGCCCATCTTCCTTTTTTAGCTCCTAATCTCTTTTTTAGGTTGTTGATAATTATCTTGTTTGAGGATTCTGCTTATCCATTTGCTTGAGGATGTACCGGTGTGGATGTGATCATTTTGATTCCCCAACTCTTGCAAATGTCAGTAGTCCTCTTACTTATAAACTGAGATCCATTGTCACAAATTATCTCAGCTGGTACTCCAAACCTAGTCAGGATATTCCTTTTTATGAAGGATACCACTTCTTGATCTCTAACTTGAACAAATGCTTCAGCTTCGACCCACCTAGAGAAATAATCAGTCATTGCCAACATGAAGACCTTTCCTCCTGGAGCCTTTGGCAATTTTCCCACTATATCCATTCCCCGCTTCATGAATGGCCAAGGGGAAGCTATAGGATAAAGTGGCTCAGCTGGCTGATGTAATATATTGCTGTGTCTTTGACATGCATCACATCTTCGAGCATATTCTGCAGCACATTTTCTCATCGTCGGCCAATAATATCCTATTCTTAACACCTTTGAGAATAAAGACATGCCCCCAGTATGGTTACCACAATCCCCTTCGTGTATATCCTGAAGCACTTCTTTGATTTCGGGATCCTCCAAGCACCTCAGATATGGTCTTGCAAGGGATTTCTTATACAAAACATTATTTATAATAGTGAATCGTGATACCTTCATTCTAAAGGCCTTAGGATTTTCATTCTTTGGGATGTGTCCTTCTTTAAGATATCTTATGATTGGAGCCATCCAAGAGATAGGATCCTTCTCAGGATATTCATCACCAGGATCCTGAATACTTACTACTTCCTTATCCTGAGGATCCGTCGCAGGATATAGGATATGTAATATCGGTATTCGGGTTCCTTCCGGTATCCTGACTGATGATCCTAGATTTGCCAAGGCATCAGCTTCAGCATTATCCTCTCTTGGTACCTGTTCAAGTGTAAAAATTTCAAAATATCCTGCTAATTTTTTGAATATTTCGAGATACTCGATTAACTTCTCCCTTTTAACTGCATAGGTTCCATTAAAATGGTTAGTGATTAACAAGGAATCAACAAATACTTGTAAACTCTTGATATTCATGCTCTTGGCCAATTCTAATCCTGCAATTAAAGCTTCATATTCTGCTTCATTATTAGTGGCAGGAAACTCACACCTAATAGCCTGGGGTAATATGTCCCCCTATGGCGATTTTAGTAGTATACCCAAACCTACACCTCGTACATTAGATGCACCATCAGTATATAACGTCCAGGATTCTAAACTTTCTCCTAGCTGTTGGACTTCTAGGTCTACTTCACTTTGAATATCACTACTGAAATCAGCCACCAAGTCAGCTAAAACCTGAGACTTTATGGCGTTTCTAGGTTCATACACTAGATCATATGCACTTAATTTCACTGACCACTTAGCCATCCTACCTGACATCTCTGGTTTCCTAAGCACGTTTTTTACAGGATAGTTGGTTTTAACATCAATCCTATGCGTTTCAAAATAATGTCTAAGTTTCGTTGACGCCATAACTAGGGCTAATATTAATTTCTCTGAATGAGAGTACCTAGTTTCAGCATCTAATAAACTTTTACTAACATAATAAACAGGATACTGCTGACCTTCATGATCCTTTACAAGGACAGCACTTACTGCATTCCCCGATACCGCAAGATACAGGGATAATGGTTCACCATCCTCAGGCTTCATTAGTAGAGGTGCGGTTGAAAGATACCGCTTCAAATCCTGCAAGGCTGCTTCATGCTTTACTCCCCATTCAAACTTCTTGTTCTTCTTCAGGATATCATAAAATTCCTTGCATTTTTCTGAGGATCTTGAAATAAATCTATTCAATGCTGCCACTCATCCTGTCAGTCTTTGAACATCTTTCATGTTAGAAGGTGATTTGATATCCAAGATGGCTTTGATCTGTTCTGGGCTTGCTTCTATCCCTCTTTTGGTCACCATATATCCTAGAAACTTTCCTGCCCCCACTCCGAAATGGCACTTAGTAGGATTTAGCTTCATGTTATACTGATCCAGGATATCAAATGCTCCCTTAATATCCTGGAGGTGATCCTCAGCCTTTTTAGATTTTACTACCATGTCATCGATGTACACCTCCATAGTGTCCCCCAGCTTGTCTTTGAACATCATGTTCACCAATCTTTAATACGTTGCACCTACATTTTTCAAACCAAAGGGCATAGCAGTGTAGCAATAAATACATGTTGGTGTCATGAAGGCAGTATCCTCCTGGTCTGAAGGTTCCATTTGGATCTGCTGAAATCCTGAGGATGCATCCATGAAGGTTAACATCTCATGGCCAGCAGTAGCATCCACCATTGAGTCAATATGAGGAAGAGGAAATGGGTCTTTGGGACAAGCTTTGTTCAAGTCTGTGTAATCTACACAAACTCTCCATTTCCCATTCTTCTTCTCCACCACCACTACATTTTCTAGCCATCTTGGAAACTTGACTTCTCTGATCATTTTGGACTTCAATAACCTCTCTACTTCTTCTTGAATAATCACATTTCGCTCCGGAGCAAACTTCCTTCTCTTTTGTTGGACAGGCTTGAATGACCTGTCAATACCGAGCTTATGTGTTATAATATCCTTGGAAATACCTGTCATATCCTCGTGCTTCCACGCTAATGTTGACATCCTGCATTTCAAAAAATTAGTCAATCGATCTTCAATATCCTGAGGGATATTGGTTCCCACGAGCACCGAGATATCCAGATTATCCTGATCCAGGATAATTTTCTTTACATCCTGTTCTGAAGCCTCCATGATATCCTGGCCTCGCATCTTTAATTGCTATGCTGCACTAGGTTTTGTTAAGGATTTCATTGAAGAAGAATAACACTCCTTTGCTTCCTGTTGATCACTTTCCACCTTGACAACTTCCCAAGGAGTAGGGATCTTGATACATTGATGGTAGGTTGATGGAACAGCTTTCAAATCATGGATCCAAGGCCTACCTAATATAATATTATAGCAGGATAGAGAGTCCATGACACAAAAGCGCTGCATTGAGTTGACCCCTTGAATATACACGGGCAACTTTATCTCTCCTACGGTATTCCTAGCTTCTCCACTAAAACTAACAAGCACAGTGGACTTCGAAGTAATATCCATCGGGGATACATTCATCCTCTTCAATGTTTCCAGCTGAATTATGTTGACTGAGCTGCCATTATCCACCAATATCCTGCGTACAAAATGGTTAGCAACATATAACGTTATTACTAAAGCATCATGGTGGGGATCCTGGACAGTATCCCTGTCATCATTATCGAACGTGATGACTTTGTCAGTCGTGAGAGTCGACATCCTTGTTGGCTTATCTCCCCTCTCTGCTTTGGCCTCCTTCGCGTGTCTTTTTGCCGCAGAATATGACGTGCCGCAGATGTCGGATCCTCCTGAAATAAAGTTAATTATTTTTGCATCTACAGGAGGTGATGCTGCACGTTCAGGATCCTTCTCAGGATCATGACCCTTATTCTTCTTTCTTCCTAAGAGGTCCTTTAGGTATCCCTTACTCAAGAGATAGCTTATTTCTTTTCTCAAGGCGATGCAATCCTCAGTAATATGTCCGAAATCCTCATGGAAAGCACACCATTTGGACTTGTCTTTCCAATCAGCCTTTCGTTGATTCTTTTGGGGCCATCTTGCTTTGTCTCCTAAACCCTGCATAGCATACATCAGTTCAGGTATGTTAACAGAAAAACAATATTCAGATAACTCAGGATACTCCTCGGGATCCTCGTCTTCAACAACATTCACTTTCTTGCCATCATTTCTGCCATACAGTTTAGAGCGATATGGTTTATACGAGGATTCTGATTTCCTGTTGGTTGACTCATAGGTTGTGGATGAATTCATCCTTTCTTGCATCTTTTTGTCGTCCTCCGGGCGAATGTATCTTAAAGCCCTGTTACGAGCTTCGTCCAGATTCCTGCAGGGATTCATTACAAGATCCTGATAAAACTGAGAATCTTTTTGTAATCCCATCTTAAAAGCCTGCACAGCTGTTGCAACATCAAGATGCGGGATATCCAAGGATTCCCGACTAAACTTGTTCACATAATCCCTCAAGGATTCCTGAGGTCCTTGAGTTATCCTGTAAAGATCACTGGTTAGTTTCTCAAAACTCCGGCTGCAAGAAAACTGACTATTAAATAAATTAACTAAATGAGCAAATGAAGTAATTGAGTGAGGAGGAACGTTTAATAGCCATTTTAAGGCTGATCATGTTAAGGTAGAACCAAAACCCTTGCACAGGCATGCTTCCTTGAGATCTGAAGGGATTGGGTTGATTTCCATCCTTTCCCTATACTGGGCAATATGCTCTTTAGGATCCGTAGTTCCGTCATAGAGTTTCATGTTGGGGGTATGAAATCTTTTCGGGATTTCAGCATCACAAATAGGATATGCAAACCGTGATATCCTATGGCTGTCCTGGGATACTTCTGGAATTGGCTGGACCACCCCAAGCATACTTGATATCATGTCTTTCAGTTTTTGAAGCTCTCTAGAAAATGCTGACGTCATACTTGCATCCTGCAAAGATCCAACACCATTAGTAGCGAGAGTAATATTATTATTAGATACATTACCAGTCTGTGGATTCTGGCCATATCCTGAAGCATATCCTGAGCTTCTCACAGTTGATACTCTTACTGAAAAGGGTATCTCAGGAGTATGATTTTGGGAATGGCTAGGCATAATATTCCCCCGGTTATCCTCAGTATAAACTGAAGAACTGAAATTCAAAGCCCTGGGTTGCAAGGGAGTGACAGTATCTTCAGCAGGCCTACTTGGGCCGGACTTCAAGAGTTGTATCTCTCTCATCAGCATCTGATTAGATTCCTGCTGCTGCCTCATCTGTTCCTGTACACTACCAAATAAATTTAGAATTTCTTCGTTAGAAGCCAAAACAGGAGCAGATCCCTGGATATTGCGAGCAGGGATAACATCCCGAGCCACATGACTTTCAGTTCCCTGTGAAGAGGCTTGCATTCTCGGAAGAGGTGGTGGAAGCACCGAACCAATTGTTACAGAGGTTGTAGCAGACACGGTGGAAGAACTCATGTTTGATCTCGAGGCCATTGAAAATAATGTAGCAAAAAGTTTTGAAAATAGAAAACCAAGTAACGATTTTGCAAAAAACTTTTAGTAGAAGTAGCACCACTTGCCCCATGGTGGGCGCCAAATTGTTTTGGTCAAAAATTACCGAAGCAATTAAGTGATCAAATTCGTTAAGTGAGGTAGAGTGCTAGAAATGTGTGTTATAAATATGCTAGTTATGTTATTTGCAAAAACAGTTTCAGGATACGACTCGGGATATAGAGTTGTATCTGTGATCAAACAATGAGTGAAAATGTAAAGGGTGACACAGGATGTACGAGGAAAGCCCTTGATCAATCTAGACCGCTGGCACAAAACCTCGGGAGCTGACAATCGCAGCTGCCTTGTTCTTGTATTACTTTAAATATCAGGATACAGTGCAGGATATGATGCGGATCAACTAGGTGTTACAATGTAATTCGAGTACAAGTGTTTGTGTGTAGTGATTGTTTGCAACAGGAGAGAAAAAGTGTGCGAGAGAGAGTCTCTTAATCTGATCCGATCAATCTATTTATAGTAAAAGGAAACTAACTAAACATCCTATTATCCCGGGATTCAGTGGATATTCCCCATACGAACGTTGCAGTCCTGGTCTTCCGGGTCCAACGTCTATAAGCCAACTGATTTGCCCGAGTCTTGGGGGGAAGAAGTCCACCTGAGCGTTGGAGACTTGCACCTTCTAATCTGCACGTGGTCAAATCAGTTAGTACCAGGATATCGTACCAGGATGTTACCAATATCCTGATCCGGTATCCTGATCACAAATAAACAATCAAAGCCAGAATATTAGTCAGGATATATGTTCAAAAAATGACCCATAACAAGAATGATTAGGGAAGTGAAATTTCCCAAATGGTTAGCAAATGTAGTTGTGGTGCAGAAGAAGAACGGAAAATGGAGAGTTTGTGTAGATTATACAGACTAGAATAAAGCTTGTCCCAAAGACCCATTTCCTCTGCCTCATATTGATTCAATGGTGGATGCTACTGCCGGCTATGAGATGTTAACCTTCATGGATGCATCCTCAGGATTTCAGCAGATTCAAATGGAACCGTCAGACCAGGAGGATACTGCCTTCATGACACCAACAGGTATTTATTGTTCTACTACCATGACTTTTGGTTTAAAAAATGCAGGTGCAACATACCAGAGATTGGTAAACATGATGTTTAAAGACAAGCTGGGGGACACCATGGAAGTGTACATTGATGATATGGTAGTGAAATCTAAGAAGGCTGAGGATCACCTCCAGGATATTAAGGGAGCATTTGATATCCTGGACCAATATAATATGAAGCTAAATCCCGTAAAATGCCATTTTGGAGTTGGAGCGGGAAAGTTTTTAGGATACATGGTGACTAAAAGATGGATAGAAGCAAGCCCAGAACAGATCAAATCCATCTTGGATATTAAGTCACCTTCCAATATGAAGGATGTTCAGAGACTGACGGGACGAGTAGCAGCATTAAACAGATTTATTTCAAGATCCTTGGAAAAATGCAAGGAATTTTATGATATCCTGAAGAAGAACAAGAAGTTCGAATGGGGAGAGAAGCATGAAGCAGCCTTGCAGGATTTGAAGTAGTATCTTTCAACGTCGCCTCTATTGATGAAGCCCGAGGACGATGAACCATTATCCCTGTATCTTGCAGTATCAGGGAATGCAGTAAGTGCTGTTCTGGTCAAGGATCATGAAGGTCAGCAGTATCCTATCTATTATGTTAGTAAGAGTTTATTAGATACCGAAACTAGATATTCACACTTAGAAAAATTGATATTAGCCCTAGTTATGGCATCGACCAAGCTTAGACATTATTTTGAGACACATAGGATTCTTGTTAAAACTAATTATCCTGTTAAGAATGTGCTTAGGAAACCTGAGATGTCAGGGAGAATGGCTAAGTGGTCGGTGAAATTAGGTGCCTATGATTTAGTGTATGAACCTAGAAATGCTATAAAATCTCAGGCTCTAGCAGACTTTGTGGCTGATTTCAGTAGTAATATTCAAAATGAAGTAGATCTAGAAGTACAACAACTGGGAGAAAATTTAGAATCCTGGACATTATATACCGATGGTGCATCTATTGTTAGAGGAATAGGATTGGGTATACTACTAAAATCGCCACAGGGGGACATATTACCCCAGGCTATTAGATGTGAATTTCCTGCAACTAACAATGAAGCAAAATATGAGGCTTTGATCGCAGGATTAGAATTGGCTAAAAACATGAATATTAAGAATTTGCAAGTATATGCTGATTCTTTGTTAATTACTAATCATTTTAATGGAACCTATGCAGTCAAAGGAGAGAAATTAATCGAGTATCTCGAAATTCTCAAAAAATTAGCAGGATATTTCGATGTTTTTACACTTGAACAGGTACCAAGAGAGGATAATGCTGAAGCGGATGCCTTGGCAAATCTAGGATCATCCGTCAGGATACCGGAGGGAACCTGGATACCAATATTACATATCCGATATCCTGCAGTGGATCTTTTCAAATCCTAGGATAAGGAGGTAGCAAGTGTCCAGGATTCTGGACATGATCCTGATAAGGATCCTACATCCTGGATAGCTCCAATCATGAGATATCTCAAGCAAGGACACATCCCAAAGGATGAGAATCCTAAAGCCTTTAGGATGAAGGTATCACGATTCACTGTTATAAATGGTATTTTATACAAGAAATCTCTTGCAGGATCATATCTGAGGTGCTTGGAGGATCCCGAAACTAAAGAAGTGCTTCAGGATATACACGAAGGGGATTGTGGTAACCATACTAGGGGCAGATCACTATTCTCAAAGGTATTGAGAATAGGATACTATTGGCCGATGATGAGAAAAGATGCCGCAGAATATGCTCGAAGATGTGATACATGTTAGAGGCACAGTAATATATTACATCAGCCTGCTGAGCCACTGTATCCTATCGCTTCCCCTTGGCCGTTCATGAAGTGGGGAATGGATATAGTGGGAAAATTGCCAAAGGCTCCGGGAGGAAAAGTTTTTATGTTGGCAATGACTGACTATTTTTCTAAGTGGGTTGAAGCTGAAGCATTTGTCCAAGTTAGAGACCAAGAAGTAGTATCCTTCATTAAAAGGAATATCCTGACCAGATTTGGAATACCAGCTGAGATAATTTGTGACAATGGTTCTCAATTTATAAGTAAGAGGACTATTGACTTTTGCAAGAGTTGGGGAATTAAAATGATCACATCTACTCCGGTACATCCTCAAGCAAATGGACAAGCAGAATCCTCAAACAAGATAATTGTCAACAATTTGAAGAAAAGACTTGGAGCTAAGAAAGGAAAATGGGCAGAAGAATTACCCTTTGTTTTATGGGCTGATAGGACGACGGTAATAAGTGCGACTAGCCAAACTCCATTCTCCTTAGTATTTGGAGCAGAGGCAGTTATCCCGATAGAAATTGTGATACCTACAGCAAGATCCACTCTCAAGGATCCTGAGAGGAATCCTGAAGCTCTGTGTCAGGAATTGGACACTCTTGATGAGACAAGAGATGCGGCAAAGCTGAGGATGGCAGCATATCAACAGAGGATATCCAGAGCATATAACAAGAATATAAGGACTAGAAGGTTTAAAGTTGGAGATTGGGTGTTAAGAAAAGCTTTTCAAAATACTACTAATCTTGCTTGTTAGGGGAGGATTTTCCAATGATCAGTGATCCTCATTTACTGTTGGGTTTAGTGATCCTCAATTCTGTCTGAATTAGTGATCCTCAGAAAGTATTGTAGGATCAGGATCATGGATCATCATCAGGATCCTTATACTAACGATTGTCTGCTTTGAATATGAATTTGTTTTGCAGGAGTACGAGCTTGGACTTGGTCTTGGCGATATTCCTGGAGCATATTCCATATTTATTCCGCACGTGCATGGCTGAAATGGACGTTATAGAGGCCGTGGAGGACTTGCACAAAATGCGGACAGTTTGTTAGCTTAGATATTTCTATTTTTAAAAGGGGATAGCGAGCTAAATTAGAAGACTTGGCTAATTTTAGCTTAACACACACACTCGCAACTGCTCTCACCAGCTCTTGACAATTCACTTGGCGATTACACACTTTTTTGCACATTACACTATAGTGATCCTTGTAACTAGCTCACTATCATCCGAAGTTGTAATACATTTCTTGTTTAATCTGAATTGGTGATCGGTAGTTTCCCACCCGAGGTTTTTTATGCCGGAGATCATTCATTGATCAAGGGCTTTTTCCTCGTATAAATCTTTGTGTCACTTATTCATTACATTTCTGAGTGATCCTTAGTATTGTTCATTGATTCAAGCATCACACCTCACAACAGAAAGTTTGGTTGCATTATCATTGCTTGATTTTTGACCAAAACAGTTTGGCGCCCACCGTGGGGCAATTGGTGCTTCGTTCTTGAGAAATTATTGTTCTTGTGATCATTTTGGTTCGTTACAATCAAGCAAATGGCTTCCTCAGCAAAGAACACATCAAGCTCTATGTCGGCGATCAGTTCTTCACAAGGCGTTCCTCCTTTGCCTCCACCACCTTCTGGATCCCAGAAGAATGCTGAAAATGCTGCGAAGAGACAAACCCCCATTTTCCAAAAACCACCAACTTCTTCTGTTTCCACTAATCCTACTACTAATGATCTTTTTAATCTGATTTTGCAGATGAGGGATCGCATGCAAGAGCAGGACAAAACCAATGAACGGATCCTCCAAGAGATTGGTGATATCAAGAAACAGAAGAAATCAGTGGAGGATCACTCTCCTCTGATGCCAAGGTCATTGAATTTTGACACTCCAGTTGTAACTACCCTACAATCGGCAGTTCCGGGCATTCAGTATCAAAGTGGTCCATCAGAAAGGCGTTATGGAACAACAACTATGAGTCAGGCATTTGGCTCTCACTTCCAACCTCAAGGATCCTTCTCTCAGCCATCGGGATCCTCTTTTCAGCATCAGGGATCCTTCATCAGCTCAGGAGGATATTTAGGAATGCACCCGGTCCAAGGATCCTTCCCGGTCCAAGGATCCTCCCAGGTCCAAGGATCCTCCCAGGTTCAAGGATCCTCCCAGGTCCAAGGATCCTTTATGAATCCAGGGTCCTTTCAGGTTCAAGGATCATCTCAGCCTCAAGGATCCAACATCTTTCCGGATCAAGGATTCCTAAGAAGTATGCAGCCCCCGAGCTCGGATGTTCATCAAGGAGACTTCATACCAATGCAAACCATTGCTTCCTCTGGTCCTTCAATCATACCAGAGTCTCGTCAATATGGATTCACATCTGGAATTCCAAACACGAATCCTGTGGGAGGTAACACTTTTAATAATTCATATAACACTAACCATGTCTCTATGCAGGATACAGGTATCAATCAGGCTATGGCCAGGGAGTTACAGAAGCTCAAGGACATGATATCCAGTGTACCAGGAGTAGTCAAACCCATTCCTGAAATTGCAGATGGTAGCCATAGGATATCTCGCTTTGCACCACCTATTTGTGATGCTGAGATACCCAAAAGATTCCAGATACCATCCATGAAGCTGTATGATGGTTCAACAGATCCAGAATAGCATGTAGCTCAATACAGGGAGAGGATGGAGATCAATCCAATTCCTGAGAGGTTAAAAGAAGCATGTCTATGCAAGGGATTTGGATCCACACTCACAGGATCTGCTCTTAAATGGCTGCTAAGTCTTCCCCCTTACTCTATTACTTTATTTGCTAATCTAGTTAATTTGTTTAATAGTCAATTCTCTTGTAGCAGAAAATTTGAACGATTGACTAGTGATCTATATAGGGTAACACAAGGTCAAAATGAATCACTTAGAGATTACATCACTAAGTTTAGTAAAGAATCCTTAGATATCCCTAACCTAGATATAGCTACGGCTGTAGAAGCCTTCAAAATGGGATTGCTTAGGGATTCATTGTTCTATGATGATCTTGTTATGACCCCATGCAGGAATCTTGATGAAGTAAGAACCAGGGCCCTTAGGTTCATCCGTCTAGAGGATGACAAAAGGATCCAGGAGAGATTGACAGGATCCTCAAAACAGGAAAAGCAAGGATCCTACTTCAGGAGCAACAAATCAAAATCCTATAACAAATCTGATAACCAGAACGTGCATGCTGTGGAACAAGATGAGGATGATGAGGATTATCCTCCTATTTCTGAATACTGTTTTTCTGTTGATAACAATGAACTAATCCTTGCAATGCAGAATCTAGGTGAGAAAGCTAGGTGGCCGAGAAAAAGTGATAAACCAGCTGCTACAAAGGATAAGTCCATGTGGTGTGCATATCATGAGGATTTCGGGCATCTCACTGAAGAATGCATTGCACTAAGAAAGGAAATTGGTTACTTGTTGAGCAAGGGGCATTTGAAGGAACTTTTGGGACGAAAAAAGTCAAGGATCCAGGATCCTAAAAGGATCCCGGAAAGGGCTCCTGCTCCTCCAGCAGATGCACAAGTTATAGACTTCATATCCGGTGGATCAGACATTTGTGGTACCTCCTTTTCAGCAGCAAAAAGACATGCTAAGGAAACCAAGATGGATAATGGAGACAGACCCATCCGGACCTCCGTTGTTACCCAGGATAAAGTCATAACCTTTGATGAGGATGATCGTGTTGATGTCCAGGATCCTCATCATGATGGTCTTGTAATTACATTGTTTATTTCTAACCACTTTGTTCGCAGGATCCTTATAGATGGAGGAAGCTCTGTGAACATCATTCAGCTTGATGTCCTCAAGAAGATGAATATCCCGGAGTCTGATATTATCCCAAGATCCTCAGTACTTGTGGGATTCAGTGGAGAAACTAAGAATACATTGGGGGACATCAAACTCCCAATCTATATTGAAGGATTGCATTCTTATCAAAAATTTTGTGTTATAGATTGCTTATCTTGTTGCAATGTTATCCTTGGCAGGCCATGGATACATGATATGAAGACAGTTCCATCCACCTATCATCAGTGTGTAAAGCTTCCAAGTCCATGGGGGGTGGTGAAAATTGAGAGTGATCAACAAGAGGCTAAGAATTGTTATACATCATCAATGAAGCCAGCCTCAAGACCAAGGGAGCAATAGCAATTACAGTATCCTTCAAGAGATGTCTTGGAGGCAAGAGAGCAGGATGTAAAAGAAATCCTCATGGATCCTCATGATCCTGAATCCATAGTCTTCATAGGATCAGGGATCCTTAGCAACATTGAGCAGGATCTAGTATCCTTCCTTAAGAGGAGGAAATCCACCTTTGCCTGGAAACATGAAGACATGACAGGTATATCTAAGGATATAATTACTCATAAGCTTGGCATTGACAGGTCATTCAAGCCTATACATCAAAAGAGGAGGAAGTTTGCACCTGAAAGGAATGCTATTATCCAGGAAGAGGTAGATAAACTACTTCGGGCAGGTATGATAAGAGAGGTTAAGTATCCAAGATGGTTAGCCAATGTGGTTGTTGTTCAAAAGAAAAATGGAAAGTGGAGGGTATGTGTCGATTTTACTGATTTAAAAAAGGCATGTCCCAAGGATCCTTTCCCATTACCCCACATTGACTTTATGGTGGATGCTACCGCGGGTCATGAGTTGTTGACTTTTATGGATGCTTCATATGGATTTCAACAAATTCAGATGGAACCATCTGATCAAGAGGATATAGCCTTTATGACCCGAATTGGTATATACTGTTATATTGCTATGCCATTTGGACTAAGGAATGCAGGTGCTACTTATCAAAGGCTAGTCAATATGATATTCAAGGAACAAATTGGACACACTATGGAAGTCTATATTGATGACATGGTGGTTAAGTCCAAGAAGGCTGAGGATCACCTTAAAGACTTGGAGGAAGCATTCAATATCCTTGATAAATTTAATATGAAACTAAATCCTTCCAAGTGTCATTTTGGTGTTAAGGCAGGTAAATTCTTAGGCTATATGGTGACAAAGAGGGGCATTGAAGCAAGTCCAGAGCAAATCAAGGCTATTGTGAATATCAAATCTCCTGCCAATGCTAAGGATGTGCAAAGATTGACAGGCAGGATCGCAGCCTTGAACAGGTTCATATCCAAATCCTCAGAAAAGTGCAAGGAATTCTACGACATCCTGAGGAAGAACAAGAAATTTGAATGGACTGAGAAGCATGAAAGTGCCCTCAAAGCTCTTAAGGATTACCTATCCTCAGCCCCGGCCTTGATGAAACCATAAAAAGGGGATATATTATCCTTATACTTAGCAGTATCCTCAAAAGCAGTAAGTGCGGTCCTTGTTAAGGATCACCAAGGTACACAACATCCTATTTATTATGTAAGTAAGAGTTTACCTGATGCTGAATCCAGGTATTCACACTTAGAGAAACTTATCCTTGCATTAATTATGGCATCTACTAAATTAAGACATTATTTTGAGACTCATGCCATTATTGTTAAGACTAATTTTCCAATTAAGAATGTTCTCAGGAAACCTGAAATGTCAGGAAGGATGGCTAAGTGGGCAGTGAAGCTTAGTGCATATGATATAAGATATGAACCAAGGACTGCCATCAAATCCCAGGCCTTAGCTGACTTTGTGGCAGATTTTAGTAGTGATTTGCAAAAGGAAGCTGAGTTAGAAGTCCAACAGCTTGAAGAAACTAAGGATCCTTGGATACTCTTCACTGATGGATCCTCTAATGTAAAAGGAACAGGGCTTGGAATACTACTAAAATCGCCACAGGGGGACATAATACCCCACTCCATAGCTTGTGAATTTCAAACTATCAACAATGAGGCTGAGTATGAAGCCTTGATAGCTGGTTTGCAAATTGCTAAGCATATGAGGATCAGGTATCTTGAGGTGCATGTAGATTCATTATTAATCACTAATCACTTTAATGGATCCTATGCTATTAAAGGTGAAAAGCTAATCAAATATTTAGAGATAGTCAAAGAATTGGCACTCTCTTTTGTTTCCTTTAGTTTGACACAGGTACCAAGGGAAGAGAATGCAGAGGCTGATGCATTAGCCAATTTAGGATCATCCTTGAAGATCCCGGAGGATATCAAGATCCCTATTATCCATATCCTGACCCCTGCTATTGAGGATCATGAAGCTATGGAGATAGGAGAGGATTCTGCGATCATCCCTAGTGATGATACTCAATCTCATTCAGGATCATGGATCCTTCCAATCATGAGATACATACAACATGGAGAGATTCCTACAGGAGAAAACCCCAGGGCTTTCAAAATTAAGGTATCTCAATTTACAATATTGAATAATATGTTGTATAAACGATCTCTTGCAGGTCCATATCTAAGATGCATTGAGGATCCTGAAATCCAAGAAGTCCTAAAGGATTTCCATGAAAGAGATTGTGGAAACCACACTGGGGGCAGAGCTTTGTTCTCAAGGATCCTGAGGACAGGATACTATTGGCCTACTATGAAGAAGGATGCTGTGGAATATGCCAAGAAATGTGATCCTTGTCAGAGACACAGTAATATCCTTCACCAACCAGCAGAACTTTTGCATCCTATATCCTCTTCTTGGCCATTTATGAGATGGGGAATGGATATAGTTGGTAAGCTCCCTAAGGCACCTGGTGGAAAAGTATTCATGCTTGCTATGACTGATTACTTCTCCAAGTGGATAGAGGCTGAAGCCTTTGCTCAAGTCAGAGAAAAAGAAGTGATATCCTTTATTAAAAGAAACATTATTACGAGATTTGGTATCCCTTCTGAAATTGTTTGTGATAATGGATCCCAGTTTATTGGGAATAGAACTACTAACTTTTATGACAGCTGGGGGATTAAGATGATAACATTAACACCAGTCCACCCACAAGCTAATGGTCAGGCAGAATCATCCAACAAGATCATCATCAACAATTTGAAGAAAAAGCTTGGATCCAAGAAAGGAAAGTGGGCAGAAGAACTACCTTATGTACTTTGGGCTGATAGGACAACTCCCAAGAACGCTACTGGCCAAACTCCATTCTCTTTGGTATTTGGGGCAGAATCAGTGATCCCTACAGAGATGGTGGTTCCTACTGCAAGAACAAGCATCCGTAATCCTGAAGAAAATGCTGAAAACTTGGTTCAAGACTTGGATACTATAGAAGAACTCAGGGATTTGGCAAGGATAAGGATGGCCAGTTATCAACAAAGGATGGCTGGAGCCTACAACAAAAATGTCAGGATCAGGAAATTCCAAGTTGGAGATATGGTGTTAAGGAAAGCATTTCAGAATACCACCAATCCCGCTGATGGAAAGTTGGCACCAAAGTGGGAAGTCCCTTACTTGATCGAAGTTGAGGCAGGAAAGGGGGCATATCGATTGCTAACAATGGAAGGTGACTTGCTACCAAGAGCTTGGAATGCTGTCCACTTCAAGAAATATTTCATGTAACGAGGATCCATGATCCTTACATGACAAATATCCTTGAAGGATCCTTAAAGAACAGATGATCCTCATTTTGGTAATAATCTAATCTCAAACTATTTCATTCATTAATTATCTTATATAAGGATAAGGATCCTGCATCCTTTATCCTCCTTTCACTTGATTCTGAGTTTTGAAGGTTCAGGTATCCTTAACAAAGGATTGAGTATCCACAGAAGTATCCAGTTATTTGGGCTTGACCCCAATTATTTGGGCTAGTCCCCAGTTTGGGCCTGTCCCCAGTTTCGCCAGTAGCGCACGATGATCCTGGTATAGTTCATGGCAATGGGACCAGTACTCGCTTTAGGGGCTGACAATTTCATTGTACTTGCTATATTCAGGATCCTACGTATAATGGTAGACGTACCATACATCCGTTCCTAAGGTTTCTAACGTTTTCACGTTAGCTAAGGTTTTGGCATTCTCATGTCACTAAGTTTGGATAGTCGCCAGTAAGGGCCATACTCCAGTTTACGCACGATCCTTTTGGCTTGTCCCCAGTTATCCTTTGGGCTTGTCCCCAGTTATCCTTTGGGCTTGTCCCCAGTTATCCTTTGGGCTTGTCCCCAGTTATCCTTTGGGCTTGTCCGCAGTATATTGGGATTATCCCCAGAATTGTTGGGCTTGTCCCCAGTTGCTAACTTTTATCTTATATTGGCTTAGTCCCAAGTTGTATCCTATTTCAGGTTTTTGAAGCTAAACGACCAATGATCCTTGATCCTTACCTTCAACTAAGGTTTGTCTTTTGGATATCCTGATTATAAGTCTTAAAGGTTAGGATCCTAACTTGGAGTCTCAGGTATGATCCTTAACTATTTTGATTTTATTCATTATTCATCTGAGTTGCCCTTATCCTTTGACAACTGAACTTATGATCCTTAAACTATACTACTTTTCAGAACTTGTCGACTATAGGATACGTGATCCTTGATCATATCCTAAACTTTTTGAGGATATTTATTAAATTTTTTCCTTACTTGATAAGTTTAACCAAAATGAATATCACAACAATTGAAAAGTAAAGTACTAACAAGGATAACAACACGGGAGATAGCCAAAAAGTTAAAGTTATTTTATTCACAAAACGTTAAACCCTTTAAGGTTGTCAAAATTGCCAACCCACGTTTCTACCAGCAAAACGTGTCCCGTCCACATGGGTTGGCAAAGGGTGTCCATTGTTTACGGGTCTTTGTAGTGCAGGAAACAAAAGACGGAAGGATAACGAGTGGCTTCATCCCCCAAACAGAGGATCCATCCACCACCCATTATCCTGCCTATTGTTCAAGGATCCATGATCCTTCATCCTAGAAACTATTGTCTAAAGTTATTACAACCCAAGATTGTTTCAAAACACCATAACCAAAATAAAACTACCAAGTCCTAAAAAATGGGCTCCGGTTACGTCTAGAAATGTCCTTCATCGCCCATTCCTGCAGCCTACACCTTTGCTGCATCATCATCACCTTCACCAGCTCCTCCAGCTCCAGCATCACCACCATGATCCTTGACTCCACTGCCGCCAGCCTCAATTGGTAAGACCTCTTCTTCATCATCCAGCTCAGCCAATCTAGCCTTGCAGCCCTCCACGTCCTAGCTGCTCTTGTCAAAATCAGGATCCAGAGCTTCTTGGGCCATCTGCAACTGGGTTTTGTACATAGCAATAGCAGCGGAGATTTTAGCATCATTGGTGATCTCATTCTTCTCTTGGTCAGCAGTGATGTGAGCCAGGACAAGTTCCCTCTTCACCAGATTGACATAATTTTCAAGGGAGGCAATTTTCTTATCCTTGGCCAGCATCATCCTTTGGAGATCCAAACACTTTTGCTGAACCTCTTCAACATTGCCTACATAGTCCTCGATTTCAGCAAATTTCTGCAAAAATACAATGTAAAGCTTAGGACAACATGATCCTCAAGTGGGAAGGATAACTATGCTAAGTCAGTGATCCTTACATCAGCAAAGTATTCAAGGAACTGGTGGCGGATTAGAGGCAGGCCTTCTAGATTATCAGCCTCAGAGGCTTTCCTCTTCTTTCCCTTGGAGGTAGTAGCCTTGGGGATGGCAGTACTTGGGCTAGCAGCAGCTTTTTTCTTCCCGGACCTGGGACCAACAGTGGTGAGATCGGTGACACTGAAACGGGTGGCAGACTTCGATGATTTTCCAGCACCTATACATTCAAACACAGATAAGTATCCTTATTTCATTTTAATTTAAGCATTTGATTACATATAAACATGGATACTTACTTGACATTGTGACAGAACCTGAGGATACCTCTTGAGAATCCTGGGTATTTGCTTTAAATGATCTTATTTCAGGATCAAGCCTCCGAAAAGCAGCAAGCCTTTCCTTCGTTGCAGGTGTTGAAATAAGATGTGCGACAGTGATAGCTGCAAAATAGAAACAAAAGGATGTTAGTGATCCTCAGCAGAAACAAGGTCATCTGGTGATCCTTCTAAGGATCCTCTATCCTACCATGGGTGGTCCATTTTCTAGGCAAATCCTTTCCATCAGGGAGAGAATCCCTTCTGACAAAGAAGAATCACCGTTTCCAGTTGGTGTCATTCTTAGTGGCTTTGAAGATGGGGTGTTCTTCACCAGGTTTATGTTTGAGTAGATATTGGTGGGATCCATGGCTAACAAGGTCATACATCTCTGCAAACTCTGACATTCCCAGATCAATTCCTTCATGTTCAATGATCCTTTCAAGGGTATATAAGACCCTCCAGATCATTGGCATCGCTTGAATGTAGGAGATGCCGGTAAGAGAGAAGAAGGATTGGGTGAAATCTAGAAAAGGATACGAGTATCCGATTGTAAATGGTGTGACCGAAAAGGCTACCCAAGTTTCAGAAATATAGTCACTCAGGATGGTGGGATCAAATGGTTTGAAAACGGTGTTCGCCGGGAAACAATGGCGGATTCTGTCTATCTGTGGATCGGTAAAGCAGCATCTTTCTTTCGCAAAATCTTTGATGATCTCTTGGGACTTCAGGGGACTGTCCTTACGGTGATCCTTAGCCGGTGAAGATCTCAACATCATCTTGATCGCAGATAAAGATGAGGAAAGAAGGAACAGAGAAAGAAGATGAAGAGAGAAAGGAGAGAGAATTACCTGATCGGATCTTCGAATGAGGATTTAAAGGAGGAAACGCACGAATTTAAATGCTCTCTAACCCTTATCTCTAACTTCAATTTATAATGATGATCTTGCAGGGTAGTCACTTCAGTGACGTCAGGATGGCAACGGATAGTTCGATTACAACGGCTATATATCCGTTAGTTGGTTACGGATAAGAACAAGAAAATATAACTCGTTTATTTTCAAATTACTCCTTATATTTTGGGGGCAATTGTTAGGGGAGGATTTTCCAATGATCAGTGATCCTCATTTACTGTTGGGTTTGGTGATCCTCAATTCTGTCTGAATTAGTGATCCTCAGAAAGTATTGTTGGATCAGGATCATGGATCATCATCAGGATCCTTATACTAACGATTGTCTGCTTTGAATATGAATTTGTTTTGCAGGAGTACGAGCTTGGACTTGGTCTTGGCGATATTCCTGGAGCATATTCCATATTTATTCCGCACGTGCATGGCTGAAATGGACGTTATGGAGGTCGTGGAGGACTTGCACAAAATGCGGACAGTTTGTTAGCTTAGATATTTCCATTTTTAAAAGGGGATAGCGAGCTAAATTAGAAGACTTAGCTAATTTTAGCTTAACACACACACTCGCAACTGCTCTCACCAGCTCTTGACAATTCACTTGGTGATTACACACTTTTTTGCACATTACACTATAGTGATCCTTGTAACTAGCTCGCTATCATCCGAAGTTGTAATACATTTCTTGTTTAATCTGAATTGGTGATCGGTAGTTTCCATCACCCGAGGTTTTTTATGCCGGAGATCATTCATTGATCAAGGGTTTTTTCCTCGTATAAATCTTTGTGTCACTTATTCATTACATTTCTGAGTGATCCTTAGTATTGTTCATTGATTCAAGCATCACACCTCACAACAGAAAGTTTGGTTGCATTATCATTGCTTGATTTTTGACCAAATCATTGCTGATGGAAAATTAGCTCCTAAGTGGGAAGGACCTTATGAGGTTGAATCAGAATCTGGGAAAGGAGCATACCGACTCAAGAATATGGAGGGGGATATGCTACCAAGATCCTGGAATGCTATACACCTAAGGCTCTATTTCAAGTGAGTTTAGAATTTAACTTCTAACTCAGGATGGTATGAATTCCATTTCTTTTAGTGTATTTGATATGTTTATTCTTTTGAACCCAATACTAACTTAAGCATCGGAGGGGTGTTAGCCAAGCTGACACCCACCTTAGTTTACAGTTGTTTTGCAGTATATGCTTCGGGATATAGCTCCAGGATATACACTCAGGATACTTTGAAAGACTAGAGGATTTGCCCCCTCTCTCACGTTTAAGGGATCCTGATCCCTTCACATGTTTAAAGGTATTCACCTTTCTCACGAATTGGGTTTAAACACCCCGCCTGGAGCGCAAGCTGTCTGGGAATAGTTCAAGATAGCGGGACCAATCCATGTAAAAGTGGCTGACAATTTCGTTATTGTTGGCTATATCCTGGATCCTAAAGGTATATGAGGATTGATCACCCTCTCTCGCGAAAGGGTATTTTCATACTCTCTAAGGTTTAAAGGTTTTCACCTTTCTAAGTCTTGGAGTTTATACACTCCCGCCTGTAGCGCATGAAAATTTGGGATTTTCCCCAGTATACTTATGGGTTTAGCCCCAGAACACTAAGGATTTATCTCCAGTACATATCAGGGCTTATCCCCTACAATGCGAAAATTATTCAAACAATTGTAGTTGATATTTCTAAATGTTCGAAGACATAATGCACAGGGGACATGCTTACTGAAGCAGTTGTGCAAAGCTCAAAGGCCCAAGCTTGGACCCAGTACACTAAGTGTCCCACACTGGGGACATCTTCATTGGAAAGGTTAAGAAAGGGTTAAAGTTTGAGAATAGGGTTGTCCTCTAACTCTGGTATGATCTTTCCTACAAAAATCTTATCTAAATCTTTTGAGTTTTGACGCTTGTCACTATCCTAACAAGGATATATTCACAGGATATATTTTCAAGACATATTCTTAGAATATGTTTCAGGATATTTGGATGGAATGTATAAACTAGATACTTAGGTTTAAAATCAAAATTGTATCCATTATCAAAACAAGCTTTAAAAAAAAATAGAAGTGAACCATCCTATTTCTTGAAGACTTTATTTGAATCGTGTGAAAAACTTTATTTGACGAAAGTCTTAATAGAATATTTATCAAGGTATTTTCATAAGACATTTCAAATATTACACTAAGGTTGGAGCATTAAAATTCAAACTAAGTAATGCATAATAAGAATTGAAAGGCAACAATGAATAAGTTCGAAGCAGGTTATATTAATTGATGACCAAGGGCTTCATCCTGAAACCCAGGACCCATCCACCTTTGGCCATCATATTATTTAAGTGCAGGAAATGTAAATTGTTTGAAAACAGGAAATAGAAATTGTTCCAACAAATACAACCATCAAATAAAAAATGGGCTCTGGCCTCAGCATCAACATCCATCATCGCCCATTTCTCTGCATTCAAGGGGCAGCACCCTCTTCCATTACTTCGTCAGCGACATCCTTCCCAGTATCCTTCGCAGCCTCACCACTAGCACCAGTTAGCTTTTCAGTTGCCTTGGGAAACCCCTCAGCTACAGATTTAGCAGGATGCTCCGTGGGATCACCACCAAGACCCCGTAACTTTGTCTCCCAGGCGTTGATACACCAAGTAGGGCATTCAAAGCCCAGGGCCTTGGCTTCATAGGCCATTCTTAACCTAGCCTGAAGAAGGGAGATGACGACGGAGCTCTTGAGGCTTTCCCGGTAAGAGGCCATATCTTGTTCATGTTGCATTTGGATAGCATTAAGGTGGGCTTGGGCTTCGTCAGAAATTTTCTTGATGGCGGCCTGGTGTTCCTGGGACAAAGCTTTGAACTTGTCTTCGTAATGCCAAGATTTAGCAGCAGCGATCATTCCTTGGTCGAAAATTGTGACCTCGGCTTTCTTCAATTTGGACTCGAGCATCTTGTTGAGCCCGCTGGATTCTTCGTACAAATGAACCAGACGTTCGAGGCCCTACAAAGAAAAACGCAGGCGTTATTGTACAATAACCAAGATACTGGTTTGATAGATGTGCAGGATATGGGATGAGGATATATACCTGGTTGAGAAAGGAAGTCATGAAGCCGCTTGCCTCCATGAATCTGTGATTCTCGTAGGGAAACGCGTCTGGAGTAACGGGCGGATCAATCTTTTTCCTCTAACGAGAGCTAGAGGTCCGGGGCTTGGTAGCTGGCGAAGGTTTGGGGATAATAATGGCTTTAGAACTGGTAGGCTTGGATGAAACAATAGCCTTGGGACTTGGCTCTTTCTTGATCTGGATAGGATCGGAGTAACTATCCAGTTCCTCAAGGTCGAAAACTTATGGGATTTTGGCTGGTGCTGCATAAAAAGAGAAGTTCTAAATTTATTCTACTTTTTCATTATACTACGCTAATGGATTATTTGCAGATCAACTCTTACCAGACATATCAGATGATGAGTATTGGCTGGAACTTGGGAGGTGTGTGGAAAAACTTCGATCACCTTCCGGTAATTGGTAGATTGCTTTGATTCTTTTTTCAGATTCTCCGGTAGGAGGGGCTACCTCTTTGAAGTTCACTGCATAAAGGTCAAATAAAATAATATATCAGCATAAGGCATAGGCCCAAAAGGTATTTGGGGATATTCTTAAAACCCTAAATCCTACCGGTGGTTAACCACTCCACCGGGAGGCTAGCACCCTCATAAATGGAGTCTCGCTTAACAAAGAAGAATTTGTGTTGCCATCCATCCTCGTTTTTGGTGGCTTTAAGAATGAGGGGTTTACTGGAAGTAGAAAAAAGTAGAAACCGGCTGGAACCGTGAGATCGGAGACGATAGGCAATTGGAATATCTTCGATGCATAGGTCGGGAAAGTGAAGATTTTTTATTTGGTTAAGTACAATCAGTATCCTCCAAACCATGGGCATCGTTTGGGCGAAACAAAGGCCGGTGGTTCGAAAGAATTGCATCATGAATTCAGGAAAGGGATACCGAAGACCTAGCGAGAAAGGATATGCCGGAAAACAGATCCAGTCGGCTGACGAAACATCCGACCGGACTGACCGATCAAATGGCCTAAAAATCGCACTGTCTGGAAAGGCGCCGGAGGCTCTCAACGCTGCGATGTCCGCGTTTTCAAAGGAACAGATCTCCTTCTCTGGCTTCTTAAGTAGGTTTTGTTGGATGAAGGTCTCCGTTGATTCCCCGGTTTGAGAATGAGTTCTGGTAGCCATTGGGGATAGGATGAGGAAATTAGCAGAGAAAGGAAAAAGAGTGAACAATTACCTGGAGATTCTGTTGGTGATATCTGGTTTTCAAACAAAAAGAAAGAAGATATAGGGGCGTAATAGATAGCCATTGAGTAAAAACCGTGTTGGAAGTTGTCCAGTATTATCTCGATCGTCACTCCACTTTAATTACCTCGATTTAAGAGATAAGTTTTAAAATATATCCGTTGGAATTGGTATACCAACAGATATATTTGGGGACAATTGTTATGGGTGATTTTCTGCTCATATATCCTTAGTAATATTCTGACTATGTTTCTTTTGTTGTGATCAGGATACCGGATCAGGATATTGGTAACATCCTGATACGATATCCTGGTAGTAACTAATTAGCTCACGTGCAGATTGTTGTAGCAAGTCTCTAAAGGTCAGGTGGACTTCTTCTCCTCAAGACTCGGGCAAATCAGTTAGATTATAATCGTTGAAGCCGGAAGACCTGGACTACAACGTTCATGTGGGGAATATTCGTTGGATCCCGGAATAATAGGATATTTAGTTAGTTTCTTTTTACTATAAATAGATTGATCGGATCAGATTAGAAAACACAATTTCTCGTACACTCTTGCTCTCTACTAGCTGCAAACACTCACAACACGCTTACACTTGTATTGAAATCACATTGTAACACTTAATTGATCCGCATCATATCCTGCACTGTATCCTGGTATTTGAACTAATAAGAAGAACAAGGTAGCTGCGATTGTCAGCTCCCGAGGTTTTGTGCCGGCGATCTAGATTGATCAAGGGCTTTCCTCGTACATCCTGTGTCACCCTTTACATTTTTGCTCATTGTTTGATTATAGACACAACTCGATATCTTGAGCTGTATCCTGAAAACTGTTTTTACAAACAACTTAAACAGCATATTTTCGATACACTTTCTTAGCACACTACCTCACTTAACTAATTTGATCACTTAATTGCTTCGGTAATTTTTGACCAAAACAATTACTGATTCTTGTGCCTTTTTAATCTGATCATTTAAATCTACTTGCAGATTTAACTTAAGAGAACTTACTCTTTTTGGCTTTTCATGATACTTTCGACTTAAAGCATCGGCTACTACATTTGCCTTTCCTGCATGATACTGGATATTACAATCATAATCACTAAGTATCTCCATCCAACGTCTTTGTCTCATATTCAATTCCTTTTACCCAAAAACATACCTTAAACTTTTATGGTCGGTGAATATGGTAAACTTACTACCATATAGATAATGTCTCCAAATTTTAAGGGCAAAAATTATAGCTCCTAACTCTAGATCATGGGTTGAATAATTCTCTTCATGATTCTTAAGTTGTCTAGAGGCGTAAGCTATAACCTTTTGACGTTGCATTAATACATATCCATAACCTAACTTAGAAGCGTCACAATAGATTATAAAATCTTCAGTTCCTTCTGGTAATGCTAGTATGGGTGCATGGGTTAATCTTTGCTTAAGAATCCTAAAGGCTTCTTCTTGTTTTGGTCCCCATTCAAACTTAACGGATTTACAGGTTAACTTAAGTAAGGGAATGGCTATTCTAGAAAAATCTGGAATAAATCTTCTATAATAACCAGCCAATCCTAAGAAACTTCTATCCTCGGTTGGTGACTCAGGGGTTTTCCACTTGGTAATTGCCTCGATCTTGGTGGGATCTACATGAATTCCTTTATGATTAACTAGATGTCCAAGAAATTGTACCTGTTCTAACCAAAACTCACACTTTGAAAACTTAGCATAAAGATTTTCTTTTCTCAATAAACTTAGAAGTGCGTGCAGATGCGCTGCATGTTCCTCTTTGCTTTTGGAATAAATAAGAATGTCATCTATAAAGACAATTATGAATTTATCCAAATATGGCTTACATATTCGGTTCATCATGTCCATAAATGCAGCTGGGGCATTGGTTAGACCAAATGGCATGACAGTAAATTCGTAATGGCCATATCTTGTTCTAAAAGCAGTCTTAGGAATGTCCTCTTCCTGTACCTTTAATTGATGATATCCTGACCTTAAATCGATTTTAGAGAAAAATCGTGCTCCTTGCAATTGATCAAACATATCATCTATTCTTGGTAATGGATACCGATTCTGAATCGTGACTTTATTCAATTCATGGTAGTCAATGCACATACGCATTGACCCGTCCTTCTTTTTAACGAATAAAATCGGTGCTCCCCATGGCGATGAGCTTGGCTGTATGAATCCCTTTTCCAATAATTCATCTAATTGTTTCTTCAGCTCTTGCATTTCTGCGGGTGCCAAATGATAAGGTGCTTTGGCAATTGGTGCGGTTCCTGGTATTAAGTGGATTCCGATTTCCACTTCCCTGTCTGGAGGTTGCCCTGTTAGCTCTTCTGAAAATACATCTAAAAACTGAGATACTACTGGAATATCCTTAAATTCTTTTCCATTAGTGTTAGTGATTAGATAAATCAAATACACTAATGATCCTTTCCTTATATAACTTGCTGTTTTCATCACAGAGATGAATTTTGTGGATTTAGAGGTTTTATTTCCTTTAATTGTGATCTTTTCACCCCTTGGTGAATTTACTTGAATTGACTTTTGATCACATAAATTACTGGCTTTATTGGCTATTAACCAATCCATTCCTAACACAACATCAAATCCTGCCAGATTCATTGGGTAAAGATTTGCAATAAATTTCTGATTTAAAATTTTTATTCTTGCTCCATGCAAGATTTCAGAAATCTTAATGGTTTCTCCATTTGCTGTCTCTACTAGACATTCTTGTGAAAGTTTAGTTAATGATTGATTAAGAAGTTTGTAAAATGAAGTATTAATAAAACTTTGGTTCGCACCAGAGTCAAATAATACTTTAGCAAAAACATCATTAACTAAAAACGTACCGGTGATCACATCCGGGATCATCTTTGCTTCTTCTGCAGTCAGAACAAATGCTCTAGCATTTTTAGTATTCTTGGTGTTCGTGGCTGGAGCTATTTTTGGAAAGTTAGGCTTGATATGACCTTGTTCTCCGCAGTTATAGCATATCCTGTTGTTAGGCTTTTTCCTGCAATCTTCCTCCTTGTGTCCGGATATTTTGCAAAAGTTACAGTATATGGAGCATCTTCCTGAATGCTTCCTTTTGCAATACTTACAGTAGGGTGCAGAGGTAGAACCTACATTTCTCCCACGGTTAGAATTTCCAGAACGGAATTCTTGGGTAAGCTTCTGGGTTAGGTTCCTCCTTTGATCCACTTCTCGTGTACGGACTAATTCATCTGCCAAGGTGTTGGCTAGTTCTACAGCTTCTTCTATGGTTTGAGGTCTAGCCGCCTTGACTACATGTCTAATCTCTCCAATTAATCCCCAGATGTAACGGGAGATTAAAACTGGTTTAAGTGAACCAAGGGTTGGTACTATTCGGGCATATTCAAAGAATAATGTAGTATAACGCTTACTATCTACCCCAATCATCCTAAGGTTTAGGAATTTGTTTACTATCTGTTCTTTTTTATTAGGATGGCAGAATTTCCTTTCTACCATGTTTTTAAACTCCTCCCATTCCATATTGTAAGTTCTATCACTTCCCCTAGACTGGAGGATAGTGTTCCACCATTCTAGTGCTGAATTCTTAAACAGATTGGAAGCAAACATTATCTTATCTTCTTCCGCGCAATTACTTATTCTTAGGACTGCCTCAGTCTTTTCTATCCAGCGTAGAGATGCAACGGCCCCTTCATTGCCCGAGAATTCCATTGGTTTACAAGACCAGAATTCTTTATAAGAACAACAGTAAGACACAGTTCTTCTTCTTTTGGGAATAGGCACTTGAAGTACGGGTCCATTGTTCATGCTGTTTTTAGGTTCAGAGGGTCGTTTGCTATCATGTTTACTTTTATTTTCTGCTTCCTTAACCGTTTTGATAATATATGGCATCGCATCTATTATCCATTGTGCCACTATATGTTGCATGGCACTGTTATCCACTTGGTTTCCATTATTGTTGTGGTTCGGGTTTTCGTTATCCAGGTTAATGTTACTCTGGTTATCATTATTCTGGTTTTCCTGGTTTACTTTGTCGTCCATCTGAATTTTAAACATTTACCAATTATTAATATCACAAAATAATTAATAATTTAGGCAACAATCACACAACACACATATTGGTCAAAAGCGTCGAGCATTGCGACTTACTCTTTTCTATTATAGTATGCGTCAAATACACACTAAGATTGGAACTAAAATTACAATACTACTAGGCATCACTAACCACGAATTGGTCTATACTACAATATATATTATTATTATACATATACATATACATTTTTTTTCATACAAACATATTATATATTATTATATTATTATTATTACCAACTCCACTATCACCTTCACTGATCTGGTTCATCCAGTAATCCATATTGCGCTCGTCGTACTTCCAGACGAGTCGCTCTCCTACCTGCCTCATCCTCTCACTACTCTCTAAAATTTCTTCTCCGAAAGTTCGGAGCTCATGCACATTTTCTGCACTCATTGGGGGTGCAGGTGCTGGTACTGGGTCTGGGTACTGGGGCATGGGGTTCTCCTGAGGGTACGGATTCTCTAAGATCTCCCTAATGTATTCATCGTTATTGTAATAGTAGGGATCTAGAGGGTCCAGACCTAGATAGGCTGCTAAGTTTGGCATGGGTTCATCGTTTAGGTGGTAGCGTGGCACATAATCCCTATGATCATCAAACCATTGATCATAATCCGGGTCTAAGGGATTAGGGGCTGGTATCCTAGGTATCTCCTCAGGGTTGAAATCATGCATTTGAACTTGGTTTTCAGGGTTGTTTTCTATCTCCATCGGCTGAGTGGGGAACAAAGGTAAGGGTTGTGGGGCTACTAGTTGTTCCAGGTTTGGGTCGGCTGCTGTTGTTGCTAGGATATGAAAATTGGCTAAGCTCCTATTAAGCATATCCTGTGTATGGGCATCTGACACTCGCTTAGCGGCTGCTAGGACTCTCTGCTGTTGCAACTTTCGCATTCTTTTCCTACGCTCGAATGCACCCTTACTGAACCATCCTCTCTTTTCTGAGGGAATGGCTCTTCAGACTGAGCCTTAAAGACAATCATCTCTTCTTCATTATCAGCAGCATACCCAGAGAAGGCAAGCTGTGAAGAAGTACCTTCACTCCTAGGTGAATCGAACAACTGACGATACGCGTCTGAGGGTCCTTGATCACTCATACTGTAAACTAACAAATAGTCAAATAACACACAACAGTAAAATACAGATATGCACGTATTTTCGTAATTAATTTCCTAACAATTTGAATAATATATTGGTGTCAGCAGAACACTTCTGTGGCTGAATCATTGGCTTAGCTCTGATACCACCTTCTGGCGCAACCCCCGCCCCCTATCTGTCCCGGGAACGGGCGGCCGCGAGACCAGTTTTGGTGGTATCATTTTGTTTATCAATTTGGCAGCGTAAATTTCATCAGGACCGCAGTTCGGAAATGTTTATCAGATTAAATACCACACTTTTATAGTATTAAACATATTGGGATAAAACCCAAGTTTTCATTACAAACATTTTCATAGGGAAAATCCATATTTTATTGAATAAAACATCTTCTTTTATTTAGGTAACTTTTATAGCCACTTTTCCAAGCCTTCAGTGCTGTCCAGCTGGCTTCTAGTTGGCTTTCACATTTTGTTACCTGAAATGCGTTTAAAAACATTTTGTCAGTGGGAAATACTGGTGTGTGAATCTCTGTTTAATCAAGAAGAGTTTTATCCATTAACAGTATTGAGAGCGACCACATTGTTTATTTCTACCCAATTACTCATTCAGTATTGTCAATCCTGACTGGTGGGTCATATTACACATTGGCTAACTCTTTGTCCAATGGTAACGTGTTCCACATTTTGTATACAAAACCGTAACACACCGGTAGTAATTGAAGAACTACAAAGACTCAATCACTGCTTAATCACATTGTAAAACATTTAAGGTTTTGTAAAAACAATTTACAAAAAGGAGATTACTCACAAAAAGGTTTACACAAAAATAGGATTACTCACATTGCTGTCTTAGGTTTTCTGTAAGGGTTTCCTGGTGATTATCTATAATTTACACAATGCACACTCGTTAGTATAATATCCCTTTACATTAGTTATACCCTCCCCGAGACGACATTCCAATGACTACGTCGGGCAGAACCACGACAGTCGTTACGGAACCCTGGATCAATCGGGCAGCATATCTAATACGTAACCGGGGTTATAATACTTACAACGGAGAAGAACTTCGTTAATTAGGGGGGTATTATGCCCGGAAATTATGTTATCTTCTTCGGAAATTTGTAAGAAAGAAAAGAAATGAGCGATCGTAACTGAAGGCCCGAGCTCCCATTATATAGGGGCTGAAATCGGGTTTCTCGCGGCCAGCGTAAGGTGAGACCAAGGTCTACGTAGCCCGCGTAGCAGAGTAATAGGGCTAGGGTTGCTGATTCGTCGAGTTTTGGATTGACACAATGATGACACGTGGCAGCACCGGGTGTCGCCCCGTCTTGGAGCTGTCGCGCCCCGCGTAAGATCCCTAAGGGGTCTATGCGGCCCGCGAGCGACATAAAAATGTTGTTCTTAATTAATTTTTTATTTTATATCGTATTTTGGGCTCGGTTTTCACATACGGGGTGTATTTTAGGACATATAGGAATATTTTAAAATATATTAGGGTGTCCGAAAAATTCAGGAGGGTTGTTATATTAACCGAAGGTTCTGCCGACATTTTCTATATTTTCAAGAAAAATACTACTTCAATATTCTACTTATTAACGAGCACTTAGAATAATTAATTCACATAATACAACAAGTTTTCAATTGTAACATATTGAAATAGAACTCTATTATCCCTTTTTTTGTAGTATTATTATTAGTACTATTATTATTATTAATAATATCCTTATTATTATTTTCTCCTAATGAGTACAGGGGACAAGATTTATGGGTAATTGTTGTTGAGGGCAGTGTACAAAGTGGTAACCAAATGAGGGTTTATAGGCTGCAGTTATTACTATGGGTATCTCCTAATGACTTTGCACCCTCAGTAAGTTCATACCCGGATTTACCTATTACTCGTATATCAAAGTAAACTAAAGCATTTGCACTTATAAAGTTGATTCCTTTACTACCCATGGCATCCTAATAATAACTTAAGCTGGCTTGTTCTCTTAGGTTGAAGCCTAGGTATCCATACCAAATACCTAATTCGCTAAAACCTTTGGCTCTGATACCAACTGTGACACCACACCCAGATAAGGATGCACCATACACAATTGATACCAACTTACAAGGAACCACTTATTTTATTGATACAAACTATAAGGTACAAAAGTTGGAAACTTAAAAGTACAAAGTTTGGTCAAACTACTATTAACCGTTCATGCAAAATTTCCACCAGATAAGAAAGTCTGGGATGCTTTATTCCACTAGCCACGCCTATCCGAGATAAACAACCCGCAGAAAACTAACCTTCATTTCCTGTGACACATGCTTAAAAGACGTCAGATATTACCGGTGAGTTCATGAATATACAAAATTGACAAATTACATTATTTAATCATGACTTGTACCCACCCATGTCATCATAACCCAACGTTACCACGTAACTTACATAACCATACAGTTAATGCCCACTACACCACGAGTGTAGTACCGACAAATCCCGCCGTAGCGGCACGTATAAGGGACCACAAATATCATGTGTATGTCATGCTCAGGTTATATACATGCGTACAACAGTCATGCTATATTATTACAGTTTAGGACAAGCATGTTCACATTTGGAAAACATTCATAAAACTCACCTCTGGCTAGTAGCTAACAGTTGATACAATTGCTAGTATGATCAGGTACTATTTCAAGGTCCTGATACAATTTACATAATCCTAAGTTAGGTAACAGTACACCTAACTAGTTATTATCATGGTTGGATATTTGTTAATGAGACTACCCAACATCCACCCCTGACAATAACCCTAGTGTCTGAAAATAATAATACTAGTACTATTAATACTACTACTACTACTACTAATAATAATATTGTTATAATTAATAAATGACTAGACATAAACTTTATCGAAACATACCAGACACTATCAACTGTAATTTGATGTAGAGTCTCCTCAACTTACTCTTAAAATCGATTTACTAACAACACTCGAATAGTATTGTTGGTTTAAGGTTCACGCTAGGTTTCTTGAAGTTTTTGAATATCTCAAATGAACTAGTCTAGTCTATTTATAGACAAAACATGGGTGAAGCTTTCTTCCGTTAACTTGACATGAAGAATACTTCATGATGAAGTTTGCCTAACAATAAAATTCCCCTCTTGTTACTTTCTTCCTATACCCACACGTATACAACAAACTCTCATATACACACGTATACAAATAACTAATAATTAAGTGTTAAGTTTTTAATATTATTTTATATACTATAATTAATTCAGCTGCTTACCTCGTTTTTCCCTTATAACTTTTAAAATATAACGTTTTATAAAGTTACAAATATACTATTGGTACGAGCTAATTTTTCTCTACATTTTGACCCAAGTTTCATTAAAAACGGAGCAGGGTCAAATATAATATGTTTTATTATTAACTAGGAATAACACTCGCCCGCGTTGAGGTGCGGGTACATTGCAAACATCAAATAGATTAGTCTAAACGTTATGTGATGTGTTAATATATGAAAACGTGCATTTCGACATATCTAATCGAACTCAATGTAACGTATATAAGCATTGCGATTAGATCAAAACATAAAGTAAATCAAATTTATACCGTACAATCATAACGTATTATATAGGATCCGACTTATACATAGAAAACATAACGGGTATAACGGAAAAGCTGACACGTATAATCAAGAGAGATTAATTAGAACTTTTGAAAAAAAGAAACCACAATTTGACTCCGCTCGGTTCGAAACAAAATTAACGAAACATTCATAAAATAAGCACGAAAACAGATTATATTAGACCTCACTCATTTCCCAAAAAAAGTTTACATTGAAACATATCCCAACTCGAATTTATACAGAAACGTACATAAAATATGCACATAAAAGATGTTTTTTTTAAACAAAAAGCATTATACTTGATAAGTTTAGGTCAAAACGTAGAGTAAATCGAATTCATACCGACACGTACATAAAAATATGCACGTAAAAATATGTTTTTTTTTAAGTAAAGGGGGTATAGGGGTGAACTCGAAACAAATTATTTTTAGTAAAAAAATTAATAGGTTAAATACATTTGTAAAATCGTGCCAAATATCCCCAATGCCACACAACCAACAACAGAAGAGCTTGTAAAATAAAATAAATAAAAAAAGAAAAAATAACACTGAACGAAAAACATACGTAAAATCGTTGAGTCACGCACACCTGTGGCGATGTGTTAATGCGAAGAAATTACACCGAAACGTAAAACGTAGAAAGAAAAAAAACTAAGTTGATTTAGGGCCCTGCGCATTGGAACGCACTTGTCAAACGTAAATTAATAGATGTGTTGTGACGGGCCTGTCAAACAGTAAAAACAGGAAAAAAACGTTGAACTACAGAGACGCACAGTTGCGACGTGTTAACTCGTGAAATTTTAAACGAAACGTAAAATGAAAAATTTGAAAAAGATGAAAAGTATTGGTGATCAAAGTTGAAAATAAAAAAGTATTGGGATTAAATTACAAATAAGTAAAAACTTTGAGTTAAAAGTTAAAAACTTAAAGAGATTAAAATAAAAAGATAAAAACCTTTGCATTGTAAATGAAAAATCAAACTTTGGTTATTTATATGTGGTAATTACAAATTACAAAATAATAATAATAATAATAATAATAAAAGTAAGAGAATAAAAGATGCTTTTGTGGGTAAAGTGTAAAACAAAAAGTTATGTGATGATACAGTGAAATCGGAAAGATGACTGGCGCAAACCCATGTTGGTATTTGATATATATAATAATATTAAACGGTCTCCTGTAATAGCCGACGTTCGTCTAAATATCTCATATTTCAACTAACCATTTTACTCGTTACTTACACGTTCAACAATATATGAAAATATAAACTTTATATATAATCTTATTGGTTCACAAAACAGGATGTTACACTAATTCATATAAAATATTGTGCATTTATATATCATAAATGCCATTATACAAAAACATCGGTGTAACGACGTTTACATAGAGTTCAAGACATTTAAACTATATTTACAAAAGTTTAAAACATTCAAAAGATGTTTATAAAAGTTCTAGACAAGTTTTGCAACAAAAGAGAATAATATAGTAGCAGAAGCTTCATTAGTTCGTGTGTTCGGTTCTCGAGCAAGCTTGATTGCCATCCGAAAGATTTTCGTAGTTACCTATAATCAAAATAGTCATAATCATTAGTTATGAAGAGTTATAATGTGTTTTTAATGAGTCCGTAAGCCAAAACAAGCAAACAAACAAGGATTTCCAGCTCTGAAGGCCGTCGCGGGGCGCGACCCGTGGTGGGCTGCGACCAAGACTCCTTTTTCTATCGCGGGGCACGAGGATCAATTTCTTACAGAATGTTTCGAGCACTGATGCTGTATATTTCCAGCCAAACCAATTTTTACCAAAATGATCATAACTCTCAAAATTTTGATCCGTTTTACGTACCGTTTCTTCCTATGTGATCGTAAATTGATCTCCCATATTATAGACTCAAAATCTATCATTCGGATTTATAAATTCCTATTCTTTAAGCTTTCGGCTTAGGAATTATTTAAGAAGTTATTCGACCCGTTTACATATTTAAGCAAACGAGCTTATATAAATACATCTTTTGCGCATAAATGTCATTACTAAGAATATTCTCATTTACGTGGGTTATTACCCTTATGTTTTTATGCGCTCATTATATCTATAGGTTTGTATCGTTTGTTTGACCCGTTCAACTACAACTAGTTGAAAAAACTTAACACAAATCCCTTATACGGAATTGTGCATCATTTAGTCATACTCAACACCTAAGTATTTTTTTTTACTTATATTCCGCGTTTCCGATTCTCGGCTTAACACTTATAATGACTTTAAATTCATAATCCGGCTATTACTTCGAACTCATTTGTTGTGCAACCTTCTCGGTTTACATCAAAACTTCAAGTTGACCCGTTTAGCTTTCTTAGCGACGTCCATCGCTTTTATATAATCAAAGTTTCATCAATTTAGTTATTTTAACCCGTTTGGTTTTATTCGCGAAATCCATCGCTTTCATACTACCAAACAATCATCATTTGAGTCATTTTGACCTGTTTGAATATTATAGTGAAATCCATCACTTTTATAGTCTAACTTATCGCTAGACTCTAATTAATCAGTTCGGTTTATTTATACGGAATCCACCGTTTTAGAATTAACCGAACTTCATATTAGTGCATTTCTCATTCAACGTAAATAATCAATAAAATACTATCGAAAGTCTACGAAGCATATAGTCGCGTACCTTTAAAGCTTTCCCTTTAAGCGAGTATCCGTTCCGCCTTGACCACTCGACGATTCACCCAATTTGCCTATAGAGTTCAATTCGAATATATCGCTTAGAACTCAATTTACAATATTTAAAACACAACGGGTCTAACTAATCAATTAAGTGATTCGTTCATATTTCCTAATATTTCAAGATCACTTAAACATTTTGTCGAACATCTTATGGGCGAGATTAGTATACTAACATTATCATGTTCATGATTAATAATTTAACCATGTTTAATCATCATTTTAAAAATCATATTTCTAGTATGCATAACTACACCTAGACTTGTATCATAACAATCAAATAACATCAATTCATCACTATTATTCAAGTATTCATCCTTTTATTCAAAAAACCCATATAGTACATATATAATAAATCTTTAAATCACTAAGTTATGACATGAAATCATTAAATTCTCATCTAGGGTTTGTTCCTAGACTTGTAATCATATCAATTTTGCCATAACAACAAACATTCATTCAAGAATTACATCTTTCAGTGTTCATCACTAATCATATTATCACCAAATATCAAAATTAGACATACCATGTGATCTCCTAACTTGGTTGATCACGATTTTAGCTTAGAATTGATTCCAAATCAGTTTCCTTCTTTGATCTTGAAAAGTTTTGATGAACTTAGGGTTTTAAAAGTGAGATCTCTGTTTGCTCTGGGTTTTGGTCGAACATTAGAACGCACACAAGTGTGTGTTTTGTGTTTAAATTTCAATTTAATAAATCTGTTTCAAGTTTGCCACTTTTTAGTCCCTCTACTTTTAAGAGTTGTAAAATGGGTTAGAATCTCTTGATTATTTATCATTTTATAACATATATTTAACTAGGTTAAATATCCCTGGTTTTATTTTCGAAATTCATTATCAATAAAATTAATTATACATGTATACACACATATATAGTTTAATATTTTTTTTGAGGTGTTACACAGAGTTTCCCCTCTCTAGCCAAAGTTGTGTTCCAAATGAACAAACAAGACTCCTATTTATAGTGTGACCAGGTCCGCACGAAGCATAAATTCACGGTTGGACAGATAAGTGCGGACCAACAATACCTGCGGATCTACAAGTCCGTGTGCACGAATCAAGTTCAAACCCTAGACATGCATTGTTTCTTGATTCGCGCGGATCTGTGCAAGCTCATCCGTGCGGACCTACTCTATACGCATTAAAATGTTTTACACTTCAAAACCTAGTCTAGTCTCATCTGTTTAGCTTCGATACGTGATTGACAGAAGCGATAGACATATGCACTCACAGACTCCCCCTTGGATATTGCTGCAGTCAATCTCGTAGCTAGTCCTTATCAACTCCGAGTCTTTAAGAATCTTTAACACTTCAGAACCATAGACTCCCCTTTGCATTCTGATTCATCAACTCCCTATTTTATCAAACTCTCTCTTCAGCTCCCCTTGCTTTGAGCTTCCAGGATTTCAACCTGGCTATCTAAAAATTTGACAATTCAAAACACTTGTAAGAATTTCAATTTCAGAATCAGTAACCTAGTTTTCTCTAAACTTTATTTGACAATTAAAACTTATTTGAGATTTCCAGGATTGATAACTTGGCTTTAAACACAAATATATGACATTAAATTTCCAGGATCAGGAACCTAGCTCTTAACAAGATTCATTTGACAGTTCAAACCTTTCTAGGATAACCTGACTCTTCTCCCCCTATCAAATAGCTTTATATTTGACATTCAAGTATCCAATTTCACAAATCCTCATAGATAATCAAGTTCAATTTATTGACTTTGATTTATCTGATTATCTACCAAGTCCAAATTAATGACCTTGGAGATTTTTACAAACTGTTTTTGATTTTTCATTAAAAAATCTCAAGTTTCAAATTAATGAACTTGTTTATTTTTCTGAGATATGTTTAGCATAGTTAGAATTTAAAATTCAGCTTTCTAACATCGATTGTCGAGACATAAAATGAAACAAAATCTTTTTGTATTTTACAAAGTTTATGCTAAAACACTCAAAAAATCTTTTTGTGATTTTGATCTTAATGAAATGCAATAACAAAATATTTACAGACATATTTTTGTTGAGTTTGTATCAGAGGATCATATCAGTTTATGACAAATCACTAGCACCGTTGATCAATATAAACTTTAAGTCCTAAACGATTCACTTAGATTGTCAGTATACTGATCCACTTAAATTTTCACACAAACTTCAATTGATTCAAGATACGAGATTAGTGTTTTAAGAACTTAACTTATTTGCGTGTCCCACCTCAGAATATACTCCCGTATCAAGATTCCCTAGATTCAGTCTTACAGGTGAGTATACTTAAATGATATCTGTCTCTGGGTTAGTGCGAGGCCTTGAGAGCTCAGGTTAGAACTTCCGTTCAGTCAAAGAGATGAAGGCTCGACTTAAGGTGTGTTCCGCTTAGGAATCTTCTTTACAACTGCACTTGATATATATCTTTCGATATTTTCTCAATTTTTTTATGCAGAGGGAAAGTTTTAAGCGCAAAAGCATTATACGAGATCTAGGTCATTGCTGACGCAAAATCAGAAGCCCAGCTATAATACCCCAGATATCAATAAGTATAAATACCTAATATATCAGAATCAGACAATCTCTCAAACGAAATTTCAGAGTACTAAGTCCATATATCCGAGAGATGTTCCCCACGAGATAAGAAAGTTATTGATTTTAGGTTTATATCTCGAAATCAATTTACTAAATGTGTAAAAACCTACTGGCATATCATCAGTTAGACCGTTTATCACATTTTAACATTCCATTTCTTTAGCATGCCGTGATTGTCTACTGACGTACTATCATTTTCTCTTTTTACACAAAACTCTTTTGAATTTTTCATGTTTTTTACTTTTTTAAATTTTCAAATGTTGTTGTATTTTCAAAATTTTTATTTTTACTCCCCCTAAAATCCAAAAAATTTTAAAGAAAATTTGAGAAACCGATGTAGATAGCTTCATCTCGCCATCTATTTCTGCTTTACATTCTCTGTTTTTCTTACACATACCCCCATGATTAACAAAACATTGATTTTAACATTTTGAAACCATTTTTGTTTGTTTAGCCGTGAGGGTTTCGGCGTATTCCTTCAATTTTTTTTCAAAATTTTTAATTTTAACAATTTAAAAACAACAATTTTTTCATTTTTATGTTTTTCCAATTTTTTTACTTTTTTATTTTTTTTATTTATTTTATTTATTATTATTAACAAACAAACAAACTTGGTCTTCAATCACAGGAATCTGCCGATGAGGATTCCTCGTGTACCAGGCTGCTCCAATCTTCATTTTGACTTGCAGTTATCTTTTGGAACACCTGCACATGCACCCAACTTAATTACTTGAATAATGCAACCCAGGCCTGTTTGACCTTGGGTATTTTGACACAATACGAATCATTCAATTTCGGAAAATCTTTGTCATTTTTAACAAAAACTTTTTCATTCTTATTTTCAACCTTCTTGGTCGAATCGATTTTCCTTTTCTCGTTCATAGAAGTACTTTGTTTCTTTACCACCAAAATTTGTCCTGTTAAAACATTCTTTTTATAAAATCTTGGATCATTTTGAATGTTTTGTTTTGACAAATCAACTTCTGGTTTCCAAATTTGGTTTGGTTTTGACGTATTAACTTTTTGTTTCCAAATCTGTTTCGGCTCAAATTTGGGTGACTTCGGTTTCCAAGTTTGTTTTGACTCAAACTTGGTTGACTTCTGTTTCATAGCCTCAGATTTCTTTTTGTTCATTTCAACATCAACAGGCTTCAGCTTTAGACATCTGCGACCAACATGTCCAATTTGTTGACATTTAAAACATGTTTTCTTTGAAACATCTTGTTGTTGTTTCTTCTGAGCATAGAATTCTTCATTAGTCTATCGACTAAATCAGATTTCTTTCTCTTCTTCCGAACTTGTTCCATCAACGAAGTTCATCTTTTTCTGAAGTTTTGCCTTTTCAGACCTTTTCTTTTGATTTTGTTTCCTTTTATAACCCAACTCAGCCTTAGTATTTTTCTTTTTGTAACTAGGTTTGTTATATAAAGTTTTCTTGCTCACTTTTCCAGCAAATTTGTCAATTTCAGATTTCTTGATTTCTACCAATTTAAAAACCTTATCAATCTTTTCCTCAATCACATTTTGAATCGGAACTTCAATATCTGAGAATAATTTGTCCGATCCAACCATATAATATGCCAAAATTATTGGATCATCATTCGCATTTATTTCTGATTTTGATATCTTCAAATAATTTTTATGAAAACTTTCTTCATCTTCAACCTGTGATTCGGACTTATCATTTTTGGTAGAATCTTCTTTTAGAACGCTTTCAACAACCTTACTTAGCACCTCTAAATCACCAACATCATCAGATTTGGAGTAAGTCACATCAATGTTTCCAGGCAATTGGTCAACCATGTGTATTCCCTTTGCCACCTTTTCGTCATCATAGAATGTATAATTATTCTCCAACGGTGGTGGCACCTGATGAAATTCTGATCCAATTCCCTTTTTGTTTTTTTTTTTCAGAATCATGATCATCTGGTGTGATGTTGAAAATACGTTCGAGAATGTACGAAGAAGCAGAATAACTTTGAAGTTTATTAATTTTCTTTTCTTTCTCATCCAATTCACGTTTTACTTCAGCATGTTTATCAATATATTGATTTAAAACCGGTTGTTTTCCTTTATACTTGGCTTCAATAAATCTTGTCGTTTCAATATATTTTGAATGTCTTCCTTCAAGACTTTGAACTTGACTTTTCAAAGTTTCATAAGCTTCTTTTACTTTATGATAAGAAACTTCCATCCCATCATATTCTTTTTGCAACTCTTGAATAATATTATCTTTTTGTAAACACTCGGTGCAATCTGCTGAACACTTTTGTTTTAAAACTTTATTTTCTTTTTCAATACCATCACATTTCTGTGTCAGCTCCTCTTCTTTTTGTTTCAAAATATTTTCATTTTCTAGCATTTCTTTACATTTTTGTTAGAAAACTTTTTTCAATTTTAGTCAATTCAACGTTTCTGGATATTAACTTTTCATCCTTCTCAGTACAGGCACTGCATGTTTCCATGCATTTCCTGCACTGCACTTCATTTTTGTGTTTAGATTTAACATCAATTTCATCATTATTATCCATTGACTTAGCCTTATTAGAAGACTTAGTAGATTCAGTTTGAGTTTTTACCTCAGTTTGATCTGCCAACGTTGTGTTGTCGGTCGTCTTCTTCAAAATCTCATCCATCAACTTTTGGCTCTCATCAACTGTCTCTTCCACACTCTTCTTCTTTTCTACACTTGCATAAATCACCCTTCTTATGCGCTCCTCCACTTCTTTCTCATAATTCTTATCTTCTTTGATTTTTGAATAAAATACTCCTGCAGTTGGAATAGCTGCAATAAGCGCTTCAAAATCTACCATCTTTGGATCCATTGTCGGATTCCCTCGAGGATCTAAAAAGCACTTTCTCTCATCATCCCATCTATTGGCACTCTTTGCTTCCATGAAAACATCATACACCTCACTCAACCTTATACGTGCATGACATTCTTCTCAACTCGGTCTCACCTCAGCAACCAATGCAACATTCTCCTTTGGAATGTATTAATTCCAATTGAACCCTTCATCATCTTGAGTTACCACCAAAGCTTGTTTTCTTTCTTTTGACGGACCTTCACTGATCTGTGATCGATTCATCTTTGGCGGTTGTTCATTGGTGCGATGATAGATTGCTTTCTTGTAGTAATCATCATGGAATGGATTCATGCTTTCATCTGCTTCCCGGTTTGAGCACTCTCTCTTGAAGTGTCCTTTCTGTTTGCACTTGAAACAAGTGACCTTGGATTTATCAAATCCCAATTTTGTTTCAGGACATCCAAGACATGATTTGCCGGTAATCTCCATAAACCTTTGAGCTCTTCTGATTACACTCGCCATACACCATTTGATATCAATAAGCTCCATCTTTTCTAGATCGATTTGATCGTAGTCTTCCTTGGTCATGTTCGGGTTTCCAATTTTACCCGCCACTAGACTTTCGTAGGATTCTAGAATAGATGCTAAGAATACCATCTGTTGTTTGGCAGCAACAGCATTCATACTTTGAGAGTTGTTCAGATTCAGGGCAATGTTGCATTGAACCACATTTAATGATTCATCGGAGTTCTCTGCGCTAAAAGTCGTGCCAATCTTTGACGTTTGATTGTTCATTAGCATGCTTCCACGATAGTATAGATTCACATCCTGCTGATAATTTGAACTGATCATTTTGTTTTGCTTTTTCAGTTCCAGCTCATGGCCTTCAAGTTTTTTAATCAAAATGTCTAAAGTTATCTCATCAACTTTGCATCGTTTTTCAGAATCATGACAAAGATTTGCCAATCATCTACATGAGGTAATGCCTCAATCAGTTTGTCGATGATCTCTTCTCTGTCCTTTTTTATACCAAATCTTTGTAGCTCAATTTTCAAATGACATAAATGTTCTATCATTTGTCGGACAATCTCTCCTTTCATGCAGCTGAACAGGTCAAATTCTTTCTTTAGCAAAGATATTTTGTTTTTTTTATTTCCTTTCCACCTTCAGCTTCCACTTTTAGCGCCTCCCACATGGATTTTGACGTTTCATCATGTTGAAGCAGACAAAGAATATCTTCTCTAACCGATTGTTGTAACAATGTAATCATTCTTTGTTTGTTAGAGTACTCCTTTTTATCAGCTTCTTTATACTCTTTAATTGGTATTATTTCATTTTTATCATTTGTTGGTTTTTCATATCCAAATTTTAACATAGCCCAACAATCATAAGCATACGCTTTAACCCAATTCTCAAATTTGTCTTTCCACCAATTATAATCTTCTATATTCATTAGTTTCAGTGGTCTTTGATGATTTCCATACACATTATCAAAGTTCAAACTTTTGGAAATAGAATTTGAGATGCTCTTTGGTGTGGATGTCATTTCGGATGTGAAAGCGTTGTAGAATTCGTTATAAAACTCCTCTTCCATGATTTTGAAATGCTCGTGAATCACCTACAAACAACTAACACACAATTAAACAAACTTTGAAAACCAAGCAATACAAGACCGAGATCCACGCAAATGTAGTATCTTGGTCCGTGCGGATGGCCAAGGTTGATCCGTGCGAACTGAAATCTGAATTTGTGAAATTTGTTTTTTTAGTTGATTCGTGCGGATAAGGGTATATCCTAATCCGTGCGGATGTACAACCAAAAACCTAGATCCTCTCTAATCTCACTTGTTGATCTGCGTGGATTGGCACATATAGATCCGTGCGTACACAAACATCGAATACAAATTGTCAAGTTTCATGATTTTTCAAAAATTTTTAACGTTTTAGTCCAAATTTGGATCTGAAACTTTCAAGGGTTGTTTAAAAGATAATTTTGCTCAACTTATTCGAAAATCAGTCATTTTTAACTGTGGATTCGACGTGAATCTGAGTTTTAAACTTGAAAAAGAAGTGTAGAAGATGATGAAATTTGGCTCTGATTTGAATCTGAAATGCTTGAATTCAGCTTGTTTCTTGTATCTTCAGTCCTTGCAATCAATCTCCTGCTCTGATACCACTTGAGAGTGCGTGTTTGGATTGATTCTGATGTTCCGTTGACTGCGTAGATCTCGTATTTTATGCGGAATCCAAGTACGAGAGTGGATTGAACAAGAACAAGCTAATTATAATCGGTTTCTATTGAATATTTGAAAGTATAATACCACGAAACCACTTTGACAGAGTTTGCCCTCTCTAGTCAAAGTCGTGTTCTAAATGAACAAACAAGACTCCTATTTATAGTGTGACCAGGTCCGCACAAAACCTGCACCAAGCCTATATTCACGGATGGACAAATAAGTGCAGACCAACAATACCTGCGGATCTACAAGTCCGTGCGCACGAATCAAGTTCAAACCCTAGACATGCACTGTTTCTTGATTCGTGCGGATCTGCGTAAGCTCATCCGTGCGGACCTACTCTATACACATTAAAATGTTTTACACTTCAAAACATAGTCTTGTCTCATCTGTTTAGCTATGATACGTGATTGACGGAAGTGATAGACATATGCACTCACAACATTATGCCCCGCTTGCGGTATGCGTACATAATGTATATATGTGTGGGCGTTCAAGGGGCAAAAGTGAAAATGCATTAATTTTAACGTTATTTTACTAATTTTGTGAAAATAATGTTAAAAGAGGGGGATGGTTAATCATGTATCATGTGGTGGCGTTGATTGCCGAAAGACAAGGGAGTACATGCACTAATTGACCTTTGTCTTAATTGCCGAGTGTTATGTGCCTTATGTCTAAGGCTTGATACAAAACTACCATCGAGCTGGGGTCTCACTGGATGTAACCTCTCTATTCCTACGGGGTAGAGGTAAGGCTATCTACATCTTACCCTCCTCAGACCCTACCTTAGCTTTGCTATTGGTGGGATTTACTGAGGATGATGATGATGATGAGTTGTTGCTTTTGACATATTTCACATCCGCTATATGTAAGCTGTGGTAATGATGATGAGCGTTTTGGATTGCCACACGTTTTAGCTTGCCGACTAATTAAGAAGGCAATTTCTAATTAACAACATGTCTTACATAAACAACATTTATGGTGTTTAAATGGCAATTCAGAGGCAATGATAATAAAGGACGCCCATTGGTTATTGTTATGGCATGGCAAATGTTCTATTTGCAGCCACAATAACCTTTCTTTTTCTGAGTCTCATGTTAGATTGAAATTAAATTGTTATATTTTTCCTCAATTGTATTTAATTTCCTTATTTTTGGTATATATTTGGTAGGATGTCGAGTGCAAGCAAAATGCAACTCCTTCGACGCTAACAAAAAAATTATTGACGAAAAGGCATTTTACCTGTCCATGTTTCTTCTTTTCACTTGCTTCATCATGGTGTATACTGTATCAACAACTTCAGGAAATAATAAATATATAGTTTCTTTCAATTAGGTCTGCCTACTCCAACCCTACCACCCCTACTCAGTCTCTCATGTCGAATGCTCTTTTGGCAATACTACTTTCAACCCCTTTTCTATCACCAAAGTCCAGAGTAGCAGCAGTAGGTGTTTATTATATATTTAGTCCACATTGTTGTTTAGGAGTTGAAGTAGGTGTTTTGTTGGGGTAATTGTAGCTTGCATTTTTTACAAGTCGTCAAATTTATTTTAACAAGTTAGAATCAATGTTGCATTTTGTTGGTCGCATATTAGAGTCGGTAATGAGTCAGATGGCATCTTAACATGTAGTTTATACCTAACGAAGTTTATATTCCATTTGTTGTAACGTTTTAACCATCTTTGATATTTTATACCTCACAGAGTTTATGGAACTATTCGGTTTAGTGCGTGCCACAACGTATGTAAAGGCCTTTAGGAATGCATTCAGATGGTTATTGTGGGGGTCTACATTGTACGGATTTGAGCTCCATAGTTTTCATATAACATGTTTGTATAAGTCTCTTTATTCTGCAGGTGGAACGGTTGCTTTCAGTTGAGCAAAAGGCAATTGACTTTTAGGTCACAAGACGATGGCCTCATGGCAGATCCTAGGATAACAATTGCATGTTCTAAGTTGTGCGATGTGTTAAAATTCATATAACTGTTTTCTTGGTAAGATACTATAGCGAATAGTACTAGAAAAGAAAGCATCAGCAGCTGGATCTGAAGTGGCGGTGTTGCTTTGCATTTCAATTGTAACTAATTCAATAAGTTCCTCAACTGAAGCAATCATGTTTTGCGAGTTTCCCTTATCATAGAAGTATAGATACTTGAAAGTACACTAGCTGATCTGAAATGATGATTGGTTAAACCCTAAAAAGTAGTAGTTGATTTTTGACGACAGTTAAACTTGGCTTTGAAAGTTGTTAAATCTTATGAATCTGGCCATAAAATTACATTTTATATGTTACTTTTGAATCTGACCATACTTGTAACTTGTATGTATCTGCTATCTTTTTCACTACAAATATCAGTTTGTAACATTGTTGAGTTGCACCCTCATTATAAATTACATTACAAACATGTTTATTTGTGAACTTATGAGGTTGTTATTCAGATTTGAACGAATCAGGAAATTATAGCTTTAATTTATCGGATTAAGTGTGTTGAAGTAAATACCGATCTTTCTTACAAATAACATGTTATACACATGGTAGTACACTTTAGATTTAAAGTGTTAGTGAAACAATAAATACCAACGAAGGGTATAATACAACTACGCAAAACATCAGCAAACGTAGATGAAAAACATGGCCGCAACGCGCGCCGGGGAAGAAACCTAGTTAAATGAAAAATCCAATGAACCGAACAAGGGATATTATGACTATTTGTTTATTTATTTTTCATCAAAGTCCATTTTGACTCAAAGTCAAAATCTTATTTTAATTTGAAAAATTAACCTAGCCCATTGTCAATGTCATCCTGCAGATGGGTCAAACAATGATGATCAAATCGCTTAAAACTTGCACGAACTTGACAGTTATTCACACATTTCAATGTTGAAATTCAACAAGAAAGAATTCATAAACAAACTTTGCATATAATGTTGGCGCTCTTTAAGCAACAATCAATAATAAGGGACATAACAAAAAGTCTTGAAAAGTGAAAACTTTATATAAAAATATTCTAATGAATATTAAAAAAAAAATTAAACACACTTTGTGTCACTAGTATCATCCACGTCCATCCAGTCCCATAAAGTATCATCATAATCAGAATCATCACCATTCTAATTATCAACTACATCAGTGGCAACTAATGTTGTACTTGCGTCAACCATTAGAGGAGGGATATCTTCTCTTGACAAATGAGTCTCTTGCTCACTAGCTTGTGCAAGAGAACCCTAACTGTCTTCATTAGGCTCACACCAATAGGAACAACTATCAATGTCATTATCCTCTTCATCGAAGTCATATACATCCCTTGGAACCGTATTGACAACATAATGCAATCCATCTACTATAGGGTCCGGTACATAAATTTCCATCTTTAGGACATCCTTCATCATGACATGTTATATGTTTAGCTATTTCTGATGTAACAACCCTCGGAAAAATCCATAAACAAAATCCGAAGTGTGCACGATAAAACTTAAAAACCGATGGTTGATGAACCAACCCGCACAAAAGTACCTTTATTAGATTCACAATTAAAAACCGAACCAAATCGGATCAAGACCCGAGCATACGCAATAAGTATCGGCATGAAAATCGAGAAAAACGCGTGATTACTCGAAAAAGGCGGTCGAGGACACGTGTCACGTCGAGGCACCACGTGTCAGGCCTACCTAGGACACATGGCAGGTCTAGGCCATGAGGGTTAGCCCCGCGACACGCGGAAGGGATCCGGGATCCGTGCACGACGCGCGGGAGGTGTCCAATGTGTGTATATATTCAGCAGCGTGGGACTTGGTCAGATTGCTCAGTTCGAAAGTCTAAAACGTCGTCCTACTCCTTGTATCTCCGTTTCTTTCAATTAAAGCCTAAATTCTCGAAACTTTGCCTCGTTATCAGGGTAATAACTCTAATCGCTGACACGGTACTATATCCGATCAATTGAAACCAATCCAATGGATGTTTAAGTGATGCCGGTACCCGGCTATACTTTGTCATTTGTTGTGAGTTTGAACTCGTGATTTTCGTTAAAGTTGAATTGGTTAATACGCTATTACGAGTTCCATTGTATCTAGAAATTAGAACTCATAACCAGGAGGCTGCTCAACCAGAATACTTAGCGATTAAGTAAACTTAGTGGTTAAGAAAACTTAGTGGCTAAGAAAAAATTAATGGTTAAGTAAACTTAATATGTAAAACTTAGCAGTTAAGAAAACTTAGCGGTTAAGAAAACTTAATAGCTAAGAAAACTTAATAGCTAAGGAAACTTAACACGAAAGGAAACTTGGCAGTTAAGCAAGCTAAGTAAGTTAATTAATCAGCTAATTAAGTTAATTAATTAATCGTCTAAGTAAATTACTTAATTAAACAGTTAAGGTAGATTAATCAGATAACAGCTAAGTAAGATAATCAGTTAAAAAGCTAAGTAAACCTGACAGCTAAAACAATTAAGTAAACTTAATAGATAAGTAAACTTAATAGGTAAGTAAACTTAATTAGTAAGAAAAACCTAATAAATAAAGGAAACTTAATCAGTAAGAAAACTTTCGTAGCTAAGAAAGGAATCTGCCTTACCTATAAATAGGAGTCTAGGACTTCATTCTTCTTTGCTCATTTCTTCTCTTCTTCTCTCTATATGTTGGTGTTCTAACTAATAATCACCGATACGATATTCTGTCCGATCGATCCGGGAACCAACTAACGAATGCCAAAGTGCTGTCTGAATAAGACTATACTTTGTTGAATTTCGTTAAGGTTCTGATCTCGTGACCATCGTTAGGTTTCATTTGGTTTTACACTAATACGTATTCCACTCTGTTAAACCAAATGTTTAACTATCAGAAAACTCCGATCCATAAACTTACTATCAAACAAGATGTTTAATCATCAGAAGATTCAGAACTATAAAGTAGATGCTTAGTTATTCGAAGACTTAGAATCAGGAGGCTTGTTTAATCAAGACTATATGCTAACAAGGTGAGTCATTTTTCTTTTTATCAAATTGCTTTCAAAACCCTACTTGTTTTCAAAGTTGTAATTACAGTGATTAAGTCTTTGTAATCTACAATTACTGCCGGTATGTGGGGTTTTATATACACTACTTGATAAGCTTCACCATTGGACAACGGGTTAGCCAATTTGTGATATGACCATAGTCACAGATCCGGTCGAGTGACAAATACCGATTTGGGGTAATTGGTTGATATAAACAATGTAATCACCCTTAATATTGTATGTCACACCCCAAAAACGTCGCAGCGGAATATAAAACGTAGTGGTGACGGAAGCTGGTGCCCATTTATATCTTGCTGAACGATGCATCATAATGTTGGACATTTCAACTTAATGAAAACATAGATTTTAAATCATAAAGTCTTAAAGTTCGTCACAACCACTCCATGGTTAAATTGTTTTGATCCTTATGGATCTTATTACATTAGTCCCAAATAGTTTTAAAAGTTTGTCCAAAACATTATCAAACCAAACATGCATCAACAACCACAAGATATGCCATAATTCCCAAAGCCGAACTCAAGTACCTGTAGAACACGTTAAAATCAAGTGTCAACACAAAGGAATGTGAGTTCACATATTCACATTCAAACAATTCATTCCAAAGGAAAACTTTCTGATTATGTGTTTATTTTAAAACATCCATATAATTTTTAGAAAGTCCGTTTTACTTCCTTAATAAAATCCATGGGTCATCCGTCGCAGTTCAAAAACCCGACAATAAAGCTCTTACCCAATTTTTGTATATTAAATTCATAACGTCAATTTTCAGACTCGTAATGTTAGCTAGACAATACGAACTATATATTTACCATGCAGGGATAATTAAAGCTAGACAATAACCAGAATCTAAATTCGTCGTTTGACTTGACACGGGGCGACTGGTCACGACGGGGTTGTCAACCCGATAGATCTACCAACAATTCCTCGCATACATTTACTTAATTGATTAAACGACATCATGGGCTCAGGGTCCACTGGAGACCAATATGATGCCTGCCTCACGTACAATATATATATATATCCTACTAATATGACAAATTTAATACACGAAGTTGTACGAATCCCCTGAATCCCCTTCCCTTGAGACCAGGCCAGCATTCGTCCCAACTTTACGGTCTGTTTCACCTCGGAAACACCGTACCATTCCAATTTCCTCCAAACATTCATTCATCAAAAACGTTTTATCTCGAAACGTATGATTTATCAAACTCCATATATTTTCAACGAAAATATACATTTTATATTAAAAGGTATGTTTTAATCCAAAAACATTATTAAACCCTTTTATTGGCGTGTTCTACCCCCAAAATATATACAAAGTAGTAAAAAGAGGGGTTTAGTGACACTCACCTTTGGGTGCGTATTTTTAAATAGCGCAATCCCACAGTTTGATTTCTACACGTCCTATTATATGTAGGAGCGAGTTTTAAATCAATATATATTTATACATCACAAATCCTAAGTTTCTCTATTTCTTAGAATTGTCACATAACTTTGAGATTTTCTCGAAAAGTTATAATTTTTTATTATGTTGGCACGTTAATATATATATATATATATATATATGAGTTCATATATATATTTTTAAGATTTTTGCGACTTGAACGATTTTACTGGTGACCTTTATCGTGTAAATCCGTTATCACTCCCGTTTATACGCAATATATCTACGATTTGCGCGTCGTAATATATATACATAAATGTTCGCATAATTTATCATAGAAACGCGCGACATCTTGTTATCTTATCTATTTTGTAATTTTTAAAGCAAATATACATAAAATATCTCATATGTATCAAATTTCTTGCTCGACAATCAAATTACACATTTAACGCGATTTTTACCGTTTCTACCGCACAAAACGCACAACTATACATGCATAATCCAAATTTTCAATATCATGTTAAAACTTAACATATTTTCATATTCTCATGTTTAAATCACAAAACACATCTTAACACATAAGGTTCACCCAAAATTTTACCCATACTAGTGTTCATTGAAAAATACGTATTTTAGCGATCCGGTAAAGTTTTCGGGCATCAGAAGTCATGTACGACTAACCAAACACCAAGTATACTTAAAATTAGTTAAAATACTTATTTTTAAACTAAAAATATCAGTTTACTTACTGATCTAAATCAGTTTTATAAAAATCACTCGAAAAGCCGATTTTTGACCGTTTTAACGCATAGTTTTGCGTTAAACGTTACTATAATCATCCCAACTCAAAACGACTTGATATTTTAACACAATACATGTCATTTACTGATTAAAATAGTGGTTACAATCAGATTAGTGCAGTTTTTGTGTAAGTCACATAAATCATGTGATTTCACGTATTTTACAACTTTTAATGCACCAAGTACAACATGCAAATTTTCGGCCATACCAACACACACACACAAGTTTCCATTTTAATTTTGTATAAAACCCATTTTAGTTTCAAGTTTGTGAAATATCTTAAGAATCAAGAGAAACCTTCCACTATCATCTTCATCACCAAAAATCAAGAACATGATTTGAAAGATGAAATGTTATACCTTTAAGATTCTTAGTGGGTTTTTAATAAAAGTGATGATATGAAGCCTTGTTATTGTTTGAATCTCCATGGAATCACCTCTAAACCTTCATGTAAGCTTGAAATCAATTTGAAATGGGTTTGAATCTTCAAGATTAAGTTGGAAACTAAAGATGGAGGTGTTCTAAGGGGGTGTTCGGCCGTAGCTTTTGAAGAGAGAGAGAGAGAGGATGATTGTATTTGTGATAAGTTTCTTGGATTATGCATGAATTTGAATGATATGAAATGATTTACTAGAAACATCATCATTACCCACCTCTCTTTCATCCAATGAGTGAATGAGAGAGGAGAGAGAGAGAATTATATGTCTGCCATCTATCACCATACACTCATATTCACACGCTTATATGTATGTATATACATAGTTTAGTGTAAAAACAGGTATATTACTGGATACCGGGTATTTTATATAGCGTTTTAACCCCGTTTTAGTGCGTTTTAAATTATTTTTATCATTCTATAAAAATAATCACACAAAATTATTACTGAAATAATTACCAGTTGTCTTGACTGGCTGCGTTGACGGTATTTTGTCTAATGCGCGCAGTATCGCGCGGTACGCACTCAAACTCGAAAAATAGAGTTTTTATCGTTTTAATTTATTTTTCCTCACGGACATGATTAAAATTACTATTCTAATCATAACATATTATTTTTAGAATTTTAACGTTGATCGGGCGGTCACCGACGTTCGTTTCGCATTTTAATCGTTACGCGATAAGCGTTTATCTTACCGTTGCCAACAAATTTTTTATCAAAGTTTAAATTTACCGACTCATTAAATTCCACATATAAACATCATAATCAGTCAAATAATGCCTTTAATCTATTCACGACACGTGTTACAATTGTACGGTACGGCCTGAAAAGCCGGGTGTCACAGTCTCCCTCTGTTTAGGAAATTTCGTCCCCGAAATTTTTACTCTACAGGTTTTGTTTTCGCACTAAATGGAAATAGTAAAAATAGGCTTGCTAAATATTGTCTTGTAGTTTCTGCGAGGAACTTTGATTCTTAAGAAGAATATTCGAAGACCTATATTACACACATCCTCAATTCCTAATCTCACGTCTCAACGCTCTCCACCCTTTCCAAGGTTCAACATTTACAAGAACTTAATCAAGAAGATTAAGTCAAAGTTCCACCATTTCGGGTTTAACATACGTATATCTACATATACATTACCCTATACCTGAGATAGTCTGAGTTTACACACGATTGATTCAACTCGAGATGGGTCTCGAAAGTATAAAATCTCATAAACTCGTTTTCTTTCCTCCTTGCATTCATTTTAGGTATGCACAAATCGCACAATCAACAAATCACATATACGACTAGAATGCTGTAATCACCTCTCCAGTTATTAACATAACTCTTCTAGCTATACGTACTGCTTCTACGATACTTCGATAAACTTCCATTTATCCCCTAAAATAAATTTCTACAAAGAACAAAATCAGTGTATTATCCCTTATACAATTTCTCAAACTGGACCCAAACAATACATCATGTACACCACACAATCCTTATGGTAGCTTGAGCCTATAAGCGACTGATCCAACTCAAGATGGGCTCTTGAAAGGACCAAATCAATGTGGCTCAGCTTTTCTTTTTCTGATAACTTAATAACATCCTTTAAAGTAACTCCTCCAATAGAACCAAATCTTCGATCTGAAATCGCCATAGTTCCCTTCAATTGTCCATGTAATCCTTCTGTCGATCAATTGGCGACTTTTAACCTTCCCTTGATCTAGGCAAATCTTGTCGCTGGTCTCTCAGATAAACTAGGGTCTGGTTAATCGTCTTTTGCAACTTTAACTTAACAAAGTGGCGATCAACACTTCCTTTCATACAAGGCTTCAAACTAAACAACTTACATACTAGCGTGATAACTATTATTGTAGGATAACTCTGCCAAGGGCATGTGAGTATCCTAACTTCCATCGAAATTAATCGCACACGCTCTCAACATTCTCTCCAATGTTTGAAAAGCTTCCTCCTACTTTTCTATCCAATCAATCCCCTTTTTCCTTTTGGGCTTATTAGTCTTGAAGGCTGCACTAATTTAAAGAAATTCTTAATAAATCTCCGGTAGCACCCAGCTAGTCGTATGAATCGTCGTACTCCCGATGGGGTCTTTGGCGCTTCCCAAATCTCGATCACCTCTATCTTCAACGGATCCACATGTATACCTTTCTCATATATGATATGTCCGAGTAAATGAACTTCCTGAATCCAGAATTCACATTTAGAGAACTTGGCATACAACTTCTCTTCCTTCAACAACTCTAAAATCAACTTCAAATGATGCTCAAGATCTCCTTTGGTTCGTGAATAGATAAGTATGTCGTCGATGAATACTATCACGAATTCATCCAAATAAGGTTTGCATACCCTGTTCATGAGATCCATATACACTGCTGGCGCATTAGTTAAGCCAAAAGGCATGACTAAAAACTCGTAATGGCCATATAGTGTTCGAAAAGTAGTCTTCGGAGTATCTTCATTAGCAACTTTCAACTAATGATATCCTGGTCGTAGGTCGATCTTCGTGTAACAGCTGGATCCCTGTAGCTTGATTGAACAAATCGTCAATCCTCGGTAAAAGGGTACCGATTCTTGATAGTCAACTTGTTCAGCTCTCTGAAATCAACACACATCTTAAAGGATCCATCCTTCCTCCTTACAACAAAATAGACGCACCTCAAATCGAAAAGCTTGATCGAGTGAATCACTTGTCCAGTAGCTCTTGAAGCTAATTCGACATTTCCTTCATCTCAGACGGTGCTTAATCTATAAGGAGATTGTGCAATTGGGTGCAGCACCGGGTGTCAGATCGATTCAAAATTCGATCTGCCTCGCAAGGGGCAATCCAGGTAAGTCTTTTTAGGAAAACCTCTGGATAATTGCGAACAATAGGAACCTCTCTGATATTCCTACATTTGGCCTTCATATCCACCACGTTAACAAAGAACGTAGGACAACCTTTTCATAACAATTTGAGCATCCTCAAAACACTGACGTCACTCAATACTCACCACTCGACACTTAACTTGGTCGGTCTCCGTGAACAACTACCGCTTCACCATCATCAAAATGAGGTATCCTTGCTTGCTTCTCCGAGCAAATAGTCCTAGCTTGTCCTTGGATAGCCAATCCATTCCCACAACTACATCAAAGCTCCCCAGCTCCACTGGTAATAAATCGATACTAAAGCTATAATAACCTAACCAAATACTATAACCGCGAACGACCTCCCTAGATTCTATCAACTTACCAATTACTAGTTCTATCGAGCACTTTATACTCAGCTTACTTGTTGGTGAACACAAAAATGGTTCAGAGTTTTTCGAGACAAAACTCAAGTCAGCTTTGGTATTAAAAGTACGAACATAGATTAGTTATTGATCAAAGACATACCCGTAACAATAGCAGGATCGTCACGTGCCTTTCCAACACTTATCTCGAAAGCTTTGCTCTTGGCGTTCCGACCCTTCATTTCCGGACAATCTCTTCTGAAATGTTCTTGCTCACCACACTCGTAATATCCTTTGAGTGTATCTCTCTTTGATATACTCTTAGCATAGCACTTGAGAGTCATATATCTAGTCCGACCACATCTGGCGCACTTTCTCCGCTCATCCTCGTGAGTCTTCCTCTCAGAACTACTCCTGCCATCCATGGCATCATCCTTTCTCAAACCACTAGAGTTAACCATATACAAGTTCCCCGAACTGCGTTTCTCATCACACTTCTCATTGGTATCTTTTCTCAAACTCTCAGACTTTCGCTTTGACGAATCCCCTGATCTAGGCTCGGAATGCGGAATTATTTGAATGGTCGATCCGCTGTGACGGCCCGACATCACGCATACCATTGCCATGTCATTGCATAGGGCATCAGTAAATGATCTTGGGTTACAACCCTGGATTATTTTATGTGTACATCTATGTACTGTTCACAAAGTTAATGAAAAATCAGAATTAAGCTCCGATTAAATCATAACACAGGAACTACTAAAACTTTCCGATCATTATATCACCTGAAGGGTTTCCGATCTGTGTCCCACCAAAACCATGCCCATGAGCATCACGTCCACGTTCCTGGCTATTATTTTGGTTAGCATCACGCTGTTCCATGGCAGTATTAACGTGTTGGGCTATGAGTTGTGCCAACTCTTTCGGGGTAATAGGTAGTCCAGAACCCTATCTCGCTTTTGGTGGCATTTCTTCGTTTCTATTATTACAACATAATATCAACATAAGACGATATCCCAAAAATAATTCAATCATTAAATGCTAGTGGACCAAACATTGCGCATGTATAATATCCACATATTAATGAGAACAATTTTTAAACCAAAAAGGAACTCATTCGATATTTATACCAGAAATTTACAAAGCTTGTTTTTAGTATTAAGACTAATCAAAATTCGGCCTGTCTACATCAACACCCGCAACAAGTCTATATGAAATTTCCTCCTAAATATCTGAAAATTTTTCATGCAAGCTATAAATAGGGTTCATTAAATGAGACATACAAAACAAACAACAAAATCAATCAACAACTAATGCTTCAAACCTAGGAAGTCCAACATCTTCCTAACAAGCTCTTCTAGCTCATCATACTAGTCCATCTGTCCCTCTAAGTCTTTCATCTTGCCCTTCGCCGTGTCCAAGTCTCCGCATAACGTGGCGAACTGACGGTCGTAGTGAGAGTGATTGACCCAAATCCCTTTCTTCCTCTTCATAGCGGATGCTGTCTCAGCTCTCGAATTCCTACGACGAGTGTAGACTTAAAAGAGGTGTAATAAAACACGTGACTCGAATAGCAGAATAGACGATTCTGTAACGACGAGCGAAGGAATCTCAAGTGTAGGCTCAACAGTATCAGTGATCAGGAATACTAATGACTCTATAGGCCGAGACGTGACAAATTAAGTGTGTGATCAATATGAATAGTAACACATAAGGCCCAAATAAACAGAAAATCACGTATGCACATCAACACTTAAGGGTTTTCATACATGATAAAATTTTCCATGTTTATTTAAAATCTTGGCATCGAGAATTTTGGACTTTAAATCTCAAAATTCTTCGGTTGAAGTCTAGTGTTTTCCTCTGAAAACATCTAGTTCACTAACAACCATTGGCTTTGATACCAACTTCTGTCACACCCCAAAAACATCGCAGCGGAATATAAAACGTAGTGGTGATGGAAGCTGGTGCCCATTTATATCTTGCTGAACGATGCATCATAATGTTGGACATTTCAACTTAATTAAAACCTAGATTTTAAATCATAAAGTCTTAAAGGTTCGTCACAACCACACCATGGTTAAATTGTTTTGATCCTTATGGATCTTATTACATTGGTCCCAAATAGTTTTAAAAGTTTGTCCAAAACATTATCAAACCAAACATGCATCAACAACCACAAGATATGCCATAATTCCTGAAGCCGAACTCAAGTACCTGTAGAACACGTTAAAATCTAGTGTCAACACAAAGGAAGGTGAGTTCACATATTCACATTCAAACAATTCATTCCAAAGGAAAACTTTCTGATTATGTGTTTATTTTAAAACATCCATATAATTTTTAGAAAGACCGTTTTACTTCCTTAATAAAATCCATGGGTCATCCGTCGCAGTTCAAAAACCCGACAATATAGCTCTTACCCAAGTTTTGTATATTAAATTCATAACGTCAATTTTCAGACTCGTAATGTTAGCTAGACAATACGAACTATATATTCACCATGCAGGGATAATCAAAGCTAGATAATAACCAGAATCTAAATTCGTCGTTTGACTTGACATGGGGCGACCGGTCACGACGGGGTTGTCAACCCGATAGATCTACCAACAATTCCTCGCATACATTTACTTAATAGATTAAACGACATCAGGGGCGCATGGTCCACTGGAGACCAATATGATGTCTGCCTCACGTACAATATATATATCCTACTAATATGACAAATTTAATACACAAAGTTGTACGAATCCCCTTCCCATGAGACCAGGCCAACATTCGTCCCAACTTTACGGTCTGTTTCACCTCGGAAACAACGTACCATTCCAATTTCCTCCAAACATTCATTCATCAAAAACGTTTTATCTCGAAACGTAATATTTATCAAACTCCATATATTTTCAACGAAAATATATATTTTATATTAAAAGGTATGTTTTAATCCAAAAACATTATTAAACCCTTTTATTGGCGTGTTCTACCCCCAAGATATATACAAAGCAGTAAAAAGAGGGGTTTAGTGACACTCACCTTTGGGTGCGTATTTTTAAATAGCGCAATCCCACAGTTTGATTTCTATACGTCCTATTATATGTAGGAGCGAGTTTTAAATCAATATATATTTATACATCACACAATCCTAAGTTTCTCTGTTTCTTAGAATTGTTACATAACTTTGAGATTTTCTCGAAGAGTATGGTCCACTGGAGACCAATATGATGTCTGCCTCACGTACAATATATATATCCTACTAATATGACAAATTTAATACACGAAGTTGTACGAATCCCCTTCCCATGAGACCAGGCCAACATTCGTCCCAACTTTACAGTCTGTTTCACCTCGGAAACAACGTACCATTCCAATTTCCTCCAAACATTCATTCATCAAAAACGTTTTATCTCGAAACGTAATATTTATCAAACTCCATATATTTTCAACGAAAATATATATTTTATATTAAAAGGTATGTTTTAATCCAAAAACATTATTAAACCCTTTTATTGGCGTGTTCTACCCCCAAGATATATACAAAGCAGTAAAAAGAGGGGTTATATATATATATATATGAGTTCATATATATATATTTAAGATTTTTGCGACTTGAACGATTTTACTGGTGACCGTTATCGTGTAAATCCGTTATCACCCCCGTTTATACACAATATATCTACGATTTGCGCTTCGTAATATATATACATAAACGTTCGCATAATTTATCATTGAAACACGCGGAATCTTGTTATCTTATGTATTTTGTCATTTTTAATGCAAATATACATAAAATATCTCATATATATCAAATTTCATGCTCGACAATCAAATTACACATTTAACACGATTTTTACCGTTTCTACCGCACAAAACGCACAAGAATACATGCATAATCCAAATTTTCAAAATCATTTAAAACTTAACATATTTTCATATTCTCATGTTTAAATCACATAACACATCTTAACAAATAAGGTTCACCCAAAATTTTACTCATACTAGTGTTCATTGAAAAATGCGTATTTTAGCGATCCGGTAACGTTTTCGGGCGTCAGAAGTCACGTACAACTAACCAAACACCAAGTATACTTAAAATTAGTTAAAATACTTATTTTTAAACTAAAAATATCAGTTTACATACTGATCTAAATCAGTTTTATAAAAATCACTCGAAATGCCGATTTTTGACCGTTTTAACGTATAGTTTTGCGTTAAACGTTACTATAATCATCCCAACTCGAAACGACTTGATATTTTAACACAATACATGTCATTTACTGATTAAAATAGTCGTTATAATCATATTAGTGCAGTTTTTTTGTAAGTCACATAAATCATGCGATTTCACGTATTTTACAACTTTTAATGCACTAAGTACAACATGCAAAGCTAGTAAACATTATGACAAAGTTATATGTCACTAAACACTTTAAAATAACTTTATTTGAGTGTTTATAATCTGATTAAAACTGATTTTTACTAAATCATACTTAAATCACCTTTTTATGATCACATATCATTATGCATGTCTAAGTATATGCATCTAGTATACCCATATCATAACATCATCATGTCACATGAACTTAAATGCATCTATACCCATCTTAAATTCATGTGCAAATATTCAAAGTCATCTTCATCATATCTTCATCATATTATCATCTAATCATGTTTACATACATGCAAAATATACTTCCATTTATGAACATATGACAAAATTACCCACATGCATGTGTATATATACATATACATACAGGACACACATACACACACATGTGCTTACAAAATCCAAAATTTCACTTCTCATAACATTCTTTATTCATAGAATTTTCTATAACTCAAATCTTAAATCATGCATGCATCACATTTCTCATGAATCACATCATCAAAATCAAATAACATCAAAACTCAAACTCAAATTCATACATACTAAAATTTTCAGCCATACCAACACACACACAAGTTTCCATTTTAATTTTGTATAAAACCCATTTTAGTTTAAAGTTTGTGAAATATCTTAAGAATTAAGAGAAACCTTCCACTATCATCTTCATCACCAAAAATCAAGAACATGATTTGAAAGATGAAATGTTATACCTTTAAGATTCTTAGTGGGTTTTTAATAAAAGTGATGATATGAAGCCTTGTTATTGTTTGAATCTCCATGGAATCACCTCTAAACCTTCATGTAAGCTTGAAATCACTTTGAAATGGGTTTGAATCTTCAAGATTAAGTTGGAAACTAAAGATGGAGGTGTTCTAAGGGGGTGTTCGGCCATAGATTTTGAAGAGAGAGAGAGAGGATGATTGTGTTTGTGATAAGTTTCTTGGATTATGCATGAATTTGAATGATATGAAATGATTTACTAGAAACATCATCATTACCCACCTCTCTTTCATCCAATGAGTGAATGAGAGAGGATAGAGAGAGAATTATATGGCTGCCATCTATCACCATACACACATATTCACACGCTTATATATGTATATATATAGTTTAGTGTAAAACAGGTATTTTACTAGATACTAGGTATTTTATATAGCGTTTTAACCCCGTTTTAGTGCTTTTTAAATTATTTTTATCATTCTATAAATAATCACACAAAACTATTACTGAAATAATTACCAGTTTCCTTGACTTGCTGCGTTGATGGTATTTTGTCTAATGCGCGCAGTATCGCGCGGTACGTGCTCAAACTCGAAAAATAGAGTTTCTTATCGTTTTAATTTAATTTTCCTCATGGATATGATTAAAATTACTATTCTAATCATAACAGATTATTTTTAGGATTTTAACGTTGATCGGGCGGTCACCGACGTTCGTTTCGCATTTTAATCATTACGTGATAAGCGTTTATCTTACCGTTGCCAACAAAATTTTTATCAAAGTTTAAATTTACCAACTCATTAAATTCCACATATAAACATCATAATCAGTCAAATACAGCCTTTTATCTATTCACAACACGTGTTACAATTGTACGGTACGGCCTGAAAAGCCGGGTGTCACAGTCTCCCCTTGTTTAGGAAATTTCGTCCCCGAAATTTTTACTCTACAGGTTTTGTTTTCGCACTAAATGGAAATAGTAAAAACAGGCTTGCTAAATATGGTCTTGTAGTTTCTGCGAGAAACTTTGATTCTTTCGAAGAATCTTCATAGACCTATATTACACACATCCTCAGTTCCTAATCTCACGTCTCAACGCTCTCCACCCTTTCCAAGGTTCAAAATTTACAAGCACTTAATCAAGAAGATTAAGTCAAAGTTCCACCATTTCGGGTTTAACATACGTATATCTACATATACATTACCCTATACCTGAGATAGTCTGAGTTTACACACGATTGATTCAACTCGAGATGGGCTCTCGAAAGTATCAAATCTCTTAAAGTCGTTTTCTTTCCTCCTTGCATTCATTTCAGGTATCCACAAATCGCACAATCAATAAATCACATATATGACTAGAATGTTGTAATCGCCTCTCCAGTTATTAACATAACTCTTCTAGCTATACGTACTGCTTCTACGATACTTCGATAAACTTCCGTTTATCCCCTAAAATAAATTTCTACAAAGAACAAAATCAGTGTATTATCCCTTATACACTTTCTCAAACTGGACCCAAACAATACATCATGTACACCACTCAAACCTTATGGTAGCTTGAGCCTATAAGCGACTGATCCAACTCAAGATGGGCTCTTGAAAGGACCAAATCAATGTGGCTCAGCTTTTCTTTTTCTGTTAACTTAATAACATCCTTTAAAGTAACTCCTCCAATAGAACCAAATCTTGGATCTGAAATCGCCATAGTTCCCTTCAATTGTCCATGTAATCCTTTTGTCGATCAATTGGCGACTTTTAACCTTCCCTTGATCTAGGAAAATCCTGTTGCTGGTTTCCCAGATAAACCAGGGGCTGGTTAATCGTGTTTTGCAACTTTAACTTAACAAAGTGGCGATCAACACTTCCTTCCATACAAGGCTTCAAACTAAACAACTTACATACTAGCATGATAACTATTATTGTAGGATAACTCTGCCAAGGGCATGTGAGTATCCTAACTTCCATCGAAATCAATCGCACACGCTCTCAACATTCTCTCCAATGTTTGAAAAGCTTCCTCCTACTTTTCTATCCAATCAATCCCCTTTTTCCTTTTGGGGTTATTAGTGTCGAAGGCTGCACTAATTTAGAGAAATTCTTAATAAATCTCCTGTAGCACCCAGCTAGTCGTATGAATCGTCGTACTCCCGGCGGGGTCTTTGGCGCTTCCCAAATCTCGATCGCCTCTATCTTCAATGGATCCACATGTATACCTTTCTCATTTATGACATGTCCGAGTAAATGAACTTCCTGAATCCAGAATTCACATTTAGAGAACTTGGCATACAACTTCTCTTCCTTCAACAACTCTAAAATCAACTTCAAATGATGCTCATGATCTCCTTTGGTTCGTGAATAGATAAATATGTCATCGATGAATACTATCACGAATTCATCCAAATAAGGTTTGCATACCCTGTTCATGAGATCCATATACACTGTTGGTGCATTAGTTAAGCCAAAAGGCATGACTAAAAACTCGTAATGGCCATATCGTGTTCGAAAAGTAGTCTTCGGAGTATCTTCATTAGCAACTTTCTGTCACACCCCCAAAATCCACATGCGGAGTACCACCGCTTGGAGGCGTGACTGACCAGGATCCAGCCACCAATTATACTGAGCATTGGTTAAAAGTAATAATGTTCACCAATCATAATGGTTAGTAAGTATCATAGTTTAAAGTTCAAAAGTTTAAGTTTAAGTAACAGTTTAAGTAAGTAGCGGAAGCATAGGCAAAGCAATTTAATACAAGGTTCAGAGTTCAAGTTTATTTAGAACCCAACACATGGGCTAGACGACCACTACACATTCCCAAGCTGCAAGCTCCTGAGTCACTGGGTACCTGCAAAGCATGCAGTAGGGTATCAATAAAAATGTTGTTGAGTTCATGAGTTGTCCAGTTTTTAATTACCAAAAACTTGTTTCACCAGTTAATTTATCCGTTTATACATGCGATGGGGAGCTACCCCATAGGTAAGCGACTAAACTGTTTTTCCAATACCGAATACTTACTTAACCGTACGTTTCCGCAGTGCCCCGTTTGTCAATGTTCTATCATCATTGACGGTTTGCCAGAGTACATTAGTTCACTCCCGTTCCCAATAACAAGGGTCGGTGTGAGGCTGGTTACACCTAAATAGCGTTATTAACTAATAACCCGTTCGCCAGGCCCCGGCGACTAATCGGTATTAAATGGTAGGGACTTAAGTGATAGAGTTTCGTTTAGTGTTGCTTGTTGCATTACCGTATAAACAATAATTAACTAAGAGTCCCATTTAAGGGGAAGAAAGTAGGTTTGTATCCCTTATGAGGGGATAGCGTTGTTTAAGTTTCCGTTTCCCAAAACCACCGGGAACGCATGCTTTATTAGTTGTGAACTCACCTTGGTTTGCTCGGCAGTTTAGCTTACTTGGTCAAACACGTTGGTCACCACGTCCTAACATGGTTACCAGTATAGGTCAGGTTTGGGTACAAAGAAGTCACGTATATTCTACATGTATCTAACACATAGCATACTTATCACATAAAGTTATTGGGCCAGTTCTATCACATGTTTAGTAACACATAATCCATTTAAACAGTAACAAACATGAACGGTTCATACAATTCGGCCCAATAACGTAGACAAGTAGCCCAGACGAGACAAGGTGGTCTCGACTCGAGAACTCGCGGTCTCGAGTCACAACAGGGATGTCTCGAGTCATGGATTTCTGGTCTCGAGTAGTGCAGGTATGAGTTGCAACCTCAGGGATCTCGAGTCCAGTCCCAAGTCGCAATCAGAAGATCTCGAGTCGAGACCTAGATGGTCTCGAGTCCCTGAAGTCTGTTTGAGTTGCTTGGACACGGTCTCGAGTCGCAATCACTACAGTCTCGAGTTGTAACTCAATGGTCTCGAGTTGAAACCAGAGGTCTCGACTCGTTTGTCTGCTGATTCTGGTACACCTGCAAGACTTGTACTAACCAATAGAATTCTAATTTCATGATTTGGTGTACTATCCAATGAGGGTTCACAAACATGTTTTCTTGTCTAAACTATATTCAAAACGGATCAAAGCACACAATTCAAATCTTCATATCATGTTCATAATACTTTCAAACAGTTCATCATTTTTAGGGTTTTTATATTAAATCAAACATGTTCATCCTATAAACCTATGTTCATTCAATCCAACCTAACCCCAAATCGGGTCATAATTTAATCATCATCATTGGTCCTATATCTAGCTCATAGTCACCGGTTCATCCTTAGATTTAAGTTTATTTATGCATTTGTCATAAGAATCTTGCACACCATTTTTAACAACATCCTTATTCAATTTAACGCATAACCAAGCATGTGGAACATTTACAACCAAGAACATATAATCATTCAACATCTTTAACCGATCATCTACATTATTTACTAATACAAATTATTCATGGAAAACATTTAAACAAAGCATGCATATCATTTATCAACCAAGCATCTTTTATCAAACAAACACCTTCATTAAAGATAAACAACAATCTTCATGTATTTTGTCACTAAACAACTAAAGGGAGACACTAACCGGCTAGATACTCCAAGTGTGAGGGTATGAAGGGTCGATGAGTGAACTTCTGAATGATGATCCCAAGCTCGAACCGAGAGTCCTAGTGTTGCCGGTTGGATCCGAGAGAAAAGGAGGGGAGGGGTGATGCTTGATTGTTAGGGTTTAAGGTCTTCTAGAGAGAGAATGAAGTGAGAGAGAGTGTAAAGGAGAGTGTGTGAGGGTTTTAGGTTTATATGTAGAAGGTGATGCACTCTAAGTGGGTTTCCGAGTGGGCTAAGGGAGGTTGCGGCCCATCCGGCCCATCTGTCATTGTTTACTCGAGACTGAGTGGTCTCGAGTCGGGTACTTGTGTTGTTGGGCTGGGTAGGTAGGTTGGGAGCCCATAGTGTGCAAGGGAGGGGTCTTGGCCCGGCTCACTAATATACATACTACATATACATCACTATACCTTATACATACACATTATCGACACATAGCACATTAGGATAAATCACAAACTTTCATATAATAATATGTACACGCAAACCTAGAACAAGAAGGTTGCTCGGGAAAACCCAGAGTGTCACACTTTCAACTAATGATATCCTGGTTGTTGGTCGATCTTCGTGTAACAGCTGGATCCCTGTAGCTTGATTGAACAAATCGTCAATCCTCGGTAAAAGGGTATCGATTCTTGATAGTCAACTTGTTCAGCTCTCTGAAATCAACACACATCTTGAAGGATCCATCCTTCCTCCTTACAACAAAATAGACGCACCTCAAATCGAAAAACTTGATCGAGTGAAACCCTTGTCCAGTAGCTCTTGAAGCTGATTCGACATTTCCTTCATCTCAGACGGTGCTTAATCTATAAGGAGATTATGCAATTGGGTGCAGCACCGGGTGCCAGATCGATTCGAAATTCGATCTGCCTCACAGGGGGCAATCCAGGTAAGTCTTTTTAGGAAAACCTCTGGATAATTACGAACAATAGAAACCTCTCCGATATTCCTACATTTGGCCTTCATATCCACCACATTAACAAAGAACGCAGGACAGCCTTTTCACAACAATTTGAGCATCCTCAAAACACTGACGTCACTCAATACTCAACACTCGACACTTGACTTGGTTGGTCTCCGTGAACAACTACCGCTTCACCATCATCAAAACGAGGTATCCTTGCTTGCTTCTCCAAGCAAATAGTCCTAGCTTGTCCTTCGATAGCCAATCCATTCCCACAACTACATTAAAGCTCCCCAGCTCCACTGGTAATAAATCGATACTAAAACTATAATCACCTAACCAAATACTATAACCGCGAACGACCTCACTAGATTCTATCAACTTACCAATTACTAGTTCTATCGAGCACTTTATACTCAGCTTACTTGTTGGTGAACACAAAAATGGTTCAGAGTTTTTCGAGATAAAACTCAAGTCAGCTTTGGTATTAAAAGTACGAACATAGGTGATATCAGAGCCACTGGTTTAAGCAATTAGGTGTTGTAATAATACCTAAGCTTAAACAAAAGAGTTAGGAAATTGCTATTAACTGGTAGTACACATGATAGTATTTAGACTTGAACCTAAGAAAAAAGCCTTAGTATAAGCTTCGAGATAAGCTAATTACTTGCGTAGATAAAGTGCCATGGGTGTTGGTATGCTGTGAGGATGATGACTAGAACATTGCAAGTATGGTAAATAAGCGATAACACTTGGCCACTGTTATTTCTTGTTTATTGGTACTACTTGGTTCTGGAATATGATCTGTCATATGAATACTAATTTCCTTGTTCTTTGATGAAAGTCCTAATAAAAGATGCACCTTTAAAATCATTGTGACAACCGGTGATTTACGGCTCTTAATTACGTGATTAACAAGTGATTAACGTGATAATAAATAGTGTTTAGGACACAAATGAACTTAATTAGGCCTTTGGAGTGTCTAGGAACGCCTATCCGACTTTACAGTGCGCGAACGGTGGTTTACAGAGAAACATGTGAAACGTTAAACGGCAACGGATTGAAACCGAACAGAATACTGACAACGCCGACAAATATTAAATTTTTATGATATATTTTAGCTTCGTAATTAAATTTTAGTGACTACAGTCGAAACCGGATCAAAAAACGGATTAAAGACGGCAACGATACAATTTTTCGCGATTATTACCGTAATCGACGAACGGGCGTGCGAACAACGGGAACCGACCCTAATTTATGTGTTTTGATACTGACATTATGTTTTACGACGTTACGAAGTGTTCGGGTTTTGACAACGGGTCTCGTAGGAATTACAGGCCACTTACACATGAGATTGGCTTGTGAGCCCTGGGCCCAAGCCCAAAACTCACAAGCCTAAAACTGCACATAATATATTAGATCTTGTCTACAAGATTTTCAGCTTGAAAATCTTATCAAATCTATAATAAATCTTACAAAATCTCTTCAAGATATTATAAATCTCTACTAAATCATTACAAATGATTTCTTGTCTCAAAAAGTTGAAACACCTAAGATCTCTAAAAGATCTGAACATCCTTATAAAAAAGACCCAAACCCCTTCCCTTATTCTTCAATGTGCAGACAAAAACACACACACATAAAGCTCAACTTCATCCATCTCTCACATCTACTCTCACTCTCTCTCGATCACACCTGCATACAAAAACAAACACCTCATGCCTCACCCTCGACCTTTCTCTCTCCCTCTGTAATCTTTTCGGCAGCCACCAGGAGGAGGAGCCGCCAGCAACACACCCCTCCTATTCCTCTTTTTCCGGTGAAACACATCTCTCGGTGACTCTCTCCCTCTCAACCTACTGGATACAAGGACCGGAGCCGGAACCGGCGATGAGGCCGGTGGTTCTTTCTGTCGGTGGAACCCCCCCCCCCCCTCAATTAGCAAAGATGAACCACCACCACCGGCGTCTGGTGGTGGTGCGACGATGAAGCAAAGAAAGAGAGAGAGTGCCAGTGAGGAGAGAGAGACTGAGAAGTTTAAGCGACGACGGCAGTGACGCCATCGTCTACGGCGGCGGTGGCGTGACGAGTGACGGTCGGCGGCAGTGGTGGAGGTTGTGCCTGTGGCTTGGTTCACTTTCTGGCAGGTAATTCAGGTTCGAGGTTTGGTTTAGCGGACTAAAGGTCCAGGTTAGTTTCGACTCAGATTAGGTAAGTAGCTCAGGTCTCAACTGCTTTGGTTTTGGGTTTCTGTTCGTGAGTTCGGGACAGCAGGTTTCGGGCCAGATTCAAGTGTGATTCGGATTTCTATCTTTAGGTGGTGTGGCTCGGGTTAGCTACGGGTTCGGTCAAACCCAGTCAACACGTTGGGTTGACTGGTCAAACCAAGTCAACAAGTCAGCTGGTTCGGGTCCGGTCACTGTTCGGGTTCACAGTGGCTCGACTCAGTTTTCGGTTCAGAATTTGGTTCAACTCAGTTAGATCGGGTCAACTCAGACAACACAAGTCAAAAGCAGTCAATACAGGTCAACTCAGTGGTTCGAGCCAACTCAGCTGAACGAGTCAGTCAACTCAGTCAAAATTAGCGGGTCGACTCGGTCAACAAAAGTCAACGGTCAACTGCCGGTCAACAGCAGTCAACGTCGGTCAAAGCCCGACCCGGTAACAAGATTTAAAATACGCAAATTTTTGTCATCTCGTTATACTTTGTTATAGTATCGCGAACCGAGCTCGACCCGAATAACTAACACTTATACGTTTGTAATTTTATTTTATCTTTGACGTTTGAATACCTTTAACATGAAGGTTATATATAATGTTTGTTGAATTATTGAATTTTGACCAAAATAACGACAACTTGAGTTGTCGGGGCGTCCTAAAAACAGAGGAAACTCTGCCCGATTTTCATTAAAAACCCGAATTATAAAACGCGTTTAAATTCTTAACGACGACACTTATCGAAGTCTAAGCTTCTTATAAAATAAATATAAAAATATATTTATTTTAGTGACGTTTTTCAACTTAACGAAACTCGATTTTTTTTAGATAAACATAATTATCTACAGTTATTTGGACATTGGTACATCGGAGTACTTTCATAAAATAAATATATTGATTTATATTTATTTCAAACGTTGTTACGACATGTATTTGGTAAGATACATATAATGATATATTTATTTCAAACGTTGGGAATTCGGAATTCATGTTTCAAATGTTTCATATTCGGAAATCATATAATATAAAAATAATTATCTATGCTTCTTTCAAACGTCTAGAATCCGAATTTTTCTAAAATGAATATAATTGTTATATACATTTCAAACGTCAAGTTTTCGAATATATATGTGTGTATATATATATATATATAGATATATATATATATATATATATATATATATATATATATATTGATTTCCATCCTACTAAAACTACAACGGTATATTACCGTATCATATACGATGTTTCGACTACATACCATTTCATCTACGCCTTCTTTTCACGACAACTAACACGGCTATGTAAACATATTTTATATTTATCGATATAAATACATATGTCCAAAATCACTCGAAAACTATGCCGATTTCATGACTTAGTTTTATCCCGATTATAAACGGGATCAGATAACCAAGATTTTGGTTATTCTAAACCAAAATAATAACACCTTAGAATCGTTTAGTTAACGATTCGGTAGAACTCGGACACGTAATGTAGCTACGTTTAATTAGAAACTTATAAGATATTCCATGATTTGGGATATTGTAGAATGCACGCTAGCAAGTCAAGTCTTGGAAACGACATCACAAAGTCGTAATTAGCTGGCTTTGCACAAGGCAGTTCAGGTGAGTTCATAACCCCACCTTTTTACGGTTTTACATTTTTATAAATGTTTTCGGGGTGGAAAGCCATGCACTTTTTGAAGAAAACACACAAAGTTCTCGATGAACAAAGACTGCATATTTTAGACAAAGCACGTATTGCAAGAACATACAAAGTTTTTGAATGAACAAAAACTCATATTTCTAAAACATATTACGAATGGATTTCAAGGAACTCAAATGGTTTACGAATGGATCATACTAAATATACCAGTTTTTACAAAACAAATGCGTATTATCGAAATGTGAATGATTTTCATGACTAGGGATGGGATCGTCTGGTGATAAAATTGGGACTGGGTTGGTCTGAGAGACTGGGGAGTTAGTCTGAGAGACTGGCTGGGTAATTCAGTCTGAGAGACTCGGGAGTTGGTCTGAGAGACTGGGGAGTTGGTCTGAGAGACCGGGGAGTTAGTCTGAGAGACTAGCTGGGTAATTCAGTCTGAGAGACTGGGGAGTTGGTCTGAGAGACTAGGGTGAAATACATGTTACAAAAGGATTACTTACAATACTATTGGTATGATTAGCCTAGGAAAGAACCATAGATCATGTGATAGGGTAGGCGGATACTTGGGACCATTAATCCTCGTATCAGGACCGAGGGGCATGAGTGATAGATCTATTTGGGTGTAGCGAGCCCACACCCATGAGGCCGTGGCGGCCCATAGTGGTGATTATGTCTTCCAGCCTAGAGCCCGGTACAGCTTTGCTAGGTTTGAGTCTTCCTACACCGTCACATATATCAGTGGCCTTGCAAACCATTGGTGATCTTTTCCTTGTTTGCTTTCATACAGGGGTTTTTACAAATTACATACCATGTTTTATACAAAATTTAAAGCGTAGAATTATGCGGGCATGGAGTCAAAGTCAGGGTGGGCACTGACGGTTATAAGAACATTTCAAATACGAGAGTTTACAAATACATGGTTTTACGAACAAAATGCGTTACAAATACAAAGTTTCCATATAACTTGGCAAGAAAATGATTTCTAAATTTGTTTTCTCAATATTATTTCACAAACCGGTTATTCAAAATATTTATTTCAAATCTTTTACAAACGAACTCTGAACTCGCTCAACTTTATGTTGACTTTTTCGCATGTTCTTTCTCAGGTTGCATTTTCAAAACTATGGAACGGTTGGAATAGGAGAACCCATGGGAATTCGAGTACTTAGCAGGCATTCAATTTCTAGAAGTCTTAGCTTATTTGCTTCGGCTGTGCAATGAAGATAGCAGTCCAGTCACGCCAGCTCTGATAATTTCAGGGTGTGACAGATTGGTATCAGAGCTATAGGTTACAGCGAATTAGGTTTCTGTAGTGATACCTAGGCTCTAACCTCACCTTTATCTGGGACATCGATTATTAAAACCTGAATATATACAGAACGCCTAAGACTCCAATATGGTCTCCAACCGTTGCCGAAAGCAAACAGTCAAAATTTTGTTATCAAACATACGCTAAAGTGGTGTTTTACACACGGTACATAAAACAATTACATACAGTACACAAAACTCTGTGAGTTTAGGAAACATGCATTTAAGACCTTCGGAAACTTATGTTGAAGTTTATTAAAGGTCATCACGTAGGAATCGTGATTGTTAACTCGGGCACACACTATTATCCATATTGTCTATGATATTTTAACTTCCCGAGCAGGCAGCCTACACATAACAAAACGCTAGTGCACGAGAATACATGGAACTCAAATTTTACGTTACGGATGTCGGAGTACATCACATTCTACGCGGAATGAAACGCTAGTGCACAGGTACGTGAAACTTAAGCTATACATCAACAAAGGTTGAAGTACGTCATAAACGACTTTCGAGGTGAAGTCACCAAGAAGACACTATGGAGCATTTCAACAATGATGCTAATCTTGTCAGCGCGAAAACTATCGATCAGGAAGCGGCGGTTTGGCACGCGGTCCTTCAAACGACATGAGTCATGCTAAGGAGAAGACGCATGCCTTCGTATTCCCCTTATCTTATTAACGACGAATATGATATGTTCGACATTCCATGGTAATGTCACCTAACAACCGGTCATCACATGAAACCCTAGGTAAAGTCCTTAAATTTCTTTTATTGAAATTTTGACTTTTGCATCTAGCGAGTAGATTTTCACATCTCTACTCCTCTTAATGGTCATTGTATCACGATCATTTCTTTCAGTATAGCGAATATTCATTTGCTTCATTTCTTGAAAAATTCATATGTTACACATGCATCGGTTTGTTACGCATGTGGTTTTGTTTCGAATAAGTGTTTTGTAGGATCATTTTGTGACCCAAACGAGTCAATCAGAAGAGTTCTTATCTATTTCATAGGCGGAAACAAAGAAACAGACTTGGAAAACAGCTTGTTTCACACTTAATCGTCTTGTTTTATTGATTTAACAACAATACAGATCAATCGACACGTCGGCAGCAGTTCGGTACCGGAAATCAGAAATCTCCCAAATGATTTCGTATGAAGACCTATTTATAGGAGTGGTGATTCCGCTTGAAAGTCTCAATATCCATTTCAAGCGGAATTAACAATGTTAATTTCGTTTGAAAGTGTACTTGCCACTTTCAAGCGAAATTAACTCCTTCAAACGAAATTACCTTTAAACCTAATATCTCAAACTACGTGCCCTGATCTAACATTCTAGTACAAGACTCGATACAAGACGAAGTCAATAGACGTATGCACCAACAGACTCCCCCTCGGATGTTGACGAGTCTTCACAACCTTCAGTCTTTATCAGTCTTCGGGCTTCTTTTCAAAGTATCTGACAGAGTAAGCATCCTCAATCTTCTTTTCTTCTATCTTCAGGATCTGATTCTGGCTCTTGTATCCACAGACTCTTCTCTCCCTCGGATGTTGATCTACTAGCAGACTCCCCCTTGAATTGTACTGAGATCGTAGTCTGGCTTTTACTCTGCTCAAATGTTTACAGGTTCAGGATCGATTCCTGGCTCACCTGCATATTCTCTACCCAAAAATGAATTTCACAAATTTAAAAATTTAACAAATTTAGAAACCACTTATAGATATTTCCAAATCAACTCAAACACTTGACATCATTTTTAACAACTTATGTTTTGGGTATTTATATTTATAACAATTTTAGTTTAAGATGACCACTTGTATGAAGATCATTTTTCTTACCACACACTCCCAAACCTGTTCGTCATGCTTAGCACTCGGAATTTTGAAAATCAGCTTTTCAACATCAGTTGTTTAAAACCTTTTTGAATTTTTCAAAATTTATGCTAAAACACACCAAAATCTTTTTGGATTTTTGATATGAAATGAAATGCAATAAAGCAATATTTACAAACAATATTTTTGTGAGTTTGTGTAAGAGGATCATATCAGTTTATGAAACAAATCACCAACACCGTTAAGCTTTAAACATTTTAAGTTCTAAACGATTCACTTAGATTGTCAGTATACTGATCCACTTAAATTTTCACACAAAGTTCAACTGTTTTGAGATACGAGATTAATGTTTTAAGGACTTAAACTTATTCGCGTGTCCCACCTCAGAATATACTCCCGTATCCAGATCCCAATATTCAGTCTTACAGGTGAGTATACCTAGATGATATCTGTAAGGGGTTAATTTGCGAAGGCCGTGAGAGCTCAGGTCAGAACTTCCGTTCAGCAGAGAGATGACGGCTTCAACTTTTAGTGGGTCCCCTTTAGAGGATCTTTTTTACAACAACACATGATTGGCATTTTTCAATGTTTCATCATTTTTTATGCTGAGGGCAGGCTTATATTTCAAGCAAGCATAAAGTATTCTCCGGGGACTAGGCCATTGCTTCCGCAAAATCAGAAATCCCGGGATAATACCCCAGATATCACTAAGCATAAAGACCTAGTATCTCAGAAAGAGGGGTCCTTCAAACAAGATTTCGGGGGGTTACCCATATATCCGAGAGATGTTACCCACGATATAAGCAAGTTTGAAATTTAGGTTTATATCTCGTCACAATCTACTAAATGTGCAAAAACCTACTGGCACATCATCAGTGAGACCGTTTATCACATTTTACTTTCCAATTCTTTAGCATGCTGTGATCGTCACTGATGTACTATCATTTCCTCTTTTTCACAACAAAAACTCATTTTGTGATTTTATCATGTTTTTGGCTTTTTCTAATTTTCTAATGTTTTTGGATTTTCTGAAAATTCTTACTCCCCCTAAAATGCAAAATCATTTAAAGGAAATTTGAAAACAAACTGTACAAATAAAATGACAACTGACATCGAATCACTTCAAATAGCCATCCACTTGACATAAATAATCAGAACTCCCCCTTACAAAAACTATTTTCCCATTGTAATTTCAAAACACTTAAGTTTGTTTTAATCAAATGGTTTTTCCGGAAAATTAGTTTTGTTTATTTTACCACTTGTAAAATTAGGGGTTCATCACATTGTTACTCAATCATTTGTAGGAAAAACAAGTACAATTTAATGTCCTTGCTTTACCACTTGTAAGTGAAAACCTTCTTCAACCACTTGTAGTTTCACTTATCAACCAAAATCATTTGTAAATCAAAATATAACAATATAAAGATACCACCTGTAGATTTACCAACCAAACATATTCAAGAATGATGCCGATTCCTGCTCCACGATTACCCACTTGGGGGCTCCGGCAAGTCAGGTTTTCAGTTAGGAAGTACTTTACCCCAAGCCTGACCAGCCTTGGGAGATTCTGGTACACATCTATCCCACCAACATTTTGATTTGTAAAACTCTTTTGCACCCTTTACCTTCCCATCCACCATCTTCCCTAAAATATGTTTAACTTTGCCATTAAACACCTTTTCAGCATCAAATTCTTTGTTACCAGTAAAGAATTGACCTGAAATCTCAAATCTACTTTTTTATTTCAAATTATCTTTTGACAATGGCGGAAAGTTTTCCTCGTTCAACTCTGGAACGGAATTCTCATTCTTCTTTTCAACAGATAGCTCCTCTGATTTTATGGAATCAGATTCATCACTAGAACTTTCATCTGAACTTTTGACAACCCATTTTTGTTTATTTAAATCGACATTTCTTTTATAAAACCGTTTTGAACAATCACCAGTTTCGAAAGTCAAATTCTTAAACCATTTAGATTTCTCAGTTGGTTGTTTCTTTTTATCAAAACCTTTCTTGTTTGTTTCAAAGTTAGAAGAAACTCCCTGTTTCGAATAAGTGAACTCGTGGCAATTCCAAGCAATGTGTCCAGCTTTTTGACACTTAAAACAGGTTCTTCTGTCAACTCTAGGAGCAAATTTATTCACATTCTTCTTTATTTCAGCAAGAAACTCTTGATTTGACTGTTTCCAGAATGGTTTCTTCTGTTCTTCTTCAGAACTTCCTCCTGAAACAAATTTTGTTTTTTATTTATAATTGTTCTCATTTGTATAATTTTCTGAAGAACTAAAACCTAATCCTTTCTTTTTGAAATTACTATTATGGTTTGGTTTCTTTTGAAAACCATGACCAGAACCGTAACCTTTTTTCTTGTTCAATCTCTGTTGAACTCTTGAAGTGTACTTTTTAGGTTTTTCATGAAGATTTAAATCTTTTATTTTAGAAATGTTAATTTCTGTTAATTTGAAAACCTGTTTGATCATTTCAGATTTGACACTTCTTATTGGAAATTCCTCATCAGAATATAATTTGTCTGAATCATTCAAAGTATAAGCCACTTTGATTGATCCATTATTCAAATTAGATTTTGATAACAGGAATTCTTTATTGTAAACCCTTTTAACCGGTGAACTCGGACTCTTTTCTGATGAACTTGAACTTTCAGATTTAGAATCCGACTTTGACTCTTCATCCATATCCAACACCTGATCGACAACTTTCTTTAACAACTCAGACTCATGATCAGTGTCAGACGCTGTGAATGTGACATCAATATTGTCTGGTAACTCATCAATGATTTCAGACTTTAACTTGATGTTGAGAGCCTTAGTTAAACGTTCCTCATTTGGCTTTCTGGGGGAATAACTCTCATAGATTGGAGGCGGACACTTGTTATATTTGACACTTTGTTTCTTACCAGTATCCGTATCTTCCTTTTCTTTATCTTTGAAAGCTTCAAGACCTGCAACAGTAGGATAAACTCGATCAATCAAATAATCACAAGTTGTATAACTCAACAACAAACGTTTGATTCTTTCACTCTCAATCTTCTCAAGTTCCAAATCCTGCTTCAGCTTAGCACAGTCTTCAATATATTCATTGATGACTTTCTGCTTTGTCATTAAAGTAGAGCTCATCATCGTCATTGCAGCATCAACTTCTTTTTTTGTCTTGTTCAAACCATCAACCGTTTTGTTCAACACATCGTATGACTCTTTCACATACTTCACATCAGACAACAAATTTTCTTTCAACACTTCCAGTTCACTAATCTTCTTGTCTTTTTCTTCACAATCTTTGCAAGATTCTAAGCATTTCTGACAAGGTTTAATGACTTCAACTATCTTTTCAATCTCAACAGTCTTCTCAACTTCAACGAGTTTCTCAACTTCAACAATTTTTTCTACCTTGACGATTTTCTCTACTTCGACAAATTTTTCAACTTCGACTATTTTTTCTACTTCAACTATTTTCTCCACTACTTTCTCCACTTCAATGATTTTTTCTACTACTTTCTCAGTTACTGGTTCAACATTTGCTTTTCCAGCTTTTATTTTTTCTTTTTCATCAGCAAGAATTCTTGCTGCTTCCAGCTCTCTTCTCAATCTGGCAATCTTCTTCTGATTCAGCAACTCAACTTTATCTGCAAAAAACAAATTAAAACTGTCAGGATCTATGCCTTTTCTAGCTTTGTTAAGATATTCTTCCTCATCATCGGTATCAATATCACTTCCAAGATCTGGAAAAATTTGTATTCTTTTCTGACTAGATTTGGCTTCATCTTCATCCATAATTCTAGCAACAAGACCTGAACCAGGTGGAATGTATTTATCCCAGCTAAATCCCTCTGCCACTTTCTCATCATCTTGATCAATGATACCATAATAAGCTTTCTTATTTGCATCTTCGATCATTCTAGCATGAGCAGTTTGTGGTTCCTTTTGTTGAGTAATCTGATGAAAAATTGATTTCTGATAATAATCATTCTTTCCATCTTGTCTTCCTGTAGCTTCTTTGTTTTTGCATTCTCGTTTAAAATGTCCCTTTCCTTTGCAACGAAAACAAGTAACCTTTGATTTATCAAATCCCAAAGGAGAAGTAGCCATTCCTCTAAACTCATCTCTACCAGTGATTTGCTGAAACTTTTCTGCCCTCCTAACTGCACTGGCTAAACACCATTTGACATCCATCAATTCCAACTCCTCTGCATCAATTTGGTCATAATCTTCTTTTGTAAGCATCGGATTTCCAATTTTTCCAGTAATCAAACTTTCGTATGATTCCAACATAGCAACGAGTGACGCCATATGTTGTTTAGCAATTTCTGGAGAAAGATTTTGACCGTTTTGAAAATTCAAAGTGACATTGCATTGAAGATTTGTTGAATTCTGTTGTTGAGAACTTGGTATTGTATGATTTGGATTAAAGCTTGAATATGAAGATGAAGATCCACCACTTTGATTCACAGTACTTCCCTTTGATCCAGAAGAACTATCAGCACTAAAACCAGTTTGGATCTTTGAACTAGGGCTGGGGGTAGCCTCAAACTTGTTTCCTCTGTAATATAAACTGACATCTTGTTGAGCATTTGGATTCTTCATTATTGCCGTTTTTTGGATATCCAACTCATGCTCTTCAATCTTTTGAATAAACTGTGCCATATTCATTTTCTCTTATTTTCTCATGTGTTTCACAATCAACAGATAAGTTCCCCATTTCTGCTGTGGTAATGCATCAGCAAGTTTATCCACCCATTCATCATCATCTTTCTTAAAGTCCAACCTTCCCATTTCCAAAACAAGATGACAATATCTATCAATAGTCATTTTTGTTGTTTCATGATCAAAAGCTACAAACATGTCAAAAGACTTATTCAGTAAAGCCTTTTTGTTCTTGATCATATCTGCACTCCCTTTGAACTTTTGAATCAATGCATTCCAAATCGATCTAGCAGTATCCTCATGTTGAAGCAAAACAAAAATATCTTCCTTTACTGCTTGTTGTAGAAGACTGATCATCATTTTCTCACTTGTATACTTCAATTTATCACTCTCTGAAAAATCACAAAAAGCTTTTTCAAGCCCACGCTTGTTTTTCGGTTTCTCATAGTCTTTGTTCAAAGCACACCATGCATCAAACTTATATGCTTGCACCCAGTTCTCAAATCGATTTTGCCAACCTTTAAAATCTTCAATGAACATTAGCTTAGGTGGTTTTTGGTAAGTTCCTGTCTCATTCTCACTGTACAATGTTTCTGCACCTGTAACTGGTGCAATCGGTGTCGCAAACGCATTGTAAAATTCCTCTTCCATGTTTCGACAAATTTTGTTTCACAAACTCAAGTTTCAAACGGAATACAAAACTCAAACGGAATCAAGTCTCAACTGAAATCACTCTTGAAGCGGAATACCCTTTTGAAACGAAATACCCTTTTGAAACGAAATACCACTTTCAACCGGAATTACTTTCAAACGGAATACCCTTTTCAAGCGGAATAGCTGTCACAAGCGAAATTAGTTCAAGCGGAATCAATACTTGAAGCGAAATCACTAATTTCGTTTGAACCTTCTCAAACGGAATTACACTTTGAAGCGGAATCAGGTATTTTCAAGCGGAATTAAGTGTACTTTTCAAGCGGAATAGCGAATTCAAGCGGAATCAAATGCTAATCTCGTTTGAAATGCTGCTGACGTCATCTTATACAATCTGATTTTCAAACGGAATTACTGATTTTAACACTATTTGATTGAATTAAGGTCCAATTTTTTCAAGGATTCATTAAAACAACATTGCGCATGACATGTTTAAAATTCAATCGAATTTGACCATGAAAACTAGTTCAATTTCGAAAAGAAGGTGTAGAAGTCAGAAATTATGGCTGCTTTGGCAAGAACTCTTCTTCCTGAGCTCTGATACCACTTGTAGGATCGTTTTGTGACCCAAACGAGTCAATCAGAAGAGTTCTTATCTATTTCAGAGGCGGAAACAAAGAAACAGACTTGGAAAACAGCTTGTATCACACTTAATCGTCTTGTTTTATTGATTTAACAGCAATACAGATCAATCGACACGTCGGCAGCAGTTCGGTACCGGAAATCAGAAATCTCCCAAATGATTTCGTATGAAGACCTATTTATAGGAGTGGTGATTCCGCTTGAAAGTGTCAATATCCATTTCAAGCGGAATTAACAATGTTAATTTCGTTTGAAAGTGTACTTGCCACTTTCAAGCGAAATTAACTCCTTCAAACGAAATTACCTTTAAACCTAATATCTCAAACTACATGCCCTGATCTAACATTCTAGTACAAGACTCGATACAAGACGAAGTCGACAGACGTATGCACCAACATGTTTCATCAAAGTTCAAATATTACTTCGCTAAACCTAATTATTGAACTGTGATTCGAATGACCCGCATTATTGTAATTGTTGGCTTCTTTGGTATCAAGTCAACACATTTCCTTGAAATTTCTTTTCTTTTCAAGTTACATACATGGTTTTTCATCGTAACCATGCCGAAATTTCTTGTTGAAACGTGTATTTATTGTCGGCTTGCGCCGAAATCAAATTCAATTGTTTGAACCTGTCCATTACATATATTTAATTCAAAGCATCATATGATATATTGGGAGCATCATATTCAAATCAATTTTTAACGAGCACTTCATTTGTTTCGAGTCGTAGTAAACTTGTTTGGCATTCGACTCCATTAAATTGTTTGTTGATTTCGACACCTTGTGGTGGTGTTTTCATTAATTTGAAGCTTGTGCTAATCTCCTTTACGCATCTCATGCACGGATTTAATTATTTATTTGTTAATTCATTTTAAATCCGCTTTGATCCGTCATATTAAAACAGTCTTAACACAATCGTGTGATAAGACATTGGTACACAAAACTTATTTTATATTCCGGTGTACCTCCTAACGATCCTTTCAACATCGATCAAATGTTTTGCGATACTCATTGCTTCTTCGGCTTCGATTGAAAACATTATTTCTTTGATGTTCCATTTTCAATTGGAAATACTATGATGTCATTTGAAACAAATTTTCATATGTACTTCATCGCGCTTTCATTTGACTTCAAACACGGTGAAGTTGTTTGATCACCGCTATTGTTGAATTATTTGAATCACTATGACGCCTTGTGGTGTCGGTATAACTTGCAGCTTGTAGTGATCACGATCGAGCGCTTCATGCAAAACTATTTCATTTGAGCTTGTTGATCCTAAGTTCGTTCAGTGGATGTTATTGTTTCTAGAACTCATTTACATATTGTGAACGTTCATATGGAATTCGATTGGTCGAAGTTCCTGTTCTTTGTTGGACCCCTGTTAACTCAGTCACACTGGTGACTGTATCAGTACGTCTCGTTTCCTTTGACATCAATTATTGAGACACATTTCTTTTAAACCATTGGGTTCTTATTGTTGAGGAATGTCCTTGAATTCGCATGATTCAAATAAGTCTTGATCCGATTTCGTGGTTATCCACTTTGATACTATTCGTATTTACCTACACATAACGTAACTCTAAAGAATTAACGTAGTCTAAATTTCGAGGACGAAATTTCATTAACAGGGGAGAATGTGACAACCGGTGATTTACGGCTCCTAATTATGTGATTAACAAGTGATTACCGCTATAATAAATAGTGTTTAGGACACAAATGAACTTAATTAGGCCTTTGGAGTGTCTAGGAATGCCTATCCGACTTTACAGTGCGCGAACGGTGGTTTACAGAGAAACCTGTGAAACGCTAAATGACAACGGATTGAAACCGAACAGAATACTGACAACGCTGACAAATATTAAATTTTTACGATATATTTTAGCTTCGTAATTAAATTTTAGTGACTGCAGTCGAAACCGGATTGAAAAACGGATTAAAGACAACAACGATACAATTTTTCCCGATTATTACCGTAATCGACAAACGGGCGTGCGAACAACGGCAACCGACCCTAATTTATGTGTTTTGATACTGACATTATGTTTTACGACGTTACGAAGTGTTCAGGTTTTGACAACGGGTCTCGTAGGAATTACGGGCCACTTACACATGAGATGGGCTTGTGGGCCCTAAGCCCAAGCCCAAAACCCACTAGCCTAAAACTGCACATAATATATTAGATCTTGTCTACAAGATTTTCAGCTTGAAAATCTTATCAAATCTATAATAAATCTTACAAAATCTCTTCAAGATGTTATAAATCTCTACTAAATCTTTACAAAAGATTTATTGTCTCAAAAAGTTGAAACACCCAACATCTCTAAAAGATCTGAACATCCTTATAAAAAAGACCCAAACCCCTTCCCATATTCTTCAATGTGCAGACAAAAACACACACATAAAGCTCAACTTCATCCATCTCTCACATCTACTCTCACTCTCTCTCGATCACACCTGCATACAAAAACAAACACCTCATGCCTCACCCTTGACCTTTCTCTCTCCCTCTGTAATCTTTTCGGCAGCCACCAGGAGGAGGAGCCGCCAGCCACACACCCCTCCTATTCCTCTTTTTCCGGTGAAACACATCTCTCAGCGACTCTCTCCCTCTCAACCTACTGGATACAAGGACCGGAGCCGGAGTCGGAACCGGCGATGAGGCCGGTGGTTCTTTCTGTCGGTGGAACCCCCCCCCCCCCTCGATTAGCAAAGATGAACCACCACCACCGGCGTCTGGTGGTGGTGCGACGATGAAGCAAAGAAAGACAGAGAGAGAGTGCCAGTGAGGAGAGAGAGACTGAGAAGTTTAAGCAACGACGGCAGTGACGCCGTCGTCTACGGCGGCGGTGGCGTAACGAGTGCTGGTCGGCGGCAGTGGTGGAGGTTGTGCCTGTGGATCGGTTCACTTTCTGGCAGGTAGTTCAGGTTCGAGGTTTGGTTCAGCGGACTTCAGGTCCAGGTTAGTTTCGGCTCAGATTAGGTAAGTAGCTCAGGTCTCAACTGCTTTGGTTTTGGGTTTCTATTCGAGAGTTCGGGACAGCAGGTTTCGGGCCAGATTCAAGTGTGATTCGGGTTTCTATCTTTAGGTGGTGTGGCTCGGGTTAGCTACGGGTTCGGTCAAACCCAGTCAACACGTTGGGTTGACTGGTCAAACCAAGTCAACAAGTCAACAGGTTCGGGTCCGCTCACTGTTCGGATTCACAGTGGCTCGACTCAGTTTTTGGTTCAGAATTTGGTTCAACTCGGTTAGATCGGGTCAACTCAGACAACTCAAGTCAAAAGCAGTCAATACGGGTCAACTTAGTGGTTCGAGCCAACTCAGCTGAACGAGTCAGTCAACTCAGTCAAAATAAGCGGGTCGACTCGGTCAGCAAAAGTCAACGGTCAACTGCCGGTCAACAGCAGTCAACGTCGGTCAAAGCCCGACCCGGTAACAAGATTTAAAATACGCGAATTTTTGTTATCTCGTTATATTTTGTTATAGTATCGCGAACCGAGCTTGACCCGAATAACTAACACATATACATTAGTAATTTTATTTCATCTTTGACGTTTGAATACCTTTAACATGAAGGTTATATATAATGTTTGTTGAATTATTGAATTTTGACCAAAATAACGACAACTTGAGTTGTCGGGGCATCCTAAAAACAGAGGAAACTCTGCCCGATTTTCATTAAAAACCCGAATTATAAAACGCGTTTAAATTCTTAACGACGACACTTATCGAAGTCTAAGCTTCTTATAAAATAAATATAAAAATATATTTATTTTAGTGACGTTTTTCAACTTAACGAAACTCGATTTTTTTTAGATAAACATAATTATCTACAGTTATTTGGACATTGGTACATCGGAGTACTTTCATAAAATAAATATAATGATGTATATTTATTTCAAACGTTGTTACGACATGTATTTGGTAAGATACATATAATGATATATTTATTTCAAACGTTGGGAATTCGGAATTCATGTTTCAAATGTTTCATATTCGGAAATCATATAATATAAAAATAATTATCTATGCTTCTTTCAAACGTCTAGAATCCGAATTTTCCTAAAATGAATATAATTATTATATACATTTCAAACGTCAAGTTTTCGAATATATATATGTATATATATATATATATTGATTTCCATCCTACTAAAACTACAACGGTATATTACCGTATCATATACGATGTTTCGACTACATACCATTTCATCTACGCCTTCTTTTCGCGACAACTAACACGGCTATGTAAACATATTTTATATTTATAGATATAAATACATATGTCCAAAATCACTCGAAAACTATGCCGATTTCATGACTTAGTTTTATCCCGATTATAAACGGGATCAGATAACCAAGATTTTGGTTATTCTAAACCAAAATAATAACACCTTAGAATCGTTTAGTTAACGATTCGGTAGAACTCGGACACGTAATGTAGCTACGTTTAATTAGAAACTTATAAGATATTCCATGATTTGGGATATTGTAGAATGCACGCTAGCAAGTCAAGTCTTGGAAACGACATCACAAAGTCGTAATTAGCTAGCTTTGCACAAGGCAATTCAGGTGAGTTCATAACCCCACCTTTTTACGGTTTTACATTTTTATAAATGTTTTCGGGGTGGAAAGACATGCACGTTTTGAAGAAAACACACAAAGTTCTCGATGAACAAAGACTGCATATTTTAGACAAAGCACGTATTGCAAGAACATCCAAAGTTTTTGAAGGAACAAAAACTCATATTTCTAAAACATATTACGAATGGATTTCAAGGAACTCAAATGGTTTACGAATGGATCATACTAAATACACCGGTTTTTACAAAACAAAGGCGTATTATCGAAATGTGAATGATTTTCATGACTAGGGATGGGATCGTCTGGTGATAAAATTGGGACTGGGTTGGTCTGAGAGACTGGGGAGTTAGTCTGAGAGACTGGCTGGGTAATTCAGTCTGAGAGACTGTGGAGTTGGTCTGAGAGACTGGGGAGTTGGTCTGAGAGACTAGGGAGTTAGTCTGAGAGACTAGCTGGGTAATTTAGTCTGAGAGACTGGGGAGTTGGTCTGAGAGACTGGGGAGTTAGTCTGAGAGACTAGCTGGGTAATTTAGTCTGAGAGACTGGGGAGTTGGTCTGAGAGACTGGGGAGTTAGTCTGAGAGACTAGCTGGGTAATTCAGTCTGAGAGACTGGGGTGAAATACATGGTACAAAAGGATTACTTACAATACTATTGGTATGATTAGCCTAGGAAAGAACCATAGATCATGTGATAGGGTAGGCGGATACTTGGGAGCATTAATCCTCGTATCAGAACCGAGGGGCATGAGTGATAGATCTATTTGGGTGTAGCGAGCCCACACCCATGAGGCCAGGGCGGCCCATAGTGGTGACTATGTCTTCCAGCCGGGAGCCCGGTACAACTTTGCTAGGTTTGAGTCTTCCTACACCGTCACACATATCAGTGGCCTTGCAAACCATTGGTGATCTTTTCCTTGTTTGCTTTCATACCGGGGATTTTACAAATTACATACCATGTTTTATACAAAATTTAAAGCGTAGAATTATGCGGGCATGGAGTCAAAGTCAGAGTGGGCACTGACAGTTATACGAACATTTCAAATACGAGAGTTTACAAATACATGGTTTTACGAACATAATGCGTTACAAATACAAAGTTTCCATATAACTTGGCAAGAAAATGATTTCTAAATTCGTTTTCTCAATATTATTTCACAAACCGGTTACTCAATAGATTTATTTCAAATCTTTTACAAACGAACTATGAACTCGCTCAACTTTATGTTGACTTTTTCGCATGTTCTTTCTTAGGTTGCATTTTCAAAACTATGGAACAGTTGGAATAGGAGAACCCATGGGAATTCGAGCACTTAGCAGCCGTTCAATTTCTATAAGTCTTAGCTTATTAGCTTCCGCTGTGCAATGAAGATAACAGTCCAGTCACGCCAGCTCTGATAATTTCGGGGTGTGACAATCATGATTTGAGAAAATCTATTTATGTGAAATACAATGATAATTACCTCTCCAGCAAGGCTGGGTATGGTGTGGCAGACTCTCCAGCTTGTCCGGGTCAGATGGGGTTGCCTCTCCGGCGAGACCGGGTAAGATGGGGCATATGTTATAAAAAGTGACAAAATTCCTTAAATCGTACCATGACCTGATGTGTGAAATATGAATATGTTAAATACATTGACCTTATGAATGGTATGTATATTACAGTATGTGAAATATATGATTGTATAGATACGTATATCTATAAGGAAATCCAAAAGCCATAAGGATTGATAATTTAGGATTAAATACGAACATGTGTGTCAATGATAAATTCTAGATTTCTTTATCATGAACCTTTCGTATACATCTATAATTCTGACATCGAAACTATTCCATTTCATCATCTGTCTCGTAACTCGTGCGACATGATGAACGATGTGAACCCTTTAAGTTGGTGTGACACCCGGCTTTTCAGGCCGTACCGCACAATTGTAACACGTGTTGTGAATAGGTAACAGGGCTGTAATTGACTGGTTATGATGTTTATATGTGAGAATTAATGAGTTGGTGAAATTAAACTTTGATAAAAATTATGTTGGCAACGATAAGATAAACGTTTATCGCGTAACGGTTAAAATGCGAAACGAACGTCGGTGACCACCCGATCAGTGTTAAAATCCTCAAAATAGTCTGTTTAGATTAGAATAATAATTTTAATCATATCCGTGTGGAAAAATAATTTAAAACGCTAAGAAACTTTATTTTTCGAGTTTAAGCGCGTAACGCGCGATGCAGCGCGTGTACCGGCAAATACTGTCAACACAGCCTGTCAAGGCAACTGATAATTATTTTAGTAATAATTTGATAAGTTTATTTCTATAGAATGACAAAAATAAATAAAAACGATTAAGTTCCTATTTTTGCGATTTTAAGCTTGTACCGCGCAGCACAGCGCGCATACTGCCAAATACCGACAACATAGCCAGTCCAGGCAAACAAAATATTGTTCCATAATATTTTGGCAGGTTTATTTTTATAGAGCGTTAAAAATAAATTAAAACGCGTTAAAACAGATTAAAACGCTAGATAAAATACCCGGTAACCGGTTAAATACCAGTTTTTAATCCTTATACATATGATATGTGTATATATACGTGCATGGTGTGTGTGTAGGATGAGAGGTGGCGGCCTCATAGGCTCTCTCTCTCCTCTCTCCAACATGTGTTGGCTAGATATGTGTGTTGTATGATTACATCTTTACAAAATCCTATCAAATCTTACAACATTCAAGAAACCCTTTCAAAAATCAAACAACTCTCTCTCTCTCTCTCTCTTGATTATACACGGCCGAACACCCTCACACACATACACATTCAAAAATTTTCAATCTTTCCATGAAGAATCAAGAGCTTTCCAAGATGATTTCAAGCTAAAATGGGTGTTTGGAAGTGATTTCAAGCAAGATTCAAGCAAGAACAACCTCCATATCAACATTTTTCTCATAAACCCATCTAAAAATCTTGAAGGTATAAACTTGTTTTTAAATCATGTTCTTGATTTTTAGTGATGATGGAGATGTTAGATGGTTTCTCTTGAACTTGGAATGAATCACAAAACTTGTATTTAACAAAGAATGAGATTTAAATCAAAGTAATATGAGTATGTATATGTATGTATGTATGGCCAAAAGTTTATGAGTGTGTGTGTATCTAGTTGTGTTTTGATTTTGTTAAATGATTCTTACTTGACTTGATTTTGAAAGATGGTTACATGCATGTGTTGTAAAGGTGTCATAAAAGAATGTTCTCAAAAAGGTTTCCATGACTTGAAATAGATGTGTTAAAAAGTAAAATTTTGGAAGTTTATACATGTATGTACATGTGTGTGTGTCGTATATATATATGTATATATATATATAAATGCATACACAAAGTTTTGTCACATATAAATAAAAGAAGGAATGTTTGCATTTATGTGAAAATGATTTAATGATAATGAAATGAATATGTTTTGATCTAGAAGAACATGACATAAATATGGTCTTTGATGCATTTAAGGTTATATTGGATGATGATGTTATGATATGGGTATATTAGATGCACTAACTAGATCATGCATGGAGATAAATGTTTATAAAAAGGTGATTTGAGTACGGTTAAATAAAAATCAGATTTGAACAGATTATAAACACTAAAATAAAGTTAATTTATTTGCATGTTGTACTTGGTGAATTAGGTGCTTGTGAAGGGTGAACCTTGGAAAGAGTGGAGAGCGTTGAGACGTGAGTTTAGGAATTGAGGATGTGTGTAATATAGGTGTACGAAGATTCTTCTTAAGAATCAAAGTTTCTCACAGAAACTATAAGACTATATTCATTAAATCCGTTTTTATTATTCTTACTTAGTGCGAAAACGAAACCTGTAGAGTAAAAAATTCAGGGACGAAATTTCCTAAACAGGGGGAGACTGTGACACCCGGCTTTTCAGGCCGTACCGTACAATTGTAACACATGTTGTGAATAGGTAACAGGGCTGTAATTGACTGGTTATGATGTTTATATGTGAGATTTAATGAGTTGGTGAAATTAAACTTTGATAAAAATTATGTTGGCAACGATAAGATAAACGCTTATATCGTAACGATTAAAATGCGAAATGAACGTCGGTGACCACCCGATCAGTGTTAAAATCCAAAAAATAGTCTGTTATGATTAGAATAATAATTTTAATCATATCCGTGTGGAAAAATAATTTAAAACGCTAAGAAAATCTATTTTTCGAGTTTAAGCGCGTACCGCGCGATGCAGCGCGTGTACCGACAAAATACTGTCAACACAGCCTGTCAAGGAAACTGATAATTATTTTAGTAATAAGTTGATAAGTTTATTTCTATAGAATGACAAAAATAAATAAAAACGCTTAAGTTCCTATTTTTGCGATTTTAAGCGCGTACCGCGCAGCACAGCGCGCATACTGCCAAATACCGACAACATAGCCAGTCCAGGCAAACAAAATATTGTTCCATAATATTTTGGCAGGTTTATTTTTATAGAGCGTTAAAAATAAATTAAAACGCGTTAAAACAGATTAAATCGCTAGATAAAATACCCGGTAACCGGTTAAATACCAGTTTTTAATCCTTATACATATGATATGTGTATATATACGTGCATGGTGTGTGTGTAGGATGAGAGGTGGTGGCCTCACAGGCTCTCTCTCTCTCTCTCTCACCTCTCTCCAACATGTGTTGGCTAGATATGTGTGTTGTATGATTACATCTTTACAAAATCCTATCAAATCTTACAACATTCAAGAAACCCTTTCAAAAATCAAACAACTCTCTCTCTCTCTCTTGATTATACACGGCCGAACACCCTCACACGCATACACATTCAAAAATTTTCAATCTTTCCATGAAGAATCAAGAACTTTCCAACATGATTTCAAGCTAAAATGGGTGTTTGGAAGTGATTTCAAGCAAGATTCAAGCAAGAACAACCTCCATATCAACATTTTTCTCAAAAATCCATCTAAAAATCTTGAAGGTATAAACTTGTTTTTAAATCATGTTCTTGATTTTTAGTGATGATGGAGATGTTAGATGGTTTCTCTTGAACTTGGAATGAATCACAAAACTTGTATTTAACAAAGAATGAGATTTAAATCAAAGTAAAATGAGTATGTATATGTATGTATGTATGTCCAAAAGTTTATGAGTGTGTGTGTATCTAGTTATGTTTTGATTTTGTTAAATGATTCTTACTTGACTTGATTTTGAAAGATGGTTACATGCATGTGTTGTAAAGGTGTCATAAAAGAATGTTTTCAAAAAGATTTCCATGACTTGAAATAGATGTGTTAAAAAGTAAAAATTTGGAAGTTTATACATGTATGTACATGTGTGTGTGTCGTATATATATATGTATATATATAAATGCATACACAAAGTTTTGTCACATATAAATAAAAGAAGGAATGTTTGCATTTATGTGAAAATGAGTTAATGATAATGAAATGAATATATTTTGATCTAGAAGAACATGACATAAATATGGTCTTTGATGAATTTAAGGTCATATTGGATGATGATGTTATGATATGGGTATATTAGATGCACTAACTAGATCATGCATGGAGATAAATGTTTATAAAAAGGTGATTTGAGTATGGTTTAATAAAAATCAGATTTGAACAGATTATAAACACTAAAATAAAGTTATTTTAAAGTGTTTAGTAACATATAACTTTGTCATAATGTTTGCTAGCTTTGCATGTTGTACTTGGTGCATTAAAGGTTGTAAAATATGTGAAATCGCATGATTTATGTGACTTAAACAAAAACTGCACTAATCTGATTATAACCACTATTTTAATCAGTAAATAACATGTATTGTGTTAAAATATCATGTCGTTTCGAGTTGGGATGATTATAGTAACGTTTAACGCAAAACTATGTGTTAAAACGGTCAAAAATCGGTTTTTCGAGTGATTTTGGTAAAACTGATTTAGATCAGTAAATAAACTGATTTTTTTAGTTTAAAAATAAGTATTTTAACTAATTTTAAGTTTACTTGGTGTTTGGTTGGTCATACGTGACTTCCGACGCCCGAAACCGTTACCGAATTGCTAAAATACACATTTTTCAGTACACACGAGTATGGGTAAAATTTTGGGTAAACCTTATGTGTTAAAATGTGTTAAGTGATTTAAACATGAGAATGTGAAAGTATGTTAAGTTTTAACATGTTGTTGGAAGTTTAGACTTTGCATGTATGCTTATACGTTTGTGCGGTAGAAATGGTAAAAAATCGCCTTAAATGTGTAACTTGTATGTCGAGCATGAAATTTGATACTTACGAGATGTTTTATGTATATTTACTTTAAAATGACAAAATATATAAGTTAACAAGATTTCACGTGTTTCGATGTTAAATTATGTAAATATTTATGTATATATATCAGGACGCGTAAATCGTAGATATAATGCGTATAAACGGAAGAGTTAACAGATTTACACAATAATGGTCACCAATAAAATCGTTTAAGTCGCAACATCATAAATATATATATATATATATATATATATATCTTACTACTTTATAAAGCATATCCAAAGGACTCCTTAAAGTCATAAAAATTTCCTTAAAACACTCCTAAAGCATGATGTACAATCCTCTAAAGCACAACATAATTTGGTTTTCCTATTCTACCCTCACTCACAAAACAAGGCGGAGAACAAAACCACGTTATCAGCTCATTAGGGTTTCTGTCTCCGCCCCATTTCTTCTCTCTCTCTCACCAGGCGATAACCCTAGATCCATGGATTTCACTGCCAAATTCACTGGATCGACGGATTTCACCTGCGAATCCACATCTCAGGTACCATCTGTTTAACCTTATCGACATTTTTGGTTTGTTATTTGACTTAGATCTTTTAAATTTTAGGGTTTTTTCTCCGGCTATGACCTTAGATCGATGGATATCACTGGCGAATCCACATCTCAGGTACCATCTTTTTAACCTTATCGGCATTTTTGGTTTGTTATTTGACTTAGATCTGTTAAATTTTAGGGTTTCTTTCTCCGGCGATGACCCTTGAGCGATGGATTTCACTGGCGTTTTCAAATCTCAGGTAACATCTTTTTTACCTTCTCGGCATTTTTGGTTTGTTATTTGACTTGGATCTGTTAAATTTTAGGGTTTATTTCTCCGGCGATAACCCTAGAGATAGATGGATTTCACCGGCGTTTTCATATCTCAGGTACCATCTTGTTAACCTTATCGGCATTTTTGGTTTGTTATTTTACTTAGATCTGTTAAATTTTAGGGTTTGTTTCTACTTGATCTGTGAAATAGATCCAGATCTGTTACTTTTTTCTTGCAGATCTGGTTACTTTCAGATCTGTACAGTTTTAGTCATGTTTTAAAGATGACTCACTTGATGATTTCTGTTCTTTGCCATTAGGTTTATGGACGAAGACAATAAAGAACTTATCTCTGTCTCCGAGACCAGTGATAAAATAAGAAGTTGAGTTATGTACTTATCCATTAAGTAGTTGATATATAAGTAGCCATTTATGGTTCTTTATGTTTCTTTGACCATGAGACCTCATGATTTAAGGCTCTTTTGGAGTGAAGTATAAGTCAAAGTATCTCTTTAAACCATCAAAATTTTCTACAATTTTTTTTCCAGATTTTTTAAGGCTCTTTATGTTTCAGATTTTAAGTGGCTGAGGTTTGACCATCACCGTAATTATTCAGATTTAAGTGGGTGAGGTTTGCCCTCAACAGTCAAAATAAAATTATGACTAGATTTGGTTTTGATAGTGATGTTGAATGGTCCAGTTGTGTCATTCTTTTGCAAATTTGTGATGTATTAGTACTTTACCCTTATTCTGCAAATGAAATCATCAATTGCGTGGTGATTTGTTGGCCACAGGTAGAGGGGTAAGATCGAAGGCACAGTTATGCGAGATGCCAAACAATGAGTCCAGGTCACAACCATAGGCATGATAGCAGGAGGTTTGTTCTTACTTTACAAAGCTTTACTAGGTATCTACTGATTTATGAAACATATGTCTATTTAAATTATCATAATTTTCTCCAAAAAAAAGCTTTTCACCGTAATTATTCAAGGATTGACCTCAACAGTCAAAATAAAATTTCGACCAGAATTTTAGTTGGTAAAATTTTAACGTTCTTTTTGCGACAAGAGATATGTTTACTGCCTTGAGCAACCATATTAATGGATTTTTAATATAAAATAAATATTCAGAAGTTAATTACGATTTAAAAAGATTCAGTTGCTGATTTGGAGAATCTTAAAACGCTTGAAAGATTTAAACACGAAATCAATATCCCATTGGTTTTTAACTACTTTCAATATCAGTCGTTTATGAGAAGTCGTGTATGATCTGGTTCACGATTACATATTTAAATTTAATTATTATTTATTCTGTTTTTAGCAATGGATGCTTAGTGTTACCTACTTGATAGATGAAACGTGTGGCCTGTAGAGGGCTACTTGCGGGTGTCTTAAGTCACCTGCTATATTATAGTGCTCTACGGGGCAGTCGCAGTGGTAATTTTGCGACTCCCCGTAGAAATTGTATTATTGTTTTTCACCAGCAGGCTGGTCGACCAGCTACAATGGCGTTTGGTGCGGTTAAGGGAACTTCAGAGGCGTATTAAACAATTTCTAATTGTCCAGGCTCCAAAAGGTATTGTCTATTATTACTCTATTTACAGAAATATACACACATTTGAATATCTAAAGTTAAGTATACAAATGGAAGTAGTTCTCATACAGATGTACACACACAGATTATACACACACATGTATATATGTAATTCTTTCTGATAGCATATGTTGTTTCAGGATTACGAATGGTGGTATATCACATCTTGTGAATAACTGCAAGCATATTGTTGATTTGAACCATGGTAATTCTTTGTTTTTTATTCAATCACAGGTTTATTATGTACTTTTTTTATTATAATTATGTTACATTAATTTTGTTAAAGCTGCATGCCTGTCACTGATGCGGGTGTCATCGCTATAGGCCAGGGTTGCACTTCTCTTGAATTTTCTTAGGGAAATTAAAACATTCCCCTACATATTTTTAAGCAACATCCTGTTGGTTTTAAAAAAGAATCCAATATTTTGATGGTATTTACAAGTGCTAATATTAAACAATATACCTACTGACAAGAGTTGTTTCAACAGGGAGAAAAGAGTTGTTTGAACAGTGGAACAGGAGCCAACAGTGAACAACAGGCATCAGGACCATGCCTCCGAAAGGACATCTGCTTTTTGCTTTTAAACCATACACAATAATAGTCAACATATACTTTTGTCATTGGAACTCTACATTTGACTATCTTAACATTATATATAGTCTACAACACTACACACTTTCATACACTCCATCCAATTTTCTACAAACACTACACCCCCACCTTCAGTGTGCTTGCGGATGCATAGAAAGAACAACATTCAGTAAATCAATTCAACTGTCTAATTGTAAGTTAGTTTCAGTTTAACTCACGGTTACTTTTAAAGCTCACTTTCTGTTACCTTTGTATTCCTAACAAATTGTGATTTACTTTCATTTCAGGACACTACTTTCGTCTGGGTCTTGCATTGTTTCTCGCCTCTATACATGTTGATTCTTGCATTATTTCTCTTTTTTTTAACATCTCGGTCCGGCATTGTGGTAAGTATTTCTCACATTTCGACTATTTTATTTTGTATGTGTGTTGTAATCTTACATAATGATAACAATGTTTGATACACCGATTGTAAAAATCTTACACTATTTTAATTGTTTATCGACTGTTTTATTTTGTATGTGATAACAATCTTCACTTTTTCCCCTTCTGTAAATATATATCAATGTGGACCTCAACTAGCAATGTTATGTTTATACACAAGCAAGTCTCTCTTTGAGTTAAATTAAGATAGGATACAATACCTCTCCTGCTCTTCAACAAGATATGTTTGGTTTGTTTTTCACTGATTTTGCATTAAAGGGACCTGACAAGAGTTGTGAATCCATGATTAGTACATAAAATTACTTGTTTTTTTTTTCTATTATATTATTTTACTAGGCTAAAAACCCGTGTATTACACGGGCTATTTAACTGATAAGTTGATGAGTTGACCCGTTTATTAAAGTAACTCAGTGTGACCTGTTTGTTAAAAATGGTAACCTTAACCCGTTTTCTAAAAATGATGAGTTTTATCCATTTATTAAATTAGCTCATTTTGACACGTTTACTAATAATGGTAACCTTAACCCTTGGCTTGTTTACTAAAAATGATCTTAAAGTAGCACATTTTGACACATGTACTAATAATGATAATTTGATCTGATTACTAAAAAAAATAATTTTAACATGTTTACAAAATTACTAAGTTGTATCTATTTACTATAAATGGTAACACAGCAGATAAAATTGACCAATTTCAAAGTAAATAGTTGCAAACAATAACAAAAAGAATGGATTTTGAATTTCAAAATGTAAATCAACGGTGGATAAGTGTGACCCGACTTTGAGTGCGAGCGTAATTAAAACTTAGTCTATATATTTATTATTAAGTTTATTTGTTTAGGGATAAGATTAAAAGAAAAACACGATAACATGCAAATGTGAATATTTTATTTGTTAATGATGTTTATGTTTAACGAAATTACCAAGTAAAACATATGATAACTGAACATAAAGTATATTCAACATTCTAAATGTGATTTTTGAACAAAAATAATAAATAAGTTTAGGTGCTAAAAATATTAGATGTATTTATGTTAAGTTGTAAATGGAAGATTTTGATATAAACAGAGAAAATGATATTGTGATTTTGAAAATAAAAGATTGGATTGAAAATAGATAGCAATGAACATGTAACCAAACCGACTCTCCTCTTTTCCGATATCCACTACAAGAAGTTACCGGAAATAATGGGATTTCACACTTCAAAGCCACTATAATCCAAACATTAATGAATTTATTCATTACTTAGCTTAGTTATTTAGATATAATATTTAAAAAATAAAACCATACCCTAAAATGTTTTCCCTCCAATTTATTCATTACTTAGCTTAGTTACTTAGCTTACTGTTGCTATAATGAGTTCGTTAACATACATCCCTTTTAATTAAAAAAAAGCTATAATAAGTTAGTTAAAAATGAAAAAAAAACTGTAATAACTTAATTAAAGAATACAATTAAAAAACACAATGATAAACAGAATATCATAACTTTGTATCTATAAAATTGTATTTAAACTATTTTTATTTGCTTAAAAATTGATCTTTATATCCAATCAAAATTGTATTTTTCAGTTTACAATTCATTCCAAACACATATCAATTGAGAGGTATGGGTGGTGGTTATCCAATTCCAGTTGTACCACAAGGGCCTTCAAGTCATGGACGATCAAACCCTTCTCCAGTGACAACCTCACCTTCCGTAACAAACCCACCCCCCGTTACAAACCCACCTCCCGTCACAAACCCACCTCCCGTCACAATCCCTCAAGATAATGATCCAAATACGTGGACGGATGAAGAGTTGATTTGGGCGTATGACTATACCTTTGCTCAACTACAATTTGGGGCACTACATATTGGGGAGGGGCATTATCTTCCATTGGCAAACACTTCTACAGTGCCAAACCATCCACCATCTTAAAACCCCCCTCATGTGGAAAACCCCCATCAAACACAAGAAGTACCGAACTGGGCTGGGCTGAAGGGTACGAAACCGATCCTGGAGCGGAATACGAACCACCCTTGGATGAAGAAATGATTTGGGAACCTTAAAAAAACGTTATTGATGAATGCATCCACCGAAACGACGATGATAATGATTGATTCTCCTATGATTCGGTGTTTTGTTTTTGAGTAATATTTAATGTGATTTACTAAATGTTCTATTATGTGTTAGTTATTTTTATTTCAATGTATTTTTGTTTTGTATTAGTTTGAATTTTATTTATCTAGATGCTTCGGTTTTAATAATGTATTAATATAACTTTTTAATTTTAAGGTTATTTAAATTTTAATCATGTATTACTTTAATTTTAGTTGGCTCCCTCTCTTATCTACTTGACCTTAAAAATCAAATAGATATAAATTTAAATATATGTAATTTTTATTTTTTCTTTGACTAACATTGAACATTAATAGGATATGTCTGGTCATTGTACGGTCGACGAATTTTCATCATTGAGAAATGATAGACTTGGTAAATCTAACCTTTGTTATGGTCGAACTTATTTGGCATGACGTCGATGGAAAGAGATTAGTGGTTATTTTTCTTGATCAAAACGTAAGAACATTATTTTATTTTGCTATATGTTATACGAGTGAATGTTTTTTCACCACTAAATGTGTTCTTTTTTTAGAGACAAAAAATTGTTGCGATCGTTCCACAACATTTGATACACCTATATAATGACGCTACATTGATGGGTGGCTTTTTTTTGTTGAATCATTTCCAAATTGAGAATCTTCACTATCATGAGTACCCAAAGTACCATAATTACCTCTTAGTCTGTTCGGAGAAAAAAATCGTCATCAATGAATATACGAAGCTTTTATCACTGGAGCTTACGATTCCAAGAGGTGCTTGTATATATCCGTTGGTGCCTTCCATTATGAAATTGAAGCATGACAGAAGACCTAAAAAATTTATTGTTGGTACATATAAAATCCCATTCTTTATTTTTTAATTAAAAATATAAAAGGTTATATATTTAGATATTAGATATGGTGTATACAATTTGGTTGATTTCATTGTAGATGTGGTTGGGAGGATAATAGAAGGTAAACGGGATCGTTGTTGTTTCGAACTTTCTCTTCGAGATAAGACGTAAGTTATTATTTATTAACATATTAGAGACATAATATTTACATCGTATGTAACAAAAAACTAATTTTAAAAGAACTCTAACCCAAAATTGTTGTGTACAATGGTCATACAATACAAATGTTTTTTTCCGCCCTGAAGCCTTCCGATGTTATATGTACCATTCGAGCGGTGCAACGAAAATCTATCATATATGTATCACGTGTCAAGTTGGTTCACCTACCGGATAGTACGTTATGCTTTAAACATCAACTTTCTAAAAAAATTAGTTACATTTAATGGGTCATGTAATTTAATAAAAGTTGTATTTTATTTGTTTTTTCAGTTAATATTTTGAAGTCTACAGAACTGAGTAGGATTACGTACGACCCAGATATGCTCGAGGCACGAGATATTTAAATTATGGATCTATACTTAAGTCCATGTTCATGCTAGAAACATTGGGTGTTTTTATATCTTTAGTTGTTGATTATTAAAATCCATGATGGTGTTTTCTGATTTGCTTTTGGTTAAGTGCCTTTATGTTTCTTTCCTACTTGTAGAAGTATACTTTAGTTTGTTTAATATTATATTATGTTGTAACAAGTATGTTATATTACTTGATTTAAAAGTAATGGTTACACCTATTTTTCACCAAACTATAATCTAGATAGGTTGGACAACTAAAAAGTTATTATTTATCTTAAACGAAGGTATCACCATGGCTGACCTTCCTATTGAAACCATATTTGAGATATTAACGAGGGTGCGAGCGAAGGTCGTAGGACGTTCTAAGAGTGTTTGTAAGGAATGGTATGCGTTGCTGTCAACTCGAGATTTCATAAGGGTACATTGTTCTCGCTCATTAGTTTCATCTAACCAGAGAGTTCTCTTAATTGACGACCTAACATGCTCTGTTTATCCGATCATCTTTCAAGCCTATGATTATGGGCCAAGGTCAATAGTTACATTACCATTCGACCACCAAAATAATGATGTGTCAATAATTTCACATTTGAATGGATTGTTGTGTGTTTGCTTGAATCATACAAACGAGTTGCTTCTTTGGAATCCAACAACTACTGCTTTCAAGCGTTTGTCAACACCTGATTCTCTTGGAATCTATATAAATAATCTTGATGCCATTGGTTTGTATGCTGATGATGCCGATGATTACAAGGTCTTGCATATCAAGCGTAGGTGTGGTTTATATGAAAGCTATGTTTATTCTAGGGAATTAAACTTTTGGAGAAATATTCCTTTCTTAACAAGACAAGAGTACCTTAGCCCCAATTTCTATTAGTCACCAGGCACATTTTGTGGTGGTACTCTGTATTTCACTCTTTGCGAATGTTGGGTTGGAGGTACAAATGTGGTGATTTGTTTTGATATTAATACAGAGCAGTTCAAGGAGATAAGTTTTCCACCTGTTCCATCTACGGGATTTGTTCAAGGTGTTTTAGTGAATGTAAAAAATGAGCTTCACATGTTTGCTACGACTGGCTGGTTTGAGATAACAATTGACCTATGGACGTTAAAAGAGGATTACTGGATTAAGGTCTTATCGTGTCCTCCGATCCCCCCAATATCATTGTCATTGTGGGGCGATATAACACATTACATGACGAATGGTAATTGGTTTGTGATGACTAAATTAGGGAAGCTTTTTACTATTGAAATGGATACGAAGCCCTTCGAAATTCTTTATCCAGTTACTTGGTTTCGTGGTTATAAGGGTGCGGTGTTTGTGGAGACCGTCGTTTCACCAAGTATTTAGTTTGGCTTTCACTTAATGTTATTATTATGTATTCAATGTTTTAAGAATTTCGGTTTTCTATTTCTGGTAATCATGTTATTTTGTTTAAGTGTCGTGTACTAATCTTGTAATAATTTCAGAATTTCATCATCTATGATAACTATCTTTTATTTAATTTGCAAGGTATTTGACACTTTAACAATTTACAATGACTAATGGACAACCAAACCATCTTAATCAAGCTTCTAGCTCGAGTTCATCTACAAGAGCTGAAAAACGAAAAGGGTATAACAAAAGATATTATGCTACACGCAAAGAAAATAACAAAGTCCCGAAATTTGGGAGTGGTGAGGTCTCTCAAAGTGCTTCATCACTATCTTTAATGAGTAATAGATTAGCAGAAAGGACACCGTTAAGAAGTTTACAGACTAATATTACTCAATTCACCCAAATGACAAACGTGAATGCGTCAAGTATTTCTACCGTGCAACGTAAGGAGTACAATGGAATGCATATTTCAAACGGTAGTCAAATTACATCAACCCCGACCAATGATGTTACGCCGACAACCACATTCCCCAATGTAGTTGATGAAGTCACTACCAGAACATCACGAGGTTTCTATTTATTTAACATTAATTTCTTTATTGAATTTGATATCTTTAATAACCTTCATTACTTAAGACAACGAATTTTTTAGGTGTTCGAAGTCAACCACGTACACTTTTACCTCAATTTTCTGAAGTAGTTGATCAACCTTCCTTCCAAAATGAGAATGTAGAAGATGATCCATATAACTTTGTTTACGATCGTTTACCTAGAGAACATCGTGTTTTAAAAGAACGTGGTGCATGTCCTGATTGTGGAGCAAAACGTTTTCAATTTGAATTTGATACCTTTTGTTGTATGAGTGGGAAAACTGTGTTTGCAAATTCAGAAATTCCAGAGGAATTGCACCGACTTTTCACACCGCAAGATGAAATTGGAAATATTTTTAGGCAAAACATTCGTGCTTATAACACGAATTTTTCTTTTGCCTCAATGGGAGTGACGTTGGATGATACATTGAACAATATGAGAGACGGTGTATATACTTTTCGTGCACATAGAGGAATATATCACAAAATCGACCAATTAGTTCCGAGGGATGGAACCCCTAGGTACGTGCAGTTGTATTTTTATGATCCTGATGCCGAGTTAGATCTCAGACTCCAATGGCCAAATCTTGATCGTCGTATTACTCAGATTTTGACACGCGTTCTTTCTACAAACCCATATGTCTATACATTTAGAAGACTTACAGAACTAGGACCTCTGGACAACTATAGAGTCACTTTGAATGCTTCGGTTGAACTTGACCAAAGGGTGTACAACCGACCAACGACATCAGAGGTATATAAAATATATTATATTAATTACAATTATTTAATAGTATTGCTTATTTTACTTACTTATAGTTCACGATTATATAGGTTGCTGGTATTTGGGTTGAAGGTAATGACAATATCACTTCGTATAAACGAAGTATTGTTGTGTATGGTAGGTCTGAATATAGCCAAACTAATCACCCGTACTTCAGTTGTTATGATCCATTGTCGTATCCTCTATTTTTTCCTAATGGTGAGTCGGGTTGGCATGCAAACATACCACGTCACGGAGTATCAATAAATGAGGTTCGCAACAATGACAACATCGAAGGAGAAATGGAAGGTACCAACAATTTATTATCCTTTTTAAGTGAAGATCATAAAAATACCATAATGCGTCTTATTTTTATTAACTGTTTGTTTTTAAAACATCTTCATCGTTCAGAGGCTAACACACGAAGTGGTAGAACAACCGTGGCTATGCGAGAGTACTACTGTTACAAGTTCCAGATTCGATCTACCGAAAACGTGCTTCTGTTCGGTGGTAGACTGCTACAACAGTTTATGGTAGATGTTTACATAAAAATTGAGACGTCACGCTTAGAATTTTGTGAGAGAAACCAGGCTAAGATATGGGCCGATTTGTACCAAGGTCTTGTGGATTGCGTCAATGCTGGTGAGGTTCATGCAAACAAAGTCGGGAAAAGAATTGTGTTGCCTGCATCTTTCATCGGAGGGCCTCGCGACATGCGACGTCAGTTTCTAGATGCGATGACTTTAGTTCAAGACGACGGCAAGCCTGATATATTCCTTACAATGACGTGTAATCCAAAGTGGCCTGAGATATGTGATAATTTACATGTTGGTCAAACTGCACAAGATCATCCAGACCTTGTTTCAAGAGTGTTTCAGGGTAAATTAGAAGATCTTAAGGAACAGCTCTTCAAGAAACATATCCTTGGGGAAGTTAAGTCATACGTTTATGTCATCGAATTTCAAAAGCGTGGTTTGCCGCACGCACATTTTCTCCTTATCATGTACCCGCAACACAAGATCAATAACGCGGACCATTATGATAAGTTTGTGTGTGCTGAAATTCCTAACAAACAAAGACATCCCAAATTGCATGAGATGGTTGTCAAGCACATGATTCACGGTCCGTGCGGAAATTTACGATTAAGCAGTCCTTGTATGCAGGGTGATCCTAAAATTTGTCGTTTTCACTATCCTAGACAATTTAATGAACAGACAACACAAGGAGAAGATGCGTATCCGTTGTATCGAAGGAGAGAAACCGGGATAGAAGTGGATGTACGAGGAAAAACACTTGATAATAGATGGGTGGTCCCATATAACCCAAGGCTTTTGATGATGTTTAACTGCCACATCAATGTTGAAGTTTGCTCAAGTATAAAATCTGTGAAATATCTTTTTAAATATGTTTATAAAGGACATGACAAACAGGTTATTCAAGTTGATCAAAGTGAGCCAGGGGTTGTTGTTAATGAGATAAAGAGCTTTCAAGATGCACGCTACATATCGCCCCCAGAGGCTATGTGGCGCATTTTTTCCTTCTCTCTTTCTCAAATCTCTCCTTCTGTTTTAGCCTTACAACTTCATCTCCCAAATAATCAGATGGTTAGATTTAGAGATGATGACTTAATGTCTAATATTGTTGATAGGGAAAGGGATAAGAGAACCATGCTAACAACATTTTTTGAAAGAAATAGAATCGATGAAACAGCAAGGGTATATTTGTATAAAGATTTTCCAAAACACTTTACGTGGAATGGAAGCACACGCCGTTGGAATCCTCGTGGCGGTAAAAAACAAAGAGGTCGTATCGTTTCCGCTAATCCAGCCGAAGGAGAAAGGTACTACTTACGCCTACTTTTGTCAAATGTCAGAGGGCCTACTTCTTTTGAACATCTTTGCACAGATAATGGTCAACGGTGTGAGACATTTCGAAAAGCAGCTCTTGAGTTAGGCTTAATAGAAGACGGTGAATATCTATCACAATGTCTCGAAGAAACCTCTACGTTTCAGTTTCCCAATGCTCTTCGAAGGTTATTTGCGACCATAATGATTTTTTGCCAACCTGGAGATATTCGAAAGTTATGGAATGACCACTTTGAATCACTGTCTGAAGATCATCGGTTACACTGTCAAAGTATAGAACGAGTTCAAAATATGGTTCTTACTGAAATTAGTGTCTTGCTACAATCCATGGGTAAAAATATCAATGAATTTGACCTTCCTAAGATAACAGACAATGTTAACTTACAAGATGCAGGTTATCATGAGTTACAAGAAGAGTATGGGATTGTTTTGGAACATGAACACTTGAGTGCCAAAGATTCACTTAATCCGGACCAAAAAAACGTGTTTGATGAGATCATGATGCATGTTGATAATGATCTTCCAGGCGTGTTCTTTATTGATGGCCCAGGTGGAACTGGAAAAAACATTTTTGTACATTGCCTTGCTTGCTGAAATTCGGTCACGTGGTCTTATTGCTCTCGCAACAGCTTCATCAGGTGCAGCGGCTAATAATATGCCAGGAGGTAGAACGGCTCACTCAAGATTCAAGATTCCTCTTAATCTTGAAAATAATTCAATGTGCAATATCAAAAAACAGAGTGGGGCCGCTAAACTGATTCGGTCTGCCAAAATAATCATATGGGATGAAGCGTCGATGGCTAAACGACAAGCGATAGAGGCAGTCGATCGTATATTCCAAGACATTATAGGCGTTAGTCTCCCATTTGGTGGGAAGATAATGGTTATGGGAGGTGACTTCAGACAGGTGTTGCCGGTTATTAAACGTGGCACTCGAGCACAGATTGTAGACTCCAGCGTACGAATGTCACCTCTTTGGTCTTTGACTAAGAAGATGCGGTTGACCATAAATATGAGAGCGCTGAAAGATCCATGGTTTTCTAAATTTCTTTTAAGAGTCGGCGATGGAACTGAAGAACCAATCGAAGGAAACTATATTCGCATACCCGATGACATGACAATTCAGTGCAACAACATAGAAAACGCTATAAAAGAATTGATCCATGCCATCTTTCCATCAATTGAAGATAATGTATATTCTTCAGATTATATAATCTCTAGAGCAATATTGTCCACTAAAAATGAGAGTGTTGACGAGATTAATAATCAAAAGATTGAAATTTTTCAAGGGGAGGAAAAAGTTTATTACAGTTTTGATGAAGCTGAAGACGATCAGCGTAACTTCTATTCGGTCGAGTTCTTAAACTCGCTAAATGTTACTGGTTTGGCGCCTCATAAGCTTCGTTTAAAAATTGGATGCCCAATAATATTGTTACGTAATATCGATCCATCACATGGCCTGTGTAATGGCACGCGGTTGATATGTAAGGGTTTCATGCGAAATGTTATTGATGCGGAAATTGCAGTCGGTCAACATGCCGGAAAAAGAGTTTTTTTTGCCAAGAATCCCTCTAACCCTTTCTGAAGATGACATGTTCCCATTCAAGCTGAAAAGAAAACAATTTCCAATTCGACTTAGCTTTTCCATGACGATTAATAAAGCTCAAGGTCAAACAATTCCGAACGTTGGTATTTATCTACCGGATTCTGTATTTTCACATGGACAACTTTATGTCGCATTATCAAGAGGGATTTCAAGACAAAGTACGAAGGTGTTGGTACATCTCGCCAAAGAATTCAAACAATGCGGAGTTTACACATCAAATGTTGTCTACCAGGAAGTGTTGCGTGATTAATTAATCGCATCCGTATCAAAAAGAAGGTAAGTTAGTAGATTTTGTGCCTTATTTGCTTCCAGAAATTACCTTTTAATTACTATTTTAAATCACCTGTAAGCGTCTAACATTTTTTTATGTGTCGAAATCTGGTACAGTAGAGGAGAACATACAAGAAAGTCATAAGAGAACGGATGTATTGGTAAAACAGGAAGAGATACAAGAGACTCCCCACATTTTGTTTTTATTGTTTTGTCCAGCTACTTGACTGTTTTGAACTCTTCTTGTTTTTAATTACATCTACTTCCTTGTTTTGTACTCTTCTTGTAGAAGATCACCAAAGAATCGATAAACTAACAGAAAAACCAGTGCCATCATATCACGAATAAGAAAACTAACTTAAGTACTATACAATATATCACGAGATGACGGATAAACTAACGGTAAACAATTATACTATTGTAAATTGCCACTCCCGCCGCATCGCGCGGGTAAGTGACTAGTATATATATATATAAATATATATATATATATTAACGTGCCAACATAATCAAAAATGATAACTTTTCGAGAAAATCTCAAAGTTATGTGATAATTCTAAGAAACAGAGAAACTTAGGATTTTTGTGCTATGTATATTGATTTAAAATTGTTCCTATATATATATATTAGGACGTATAGAAATCAATCACTGGGATTGCGATATTTAAAATACGCACCCAAAGGTGAGTGTCACTAAACCCCTCTTTTTACTGCTTTGTAAATGTTTTGGGGGTAGAACACGCAAATAAAAGGGTTTAATAATGTTTTTGGATTAAAACGTACCTTTTAATATAAATTATATATTTTCGTTGAAAATATTTGCTAAATTATACGTTTCGAGATAAAACGTTTTTGATGAATATATGTTTGGGGGAAAACAACTGTATAGTTGGTACGAATATTGCTTGGTCTCAAGAGAGTAGGTAACAACATAGGCCTACATTTCGGTGGGGAGTTCAGGGGATTCGTACAACATCATGTATTAAATTATCATATTAGTAGGATATATATATTGTACGTGAGGCAGACATCATAAATGGTCTCAATATGGACCAAGCGCCAATGGTGTCGTTTAATCATTGAAGTATTGCACGCGATGAATTGTTGGTAGATCTATCGGGTTGACAACCCCGTCGTGACCGGTCGCCCCGTGTCAAGTCAAACGACGAATTTAAATTCTGTTTATTGTCTAGCATTGATTATCCCTGCATGGTTAATATATAGTTCATATTGTCTAGCTAACATTACGAGTCTGAAAATTGACGCAATAATTTAATATACAAAACCTGGGTCAGAATATTATTGTCGGATGGGAGAACCGTAACGGAAGGACCCACGGATTTTATTAAGGAAGTAAAATGGACTTTCTAAAATTATATGGATGTTTTCAAATAAACACCTAATCATAAAGTTTTCCTTTGGAATAATATTGTTTGTATGTGAATATGTGAACTCATCTTCCTTTGTGTTGACACTTGATTTTTAACGTGTTCTAGAGGTACTTAAGTTCGGCTTCGGGAATCATGGCGTATCTTGTGTTTGAATGATGCATGATGTTTGTTTTAAAAATGTTGGACGACTTTTAAACTTTCTGGGACGTATGTAATAAGATCCGCGAGGATCAAAGACAACTTAACTGTGTGGTTGTGTCATGACTTAAAACGTAATGTTTAAATAACTTAAGTTTAAAATATACTAAAATGTCCAACAATTAAATGCATCGATCGACAAGATATAAATGGGCACCAACTTCCGTCACCACTACGTTTTATATTCCGCTGCGATGTTTTTGTGGTGTGACGGTTGGGACGCCACCGAAAGTATACAAATTTCCCCTGCGTTACCTTAGATTATTGACGCATTAGGAAACATGTAACTAAAAGTTGTGCTAGGCACAAAATGTCTAAAAACCTACGCGAATGAGAGTAATTCTACTTTCTTTAAGAACTCTTGAGAAGATAAGAGTAACCACGACTAAATGCACTTACAAAGACTTTCTTCACCTATAATCCTGCTAAGATTACCAGTAATAAAGGAATTGTTACAACAATACATGGGTTGAAAGGACTAAAGTTGTCCTCACCATTAGTATATACGCTGAGAAGGATGAAGTAATGTATGCTTCAAAATTTAGGCATTAAGATAGTGAGACCCGATCTTCGAAACACATGATCAAGACATATGCCATGAAATGGAAAGAATGAAAAGAACTGATGGAAAGGAAATTCTGTCTGCTTCATAAAAAGGAACAAATGGCAACAATGATTCCTGAGGTGAATGCTGAATTAGGTTGAGATTTGCAAGCCAACAGGAGAAGTGATCACAAGGAGACAAGATAGACAAGCCGTGAAAGTTCATCTCTGTGATGAAAGCTGCAAGTTATGCACGGAAGTAAGACATAGTATATATGGTCACGGTGATCATTAACACTAGAGGCAATAAACTGAAAGAAATTCTGGTAATATCGGAATACTCCGACGTTTTCCCAGAGGATCTACTTGGACTATCACCCGATCGCGATGAGGAACTCAGAATTCACCTAGAACTATGAACTACACCGATTGTTAAAACACCTGTATCATTTGTTAAGAAGAAGGACAAACAGATACGTATGTGCATCGATTATCGAAAATTGAATGAGGTCACAATTAAGAATTGATACCAAGAATTGACGACTTATTCGAGGAGCCGTTATTTTTCAATCTATGCTCAGGATACTATCAACTTTTTAGACTTATCTCGGATATCCATCCTGTTACCTAAGTTAATAAGTAAATCTGGAGACATTAATTGTATGGTAGTACATTATAATTACAGATCATAAGAGCTTAAGATATATTTTTTGGCAAAAAGAAAAAAAGAATTGAACTTGAGGCAAAGACGATGGATGGAAAATTTTAAGTGACTACGATTGTGATATATCACGAAGGTAAGGCTAATGTAGTAGCTGATGCTTTAAGTCGTAAGTTTCATAAGAAGCCGAAATAAGTATGTTCTCTTAGATTAAAATTGCAGATAGATTTAATGGAACAATTAAAAAGTACCAAGAAACAACAATTAAGGATGATGCTGAAAGATTTAAAAAGAAATAATGAAGGAATTAGATAAAGGAACTAATGGAAATTGGAGATTCCATAAAGAATTCGGGTACCTATTCAAGGAAACCTACGAGAAAGGATTCTCAAAGAAGCTCATAAAACTAAGTATATGATGCAAAGGTATTAAGGTTTGAATAGGAATTACTGATAGATAAGAATGAAAAAGGATGTAGCAAGTTATGTCACTAAGTATTTAATATGCTAGCAACTTAAAGTTGAACATTAGAAACCTTTAGGTTTACCTCAACAAATACCAGTACGGAAATGGGATTGATAACAATGGATATTGTTACCAAATTACCCAAAACAAGAAAATGTACGACACAATCTGGGTGATTGTGGATCGACTAATCGAGTCAGCTCAATTTCTACCAATGAAGGAAACCTTTAGTATAAAACGCTTAGTTAAGTTGTATATGGACGAAATAGTCTTGTTACATAGAATCCCGTTATCATTATATCGAATCAGGATAGCCATTTCACTTCTCATTTCTGGGAAAGTTTTCAAAAAAAAAAAAAAAGCCATTGAAACCCGACTTATTTTGAGCAGGATGAAGGAACACTACAAAACATAGAAAGACATGCTAAGTACATGTGTGATAAATATTGGTGAAAGTAGGACTATCACTTATCACTCATAAGATTCTCCAATAGTTAGCCTACAAGTATTAGTGTTGCCTATCTAAAGCACTTTATGGATGGCAGTACCATCCAGTACGTTGGACAGAAATAAGAGAAAAGCAACTATCAGGCCATAAGATAGGCAAACCGTTAGAATTTCAAATCAGAATAAGAATGACACTAAAAGTCTCTCCGTGAAAAAGGAATAGTCCGATGCGGCAAGAAAGAAGAAGTTAAGTCTAAAATTTGTTGAACCATTCGGAATCATTAATTGGATCAGTAACCTATCAGCTAAAGTTACCAGAAGAAATGACAGGAATACATGATGTGTTTCATGTATGCAACTTAAGGAATGCCTAGCTGATAAATCTTTAGTAGTATCTCTTCAAGATATAGAGATAAATGAAAATCTATGTTCATTGAAAAACCTTTATAGATCAAAGATGAGAATCCCAAAACATACGAAATTAGTGCTGATCAAAGTAAAGTGGGATTTAAATCAAGGAAAAGAATATCCTTGGGAATTGGAATCAAAGTTAAGATGGAGATACCCATAGTTATTCCAGCAAATCTCAAGGACGAGATTTAAAATAAGGTAGGGAGGATGAAACAACCCTCGAAAAAAATCCATAAACAAAATACGAAGTGTGCATGATAAAACTTGGAAACCTGACGGTTGATGAACCAACCCGCACAAAAGTACCTTTATTAGATTCGCAATTAAAAACCGAACCAAATGGGATCAAGACCCGAGCATACGCGATAAGTATCGGCACGAAAATCAAGAAAAATGCGTGATTGGTCGAAAAAGGCGGTTGAGGACACGTGTCACGTCGAGGCGCCACGTGTCAGGACTACCTAGGACACGTGGCAGGTCTAGGCCATGAGGGTTAGCCCCGCGACACGCGGATGGGATCCGGGATGGGTGCACGACACGCGGGAGGTGTCCAATGTGTGTATATATTCAGTAGCGTGGGACTTGGTCAGATTGCTCAGTTTGGCAGTCTAAAACGTTGTCCTACTCCTTGTATCTCTGTTTCTTTCAATTAAAGCCTAAATTCCCGAAACTTTGCCTCGTTATCAGGGTAATATCTCAAATCGCTCACACGGTACTATATCCGATCGATTGAACCAATCCAATGGATGTTTAAGTGCTGCCGGTACCCGACTATACTTTGTCATTCGTTGTGAGTTTGATCTCGTGATTTTCGTTAAAGTTGAATTGGGTTAATACACTAATACGAGTTCCATTGTATCTAGAAATTAGAACTCATAACCAGGAGGCTGCTAAACCAGAATACTTAGTGATTAAGTAAACTTAGTGGTTAAGATAACTTATCAGTTAAGAAAACTTAGTGGCTAAGAAAACTTAATGGTTAAGTAAACTTAATGGTCATGTAAAACTTAGCAGTTAAGAAAACTTAGCGGTTAAGAAAACTTAATAGCTAAGAAAACTTAAAAGCTAAGGAAACTTAACAGGAAAGGAAACTTAGCATTTAAGCAAGCTAAGTAAGTTAATTAATCAGCTAATTAAGTTAATTAATTAATCGGCTAAGTAAATTACTTAATTAAACAGTTAAGGTAGATTAATCAGATAAACAACTAAGTAAGATAATCAGTTAAAAAGCTAAGTAAACCTGACAGCTAAAACAATTAAGTAAACTTAATGGATAAGTAAACTTATTAGGTATGTAAACTTAATCAGTAAGAAAAACCTAATAAATAAAGGAAACTTAATCAGTAAGAAAACTTTCTAGCTAAGAAAGGAATCTGCCTTACCTATAAATAGGAGCCTAGGACTTCATTCTTCTTTGGTCATTTCTTCTCTTCTTCTCTCTATACTTTGGTGTTCTAACCAATAATCACCGATATGATATTCTATCCGATCGATCTGGGAACCAACTAACGAATGCCAAAGTGCTGTCTGAATAAAACTATACTTTGTTGAATTTCGTTAAGGTTCTGATCTCGTGACCATCATTAGGTTTGATTTGGTTTTACACTAATACGTATTCCACTCTGTTAAACTAAATGTTTAACTATCAGAAAACTCTTATCCATAAACTTACTATCAAACAAGATGTTTAATCATCAGAAGATTCAGAACTATAAAGTAGATGCTTAGTTATCAGAAGACTTAGAATCAGGAGGCTTGTTTAATCCAGACTATATGCTAACAAGGTGAGTCATTCTTCTTTTTATCAAATTGCTTTCAAAACCCTACTTGTTTTCAAAGTTGTAATTACAGTGATTAAGTCTTTGTAATCTACAATTACTGCCGGTATGTGGGGTTTTGTATTGATGTGTATAAAATGCAACATATAAATTACATCAATAGAGGCAAAAAAGAAACCCTTTTTTAGTACTAATGTTGGAAAAAGCGCGTTTCTTTCTTCCTTTTGAATATACAGGACCCAATGAGCTTAAAAGAACAAAAGGAACAAATAAGCAGCCAAAAACCAACATAAATACAAGAAGAAGGAATGACGTGACATGCCCGACCCCTCGGCAGCATCTCCCAAGACAAAAACAAGAAAACAGAAGCTGACCACGGGGCCGTGCCTAACTCACCATGGGGCGTGGTCAACTCTCAGATTTGCAGAATCTTGATAGTATAGCGAAGAGTTGACCACGGGGCCGTGTCCAGAAGCCACGGGGTCGTGTGGGGCCCTTTGCTGACAGTTGCAATAAATGAAGGAAGAGAAGGAGCTGGCCACGGGCCGTGCCCAATGGACACGGGGCCGTGGTCGGGGTACTCTTCGGACTATAAATAGGGGTGCTTGGTTCACTTCAAAGGCATCCCTTGACAAACCACTTCTCTCTCACTTCGCCACCACTCCACCACTACTACAACACCAACACCCACCACCATCATCCATCTTTCATCTTTAGAGTGTGTAGTAGTCTCGTGATCTAAGATTGATAGTAAGAGTTCTTGTCAATCAAAGGCCATGCTTAGCTAATCTCTTACATCACTTGGTGAAGACAAGTCTTTAATGTATTACTTTTGATTTTTAATCTTTCGACACTTTTTAATTGGGTATGTATTAATGACTTTAAAAACTAGTTTCTTATGTTGAAAGTGAATTTTCTTTACCATTTCTTCATGATGTCATTGATTTGCTCATTCATGTCTTTACGGTCTATATAAAGCGCGTTAACTACTTGGAAGGGGGTTAGAAGGGTGGTTTGGTAAAGTTCTTGTCTCGTTCAGTGTATAGATCCTGCGAGGACTTGGTTCAAGCTTACTAGGACCTCCTTCAATGCCCCAAAGGTATTGGATGGCTGGGGTGCGAATAGCTTGAACCCCTCATATGTAAACTGCTATTAAAACATTAAACCGACTTCTTGGGATTGTATCCTTGCTGACTCAAACCACTGGGTTGAGGGTAACGTCACCTTCAAAAGAGGGGCCTACTACTATAACTAAGATATTCTCTTAAAAAGTCCAAAAGTGCGAAAATCATCAATGGGTACATTAAAGAGGAGTTGGATCCAAGTGATTCTATCTTGTCTATTTGTTTTTCATTTTATTTATCTTTTAATTTTTAAATTTACTTTCTTGTTTAAAAACTTTTATCAAAAATTTAGATCGATTAGACGTTGACAATAAACCGGTATTAAAAGCTCTTGTGTCCTTAGACGACCTTGGTATCTTACCAACACTATGCTATGCTCGCGATGGGTGCATTGCCCTAGTGTGTGTTTAGTGTTAGTACAATATCGTGTTTTATAAATTTAAAACTTGACTAATGCGTAAAACGAACTTAAAATATTAATAAAATCATATCATGCTTCACGCACACCAAGTTTTTGGCGCCGTTGCCGGGGACACAAGGATTTTAAGAAAGTTTAAAATCAACGGCCTAATTATTTTTAGCATTTTTTTCTTTTTTAGGATTTTTTTTTAATTATCAAAATCTGCAGAACTCAGCACGGGTCGTGGAGGTGCACCACGTGGCCGTGCTGATCTCCCCAGTAACGGGGATCCAGAAAAACAGCAATTGTAACACGACCACGGGGTCGTGGCCATTGACCACGGGGTCGTGGCCATTGACCACGGGGCCGTGGTAAAAGATCTGACCGACATTTCTTTTTGTTTGGATCGCAGGACTTAGAACTCAATTCCAGGGCCTGAAATCTCTACGCAGTGCATGAGCTCCAGTTCTGATAAAGACATAAAAGAACCTCTAGATGAACCCGAACGCTTTCTAAGAAAAAGACTAAAAGCCAAGAATCAAGAGAAGGCTTTGGGGGATCAAATCCCGATGGCGGATCAACGTACCCTAATAGATTACCTGCGGCCCACGGCTGGTAACCTCGGAGCCGCCATCAATGCACCGAACGTCGATGCCAACAACTTTGAACTTCGGCCGCATTTGATCCAAATGCTCCAAAATTCCACAACATTCCATGGCCTACCCGATGAAGATCCCCATTTACATATTACCAAATTTTTGGAAATATATGACACTTTCCGGATCAACGGATCATCAAACGACACCGCCCGCCTACGAATGTTCCCATTTTCACTAAAAGACTGAGCCAAGGCTTGTCTTAACACCCTCCCAAGTGGATCGGTAAACACTTGGGATGAACTTGCCCAAAAATTTCTATATAAGTATTTCCCGCCCTCTAAAACCGCTAAGTTAATGACTGAAATAAATACATATTCACAAGAGGACGGAGAATCCTTATATGAAACTTGGGAAAGATTCAAGGATCTATTGAGGAAATGCCCTCATCATGGTCTCGCAGTGTGGCAACAAGTATCGACTTTCTATAATGAATTATTGCCACACACGAGACAAACACTTGACTCAAGCTCCGGGGGACTTCTAGGTAATAGACGACCAAATGAAATCTATAATCAAATTAAGGAAATTGCTCAAAACAATTTTCAATGGCACACCCCCTGAGGCTCAAAGTCTATTGCCCCGGGCGCCCATAAAGTAGATGAGAACACCTCTTTACAAGCCCAAATCAAGGCCCTATCCTCAAAAATAAAAAAATTAGAAATGGCAAAAACGGCCTCGGTTATGGCTTGTGAAGGGTGTGGTAGGCCACATGAAAATTGGAGTTGTATGAAAGAAATGGAAAACCAAACGGAAGTGGTAAACTACATTGATAATCGACCTAGATCGTCAGGTCCCCCAACGGGTACTTACAACCAAGGATGGTGTAACCACCCTAACCTTGGTTAGAGGGAGCCCGAGAATAGTAGTAACCAACAAAATCAAAATCAACAACCAAACTTTCAACAAAAACCAAGAAATGAGTCACAAAATTTCACTCAACAACAAGGGGGCCGGGAGAGGCTTGAAGAGCTCATCACACGCCTCATCTCAGAAACCGACAAAAGGTACTCGGATCGGTTCCTACAAACGGAAACTGACATAAGAAACAAATGAGCTAGTCTTCAAAACATTGAAAAACAAATAAGCAAACTAGCCCAAAGTTTTTCGAGAGACCACAAGGCGCATTACCTAGCAATACCGAAACCAATCTAAAGGCGCAAGTACACTTCATAACAATAAGAAACCGGAAAGTAGGTCCCGAGGAAACCCCACTACCGCCAACCAACGATAATCCACCCATCCAAACCACAAACTCACCCTCAACCAACCAAGAAACAACTATCCCACAAAATTCCGAACCTACCAAAAACCCCTCAGTACCCTACCCTGGTCGGTTACTTTGCCAAAAGACCGATGAGCAATTCACAAAATTCATAAGCCTACTAAAGCAATTGCATATCAATCTCCCATTTGTAGAAGTCCTCACTCAAATGCCAAAATACTCAAATTCATGAGAGACTTCCTCACCCACAAAAGAAAGATTGAAACTTTGCAATTGGTCAACCTAAGTGAAGAATGCTCAGCCGTACTCCTCAACAAACTCCCACAAAAGAAAATCGACCCTGGAAGCGTCACCATCCCTTGCTCCATCGGGGGATCACCCATACGAAATGCACTAGCCGACCTTGGGGCTAGCATCAATCTTATGCCCGCATCAATGTTTGACCGACTCGGACTAGGAAAACCGAGCCCCACGAAAATAGGCATATAACTCGCCGATAGGTCTGTCAAATACCCACAAGGTGTCATCGAGAATCTATTGGTAAAGGTCAGAGAATTTGTCTTTCCGGCCGACTTTTTCATACTCGACATGGAAGAGGACACTGAAGTTCCCCTCATTCTAGGAAGAGCATACCTCGCCACCGCTCGTGCCATGGTAGATATGAGTGACGGGAAGTTAACATTGAGGGTTGGAGATAAGGAGATGAAGTTCGGGGTTGGAAAAAGAATAGAGGACGACCCGGTCAACTACATGGATGTCATAGACTCAAGCTTGGATGACGCTCTCCGACGATGCAACACGGGATGCGAGACATCCCGCTCGGGTAACATATGACAAGCTTTGGGTCTAGCCAAGGACCCTTATAAACGTGGCGCACCATGGAGCCATTCCGCGGAACTATCCTTAGTGTTAATTTAGTTTAACTTTTATGTTTTCTAGTCTAGTCTTACTTTTTAGGAATAAATCACACTCGAAAAGATGAAAACTGCCAAAGGGATGTTAAAACCGCACCCCGTGCACGTAAACAGTGCCTTCCAACAACTTTTTCAGCTTTCCAGCATGTGCAGCACGGGGCCGTGCCCAACCCAACACTCCCCGTGCCCGGAGCTCTGCAAAAACAACTTTTGGTTAGGTAATTGACCACGGCCTGTGCCCAGTGGACGCGCCCCGTGGTCAGCCTTCTGTTAATTTTTGTTACTGGTACTTTGACCACGGGGCCATGCTCGGACCACACGGGGCTGTGGCCAGGTGCCCAGTAACATAAAAACTTGTTTTTAACACGCTTTTACACATTCGAATCAACCTAAAAACTTATTTTTGGACACGTTGAGGACAATGTGTAATTTAAGTGTGGGGGGAAGCTAAAGCCTTGAATCTTGCAAGTACTAATAACAAGCCTTACGCAAAACTCGTATTGGAACTGCTAGTCACCCCAAATCTTTTCAAAAATTTTCTTTTTTTTACTTGTCTTGGTTTAATTTGGGAATAACAAGTTCTGAAAAGGTTATGTTTTTACAAATTTACAACCGAAAGCATCGTGATAAAAAGAACCAAATAAGAAAATTATAAAAAGGCATGACAAATCTTTTTAAAATTTGATTATATATACTTGTTCACACTATAAACCCATTCCCACAATAAGTGAGTTTTGAGCCTTTATTGAGCATACATGCATACATCTTTAAACAAAATGCTTATTTTCGTTTCTTGTGTGAATAGCCGCTTGGTTCTTACAACTCTAGAACTTGCCAAGATGATACATTCCCGGTCCTTACCAACTTGAACCCAAGTAAGTAAATGATGAAGACATTAGGACTAACTTTTTTTTTTCAAAACCACTGTTTTCATTCTTTTTACTTCACTACCTAAAATCCCCCCTAGTTAACCCCTTTGAACCTAAACCCTTTTCGTTTCAAAAACCCAAAAAACAAACACCCATTACAAACCAAAACCTTTTTCCTTTCAAACCCATTTGTTTTAGTAAAAAACTCGGTTGTCTTGTAACATAAAAAAAATATAGAATTTTGCAATAACCAAACAAGTTCCTCAAAAATTTTATTTGAATATGCTTAGTTTGAATAAATGTCACAAAAACAAAAAAAAGTTTTACTACAACGGAGGCTTTTTAAGCTTTTCGCCATTTCGCTAACGACTAACCCAAAAACCACCTACCCTTAGCCCAAGCCTAACCCTTTCCAAAGTCCTCTTGATATTTACAAAGGTTTTTAATTAAAAAGGAGGAGATTTGATCGCTTGGCAAGCATATGGTAGAAGTAAGTCCCATGCCGGAATCGAGTGTTTCACAAAAATACACCTTCGGCCGAGTGTTAAGTGATCTCCCGTGAGGTATGTGAACTTGTATATAAATAAATGGAATTTTAAAGAGACATGTTATGCCCAAATAAATAATTTTTCTTAACAAATTGTTCTAAATAAATCATGACGAATAGGATTGTATAAAATAAAATAAAAACAAAATTTAATAAAGATCTTGGATTCCTGACACTCAAGATAAGCCACAAAACTTCTTCTCTACCTATTCCATTTGGGTGTGTAAGCCACATTTAAAGGGTTTTGCTTGAGGACAAGCAAAGATTCAAGTGTGGGGGTATTTGATGTGTACAAAATGCAACATATAAATTACATCAATAGAGGCACAAAACCAACCCTTTTTAGGACTAATGTTGGAAAAAGCGCGTTTCTTTCTTCCTTTTAAATTTACAGGACCAAATGAGCTTAAAAGAACAAAAGGAACAAATAAGCAGCCAAAAACCAACATAAATACAAGAAGAAGGAATAACGTGACATGCCCGACCCCTCGGCAGCATCTCCCAAGACAAAAACAAGAAAACAGAAGCTGACCACGGGGCCGTGCCCAGCCAGGCATGGGGCATGGTCAGACCTCACACATAAAGACAAAGACTGCAGAAGCCTCTACGCCCACCATGGGGCTGTGCCTAGCTCACCATGGGGTGTGGTCAACACTCAGATTTGTAGATTCTTGATAGTACAGCGAAGAGTTGACCACGGGGCCGTGTCCAGAAGCCACGGGGTCGTGTGGGGCCCTCTGCTGACAGATGCAATAAATGAAGGAAGAGAAGGAGCTGGCCACGGGCCGTGCCCAATGGACAAGGGGCCGTGGCTGGGGTACTATTCTGACTATAAATAGGGGTGCTTGGTTCACTTCAAAGGCATCCCTTGGCAAACCACTTCTCTCTCACTTTGCCACCACTCCACCACCACTACAACACCAACACCCACCACCATCATCCATCTTTCATCTTTAGAGTGTGTAGTAGTCTAGGGATCTAAGATTGATAGTAAGAGTTCTTGTCAATCAAAGGCCATGCTTGGCTAATCTCTTACATCACTTGGTGAAGACAAGTCTTTAATGTATTACTTTTGATTTTTAATCTTTCGGCTCTTTTTAATTGGGTATGTATTAATGACTTTAATAACTAGTTTCTTATTTTGAAAGTGAATTTTCTTTACCATTTCTTCATGATGTCATTGATTTGCTCATTCGTGTCTTTACGGTCTATATAAAACGCGTTAACTACTTGGAAGGGGGTTAGAAGGGTGGTTTGGTAAAGTTCTTGTCTCGTTCAGTGTATAGATCCTGCGAGGACTTGGTTCAAGCTTACTAGGACCTCCTTCAATGCCCCAAAGGTATTGGATGGCGGGGGTACGAATAGCTTGAACCCCTCATATGTAAACTCCTATTAAAACGTTAAACCGGCTTCTTGGGACTGTATCCTTGCAAACCGGCTTCTTGGGATTGTATCCTTGCAGACTCAAACCACTTAGCCGAGGGTAACGTCACCTTCAAAAGTGGGGCCTACCACTTTTCGGATTAATAACTTATTTAGTTATCTTTCAATATTCCGACCCTTTGGGATTGTATCCCTGCTGACTCAAACCACTGGGTTGAGGGTAGCCTTACCTTCAAAAGAGGGGCCTACTACTACAACTAAGACAATCACTTAAAAAGTCCGAAAGTGCGAAAATTATCAAAGGGTACATTAAAGAGGAGTTGGATCCAAGTGATTCTATTTTGTCTATTTGTTTTTCATTTTATTTATCTTTTAATTTTTAAATTTACTTTCTTGTTTAAAAACTTTTATAAAAAATTTAGATCGATTAGACGTTAACAATAAACTGGTATTAAAAGCTCTTGTGTCCTTGGACGACCTCGGTGTCTTACCAACACTATGCTACGCTCGCGATGGGTGGACTTGCCCTAGTGTGTGTTTAGTGTTAGTACAATATCGTGTTTTATAAATTTAAAACTTGACTAATGCGTAAAACGAACTTAAAATATTAATAAAATCATATCACGCTTCACACACACCATATATACACTACTTGATAAGCTTTACCATTGGACAACGGGTTAGCCAATGTGTGATATGACCATAGTCACATATCCGGTCGAGTGAAAATACTGATTTGGGGTAATTGGTTGATATAAACAATGTAATCACCCTTTATACAGTAAATTATAACAAATGTGTTTTTGTTAAACTGTTACACCCTCAAAATCCACATGCGGAGTATTACTGCGAGGCATGTGACTGACCAGGATCATGCAACCAATCATGTTGAACAATAAGGAAAAGTAAATAAAGTCCATCGCAATCAATATGATTAGTGTTTATGAAAACAAATATCCAAAACCAATTTAAGTATCAGCGGAAGCATGACGTCTAAAACCCAAATCAAAAGTTTAAAAGTTCATAAAGTTTCATAAGAACCCAATAATGGTTCTTCTCCCACAACGACCAGTCCTCTGTGCAAGCTCCAGTAAGTACCTAACGACCTGCAAAGCATGTAGTAATGTATCAACAAAAATGTTGGCGAGTTCACAGTTGTTTAGTGTTGTTCCAAAAACATAAGTTTGTTAAATTACTCTGTTCTTATAAAACATGTTGTGACAACCAGTAATTTCCCGTAGTCCTAAAGTGTGTATTTAATTCAGAATCACTTTCTGTTGCGCTTGAGTTGCACTTACGTTTACTTGTGGTACTTGTTTAAGTCATATGTTAGGGTGTATATAGTTATTTTAAATAAACGGTTGCTTAGATTGGGCCGCTACAACGAAACACTGGTGCCTTAATTACATTGGGCCGCATCCCTTATGTCTAGTAATTGAGTGGGCTGCCCAAGCCGCATCCTAGTCTCATAACAAAGTTGGGCTGCCCAACTCTCCGAAACACAATGCAAAGCCCAAACAAATTGGAAGTGGGCCGGTTATAGTTGGAGGTGGGCCGATTAACTGTAAATTGTAGATCTACATATGCACACCTTATTCTATTCCGGTTTGAATTAATTGTACTTGGCCCAATACCTTAGGAGCCCAATGGAGAAATAAACTAAACATTATCCAAGTGGGTTCGGCCCACTATATCCGATTGTGTCCACTATGTCCGGTTATGTATGGGGTTAGTTCCATACACCCATTATGTATAAATACTAATTAAACAAACCCTATATTTCTCCTAATGAAGTGACGACAGTAAACCCTTTGATTGCCACGATCCAGCCACATGATGCATCTTGGTTAGTTTATCTTATATTTATATTTTGGTTGTGTGTTATGTGAGTTAAATGATCATTCATTATTAACTTGATAATCTTGCAAGTCGTAAACTGAATTGTATGTGGTTAGTAATCGATGAAACATGCTTGTTGTTGGAATTTTTGGGTTTGAACCAATTAACTTGACTGATTACATGACTATAGTTCTTAATTATGGCCAATATTTATATCGTTACACATGATGAAAAATACGATTTAGTTCTCGTTAATTGTTATTAATCACATGTGTAGATTGTTATGATTTGCCATGCCGATCTCGGTTCAATATGATTCAGAATTGCCATGTATCGTAATGATGATGTGATGATTAGATGATGTTTGTATGTAGGATTCTTGATCTAGAGCTATGATAAATTCCGTTTTGATATTGGAATATGTTGCAAACTGTTAGAGGTTTAGGTTATTGCCATGAGATTGGAATGTGCTATTAGATTAGATATATAAATTGTTTGAACCGAGATTAAAGGGACGATCATGTAGAGATAGGAAAATTTGATTTGATTAATTATACACTATTATGGTAATCGCACCAGTCTTGGTGGTTTTGGGTCTGTTACATTTTGGATTGCACAATCATAGCTAGTCACATATCCCTATTGGGCCGAGCACATAAATGGACCGCACACCCTCTCTTGCCGTCCAGCTCCTTGTGGGCCGATGGGTATTAGGCCACAAGATGAAACCCAGTCGCACAGTCGGAGATCAGGCCGCGCATTCCGTTGGGCTGAACCATATCAATGGGCCGCAAGTTTTTCACTTGGTCACACATTAAGTTGGGCCATGCACGGGGTATAGGCCGGGGAAACTTGGAAACCATATAACTCAAAACAAATCACACACACTCTTGTGAATGACGAGCTAACTGTTAAGCGTTTGGTAAAAACATGAACTTGTAACAAGAAGTGGCACATGACCGGAATACCTGTTACACGATGACTGTGAACTGTTATGAGCATGATTAATTGTTATGATTCGTGTTATGTTGCGTGTAGTCTTGGTACGCTACTTGAATAATATGTGCAAAGAGTACGTGAGCTATGTGTTACGAAACTAACTACTTTTGGTAACCATGGTAGGGATTTGGTTGACCAACTTGGAACGGGTAAACATAACATACCGAGCAATCCTAGGTGAGTTCATCTCTTGAGCATGCGTCCCGGTGGTTGGGACGGTCTTTGGGTACCCTGAGAGGGATGGGTTCTTGGGTAAATCATTGGGTATTCCTGAGAGGAATACATCTCTTGGTTAAAACGGAAATGTTAGATAATACACTCATTCCTATCATTTTAAGTCCCATCTTATACCGAATAGTTACCTGAGAGGTAACGGGGTATTAGTTGATAGCGATATTAGGCTTGGCAACCCCACACCGTACCTGAGAGGACGGGCGTGAACTAATGACCTTAAATAATGACCATTGCTTAGATAGGGGCAATGGGGACGGGCAAAACAATCTGGAAGCCATCTTGTACGGTACTCGAGTTATTATCAACATTGAAATCAATGAACTGAACTAAACACTTGGTAACTAACGTTTATGTAAAACTATGAACTCACCAGCGTTGTCTGATACACGTGTGTGCATGCTCGCAGGTTATAGGTATGTGTGGATGTGGATGTGGAACTTGCTGTCTGGGATGCTGGAGTGGTCATGGGTCGAGGTACATGGAATCGTGAGATGAGTCTAAGGGTTATCCTACATATGGTTTATGAAACACTTAACTAACGATTTATGCTTCCGCTGAACACGATGATTTGTAAATACTGTTTTGTAACACTTTATGTTAATGAATGAAAGTTTTATTTAAAATCTTGTATGAGTTCAATGTGATTGGTGGCTAGATCCTGGTACATCACGCGCCTCGCGGGGGTTTTCGCTTGGGGTATTTTTGGGGGTGTGACAGTTTGGTATCAGATCCACTGGTTATAGTGAACTTGGTTTTAAAACGTTTTTTTTTTTGTAAAACCAGACTATAACCGAACAGTTCTGAATACGTGAATACGACCATGACACTCAGCTCCAGATTGCAAGGTTCGTCTTTCTCACTTGTTGCATACATTACATGATTAGTACACAATTGCTTAGGACACAACATACGAACACACACTTGTCACTATAGCATGATTATATGAATTACTTGCTTACATTATGACTCGTTTTGAAAACCATGAGGGGCAGACGCTGGGAGCGTGCTGGCTGCCAAAGCGGACAATATCATGGTGCATTGATAGTATGCCATAGTCTTTGGATTCCTGTGATTTTGTTACCTTGACAATCTCCGTTTGACATTTGAGTTTGAAGAACCATTTGACATGAGTTAGGAGGAACTGAGATGAGCATGCAAATCACAATATTATTATGGGTGCACACATAATAATAATGTGGGGTGCATGCGAGTCCCAGTGAGGCTTAACAAGTGAAAAAGGGGCTCCGTTCTGTTATTTGATCGATGTGAAACACAACAGTCTATAAAAGTCATAGCAGTGATTGTCTCTTACATGAAGATGATATTTTTCACTCCGCTCTGAATCTTTACGAATCTCGATGCTATCGAGTATTACTTGAACGCCCATTTGAACGCCTAGCTAACTGGGTAGAATGTTAGGTGCTTGTAAGAACATCCCTGAGTTGGATGTTGCAGCGCCGAATGATTGGACGATACCTTTTCACTCCTTTTCATTGGTTGGAACTCAATGTACCGACGTCTTAGACCCTTGAGTGCGACCACTTCTGCAACACTCTGGAAACATATCGTGTATTACTCAGTCAACTTGCAGGAACGATGGACAAGAGAATGAGCGTAGTGCCTTACCAACCTCAGTATTAGAATGACCCTGATTACCAGCAACGAACTCCAGCAGATTGACCTCAACCGAATCCTTAACCCTAGTAAGCGACTTATGGGAGTCGACTCTTACGAATCAATCAGGACACAGAATGTATAAATTCCCACGCAGTGAGTAGTGTCTTAGGACGCAACATGGAATGGGACAAGATGGACCCTGTTGTTGAAAGATCGTAGGGCCCCGTTTTACGCAACGATGGTTGAGGCAACAGTCAAGGCAACATCAAGGAACTCGTAACCGTAGCTTACAGTATGGAAACGAAGTTGACCTCGGCAAGGATTGACTATGTTAAGTCAAAGTTCCAACATACAAGGGAACAAAGACGGTACCAGGAATTCTCGCAACGAAAACAACAACACTGGAAATGATGCTTACAGAAGGGCATTTAGGATTGGCATAGGTGAAGCCAGGCATAATAGCAGCATGGTAACTTGCATAAGTAGCCCTGTCTTGGTTAACCCTGATGCTCCTTGAAACCGAACCTGTGGTGGCAGCAACTGATGGCAAGTCAAATGAAACCTCATATGTTCGTTGGGTTGTAAACTCGACCTTGTGGGACAAGTGTTCGATGTCAACCTTCTTTCTGCTATCCTCGATAATTTGATGCAGTAGTTAGTATGGGTTGGTTATCCAAACATCGCGCAAATATACCCTGTGAGAAGAAAGCTTTGCGTACCCCTCTCCCTAGTGGGGAATTGTCATTTGTTCCAACGTACTAGAGTTGTGTAAAGGTTAGCATCAATTCTGCAATGAAAGCCCAGAAGTGTCTACGGAGGGATTACCCCGCTATCTTAGCAACCGTTTCTGATTGTCAGGCTAAGGAAAATAGGATCGGGGATCCACCAATTGTTCGTGACTCCTCTCGGTGTGCTACTCGAGGAACTTTCAGGTTTACTTTCACAACTGTTAGTCAGAATCTCAGTTGATCTCACGATAGAGGCAGCTCTGAATACTCGTACATTGTACCATCTTGCACAGGAGGGTTACAAGAACTGTTTAATCAACTACAGGAAATATTGGACAGGAGTTTATCGGACCTAGTTTTTCGCATTGGGGAGCCCCTGTTAAATCCGTGAAGATAAGCCTTTTCGTACGTGTACTGGTCATCAAGAACTTAACAGGGAGACAGTTAAGAACCGTTTGCCTCGATCATGTATTGGCAACCTGTCTACTAGTGCGAGGGTCAAGCTTCCATTCTAGGAATGACTTACGAATGAGCTATCATCAGATGGGAGTCCAGAGGGGAGAAAGTTCCTACAACGGCATATCAGACGCAGGGTGGCCATTCCGGCGTTGTATTCCAAAACCTCTGAGCTAACCATCACACCGGCAGCTGCATAGATCACATGAATTGACTATGCTTATTGACAACGTGTTGAATCATTTCCAGGAGAAAGGAACATCATAGACGACATCTGTATCTTATTTTAGGGCTCCTGAGGGAGGAGCCATTACGTGTGAAGTCTTGTTTAGTGTAACATCTAGATTCGAGAGATGCATTTTGATCATGTAACCAACAAAGTAGGAATACACGTGGATCTTGCTAGGATCCATTTTGCTAGAAACTGATCGACCCCAAGGATTCCTACGGGGATGCAGTGATTTCTTGGTTTCGCTGGATACTATCGTAGATTCGTCACCGGATTTTTAAAGATCGCGCAGTTTAAACCTCTTTAGCACAGCAGGGTGCTATGTTCGTGGAAGACAAAGCAGGAGAACATCTTTTTAGCTTTTGGAATTCAACTCTACAATGCACTGAGCATCGTCTTTACCCGAGGATGCGGGTAACTTAGCGGTATACCATGACGGTTTGAATCAGAGTCCCAGTTACATGCCGACGCAACACGAAGAAAGTAATAACTTACTCGGTGGGTTTATAAGAAGATTTACATGCGTCGCAACCTGGGGTTGGAAACCATGGCTTTAGATTTAATTGGGGGCATTTCTTGGACGGTACCAAATGCATTACCTAGACCGATCACAAGGGCCTCCCGTGTATTGATGTCGAAAGAGCTAAGGCAACCAATGACACCGCTGGATGGAACTTTGGAATGAGTGCGACTGTGAAACCTGAACGTGCACGAGCTATGTAGCTCTCTATCGACTTTAACTTAAACGATCCGACTCGCTCTGTTCAGACTGGAGAACTGAAGGAAGAGGATTTTCAAGTTGAACCCATACGGGGCATAGAGAAGCAACCGTTGATAGGTCGAACGACACTCGCTACCTCATGGAACGAATGTGGGCTTCATTATACGGCAACTGTAGGGAATTTATGCTGAGCAAAGCACACCGGCCTCAATATTCTAGTCGTCTGGGTTTTGATGAGAGACTTTAGGATTTATAAACCTGTACTGGTAATCGGGCATGAAGGCTCACCTAGCTAGGTATAGGAATAGTGTTTGACTTGTGGGAAGGTCAAGGTGTAGTATTAGCAACCAGAAACACCCACATGGAAACGAGAACAGACTGCCATGGATTTTGTCAGTGGGCTATCTAAAACTTGAAACGAAAACAATATCACCTGGGTGATCGTTGATTGTCTTGCGTTACCAGCACACTTCCTTGCAAACAAGGAGACTGATGAGTCTTCACAGCTTGTAGATATTCCTCTGAGAGAGGCGGCTATCTAGGCACGAGGTACCGACTCCTGTATCTCTGACTTTTGGGCTATACATGATTCATGACAGGCAACACACAAATCCTGTGGCTCACGTCTAGACGAGAGCGTTGTTTATCACCGCCGGGCAAACGGACCGAGTAAGCGAACCATCCTGGCCCTCGAAGACATGCTGCGAGCATGTGTGTGATTGACTTTAGTAAAAGTTAGCAGTCACCGTAGTAGTATTTAGACAGCTCTGTTTGAGACATTGTATGGACAATAATGCAATCCATGTTGGGTTAATGTGAGTGACAGACCAAACACAGATCCAGGATTTGTACTCGAACCGCTTGGGAAGATTGTTTCGATCGGAAAATTGTTTGGCGGTAACGCGCGACCATCAGGAAAGCTGATAAGTTTAGGAAACACTGGGAATTCGCTGCAGGCGAGCGAGTCTTGCTGAAGTTTTCACCCTGGGAGGGTGTAGTGCGCTTTGGAAAGCGCGGCAAGCTTAACCCGCGTTACGTTGGGCCATTTAAAAATCCTGGAGCGGATCGGTAAAGTGGCTTACAAGCTCGAGTTACCTGCTAAATTAGGGAATGTTCGCAATGTCTTTCAGGTTTCGCAATTGAAGAAGTGTTTGTCCGATAAAACACCGATTGTGCCGTTTTAAGAGCTGAAGATTGACGACAAGTTGCAGTTTGACGAAGAACTTATCGGAACCATGGATCGGAAAGTTAAGGTTCGTAAACACAGTCGAAATCCCAATCATGAGAGTTTGTTGGAACTCAAGACATAGACCGAAGTTCAAGTGAACAATCTAAATTTGATGCAATTAATGAATTTCAGGACGAAATTCCCTTTCAAGTTGGGGATGATGTGACAACAAGTAATTTCCCGTAGTCCTAAAGGGTGTATTTAATTCAGAATCACTTTCTGTTGCGCTCGAGTTGCACTTACGTTTACTAGTGGTACTTGTTTAAGTCACATGTTAGGGTGTATATAGTTATTTTAAATAAACGGTTGCCTAGATTAGGCCGCTACAACGAAACACTGGTGCCTTAATTACATTGGGCCGCATCCCTTATGTCTAGTAATTGAGTGGGCTGCCCGAGCCGCATCCTAGTCTCATAACAAAGTTGGGCTGCCCAACTCTCTGAAACACAATGCAAAGCCCAAACAAATTGGAAGTGGGCCGGTTATAGTTGGAGGTGGGCCGATTAACTGTAAATTGTAGATATATATACGCACACCTTATTCTATTCCGGTTTGAATTAATTGTACTTGGCCCAATACCTTAGGAGCCCAATGGAGAAATAAACTAAACATTATCCAAGTGGGTTCGGCCCACTATATCCGATTGTGTCCACTATGTCCGGTTATGTATGGGGTTAGTTCCATACACCCATTATGTATCAATACTAATTAAACAAACCCTATATTTCTCCTAATGAAGTAACGGCAGTAAACCCTTTGATTGCCACGATCCAGCCACATGATGCATCTTGGTTAGTTTATCTTATATGTATATTTTGGTTGTGTATTATGTGAGATAAATGATCATTCATTATTAGCTTAATAATCTTGCAAGTCGTAAACTGAATTGTATGTGGTTAGTAATCGATGAAACATGCTTGTTGTTGGAATTTTTGGGTTTGAACCAATTAACTTGACTGATTACATGACTATAGTTCTTGATTATGGCCAATATTTATATCGTAACACATGATGAAAAATATGATTTAGTTCTTGTTAACTGTTATTAATCACATGGGTAGATTGTTATGATTTGCCATGCCGATCTCGGTTCAATATGATTCAGAATTGCCATGTATCGTAATGATGATGTGATGATTAGATGATGTTTGTATGTAGGATTCTTGATCTAGAGCTATGATAAATTCCTTTGTTTTGATATTGGAATATGTTGCAAACTGTTAGAGGTTTAGGTTGTTGCCATGAGATTGGAATGTGCTATTAGATTGGATCTATAAACTGTTTGAACCAAGATTAAAGGGACGATCATGTAGAGATAGGAAAATTTGATTTGATTAATTATACACTATTATGGTAATCGCACCAGTCTTGGTGGTTTTGGGTCTGTTACATTTTGGATTGCATAATCATAGCAAGTCACATATCGCTATTGGGCCGAGCACATAAATGGACCGCACACCCTCTCTTTCCGCCCAGCTCCTTGTGGGCCGATGGGTATTAGGCCACAAGATGAAACCCAGTCGCACACTCGGAGATCAGGCTGCGCATTCCGTTGGGCTGAACCATATCAATGGGCCGCAAGTTTTTCACTTGGTCACACATTAAGTTGGGCCATGCACGTGCTATAGGCCAGGGAAACTTGGAAACCATATAAATCAAAACTAATCACACACACTCTTGTGAATGACGAGCTAACTGTTAAGCGTTTGGTAAAAACATGAACTTGTAACAAGAAGTGGCACATGACCGGAATACCTGTTACACGATGACTGAGAACTGTTATGAGCATGATTAATTGTTTTGATTCGTGTTATGTTGCGTGTAGTGTTGGTAAGCTACTTGAATAATATGTGCAAAGAGTACGTGAGCTATGTGTTACGAAACTAACTACCTTTGGTAACCACAGTAGGGATTTGGTTGACCAACTTGGAACGGGTAAACATAACATACCGAGCAATCCAAGGTGAGTTCACCTCATGAGCATGCGTCCCGGTGGTTGGGACGGTCTTTGGGCATCCCAGAGAGGGATGGGTTCTTGGGTAAATCATTTGGTATTCCTGAGAGGAATACATCTCTTGGTTAAAATGGAAATGTTAGATAATACACTCATTCCTATCATTTTAAGTCCCATCTTATACCGAATAGTTACCTGAAAGGTAACGGGGTATTAGTTGATAGCGCTATTAGGCTTGGCAACCCACACCGTACCTGAGAGGACGGGTGTGAACTAATGACCTTAAATCATGACCATTGCTTAGATAGGGGGCAATGGGGACGGGCAAAACAATCTGGAAGCCATCTTATACGGTACTCGAGTTATTATCAACAATGAAATCAATGAACTGAACTAAACACTTGGTAACTAACGTTTTCGTAAAACTATGAACTCACCAGTGTTGTCTGATACACGTGTGTGCATGCTCGCAGGTTATAGGTATGTGTGGATGTGGAACTTGCTGTCTGGGATGCTGGAGTGGTCATGGGTCGAGGTACATGGAATCGCGAGATGAGTCTAAGGGTTATCCTACGTATGGTTTATGAAACACTTAACTAACGATTTATGCTTCCGCTGAACTCGATGATTTGTAAATACTGTTTTGTAACACTTTATGTTAATGAATGAAAGTTTTATTTAAAATCTTGTATGAGTTCAATGTGATTGGTGGCTAGATCCTGGTACGTCACGCACCTCGCGGGGGTTTTCGCTTGGGGTATTTTTGGGGGTGTGACAGTTTGGTATCAGAGCCACTGGTTATAGTGAACTTGGTTTTAAAACAATTTTTTTTTGTAAAACCAGACTATAACCGAACAGTTCTGAATACGTGAATATGACCATGACACTCAACTCCAGATTGCAAGGTTCGTCTTTCTCACTTGTTGCATACATTACATGATTAGTACACAATTGCTTAGGATACAACATACGAACACACACTTGTCACTATAGCATGATTGTATGAATTACTTGCTTACATTATGACTCGTTTTGAAAACCGTGAGGGGTAGACGCTGGGAGTGTGCTGGTTGCCAAAGCGGACGATATCATGGTGCATTGATAGTATGCCATAGTCTTTGGATTCCTGTGATTTTGTTACCTTGACAACCTCCGTTTGACATTTGAGTTTGAAGAACCATTTAACATGAGTTAGGAGGAACTGAGATGAGCATGCAAATCACAATATTATTGTGGGTGCACACATAATAATAATGTGGGGTGCATGCGAGTCCCAGTGAGGCTTAACAAGTGAAAAAGGGGTTCCGTTCTGTTATTTTTGATCGTTGTGAAACACAACAGTCTATAAGAGTCATAGCAGTGATTGTCTCTTACTTGAACATAATCTTTTCACTCCACTCTGAATCCTTACGAATCTCGATGCTATCGAGTATTACCTGAACGCCCATTTGAACGCCTAGCTAACTGGGTAGAATGTTAGGTGCTTGTACGAACATCCCTGAGTTGGATGTTGCAGTGCCGAATGATTGGACGATCCCTTTTCACTCTTTTTCATTGGTTGGAACCCAATGTACCGACGTCTTAGACCCCGGAGTGCAACCACTTCTGCAACACTCTAGAAACATATCGTGTATTACTCAGTCAACTTGCAGGAACGATGGACAAGAGGATGAACGTAGTGCCTTACCAACCTCGGTATTAGAAGGACCCTGATTACCAGCAACGAACTCCAGCAGATTAACCTCAACCGAATCCTTAACCCTAGTAAGAGACTTATGGGAGTCGAATCTTACGAATCAATCGGGACACGGAATGTATAACTTCCCACGCAGTGAGTAGTGTCTTAGGACGTGACATGGAATGGGACAAGATGGACCCTGTTGTTGAAGGATCGTAGGGCCCCATTTTAAGCAACGACTGTTGAGGCAACAGTGACGGCAACATCAAGGAACTCGTAACCATAGCTTACAGTATGGAAACGAAGTTGACCTCGACAAGGATTGACTGTGTTAAGTCAAAGTGCCAACATCCAAGGGAACAAAGACGGTACCAGGAATTCACGCAACGAAAACAACAACACTGGAAATGATGCTTACGGAAGGGCATTTAGGATTGGCATAGGTGACGCCAGGCATAATAGCAGCATGGTAACTTGCATAAGTAGCCCTGTCTTGGTTAACCCTGATGCTCCTTGAAACCGAACCTATGGTGGCAGCAACTGTTGGCAAGTCAAATGAAACCTCATATGTCCGTTGGGATGTAAACTCGACCTTGTGGGACAAGTGTTCGATGTCAACCTTCTTTCTGCTATCCTCGATAATTTGATGCAGTAGTTAGTATGGGTTGGTTATCCATACATCGTGCAAATATACCCTGCGAGAAGAAAGCTTTGCGTACCCCTTTCCCTAGTGGGGAATTGTCATTTGTTCCAACGTACCAGAGTTGTGTAAAGGTTAGCATCAATTCTGCAATGAAAGCCCAGAAGTGTCTACGGAGGGATTACCCCGCTATGTTAGCAACCATTTCTGATTGTCAGGCTAAGGAAAATAGGATCGGGGATCCACCAATTGTTCGTGACTCCTCTCGGTGTGCTACTCGAGGTACTTTCAGGTTTACTTTCACAACTGTTAGTCAGAATCTCAGTTGATCTCATGACAGAGGCAGCTCTAAATACTCGTACATTGTACCATCTTGCACAGGAGGGTTACAAGAACTGTTTAATCAACTATAGTAAATATTGGACAGGAGTTTGTCGGACCTAGTTTTTCGCTTTGGGGAGCCCTATTTAAATCCGTGAAGATAAGCCTTTTCGTACATGTACTGGTCATCAAGAACTTAACAGGGAGACAGTTAAGAACCGTTTGCCTCGATCATGTATTGGCAACCTGTCTACCAGTGTGAGGGTCAAGCTTCCATTCGAGGAATGACTAACGAATGACCTAACATCAGATGGGAGTCCAGAGGGGAGAATGTTCCTACGACGGCATATCAGATGCAGGGTGGCCATTGCGGCGTTGTATTCCAAAACCTCTGAGCTAACCATCACACCGGCAGTTGCATGGATCACATGAATTGACTATGCTTGTTGACAACGTGTTGAATCATTTCCAGGAGAAAGGAACATCATAGACGACATCTGTATCTTATTTTAGGGCTCCTGACGGAGGATCCATTACGTGTGAAGTCTTGTTTAGTGTAACATCTAGATTCGAGAGATGCATTTTGATCATGTAACCAACGAAGTGGGGATACACGTGGATCTTGCTAGGTTCCATTTTGCTAGAAACTGATCGACACCAAGGATTCCTACGGGGATGCAGCGATTTCTTGGTTTCGCTGGATACTATCGTAGATTCATCACCGGATTTTCAAAGATCGCGCAGTTTAAACCTCTTTAGCACAGCAGGGTGTTGTGTTCGTGGAAGATAAAGCAGGAGAACATCTTTTTGGCTTTTGGAATTCAACTCTACAATGCACTGAGCATCGTCTTTACCCGAGGGTGAGGGTAACTTACCGGTATACCATGACGGTTCGAATCAGAGTCCCAGTTACACGCCGACGCAACACGAAGAAAGTAATAACTTACTCGGTGGGTTTATAAAAAGATTTACACGCGTCGCAACCTGGGGGTGAAAACCATGGCTTTAGATTTAATTGGGGGCATTTCTTGGACGGTACCAAATGCATTACCTAGACCGATCACAAGGGCCTCCCGTGTATTGATGTCGAAAGAGCTAAGGCAACCAATGACACCGTTGGATGGAACTTTGGAATGAGTGCGACTGTGAAACCTGAACGTGCACGGGCTATGTAGCTCTCTATCAACTTTAACTTACCCAATCCGACTCGCTCTGTTCAGACTGGAGAACTGAAGGAAGAGGATTTTCAATTTGAACCCATGCGGGGCATAGAGAAGCAACCGTTGATAGGTTGAACAACACTCGCTACCTCATGGAACGAATGTGGGCTTCATTATACGACAACTGTAGGGAATTTGTGCTTAGCAAAGCACACCGGCCTCAATATTCTAGTCGTCTGGGTTTTGATGAGAGACTTTAGGATTTATAAACCTTGTACTGGTAATCGGTCATGAAGGCTCACCTAGCTAGGTATAGGAATAGTGTGTGACTTGTGGGAAGGTCAAGGTGTAGTATTAGCAACCAGAAACACCCACATGGAAACGAGAACAGACTGCCATGGATTTTGTCACTGGGCTATCTAAAACTTGAAACGGAAACAATATCACCTGGGTGATCGTTGATTGTCTTGCGTTACCAGCACACTTCCTTGCAAACAAGGAGACTGACGAGTCTTCACAGCTTGTAGATATTCCTCTGAGAGAGGCGGCTATCTAGGCATGAGGTGCCGACTCCTGTATCTCTGAATTTTGGGCTATACCTGATTCATGACAGGCAACACACAAATCCTATGGCTCACGTCTAGACGAGAGCGCTGTTTATCACCGCCGGGCAAAACGGACCGAGTAAGCGAACCATCCTGGCGCTCGAAGACATGCTGCGAGCATGTGTGTGATTGACTTTAGTAAGAGTTAGCAGTCACTGTAGTAGTATTTAGACAGATCTGTTTGAGACATTGTATGAACAATAATGCAATCCATGTTGGGTTAATGTGAGTGACAGACCAAACACAGATCTAGGATTTGTACTCGAACCGCTTGGGAAGATTGTTTCGATCGGAAAATTGTTTGGCGGCAACGCGCGATCGTCAGGAAAGCTGATAAGTTTAGGAAACACTGGGAATTCGCTGCAGGCGAGCGAGTCTTGCTGAAGTTTTCACCCTGGGAGGGTGTAGTGCGCTTTGGAAAGCGCGGCAAGCTTAACCCGCGTTACATTGGGCCATTTAAAAATCCTGGAGCGGATCGGTAAAGTGGCTTACAAGCTCGAGTTACCTGCTGAATTAGGGAATGTTCGCGATGTCTTTCAGGTTTCACAATTGAAGAAGTGTTTGTCCGATAAAACACCGATTGTGCCGTTTTAAGAGCCGAAGATTGACGACAAGTTGCAGTTTGACGAAGAACTTATTGGAACCATGGATCGGAAAGTTAAGGTTCGTAAACACAGTCGAAATACCAATCATGATAGTTCGTTGGAACTCAAGACATAGACCGGAGTTCAAGTGATCAATCTAAATTTGATGCAATTAACGAATTTCAGGAAGAAATACCCTTTCAAGTTGGGGATGATGTGACAACAAGTAATTTCCCGTAGTCCTAAAGTGTGTATTTAATTCAGAATCACTTTCTGTTGCGCTCGAGTTGCACTTACGTTTACTAGTGGTACTTGTTTAATTCACATGTTAGGGTGTATATAGTTATTTTAAATAAACGGTTGCCTAGATTGGGCCGCTACAACGAAACACTGGTGCCTTAATTACATTGGGCCGCATCTCTTATGCCTAGTAATTGAGTGGGCTGCCCAAGCCGCATCCTAGTCTCATAACAAAGTTGGGCTGCCCAACTCTCCGAAACACAATGCAAAGCCCAAACAAATTAGAAGTGGGTCGGTTATAGTTGGAGGTGGGCCGATTAACTGTAAATTGTAGATATATATACGCACACCTTATTCTATTTCGGTTTGAATTAATTGTACTTGGCCCAATACCTTAGGAGCCCAATGGAGAAATAAACTAAACATTATCCAAGTGGGTTCGGCCCACTATATCCGATTGTGTCCACTATGTCCGGTTATGTATGGGGTTAGTTCCATACACCCATTATGTATCAATACTAATTAAACAAACCCTATATTTCTCCTAATGAAGTGACTGAAGTAAACCCTTTGATTGCCACGATCCAGCCACATGATGCATCTTGGTTAGTTTATCTTATATGTATATTTTGGTTGTGTATTATGTGAGATAAATGATCATTCATTATTAGCTTAATAATCTTGCAAGTCGTAAACTGAATTGTATGGGGTTAGTAATCGATGAAACATGCTTGTTGTTGGAATTTTTGGGTTTGAACCAATTAACTTGACTGATTACATGACTATAGTTCTTGATTATGGCCAATATTTATATCGTAACACATGATGAAAAATATGATTTAGTTCTTGTTAATTGTTATTAATCACATGTGTAGATTGTTATGATTTGCCATGCCGATCTCGGTTCAATATGATTCAGAATTGCCATGTATCGTAATGATGATGTGATGATTAGATGATGTTTGTATGTAGGATTCTTGATCTAGAGCTATGATAAATTCCTTTGTTTTGATATTGGAATATGTTGCAAACTGTTAGAGGTTTAGGTTGTTGCCATGAGATTGGAATGTGCTATTAGATTGGATGTATAAACTGTTTGAACCAAGATTAAAGGGACGATCATGTAGAGATATGAAAATTTGATTTGATTAATTATACACTATTATGGTAATCGCACCAGTCTTGGTGGTTTTGGGCCTGTTACATTTTGGATTGCACAATCATAGCTAGTCACATATCGCTATTGGGCCGAGCACATAAATGGACCGCACACCCTCTCTTGCCGCCCAGCTCCTTGTGGGCCGATGGGTATTTGGCCACAAGATGAAACCCAGTCGCACACTCGGAGATCAGGCCGCGCATTCCGTTGGGCTGAACCATATCAATGGGCCGCAAGTTTTTCACTTGGTCACACATTAAGTTGGGCCATGCACCGGGTATAGGCCAGGGAAACTTGGATACCATATAAATCAAAACTAATCACACTCACTCTTGTGAATGACGAGCTAACTGTTAAGCATTTGGTAAAAACATGAACTTGTAACAAGAAGTGGCACATGACCGGAATACCTGTTACACGATGACTGTGAACTGTTATGAGCATGATTAATTGTTATGATTCGTGTTATGTTGCGTGTAGTGTTGGTACGCTACTTGAATAATATGTGCAAAGAGTACGTGAGCTATGTGTTATGAAACTAACTACCTTTGGTAACCACGGTTGGGATTTGGTTGACCAACTTGGAACGGGTAAACATAACATACCGAGCAATCCAAGGTGAGTTCATCTCTTGAGCATGCGTCCCGGTGGTTGGGACGGTCTTTGGGTATCCCTGAGAGGGATGGGTTCTTGGGTAAATCATTGGGTATTCCTGAGAGGAATGTATCTCTTGGTTAAAACGGAAATGTTAGATAATACACTCATTCCTGAGAGGGATGGGTTCTTGGGTAAATCATTTGTAACACTTTATGTTCATGAATGAAAGTTTTATTTAAAATCTTGTATGAGTTCAATGTGATCGGTGGCTAGATCCTGGTACGTCACGCGCCTCGCGGGGGTTTCCACTTGGGGTATTTTTGGGGGTGTGACAGTTTGGTATCAGAGCCACTGGTTATAGTGTACTTGGTTTTAAAACGTTTTTTTTTGTAAAACCAGACTATAACCGAACAGTTCTGAATACGTGAATACGACCATGACACTCAGCTCCATATTGCAAGGTTCGTCTTTCTCACTTGTTGCATACATTAAATGATTAGTGCACAATTGCTTAGGACACAACATATGAACACACACTTGTCACTATAGCATGATTGTATGAATTACTTGCTTACATTATGACTCGTTTTGAAAACCGTGAGGGGCAGACGCTGGGAGCGTGCTGGCTGTCAAAGCGGACAATATCATGGTGCATTGATAGTATGCCATAGTCTTTGGATTCCTTTGATTTTGTTACCTTGACAACCTCCGTTTGACATTTGAGTTTGAAGAACCATTTAACATGAGTTAGGAGGAACTGAGATGAGCATGCAAATCACAATATTATTATGGGTGCACACATAATAATAATGTGGGGTGCATGCGAGTCCCAGTGAGGCTTAACAAGTGAAAAAGGGGTTCCGTTCTGTTATTTGATCGATGTGAAACACAACAGTCTATAAGAGTCATAGCAGTGATTGTCTCTTACTTGAACATGATCTTTTCACTCCACTCTGAATCCTTACGAATCTCGATGCTATCGAGTATTACCTGAACGCCCATTTGAACGCCTAGCTAACTGGGTAGAATGTTAGGTGCTTGTATGAACATCCCTGAGTTGGATGTTGCAGCGCCGAATGATTGCACGATACCTTTTCACTCCTTTTCATTGGTTGGAACTCAATGTACCGACGTCTTAGACCCCGGAGTGCGACCACTTCTGCAACACTCTGGAAACATATCTTGTATTACTCAGTCAACTTGCACGAACGATGGACAAGAGGATGAGTGTAGTGCCTTACCAACCTCAGTATTAGAACGACCCTGATTACCAGCAACGAACTCCAGCAGATTGACCTCAACCGAATCCTTAACCCTAGTAAGCGACTTATGGGAGTCGACTCTTACGAATCAATCGGGTCACGGAATGTATAACTTCCCACACAGTGAGTAGTGTCTTAGGACGCGACATGGAATGGGACAAGATGGACCCTGTTGTTGAAAGATCGTAGGGCCCCATTTTAAGCAACGGCAGTTGAGGCAACAGTCACGGCAACATCAAGGAACTCGTAACCGTAGCTTACAGTATGGAAACGAAGTTGACCTCGACAAGGATTGACTGTGTTAAGTCAAAGTGCCAACATGTTTTTAGGGATAAACCCTAATTTATTGAAATAAAACTTCTTCTTTATTTAGGTAACTTTTATAGCCACTTTTTCCAAGCCTTCAGTGCTCTCCAGTTGGCTTCTATTTGGCTTTCACAGTTTGTTACCTGAAATGCGTTTTAAAAAGTTTTATCAGCAAGAAATACTGGCGAGTGAATCGCAGTTTAATCAAGAAATGTTTTATCATTTTACAGCATTGAGGGCAACCCGCAATTACATTTGTTTACATCTACTTTAATTACCACCCACGGTAGTGTCAATCCTGACTTGTAGTAATGTTATTACTCACAGTGTAGTAACAAGTTATGTATACAAAACCCCAACATACCAACGATAATTGTAGATTTACAAATACTCAATCATTGTGAATTGTAATTTAATACATTTGAGGTTTTGTAAAAACAGTTCATAAAAGAAGGATTACTCACATTGCTAATTTAGGTATTTCCTTGTGACTTCCTTGTTATTGTGACATATGTGCCTCCACGGCCATTGAACAAATACCAAATTAATGAAATGTTGTGTTTCATACTTGGGATTTGTATAAATATGTGTATCATTTGCACATATCAACTCTTGTTCGATTTCGGGCTCTAAATCGCTTTCTCGAAGGTTATACGCACACTGATACGTAAATATAACCAGTTTAATGCAACAAACACTCCGGTACAGTGACATAGGCTTAACATACCTTAAATAACCTTTACATAACTTAGAAATAAGTTTTGGAGGGTTTGGCGTGGCGAAATCAAGTTTATTCGCTTACAAGGACTAATTTCGACAAACTGCGAAAGTATGCTGATTTGTACCGTAACGAACATTCCGGAACATGACCATAAGTTAAACATACCCTAAATATCCTTCACATAGCTTAGAAATAGGCTTTGAGGGGTTCGGTGTGCTAAAATAAACTTTTTGGTCATTCAGGGACTAAAAGCGTCAAAAGTGCATAAGTTTGCATTTTCGCGCATATCTTACGTTCTGAATACATCCGGACATCCAAAACTTTAGGTAATCATTAAGATATTTTATTTTAGTGATTGGCATGATAAAATTCCATTCGTCGCATAATTTGGATCGTTTTTGCGTTCGTTACGACTTCCTTCGTAATTAACCGAACAACACACCCGTACGACCAAACGAACCGACATCCAAGATATTTTTGAGCATGTTTTGAGTTCCCTATACTTTAAATTCATTTTATAACCTTGAAATGAGGTTAACGGGGCTTAAACGTGTCAAAAATGAGCTGAAATGCAAGATTCTGAAGTTCAGGGACCAAAATTGTCATTCTGTCATAGTTATCTTAGAAAGGGACCAAAATGAAAAATCTAAATTCCAGCTTGTTCCAGCTGTTCCCCTCATTTGCACATGGTTTTAATGAAACTATGGGCTCCCATGGTTTCACAAAACCATGGGCACATGTGTACGGATGAGATCGAAGCTCGTTTTACGATGAACGATCCTTACGGTTCTAGTTTTCCTATAAATAGCTATCCCCTTTCACTTGCAAAACCCACATTGATCTGATTTTGGCTCTCTAAGTTGAAGTTTATGCTTCATACCTGAGAGTAAATCGGATCAAAGCTTGCGGGGACCTTTTGTAAGTATTCTTTCGTTCTTTTATCGCTTTTCGAGTCTGAAAGTCAAACTGCGTTTGACTTTCTGCATTGACCAGTTTATGGTCAATGCGAAGTTCATTTGAACTTCATAACGTGAGCGTAGTCACTATGGTTATAGTCCCTAGTGAGTATACCTACTGATTTCCACGTTATCTAGGTGTAGTGACGAGTCGTAGTTTCGGCCAAAATGCGCATTCTTGCGTGTTTTGTAACCAAACTACTTATAGGTATCAAAACCGTTTGTTTTGATACCAAATATATTTTCTAAATTCGTTAAACATGTTTTAACATGTTTAACTCGTCACTTTTTAGATTAGTGCTTGTGTAGAGTCGTAAGTCAAGCGGACTAAACACCCGCTTAGACTTTCGAACACGACCCGTTTGGTCGATCATTAGGATCCGACCAAACATGTTTAGTGACCATAGTTGTATCGGGAATAACCTTCTGAGGTTATACCTTAGGGTCACTTAGGTTTAATTAGTTGTATGATAGGTAGTTTATATGCCTTAGATAAATGACCAAAATGCCCTTTTCATGCATAATTGGTAATTAAGCATATGTAACACAAACTTTTGTCACTTAATTGATTATGCAACATATTTAATCATGTTTAGGCATATAATACTTGTCATAGGACTAGTTAGACGTCTCGAACGCGCTTTTCCGCGAACGACACGTTAAAGTAGCTTAAGCTACCTTAATGGGTCACAATGGGTCGAAAGCACTTAGGTTAGGTTTCGATTTAGAATGTAGGCTTTGTTAAATCATGTCATATGAGTTCCAATACTCATTTGGTTTACAAAACCTCATCCTATCCGATCTTCCGACTTAGGTCCGGTTTATTTGTATAGTTATTAGTTTGCCGATTGATTCCATGCTCCCTCTAGCTTTGCTTGGTTGTTGTTCAAGACCTCTAAGCATTCTCAGGTGAGTACATAGTTCCCCTATTTCACTGTTTTCAATTGTTTTGGGGTGATTTATATGTGCTAAATGTTTTCAAGGTTTTAACGATGGTTTTCAAAACGATTTTCGATATTATAACAATGGTTTCAAAAACGATTAAAATGGTTTATATTAAATTAATAACGATTTCGATATAGTAAACAAACTTGTTGGTTGTATTTACATAACGAATAATATCCATTAGTTTTGGCCGAACCGACCAGTATTAGGTTATGGTACCATAGGATCTGACAAATCCCGTTATCAGACTGCACCCATGGTTATGTGTGGGTTAGGTGGGTAACGACTGAATCTGTGATTGTTAATTTACCCTTTGGTGGTTTATTAATGCGAGAAGCGATAGGCGTGATAGTCGAGTCACGAAGGTTTGGATGTTATTAGCGAGACAATCAAAAGTAGTTTTCACGATTTAAGACGAGAATGATTTAAACGACTAAAGCGATTTTTAACGAATTAAACGTTTTGGGTAAACGAATGGTTTTCGGTTAGTGTTTAGATAACGGGACGGGTGTAATGCGATGAAAGCATGGTGGATACGCCGCTGGTACTTCCTATATATAAGTGTTTTCATCGTATTACATACCGTGGCGTTATTTAGTTCACTTGGGTAAACGATCTTGAAACGATGTCACACAAACGAGGTTTTTGAAATGATATTAAGCATACGAGTTTTATTAATGAGATTTATTAACAAGTTTTATTAACGAGATTTATTAACGAGTTTTATTAACGAGATTTATTAACGAGTTTTATTAACGATTTAATACGAGATGTTTTACAAATTGGTTTTCTAAAACAAAATGTTTTCGAGTTAAGAATCATGGCTACGAGATTTTATAAATTATAACCAACTTGATTGGAGTTGGTTAATTATGTCGCAATACAATACTTTTCAAAACAAGGTTTTTAATTAAGTATTGCAACATGTAAACTAGCCATGAATCCGATACTCTTATAAAACCTATGTACTCGCCAGCATTTCTTTGCTGACTTTGTTTTCACATACGTTTCAGATGTTGTTGAATGATGTTGATTGCTAGGATGCATGCTCACATGGGACTGGACGAGGCCTTAGTGACTTAATAACAATGATAGACTATGTTTAAATTGTTTATTTAGATTTCCAGACGATGTAAACATTTAATGTTTAATAAAACGAAACTTCAAATTTCCGTGTGTTTTGAAACAATGATTCTGTTACAACACTCCTTGACGATTCCGCCGCGATTTGTTGTTTTACGCGGTCGGGGTGTGACAGAAAAGTTGGTATCAGAGCTCATGGTTATAGGTAATTAGGTTATTAGTAATGCTTTGACCTAGTCTATAACCTTCTTAGGACCCTAACCCAAGATTCTTGTGTTTAGATCTTAAAACAATACCGTCACTTATCCTTAGGTGACAACTACAACAAGAACACAAATTCCGAATCCGCTTTGAAAACCAATCATCTGTTCTAGGATGATTTATTATAAGGTTTTGAACCCTCTAAGTTTTCAAAATATCGTCAAAGTTTGGGTCTTATAATGTGAACACGTGCGAACTGGAAGGGTGAATGTCTGTACCCTGAGTTTTCTGTCTAAGGCTAGAGTGTTCGTACAAATCCGCAGCATCGGACCAGTCACTCTTACCTGGGAACTCTTGGGGTGAGTATTCACTTATAGGCGAGCATGTCTTCAGTGATACATTAATATGACCCATTTACTTTGATTAATCATCGTCTCATTTGTTTGCCTTAGGTAACAAACAAATGATCGCAATTTCTATGCGTTGTTGTTCTGTTTTAATTATCCGATAACATTTCACTTGTTTTCTCCTATGTCTTTCATTCCTCTAGAATGTCTCTTCATCGCAACGACACTCAAATGTCCGAGCAAACTGCCAAATTTGCCCAGCGAATTGGCGAAGTAATCCTGAAGACTGTGGATTTAGGTATCGCCATGTCTCGTCTCAATAATGAAGCCACCCAAGAAGCATCGAAAGAAGCAGAAGCCGAGCCTTCGAAAAAGTCAAAGAAGCGTAAAGCTCCAAAGGGTCCCGTAGCCGTTAGACCAAATCAAGCAAAACCTAGCCAGGTGGCAGCACCACCAGCCAAGAAGCCGTACTTAGGAACTGCTCCTCTGTGCAATCAGTGTAACCTCCACCACTATGCCAGTGTCAAATGTCAGAAATGTTTCAACTGTGGACTCATTGGTCATTTGGCACGAGACTGTCGTTCAGTCACTGTGCTAAACCAAGCTTTTCAGAACCCTGTTCAATTTCAAGCAGATCCAGCACAGGCTCATTTTCCTCCTGGTATTTGCTACACCTATGGCGAGACGAGTTATGTCAGGGACAGATACCCAAATATTTTCAATGCAAATCCGACCCACGGATGAGCATTTGGCCGATTAGAAGAAGCTGCTGCTTTGAATAATCCGAATCTTATGTTTATGTTTCTAGTGTTTTCCTATGAACTCGGAAACAATCGATTTTGTTTATAAATAAATCTTTATTTGCAATTCTAATGTACAAATATAGTTGCATGTGTGTATGGCATACCCCTACGATACCTATACCAAAGAACCGTATTTGTAGTTCTCTCATTCATATGATCGCTCGTGAATTCCTCGAAAATTCTAAGTGCTCGCTTCATTCTAAGAAACGAAGTGACAATTTGATTAATCACTTTAATTCCTTGGTTAGATAACTAAGGAAACCCTTATATGTCAAAGTTGCTCTTGGTAAACCTCTTGTACTCAATTCTGTTATTTGCGACTGTCAATTTAACTTTGATAATCACTTTTTTTCCTATTGACCTCACGCCGATGCAACTTGGGAGTTTCGACATTATCATAGGGATGGATTGGTTAGCTAAACATCATGCTAAGGTGATTTGTTTCGATAAGATAGTTCGCATTCCTCTTTCGTCTAGCGATGTTCTGGAAGTTCGTGGCAAGAAACCTTCTGGTGGATTGAAGCTCATGTCGTGTACGAAGGCCCAAATTTATTTACAAAAAGGATATGTTGCTTTTATGGAACATGTCGCCGAGAAGAAAGGCAAGAGCAAGAGTATTCAGGATATTCCGATTGTTCGGGATTATCCAGAGGTGTTTCCTGATGAACTGCCTGGTTTGCCTCCAGTTCGTCAAGTTGAGTTTCATATTGACCTTGTACCCAATGCCAACCCAATTGCGAAAGCACCTTATCGTCTTGCACCGTCTGAGATGCAAGAATTATCGAAACAGCTTCAAGAGTTATCTGATAAAGGATTCATCCGACCGAGCTTTTCACCCTGGGAATCTCCTGTCCTCTTTGTGAAGAAGAAAGATGGGTCTTTTCAAATGTGTATCGATTATCGTAAGCTTAATAAGCTTACCATCAAGAATCGATATCCCCTACCTCGAATCGATGATCTCTTTGATCAGCTGCCAGGTGCTACCTGTTTTTCCAAGATCAATCTGCCTTCTGGGTATCATCAACTTCGTGTTCTCGAAGAAGATATTCCCAAAACTGCATTCCGCACGAGATATGGACACTACGAGTTCACCGTCATGCCTTTTTGGTATGACAAATGTTCCAGCCATTTACATGGATTTAATGAATAGGGTCTGTAAACCTTATTTAGACAAATTCCTCATTGTGTTCATAGACGATATTCTCATTTATTCAAAGTCTCGAGCCGATCACGAGCAACACCTTCGTTTGACATTGGAACTCCTAAAGAAGGAACAAACTTTTCGCTAAATTCTCCAAGTGTGAATTTTGGCTTAAAGAAGTTCAGTTTTTGGGTCATGTAGTCAACAAGCAGGGTATTCATGTGGATCCATCCAAATTGCTGCAATTAAGGATTGGAATACACCAACGACACCTACAGAAATTTGTTCTTTTCTTGGTCTCGCTGGTTATTATCGTCGTTTTATTTCAAACTTCTCGAAGATCGCGGTGCCACTCACTGCTTTGTCTCAGAAGAATAAGCCTTTGGAGTGGGGATATAAGCAAGAAGAAGCGTTCCAAACGCTGAAACGGAAGCTATGTGATGCTCCTGTTTTGTCCTTGACCAATGGAACGATGATTTCGTTGTCTTTTATGACGCGTCGAATCTAGGCCTTGGTTATGTTCTTATGCAATGAGGTAAAGTCATAGCATATACGTCAAGACAGTTGAAAGTTCATGAAAAGAACTACACAACTCATGATCTTGAGTTAGGTGTTGTGGCATTTGCTCTCAAAATCTGGAGACACTACCTCTATGGAACGAAGTGTGTGGTTTTCACAAGATCATAAAAGTCTCCAGCTCATTCTTAATCAAAAGGAGCTGAACATGAGGCAATGACAATGGGTTGAACTCTTGAACGATTACGATTGCGCGATTCGCTACCTTCCTGGTAAGGCGAATATCGTAGTCGATGCGCTTAGTCGAAAGGAACGAGTCAAGCTTCATTATGTTCAAACTCTATCTGATATTCAAATCATTTGTCCTTCAAGCACAACGATCTTGTGTAAACGAAGGCTTATTGAAATATGAGCTACCACTTCAACTCGAGTTTAAACTCGAAACGAAAGGGGCGATGGGTTGCTCTATTTTAAGAATCCTTGTGGATGATTATCGCCCAAATCGGAGCCCTGATTGGATTCCTTGTACACCTTAATATGTACATTACAACTCAATAAGGACAAACCGAATTCCTATTAAGATCTTCCTATCTTCATAGTTAGATTCTTGAAAATATTTAAAGTGCCTAATGAAATCCACGGATTGGATTCCTGGTATGCTTTAAATACCCGTGTCCAAAGATAACAAATTAAAGGTTAAATTAAACAATTATGCGATTATGTGATTATGTGTTTATGTGTTCTCCTCTATGTTTTTGTGTGATCCGATTTTCGTTATCCAAATCCTCATAGAATCTTCCATATGAGGGATTCATAGTAGGATATTCAAAAGGTACTACCTTAAATCCTTAATGGGCTTCTACATGGTAGTTAAGACCCTTGGGTTATATAGTACCATTCCATGATTCGAAAAGAGACCCTTGAGTGGTCTAGTTAAAGATTGATTCAGAATCTGGTTAAGAGTGTCATATGATGATACAGCTGAAAGGACCCTATGGTGGTCCAGTCACACTCATCACAGGTTCATTCATGTGGTTTTCCCCTACACATTATCAAATGCACTGTGTGGACTATGCAAGGAATTACGTAATTATGGACGCGTACATAATTATAAAAATTCAGTGCACGGAAACCACAGTAAGATTTATCATGTGTAAGAACCAATAGTGACAACAATAACGAAACGTGAACAATGTAATGGAGGTACGGTGGACGCACCAATGGCGCTTCATATACTTGTATATAAGTGTCCCTCTTACATTGCAAGCATAATGTTATTTAAAGTTACTAGAAGTTCAGAACCCTAACCAGTGTTGTTTTATCTTTTCGACTTCATGTTTTGAGCTCTCACAAGTTTCCTCTAATTAAATTTCGGGACGAAATTTCCTGAAGTAGGGGAGACTGTGACATCTGTGCCTCCATGGCCATTGAAAAAATACCAAATCAATGAAATGTTGTGTTTCATACTTGGGATTTGTATAAATATGTGTATCATTTGAACATATCAACTCTTGTTCGATTTCGGGCTCTAAATCGCTTTCTGGAAGGTTATACGCGCATTGATGCATAAATATAACCAGTTTAATGCAAAAAACACTCCGGGACAATGACATAGGCTTAACATACCTTAAATAACCTTTACATAACTTAGAAATAAGTTTTGGAGGGTTTGGTGTGGCGAAATCAAGTTTATTCGCTTACAGGGACTAATTTCGACAAACTGTGAAAGTATGCTGATTTGTACTGTAACGAACATTCCGGAACATGACCATAAGTTAAACATACCCTAAATATCCTTTACATAGCTTAGAAATAGGCTTTGAGGGGTTCGGTGTGCTAAAATAAACTTTTTGGTCATTCAGGGACTAAAAGCGTCAAAACTGCATAAGTTTGCATTTTTGCGCATATCTTACGTTCTGAATACATCCGGACATCCAAAACTTTATTTAATCATTAAAATATTTTGTTTTAGTGATTGGCTTGATAAAATTCCATTCGTCGCGTAATTTGGATCGTTTTTGCGTTCGTTACGACTTCCGTCGTAATTAACCGAACAACGCAATCGTACGACCAAACCAACCGATATCCAAGATATTTTTGAGCATGTTTTGAGTTCCCTATACTTTAACTTCATTTTAGAGCCTTGAAATGAGGTTAACGGGGCTTAAACGTGTCAAAAATGAGCTGAAATGCAAGATTCTGAAGTTCAGGGACCAAAATTGTCATTCTGTCATAGTTATCTTAGGAAGGGACCAAAATGAAAAATCTAAATTCCAGCTGTTCCCCTCATTTTCACATGGTTTTAATGAAACTATGGGCTCCCATGGTTTCACAAAACCATGGGCACATGTGTACGGATGAGATCGAAGCTCGTTTTACGATGAACGATCCTAACGGTTCTAGTTTTCCTATAAATAGCTATCCCCTTTCACTTGCAAAACCCACATTGATCTAATTTTGGCTCTCTAAGTTGAAGTTTATGCTTCATACCTGAGAGTAAATCGGATCAAAGCTTGAGGAGACCTTTTGTAAGTATTCTTTCGTTCTTTTATCGCTTTTCGAGTCTGAAAGTCAAACTGCGTTTGACTTTCTGCATTGACCAGTTTATGGTCAATGCGAAGTTCATTTGAACTTCATAACGTGAGCATAGTCACGATGGTTATAGTCCCTAGTGACTATACCTACTGATTTCCACGTTATCTAGGTGTAGTGACGAGTCGTAGTTTCGGCCAAAATGCGCATTGTTGCGTGTTTTGTAACCAAACTACTTATAGGTATCAAAACCGTTTGTTTTGATACCAAATCTATTTTCTAAATTCGTTAAACATGTTTTAACATGTTTAACTCGTCACTTTTTAGATTAGTGCTTGTGTAGAGTCGTAAGTCAATCGGACTAAACACCCGCTTAGACTTTCGAACACGACCCGTTTGGTCGATCATTAGGATCCGACCAAACATGTTTAGTGACCATAGTTGTATAGGGAATAACCTTCCGAGGTTATACCTTATGGTCACTTAGGTTTAATTAGTTGTATGATAGGTAGTTTATATGCCTTAGATAAATGACCAAAATGCCCTTTTCATGCATAATTGGTAATTAAGCATACGTAACACAAAATTTTGTCACTTAATTGATTATGCAACATATTTAATCATGTTTAGGCATATAATATTTGTCATAGGACTAGTTAGACGTCTCGAACGCGCTTTTGCGCGAACGACACGTTAAAGTAGCTTAAGCTACCTTAATGGGTCACAATGGGTCGAAAGCACTTAGGTTAGGTTTCGATTTAGAATGTAGTCTTTGTTAAACCATGTCATATGAGTTCCAATACTCATTTGGTTTACAAAACCTCATCCTATCCGATCTTCCGACTTAGGTCCGGTTTATTTGTATAGTTATTAGGTTGCCGATTTATTCCATGCTCCCTCTAGCTTTGCTTGGTTGTTGTTCAAGACCTCTAAGCATTCTCAGGTGAGTACATAGTTCCCCTATTTTACTGTTTTCAATTGTTTTAGGGTGATTCATATGTGCTAAATGTTTTCAAGGTAAGGTTTTAACGATGGTTTTCAAAACGATTTTCGATATTATAACAATGGTTTCAAAAATGATTAAAATGGTTTATATTAAATTAATAAAGATTTCGATATAGTAAACAAACTTGTTGGTTGTATTTACATAACGAATACTATCCATTAGTTTTGGCCGAACCGACCAGTATTAGGTTATGGTACCATAGGATCTGACAAATCCCGTTATCAGACTGCACCCATGGTTATGTGTGGGTTAGGTGGGTAACGACTGAATCTGTGATTGTTAATTTACCCTTTGGTGGTTTATTAATGCGAGAAGCGATAGGCGAGATAGTCGAGTCACGAAGGTTTGGATGTTATTAGCGAGACAATCAAAAGTAGTTTTCACGATTTAAGACGAGAATGATTTAAACGACTAAAGCGATTTTTAACGAATTAAACGATTTGGGTAAACGATGGGTTTTCGGTTAGTGTTTAGATAACGGGACGGGTGTAATGTGATGAAAGCATGGTGGATACGCCGCTGGTACTTCCTATATATAAGTGTTTTCATCGTATTACATATCGTGGCATTATTTAGTTCACTTGGGTAAACGATTTTGAAACGATGTCACACAAACGAGGTTTTCGAAATGATATAAAGCATACGAGTTTTATTAACGAGATTTATTAACAAGTTTTATTAACGAGATTTATTAACGAGATTTATTAACGAGTTTTATTAACGATTTAATACGAGATGTTTTACAAATTGGTTTTCTAAAACAAAATGTTTTCGAGTTAAGAATCATGGCTACGAGATTTTATAAATTATAACCAACTTGATTTTGAGTTGGTTAATTATGTCGCAATACAATACTTTTCAAAACAAGGTTTTTAATTAAGTATTGCAACATGTAAACTAGCCATGAATCCGATACTCTTATAAAACCTATGTACTCGCCAGCATTTCTTTGCTGACTTTGTTTTCACATATGTTTCAGGTGTTGTTGAATGATGTTGATTACTAGGATGCATGCCCACATAGGACTGGACGAGGCCTTAGTGACTTAATAACAATGATAGACTATGTTTAAATTGTTTATTTAGATTTCCAGACGATGTAAACATTTAATGTTTAATAAAACGAAACTTCAAATTTCCGTGTGTTTTGAAACAATGATTCTGTTACAACACTCCTTGACGATTCCGCCGCGATTTGTTGTTTTACGCGGTCGGGGTGTGACAGTTATAATCTATTAAATTAAATAATGCACACGCGTTAGTATAATAACCCAATTTTACATTAGCTATACCCTCCCCGAAACAGAACACCAACGACTGAGTCAGGCAGAGCCTAGACATGCGTTACGGAGCTCTAGATCAATCTGGTAGCGTAACTAATATGTAACCGAGAGTTATGATACTTACATCGAGGCAGAGCATCGCTTTTTAGTGGGTATTATACCCGAGAATTACTTTTACTATTTAGAGAATTGAGAGAGAGATCGAAAATTTGAACGGTTTGAACTGAATGTCAAAATCTCAATTTATAGGCTGGAACAGGGGGCTCTCGCGCTCCGCGAGAGAAACAGAAGAGGCCTTTGCGGCCCGCAAGGCTGTAGGGTAGGCCCTAGCCTCGGTTAATCACCGATATAGGCTTGCCGGGGTCACGCCATGTGTCGGGCTGGGGTGCGGTCTGGTGTCAAGGGGTCGCAGCCCGCGACAGACTCTCTTGTCTGTGTCGCGCCCCGCGAGCGGCCATATATATTGGTTTTTATTTAATTTTTGTAAAATAAAGGTATTTCGGGCCCACTTTTCGTATACGGGGTGTATTTTAGGACGTATATGGTGTTTTAGGGATTTTTAGGAGAGTTGTTATAACCCGTTCGCCATTGGCCCGGCGATTAATCGGTATAAAATGTGTGGGGACTTTCAGATAGAGTTCCGTCTAGGACGCTTAAGACATGTTAAATAAATGGTAAATTAACGTGTTGTCCCACCCAAGGGGGACAAGGTTTCCCACATTCTACCCAAGGAGAATACGTAAGTTGCATCCCACCTACGGGGATAGTTGTTATTTGTCCCTTTCCCAAACCACCGGGAATTACATGCTTTTATTAAAAGTGTGAACTTGCCTTAGATTAGCTCGGCAGATTAGATTAAGTGTATGAAATCTAGAGCGACCGACCACGCCCTATAATAGTTACAATGGTATATTAGACTTTGTTTAGACATTGCACGAAAGTCCTACGCATGTCTAGCAACTAGCACACAAACAAGCAATCACATAGCACGTCTATCATATGGTTCCATAACCACGTCCACAACCTTTCTACGAAATTAAATATGCTATCTATATAATTATCAAACAAGTATGGATACTAAAAGTAGCTAGTTTGGTCGTTATACGTTCATGCTTTACTGCATAGTAAAATCACTAAAAAATAGGCTGTTTTGGGTGATCCGTTTAACCTGTTTACAAGTCTTCAAAAATTATGTTTTTTTTTGTGACGTACTTCTCGGAGGGTTAGGCCTTGTGTTAAAATTTCAAAGTCTAACTCTTTACCGATAATTCATAAAAATTCATTTACTAAGCTGCAATCAGATTCGTCACTTCTCACTACAGCTTACGTAAAAAATCATTTAAAATTCCTCGTTTATCATATTGACGAAATTCCAGTTGGAGATTTTTGGAATCACCTAGAAGTACTTATAGTAAAAATTTCAGATCATAACTCAATTTCTATATTGATATATGGCATTCATAATGGGCTGCAAATTCTGACAGAAAACGCAGCCTGGACCTTTGTTACGAAATAATTTAATTAAAATATCAAACCGCATCGAAAAAATGCAATTCCAGTGGGGTTTAGAAGATATTTCTTGGAACTACATTATAGAATCAAGAAACACTGATTTTCGTTCAATTTTGACTCGGTTACAGTCGACACAAATCGGCTGTAACTTTCTGGACATAATCAGTTTCGTTACCCAGCTTCCTAAAACGATTTTTATGATTTTAATCTCATCCCTAGCAACCAAGAACAACATGTATTCATCATTTACAGCAGGTTAGCATCATTATATATTATCTAATTCATCAACAATGACTAACAATATTCAAAACAAGATCATTCCACATCAAACCCTAGTAATTATACGAACTCTTATGTGATTATAACACTAATAAATCATGAATTCTAGCAACCCTAGACTACAAGTAGCATCACAAACATCACAAACATCAAGAACCAGAAAACGCAGCCATGTATACATGAAACATCGCAAATCGAATGCTACCAAGAACACTAACCTTGAGGAGAGATGAAAGAATTAGAGAGAGAGAGAGAGAGATGAGGGATCGATTGGGGGGGGGGCTGTTGCGTCTTCTGCCGTCGCACACAAGGAAGAATTTAGGGTTTTGATTTTTCTAATCCTTTTCATGCACAAATACATATACGTGAGTTATAAAATAAAAGGGGGTGGGTAGTTTGCTTGTAGGGCTGAGATGGGGATGGGTGGGTTTTGGTTTGGGCCGAAAATTGATGTGGAGGTGGGTTGGTTTTGGTTTGGGTTACAAGATAACGGTTTCACGTAAATCACATAATGATGATTCGATTTCGAGAGTCGAGTATTATGCTAACAAAATATAATAAGTAACACGTCATTGATTTACCCGCGAGACACAACTTTTCGAAAAAACCCTATAAACTTAAATCATAACCATAACGAGATTTGAACTAGGAAAAGTACCTGATTTTTCGAGATGTCACATTATCCCCAAATTGAAGGAATTTTTGTCCCGAAAATTGAGTGAGCAATCACCGAAGAAGAGTTCTGTTGAGCGTTTTCATGGGGTGTCACATCATCCCCCTGTTGGTTTGGAATTTCGTCCCGAAATTCAGTAGTAGCTTCAGTACTGGACTCATCTTTCTCAAACAACTGAGGATACTTGCGTTTCATTTGGTCTTCTCATTCCCAGGTAAACTCTGGGGCCACGACGTGAGTTCCAACGAACTCAAACTATAGGTATCTTGCTACGTTTAAGAGTTTTGACTTCCCGGTCCATGATCTCCATCGGTTCTTCGACGAAACGTAGCTGGTCATCGATCATGAGTTCCTTGAAACGAACAATGAGAGTCTCATCTGACAGACACTTCTTCAGATTTGACACGTGAAAGACGTTGTGTACACCACTGAGTTCTTTTGGCAGGTTCTGTCTATACGCCACTTTGCTGACTCTCTCAGTGATTTCGAAGGGTCCGACATAATGGGGATTAAGCTTGCCCCTTTTGCCAAAGCGAACCACACCTTTCCAAGGTGAGAATTTGAGTAGTACCCGATTCCCAACTTAGAATTCGAGAGGTTTCCTACGCTTATCAACGTAGCTTTTCTAACGGTCACGAGCTGCCGCCATTCATAGTGTGATTTGGGCAATCTTTTCCGTTGTGTTGAGAACAACTTCTGGGCCAGTGATTTGGCTGTCGCCAACTTCAGCCCGACATAGAGGTGATCGGCATTTCCGTCCGTATAAATCCTCGAACGGAGCAACCTTAATGCTGGTATGGTAACTATTGTTGTACGAAAATTCCACCAAAGGCAGGTGTCTTTCCCAGCCGCTACCAAAGTCAATAACACATGCTCAAAGCATGTCTTCCAAGGGTTGGATAGTGCGCTCAGTCTGACCATCCGTTTGTGGGTGATAAGTCGTGCTCATGTCTAGACGTGAGCCAAAGGATTTGTGCATCGCCTGCCACAATTCAGATGTAAAGCGTGGGTCATGATCAGAAATGATGGAAGTTGGCACTCCGTGCCCAGCGACTACTTCCTTCAAATAGATGTCTGCGAGTGTAGAAAACTTGTCGGTTTCCTTGATTGCAATAAAGTGTGCAGACTTGGTCAGTCGATCTACGATCACCCAGATAGTGTCGTTCCCCCGCTGAGATCTAGGTAACCCAGTGACGAAGTCCATGGAAATTTTCTCCCATTTCCATGTTGGTATCTCGGGTTATTGGAGCAACCCTGATGGCTTTTGATACTCGATTTGGACCCTAGCACAGGTCAAGCATTTGCTAACATACTTGGCAATGCTAGCTTTCATACTAGGCCACTAGTATATGGTTTTGAGGTCATGATACATCTTATCAGAACCAGGATGTACCGAGTAACGAGACTTGTGTGCCTCGTCCATCACGAGCTCTCGTAGGTTTCCATAGATTGGAACCCAGATACTGTGACAACTGTGCTCTGTAAACGATGTACGATGTAAAACAATGTCAATTATCAATAAAACAATGTGTTTTGGAGTTAATATTTGTGTATTTGTGTTTGACGATTTTACGATTTGATTCTAGTTCGATTTGAAGCTTTAAATCGCTTTCTGGTAGGTTATACGCAAACTGATACGTAAACGTAATCAGTTTAACACGACAAAAACTCCAGAACAGTGATATAGGCTTTACATACCTTAAATAACCTTTACATACCTTAGAAATAAGTTTTGGAGGGTTTGGTGTGTCGAAAACAAGTTTATTCGATCGCAGGGACTATTTACGTCAAACAGCAAAACTATGATGATTTGTATAGTAACGAACATTCCAAAACTTGATCATAAGCTAAACATACCCTAAATATCCTTTACATAGCTTGAAATAGGCTTTGAGGGGTTCGTTATGCGAAAATATGCTTATTTGATCAATGGGGACTAAAAGCGTCAAAAAGTGCATAAGTTTGCATTTACGCGCATATCTTACGTTCTGAACATATCCAAACATCCTAAAAGTGTCAAAAAGTGCATAAGTTTGTAATCATTAAAATATTTTATGTTAGTGGTTGGAATGCAAAAAATACCATTCGTCGTCTAATTTGGATCGTTTTCGCGTCCGTCGAGTTTTCGTCGTAATTAACCGAATAACGCAACCGTACGACCAAACGAACCGACATCCGAGATGTTTTCAAGCATATTTCATGTTCCCTATGCTTTAACTTCATTGTAGAGCGTTGAAATGGGGTTAACGGGGCTTAAAAACATCAAAGTCTCACTTTTTAGCTTGCAGGGACCATTTTTGACAATCTGTCAAAGTTGCCCTCGCGGGCCACGTAAGCTGAGGAGCAATCCTACGCGGGGCACGACAGACTACCAGGTCAGAAACAATGAATCTGGCTTGTGCAGCTGATTTCTTGCAATTTCAACATGGTTTTGGGATACCATTTGCTTGTTTTTGAGTTCCCATTGTATTCTAATCTATGGGCACAAGTGTATGGCTTAGATTAAGCTTTGATTTGCTCAAAAACACTTGTAAAGATCTTGTGAACTCAAGACTTTCTATAAATACCCACCATGTTCATCATTCATTCCTCACACAAATTGATCAAATCTGCTCTAAGTTGAAGCTAAGGCTTCATACCTGAGTATTTTAGATCAATTCTTCCTTGCTTGGACCTTTTGTAAGATTCTTTCATGCTTGTTTATTCTTTTCAAGCGTGAAAGTCAAACAGTGTTTGACTTTCTGCTTTGACCATGATTTGGTCAAGTCCAAGTTCAATCGAACTTTGCAACGTGAGCGTAATCACGATGGTTATAGTCCCTTGTGACTATACCTACTGATTACCACGTCGATTAGTGGAAGTGACGAGTCAAAGTTTCGGTCAAAATACGAATTTATGCGCATTTTGCGACGAAACTATTTTCGGGTATCAAAACACTTTGTTTTGATATCAAACCTGTTTTCTAACTTAGTTAAACATGTTCTAACATGTTTAACTCATCACTTTTAGTCTAGTGCTTGTTTAGGGTCGTAAGACAAGCGGTCTTGACAACCGCTTAGACTTTCGAACCCGACCCATTTGGTCGATCATTAGGATCCGACCAAGCATATTTTGTGACCATAGTTGTATAGGGAATAACCTTCCGAGGTTATACCTTATGGTCACTTAGTTTAATTAGTTGTATGATAGGTAGTTTATATGCCTTAGATAAATGACCAAAATGCCCTTTTCATGCATAATTTGATTTTAAGCATATGTAACTTAACTTTTGTCACTTAAACTAATTATGAAACATATTTAAACATGTTAGGGCATATAATACTTGTCATAGAACTAGTTAGGCATCTCGAACACGCATTTGCGCGAACGACACGTTAAAGTAGCGTAAGCTACCTTAATGGGTCGTAACGGGTCGAAAGCACTTAGGATAGGTTCCGATTTAGAATGTAGGATTTGTTAAACCATATCATATGAGTTTCAATACTCATTTGGTTAACGAGACCTCATTCTACCCGATCTTCCGATTTAGGTGTCGGTTTTATTAACTAGCGATCCGATTACTAGGTACCACTTGATTTTCCTTGATTTACCCGAGCTTGTTAGTTCACTTAATTGAGGATACTTTGCAATCTCAAGTAAGTACATAGTTCCCCTATTTTTCTATTTTCGATTGTTTTGGGGTGATTCATATTTGTCAAACGATTTCGATGCTTTCAACGATGATTTCAAAAACGAATACTATGGTTTATATTAAACAATGCGATTTCGATAATGTGAACGAACTTTTTGGGACGTAATTACATAACGAATGACATTCATTAGCTTTAGCCGAGCCGACCAGTATTAGGTTATGGTACCATAGGATCTGACAAATCCCGTTATCGGACTGCCACCATGGTTATGTATGGGGGTTATGTGGGTAACGACCGAACCTGATGATTGTTAACTTACACTTTGGTGGTATGTTAATACGAGTTGAACGATGGACGAGTTACGAAGGTTTGAATGCATTAAGCGAGACGACCAAAAGTAGTTTTCACAATTAAAAATGAGAACGATTTTGAAACGATTGAACGATTTTGGAACGATTAAACGATTTTGAACAATTGGAACAAATTGAACGATTTGAACGATTTAAACAAGTTATACGAATTGAACGAGCGATTGGTTTTTGGTTTGTGATTAGATAACGAGATGAGTTTAATATGATAAAAGCATGGTAGATACGCTGCTGGTACTTCTTATATATAGGTGCTTTTATCATATTATATTCCGTGGTGTTATTTAGTTCACTTGGACGAACTATTTTCAAACGAGACACGCAACGATGCTTACTAATGATATAAACCATACGAGTTTTATAACGAGAACGATTTACGATTTGGGTTACTTAAACAAATGTTTTGGGTTAAGATTCAGGGCAACGAGATTTTATAAACTAAAACCAACTTGTTTTGAGTTGGTTAATCATATTGCAATACCAAACTCTTTTCCAAAACAAGGTTTTCAACTATCATCTTTTGTAGTCTAACGAGGTATTGCAACATGTAAACGAGCCATAAATCCGATAATCTCACAAAATCTATGTGCTCGCCAGCATTTCTTTGCTGACTTTATTTTCACGTATGTTTCAGGTTGTGTTGAATGATGTTGATTGCGACTAGGATGCATGCTCACTTAGGACTGGACAAGGCCTTAGTGACTTAATAACGATGATACTCGATATGTGAACCCGTTTATTTTAACTATAAGACAATGTAAATGGTTAATATTTAAATAAAATGAAACTTTTGAATCCATGGTTGTGAAACAATAATTCTGTCGCCCCACTCCCTGACGTTTCCGCCGCGGTTTTGTTGTTTTACGCGGTCGGGGTGTGATAGAAGAGTTGGTATCAGAGCTCATGGTTATAGGGAATTAGGTTATTAGTAATGCTTTGACCTAGACTATAACTTTTCTAGGACCCTAACGCAGGTTTTCTTACGTTTAGATTCTAAAACAATACCGTCACCTATCTTTTGGTGATAACCAAAACGAGAACACGAATAACAAATCCGCTTTGAAAAACAATCATCTCTTCGTAGATGATTTATTATAAGGTTTTGAACCTTCAAAGTTTTCAAAATCTCGTCAAAGTTTGGGTCTAGATAATGTGAACACGTGCAATCTGGAAGGGTGGATGCCTGTATCCTGAGTTTTCTGTCTAAGGCTAGAGTGTTCGTACAAATCCACATAATCGGACCAGTCACTCTTACCTGGGAACTCTTGGGGTGAGTGTCCACTTATAGGCTAAATCAGGTCTTCGCGATACATTATTTTGACCCATTTACTTTGATTAGTCACTGTGTATCGTTTGTTTGTTCGAGGTAACAAACGAATGATCGCCTTTCTTGTGTTTTGTCGATGTTTCCAATACCTCTTTTGTTTATCCAATTGTCAATCTCACTCGTTTCTCAGGTTTCCTTGTTCTTTTTAGAACATGCCTCCTCGACGAGATGCACAACCTCAAACTAACGCCGAACTCGCAGCTATTATCACTCAGCAGATCACTGCTGTGATTCCGAACCTAATTACTCAGATTAATCAAGTGAACAACAATAACAACAACAATGCTCAGTGTAGTTTCAAAACATTTAACTCGGCTAAACCACTAAAGTTTTCTGGGTCTCAAGGAGCAACAGTGCTCCTACAATGGTTCGAGAGTCTGGAGAGCACATTTAGACATATTCAGTGTCCGAATGAGCTAAAGGTTGAGTTTGCGTCCAGTGTTTTTGAGAAGCGTGCTCTTACATGGTGGAACAGGGTGATGCGAGATAGGGGTGCCGATGTGGCGATGGCACAAACTTGGGAAGAGCTTCGGGCTCTCATGATGAAAGAGTTCTGCCCCCGTCACGAAATTAGGGCATTGGAACGAGAGTTCGACGATCTGAAACAAGATGGGGGAGAACATCGTGCGTGTACGGATCGTTATGAGGAGCTAAGTTTATTGTGTCCTACTATGGTTACCCCGTTGGAGAAAGCGATTGAGAGGTATATCGATGGTCTGCCTGATTCTGTGCAAGACATAGTTACTGGTAGTAATCCTACCACTGTTCGACAGGCAATCGAACTGGCTGCAACCCTAAAGTCACAAGTTAAAAAGGGTAAACTGACCCGCACGGGTGACAAAAAGTAGTCGACCGACACCACACAAGACAAGGGTAAGGGAAAGAAAAAGGGTGAGTCATCAAGGAGATCGAGGAAGCGCAAGGCTTCCCAAAATTTTGCTGTTACCAATCAGAATGCTCAGAACCCACCAGCACAACCTCCTGCCAAGAAACCGTATGCTGGTACTACACCTCACTGTACTCGGTGCAATGGTCATCATGCTGCTCAACAAGCTTGTAAACAATGTACCATTTGTGGTAAACTTGGGCATACAGCCAACATTTGTCATTTGGGTCAGAATCAAGCTGCTCAAAATCCAGCACAGGCTTAGGGAAACGCTGCTAGATTCCCACCTGGTTCATGTTACAATTGCGGAGAGATGGGTCACTTCCGTAACAATTGTCCGAAGCTTGCAAACCCGAATGCCAACGCGAAGGCAAATGCTAATCCCGCTCGTGGATGAGCATATAACTTGAATGCAAACGAGGCTCGTGCCAACAACGAGGTTGTTAATGGTACGTTCCTTGTTAATCATCAACCTGCATCTGTTCGTTTCGATTCTGGTGTCGATAGAAGTTTTGTATCTTTATCTTTTGAGCCTTTGCTTGCGATGCCTAGAACTAAAATGAGGAAACCTTTGTCTGTCGAAGTTGCTACTGGTAAGCCTCTTGTACTCGACTCTGTTATTCGCGATTGTCAATTGAACCTCGATAACTATCTTTTTCCTATTGACCTCACACCGATGCAACTTGGGAGTTTCGACATTATCGTAGGGATGGATTAGTTAACTAAATATCATGATGAGGTGGTTTGTTTCGATAAGATTGTTCATATTCCTCTTTCGTCTGGTGAAGTCCTAGAGGTTCCTGGCGAGAAACCTACTGGACCCAGTATGGCCTTTAAAACAACTTCTTTTCACGTAATATGGCAAGTGATTTCAGTAGATGTGAAAAAGATGTGCGGAAATGGAAATCAGACTTTCAAGAAACAAGACCTACAGAATTATCAAGTTTATATCACTTTGAAACAAAATGGTTTACAAGGTGATTATAAGATTATTATCTAGTACAAATGAATCTTGAATTATGTGGGTGAGAGGGCAATGGAGTTTTGATGTATGTATGAATGATAAGCTTCAAACTCACTTTGCTTCTCCAGGTTGAGCCTTCTATTTATAGAAGGCTGGGTGCATGAATAAACAATAGTTTATTCATGCAATAAGTCCTACAAAAAGTGCCCAATTGACATATTCATTGAATCCAACGTTCAAGTTGCCTTTTTCATCATGATATCAATTAATGTCAACTTGCTTCGGTAAGTGTGGCAGGGCAGAGCAAATTTCAGACAAGTGGGGTATTTCATCAGAATTCTGATAAACCACTTCATCAGAAATTCTGATGAACAAATCATCAGAAAAATCCTGATGATCAGAATTGTCAGAAACTGATGATATTTCATCAGAAATATCATGAGATCCATCAGAAGTGACCTTTTCTGATAATCCAATTCAGGTCTTGATCAACTTGTGTTTCTTTGAAGTAGATGTTGTGCATTCCAGTTGTCACATCTGATCTTCTTTTTCTTGTTCGTGATCTTCAGGACTGTGATCTCTTCATAGATCCAGTTGATTGTGATTTTCTTCAATACTTACAAATAAAGTTTCCTAACAGTTTACCCCTAAGTATTGTAAGAAAATGAACTATCTCTATATCTAACATAAACAACTTTCTTTGAAAGATAAGTTTAAAAACAACTAAGTTCAGAAACATAGAACATAGTCAAACCAACCACAAGACAGACAAAAATAAAATATTGTTCAAAAACAGGAATTTTAATCTCATTAATTCATTAATTGATCTTCACTCAACTTCTGTATTTGTCTCCTGGTTTCAGCCTCTTCTTGTGATCAATTGCCTTTTGAGTTTCTTTGTATATTTCTTTATACCATCCTCTTGCTTCCATCCAATTTTCAATGCACTCTTCAATTGTTTTTCTCAGTTATTCATTGTTCTTTCCCTTCTTCTTGAGCTGCTCTTGTTTTTCATTCATGCAGTTCCTTATATATTTTAGAGTTTGATTTGAATACCTGTATATATCACTGATTCTGAACAGAGCTTTCTCTTCATTAGCATCTTTGAAGACTACACTCATTTTTGGTTGGTCAAAGATTGCTCTGGTTCTTACTAGTTTAGAAGGGATTTCAGCTGGAATTGAAGTGTCCGGAGGAGGTATTAGCACCTTGTTGCTGTACTCAAAATTGATACATAGATCAAAGTCTGCCAGTGCAGCCCTTTTGTATAACTTTGCTCCTGCACTTTTGAGACTTTCAAGGGCTCTTCTGACTATAACTGAATTACCTTTCATTTCATCAATGATATTCTTCATTTTGACTATTCCCAAAGGGTGAATATCATCAGCCAGATTTGCATCAGTAACCTTTTGTTCACTGTTATCTTTTCTGATCAGGGTATACTTGTTTTGTGCTTCAGAACCTAAGATACCTCCTCCAGTGGTCATAGTATCAATTCTTTCAATTGATACTATTGGATTGGTCATGTTCTTGTGTAGAATTACCCAACCTCCATTGTTTCTGTTTTCAACAATACCTTTACTCAATGGAGAGAGTGGTCTCTTTGGGTTGTCTTCTGGACCTTTCCAATAGTAATGCTTTAGATGTTCTTCAGGGTACATAATAGTGTGTAAGTCACCTATTAGAACATCCATTTCTCTGATGTTCCCTTCTGAATCTTCTATCATTTATTTTCTTGGCCTTTTTGAGGAAGTTACTTCAAGTTCCATTCTTCTCTTCTCTTTTGAATCCATCCTTATGCTTAACTCTGTTTCTCCTGTAATGGCTGTAGAAGATGACTGAACTGGAACATGGTCTTTCTGTTGTACCCTTGATGTGTCTGGCTTTGGAACATTTGATGGAGGACCCATGAGTATCTTTTGTTTATCTGGTGGTGGACCCATGGGTTGCTTCTGTTTTTGAGCTGTTGAAGTTTCTTTTTGTTTGGTTTGTACTTGTTGAATAGTTTCTGGTTGTTGTTGAGGAGTTTCTGATCTCCTTGCATGTCTTTCTTGTGGAATTTGGGCTTTCAGTTCATGAAGATCGATTTTTGCTAATCTAGCAACATTATACTGTAATCTCTCTACTAATAAATGAACATTAGAGAGAAGTTGAGTATTTGCTTCTTCTTTTTTCTTCATTTTTTGAAACTCCTGGTTTTCTTGATTTCTTTGTGCAGCTAATTCCATTAACAGTTTCTCAAAAGCCTCAGCCATGCTGCTGTTGTTGGCTCTGAGGAATTGTATTTCTTTAAGAAGCTTCCCTGAACTTGAGCTTTCTCCTGCAGTTGCAACCTCAGCCATCTTTTTCTTGATATCATGCAGTTCCTTGAGAGCCTTCTCAAATTCTGATGAGCTCTCTTTGTTTTCTGATGACTTTTGCAATTTGTTAAGGGCTGCAGCATTGTCTTCTGTTTGCTTCTGTACAGCTTTGACCGTTTCTGACAAAACCTTGATATCTGACTTTTGATTTCTGATTTCTTCTAGTATCAGGTCAAGTTTTCCTTCTGTGGCTGTTTTCACAGTAGCAGTTGTGTCTTCAAGTTCCTTGTAAAGTTGTTTAGGGGACATAGATTGATGTCCTTGGGAAATAGGATAAACAACTGATGTTTCCCTTCTAACACCAGCAGAAAACACATTCTCTGCTGTTCTGAGGTTAAGAGGATTTGAAGATTCCAAATTCCCTATATCCTCACCAGAAAATTGAAACACATTCAAGTTCTGGATTTCCTCATATCCTTGAACCTTTTCAGGTTCTCCATGAGTTGTTGAGAAACTCTTAGTTTTCTCATCCAAGTTTCCTTGATCAGCAGGCTGATCTCCACCTGTTGCCACCACATTTTCCTCCTCAGAATCTGATTCAGTATTGGGTCTTTGGTTTTACTCACATTTTGTTTTTCAGAAGTAGCGCCTCTAAGTAAAATTTCATGTTTTCCTTGAATTGATTCATCAGAATCACTCTCAGAAAAATGAAATATGTTTAATTTGGAGTGTTGTGCACCTGTTTCTCCCATATGTGAGATTTCAGCATGATGTTCTTCTGCAACAGGACTCATATTCACATCTTCATCAGCTGGATGAGGATCAGATTCACCCTGCTGTTCCATTCTTGGTGTGCTTGATTCTTGTGCATCATGCTCCATGGGGGATACATTTTAAAAAACTCCTCTGTTTTCTGGCCTTTTATTCAACATCTTCAGATATTCTGCTCTGTATGGTGAATCTTCTGGTATCAGATTCATCATTCTTTCTGATAGAGCAGGCACATCATAATCTGACTTCCAAGATCCTATGGCATTCCAAGGTCTCATAGTTTCTGTTTTCCACATATTTTCTGATGCTGGAATTTCTAGGTTCCTTTCAGAAAAGGCATCAGAAATTATGATTGACAGAAATCTGGGAAAGGGTAGATGTGAATCTATCCTCCCAGTGTTTGTCATAATTGATCTTCTGATCAGAATAAATATTTCTGTTCCAAAATCAATGTTCAACCCACTAATGAGACTGAACATGATTGTTAGAATATTCTTATTTATCTGATCTGTACCTCCAATCTTTGAAGATAAACACTTGTTCAGAATTTCCATAGAACTTGCCAGAAGGCAGGTAGCTTGTTTCTCTTGAATTCATTGATCTTTGAAATCTTTGTCTTGTAGCCCATTACAGCATCTAGTTGTGAGAACATATCTTCTTTTACTGGTGCTTCTTCATAGCTTTGGCTTAAGGGTAGTTCCAAACATTCCCTTATTTTCTCTGGTGAAACAGTAATAAAGATATTTCCCCACACATGTGCTGTCAGTTCGAGTTGATTTGAGACTTTGAGAGTTTTTTCAACTTGTTGTATCAGTTCTTCTGGTATCTCTCTGGTCTTTGTGAGGGCTCGAGCTATAGGGAATCTGGTCAGAAATTCAATGAGAATTTGACACTTCAAATCATACAGTTCAATGTTATCATTCATTGCTTTATTGTTGCTCTTTAATAGAAGAAATTCAGCTTTAGTGATGAAGGGAACAGAGTGTTCTGTTGGTGGTATGTTGATGTTGATAGCTGCCATTGAGAGTTTTGGTTTTTGTTTCGGAGAAGGGTTTTAGGGTTTCGAATTTGAAGGTTGAAGATGGAAGACTCTGTTTTTGAATGAGGTATTTATAGTGTGTACAGACAGAGAATTTTGAGTGTTTGTCGTGGGTTGTTTGTGTTCAAGGTGATTAATGACACCTTTATGATGTTTTAATCCTTTAAGGAAACAACCGTTTTTGAAAAACCTTTGGTTTATCTCTACTTTAATGTAAATCTTTTAAAGAGACTTAGAGATTCCAATGATTTTGCAAATAAACACTAATGTCCAACTTGCACCTTTTTCTCTATGTGGGACCCTTTTGGTTTAAAAGGTCCAATAGAAACCCTTTTCGATTTTATGTGTCTTCCCAGGTTTTCCTCTTGATGATATACATCAGAAAATTTTGAATGAAACTTTTGAGAGTTGTATCTTCTTTATATATCATCAGAATTCATTTGATTCATAGACAGAAAATGAATCATCAGTTTTTTTTTATTTGAGATGAGAGGAAATAAGTAGAGTTCCGAGATTTTTACTTACATTGCTGTCTTGCAGTTCTGAAATCCACACCTTTGTTCTGATATACAGGAAGGATTTTTTTCATACAGCTTGTTTCAGTCCTCAGAAAAAAAAATTTGAAAGAAACTTATTTCAAGAAAATTTTAGATGGTCATAAGTTTCTTTGAATCTGGTTAAAAGCATTGTTTTTCTGATGATTAGTCAAACTTCCTGGCTTTCAAGAAAAAAAAATTCTGGAAAAAAATTTGATTTTCTGATTAATTGTCAGATTTTCTGGTTAATTTAAACCTCTGTTTCTGGTGAATAATCAGATTCGTGTTGCTTAATGAGTTTTCTGAATAAACACCAGATTTTCTGATTGATTATCAGATTTTCTGAGTTTCACTAAATCCTGTCAGATCTCATGTTTATTTCACCAGATTTTCTTTGTTTTTATCAGACATGTTGTGTTAGTTCCCCCTAGATCTATTACCATTAAGAAATGAAAAGAGATTAAAACAAACCTGATATAAATAAAACAAACAAAACATAAAACACACACAAAAAAACAACTACTCCTCATCCTCCTCTAACACGTTGTACATGCACTTCACATATAACCAAAGACTGGTTATTCGACCGGTGTGATTCGTTGATGGCGTCAGGGTGGCTTCACTAATGTTTTCTTGAAGTACCAGCTCGGCCCTTGGATAGCAGCTTCTCACTCCTCCGAAGTCCAGCTGACTTGTGATCACCTTGGTTACGAATCGTGGGTAGATCAGAAAGGGTTTACGGTTGTGGATGTTTGCTTCTAGGTCTCTCATGAGAAACCTGGCATAGTTGTAAGGTTTTTTCTTGTATAACAGCATGAACCACTTCCATCATCTTATGAGACAGCTCGTTGAAGTGTCCAATCTTCTTGGAGAAGCAGACACTTAGCTGTGTAACCAAAAACTGGAAAGGTGGTATAAAACCAGATTTGCTAACAGCCCTTGACGAGTTGAGTGTATGATAGCCCATTTCAGTCAAGGTCTGTTGCATATTTACCTTCTCCAGAAATTTGATTTCATGATCATTTCCCAGTTTGAGGACATTTCTGATTGTTTCCTCTTTTAGGGTAATCTTTACCCCCATAACCTCACTTTCAATCCACACGGAAGTACCACTAAAAATGATTTGAGAGTTCCACCAGAACTCTTGGAGAAGTTCTGGATAAATGGTGACATGTGATGATACAGCAAAGCCCAAAGGACTTCGCATGATCATATTGTACACAAACCTGCAGACCTCCTATGCAGGTCCTTCCAAGTTGGATCTTAATCTAAGATTATGAAGTCTGTGAAATGGGAGAGGGAACTAAGTGGCTTTCATCAATTTTGGGCGACCCATTTTTAGATAAGAAAAATTCTATCGAAGAGCTATTGAAGAGATGATTTGATGTGAAGTGAGTTTTATTCAGGTTGTTAATATTTATAGATGAAAGTGATATTAACAGCCAACCCTTTTCTCTTCAATTAAGACGATATCTGTTGCAGTGAATGTAACAGACTACTAAGCCCCATGTATGAGTAAGCATTTAATGACTAGGCGGCTACTTTCATAGCTCCTAATGATTCTAGTGCCTACGTGTCACTTAAGTTTCATATGAAAAAAATGACGTTGCATGCATTTGCAGAAAAAAAAATGAAATTCAATAAACTGAAAAAAAAATTGAGACGGTTTATTATCACAGCTGTATGGAACTTCATCAGTATGCATGTTACTTTTCCCCCTTTCTGTTTTTTTTTAATTAATTACAACAAAAAAAATACAAAAACAAAATATACACAAAAGTGAGTAAATACAATATGTGGGATATGCATGAGGATGGAAAAATTATTACAACTTATTCTGATGTTTCAACCTAGTTTTTGATTTTATATCAGAACTTCTGGTGTTTTCACCAGATATTCTGATATTTCTTCAGATTATCTGGCAAATTATCATTTATTGATGATTCATCAGAGTTTCTGGTGTTCCATCAGATTGATGGATTGTTTCATCAGAAGCTAGTTGATTTGTTCTATGAATATCAGAACTTTGATGTTCAACAAGTTGGTTTTCAATTTGTGTCTTTGTGTTTTCTGAAAAATCTTCATCATTTAGATTAACCATGCCTAGTTTGTTGATCAAAAAATTGTGTCTCTTTTCATCAAGAGGCTTTGTAAATATATCAGCAATTTGATTTTTGGTTGGAACAAAATACATTTCAATGTTACCTTCTCCACATGATCTTTTATGAAGTGGTATCTGACATCTATGTGTTTGGTTCTTGAGTGATGAACTGGATTTTCTGTTATTGCAATAGCATTCTTTGAGTCACATAGAATTGGAATTCTTGTCAGAGTTACTCCATAATCTTTCAGTTGAGTTTGCATCCACAGCACTTGTGAACAGCAACTTGCTGCTGCTACATATTCTGATTCTGCTGTTGATGTGGCAACACAGTTTTGTTTCTTGCTTGCCCAACATACCAATTTTTCTCCCAGGAGTTGACAGGCACCAGATGTGCTTTTCCTGTCAATTTTGCACCCTGCATAATCTGCATCTATGAATGCAATTAATTCAAGGTTTGTATCCTTAGGATACCAGAGACCAAGTTTTGATGTGGCTTTGAGATATTTGAAAACCCTTTTTACAGCTTTTAGATGGGATTCTTTGGGATCACATTGATATCTGGCCAGAAAGCATGTTGCAAACATGATATCTGGTCTGCTTGCTGTTAAATAAAGCAGTGATCCTATCATCCCTCTATAGGTTTTAATATCAACACTTATACCATCCTTATCAGAATCTAACTTGTTCCTTATTGCCATGGGAGTTTTTGAAACAGAGCAGTTTTCAAGTGAGTATTTTTGTAGAATTGTTTTCACATATTTTGATTGACTAAAAAATATTCCATCAATTCTTTGTTTTACTTGTAACCCTAAGAAAAAGGTTAACTCACCCATCATACTCATTTCAAAGTGGCTGGTCATCAATTTTTGAAATTTGTCACAAAAGTTTTCATTGGTTGATCCAAATATAATGTCATCAACATATATCTGAACCAGCAAAGTATGACCTTTGTGTGTTTTGAGAAAAAGAGTGGTGTCAATAGTTCCTTTGGTAAACCCAGAATTGAGTAAGAAGTTTGATAAAGTTTCATACCAGGCTCTAGGAGCTTGCTTCAACCCATAAAAGGCTTTGTTTAATCTGTAAACATGATTTTGAAATTTTGGATCAACAAAGCCTTCTGGTTGATGCACATAAACTTCTTCCTTAATTTTACCATTCAGAAAAGCTGATTTTACATCCATTTGATAAACTTTTAAATCCTTGGATGCAGCATAAGCAAGAAAAATTCTTACAGCTTCTAATCTAGCTACTGGTGCAAAAGTTTCATCATAATCAATACCTTCTTGTTGACAGTAACCCTTGACCACTAACCTTGCTTTGTTCCTTGTGATTATGCCATTCTCATCAGATTTATTCCTGAATACCCATTTTGAGCCAATGACAGATTTGTCTTTTGGCTTGGGTACCAGATCCCATACCTTGCTCCTCTCAAACTGATCAAGCTCTTCTTGCATAGCCTGAATCCAGTCTGGGTCACCTAGAGCTTCTTTGACATATTTGGGTTCTATTTTGCTTAAGAACCCAGAAAATGCACACTCATGTGCAGTGGCAGATCTTGTTCTGACACCATCTGTAGGATTCCCTATGATGTCAGAATGAACATGCCCTTTGATCCATCTTAACCTGTTGTGAATAGTTGTTGGTTCTGATGGATTTGAAGTTTCCCCCTGAACAGGTGCTTCAATTGTGTGTAAGATATCAGAATTCTAAGGTTCTGATGTACTACACCTTTGTTCTGCAGAGTTAGTACATGATGGATCTTTTGATTTGTTTTTGAAAGAGTTGTCATGTTCTAGGAAATCATCATTTATCACTTCAAAGAGATGCTCATACTTTTCTTGTTTGTCAGAAAAATTTATTTCTTTCATGTATTCATCAGAAACCTCTGTTTCTGGTGAGTCATCGAATGAAACATACAGACTTTCTCTGATTGTCCTTGTATTGAGAATAAAAATTCTATATGCTTTTGATGACAAAGAGTAACCAAGAAAAATACCTTTTTCTGCTTTTCTGTCAAATTTTTCAAGGCTTTCAAAATCATTGAAAACAGAACATCTACAACCAAATGTATGCAAAAATTTTATACTTGGAATTCTTCCATTTATAATGTTGTAAGGTGTTTTGTTGTGCCTTTTGTTGATTATGGATTGGTTTTGTGTAAAAATGCATTTGCTATAGCTTCTGCCCAAAAGTGAGTGGGCAATTTAGCATAAGCAAGCATGGTTCTGGCAGCTTCTACCAAGGTCCTATTTCTTCTTTCAACCACCCCATTCTGTTGGGGTGATCTGGGAGCAGAAAAATCATGAGAAATTCTTTTACTTATAAGAAAATTCTCAATTTTTGCTTTCTTAAACTCTGTTCCATTGTCTGATCTGGTCCTTCTTACTGTTAGTTTTAACAGATTTTCAATTTTCTTAATAAAATTAATGATCAAATCAGGAGTTTCACTTTTCTTTCTAAAAAATGCTACCCATGTGTACCTGGAAAAGTCATCTACTATTACTAGTATGTATTTCTTTCTAAAAAAACTTTCTGTACTTATGAGTCCACACAAATCCATGTGTAAAAGTTCCAAATTTTGTGAAATAGAAGACTCAGAAATTGATTTATGTGAGCTTCTCTTGGATTTACCCATCTCACATGCTTCACAAATTCTATCCTTCTTTGAGGATATCAAAGGTAATCCTTTTACCAGACCTTTGCTTGCTAGTTTGCTTAGGTTTTTGAAATTTAAGTGGGCAAGCCTTTTGTGCCATAACCAACTACTACCTTTGTTGAGTTTTGAAAATAAACATAGTTTTGGATGTTCACTTTCTTCTTTGAAGTCAAAATAGTAAATTGATTTTCTTATTCTTTTTCCACTTAAATAGATTTTATTATCATCTATACCTATTAGCAAGCATTTTTCTGGTAAAAAAGTTACCTGAAAACCTTTGTCACAGAATTGACCACAGCTCAGCAAGTTATACTTTAAGCCTTCAACAAAGGCTACTTTCTCTATGGTCAGACATCCATACCTTATACATCCATATCCCATGATCCTCCCTTTCACTCCATTTCCAAAATTTACCATTCTACCCAGCCTTGAAACAAAGTTGCTGAGTAAGCTCCTGTCCCCAGTCATGTGCTTGGAGCTCCCTGAGTCGCAGTACCAGATCTGCTGCACATGATGGTCCTGAAATGAAATGATTAGAGGGTTTTTGGTACCCAGGCATGCTTGGGTACTATTTCTGATGAAATATTAATCACTTTCTTTCTTCTTCTTCTTCTTGATTTTGCATTAGAAACTCTGTTATATGCTGAGCCATTAACAGATTTTATAGTTTTCTTTTGAAGATGGTGTTGAACAAGCTTCAGTATGTCAACACACATACAAGAGTTATCAGAATTTTCTGATATTTCTTCTTGTGATGGAATGAGTGGATAATTTTGAAAAGATGAGTGAACTGCTTCTGGAGTCTTTACAGATTCTTGATTGCATTCACTATTGTTTGTTTTGAAGTTTGGTTTTTCAAAAGAGTATTCAGAACAGGTTGTTTTGCAAGATTCAGATTCTGATTCTGATACAAATTTATCAGAATTCTGATGAGTTGCTTTTACAAAGACAGTGGGTTTATTTCCATTTGATCTTGTAGATCTTGTATAACCTAAACCCTCTCATTTGTTCTTTGGTGTGGACTCAATAAAATTTATGAACTCTTTGGCCTGTTGAAAACCTCTTACATTGATTTCTTTGTCATTGATTTTCTTGTAAAGATCTTTTCTTTCATTTTCATAAAACTCAATTTTAGCTCTTTGATCTAAACTATCCTCTATAAGAAGTTGGTTTTCAAGAATGATTTTATTCAAAGTCCTTTGCAACTCATCAGATTTTCTAATGTCGGATTGATGTTTTTCTTGCAGATTTAGAAAATCTGACATGAGGTTGTTTAGCTTGTGTTCAAGATCAAGATTGTCTAAATTTACCTTTTGTTCTGAAGTTTCTGGTAGACCTTCAGAGAGTGCCAGGAGGCAGAAATTTGCCAATTCTTCTTCTTCATCATCAGAAGAATCATTAGATAACCATGTATCTATTCCAGCAATTAAGCTTACTTGTTGTTGTTTCTTTGCTTCTTCAAGCTTTTTCTCATAATATGCAACATCCTTCAGCTTTTTGGTCTTGCATTCTGATGCATAATGACCTCTCTGCTTGCACTTGTAACACACAACTTCAGCCTTCCCTTTATCCTTAGATCTAATCTCTTCTTTAGATCTTCCATCCATCCTTCCTCTGTCACTTCTCTGGTATCTCTGGCTACCTCCCCTCAACCTCTGCTCAAATGTTTTGGTGAGCAGTGCTATTGCTTCAGCAAAAGCTGAAAAGTCTGATGATGCATCAGAAGTTTCAAGATTTTGGCTGTTTGATGGTTGTGGATCATTGGTTGTTGTTGATCTTTGTGAGTTTGAGATAAGAGCTAAAGATCCCCCTCTTTGAATGGTTTCTTCAAATATTTCTTCCTCTCTGGGGATCAAGATGCTGTATAAGTCATGAAGACTCATGTTTCCTAGTTCTAAGGTTGATGATAAAGTCATGGTTAGACTTCTCCATTCTCTAGGAAGGGAATCAAGAAATTTTATGTTTCTTTCATCATTTGACTTAGTTATTCCAAATTTCTTTAGCTCGTTTAAAATTTTTGTAAATCTTTGATATGTTTCATTTAACCTTTCATTTGGAAAACTTTTAAACCTTTCATAAGATGAGACATTGTTTGTTCTTTTGTTTCTTCTCATCCTTTCTCCTCCTTCACAAAGATTTTCCAACTGATCCCATATTTCCTTAGCTGATGCACATGCATCAACTTGTGAAAATATGTCATTGGGGATGGCCATTATTAAAAGTGACTTTGCCCTTTCATCCCCAGCCACCAGTTCCTTGTCTTCCGCGCTCCAGTTTATTTCACTTTTGAGAGCGCGAGAGGCAGGGATAGCTGGTGATTGGTCAGTTGCTGGAATAGCAGGTATATCTGTCATTGGTATATGTGGACCCCTTTCAATGGATTGAAACAGAGCTCGGTCATGACCATTAAGGAAATTGACCATCCTGATTTTTCATTGGGGGTATTCTTCTCTAACCAGAGTCGGTGATTTGGACATAGAACCAATGTTAAAAGCATTATTCCAGGATTGAAAGCTGGCCATATTTAGTGAAAAGAAGATGAGGGATTGATCGTTTGAAAATAGTTTATTCAATCTGCTCTGATACCAATTGTTGGACCCAATATGGCCTTTAAAACAACTTCTTTTCACGTAATATGGCAAGTGATTTCAGTAGATGTGAAAAGATGTGCGGAAATGGAAATCAGACTTTCAAGAAACAAGACCTACAGAATTATCAAGTTTATATCACTTTGAAACAAAATGGTTTACAAGGTGATTGTAAGATTATTATCTAGTACAAATGAATCTTGAATTCTATGGGTGAGAGGGCAATGGAGTTTTGATGTATGTATGAATGATAAGCTTCAAAATCACTTTGCTTCTCTTGGTTGAGCCTTCTATTTATAGAAGGCTGGGTGCATGAATAAACAATAGTTTATTCATGCAATAAGTCCTGCAAAAAGTGCCCAATTGACATATTCATTGAATCCAACGTTCAAGTTGCCTTTTTCATCATGATATCAATTAATGTCAACTTGCTTCGGTATGTGTGGTAGGGCAGAGCCAATTTCAGACAAGTGGGGTATTTCATCAGAATTCTGATAAACCACTTCATCAGAAATTCTGATGAACAAATCATCAGAAAAATCCTGATGATCAGAATTGTCAGAAACTGATGATATTTCATCAGAAATATCATCAGATCCATCAGAAGTGACCTTTTCTGATAATCCAATTCAGCTCTTGATCAACTTGTGTTTCTTTGAAGTAGATGTTGTGCATTCCAGTTGTCCCATCTGATCTTCTTTTTCTTGTTCGTGATCTTCAGGACTGTGATCTCTTCATAGATCCAGTTGATTGTGATTTTCTTCAATACTTACAAATAAATTTTCCTAACAAAACCATCAGGTGGTTTGAAACTCATGTCGTGTACGAAAGCCCAAAGTTATTTACGAAAAGGATATGTGGCTTTTCTGGCACATGTCACAGAGGAGAAAGGCAAGAGCAAGTGTATTCAAGATATTTCGATTGTTCGAGATTATCCAGAGGTGTTTCCTGATGAACTGCATGGTTTGCCTCCAGTTCGTTAAGTCGAATTTCATATTGGTCTTGTACCTAATGCTAATCCGATTGCGAAAGCACCTTATCGTCTTGCACCGTCTGAGATGCAAGAGTTATCGAAACAGCTTCAAGAGTTATCTGACAAAGGATTCATCCGATCGAGTTATTCACCTTGGGGCGCTCCAGTCCTGTTTGTGAAAAAGAAAGATGGATTTTTCAGAATGTGTATCGATTATCGTGAGCTCAATAAGCTTACCATCAAGAATCGATATCCCCTACCACGAATTGATGATCTCTTTGATCAGTTGCAAGGTGCTGCATGTTTTTCCAAGATCGATCTGCGTTCTGGGTACCATCAACTTTGTGTACTCGAAGAAGATATTCCCAAAACTGCTTTCCGCACGAGGTATGGACACTACAAGTTCACTGTCATGCCTTTTGGTTTGACAAGTGCCCCAACTATTTTCATGGACTTAATGAATAGGGTTTGTAAACCTTATTTAGACAAGTTCATCATTGTGTTCATTGACGACATTCTTATTTATTCGAAGTCTCGAGCCGATCACGAACAACACCTTCGTCTGACAATGGAACTCTTAAAGAAGGAGCTACTTTTCGCCAAATTCTCCAAGAGTGAGTTTTGGCTTAAGGAAGTTCAGTTTTTGGGTCATATTGTTAACGAGCAGGGTATTCATGTGGATCCTTCCAAAATAGCTGCTATTAAGGATTGGAACACACCTACGACACCTACAGATGTTCGTTCTTTTCTTGGTCTTGCTGGTTACTATCGACGATTTATTTCAAACTTCTCGAAGATTGTGATTCCTCTCACTGCTTTAACTCAGAAGAATAAGCCTTTTGAGTGGGGACCCAAACAAGAGGAAGCTTTCCAAACGCTGAAACAAAAACTATGTGATGCTCCTATGTTATCTTTGCCTGATGGAAATGATGATTTTGTTGTCTATTGTGACGCATCGAATCTGGGCCTTGGTTGTGTTCTCATGCAACGAGGCAAAGTTATAGCTTATGCGTCAAGACAATTGAAAGTTCACGAGAAAAACTACACGACTCATGATCTTGAGTTAGGAGTTGTGGTTTTTGCTCTCAAAATCTGGAGACATTATCTCTATGGTACAAAATGTGTGGTTTTCACAGACTACAAAAGTCTCCAGCACATTCTCAATCAGAAGGAGCTAAACATGAGACAACGACGCTGGGTTGAACTCTTGAACGATTACGATTGCGAAATTCGCTACCATCCTTGTAAGGCGAATGCGTAGCCGATGCGCTAAGCCGAAAGGAACGAGTCAAGCTTAATTTTGTTTGCACTCTATCCGATATCCAATCACGTATCTCTCAAGCTCAACGTACTTGTGTTACACAAAATTTGATGGGTAAGGAATTACCACGTCAATTTGAGCTTAAACTCGAAACGAAAGATGATGGGTTACTCTATTTCAAGAATCTTTTGTGGATTCCGAAACAAGACAATCTTCGCACTTTAATGATTGAAGAATCTCACAAGTCCCAATATTCTATCCATCCTGGTGCTGACAAAATGTACAAGGATCTTCATACTCAGTACTGGTGGCCTGGTATGAAAAAGGATATTGCCTTGTATGTATCGAAATGCCTAACTTGTCTCAAAGTTAAGGCTGAACATCAACGACCGTCTGGTTTGCTTGTACAACCAGAGATACCGGTATGGAAGTGGGAGAACATTGCGATGGATCTCATCACTAAGTTACCACGCACATCTAGAGGTCATGATGCTATTTGGGTAGTCATTGATCGATTAACGAAATCAGCTCACTTTATACCGATTCGCGAGGATCTATCTGCTGATAAACTTGCCAAGATTTATGTTGATGAGATTGTATCTCGACATGGTGTTCCTTTGGATATAATATCTGATCGTGATGCTCGATTTTCATCTCACTTTTGGAAGACCTGCAATCTGCTATGGGAACCCAACTAAATCTAAGCACTGCTTATTATCCCCAAACAGATGGATAATCTGAGAGGACGATACAAACATTGGAGGATATGCTTAGAGCATGCGTGATAGACTTTGGTGGTAATTGGGATTCTCATCTGCCATTGAACGAATTCTCTTACAACAATAGTTATCATGCTAGTATTAATATGGCACCGTTCGAAGCTTTATACGGTCGAAAATGTCGTTCACCTGTCTGTTGGAATGAGATCGGTGAAGCTCATCTTACTGGACCTGAGCTCGTTCTGGAAACAACAGACAAAATCAAGAAAATTCGTGATAATCTTCTGACAGCTAGAAGCCGTCAAAAGAGTTATGCGGATATGCGACGCAAGCCCTTGGAATTTCAAGTTGGCGACCATGTCCTACTCAAGGTGTCCCCTTGGAAGGGAGTGGTGAGATTTGGAAAGAAAGGAAAACTTGCACCACGATATGTTGGACCATTTAAGATTGTTGAAAGAATCGGAAAGGTTGCCTATCGACTTGAGCTACCTCCTGAACTTGGGATTATTCACCCAACATTCCACGTGTCCAATTTACGAAAGTGTTTAGCCGATACTGATCTTCATATTCCACTCGACGAAATTCAAGTTAATGACACGATGCACTTTGTCTAGAAATCTGTGGAGATGGACCGTGAAATCTGTGGAGATAATGGACCGTGAAATCAAGCGATTGAAGAACAAGCGAATACGATTAGTCAAGGTTCGCTGGGAATCCAAACGTGGCCCAGAGTTTACTTGGGAACGTAAGGACCAAATGAAAGCGAAATATCCACATTTGTTTTCACAAGTTTCCTCTAGTTAAAATTTCGGGACGAAATTTCCTAAAGTAGGGGAGACTATGACAACTGTGCTCTGTAAACGATGTACAATGTAAAACAATGTCAATTATCAATAAAACAATGTGTTTTGGTGTTAATATTTGTGTATTTGTGTTTGACAATTTTACGATTTGATTCTAGTTCGATTTCAAGCTTTATATCGCTTTCTGGAAGGTTATACGCAAACTGATACGTAAACGTAATCAGTTTAACATGACAAACACTCCGGAACAGTGATATAGGCTTAACATACCTTAAATAACCTTTACATACCTTAGAAATAAGTTTTGGAGGGTTTGGTGTGTCGAAAACAAGTTTATTCGATCGTAGGACTAGTTAGGCGTCTCAAACGCGCATTTGCGCGAACGACACGTTAAAGTAGCGTAAGCTACCTTAATGGGTCGTAACGGGTCGAAAGAACTTAGGATAGGTTCCGATTTAGAATGTAGGCTTTGTTAAACCATATCATATGAGTTTCAATACTCATTTGGTTTACGAGACCTCATTCTACCCGATCTTCTGATTTAGGTGTCGATTTTATTAACTAGCGATCCGATTACTAGGTACCACTTGATTTTCCTTGATTTACCCGAGCTTGTTAGTTCACTTAATCGAGTATACTTTGTGTAAGGCCACCAAACCGGGTGCCCTATAGTCGGGTCACATCACAGTGTACTGTTTGAAAATAAGTCTTTTCTAAAAAATACGCAGCGGAAATTTTAAATAAGACAGTACATGATTAAATAAAAACTTAAAATGTTATTTAATTTCTAACAAATCGAATGCGTTCCACCATATAAACGAGTAATCCCATCTGCTAGCCAAGAGCAATACCGACTCAAATAACACACCTGCAAAACAATTTAACATACATGCCAAAGTCAGCTACGCTGAATGAGTTCCAATAGTTTAGTTGAAACATTTAAAACACATCCCAAATTCTTTATTTGAAAACCAAAACACCACCATTTTAAAACCACCATCGTTTATTAAAATACATTAACGTCATTTTAAAGTTTAATGACTCCAACCCGTAACCAAAAACTCCACCCATATCCTCGGTCTAATCATCCTACCAATAATCCTTTTCGATATGGATCAGATTACTTAGACACCAAAGGATAACCCGCAATGCATCTTAATTCCTAGGACCATGAACCAAACCGACTCGTATCTAGAACATAACAATTAATGTCCTAAAAACGCAATTGTAACTTGATCTCGTCTAACAACGACACAATTTAACATCACAGACAAACGCATAATAGAACATCGTTCGTCACCCACATCATTTAACATCATCCGTCAAGTACACAAATAGTCATCATTTACCCACCATTTAACTAACGTGAAACATATAAGCACATAAGGTGGGAACCTAACACATCGGTTGTTGCCCGTAGGCTATCATCATTTGCCCTCGTCAGAGCACCCTCGTCAGGGTTTCGTCTCCTCCAATTTGACCTCGAAGAGTCCGTCACCCGCATAATACCCCGAAGGGTTCATCGTTGCCACAAGGGCTAATCATTTAAACATCTCAGTGATGTTTCTCGTGACATGACGCCACCCCGAAGGTAACGCCGCCATCACAAATAACCCGCATCTCGTGACCTGACGTCACCCCAAAGGTAACGCCGCCATCACAAGTAAACCGCATCTCATGACCTGACGTCACCCCAATGGTAACGCCGCCATCACAAGTAAACTGCATCTCATGACCTGACGCCACCCCGAAGGTACCGCCGTCATCACAAGTAACCCGCATCAAGCACCTCAGGGATGCTAATTCACATAAAACACATAGATACACGTATAAGGTTAAATGCATGTTAACTACCCGACAACTACTACCTTCACGTTCCCGCTACCACTAAGGTTCGGAACCTACGATAGAGATACCAATTAAAATTTATCATGACACAAGTAGTGCTCTAAATATCAACATACCACGCCTCATACCTATACGACCTCGACATCACTAAATACAACATACGCCTACGCAGGACTAATAAAGTCCGATTAATCACTACGTCGTATAAAAATATTGTTTGTGGAATAAAACATTTTTATCGTATAACTCGTTAATATATAAAAGTCATGACACGTGTGAAAACATGTGAAAAGCATGTATGCTAGCCCCAAAAATATTTAAGAGAAAGGGGATTAGAACTCACCGGTTACAAAGCATCCAAATCCGTAAGCTAAACATCCCGCAAACTCGTACTCGAACGATCGTCAATAAAACCCCCGAACCACAGAAGCTAAAGAAACGAGTGAAGGCGTAAATCTTAGGTTCGCGTCAACAACCTCACATTACATGCTTTCCAAATAAATCCATGGTTCCTAAGCATCATATTAATATCACCAATATTAATCATCATCGTAGGTTTCCATGACTATGTTAAATCTACAAAATTTCATGCCAAACCTTCACTGATTTTCATGCAAGACCTCAACCAAATTACTAAATAATAACCCCACCATTCATGCATGTGTCACCATTAACCATGCTAACTATCATGCATCACCCAAAAAAAAAAAAACAACGTGCCAAAAAAAAAACCCAGATTCAACGCCATCATTTAATCTTTCTACATGCATGCACTCATGAAAATCTCTAAGCGCATCACATCCTAAACATACACAACATCACTGTTATTAGGTGAGGAGGGGCGGTGCGTTATAGCACCGTTATATACAAATTCAACGCCTGGAAAACAAAGAAATCCCACCGCCACCATTATTTCAACGCGTGATACTTCAACGCACTCCTGATTCCGTGATTTTTTTTCACGGCGTTATTTTGTTAGTTGTGAGGGTAGTTGTTGGTTGGGGGGAAATTGTTGGGTGTGGTGGTGAGTGATGACCACCGCCACTAAAAAAGGTTGTGAGTGATGGAAAAATGGTTGCTGACATGGCGGAACATGATTTGATATTGTGAGTGATGAAATTCTATCACTAGTGACCACCCCCACTCCCCTTACGTGATCATAACCTTCACTCCTAAACATCCTCAAACCATTCATCACCATATCATAATAACCTTCACTCCTAAACATCCTCAAACCATTCATCACAATAACACCCATCCGAATACCGTCTCCCTCAGTATTGATCACCTCATCGACCGCCAAACACCGTCATCAATGTTACCAATACCACCGGACACCACGGCCAAACACCTCCACCCTCATCTCAACACACTAGCCAATCACCTCCTTAGCCGCACGCCATTCGGCCAACATAACCTCCCTCAATCACCACTCATCAATACCACAACACCATCGCTCATCTCTTCCATCTCCCGATAACCACTACCCTCACCTTGGCAGCCATGATCACTTCACATGCACACACTGTCAACATCACACGACACCATCCATCCATGTGTGCATATTACTCTAAACCACCGTAGCATGTTACCATCATCACCGCCTAACGACGTCGTCATCTCACCATCTTCGTCATAACCGGTCACATCGGTGATCATCACCACAGCCTTTACCACTCTAGCCAACCTCAACTACCACCAAAACCACACCCTAACACAACCTTATGCTAAACAAAACATAAACTCGTGAAAAAAAACGAATCAAGATCTTACTTGGTTTGCGAGTGAAAACCATCCGTTCGAGACCGTCATGAATTCCGAGACACTACACTTGCAATGGATCGGAAGTTATGAGAAAATCACGATTGCATGGTCTTTGCGAGAGGAAGGTGTGCTTAGTGTTTAAAAAAGAACTAGATCTGTAACTTGCGAGAGAAGGAGCAAAGGAATGTTAGTTTTCCACTCTTACACTTTGATCCCTCCATTTAATTTATTCCCAAAGTAAATAATAAAAACAAGTTTCAGTATCTATAATATGTCCCCCCTAAAGTGTCGTTAAATCGAAACTAGCGCTTCAAAGGCTTTATTTCATTTCGTACATTGCACCTCTTGTTTGTCACTTGCTAAATATTGCGGGTTACAAAATTCGGGATGTTACACTTTGCAATCTCAAGTGAGTACATAGTTCCCCTATTTTACTATTTTCGATTGTTTTGGGGTGATTCATATGTGTTAAACGATTTCGATGCTTTCAACGATGATTTCAAAACGAATACTATGGTTTATATTAAACAATGCGATTTCGATAATGTGAACGAACTTGTTGGGACGTAATTACATAATGAATGACATTCATTAGCTTTGGCCGAGCCGACCAGTATTAGGTTATGGTACCATAGGATCTGACAAATCCCATTATCGGACTGCCACCATGGTTATGTATGGGGGTTATGTGGGTAACGACCGAACCTGATGATTGTTAACTTACCCTTTGGTGGTATGTTAATACGAGTTGAACGATGGACGAGTTACGAAGGTTTGAATGCATTAAGCGAGACGACCAAAAGTAGTTTTCACAATTAAAAACGAGAACGATTTTGGAACGATTGAACGATTTTGGAACGATTGAACGATTTTGAACAATTGGAACAAATTGAACGATTTAAACAAGTTAAACGAATTGAACGAGCGATTGGTTTTTGGTTTGTGATTAGATAACGGGACGGGTTTAATGTGATAAAAGCATGGTAGATATGCCGCTGGTACTTCTTATATATAAGTGTTTTTATCATATTATATTCCGTGGCGTTATTTAGTTCACTTGGATGAACGATTTTCAAACGAGACACGCAACGAAGTTTACTAACGATATAAACCATACGAGTTTTATAACGAGAACTGTAGGTCCCTTTTCGCGGAGGATTATGAACCTAAACCTTGTTATACTAACCCACTAGCAAGTGCGGAATCCAAGCTAGTAGGCAAACCGAGATGAAGCAAGTAGAGAAACAAACACACAAGATTTCACCGATTAACACCACTGTATTAATACGTATGAAGGTTCCGGTTACAAGCACAATGTTTACAATCAGTTTGCAAACTCTCAAGTGTGTGTGTGAGTTTTGGACAGAAGCTCTCAACTTTCTTTCTGTCTGTGTGTGTGCCTCTCTCTCTCTCTTTAAACTCAACACTGCATGGGTATATATATACCCAGCCCATGATGTCTGGTCGAAGGATCCGATGGATGGTCCGAAGGATCATCTATCGAGGACAAGGTAATCGAAGGATCAGCATTGACCTCGAAAGATCACCTTTCGAGGTCTATCATTCGAAGCCTATCTTTCGAGCACCTCGAAGGATCAACAATATCCTTCGAGGCTATCCTTCGATGCAGACAAACATATCAAACATATGTTAACTGTTGGCCAAGTCAATCCGGAGGATGGTTGACTTGGTCAACTTACAGACTACCAAGGACATCGTTTACATACAGACCGAATACAGACAAAGTACAGACATAAGTGCACCAACAAACTCCCCCTTGGCTGTAGCTTTGTCTTTATCTTCTATAGTTGCAGACTCGTCTTGAACTTCGACGGTCTTTGGTCTTCGAGTTACCAAAACTCTGATGTCCTTTCACGTCTTCAAAGTCGGAGGATCTTCAAAGTTTTCACGTCTTGAAAGCAAAGAGTGTATCAACAAACTACCCGTATCATGTAGGAAGTGTGTTGACAAACTCCCCCTTAACATAAGCTCCCCCTTGGGCTATGCTCGTGAAATACTTTAACTTTATGAAGTGAGATCTTTGTGGTGTTGATGATGGCCAGCGGCAACTCGATCATCTTCATCAGTTGAGCGCCTTCTCATCGTGTCTTCATTCCAAAGCTTGTCATCGACCATGTTCTCCTAGCCTTTAGAATCTGCACATGCAAGAAATCTAAACGCGTAATGAGAACAACTGCTTGGAATATATTATACACAAATGACACACGAATGACCATGTCACAATCAAACACCGTCCGACAGTTTAAAAGTTTAAATAAATTTGTCAATTTTAGCCTTTAACTTTCAAAACTTGCAAATTTCGACCGTTTATGAAGATATAGTCAATTCGGTTTTCGTTCAGGTTTCAGGTAACGAAGACTTGAGCTCCAACATCGTACGATCGAAAATAAAGAAGAAAGAGAATCTTTTTGGCTTTTATAAAGTTTATATTAAAACACACCTAAAATCTTTTTGGTATTTTTGAAAGTAAAAGACAACAATTTAAAATCCTTTGAGTGTTATCAACCGACATCACCGCTAATGTCGTGCTGATATGCACCAAACGACGAAACTGTTTAAAAGAAAAACAATAAAAGTTAAACAGTAAATAAATATATACAAACATTCTTTTTGCGAGTTTCGAGGGTAAGAGAATCATATCAGTGTACGGTCATGCCAAAACACTCTTGTTGTTCAGTTAGTTAACATTAAGATAAGCATCCTATAACAATTATCGGTATTGTTGTCCACTTAAGCTCAACTTATCAGATGTAATCATGGCGAGGGGATACGTTAAGGTATGATTTATACTTACCGACCGGTGTTCATCCACATCACGACACATTCCCGTATCAAGGTATGCACGAGAGTTCATCTTACCGGTGAGTATACCGATTATCATCTGTTTGACCGTATAAAATGTGAGATACTCACTTATTTTGAATTGAAAACAAGCCCTTTGTGATATAATCACTTATTGGTGAGGAACTTGATTTTCATATGCATGAGGGCGCAGGTGCAAGTCCGTGAACAGGTCAGTACTTCCGTACAGCAGAGAGACGAACTTGACACCCGGATAAATGTGATATTTTTATCACTTATTTGATTTGGACATGTGATTGTTTATCACTTATTGAGGTCGAATGCAGTATGTATTATGTACACGTATGTATAGTATCATGGAAGATCTTAGACTTAGTCTATTTATAGAAGCAACCATGATACCCAGATGATAAGCAGCATAAAGACCGAATATCTCAGAACCTCGGCAATCTCTCAAACGAAATTTCGGTACCAAGACCATATGCCAATGAATGGTTCCCACCCAGTCTTCAGTCGATTTAAGTTTATATCACCCTGCACACTTTAAAATGATTGTGAGCCTACCGATACATCTTATATAGAGCTGCTTATCGTTTTGCATTTTGCATTTCAGTTTAAAAAGGTTTAGACAGACCACTGATCTACTATCATTTTCTCTTTTTCTCGCCAGGAAACTCATTTTTGTTTTTCTATTGTTTTTGTGCTTTTGAAATTTTTCGATGTTTTTGGATTTTTCGATTTTTGGATTTTTCGATTTTTGGATTTACTCCCCCTAAAATCAATAAACTAAGACAAATTTTAAAACACAAAGGTATTTACAAAGGTATTTACAAAAATGATTTTCCGATGTTGGTTTTACTCTTGCTTGACCTTAATGCCGTTTACCAATAATAAAAAGTCAAATCTTGATTTGTCAAAAGCTTTGGTAAATAAGTCGGCACGTTGGTCATCGGTGTGGACCTTAACAACATCGATTAGCCTTTTCTCAAAGCAATCACGTATGAAGTGAAATTTGATTTCGATGTGTTTGGTCTTTGAATGCTGCACAGGATTTTTAGTGATATCTAAAGCAGCAGAATTATCAACGTATATAGGAGTAGTTAGGAATTCAAAACCGTAGTCCCGCAATTGTTGTTGGATCCAAAGAACTTGGGAGCAACAACTTGAGGCAGCAATGTATTCAGCTTCGCATGTTGATGTAGCTACACACGTCTGCTTCTTGCACTGCCATGTGACTAGGCGATTTCCTAAAAACTGACATCCAGCCGTTGTGGATTTGCCGTCGATTTTACATCCGCCAAAATCAGAATCACTGAATGCGACCAAGTCAAAGTTATTATCCCTAGGATACCACAGACCGGTGTCGGGGTAAGCCTTCAAATAACGAAAAATCCTTTTGACAGCTGCAAGATGTGAGGCCTTCGGGTTAACTTGATATCTGGCAAGCAGGCACGTTGGGTACATTATATCTGGCCTTGATGCTGTGAGGTACATAAGGGATCCGATCATCGCGCGATAGTATGAAGGGCTAACAGGTTCACCCTTCAAGTCAGGAGTAATGCCGTGATTAGTTGGCAATGGGGTACCAACGGGCGTTGCATCGGACATCTGGAACCGGCTCAAGATGTCTCCAACATATTTAGTCTGATGGATGAATATCCCAGACTCTGTTTGTTGCACTTGTAGGCCCAAAAAGAAATTCATTTCCCCCATAGCACTCATCTCGAACTTATCCTGCATGATGCGCTCGAAATTCCTACACAAAACATCATTAGTAGAACCAAAAATAATATCATCAACATATACCTGAACCAGAAGAAGATCTCCATCTTGTTCTTTGATGAAGAGAGTACAATCGATAAGACCTCTTCGAAAACCGTTCTCCAGCAGATATGTAGATAAGGTTGCATACCAAGCTCGTGGCGCTTGATGAAGGCCATAGAGAGCTTTGTTGAGCAACCAAACCCGATCGGGATGAACAGGATCTTCAAAACCTGGAGGCTGTTCGACATATACCTCTTCTTCAACCACACCATGTAGAAATGCACTTTTGACGTCCATCTGGTAAACCTTGAATCCTTTGAATGAGGCATAAGCCAGAAAGATCCGAATAGCTTCCAGACGTGCAACTGGTGCATAGACTTCGTTGTAGTCGATCCCTTCTATCTGACGAAAACCTTGAACGACTAAACGAGCTTTGTTACGAATAACCACTCCACGGTCGTCTTTCTTGCATTTAAAGACCCATCGAGTGCCAATCTTCTTGTAGTTCTCAGGCTTTTCAACAAGCTTCCAAACACCAAGCTTGTGAAATTGCTGTAATTCTTCCTGCATGGCTTCAACCCAAGCACTGTCTTTCAATGCTTCCTTCCACGACTTTGGTTCTTCTTGTGACACGTAACACGCGAAGGACCAGTCATTTTGTTGGCCAGATTCTCTTATAGCTGAGTACAAACCAGCATTCCGGTTGTTTCTCAGCTGATTACGCGTCTGCACACCGCGATGGACATCTCCTATGATATTCTGCTGGGGATGGGTATCGTGAATCCTCATTTCAGGATTATCTGGCACACGAGCATTGATACCCAAATTATTCAGATTAAGATCAACAACCAGCTCCACACCTGGAATGTGGGTAGAGGTGGATGCATTCCCTTCAGCAGTGTCTACATTCTGCGTATGAGGTGTATCACCAGAGGCACCTTGAACAGGAGCAGCTGGAGCTGAAGATCCTTCGGCTGCATCATGATATTCATCATCTTCAGAAGAGTCATTATAATCAGCAGCATCTTCATAAACCTCATTTTGAACCATATTGTTGACAGACGTAGAAGCTTGAGGGTCAACAACAATAGGTCTAACCAATGGCGAGACAGCAGCGTTGTCACTTTCCAACAACATTCGAGCCGCTGCTGATTCTTCGTCAAAGGTTGGCAGATTGAAGGAGTCAAATAGCCCATCATAATCGAACATCCACGGATCACCCGGAGCCCTGACAGGACTCGTGTACCTTTGAACCCTAACTTCGCTCCATAGCTCAATCTTTTTGGTAGCTAGATTCCAAACACGAAAATTCGGAGTATCATATCCAAGGAAGAAACCCTCGATAGCTTTTGCACCAAACTTTCCATCCGGCTCAATCATAGTACAAGGAGCACCAAACGGTTCAAGGTAAGAAAGATCCGGTTTCCTTCTCTGAAGGAGTTCGAAACAAGTCTTGCCATGTCTCTTAACTGTAAGAACTCTGTTCAACGTGTAGCAAGCAGCCGATACAGCCTCCCCCCAGAATTGAATAGGGAGTTCCGACTCTACTAACATTGTTCTTGCAGTTTCAATAATAGTTCGATTCTTCCTCTCAGCGACACCATTTTGTTGTGGAGTATAACGAGAACTGTACTCATGAAGAATGCCTTTAGAAGTACAAAACTCATCCATAACTTGATTCTTGAATTCGGTTCCATTGTCGCTTCGGATCCTTTTCACTTTCAACGTATAGAGATTTTCCAACATTGTAAGAAGATCCTTGAGGATGCCAGGAGTTTCACTCTTGTGTGCCATAAAAGATACCCAAGAAAATCTAGAGTAGTCATCAGTAACTACTAAACAGTAAGCATCACCAAACGTTGTCTTGTGCTTCATAGGTCCAAAAAGGTCCATATGAAGACGTTCGAGAGGCATGCTGACAGTGTTGATTTTCTTCAAAGGGTGAGACTTCTTTGTTTGCTTCCCCTTTTGGCACGAGACACAGATATCTTGTAGATGAAAACTTCTTACAGGCACACCATTCACAAGATTATTTTTCACCAAATGGTTCATCTTTCTCAAGTGAATGTGTCCCAATCTTCTGTGCCAAGATATAGACTCCTTTTCTGTGGCTTTTGAGACAAAACAAGTAACTTGTGCAGATGTGGTAATTGCCTGGCTCATGTCGAGAATATAAAGATCATTAACTCTCGGAGCCGATAAGAGAATCCATTCTTGTGGAATTTTGAATCCAGGTTTCAGCACATAGCAGCCAGCGTCATCAAAAATCACTGAGAACTTTTTATCGCAGATTTGCGACACACTCAGAAGATTGTGATCAATCTGCTTCACATAATTGATCTTGTCAAAGCACACGATACCATTTGAGATACTTCCTTCTCCAGTGATGTACCCGCCTTTATCACCCGCAAAAGCAACATACCCTCCTCTGATATTTCTTACGTCATACAGGAGCCGTAAGTCGCCAGTCATGTGCCTGGATGCTCCACTATCAACAATCCAATGACTATTAATAGTTCCTCCTAGAACATCCTGCACATGTCAATTAAACACATCAGTTGAGAATGGGGACCCAAGCCTTAGTGGTCTTGGGTCGTCCCTTGGCATCACGATACGTAAGCTCTATCTCTTGATAGTTTTCAAGAACAACTGCTCCCCCTGAATTGTCACCCGACTTAGGTAACCAAGTTTGTCCGTGCCTACCAGTTTTTGAAGATTCTGGTTTTACAGGTTGTGACACACTTGGTTCCTTTTGCACTGTTTTAACTTCAGATTTCAAAGCTTTTTCAACAGTTTTTATGTTCTTACGTCGTTGTTTAGTTTCTTGTTCTTTTACAGTTCGTTTGTCTTGTTTAGGTGAAACTGACCGACGTTGAGGGTGAACTGTTTCAGGTGGAGTTTTCTCAACAAATTTCTTCTTTGGAACATTTGGGCAATTTCTGATAATGTGCCCAATTTCTCCACATTTGAAACAAGTTCTCCTTTCAACAGACTTAGGAGAACTTGATCGACTACCAGATGTTGAACTTGTAGAGCCTGAGGTACTTGCTCTTTCATCACACCCGTTTGTGAGTTGGGTGTAATTGTTATCACTGTTACGTTTTAAAATCTTGACTTCTTGTACAAAATCAGTGTTTGATTTGTTTTCAAAAGTCTCAATTTTATCCGTACCTTTTGATGCTACAAATTTAACATCTTTTCCTTTCTTCATGTAACGAGCTCCTTTTGATTCAACTTTAGCCTTTGGCTTTGGAGCTCGTTGTGGTTGTTTACCCTTAGAAGCAGTAGGTTGTCGAGTGGTTGGAGATTTTTGATTACCAGATTGTTTCCTAATCTCAGCCTTAGGAATTGGATCACATTGTGTTACCACAATTCCCGGAAGTGTTTTTCCCAAAAATTTGTTTGTATTGTCTTCAAAGACTTTATCAATCAAGGATTTATTTACATTTTTAATTGGAAAAACATGATCTGAGTAGATTTTATTATCTCCAACCAAAGTGTACAACACATTACTGCTTTTAACAGTAGATACATCTTTCTTATCGACTTTGACAGGATCAATCACTTGCTTTTTGACAGATGGAGCCTCAGGAGTATCAGGATCACAAAGGATGTGATTCTCTCGTGGAATATCTACTCCTTTCATCTTGCTAAGTGATTTATCCTGATCACTTACAGCCACATCTGATTCATCATCCGATGTCTCATAGTCCTCAATAATTGGAGGACTTTGCTTCATGGATGGTGAAGTTTCCTGTTCTTCAGAGGCTGTGTTTGAAGGATTGTCCGGTTTGAACCCAAGGCCAGTAGTAAACTCCTCAACATCAAGAGGCACACTGGGTTCATACCGAGGCATTTCTTCCTCATCAGGCATCTTGGTATAGTTGTTCATCAAAGGGGGTGGACATTTGTTATACCCTATGCCTTTCTGATTTCCCTTTAGTTGTTGAACATCAATGATGTGATCAAGCACAAATCGGGAGTTAGAATAACTATCCAATTTCTGTTTGATCGCATCATGTTCGCATTGGGCAATGGCTAATTGCTTTTTAGTTTCTTCCACAATATTAATATACTCATTTATACTCACTTGTTTGTGGTAAACTACTTTGTTAACCTCGGACACATTTTTCTTTAAAGTCTCTATTACAGATTTAAATTCTTTTTCATTCCGGGTTAAAGCCATGTTTGCCTCTTTGCATTTCGACAGTTCAACAACCAAATTCTGGTTATGACTATGAAGCTTTTCTGATTCAAGCTTCATCTCTGCACATGATTTACAAATACTAGGAGCAGGTGGTTCAGAAGTTACCTGACTAGTAGAGGCTGAGCCGTTTGCCATAAAGGCAGTTTGAAAAGAAAAAGCTCCATCTTCAGAAAATAGTTTTTCCATTTCCGTTGATGTAGCAGCAGCCTTCCTAATCAGAATTGATTTCTGACATTTAAGCTCATCAGCTTCATTCAGAAGATCCTGAATATCTTCACCTTCTTCCTCATCAGGCTCTGAGTGATTATCCCCAGAAACAGAGCCTTCTTCATCCGAACTGCCAGAATAACCAGAACTGTCATCGCTTCCAGACGATTCTACTTTATGAACATGCTCGATGACCTTAGCATACAGGGCAGTTCCACTTCCCTGATCTCCTTCACCAAACTGCACTGACCAGTCACATCCTTCATCAGCTTGAACAGCCAAAGCCCGATTGTGATTGGTAGTTCCAGGCTGTCCCTGATTGTTATTCACTGCCACCATCCTCCGTTCACGGTTTTCTTGTTGGGCATTCACATTCGTCTGGTTTCTGAAAGGGTTGTGATTGCCGTGTTTTGTTGGTCGAGTGCACTCACGTTTAAAGTGCCCTTTCTCGCCACAGTTAAAGCACGTGACGGCATTAATATCAAACCCATACTTCGTGTTTTTCTTTCCTTCCAACGAAGTTCTTCCAGTTCGTGCCATGAAATCTTTTGCCCTTCTAACCGCACTAGCAAAAGCCCATTTAATATCCATCAACTCCATTTCTTCCTTGTCGATCTGATCATAATCTTCATTGGTCATGTTGATGTTTCCAAGCTGACCTGCTACCAAACCACAGTATGCACTGACCATGGTGTTAATAATCTCCATATGTTCCTTAGCAACTTCAATACTAAGGTGTGAAAGATTTGAGTTGTCGACTCGGATGGTGTGATGACTTTGGGGTTGAGGTTGAGGATTGCTTGTATAGTGAGCTTGCTGTTGTTGTTGTTGAGGTTGTGGTTGTGGCTGTGTTGGAACAGGAATGTAAGACCTCGGATCGAATTGAGGTTGTGGTGGAGCAGATGTTGACTGAGGAAACGGAAAGGAACTTGAACTTGTATTGGACACAAATGCAGTCTGCAGCTTAGGTTGCTGTTGCTGAGCTGCAGCAGATCTTGCCAAAACATCGAATCCTGGAAGATACATTTCCGTATTCTGAGGAGCTGGAGCACGCCTTGCTTTCCTAATCTCTTCATCATTCTTATGTTCCAGCTTTTGAATGAACTCATAGATGTTGACTTGATCTAGAGTTCCAGTATGCTTCAACAGTTCAATGAACGAGCTCCACTTTGGAGGTAAGGCGTCAGCAAATCTACTCACCATTTCTTGTTGAGTAGCGACAACTCCATAAGCACACATCTCACTAATCAAATGATAGAAACGTGTGATCATATCATTCAGAGTCTCGTTCTCCAAAAACTGAAAGGATTCAAACTCTTTCTTCAACAAATCATGCCGAGATTTTCGAGCAGCTGCATTGCCTTCTCCTCTAGCAACTAAGGCATCCCACAATGTTTTCGTGGTCTTGCAATATGAGAACTGATGGTAGATGTCTTTGTTGAGTGCTTGAGTAAGTGTGGCAAAGGCCTTTTTCTCCAATTCATAAGCCTTCTTGTCATTTTCAAGCATATTTGCATAACCCTCTGAAGTTGACGCAGCAGTTTCAAGATTAGCATTGAACGCATTGATGAAACACGTCCACAGATCAGTGCTTTGCCCTTGAACATATGTGTGAAACCGGTTTTTCCAAGATGGAAAATCGTTCATATGGTTCAACTTAGGTGGACGATTGTTGCTGCCAGTTTCACTTTCACTAATCAGAATGTTCTGAAGACTTTGACTTTGATTGGATACCAGAGCCCATTGACTTGGACTGATTGATGGCTGTGGAATCATACTCTTTGCCCAATCTGCAGCAGTCACTAACTCTTGATTGTTTCGTGAGTCCAAACTCCAATCCCATGGACTTGTACAGCTCATTTTGATCAAATATAATTATCAAATATAAGTACCAAACCTACACACCACAAACTGTTAAGTGCAGAAACAAATATGAATCGAAAGATACTGACTTGTTCGAAAGATCAATGCTTGTTCGAATGATCAACAAGGTTCGAAAGATCCCTGTTGAGTTTCGAACCAAGACTTCGAAGGATTGATTTCGAAAGGTTGATCACACGAAGGATCCTTATCTTTCGAATGATGATTTCGAAAGATTCTCCTTATGTTTCGAACACTGGTCTCGAAAGATGACACTTGTTCGAAGAATCAACAGTGTTCGAAGGATCACTGTTGATGGCTCGAACTATAACCTCGAAAGATAGCCTTGAAAGATTCACCCAACACAAAGGATCCTTATCTTTCGTAATGAACAGTAACTCGAAGGATGTATCTATCGAAAAGATTCCTTGACTCGAAGGGTAACACACTGACTTCGAAGGATGTTCGAAGGATGGTTATCTTTCGAATCTCCTTGATCGAAGGATGATCCTTAGAGCTCGAAAGTTATCTTTCTACGTCTGACACACTGTCAAAAGTACTGATGGGTTGGTGAGAAAAGTGACAGGTTGGTGTACCAACTTTCGGCAGAAAGGATGGTTCTGCCAACAACTTTTTCACCAGCCTTTTGATTTTCAAAAAGTTTACCCAAATTGGCAACCTTATCAACAAGATATGGTCACCGGAAACACACCGGAGATATGGCCGGAAGAATCAAAGTCACTTAAAAACAAGTTTTTTTAAGTTACCCAACCCAACCTTGAACACTCCCGAAGGTTTAGTAAACGTTTTTCAGTTTAAACAAGCAAGAAAACCACCAAAAACGGGTGCTAAACCAAATGTCCAAACACACCAAGAACTCGAACAACCCGGTTTTAAACAAGGTAAAGAGCCTAGGCTCTGATACCACTTGTAGGTCCCTTTTCGCGGAGGATTATGAACCTAAACCTTGTTATACTAACCCACTAGCAAGTGCGGAATCCAAGCTAGTAGGCAAACCGAGATGAAGCAAGTAGAGAAACAAACACACAAGATTTCACCGATTAACACCACTGTATTAATACGTATGAAGGTTCCGGTTACAAGCACAATGTTTACAATCAGTTTGCAAACTCTCAAGTGTGTGTGTGAGTTTTGGACAGAAGCTCTCAACTTTCTTTCTGTCTGTGTGTGTGCCTCTCTCTCTCTCTTTAAACTCAACACTGCATGGGTATATATATACCCAGCCCATGATGTCTGGTCGAAGGATCCGATGGATGGTCCGAAGGATCATCTATCGAGGACAAGGTAATCGAAGGATCAGCATTGACCTCGAAAGATCACCTTTCGAGGTCTATCATTCGAAGCCTATCTTTCGAGCACCTCGAAGGATCAACAATATCCTTCGAGGCTATCCTTCGATGCAGACAAACATATCAAACATATGTTAACTGTTGGCCAAGTCAATCCGGAGGATGGTTGACTTGGTCAACTTACAGACTACCAAGGACATCGTTTACATACAGACCGAATACAGACAAAGTACAGACATAAGTGCACCAACAAGAACGATTTACGATTTGGGTTACTTAAACAAATGTTTTGGGTTAAGATTCTGGGCAACGAGATTTTATAAACTAAAACCAACTTGTTTTGAGTTGATTAATCATATTGCAATACCAAACTCTTTTCCAAAACAAGGTTTTCAACTATCATCTTTTGTAGTCTAACGAGGTATTGCGACATGTAAACGAGCCATGAATCCGATAATCTCACAAAACCTATGTGCTCGCCAGCATTTCTTTGCTGACTTTATTTTCTCGTATGTTTCAGGTGGTGTTGAATGATGTTGATTGCGACTAGGATGCATGCTCACTTAGGACTGGACAAGGCCTTAGTGACTTAATAACGATGATAATCGATATGTGAACCAGTTTGTTTTAACTATAAGACAATGTAAATGGTTAATATTTAAATAAAACGAAACTTTTGAATCCATGGTTGTGAAACAATAATTCTGTCGCTCCACTCCCCAACATTTCCGCCGCGGTTTCGTTGTTTTACGCGGTCGGGGTGTGACAGATACGCTCCGCGAAATAGTAAGCACCATCTTCTTTTAGTTCGAGTCGTTTTTCAAATCCCCACAGGGACTCATCGAGAAGGTTTTCCTCCTTCAGTGCTTCAACCTGAGCGTTTCGGATTTGATTAGGAAGATTGGAGTGAATAGTAAGTTGTAACACACGTACACTCTTAGGTTTAGTTTCTTTTCGATTGAGGGCATCGACCACCACGTTGGCCTTGCCTGGGTAATACTTGATCGTGCACTCGTAGTAGTTTAGGAGTTCGACCCATCGACGCTGTCGCATGTTCAACTCCTTTTGATCAAAGATATGCTGGAAACTATTGTGATCGGTGTAAAAGGTGCACTTGGTACCATACAAGTAATGTCTCCATATCTTGAGTGCGAACACTACTGCTCCCAACTCCAAATCGTGGGTAGTGTAGTTCTTTTTGTGGACCTTGAGTTGGCGTGATACGTAAGCAATAACTTTCTCACTTTGCATCAACACACAACCAAGTCCTTGTATAGACGCGTCGCAATAAACAACGAAATCGTCTGTGCCTTCTGGTAGAAAGAGAATAGGTGCACTATAAAGTTTCACCTTCAACTGTTGAAATGCGGATTCCTGAGCATCACCCCACTGATAGGTGACACCCTTCTGAGTTAGAGTGGTAAGAGGCTACGCGATCTTCGAAAAGTCTTTGATGAATCTTCGGTAGTAACCCGCCAAACCCAAGAATTGACGGATTTGGGTTGGAGTTCGAGGTGCAGGCCAGTTCTTAATGGAGTCAATCTTTGCTGGATCGACATGAATCCCATCTTCATTGACTACGTGGCCGAGGAAATGGACTACACGAAGCCAAAAGTCATATTTCAAGAATTTAGCATAGAGTTGCTCGTTTCGTAGGAGTTCAAGAATAAGATGCAGATGTCGCTCGTGTTCCTCCTGACTATTAGAACAAACCAGGATGCCGTCGATGAACACGATAACGAATTTATCCAAGTAAGGTTTGCACACTCGGTTCATCAGGTCCATGAAAACCGCAGGTGCATTCATCAAAACGAATGGCATAACAAGGAACTCGTAGTGTCCGTAACTGTTTTGGAGATGTCTTCGTCTCGGAATCTCAGCTGATGATAGCCCGATCTCAGATCAATCTTGGAATAGAAGCTCGACCCTTGCAACTGGTCGAATAGATCATCGATATGCGGGAGTGGATAACGGTTCTTCACAGTCACCTTTTTGAGTTCACGGTAGTCTATACATATATAGAAGGTACCGTCTTTCTTCTTGACGAACAATACGGGGGCTCCCCAGGGTGATGAGCTAGGACGAATGAAACCTTTGTCCAGAAGCTCTTGCAATTGTGTGGAAAATTCTTCTAACTTATATGGGGCTAGACGGTATGGTGCACGCGCTATAGGTGCCGCTCCAGAAGTTAGCTCGATTTGAAACTCGACTTACCAATGCGGTGGGAGACCCGGTAACTTAGGGGTGAGCAAAAGGAAAAACCCGACCCTACCCGGCCATTACCCGACCCGAGAATCGATCAAACATAAAATACAGAACCGATTTACTACCCTAAATATAGGGTCGGTTCCAGTCCATAGGTCCAAGCCGGGTTTCACCATGAAAAGAACCGAGAACCGACCCGACCCGATTTTATATGAAAAATTGGAACCGATCTAAATACCTAGGTACTTGGGTTCGGGTCGGGTTGGGTATATTTTCGGTTCGGTTCTCTGTTATTTTCGGTCCGGACCTAAACTTGCTCACCCCTAGTAACTCTTCAGGGAATACCTCAGGGAAGTCACAAACAACATAAATATATTCAATCTTCTTTTCTTTAACTTGAGTGTCGGTGACGTGGGCTAGAATGGCAGTATGGCCCTTTCGCAAATACTTTTGGGCCTTTAAGAACAAGATGATGCCTACGACAGCACCACTCTTGTCACCATGAATCATAAGGGGTTCATCGCTAGGACGAGGAATGCGGACAATGTTCTCCTTACACAGTATTTCCGCTTGATGCTGGGACAACCAATCCATCCCAATCACAATGTCAAAACTACCAAGAACGATAGGGATGAGATCGATAGCGAAAGTCTGACCAGAAAGCATGAGTTTACAATCCTTGACAATGTGTGTGGTCTCTACGCTTTTACCATCCGCCAATTCGACAACATGTTTGGGGTTCAGAGGAGTTGGGGTAGGTTTAAGCAGTTGACTAACTCTTAGGGACACATAACTGGTATCGGCTCCCGAATCAAATAGAACAGAAACAAAGTGGTCGTCTAGAAGAAACTTACCCGTCACGGCATTGGGATCGTTCCTTGCCTCTCCCTGTCTAATCACGAAGACTCTCTCATTAGCACCATTGTTGTCATTGTTGTTCCTGTTGTTATTCCTGTTGCCTTGATTGTTGTTGTTATTATTGCGGTTCTGGTTCAACTAAGGGTAATTTCTCTTAAAGTTGTCATAACTGGCAAATAACCGGTAATTCCGTACAAACTAATCACTATTTTATTTACATAATCTCAAGCATTTAGCGTAATTTAATTACATAACTGTGTCGTAAAACAGATAATAGTATTAGGACAAGAAAACAATGCTAAAACATACGTTGGTTTTCGTCGTATTGCGAAACCAATCAAAAATGTCCTAAAAGTGTTGGTAGAAAGTGATGCGCGCACTATTCACGGTTACACTATTCATGCTAGCAAAACCGTGAAAACAGAACGAAACAGTGAAAAACGACACACAAACAACATGACTGAGTCCATTTACATAAGAAAACACTAATATGAAAACATATCTTGCAATAATACAAGACTTTCCGGTACAACGCCCTAATCACTAAAACGTCTGCTTCGCTAAAAATATGATCATTTTAACTCGTCCGAATCTATAATTAAGCATTTCTGGAACCTCGGAATTATGATAATTGATGACATATACACTAAAACACATTGGGAATATCATCGTAGTGTCCAAAATTACAAGCTTCAGGTATTATATCGCTATACACATAACTATTCCGTTATCGACCCGAAGAACTAGTAAGCAGCATTTTTGTCACAAAACAACCAAACGAAGAAGCTATTGAACTAGTTAAGCTTATTTTGGGATCCAACATCACATCATAATACTTTCGGTCGCGGAAAAACAACTTACGGAAGACGTCTGTCGGTAGGATGTAGAAGCACTGCTAGCGATCCGACACCTAAACGGAAGCCGTTCAAACTATCAGAATACCATTTCTATTAGTTTAGTGAACTAGTTAATAATAATTATCATCCTAGTTCATTAATTACCCTCTAATGGTGTACTTAAACCTCTAATCACCATACTTAACATAATGACCAAAATATCTTCATTTTTAACAATTTTTATAAAAAAAAAATAATATAATACCCCCCCCCCCATGATGGCCGAAATCTAGGTGGGTCCCACCCACCATATTCTTGTTTGAAATTGTGAAGATTTTGAGTATGGTAAGTGTTGAAGTTGTTGAAAATTATTATAACACCATACCTTTGCAACATATCAACACATTATCTTTTAACATCATCTCATAACTCAAAACTTGAAAAGAAAACCCCTCCTCCTACCTTCATTTTCGGCAGCCAAGGCACACCACAAGAATCACCTCTAAATCTCCATTAAAAACCTTAATTTTTCACTAAAAATATCCACTACAAGATCATTTATGCAAGGGTTAAGCATGGAGAACACTGAGGAGCTTTCTTGGAGCTTAATCTTCTTATTTGGCTTGTGCAAAGTTGTAAGCCCTCTAAACACCATTTTTAAGCTTTTTATTACTAGTATTTACTAGATGTACAAGTTGATCATCTTAAAAATCAAGAAAAACATAACCAAAAACCCTAATCTCAAAGCTAATAATCTAGTAATCTAAACTTATTATGTTGTTATTTGAGTAGATTAGTATATCTAGTTGATGAAATCATGTTCATTATATTGATTTTGTTAAGATTAGTGGTTTAAAGTTTATGTTTATGATGATCTTGTGATTAACTTTATGAAGTATTTTAGATTAGTGTTAATCTAGTCATGTTAAACTTAAAAATGTGATTTAAACATATGAATGTTTAAATCACACAAGATCATCAACTTCAAATATTATGAGCATGTGTATGTAAACATGATTAAGTAAATTTTAAACCAGGAATAACCATGTGATAAAGTCTTAAAAACTCTAATGAACTTGATTTTCACATAAAGCAAGTTTATTGATGTGTGTAAAATGCAACATATAAATTACATCAAATAAGGCATAAAACTAACCCTTTTTTAGTACTAATGTTGGAAAAAGTGTGTTTTTGTCTTCCTTTTGAATTTACAGGGTCAAATGAGCTTAAACGAACAAAAGGAACAAATATACAGCGAAAACCAACATAAATACAAAGAAAAGGAAGAAACGTGGCATGCCCGACCCCTCGACAACAACTCCCAAACCAAAAACAAGAAGAAAGCTGAGCATGGGGTTGTGCCCAGCTGAGCATGGGGCTGTGCCCAGCTCGACACGGGGCGTGCCCAGCTCAGCACGGGGCCGTGTCCAGGATGGTCAGCCCTGGCACAAAAGACAAACCTGTAGAAGCTTCTATTGCCCACCACGGGGCCGTGCCCAGCGGACACGGGGCCGTGGTCAACGCAAAGATACGCAGAATCTTGCCAAATCTGATAGTACAGATACGCTTTTGAGCACGGGGCCGTGCCCAGCAGACACGGGGGCGTGTGGAGCTAATAAAGACAAACTGTATTAATGAAGAAAGAGAAAAGGGTGGACACGGGGCCGTGTCCAGGCTTCTGTACAGGCTATAAATAGGAGTGCTTGGCTCAAGCTCAAACCATCCCTTGGCACACCACCTCTCTCACACTTCACCCACCACCCACCACCACCATAACACCATCATCCACCACCATCATCCATTGTCCATCGTAGAGTGGGTGAGTCGTCTCGGGATCCAAGATTGATCGTAAGAGTTCTTGACAATCAAGGCCATGTTTTCCTAAGTCTCTTACATCACTTGGTGAAGACAAAGTGTCTAGTGTAGTACTTTTTATTTCTAATCTTTTGCACTTTTTACTTGGTTTTGTATTAATGACTTTAATAACTAGTTGCTTATGTTGAAGGTGATCTTTCCTTATCGTTTGTCCGTGGTGTCTTGGCATTATTTTACTGTCTATATAAAATAAAAGATTTTCACCATTCATATCTCCACGGTCTATATGGAGGTATGTTGGCTACCTGGTCGGGGGTTAAGGGAACGGTTTGGTAAAGGTCTTGCCATTGTTCAGCGTTTAGAGGTCCTGCAATGGACCTGGGTCAAATTTAGTAGGACCTCCTTCAATACTTAACGGTATTGGATGACGGAGGTCCAAACTCTTTGATCCCCTCATAAGTTAACTACTATTAATACTATAACCCGGCTATTTAGGACTGTATCCCTGCTGACTCAGACTACTTAGTCGAGGGTAACGTCACCTCCAAAAGAGGGGCCTACCATAATTTGCATTAATAACTTAATTAATTATCTTCCAATAATCCACCCTTTTAGGATTGTATCCTTGCTGACTCAAACTACTGGGGTGAGGGTAACGTCACCTTCAAAAGAGGGGCCTACTACAATAACTAAGATAATCTCTTAAATATGTGCAAAAGTGCGGAAATAATCAAAGGTTACACTAGATACGAGTCGGAACCAAGTGATTCATCTTGTCTATCTGTTTTTTCTTTTATTTTTATTTTCAGCATTTTAGTTAGTTTTTATTTTTTTTTAGTTTAAAACATTTTTCTAACTTTTTATTTTGATTAGACGTTGAGGATAAACCGGTACTAAAAGCTCTTGTGTCCTTGGACGGCCTCGGTATCTTGCCAACACTATACTACGCTCACGATGGGTGCACTTGCCCATATGTGTGTTTAGTGTTAGTAAAATATCGTGTTTTATAAATTTAAAACTTGGCTAAAAATAAGTGTTAAAGGGGCTTAAAATATACACCTAATATATATAACACTTCACACGCATCACTTATGGAAATTTTTACTTTACAAAGTGAAGCATAAAAGAGTTAAGAATTTTTACAAAATATGGGAATTTTTAAGAATGAAAATTAATTAGAAATAGTGATGAACTTGAAAAATGGTTATTTTAAAGTCTTGGAATGATTTGTGCAAGTAATATGCTCATAAGAATTTGAAGGTAAAATTTTGTGATTAATGCTTGAAAAATGATTTTTGGGAAGCTTGATGAATTAATGATGATTTGAAAATTGATTTGGTGATTTAAACGCGTTTAGAAAACGTGGGAAACGTCATAGTTTAGGGGAAACTATGGCGAACTTTTCTAAAAATCTAATCACGATTAAAAAGGGGGTTAAAGGGTGATTAACAAAGTTAAACGCGATTAGTGGTCTTAAACGTCATTATGGAAGCTTTGATGAAAATTGTTAAGTCCCAAATATTCAAGAGTTCTTATGAACTTGAATATATATTTTCACAAAAATAAATGGGTGAAAATAATAACCATATATAAGTATAATTTTTGGCAAAAATTATATATTTTGGAAACTCATCAAGTGTATGTATTATGTGCTATGTGTATGTACTTAGATACACTTAGGGTGATCAAAATAATACACCCATGATAACAAGAAATACTTGTATGAAACAAGTATAAAAAGACACAAAAACACATATACATGTTTCCTACATGTTCCCAAAGGAATGAAATGAAAACGGACGAATAAACAAAACGGACAACGGACGAGGTCACAAGAAATATATATTAAGCAGTCACAACGACGTGTCTAACAATATATTTTTAGACAACCGGGCGAATATATGTATATATATCACCGATAACAATACCGGAAAGTTGAAAGAAAAATACAAAATTTCTAAGTATTCTTTAATAAAAGAATGAACATTATAAAAAAATTACATATTTAGTAATTTTTATAAAATGCAAGATTGTTAAACACGTGGACTCCTAAAAATCAAGTTGGGCTAGGCCCAAATTACTAAAATACATGGAGTAGGGCCCAATGATAAAATACATGGGCTAAAGCCCAAAGACATAAAAACGTGGGCCAACGCCCAATGACATAAAAACGTGGGCCAACGCCCAAAGACATTAAAACGTGGGCAAAGGCCCAATGACATAGAAACGTGGGCAAAGGCCCAATGACGTAAAAACGTGGGCAAAGGCCCAATGACGTAAAAACGTGGGCAAAGGCCCAATGACGTAAAAACGTGGGCAAAGGCCTAATAATATAAAAACATGGGTTAAGCCCCATGACATAGAAACGTGAGTTAAGCCCAATGACATAGAAACGTGGGTTAAGCTCAATGACATAGAAACGTGGGTTAAGCCTAATGACATAGAAACGTGGGATAAGCCCAATGACAGGGTTTAGGCCCAATGACATGGGTTCGGCCCAATGACACGCGTGCGAAGCATGAGGACATATGAAGGGCGAAGCCTGTTCACACAAAATTCAATACATATAAAATATGTGTATACACTTATGAAATCAGTCTACATAATAAGTGTACGAATAAACTGCCAACACTCTAAAATACAAAGTTGTTCCAAATGCGACAAGTGAAAACACAATAAGAATTCAAGATGAACAACTTGTACGAGGTTCGATAAGACCTAGTGTCTAATAAAGTTAGTACACATGTAGGTTAATCACGCGTACGGACGCTCACTTACGGTATTACATACAAGGAACGCAAACTTGTGAGTTCATGTCCCTCCTTTCAATGATTTCAATGTTTTGTTTTTAAAACAATCTAAGGGAAATACATGTTAAAACTATGGGTATGTTAGCTATGGGTTTAGATGATAACCCGATCAATGTACGTAAGTAGGATGATGACATAGTAACCATTAATCACTTAGTGACCAAGGTGCAAAAGGTGTAGATCTATAGAGCTTGAGATGCGCTTCACTCCTTGTTGGGACATAGGAGTGCTTTTGTGATCCCAGAAATGTCAAAGTTGTCTCGGTTTGGTTACGTACTTATGGTACATAATGTCAGGGGGCTCGCTATCCACTAATAGATCCTTAAACTCCATAAATGCTAATAACATACCATGATTTCATTACAAGAATACAAAGATTTCATATGATAACAATAACTGCATGAACTCTGATAGGTCTAAAATATATAGATTTTTATATAAATGTTTTCTACACTTTTGAGTACCTTGAGGGTTATTCTTACTCGTATTTGGTTCATATTTAATGATTAACGATTTTAAGAGATAACGAGCTAAGTTAGAGTATGTTGACTAAATTTGAGAGTTCGAGTAAAACTGAAATATATTTTATTGGTTATGAAGAAAAGTGATCAAGCTTAAATAACAACACATCATTAAATGGTTAAGTTTCATTATCAGTGATTAAATGAATTTGATGAGCAAATTATGAGTGATAATTAAAACAATTTTAATGCTAGTTATTTAAGTTAATTGCTCTATTTGTTTGTGGTTCTATAGGAAACGAGAAGAATAAATGGACAATGGGCATTAATTGAACAAGGGGCAACAATTAATCATTCTTTGAATGGCAATTCCATACGCATACAAGTGATAACAATTGGATGTTTCAGAAGCTGCAATTTTCGTTTTTGCCATTTATGAATCCTAATAATTACACCATGTGCCATCTCTTCATATTATATGTCTTTGGGCCATATAACACTAACATTAGCCATGTGGGCTTCTAGATACGAGAGAGGCAAGCCCAACACAACCCATAGTAATTCGCCTGGGCTTAGGACTAAATCCATGCTGGACGCAAATGTGGGTGACACACACGATAATATTTGGGGGCTGCCAAAGTATTATACATTATACAAGAATATTATTGAAGGCAGCCAATATTTTATATACGAAAAAAGGAGAGAAGGGGGGCGGCGAGGAACATCATTCGAAAAAGGACATCGGAAGAAGATACGATCAGGAGGAACGAATTGGAGAGCATCTTTTGCAAAAGAAATCAAGCTTGGGAATTATCGGATCGAAGTGGAAGGGTAGAGATCAAGGATTAACGGGTTCTAACTTCCTGGTTTTTCTTGTTCTTTATGTCGATGAATTCAGTTTTTAGACTCTATTTGATTGTTTCCATGACTATGATTCTTGGCTAAACGTTTTTTACTACCTAGGTTAAGATGAATATTTAATAAAGTTTGGATTTTTATACGTTATTATCGTGTGTATGGATTTTATTTAAAAGTAACCGACTTTGGAATCTTTAATTTGGTCATATGCGTATCTTGTTTTGATTATTGATTATTTACTCGTTTCACATGAATCTTGATGAATGTCTTTCATGGAATAGGTTTATGTTAATTATCTAATCTTCACGGGTTTGGGTAATTTTTGGGTGAATTGGCCAATAACCTTAGAAATGGTAATTAAAAGATTATTGAAACTTGATATTCTACTAATCTTGTCGTTGTAAGGCTAGAGGTTATTAATAGGTCGAGGTTATTAATAGAAATGGTATATACCAAACCGAGACCTATTAATAACCTCGAGCCTTACAGCGACAAGATTAGTAGAATATCAAGTTTCAATAATCTTTTAATTACCGTTTCTAAGGTTATTGGCCAATTCACCCAAAAATTACCCAAACCCGTGAAGATTAGATAATTAACATAAACCTATTCCATGAAAGACATTCATCAAGATTCATGTGAAACGAGTAAATAATCAAAACAAGATACGCATATGCACCAAATTAAAGATTCCAAAGTCGGTTACTTTTAAAGAAAATCCATACACACGATAATAACGAATAAAAATCCAAACTTTACTAAATATTTATCTTAACCTAGGTAGTAAAAAACGTTTAGCCAAGAATCATAGTCATGGAAACAATCAAATAGAGTCTAAAAACTGAATTCATCGACATAAAGAACAAGAAAAATCAGGAAGTTAGAACCCGTTAATCCTTGATCTCTATGCTTCCACTTCGATCCGATAATTCCCAAGCTTGATTTCTTTTGCAAAAGATGCTCTCCAATTCGTTCCTCCTGATCGTATCTTCTTCCGTTCGTGCGTCCCTGATGTCCTTTTTCGAATGATGTTCCTCGCCGCCCCCCTTCTCTCCTTTTTTCGTATATAAAATATTGGCTGCCTTCAATAATATTCTTGTATAATGTATAATACTTTGGCAGCCCCCAAATATTATCGTATGTGTCACCCACATTTGCGTCCAGCATGGATTTAGTCCTAAGCCCAGGCGAATTACTATGGGTTGTGTTGGGCTTGCCTCTCTCGTATCTAGAAGCCCACATGGCTGATGTTAGTGTTATTTGGCCCAAAGACATATAATATGAAGAGATGGCACATGGTGTAATTATTAGGATTCATAAATGGCAAAAACGAAAATTGCAGCTTCTGAAACGTCCAATTGTTATCACTTGTATGCGTATGGAATTGCCATTCAAAGAATGATTAATTGTTGCCCCTTGTTCAATTAATGCCCATTGTCCATTTATTCTTCTCGTTTCCTATAGAACCACAAACAAATAGAGCAATTAACTTAAATAACTAGCATTAAAATTGTTTTAATTATCACTCATAATTAGCTCATCAAATTCATTTAATCACTGATAATGAAACTTAACCATTTAATGATGTGTTGTTATTTAAGCTTGATCACTTTTCTTCATAACCAATAAAATATATTTCAGTTTTACTCGAACTCTCAAATTTAGTCAAAATACTCTAACTTAGCTCGTTATCTCTTAAAATCGTTAATCATTAAATATGAACCAAATACGAGTAAAAATAACCCTCAAGGTACTCAAAAGTGTAGAAAACATTTATATAAAAATCTATATATTTTAGACCTATCAAACTCGCTCAACTTTGGTTGACTTTTTAAAATTACATGTATTTCAGGAAACAAGTCTTGAGCCGGTGATACACTACGGGAAACGGGAAAGTCAATGACAACGATAGCCGCTTTTGGAGGGTTTGTCTTTTATATCCCAACTCCGTATGGTTATATAGGGGACAAAACCTCACTATATTTTATGTCAAAAACTATCTATTGCGTTGTGTAATATAACTATGTTATGGTTAACGTTTGTGAACGTTGTGGAAACTTGAAAACTATGTTGGTAACTTGTAAACTTTGTTTGAAAACAATGTATCTATGGAATCATTGTGGTTTATTATGTTTACACATTTGGATGCAATGATTACCTTTCTTACGTCACACACAATACGCTTCCGCTACTAGCAGAGTGTGACAGATTAGTATCAGCGCTCCGATTGTAGTGAACCGGGGAAACACTTTTATAAAGTTTGGTCTACAATCACCAAAGGGCTCTCACATGAAAACAAAGTTGATAGCGTTACAAAAATGATTTCAAAAGTATGACAAAAATGACAAAAGGTTTTCATTGTGTCACGATAACATGAGGATCTACCATGCAGGCTCAATCATAAGTAACAAAAAGGATCAATACATGGTTAGTCTACAAGGAATAGACTTGAAAACATTAAGGATTACATATGAAACACGAGAACAAAAACGGCATGAGATATAGTGATTGCATGAAATATATAATAACTAATGAATTAATTGCTAACAAATATATATATGCATATTATACGGATTATTTGCCAGGACCATGTCTTCTTCGACGAACATTTCTGAGACTGACCCGATGGCGTTAGTATCGGATGACGATTACGAGCCCGATGTCATGATCATTTCGTCGGACGACGAGTAAGACCATGACGTCTTTTCAGATGATGATGATATGTTGGAAGACTTTCAGCCGTTTGCCCTCCCCGACCCTGTGGAGGACGACGACCCGCAGCCACTGCAAGATGCGATCATCTATGGACATCCCGAGGGAGAGCACGCGATAGTTCACCTAGCCATACCTCTAGCCGTTGTCCCTTTTATAGATCTTGATGACGATGATGTTCACGTCCCTGTGATACATGTCGACCACCTAGAGTACGAGCTAGGAGACGGTGAGGTTATAGATGACATAGCCATTCTTGTGTTACCATCCCCTGTCATATCTGTTGTGGATATTTCGTCATCCTTGTCTGCTGCTAAGAGTGATCACTTATCGGATGGCGCCTCTTCTGCTGCACCAGTTCCCCCTTCACCGATACACTCACCCCCTGCGGTCCCACCTGCTCCTGTTGGCCCCTTTCCTACTGGTACCCTGATGTGTGTAAAATGCAACATATAAATTACATCAAATGAAGCATAAAACTAACCCTTTTTTAGTACTAATGTTGGAAAAAGTATGCTTTTGTCTTCGTTTTGTATTTTCAGGATTAAATGAGCATAAATGAACAAAAAAACAAATATGCAGCAAAATCTAACATAATTACAAGAAAATGAATAAACGTGGCATGCCCGACCCCTCGACAGCATCTTCCCAAGCAAAAACAAGTAAACAGAAGGCTAACCACGGCCCTGTGCCCAGCGGACACGGGGGCGTGGCCAGGTGTCTACAGAAAGGACAAAAGCATAGAAGCTTCTATTTCCCGGCACGGGGGTGTGCCCAGCTCAACACGGCCATGGTTAACGCTAAGATTCGTAGAATCCAAGCAAATCTTGATAGTACAGATACGCTTCTGCACACGGGGCCGTGCCCAGCGGACACCGGGGCGTGTGGAGCTAATGTAGACAAATTGCAATTAATGACGAAAGAGAAAATGGATGGACACGGGGCCGTGCCCAATGGACACGGGGCCGTGTCCAATGGACACGGGGCCGTGTCCGGGCTTCTGTGCAGGCTATAAATAGGGGTGTTTGGTTCACATCAAAGGCATCCCTTGGCAAACCACCTCTCTCCCACTTCACCCACACTCCACCACCATCACAACACCCACATCCACCACCATCATCCATCATCCATCATAGAGTGTGTGTAGTAATCTCAGGATCCAAGATTGATAGTAAGAGTTCTTGACAATCAAAGGCCATGTTTGCCTAAGTTATCACACCCCGACCGCGTAAAACAACAAACCGCGGCGGAAACGTCGGGGAGTGTCATAACAGAATCATTGTTTCATAACACATGGAAATTTAAGTTTTGTTTTATTAAATTGAAAGAGGTTACAATGTCTTATAAACAAAGAAACACAACTTAATTAACTAGTCTTGCATCTTTTATTGTCACTAAGGCCCTCGTCCAATCCTATGTTTGCATCATGATCATTTAATAACAGCACCTGAAACACATGTGAAAATAGGTACGTCAGCATAAAAATGCCTGTGAGACACATAGGTTTTATATAAATAGGATTCATGACTTGTAAGTTTAAAGAAAAATGTTTAACCAAAATAGTCATGAACCTTAAAATATTTTCTTTTAGAAATCATACGAAAATTGATAAGAAAACAGATGATATAAAAGAATAATCCATGATTAAATAAATATTCAAGTAAAAATGAGTTTGTATAAAATATGCTGTTTGTAAAACAATGTTTTGTAAAGATATGATAATTGTGTAAAATGTAATATGTCAAAATTGAAATGGTTTAAATAACGCTACGACATGTAATATCATAAAAGCACTTATATATAGGAAGTACCAGCGGCGTATCCACCATGCTTTTATCATATTATACACGCCTCGTTATTTAAATCATTTACCCAAACAAACCACCAATGTAAAATGTTCATGTATAATCAATTTATACTTTGGTTTTGAAAATAACATATCAAACTATGCTTTGGTTTTGAAAATAACATATCAACTATGTTTTGGTTTGAAAATAACATATCAACTATGTTTTGGTTTTGAAAATAACATATCAACTATGTTTTGAAAATAACATATCAACTATGTTTTGAAAATAATAAGGTCAATTAAAATATATGTTGGATTTGTACATAGTATATCAAATTATACTTTGGTAAACAATATCACATATGGGAGCATATCAAACTATACTTTGGAAGTATATCAAAATATACAAAAGAAAATGTGGTTTAGTATTCATTCAAACCTTAGTGTATCAAACTACACCTTAGAGACTATAGAAATACCATAAAGGCAACTTCTATTTGGATAAAATTTGGTTTCTGACATTCCATACAACAGGAATGGGGTGTCTAGTCCTATAGCGCTATATCGTACTACCAATCGGTTTGGTGAATGTATAAAATAAGTACAACCCAACAATTAATTTTATAATCTTTGAAAAATTAGTGTTTAAACCATAGATAATCATTCAATTTGTCAAAAGATAAGTACTAGCATGTATAATCAATTTATACTTTGAAATCATGAAAATAACAATTAAGCACACATGTTTCACCCCAAAACATTTGAAAACAGTAAAAGAGAGGACTATGTACTCACTTGAGAATGCTTAGAAGTCTTGAATAACAACCAAGCAAGGCTGGAGGGATCACGGAAATCAAACGGCACCTAATATAGGTAACTATGTTAACAGACCGGACCTAAATCGGAAGATCGGATAGAATGAGGTTTCGTAAACCAAATAAGTATAGGAACTCATGTAATATGGTTTAACAAAGCCTACATTCTAAATCGAAACCTATCCTAAGTGCTTATGACCCATTACGACCCGTTTAGGTAGCTTACGCTACTTTAACGCGTCGTTCGCGTAAAACGCGTTCGGACCACCTAACTAGTCCTATGACAAGTATTATATGCCTTAACATATCTAATAATGTTACCTAATCAGTTTAAATGTCAAAATTTAGGTTATATATGCTTAAAATGAATTTATGCATAAAAAGGGCATTTTGGTCATTTTCTTAAGGCACATAAACTACCTATCATACAACTAACTAAACAAAGTGACCATATGGTATAACCTCGGAAGGTTATTCCCTATACAACTATGGTCACAAAATAAGTTTGGTTGGATCCTAATGATCGACCAAACGGGTCGGGTTCGAAAGTCTAAGCAGTTGTTTAGACCGCTTATCTTACGACTCCGCACAAGCACTAGACTAAGAGTGACGAGCTAAACATGTTGGAACATGTTTAATTAAGTTATAAAACAGGTTTTGATATCAAAACAAAGGGTTTTGATACCCAAGAATAGTTTGGTTGCAAAATACGCATATATACGCATTTTGACCGAAACTATGACTCGTCACTATACCTAATCAACGTGGTAATCAGTAGGTATAGTCACTAGGGACTATAACCATCGTGATTACGCTCACGTTGCGAAGTTCAAACGAACTTCGTGTTGACCAAAGACTGGTCAAAGCAGAAAGTCAAACGTTGTTTGACTTTCATGCTTAAAAACGCATAAAAGCACGAAAGAATACTTACAAAGGGTCCAAGCAATGGAGATTTGATCTAAAATTACTCAGGTATGAGGTTTTGAATCTAACTTAGAGCAAATTCAGATCAAAGTGTGGGTTTGGAATGAAATGGGGTTGGGTATTTATAGGAAATCAACAACCGTAGGATCGTTCCTCGATAACCGAGCTTTGATCAAGACCCTACATGTGTTACTCACTGATTTCCAATACCATGTGTGCCCAAAACAAGCCCATAGGGTTGGAAAAACCAAGTGCAAAACTAGAAACCAGCAGCTGAATTGAGAAAACTGATTTTCTGCAGATCTGGGGGCTCTCGCGCCCCGCGTACGAGCTAGGCACATATTACGCGGCCCGCGACCGCCATAAATCTCAGAAACAGTTTTAAAAATTACAGAAATGGTCCCTGCAAGCATATAAGGCCTTTTTCGACACGTTTAATGCCCGTTAAGCCATTTTCAAGGCTCTACAATGATGCCTAAGAATAAGGGACATGAAACATGCTTGAAAATATGTCGGATGTCGGTTCGTTTGGTCGTACGATCACGTAATCCGGTTAATTACGACGAAACATGAACGGACACGAAAAACGATCCAAATTACGCGATGAATGGAATATTATCATGCCAATCACTAAAATAAAATATTTTAATGATTACATAAATTTTTGGATGTCTGGATATATTCAGAACGTAAGATATGCGCGTAAATGCAAACTTGTGCACTTTTTGACGCTTTTAGTCCCTGTTTGACCAAATAAGTTTATTTTTGCGCACCGAACACCTCTAAGCCTATTTCTAAGCTATGTAAAGGATATTTAGGGCATGTTTAACTTATGGTCATATTCCAGAATGTTCGTTACAGTACGAATCGACATACTTTCACAGTTTGTCAAAATTAGTCCCTGTAAGCGAATAAACTTGATTTCGACACACCAAACCCTCCAAAACTTATTTCTAAGTTATGTAAAGGTTATTTAAGGTATGTTAAGCCCATGTCACTGTTCCAGAGTGTTTTTCGCGTTAAACTGATTACGTTTACGCATCAGTTCGCGTATAAGTTTCTAGAAAGCGATTTAGAGCTCGAAATCGAACAAGAATTGATATGTGCAAATGATACACATATTTATACAAATCCCAAGTATGAAATACAATATTTCATTGATTTGGTATTTGTTTGATGGCCGTGGAGGCACAGATGTCACAGTCTCCCCTACTTCAGGAAATTTCTTCCCGAAATTTATGTAGGGGAAACTTGTGAAAGCTCGAAACATGAAGTCGAAAAGATAAAACAACACTGGTTAGGGTTCTGAACTTCTAGTAACTTTAAATAACATCATGCTTGCAATGTAAGAGGGACACTTATATACAAGTATATGAAGCGCCATTGGTGCGTCCACCGTATCTCCATTACATTGTTCACGTTTCGTTATTATTGCCACTATCGGTTCTTACACATGATAAATTTTACTGTGGTTTTCGTGCACTGAATTTCATAATTATGTATGCATGCATAATTACGTAATTCCTTGCATAGTTCACACAGTGCATTTTATAACGTGTAGGGGAAGAAACAATGAATAAACCTGTGATGAGTGTGACTAGACCACCATAGGGTCCTTTTATTTAAATCAACAAATGATCTCTTTAAATAGACCACCAAGGAGTCTTTTCAGCTATATCATCACATGACATTCCCAACCAGATTTTGAATCAATCTTTTTAACTAGACCACTCAAGGGGTCTCTTTTGAATTATGGAACGGTACTATATAATCCAAGGGTCTTAACTATTACGTAGAAGCCCATTAAGGATTTAAGGTAGTACCTTTGGATATCCTACCATGAATCCCTCATACGAAGATATGGAAGATTCTACTAGGATTTGGATAACGAAAATTCGGATCACACAAAAACATAAAAGAAAATACATAAACACATAATCACATATTTGTCTATCTTGATCTTTAATTTGTTATCTTTGGACACGGGTATTTAAAGCAGGCCAGGAATCCAATCCGTGGATTTTATTTGGCACTTTAAACATTTCAAAAATCTAACTATGAAGATAGGAAGATCTTAATAGGAATTCGGCTTTGTCCTTATTGAATTATAATGTACGTATTAAGACATACAAGGAATTCAATTAGGGACTCCGATTTAAACGATAATTATCCACAAGGATCTAATCGTGAAGATAAGAAGATCCTATATGGATTTTGGAATTCGAAGAGCGGGAGACGCTTCGAAACCTTGCACTAGATGTGCTTAAGTCGATACACGAGGTAGAATGCTCATGAAGTTGAGGTGCTAGATATGCCAAGGTGACATATGAAGCAGATATTTGGAGGTTGGATACTACGTATAAATCAATCATACGGGCAGAATGTTTTTCGAAAACTATGTATGGGGTTTTTCAAAAATGTTTTTGAAACCTTACGTAATACTTTTGAAATCATACAGTAGATGTATTAGGTAAATATGTTTATAAAATGTTTTCAAATCATGCGAGATGAATTTTGAAATTATGTATAAGGTTTTTGAAAACATGGATAATGCTTTTGAAATCATGCACTTGATATATTAAGTAAATATACTGTGTTAAAATCGTTTTCAAACTATATGAAATATTTTGAAATCATGAAGGTTGTGTTTTGAAAAACATGTACTATGTATGTTGTTATAAAAACTAGAATGTAATGATATGGGTATGAGATCGGAGAATACCCTTAGTTATCAAACCAAGGATTTAAGGTGATTACTCAAAATGTCACTTATATTCTGTACTTCGTTTCTTAGAATGAAATGAGTGCTTAGAATTTTCAAGAAAATCATGAGCGATCACATGAATGGGAGAACTACAAGAGTAGTTTGTAAAGAACATTGTTCTTTGGTGTAGGTATCGTAGGGGTATGCCATACACACATGTAACTACACTTGTACATCAGAATTGTGAACAATGATTTATTTATAAACCAAACAGATTGTTTCAGAGTTCAAGAAAACAAAAGAAACAAAAGCATAAGATTCAGATTATTCAAAGCAGCAGCAGGATTTGCAACAGCTTTGTTTTGGATGGCAAAGCGGCACATGTCAACCAAATGTACCCATCGTCCACGGTAGGTACATTTGTGACAGGGTATTTGATTCGGATGATGAAGGTTGCATTGATTGCACCAAGGAGCAGTTCCCTTGTACGACTTCATCCCTGAGGCGAGTCATGGTGATAGCTAAATCCACGGTACTCTGGAGTACGACGCCTACTTGTTGAGCGATTGTAGCACCTAGTTCGGGCATTTGAGTATTGTTGCGATGAAGAGGCATCATGAAGATAATGGAAGACATGGGAGGAAACAAGTGAAATGATATCGGATAATCAAAACAGAATGACAACGCATAAAAATTGCGATCATTTGTTTGTTACCTAAGGCAAACAAATAAGACGGTGACATATCAAAGTAAGTGGGTCATATTAATGTATCGCGAAGACATGCTTTAGCCTATAAGTGGACACTCACCCCAAGAGTTCCTAGGTAAGAGTGACTGATTCGATTATGTGGATTTGTACGAACACTCTAGCCTTAGATAGAAAAACTCAGAGTACAGGCATCCACCCTTCCAGATTGCACGTGTTCACATTATAAGACCAAACTTTGATGAGATTTTGAAAACTTTGAAGGTTCCTAGAACAGATGATTGGTTTTTAAAGCGGATTTGAAATTTATGTTCTTGTTGTGGTTGTCACCTAAGGATAAGTGACGGTATTGTTTTAAGATCTAAACACAAGAATCTTGTGTTAGGGTCCTAGGAAGGTTATAGACTAGGTCAAAGCATTACTAATAACCTAATTCCCTATAACCATGAGCTCTGATACCAACTTTTCTGTCACACCCCGACCGCGTAAAACAACAAACCGCGGCGGAAACGTCGGGAAGTGTCGTAACAGAATCATTGTTTCATAACACATGGAAATTTAAGTTTTGTTTTATTAAATTGAAAGAGGTTACAATGTCTTATAAACAAAGAAACACAACTTAATTAACTAGTCTTGCATCTTTTATCGTCACTAAGGCCCTCGTCCAATCCTATGTTTGCATCATGATCATTTAATAACAGCACCTGAAACACATGTGAAGATAGGTAAGTCAGCATAAAAATGCCTCTGAGATACATAGGTTTTATATAAATAGGATTCATGACTTGTAATTTTAAAGAAAAATGTTTAACAAAAATAGTCATGAACCTTAAAATATTTTCTTTTAGAAATCATATGAAAATTGATAAGAAAACAGATGATATAAAAGAATAATGCATGATTAAATAAATAATCAAGTAAAAATGAATTTGCATAAAATATGCTGTTTGTAAAACAATGTTTTCTAAAGATATGATAATTGTGTAAATTGTAATATGTCAAAATTGAAATGGTTTAAATAACGCTACGACATGTAATATCATAAAAGCACTTATATATAGGAAGTACCAGCGGCGTATCCACCATGCTTTTATCATATTACACACGCCTCGTTATTTAAATCACTTACCCAAACAAACCACCAATGTAAAATGTTCATGTATAATCAATTTATACTTTGGTTTTGAAAATAACATATCAAACTATGCTTTGGTTTTGAAAATAACATATCAACAATGTTTTGGTTTGAAAATAACATATCAACTATGTTTTGGTTTTGAAAATAACATATCAACTATGTTTTGAAAATAACATATCAACTATGTTTTGAAAATAATAAGGTCAATTAAAATATATGTTGGTTTTGTACATAGTATATCAAATTATACTTTGGAAAACAATATCACATATGGGAGCATATCAAACTATACTTTGGAAGTATATCAAAATATACAAAAGAAAATGTGATTTAGTATTCATTCAAACCTTAGTGTATCAAACTACACCTTAGAGACTATAGAAATACCACAAAGGCAACTTCTATTTGGATAAAATTTGGATTCTGACATTCCATACAACAGGAATGGGGTGTCTAGTCCTATAGCGCTATATCGTACTACCAATCGGTTTGGTGAATGTATAAAATAAGTACAACCCAACAATTAATTTTACAATCTTCGAAAAATTAGTGTTTAAACCATAGATAATCATTCAGTTTGTCAAAAGATAAGTACTAGCATGTATAATTAATTTATACTTTGAAATCATGAAAATAACAATTAAGCACACATGTTTCACCCCAAAACATTTGAAAACAGTAAAAGAGGGGACTATGTACTCACTTGAGAATGCTTAGAAGTCTTGAATAACAACCAAGCAAGGCTGGAGGGATCACGGAAATCAAACGGAACCTAATATAGGTAACTATGTTAACAGACCGGACCTAAATCGGAAGATCGGATAGAATGAGGTTTCATAAACCAAATGAGTATAGGAACTCATGTAATATGGTTTAACAAAGCCTACATTCTAAATCGAAACCTATCCTAAGTGCTTATGACCCATTACGACCCGTTTAGGTAGCTTACGCTACTTTAACGCGTCGTTCGCGTAAAACGTGTTCGGACCACCTAACTAGTCCTATGACAAGTATTGTATGCCTTAACATATCTAATAATGTTACCTAATCAATTAAGATGTCAAAATTTAGGTTACATATGATTAAAATGAATTTACGCATAAAAAGGGTATTTTGGTCATTTTCCTAAGGCATATAAACTACCTATCATACAACTAACTAAACGAAGTGACCATAAGGTATAACCTCATAAGGTTATTCCCTACACAACTATGGTCACAAAATATGTTTGGTCGGATCCTAATGATCGACCAAACGGGTCGGGTTCGAAAGTCTAAGTGGTTGTTTAGACCGCTTATCTTACGACTCCACACAAGCACTAGACTAAGAGTGACGAGCTAAACTTGTTGGAACATGTTTAATTAAGTAGGTATAGTCACTAGGGAGTATAACCATCGTGATTACGCTCACGTTGCGAAGTTCAAACGAACTTCGTGTTGACCAAAGACTAGTCAAAGCATAACAGGTCGCGTCCTTCAGCTTCTTGCAATCTAAAGTCTTATGTTCTTTGGACTTGCAGATCCCAAATCCAATAGGCTTTGATAGAGACTGTGACTTCGATTCAAACCTGCATTTTCCAAAATGACGATTCTGACAGGTTTTGCATCTAGACTTCTCATCTGTTTGCTGGTTACCATTGTTAGACCCAAAATTCTTCTTGTGGTCTGAGTTCCCCCTATGTTTCTTATCAGAACGATGTGAGTTATCATCCTCACGTTTCCTTTTCCCTTCATCGAAATTTCTAAGCGATCTCTGCCTGACCGCGTCGAGAGTAAGGGATAATGACAAATCAGCCACTGACCTAAAGGTAGTAGGTCTTGATGCTTTCACACTTGCCTTAATTTCCGGAGCTAAACCTCCAATAAATCGAGCAATACGTTTCGGTTCCGGTGTAACCAAGTATGGAACCAATCTAGACATGGTATTGAAACTGGTAAGGTATGCATGACAATCTAAGTTCTTCATGACCAAGGTCAAGAAGTCAGTCTCAATCTTCTCAACTTCATGTTGAGGACATAAAGTATCTTTGATAAGAGAAACAAACTGATCCCACGTCAGATTATACAACCGGATCTTCCCAGTAGCTTGGATCAATGACCTCCACCAAGCTAGAGCTTCTCCTTTAAACGATTGCGACACAAACTTCACAATATCTTGCTCTGCGCAACCACTAATATCAACCACTTTGTCCATCTCATCGAGCCAAGTCATGCAATCGACGGCTCCCTTCTCTCCTGTGAAGTCTCTAGGCTTGCAGGAGACAAAATATGTATACGAATAGGTTTTAACACGTGGTTCTTGGTTAAGTACAACCCGTCTAGACGGAACACTCTTCTGATTCGAAGAATGAAGAGAATCGCTCTTATGAGTCTTGGAGGGTGGTTTTGTATGTTGTACAGACAGGGTCCAACCACGGGTACCACTTGATTCATTATCTCGTCTGTCCAGAGCTCGAATAACAGCAATGTCTATCAATGCCTGCAGTTCTGCACCAGCTATGTTAATTCGGGTAGTATCATGATTCCCCCTCGGGTGACTGTTTACTTCATCTGAGCCAGCCATGTAGCTTGATTTGCTACATAAAATATTGACAATAATTTATTCAGAAGTCTTATTATGGAATTGTCATTTTGACAATTCATTAACCATGGTAAACATAGACCATATTTGGTTAAGTCGTTAATCATATATATTTAGGATTTTCATTATAAAGTATCCTTTATTATAAATCTTTAAAGATATTAAAGTGGCACAAAAAGCCTAGTCGCAAGGACAAATTTTAAATCATAAGCCATGATTTCAGAGAATCAAGGCATTAAGGCTTGAACATAGTTCGTTGCCCTTTTCTTTAACAGGGAGTCGTAGACTATAACTGTCTTTTGTCTTATTTGACAATTATTATGGCCCGTAGGCATTTCATCACTAATGGATATTTAATATATAATCATCTTAATTGATGATTTGAACCCATGATTTTAGATCATTAGGCTAAATAAGGGATTGGAAATTCCCAATATAAAGATGACAAGTGTGATTTTATCGCATCACTGTTGTCAGGATTGTTAACATGTTTTCAGATGTTAACAAGGATCTGAATCATTTGAAACAGGTTTTACCATCATAGCTAGGTCTTTGATGACATATAAGCTAGGTTATACCTTTTATGATTCTTTTTAATATATACTAGCAGATCAATTACAAAAAGGAATGATATTTTGATTTATTTCATATAAAATGATAAAATGAAATTTAAATAAAACATTCTAATAATTTTAAAAGGAGTACATAATTGCCCTAAACGGGACTTGAAAGAAATAACATTGTCCACGAAGGGACTAAAAGATAAATATGTCCATATAAGGACTACTAAGGAAACAAAATTCAGTAAAAGGAGTTTCTTCTTCACTTTATTTCTGAATGTTTTCTCCTTGGTTGCACGTTTACCCTAGCCGCGGTACGAAGCTCGACATTTCTAGGCTTCGGATGTGGAGAATTTCCATTAGGGCTTCTTTGCTTGGCGACATATTCAAAATACATAAAATCGAAAACAATATTTTACTGAATAGGGATGAGAGTATTCCTATGTTAAGTCTAGACTCAGAAGGTCTAAGGAATGTGCTACTGTGTCATTGAGATTAAACACAAAAGGCTAGTGTTTAATTCACTCAATGTTGGCTCTGATACCAACCTGTCACACCCCGATATTTCCACGTATTACCAGTGGGCCCGGTGGGGAGTATCGTGACGTAGTTGCTATCATCATAGTCAATAATCACAGTTTATATGCACAGCGGAAGTCTAAAGTAAAATATATTACAAACCGATTTGAAAGTAACATAAAATATTACAAACAGAATGTAAAGGATCCACAGGCGGATCTAAATAAAAGAAACATTGTTCAACAGATTTTTAAGTGACCAAGCTTGTAAGACTCTTTATTTATTCACTCAGGAGTAGCCAGCCTATTTCGCTTAGTACCTGCACTTAACCTTTTGGAAAATACGTCAGTTTACACTGGTAAATACAATTAACCGACTCTTTTGAAAAGTGTTTGAGAAAATTAATTTAAATGCACAAGGCACAAATAATCTTTTATAACTTGGGATAATTATTTAAAAATAATCTTGTATACAGATTTATATGTTTGTCGCCCATCAGGGCCGGTTTGAAGAGCCGGACAAGATTAACTGACACACCACTGGTATAATGCCCACAAGGAAATTCCTTATTGTGGGATACCTTTTATACATACGCAACTGTCAGGTATATGCCTACACCCCGTGCTCAAGTCGTGGCTATTTCAATGAATGTGCCAAGGATATCCAGGACATGGTCATTAACCCCCCAAAGGCATTGCACCAAACAAAACAGATTAAAACGGGTTATGCAAATATATTAATCACAATCCGATTTAAATAACCACATACCTGACCAAGCGGTATTATAATACCGTATCCCATGCCCGTATAACGGAAAATAAGTTAAAAGTATTTACCTGAGCAAAAATATAATTTTATCCCAGCCGTATAACAACAAGAAAGTGAAAATATCTTTTACTGGGCTCCTAAATCTGGAACGAAGGTTTTAATAATCTATTAGACCGGTTAGTTTTAATGAAAGATTTATGGTTCAAAACGCATGATTAAGCGAAGACCGGATTAGAATGTGATTTAGACCTGACAAGTACGAAGACTTGTATAATATGGGCAAACTAAACACATTCTGGATTTTGAAGCAAAAATGATAAGGTTCGACCAGTTTCGGTTAGTTTATGCAAACTAGTTACATAAACCGTACCGTATGCGAAAAGCGCATAACGGGTAACCAATTAAGTCATGTACAGGTTCCCTTAGTTAATATGCTTAAAATGTGTTATGATATCAGTAGGATACCTTCCATTATGCCCAAAACGAGTTTAGAATGGATATATGCCACTTAGGGGTATTTTGGTCATTTTAAGGACTATAAAAGGGTTAAATTAGTATTCTGAGGTTCTGGTCTAAAATGATCAGTAAAAATATTTATTTTTACAAGTTATATCAGTAGGGTATTGCCTATATGTGAAATTTATTATTTATAACCAAACTATGCACCGTAGGGGCATTTTGGTCATTTCACATAAGCTTAAAAGGTCAAACTCGGAAATCTGAGTTCAGAACTTTTACTTACTGTTAAGTATAAAAATTTACTTAAAATATCAGTAGGTAATAAGTCTTATGTGTCTAAAATAGTTTTAACACATACTATGCGTTTAAAACGCGTAAAAGTCGCTATTCGGGTTATTTAAAGAAATCTGAGTTTTTGATCAGTTTATAAAGTTCAAAATATTTTATTTATCATATGAAATCAGTAGAAAAAGGTTTGGTATCAAAATGTTATGTAAAACTCATTTTATTAGCAAAAAGGGTATAACCGTCAATTACCGAATCAAAGCAAGAACCCTACTTATGATCAGTTTAAAAATTAATAAAAATATTCAAAAATCCCAAAATATTATATTTCATCAGTGGGTAAAAAGTTTGGTGTCAAGATTTGGGTTTAAATAGGCTTTTGGCTAATAATGCCGTTTAATTAACAAAAAGCTTTCAATTTACAATATTGAGCATAACTCCCAATTTAGACCACAAACTGATGTCAAATTTTTTGAACATACTTAAATATCAGTAACAAAGGTTTTTGTCCATTCACATTATTAAAAATCTCGTTTAAATGACGAAAGGGCATAATGGTCAACAATTTAGCATTTAACGGAAACATGGAAACGATTCAGATTATTAAGGACCTATGTTGTATAATCTCAGAGGGTTATACTAACATGTAATATGGTCCTAAAGGAACCTTAAGGCATATCTAAAACAAGCTAAATCCAGAACTGAAAGTCAAAACAAAAGTCAACTTTTGCGACTTTCGGTTGCGAACCGAGCCTAAACTCAGAATTGTCGGGTTGAACATGTTTAGACATGTTCTTACATTAATTACCAAGTTATTTTAGTGTTAAAACAGGTTCCATAACTTCTACATTGTTAATTATGGATTTATTTGCAAAACTAGTTTTCTGTTGACTTTTTAATATTAAGTTTGACCCGACATTTGACCAAGTTAGGGTGATAATCAGTAGGTGCCCTCTTAGGGGTTTATTACCTACATAATTACCAACTTATAGCTACTTTTAATTTGACTAATGACTGGACCATTAGTGATTAATCACTAAGTCAAAGCTTAATCACGATAAGTTTGACTTTCGGTCATTAAGCTTAATAAAACTGAACTTAAGAGGTTAAGGACACTTACAATAGCTCTTAACACGAATTTGGAACCTAGAGAAACTTGCTTGAAGACCAGAGAGCTCCAGAGAATGGGTTAGAATGAGTTTTGAAATGAGCAAGTTCAATGTTGCAACTTATGGTTCTTATATAGGAATTTTAATCACACAAGATCATTCCACACAAGGCCTACAAGTGATTCCTGATCATCCCAGGTGTCCCCTATGCATGAAAATCTGTTGGCTCAGTCCCTGAAAGCGAAAACCAGCTTTCTAAGGCGGTGGAACTGGCTGGACATGCACCTGTCCTTGTTTTCTGCATCTGGTAGTCGTACGCGGGCCGCGTAAGACTTGTAAGATGTCTACGCGGGCCACCTGGTGCATCTGGTACCGGAAAACAACTTTCAAAGCTGGCAGTTTTCGTCCCTGGTCCTTCTAAACTTGATTTAAGTTCCATATATTGCATTTTTAACCCCCAAACTTGACTTTTAAGGGTCTTGAGTCTTTAAACATTTAACAATAAGCTTTTGCTTAGTTACGACGTCACCCGAACGGTCTTGAAATGCAACGTTGACGCACTTAACCCTTATTCCTTGGAATTAACACTTGATTATTTATGTGCGTCAAAACTTCACAAATTAATATCAAATATTCTTGAGATCAAAATATTTAATTATTACAATGTTCTTGGGATCGTTAAAAGGTCACTCAGAGGTTATTTTCAACATGTTGACACTTTCAACCCCTATGTTTCATAAGATCCTTATTTTAAGCACAAACGACTTTCCATGTTCGATAAATTATTCGTTAAAGAATACGAACGTCGTGTGAGGTCAATCAGAGGCACAAGTTAGGCATGTTGACACTTTGGATCCCTTTATTAACATATTTACATTGCTTGACAACTTTAGTCCCTCAAGGTCATTCCGTTACACGTTTAAAGTCCATGCCACGTGTCTTTATTATATTGGTCGTGATTTTACGGGGTGTTACATCCTCACCCCCTTAAAAGAAATCTCGACCTTGAGATTTATTGGAATAAATGAGGGTACTTCTGCTTCATTGTGGATTCAACCTCCCACGTATACTCGGGGCCTCTTCGGGCATCCCATTTAACCTTCACAATTGGTACATGCTTCTTCCGAAGCTTCTTAACCTGTCGATCCTCGATCAACAAAGGTTTTTCAACAAATTTCAAGCTCTCATCTATATGCACATCCTCATGGGACATTGCTAGCGATTCATCGGCTAGACATTTCTTCAAATTGCAGATGTGGAACACATTATGGATTCCACTGAGCTCTTCTGGTAGATTTAGCTTGTAAGCTACAGTTCCGACACATTCGATAATCTCAAATGGTCCTATGTATCTGGGGCTCAACTTGCCTTTCTTGCCAAAACGCATCACCCATTTCCAGGGTGATACCTTAAGTAACACTTTGTCACCTACCTCGAATTTCAGAGGTTTACGCCTTTTATCTGCGTAGCTTTTCTACCTATCCCTGGCAGCTTTGAGACGATCACGTATTTGTACAAAATCTTATCTGTCGTCTCCCGGACTATATCAGGTCCTGTTAGTTGGACATCTCCAACTTCCGCCCAACAAAAGGGCATTCTGCATTTCCTTCCGTACAAAGCTTCGAAAGGTGCAGCTTGAATACTGGAATGATAGCTATTATTATATGAAAATTCAATCAACAGAAGATGATCATCCCAACTTCCCCCTAAATCAATAACACAAGCTCTAAACATATCCTCCAGCGTTTGAATTGTACGTTCGCTTTGACCATCCGTCTGAGGATGATAAGCAGTGCTGAAGTTTAGTCGAGTGCCTAATGATTGTTGGAAGCTTTTCCAAAAGTGAGACGTGTATCTAGTATCCCTATCGGAGATAATAGATACTGGCACTCCGTGGAGAGATACAATCTCATCCACGTACAGTTGAGCTAACTTATCTGAGCTGTGTGTTTCCTTAATAGGTAAGAAGTGGGCTGACTTGGTCAGTCTATCTACTATAACCCAAATAGTATCATTCCCACGCTTTGTTCTTGGTAACTTAGTGATAAAATCCATCGTTACTATTTCCCACTTCCAAGTGGGAAGTTCAGGCTGTTGCAGTAAACCTGACGGCTTCTGGTGTTCTGCTTTAACTTGAGCACACGTCAGACATTTGGCCACATAAGTGGCTATAGATTTCTTCAAACCTATCCACCAGTAATTTGCCTTTAAGTCCTGGTACATCTTATCACTACCAGGGTGGACTGGTATTTCGAACTATAGGCTTCTTGGAGAATCACTCCCTAAGCCCTCCATAGATTAGAACCCATATTCGTCCATTCAATCTTCGGATTCCATCCTTGTCATACGAGAATTGTTCAGCAGTTACGCCCAGCTTTTCATTAGGATAGTTAGCTTCTAATACAGCTTCCTTTTGAGCGGCTAACATCCTTTCATTTAAACTGTTTTTCAACTCAATGCTCTTGGCATTGATTCTAATGGGCTTAACCCTTTCCTTTCTACTCAAAGCATTAGCGACTACATTCGCTTTGCCTGGATGATATCGGATTTCACAATCGTAATCATTCAGCATCTCCATCCATCGGCGCTGCCTCATGTTTAGATCCTTTTTATTAAACAGGTGCTGGAGGCTCTTATGATCAGAATAGATCACGCACTTGGTACCATATAAATAGTGCCTCCATAGCTTCAGTGCAAATACAATGGCACCCAACTCTAAATCATGGGTGGTGTAATTCTTCTCGTGCACTTTTAATTGTCGGGAAGCATATGCAATAACTTTTCCCTTCTGCATAAGCACACATCCCATGCCAGTGTGCGATGCGTCGCAGTAAACCACAAATTCTTCAATACCTTCTGGCTATGTCAACACAGGTGCATTGCTTAACTTCTGTTTAAGAATACAAAGGATTCTTGCTGCTTGGGACCCCAGTCAAACTTGATATTCTTGCGGGTCAATGAAGTTAGAGGTGCAGCAATCCTTGAAAAATTTTCAATGAAGCGTCTATAGTAACCTGCTAGACCCAAGAAACTGCGTATTTCTGTAGGAGTCTTGGGCTCTTGCCAATTCATGATGGCTTCAATCTTTGCGGGATCCACCTGGATACCACGCTCGCTAACTACATGTCCAAGAAATTGGACTTCACGAAGCCAAAACTCGCATTTGGAAAACTTAGCATAAAGCTTCTCTTGCTGAAGAAGTTTAAGGATACACCAAAGGTGCTTCTCGTGGTCGGCTCGATTCTTTGAGTAAATAAGTATGTCATCTATAAAAACAATGACAAACTTGTCCAAGTATGGTTTGCAAACGCGATTCATGAGATCCATGAATGCTGCTGGTGCATTAGTGAGCCCGAAAGGCATCACTAAGAACTCATAGTGACCATAGCGAGTTCTAAATGCGGTCTTATGCACATCTTCATCTTTGACCTTCAGTTGATGGTAGCCTGATCTTAAATCAATCTTGGAGAAATAGCTTGCTCCTTGAAGCTGATCGAACAAATCGTCGATCCTGGGCAATGGATATATGTTCTTGATTGTAACCTTGTTCAACTCTCGATAATCGATGCATAGACACATCGATCCATCCTTCTTCTTCACAAACAGAATCGGTGCTCCCCAAGGAGATGAGCTAGGTCTAATAAAACCTTTTACCAACAAATCATCCAACTGAGTCCTCAACTCATTCATCTCAGTTGGTGTCAACCGGTAAGGTGCTCTTGCAACGGGTGCTGCACCAGGAATGATATCAATCTTGAACTCCACTTGCCTATCTGGGGGCAAACCAGGTAGTTCTTCAGGGAATACTTCTGGATATTCAGAAATAACAGGTATGTCTTCGATCTTAGGCTTTGGTTCATCAATAGTTACTTGTGCCATGTAGATGACACAACCCTTCTTCATACACCTTGATGCCTTAAGCATGGATACTTGCTTGGGTAACCCGTACTGTGTATCACCTTGAATCGTTAAAGGCTCACCATAAGGAGTCTTGATAACCACCTGCTTCTTATCACAAACGATCTGGGCTTGGTTGTGGGACAACCAATCCATCCCTATTACTATATCAAACCTTGCTAGTTTCAATGGAAGCAAGGACAACGGAAAAGAGTGGTTCCTAATGGATATAAAACATCTATCTAGTACGGTTGAAGCAGTTTCTACAGTACCATCAGCCAATTCTACTTCATACTTTATGCTTAGGGTTCTAACAGGCAGATTTAATAACTTACAAAATTTATTATCCACAAATGACTTATCTGCACTCGAATCAAATAATACCCTTCTTATCACAAACGATCTGGGCTTGGTTGTGGGACAACCAATCCATCCCTATTACTATATCAAACCTTGCTAGTTTCAATGGAAGCAAGGACAACGGAAAAGAGTGGTTCCTAATGGATATAAAACATCTATCTAGTACGGTTGAAGCAGTTTCTACAGTACCATCAGCCAATTCTACTTCATACTTTATGCTTAGGGTTCTAACAGGCAGATTTAATAACTTACAAAATTTATTATCCACAAATGACTTATCTGCACCCGAATCAAATAATACCCTTGCATAGACATCATTGATAAGAAAGGTACCTGTTATCACGTTGTCATCCTGAATTGCTTCCTGTGCATTCATTTGAAAGACCCTAGCATTGGTCTTTTTACCTTCTTCGGGTTTCTTTGCATACTTTGGGCAATTGGACTTAATGTGCCCCTTCTCGTTGCAACCATAACAGGTCGCGTCCTTCAGCTTCTTGCAATCTAAAGTCTTATGTTCTTTGGACTTGCAGATCCCGCATCCAATAGGCTTTGATAGCGACTGTGACTTCGATTCAAACCTGCATTTTCCAAAATGACGCTTCTGACAGGTTTTGCATCTAGGCTTCTCATCTGTTTGCTGGTTACCCTTGTTAGACCCAAAATTCTTCTTGTGGTCTGAGTTCCCCCTATGTTTCTTATCAGAACGACGTGATTTATCATCCTCACGTTTCCTTTTCCCTTCATCGGAATTTCTAAGCGATCTCTGCCTGACCGCGTCGAGAGTAAGGGATAATGACAAATCAGCCACTGACCTAAAGGTTGTAGGTCTTGATGCTTTCACACTTGCCTTAATTTCTGGAGCTAAACCTCCAATAAATCGAGCTATACGTTTCGGTTCCGGTGTAACCAAGTATGGAACCAATCTAGACATGGTATTGAAACTGGTAAGGTATGCCTGACAGTCTAAGTTCTTCATGACCAAGGTCAAGAAGTCAGTCTCAATCTTCTCAACTTCATGTTGAGGACAGAAAGTATCTTTGATAAGAGCAACAAACTGATCCCACGTCAGATTATACAACAGGATCTTCCCAGTAGCTTGGGTCAATGACTTCCACCAAGCTAGAGCTTCTCCTTTAAACGATTGCGACACAAACTTCACAATATCTTGCTATGTGCAACCACTAATATCAACCACTGTGTCCATCTCATCGAGCCAAGTCATGCAATTGACGGCTCCCTTCTCTCCTGTGAAGTCTCTAGGCTTGCAGGAGACAAAATATTTAAACGAACAGGTTTTAACACGTGGTTCTTGGTTAAGTACAACCTGTCTAGACGAAACACTCTTCTGATTCGAAGAATGATGAGAATCGCTCTTATGAGTCTTGGAGGGTGGTTTTGTATGTTGTACAGATAGGGTCCTACTACGGGTACCACTTGATTCATTAGCTCGTCTGTCCAGAGCTCAAGTAACGACATTGTCTATAAATGCCTGCAGTTCTGCACCAGCTATGTTAATTCGGGTAGTATCATGATTCTCCCTCGGGTGACTGTTGACTTCATCTGAGCCAGCCATGTAGCTTGATTTGCTACATAAAATATTGACAATAATTTATTCAGAAGTCTTATTATGGAATTGTCATTTTGACAATTCATTAACCATGGTAAACATATACCATATTTGGTTAATTCGTTAATCATATTTATTTAGGATTTTCATTATAAAGTATCCTTTATTATAAATCTTTAAAGATATTAAAGTGGCACAAAAGGCCTAGTCGCAAGGACAAATTTTAAATCATAAGCCATGATTTCAGAGAATCAAGGCATTAATGCTTGAACATAGTTCATTGCCCTTTTCTTTGACAGGGAGTCGTAGACTATAACTGTCTTTTGTCTTATTTGACAACTATTATGGCCCGTAGGCATTTCATCACTAATGGATATTTAATATATTATCATCTTAATTGATGATTTGAACCCATGATTCTAGATCATTAGGCTAAATAAGGGATTGGAAATTCCCAATATAAAGATGACAAGTGTGATTTTATCGCATCACTGTTGTCAGGATTTTTAACATGTTTTCAGATGTTAACAAGGATCTGAATCTTTTTAAACAGGTTTTACCATCATAGCTAGGTCTTTGATGACATATAAGCTAGGTTATACCTTTTAAGATTCTTTTTAATATATACTGGCTGATCAATTACAAAAAGGAATGATATTTTGATTTATTTCATATATTATATTCATATAAAATGATAAAATGAGATTTAAATAAAACATTCTAATAATTTTAAAAGGAGTACATAATTGCCCTAAACGGGACTTGAAAGAAATAACATTGTCCACGAAGGGACTAAAAGATAAATATGTCCATATAAGGACTACTAAGGAAATGAAATTCAGTAAAAGGAGTTTCTTCTTCACTTTATTTCTGAATGTTTTCTCCTTGGTTGCACGTTTACCCTAGCCGCGGTACGAAGCTCGACATTTCTAGGCTTCGGAAGTGGAGAATTTCCATTACGGCTTCTTTGCTTGGCGACATATTCAAAATACATAAAATCGAAAACAATATTTTACTGAATAGGGATGAGAGTATTCCTATGTTAAGTCTAGACTCAGAAGGTCTAAGGAATGTGCTACTGTGTCATTGAGATTAAACACAAAAGGCTAGTGTTTAATTCACTCAATGTTGGCTCTGATACCAACCTGTCACACCCCGATATTTCCACGTATTACCGGTGGGCCCGGTGGGGAGTATCGTGACGTAGTTGCTATCATCATAGTCAATAATCACAGTTAATATGCACAACGGAAGTCTAAAGTAAAATATATTACAAACCGATTTGAAAGTAACATAAAATATTACAAACAAAATGTAAAGGATCCACAGGCGGATCTAAATAAAAGAAACGTCAGTTTACACTGGTAAATACAATTAACCGACTCTTTTGAAAAGTGTTTAAGAAAATTAATTTAAATGCACAAGGCACAAATAATCTTTTATAACTTCGGATAATTATTTAAAAATAGTCTTGTATACAGATTTATATGTTTGTCGCCCGTCAGGGCCGGTTAGAAGAGCCGGACAAGATTAACTGACACACCACTGGTATAATGCCCACAAGGAAATTCCTTATTGTGGGATACCTTTTATACATACGCAATTGTCAGGTGTATGCCTACACCCCGTGCTTAAGTCGTGGCCATTTCAATGAATGAGCCGAGGATATCCAGGACATGGTCATTAACCCCCCAAAGGCATTGCACCAAACAAAACAGATTAAAACGGGTTATGCAAATATATTAATCACAATCCGATTTAAATAACCACATACCCGACCAAGCGGTATTATAAGTCTTATGTGTATAAAATAGTTTTAACCCATACTATGCGTTTAAAACGCGTAAAATTCGCTATTTGGCGATTTTCGGGTTATTTAAAGAAATCTGAGTTTTTGATCAGTTTATAAAGTTCAAAATATTTTATTTATCATATGAAATCAGTAGCAAAAGGTTTGGTATCAAAATGTTATGTAAAACTCATTTTATTAGCAAAAAGGGTATAACCGTCAATTACCGAATCAAAGCAAGAACCCTACTTATGATCAGTTTAAAAATTAATAAAAATATTCAAAAATCCCAAAATATTATATTTCATCAGTGGGTAAAAAGTTTGGTGTCAAGATTTGGGTTTAAATAGGCTTTTGGCTAATAATGTCGTTTAATTAATAAAAAGCTTTCAATTTATGATATTGAGCATAACTCCCAATTTAGAGCACAAACTGATGTCAAATTTTTTGAACATACTTAAATATCAGTAACAAAGGTTTTTGTCCATTCACATTATTAAAAATCTCGTTTAAATGACGAAAGGGCATAATGGTCAACAATTTAGCATTTAACGGAAACATGCAAACGATTCAGATTATTAAGGACCTATGTTGTATAATCTCAGAGGGTTATACTAACATGTAATATGGTCCTAAAGGAACCTTAAGGCATATCTAAAACAAGCTAAATCCAGAACTGAAAGTCAAAACAAAAGTCAACTTTTGCGACTTTCGGTTGCGAACCGAGCCTAAACTCAGAATTGTCGGGTTGAACATGTTTAGACATGTTCTTACATTAATTACCAAGTTATTTTAGTGTTAAAACAGGTTCCATAACTTCTACATTGTTAATTATGGATTTATTTGCAAAACTAGTTTTCTGTTGACTTTTTAATATTAAGTTTGACCCGACATTTGACCAAGTTAGGGTGATAATCAGTAGGTGCCCTCTTAGGGGTTTATTACCTACATAATTACCAACTTATAGCTACTTTTAATTTGACTAATGACTGGACCATTAGTGATTAATCACTAAGTCAAAGCTTAATCACGATAAGTTTGACTTTCGGTCATTAAGCTTAATAAAACTGAACTTAAGAGGTTAAGGACACTTACAATAGCTCTTAACACGAATTTGGAACCTAGAGAAACTTGCTTGAAGACCAGAGAGCTCCAGAGAATGGGTTAGAATGAGTTTTGAAATGAGCAAGTTCAATGTTGCAACTTATGGTTCTTATATAGGAATTTTAATCACACAAGCCTACAATTGATTCCTGATCATCCCAGGTGTCCCCTATGCATGAAAGTCTGTTGGCTCTGTCCGTGAAAGCGAAAACCAGCTTTCTAAGGCAGTGGAACTGGCTGGACATGCACCTGTCCTTGTTTTCTGCATCTGGTAGTCGTACGCGAGCCGCGTAAGACTTGTAAGTTGTCTACGCGGGCCGCCTGGTGCATCTGTTACTGGAAAACAACTTTCAAAGCTGGCAGTTTTGTTCCCTGGTCCTTCTAAACTTGATTTAAGTTCCATTTATTGCATTTTTAACCCCCAAACTTGACTTTTAAGGGTCTTGAGTCTTTAAACATTTAACAATAAGCTTTCGGTTAGTTACGAGGTCACCCGAACGGTCTTGAAATGCAACGTTGACGCACTTAACCCTTATTCCTTGGAATTAACACTTGATTATTTATGTGCATCGAAACTTCACAAATTAATATCAAATATTCTTGAGATCAAAATATTTAATTATTACAATGTTCTTGGGATTGTTAAAAGGTCACTCAGAGGTTATTTTCAACATGTTGACACTTTCAACCCCTATGTTTCATAAGATCCTTATTTTAAGCACAAACGACTTTCCATGTTCGATAAATTATTCGTTAAAGAATACGAACGTCGTGTGAGGTCAATCAGAGGCACAAGTTAGGCATGTTGACACTTTGGATCCCTTTATTAACATATTTACATTGCTTGACAACTTTAGTCCCTCAAGGTCATTCCGTTACATGTTTAAAGTCCATGCCAAGTGTCTTTATTATATTGGTCGTGATTTTACGGGGTGTTACATTATAGGAAATCAAGAAACATTAGGATCGTTCCTCGATAACCGAGCTTTGATCAAGACCCTACATGTGTTACCCACTGATTTCCAATACCATGGGTGCCCAAAACAAGCCCATAGAGTTGGAAAAACCAAGTGCAAAACCAGAAACCAGCAGCTGATTTGAGAAAACTGATTTTCTGCAGATCTGGGGGCTCTCGCACCCCGCGTACGAGCTAGGCACATATTACGCGGCCCGCGACCGCCATAAATCTCAGAAACAGTTTTAAAAATTAAAGAAATGGTCCCTGCAAGCATATAAGGCCTTTTTCGACACGTTTAAGGCCCGTTAAGCCATTTTCAAGGCTCTACAATGATGCCTAAGAATAAGGGACATGAAACATGCTTGAAAATATGTCGGATGTCGGTTCGTTTGGTCGTACGATCACGTTATCCGGTTAATTACGACGAAACACGAACGGACGCGAAAAACGATCCAAATTACGCGACGAATGGAATATTATCATGCCAATCACTAAAATAAAATATTTTAATGATTACATAAATTTTTGGATGTCCGGATATATTCAGAACGTAAGATATGCGCATAAATGCAAACTTGTGCACTTTTTGACGCTTTTAGTCCCTGTTTGACCAAATAAGTTTATTTTTGCGCACCGAACACCTCTAAGCCTATTTCTAAGCTATGTAAAGGATATTTAGGGCATTTTTAACTTATGATCATATTCCAGAATGTTCGTTACAGTACCAAATCGGCATACTTTTGCAGTTTGTCGAAATTAGTCCCTATAAGCGAATAAACTTGATTTCGACAAACCAAACCCTCCAAAACTTATTTCTAAGTTATGTAAAGGTTATTTAAGGTATGTTAAGCCCATGTCACTATTCCGGAGTGTCTGTCACGTTAAACTGATTATGTTTACGCATCAGTTCGCGTATAACTTTCCAGAAAGCGATTTAGAGTTCGAAATCAAACAAGAATTGATATGTGCAAATGATACACATATTTATACAAATCCCAAGTATGAAATACAATATTTCATTGATTTGGTATTTGTTTGATGGCCGTGGAGGCACATATGTCACATAAGTCTCTTACATCACTTGGTGAAGACAAGCATTTAGTGTAATACTTTTGTTTTTTTAATCTTTTCGCACTTTTTATTTGGTTTTGTATTAATAACTTTAATAACTAGTTTCTTATGTTGAAGGTGAAACTTCCTTATCATTTGTCCGTGTGCCTTGGCGTTATTTTACTGTCTATATAAAATAAAAGATTTACACCATTCATATCTCTACGGTTTATATAGAGATATGTTGGCTACCTGGTCGGGGGTTAACGGAATGGTTTGGTAAGGTTCTTGCCTTGTTCGGTGTATAGATCCTGCAAGGACCTGGGTCAAGCTTACTAGGACCTCCTTCAATACCCACTGGTATTGGATGGCGGGGGTGCGAATGGCTTGATCCCCTCATTTGTAAACTACTATTAATACATTAACCCGACTACTTGGGATTGTATCCCTGCTGACTCAAACCACTTAGCCGAGGGTAACGTCATCTTCAAAAGAGGGGCCTACCACATTACGCATTAATAACTTAATTAATTATCTTTCAATAATCCAACCCTTTAGGATTGTATCCTTGCTGACTCAAACTACTGGGTTGAGGGTAACGTCACCTTCAAAAGAGGGGCCTACTACTATAACTAAGATAATCTCTTAAAAAGTGCAAAAGTGCGGAAATCCTCAAAGGTTACACTAAAGGCGAGTCAGATCCAAGTGATTCATCTTGTCTATCTGTTTTTATTATATTTTTATTTTTTAGCATTTTTAGTTTTTATTTTCATGTTTAAAACTTTTTCTAAACTTTTGATTTGATTAGACGTTGAGGATAAACCAGTACTAAAAGCTCTTGTGTCCTTGGACGACCTCGGTATCTTACCAATGCTATACTACGCTCACCCCATATGTGTGTTTAGTGTTAGTAAAATATCGTGTTTTATAAATTTAAAACTTGACTAAAGTGTTAAAAAGGGCTTAAAATATAACTAAAACTATATCACACTCGACACGCATCAAGTTTTTGGCGCCGCTGCCTGTAACACCCCAATCGCGTAATACAACAACACGCGGTCGAAATATCGGGGAGTCACGTTACAAATTACTCACAACTACTAGTACTAAATTGTTTCAATATCATTAACATCGTTTTACAAACAAAGAATACATGTAATTGTTCTTTTGTTTTAGAAGTCTAAGGCCCGAATGCAGTCCTATGCGTTGCATGCTTGAATAGTTGAAAACCTGAAACATATGTGAAAAACAGTCAGCATAAAAATGCCGGCGAATACATAGGTTTTATTAGCCAAGTAAATGGCAAAACATTTGGTATTGCAATACTTTAACAGCTACGAGAGCTGTCAGTCGAAAATAAATCTTGAAGCCAAAGAATGGCAAAAATTTAGTATTGCAATACATAATCTTAATTGTGAAAACTCGTGACAAATAGGTTTGTATATGGCAATATGATTATTACTAAGTCATTTTAAGCCTTACATCATAATCTCGTTTAAACCATCGTAAAAACTCGTTAATATTTTATTAGAAATCCAATCGAGGATTAATAATAACTGTTTTGAAATAAATCAAAACTTCTGTAAGTATTATATAAATCAAATCAATGAGTCATGATAATACTTCAGATATCTTTCTAAGAATCTAACATATAAAAATATGGGAGATTCTACGAAGATTTCGATATCCACACATTGAAACAATCATACACAAAATCCTAAAGTGATCCAGATAACGCTACAAGAATAATAAAATAAGAACACTTATATATAGGAAATACCAGCGGCGTATCCACCATGTTCTTATTTTATTACACCCGTTTCGTTATCTAAATCACAACTACCACAAGAACACATAATCGTCAACTTGTTCCATCTCATAAACACGTATTAAAGTACACAATGAATCCAAACAGGGGCTCCAATATTAGTACTCTAAACATCCCATATACGTCTAGCTATGAAGATAGATAGATACTACAGGGATCAGGTTCTCGTTACATCGTCTAATCTAACACGCATTAAAGTACATAATGAATCCAAACATGGACTTCAATATTAGTACTCTAAACATCCTATAAGTAAGTCTAGCTATGAAGATAGATAGATACTTTAGGGATCAGGTTCTCGTTACATCGAATCATCGTATCACAACATCCTAAAGCCTAATGGTGATTCGGGATAACGCCACGAAGGGTAATACAATAAGCACACTTATATATAGGAAGTACCAGCGGCGTATCCACCATGTGCTTATTGTATTATCTAGTTTCATTATCTAAATCACCAACAATCTACACACAACCAACCATCGAGTCGTAAAGTACTTCTTAAAAACCTTACTATGAAGATAGGAAGATTTAAGATTGTACTTCAAATATCCTATAAGAATCTAACTATGAAGATATGTAGATCACTTAAGGATTTAAATAAACATCGCATTTTCATAATAGGAATAATACGCATAAAAACACTTAGTGAACACATATATGCCATACATTTCGAAAACAAATCGATTACACATATGAATCACCCCAAAACAGTTGAAAACAGTAAAAGAGGGGAACTATGTACTCTCCTGTGATTGCGTATAGTCCCGGTTCAAAGGGTATAACAAAGCTCAAAAGACCAAGAGTTCAAGTGTTGAAGCGGTTCCTAGGGTAACGGATACTATGTTAGCGAATCGACACCTAAATCGGAAGATCGGGTAGAATGAGGTCTTGTAAACCAAATGAGTATTGGAACTCATGTGATATTGTTTAACAAAGCCTACATTCTAAATCAGAACCTATCCTAAGTGCTTACGACCCATTACGACCCATTAAGGTAGCTTATGCCACTTTAACGTGTCGTTTGCGCGAAAGCGCGTTCAAGACGCCTAACTAGTCCTATGACAAGTATCATATGCCTTAACATATCTAATTATGTTATATAATCAGTTTCGATGTCAAAACATGTTTTACATATGCTTAAAATGAAATTATGCCCACAAAGTCATTTTGGTCATTTTCCTAAGGCATATAAACTACCTATCATACGACTAACTAAATGAAGTGACCATAAGGTATAACCTCGGAAGGTTATTCCCTATACAACTATGGTCACAATACATGTTTGGTCGGATCCTAATGATCGACCAAACGGGTCGGGTTCGGAAGTCTAAGCGGTTGTTTAGACCGCTTATCTTACGACCCTATACAAGCACTATCCTAAAAGTGACGAGTTAAACATGTTAAAACATATTTAACTAAGTTAGAAAACAAGTTTGATATCAAAACAAACGGTTTTGATACTCAAGAATAGTTTGGTTGCAAAATACGCATAAGCACATATTTTGACCGAAACTATGACTCGTCACTACGCCTAATTAACGTGGTAATCAGTAAGCATAGTCACAACGGACTATAACAATCGTGATTTCGCTCACGTTGCAAAGTTCAAACGAACTTTGTGTTGACCAAAGACTGGTCAAAGCAGAAAGTCAAACACTGTTTGACTTTCACGCTTGAAAAACGATAACAACCATGAAAGAAACTTACAAAAGGTCCAAGAAATGAAGAATTTGTTCTAAAACACTCAGGTATGAAGCAAAGGCCTCAACTTAGAGCAGATTTAGAGCAAATGGTGTGAGGAAGCAAATGAATCAAGGTGGGTATTTATAGGATTTCAAGAACCGTTAGGATTGTTTCTCGTAATTCGTGCTTCAATCTAGACCTTACATGTGTGGCACATTAATTTACAATACTAGGGGACCTTAAAACAAGCTAATGGTATTGCAAAACAATGATCAAAACCATCAAATTCAGCCAAAATTACCAAATTCAATGTTTCTGTCTGACAGGTTGTCGCGGGCCGCGTAAGAATGCTCCTCAGTCTACGCGCCCTCCTAAGCAACTTTCACAGATTGTCAGTTTTAGTCCCTGCAGGCCTGAAACTTGGTTTTTGATGCATTTTTCACACGTTTAAGCCCCGTTAACCCCATTTCAAAGCTCTAAAATGAAGTTAAAGTATAGGGAACTTAAAATATGCTCAAAAACATCTCGGATGTCAGTTCGTTTGGTCGTACGATCGCGTTGTTCGGTTAATTACGACGGAAGTCGTAACGAACGCGAAATCGATCCAAATTACGCGACGAGTGAAATTCTAACATTCCAAACACTAAAATAAAATATTTTAATGATTACAAAAATTTTTGGATGTCCGGATATATTCAGAACGTAAGTTATGTGCGTAAATGCAAACTTACGCAGTTTTTGACGCTTTTAGTCCCTATTGATCAAATAAGCATATTTTCACAAAACGAACCCCTCAAAGCCTATTTCTAAGCTATGTAAAGGATATTTAGGGTACGTTTAGCTTATGATCAAGTTCTGGAATGTTTGTTCTAGGATCATTTTACCGACCAAACGAGTCGTTCAGAAGAGTTTTGCTCAATTCGAGAGGCGGAAACAAACGTATCGAGGTAATTCAGCTTGCAATTCACTTTAAACTGTCTTTTGATTGATTTGACAAAGATTTACAGCGAGTAGACACTTCGGCAGCAGTTTGGCACTGAAACCGAAAAGTTGGAACTAACAAGGCATCAAAGGTATTTATAGGAGAGCTAATTTCGCACGGAATAGCCCAAGCGAAATTAGTTTCATACGAAATCTAATTTCGTGCGAAATTACCACTTAATTTCGTACGAAATAACCTATGTGTTATTTCGTGCGAAATACCCACAAACACACTTTTCTCGTTTTGCATGCCCTGATCTATCTAATACAATACAAGACTCGATATAAGACGAAGTCGACAGACGTATGCACCAACAGACTCCCCCTCGGATGTTGACGAAGTCTTCAGTGTCGAGTCTTCGGTTGTCAATCCTCCAGTCTTTATCAGTCTTCAAGCTCTCTCCAAAGTTTTTCCATTGTAAGCATCTTCAATCAATCTCTTTCTCTTTCTCTTTCTCCCAGAGTCATAATCTGACTCTTTAATCCTCTTGATCAGGTCTCTTGATTCCTTATCCTCATAATCGTAATCCTTGCTCTTATCCTGTTTCAGCATCAGCGACTTCAGACTCCCCCTTTCGATCAGCTGGGATCGCAGTCTGGAATTCACTTCTCTCAGATTCTAAGATCATAACCTGGCTTTTCTCAAACTTCATTCCTGCACAATCTCTACCACAAACATAAGTTTCACAAATGTAAAATATATCAAATTTATATCACTTACAAAAATAGAATGATTTAACATTTAAAAGTTTCTGATGATCACTTGTAGGCAAACATTCAAAATTTTCTCATTTTAAACAGACTCTCCCAAACCTGTTCATCATGTATAGCACTCGGAATTTTGAAAATCAGCTCATCAACATCAGTTGTCGAAAATCTTTTTGTATTTTTTTTCAAAATTTATGCTAAAACACACTAAAAATATTTTTGAAATTTTTTATTTTTATAAAGAGCAGTAAAGAAATATTTACAGACAATATTTTTTGTGAGATTGTGTAAGAGGATCATATCAGTTTCTGAGACAAATCACCAACACCGTTATGCTTTAAACATTTTAAGTTCTAAACGATTCACTTAGATTGTCAGTATACTGATCCACTTAAATTTTCACACAAAGTTCAACTGTTCCGAGATATGAGATTAATGTTTTAAGGACTTAAACTTATTCGCATGTCCCACCTCAGAATATACTCCCGTATCCAGATCCCAATATTCAGTCTTACAGGTGAGTATACCTAGATGTTATCTGTAAAGGGTTAAATGCGAGGGCCATGAGAGCTCAGGCTATTGCTTCCGCAAAATCAGAGAGATGATGGCTTCGACTTTAGGTGTGTTCCCTTTAGAGAATCTTTTCTTCAACAGCACATGATTAGCATTTTGCAATGTTTCATCATTTTTATGCTGAGGGGTGTGCTATATTTCAAGCAAGAGAAAAGTATTATACGGGGACTAGGCCATTGCTTCCGCAAAATCAGAAGTCCCGGGATAATACCCCAGATATCACTATGCATAAAGACCTAGTATCTCAGAAAGAGAGACCTTTCAAACAAGATTTCAGGGGTTACCCATATATCCGAGAGATGTTCCCCACGAGATAAGTAAGTTTGAAATTTAGGTTTATCTCGAACACAATCTACTAAGCGTGCGAAAACCTATTGGCATATCATCAGTGAGACCGTTTATCACATTTTGACTTTCCAATTCTTTAGCATGCCATGAATGTCCACTGATGTACTATCATTTCCTCTTATTACAACAAAACTCATTTTTTTAATAATGTTTTTGGCTTTTTATGGTTTTATCATGTTTTTGGATTTTTCAAATTTTTGAAATTTCTAAAAAAATTTTACTCCCCCTAAAATCAAAATATATTTCAATTTTGATTTTCTGGAAAATTTGAAAACAAACTGTACAAACAAATGACAACTGTTGAGAATAGCTTCAATCCGACATCCTCTTGGCATAAACAATCAGAACTCCCCATTACAACAAACTATTTTCCCATTTGATTTCAAAACACTTAAGTTTGTTTTAATCAAAATGGTTTTTCCAGAAAATAAGTTTTGTTGATTTTCAAAAGAAACACTTGTAGGTTAGGGGTTCAATTCATCACGTTGTTTTTCTTTGACCACTTGAAAAATTTAACAATTTTTTATTCAATCAACAAATACCACTTGTAGGAAATCAAATGCAACTTAATGTCCCTGATTCACCACTTGTATGTTTTCACAAGCACACAACATTCAAGAAAGATGCCGATACCTGCTCCACGCTTACCAACCTGGGAGCTTCGGCAAGTCCAGAGTTTAATCATAATAGGTTCTATCCCAGTCACCAACCTAGGATGACCCATTCTCACCTAGTTTCTTTCCTTTCATCTTCTTCTCATAAAATTCCTTTACCCCTTTGACCTTCCCTTCAACCATTTTTCCAAAAATATTTTGAACTTTGGAATTAAATGCCTTTTCAACATCAAAATCTTTCTTTTTAGAAAAGAATTGATTTGAAATCTCAATTTTTCCAATTTTTGATTTAAAATTTTCAGCTCGCAATGGTGGAAAATTTTCATCATCCATTGGCGGAACTGACTTTCCATCTTTTAACTCAACTTGTGGCTCCTCTGACTTTGTGGAATCAGATTCATTGCCAGTAGATAGCTCCTCTAATTTTGTCAAATCAGAATCATTGCTAGAACTATCATCAGATTTCTTAACAACCCACTTGTGGTTGTCAAGATTCACTTTTCTTCTGTAAAAACTTTTTGAACACTCACCAATTTCAAACTTAGAATTTTTGAAAATTGTAAATTGTTTGATTGGTGATTCATTCTCAACCATCTTTTCTTTCAGTTTATCAGAAACTCCCTGTTTTGTTTGGATTGCCTTTGGACAATTTCTGGCAATATGACCAACTATTTTGCATTGAAAACAGGTTCTCGTCTCCTTCTTTTGTTGAGCAACTATTTTCATTTCTTCTTTCTTCTTAGCAAGGAATTCTTTGTTCGTCTGCTTTCTGAACAATTGCTCTTTTTCTTTTCCGGATGATATTCCTGAAACAAAAACAGTTTTTGGTTTATAAGTTTTCTCATTTTTATGATTTTTTGGTGGAATAAATCCAAGACCTTTTCTTTTAAAATTACCGTTATGGTTTGGTTTCTTTTGAAAACCAGAACCAGAACTGTAACCCTTTTTCTTGTTTAAACGTTGTTGATCTCTTGAGGTGTATTTTTTAGGTTTTTCAAAAAAAATTACATCTTTTATTTCAGAAATATTAATTTCCGTTAGTTTGAAAACCATTTTGATCATTTCTGTTTTAACACCTCTTATTGGAAATTCTTCATCAGAATATAATTTGTCAGAATCATTCAAAGTATATGCAACTTTGAACAGTTCATCATTCAAATTAGATTTTGATAGCAGAAATTCTTTATTATAAACTCGTTTCTCCGTTTTGACTGTTGGCTTTGACTCTGAGTTTGACTCCAACTTTGACTCCTCGGTTTCATCGTTATCCAACACCTGATCGACCACTTTCTTTATTAATTCAGACTCATGATCAGTATCAGACGATGTGAAAGTGACATCGATGTTGTCTGGCAAATTTTCTGAAGACTCAGACTCCCACTGTAAATTGGTTGCCTTTTTTACTCTTTCTGAATTTGGATTTCGTGGAGAATATCCATTTTCAAGCGGGGGTGGACACTTATTGTAACTGGCACTATGTTTCTTACCAGAATTCTTCACTTCAGTATCCTTCTTCGTTTCAGAGCTCTTGTCTTTAGATACTTCCTCTTCGTCAAACACCTTCATGCCTTCAACGGTTGGATAAATCATGTCAATAACATAAGAAGTACATGAGTAACTTTTTAACAACCTGTTTACTCTCTCTGTTTCAATCCTTTTTGTTTCCAATTTCTGTTCCAACACAACACACTTTTCAATATAATTGTTGACAACTTTCTGCTTTGTCATGAAAACTCCTTGAAGTGTTTTCATGGCTGTTGCTTGTTCACTACTTGTTTGATTGTACTGATTCATTGCTTTGTTTAGAACATCATAGGATTCTTTCAATCTGTTCATATTATGAATCAAAGTACTGTTTTGCTTTTTCACTGCTTCACAGTTTTCACATTTCACAGGAATTGTCACACCCCGATTTCCACGTGTCACCGGTGGGCCCGGTAGGGGAGTATCGTGACGTGGTTGGCAACATAATAGTCAAACAACACAATATATAAATATGCACAGCGGAAGCAAATGAGAAAATATAATTCAACTTTAATAATATTGTAATATCGTGTATCACAACAGTTGAAGGTTTGTCCACAGAAGGATCGAAAATAAATAATAGTTCAACAGACGATATGCATCTTAAGCTTGCGAGACTTCTATTGATGCTAAGGAGAAATCCCAGCCAATTACGCTTAGTACCTGCATTTAATCTTTTTGGGAAAATACGTCAGTTTACACTGGTAAATACTATCAACTGACTCATTTTAGAAAATGATTGAAAATTGATTTGGATGCACGTGGCATAAACATTTTATTTAACTTGGGAGAATTATTTAAATATATAATCTTGTGAACGAATTACATGTTCCTTGTGCGTTCAGTAGCCCGGATCATGTCCGGGTTAAAGATCAATAGACACACCACATTATTCTTTTGTGCACTGACGGGTGTACGCCTACACCCCGCGCTTAAGTCGTGGCCATTTCGTAAAATGATGCCAAGGATATCTGGGACATGGTCATTAACCCCCCAAAGGCTTTAAGTAACAATACTGTTTAAACGAGCCGATCAAATTATTCAATTAACCACCCAACGATGGAAGATTTGATGCCCGATCAAGCGGTATTCTATATACCGTAACCCAAGCCCGTATAGGGAATATAAGTTAAAAATATTTACCTGAGCAATGTATAAATCACAATAAGCAAACGCAAGTAGCTTTTACTGGTACTCCTAATCTGGAACGAAGTTTTATAATAACCTATTAGAATCCTAACGGGTCTTTAATTAAGCTTAAGCTTAGACCGGTTTGTTTCAAAGATACGGTTCGTACGCACGATTAAGCGAGGACCGGATAGAATGTGATCTAGACCCGACAAGTTCGGAGACTTGCTTAATATGGGTATTTCATACACATTCTGGATTTTGAGATAAAACCGATAAGGTTTGACCCGTTTCGGCTAATTTATGTAAACTAGTTACATAAACCGAACCGAACGCGTAATAAGCGTAACGGGTAATAATGAGAGTCATTTACAGGTTTCCTAAGTTAATATGCTCCAAATATGATGTGACATCAGTAAGATATCATTTATTATGCCCGAAATGAATTTAAACACAAACTATGCCCCGTAGGGGTAGTTTGGTCATTTATAAGGTGATAAAAGAGTTTAAGTAGTATCCTGAGTTACAGGTCTGATGTAATCAGCAAAGATAATAAATTTGCTAAGTTATATCAGTAGGGTAAAGTATATATGTGAAATTTATCAATCATAACCAAACTATGCACCGTAGGGGCATTTTGGTAATTTCACATAAGCCGTAAAGCTCAAAACTGAAGTCTGAGTTAAACAACCTTTGCTTACTGTTAAAATATTATAACTTACCTTAAATATCAGTAGGTATCACCCTTTGTATGTTTAAAATAGTTTTTGTACATACTATGCGTTAAAAATGCTTAAAAAGGCGATTAGAAGCCGTTTCCGGGTTCTATATAGAAATCTGATATTTTTATTATTCCAGAGGGTTTAAAATAATTTATTTATCATTTAGAATCAGTAGCAAAAGGTTTGGAGTCGTTTAGATATGTAAAAACTCATTTTATGGCCCGTAAGGGCAAAACCGACAATTACCGGATTAAGCCTACGACTATGAGTTATGCTCAGCCTAAAATTAATTAAAAATCTTCAAAAATCCCAAAATAATATATTACATCAGTGGGTATTAAGTTTGATACCAAAAAGTAGGCTTAACTAGGCTATACGCTAATTACGCCGTTTTATTAACATAAAGCTTTCATTTTACGCTAACGAGCATAACTCTTAATCTACACCTCAAACTGATGTCAAATTTTGTATGCAAGTTTAAATATCAGTAAGTAAGGTTTCTACTCTTTTACATTTCCAAAAATCACGTTTTAAAGTGAAAAGGGCATAATGGTCAACATATGAGCAATTAACGGAATCATGCATATTAATTGGATAACTAATGATCCGAGGTTTATAATCACAGAGGGTTATACTAGCATATAACCTGGTCCAAATAAAGCTCTAAGGCATTTCTAAAACATACCATAACGGGTCAGAACTGAAAGTCAAAGCGAAAGTCAAACTATGCGACTTTCGGTCCCGAACCGGGTCTAAACAGGAAATTGTCGGGTTGAACATGTTTAGACATGTTCTTACATTCATTACCAAGTTATATCAATGATCAAACAGGTTATAAGTGTTATACATTGCTAATTATGCATAAATTGTAATTTAAACATTCTGTTGACTTTTTATTAGTAAGTTTGACCCGACATTCGACCTAGTTAGAGTGGGAATCAGGGGGAACCCTTTTGAGGGTTTATTACCCACATAATTTCCAACTTATAACTACTTTTGATTCGACTAATCACTGGACCATTAGTGATTAATCTTAAAGTCAACCGTTAATTACGACGGTTTGACTTTTAAGCTATAACTAAGCTAAAACTTAATCAAGAAAGGTTAAGTAAACTTACAAGAGTCCTATGAACGACCAGAGATCACTTGAGAGAAGTCTTGAGCTCCAGAAGTGATCAGGAATGCAAGAGAAGGTGTGGGGAACTTGGTTGCAACTTTGGTCCTTTATATAGTGAATTGATCACCATAAAATGTTGACACACAAGTCTACAAGTGACCACAATTCGTCCACATGTGTCCCTAAGTGTTTAGGACTGTTTAGGGGTCGCCCACAATGCAAGAATATCTGATAAAGGTCAGTTAAATGCGAATGCAGGAGGCTGTCTGCATTTTCTGTTACTGTAGGTCTGACGCGGCCCGCGTAAGACTTAGTAACATCTTACGCGGCCCGCCTTGATCCTTCTGATCTGATTTTACATTTTCAAGTTTCCGCATATTCGTCCCTTGGCTCTTCGAAAGGTCATCTTGCTTAATATTTGCAATTTGAGCCCTCTTTATTTACCTACAAGGGCTTTAGGACTTATACCCACTTTGCCAAGTCCTTGGACACTTCCGGTTAACCCGAAAAGTCATAACTTTCAATGTTAACGCTTTAACCCCTCGCACACGAATTTGATCATAACTTTCTCATACGATAACGAAACTTTATGAAATTTATATCGCGCATTCTAGTGAGCATAATTAACAGTTACAAAGCTTCGGGTTTGTCAAAAGGTCACTCAGAGGTATAACTTAAACATGTTGACACATTTAACCCCTGTAGTTTGTAATCTCTCACTTTTTGCTTCGTATGATCCATGATTTATTCGTTTGATGCTATAAACATCGTGTAGGGTTAATGTACAATATATTTATTCACTGTTGACATTTAGAACTCGTATTTTCATATACTTTTCAAGTTTGTCAACTTTAGTCCCTTCAGAACATTCTTTCACACGTTCAAACATATGACACGTGTCATCAATTTATAGGACGTGAATTTTCGAGGTGTTACATCCTCACCCCCTTAAAATAAATCTCGACCCGAGATTTACTGAAATAAATAAGGGTACTTTTCTTTCATCGTGGACTCAACCTCCCACGTGTATTCGGGACCTCTACGGGCATCCCATTTGACCTTTACAATAGGTACATGGTTCCTTCGAAGCTTCTTAGCCTGTCGATCTTGAATCGACAATGGTTTCTCCACAAATTTTAAGCTCTCATCTATATGCACATCTGTATGTGGTATAACCAGTGATTCATCTGCGAAGCACTTCTTCAAATTGCAGATGTGGAACACATTGTGAATTCCACTAAGCTCTTCCGGTAAGTTTAACTTATAGGCAACTGACCCGACACGTTCGATAACCTCGAAAGGTCCTATATATCTCGGGCTTAGCTTGCCTTTCTTACCAAACCGCATCACCCCCTTCCGGGGTGATACTTTAAGCAACACTTTGTCACCTACTTCGAAGTGAAAAGCTTTACGCTTTGTATCTGCGTAACTCTTCTGCCTATCTCGGGCAGCTTTGAGACGGTCACGAATCTGGACAATCTTGTCCGTCGTTTCAAAGACTATCTTCGGTCCCGATAATTGGACATCTCCAACTTCCGCCCAACAAACTGGCGTTCTACACTTTCTACCATATAAGGCCTCAAAAGGCGTAGCCTTAATGCTGGTGTGGTAGCTATTGTTGTAGGAGAACTCAATCAAGGGTAGGTGGTTATCCCAACTACCACCTAAATCAATTACACATGCACGTAGCATGTCTTCCAATGTTTGGATAGTACGCTCACTCTGACCGTCTGTCTGAGGATGGTAAGCCGTACTAAAATTCAAACGCGTGCCCAAAGATTGTTGGAAGCTTTTCCAAAAATGTGACGTGTATCTAGTATCTCGGTCAGAGATAATAGACACAGGTATGCCATGTAAGGCTACAATCTTATCAACGTATAACTGGGCTAACATGTCGGAGCTATAAGTCTCCTTGATGGGTAAGAAATGTGCTGACTTAGTCAGTCTATCAACTATAACCCATATTGTATCATTTCCTTTCCTTGTCTTAGGTAACTTGGTAATAAAATCCATAGTTACCATTTCCCACTTCCACGTAGGAAGTTCAGGCTGTTGTAGCAAGCCTGACGGCTTTTGATGTTCTGCTTTGACTTGCGCACAAGTCAAGCACTTAGCTACATAGGCAGCTACAGACTTTTTCAAGCCTATCCACCAATAATTTGCCCTTAGATCCTGGTACATCTTATCAGCTCCAGGATGAACGGAGTATTTGGAACTATGGGCTTCCTGGAAGATGACATCTCGAAGCCCTCCATGAATTGGAACCCATATTCGTCCATTTAATCTTAGAATTCCGTCCTTGCTAAGAGTTAACTGCTCCTCAGTTACCCCTAGCTTTTCGTTAGGATAGTTAGCTTCCAACACAGCTTACTTCTGTGCAGCTAACAACCTTTCAGTCAAACTGTTCTTTATCTCCATGCGCTTGGCATTGATTCGGATGGGTTTTACCCTTTCCTTTCGACTCAAGGCATCAGCGACTACATTCGCCTTGCCGGGATGATATCTGATTTCACAATCATAATCATTTAAAGTCTCCATCCAACGGCGCTGCCTCATGTTTAAATCCTTCTGATTAAACAGATGTTGGAGGCTCTTGTGATCAGAATAGATCACACACTTGATTCCATATAGGTAATGCCTCCACAGTTTTAGTGCGAATACAACGGCACCCAACTCCAAGTCGTGGGTGGTGTAATTCTTTTCATGCACCTTTAACTGTCGTGATGCATAGGCAATAAATTTGCTTTTCTGCATAATCACACACCCCATGCCAGTGTGCGATGCATCGCAGTAAACCACAAAATCTTCTATTCCATCTGGCAATGTCAGTACTGGGGCGTTGCTCAACTTTTGCTTTAGGATATCAAAGGACTCTTGCTGCTTAGGGCCTCAAACGAACTTTACATTCTTCTTGGTCAAGGAAGTTAAGGGTGCAGCAATCCTTGAAAAATTTTCAATGAAGCGCCTGTAATATCCTGCCAATCCCAGGAAGCTACGAATCACTGTAGGCGTCTTTGGCTCTTGCCAGTTCATAACTGCTTCAACCTTAGCGGGATCCACTTGGATACCACGCTCACTCACCACATGTCCAAGGAATTGGACTTCTCGAAGCCAAAATTCACACTTGGAAAATTTGGCGTAGAGTTTCTCATGATGCAGGAGTTTGAGAATACATCGAAGGTGTTTCTCATGGTCAGCTTGGCTCTTCGAGTAGATAAGAATGTCGTCGATGAAAACGATGACGAATTTATCTAAGTAAGGCTTGCAAACGCGATTCATGAGATCCATGAACGCGACTGGTGCATTAGTGAGCCCAAAAGGCATCACTAGGAACTCGTAATGACCATAACGAGTCCTAAATGCAGTTTTGTGTACGTCTTCATCTCTAACCTTCAGTTGGTGGTAGCCTGACCTTAAGTCAATCTTCGAGAAATAACTTGCCCCTTGCAATTGATCGAACAAATCGTCGATCCTGAGCAAAGGATACCTATTCTTTATCGTGACCTTATTAAGCTCACGATAGTCGATGCACAGACGCATCGATCCATCCTTCTTTTTGACAAATAGGACTGGTGCTCCCCATGGAGACGAACTAGGTTTAATGAAACCTTTAGCTAGCAATTCGTCCAGTTGTGTTCTTAATTCCTTCATTTCCGTTGACGCCAACCTATAGGGTGCTCTAGCAACCGGTGCTGCTTTGGGGATGATATCAATCCTGAATTCCACTTGTCTATCTGGTGGCAAACCAGGTAGTTCTTCCGGAAAAACTTCTGGGTATTCAGAAATGACGGGGATGTCTTCTATCTTCGGCTTAGGCTCATCAATAATCACTTGTGCCATGCAGATGACACAACCTTTCTTTAAACACTTTGAAGCTTTGAGCATAGTCACTTGCTCAGGTAGCCCATACTGGGTGTCTCCCCGAATGGTAAGTGATTCACCAGACGGAGTCTTTATTACCACTTGTTTCTTGTTGCAGACAATTTGGGCCTGGTTACGAGATAACCAGTCCATACCCAAAACTATGTCAAAAGCGGCCAACTTAAAGGGAAGTAGAGACAGAGAAAAAGAATGGTTCTTAATGGATATAACACATCCATCCAACACAGTTGAGACGGTTTCTAGTGTGCCATCTGCTAACTCCACCTCATAATTCACACTTAAGGTTTTGACAGGTAATTTCAACAATTCACAAAACTTATTATCTACGAAAGACTTATCAGCGCCTGAATCAAAAAGTACTCTTGCATTGACATCATTTACAAGGAAGGTACCTGTAATAACGTTGTCGTCTAGAACCGCTTCCTTTGCGTCCATTCTGAAGACCCTGGCATTGGTCTTCTTGGCCTCTTCAGGCTTCTTGGCGTATTTAGGGCAGTTGGTTTTAATGTGCCCCTTTTCATTGCAACTGTAGCAAGTTGCATCCTTCAGCTTTTTGCAATCCAAGGTTTTGTGGTCCTTGGACTTGCATATACCAAAAGCATAGGTTTTTGACTGAGTCTGTGAGTTCGACTCGAGTCTGCACTTTCCAAAGTGTTGTTTCTTGCAAATTTTGCACTTGGACTTCTCACCAGAATGATGCCCATCTTTCCTTGACTCAGATCCTTTCTTGTTGTCACCGTTCCCACGGTGCTTCTTGTTCAACCTCCGTGAACTATCATCTTCACGTTTTCTCTTCTCAGCCTCCTTATTCCTCAGCGATATTTTCCTGACCGCATCCAAAGTGAGGGACAATGATATGTCAGCTACAGATCTAAAAGTAGCTGGCCGAGAAGCCTTCAGGCTTGCCTTGATTTCCGGGGCTAAACCACCGATAAAACGAGCTATTCTTTTTGGTTCCGGGGTTACCAGATACAGAACCAACCGGGACATCGTGTTGAAGCTCGTGAGGTAAGCTTGACAGTCAAGGTTTGTCATCACCAATGATAGAAAATCAGACTCTATCTTCTCCACCTCATGCTGAGGGCAGTAATTTTCCCTGATAAGGGCAACAAATTGATCCCACGACATATTGTACAATGGGATTTTCCCGGTGGCTTGAATCAGAGATCTCCACCAGGCTAAAGCTTCACCCTTAAATGATTGCGACACAAACTTGACCACATCTCTCTCTGCGCATCCGCTGATATCCACAACTGTATCCATCTCATCCAGCCATGTCATACAGTCAATGGCTCCTTTCTCCCCAGTGAAATCCCGGGGTTTGCAGGAAACAAAATATTTATAAGAGCAACCCTTGTCATGGGGTCCTTGGTTTAGTACAACCTGCTCAGATGGAGCACTGTGGTGGTTCGAGGAGTGTCGATCATCATCTTTCTTCAGTTCTTCCTTCTTGGAAGGAGGCTTTGCATGCGGCGTAGATAGGGTCCTACTTCGAGTCCCACTATACTCTTCGTACTGTCGTTCCAATGCCTTTGTAACTGCGTCGTCTACCAACGCTTTCAATTCAGCACCCGTTAAATGAACTCGGGCGTTATCAATATTCTCCACTGGATGGCTATTAATTTCGTCTGAGTTAGCCATTTTAATTGAACTATTACAGAAAACAAGGACAATAGTTTATTTGGGAGTTTATTATGGAATTGCCCCTTAGGGTAATTCATTAACCATGGTAAACAGAGATCATATTTGGTTAATTTATTAATCATATATATTTAGGATTTCTATTATAATTTATCCTAATTATAAAACAATAACAGTTTTATTTGTGGCACAAAAGGCCTAGTCACATGGACATTTTTTAATTTATAAGCTATGATTTCAGAGAATCAAAGCATGAAGGTTTGAACCTAGTTCATTACCTTTATCTGACAGAGAGTCATCGCTACCACTGTCTTTTTGGCTCATATGGAAATGAGCAGGGCCTGTAGGCATTATATTACCACGTATGGTCAAAATATGATCATCTCAATTGATTATCTAAACCCATGATTCAGAGATCATTAAATTGGGTTAGGAATCTTTTAAAGAATCTAATAATAAGAATGACGTGTGTGATTTTAATGGATCACATCTGCCAGGAGCGTTAACATGTTTACAGATGTTAACAGGGATTTGAATCTTTTAAACAGGTCTTACCATCTTGGCCCGGTCTTATAATGACCCGAAGGCTAGGTTTCACTCTTTAAGATTCTTATTCAATATTTAAGGTAGGCAGATTATTTATTAAAAAGGAATGATTTTGATTTATTTATTTCATATAATATATTTATGCAGATAATAGCAAAAATGAAATTTATAAACTTACATTCCATTAATTTATTAAAAGGTTACACGTCGCCCTAAACGGGACTTTTTAAATAAACAAACTTACCCACGCAGGGGTTTAAACAAGGATTTACCCACGCGGGGGCTTAACAACAAACATCATAATAGTCCACGCAGGGACTTACACAAATAACATACCCTCGTAGGGGTTTACAGAAAGACAGACCCACGCAGGGGTCAAAACAAACAAGCATACCCACGCAGGGGTTTATACAGCAAGACTGGCCCACGTAGGGGCTCAACAACAATTGGAAGGATTTAGTGGTCCTTCTTGCGTTTCCCTTTAATCAAGCTTGTCAATACTTGGAAGAAGCTTTGTCTCTCCCTGCGGTCGCGGTGAAACTCTCGTTCAACCTGATCCAGTCTTTGAAGAATTTCCTCCCGTTCTGGGGGAGAAAACCGTGGCGGCTGCGACTGCGTCCGAATGATAGGTCTGGCCGGTATCTGGTACCCATGAGTTGGGTACCCTACTCCCCATGGGTCTCCATACGGTCCTTGGGTGTTATAGTTAGCCGCTACCAAGTATGGGTCGGCTTCGGCGTAGTTGTAGTTGGTGTGCACTGGCTGTTCAAACGGGTTATACGCCATTGAACCCGTGTATGCCGGAATTGGGTTATCAAAACCCATAGGCGGTGGTTGCGGTGCAACTGGGTGTGAGGGTCCACCCATTTGTGGGTCCTCCTGAAGTGGCGGGTAATGGCTGCCACTTGATTGGCGTGGAGAACTGAAATGAAAGTCTCCCGCTCGCGCAGACATACGCGCTCTGGTTCTCCAACGCCTTGGCGGTTGTGGAGGTGCCGGTTGAACTGGTGGCGGTGGAAGCGGTGGCGTGACTGCCACAAACCGTGAATCCACAGAGGGATCCTGCTGTTGCTGCTGAGGCGGTGAATGGCGAGGAGGTGTATAATACCATTCGTGCCTGGTAAACATAGTTTGAAAGCTGTCTGGACCACCATAGGGTGATCCGTGGAAAGAAGAGCCATCCGAAATCTCTATGGGATGGTTCGGTGTGCCACTGGCGGGTTCGACGGGATCCGTGTCCTCGTCCATATCCTCCGCGGAAGCTGTCTGGACCACCATAGGGTGATCCGTGGAAAGAAGAGCCATCCGAAATCTCTATGGGATGGTTCGGTGTGCCACTGGCGGGTTCGACGGGATCCGTGTCCTCGTCCATATCCTCCGCGTGATCGCCAGAGAAATGATCCTCTGGCCCCAATGGGTTAAAACCCACTGGTTCTTGTATGTAGTTGGCCGGGTTAAACCGGCCCCTGAAGACAGGTGTAGGGTCTCCAAAAGAGTTGTGCGATAAGGATCGCTGTAATGGTATGTATGAAGGTTGAGGGTTGTTGGGCTCATACTCCGGCTGTGGCCCGTAAGGGTTATGGACAGGAGGTGTTGAACTGTGCGAAACCGATCGTCTAGCCGGCTCGAAGAGGTTCCTCCGGTTCTGCCGGGGATCGTCACTCTCTGTGGTCGAAGGAGCTCGCACATTCGAAGGTCCTGCCTCGTTGTCATTGGGGGCGGTGATTGGCCCCTTTCCACGTCCTCTTCTTCTAAAGAATCTTGGCAGCATTTTGTTAATCCTGTCAATATAGCATGAGATAACAACAACAATAATATATAAAAATTAAAGGACAAAACAAAAACCAAACAAGGTAGAATTTGTCCTATGTTATTTGTCTAGACTCGAAAGCTTGGATATTTGCAATTGTGTTATTGAGATTAAACACAAAAGGCTAGTGTTTAATTCACTCAATGTTGGCTCTGATACCAACCTGTCACACCCCGATTTCCACGTGTCACCGGTGGGCCCGGTAGGGGAGTATCGTGACGTGGTTGGCAACATAATAGTCAAACAACACAATATATAAATATGCACAACGGAAGCAAATGAGAAAATATAATTCAACTTTAATAATATTGTAATATCGTGTATCACAACAGTTGAAGGTTTGTCCACAGAAGGATCGAAAATAAATAATAGTTCAACAGACGATAGGCATCTTAAGCTTGCGAGACTTCTATTGATGCTAAGGAGAAATCCGAGCCAATTACGCTTAGTACCTGCATTTAATCTTTTTGGGAAAATACGTCAGTTTACACTGGTAAATACTATCAACTGACTCATTTTAGAAAATGATTGAAAATTGATTTGGATGCACGTGGCATAAACATTTTATTTAACTTGGGAGAATTATTTAAATATATAATCTTGTGAACGAATTACATGTTCCTTGTGCGTTCAGTAGCCCGGATCATGTCCGGGTTAAAGATCAATAGACACACCACATTATTCTTTTGTGCACTGACGGGTGTACGCCTACACCCCGCGCTTAAGTCGTGGCCATTTCGTAAAATGATGCCAAGGATATCCGGGACATGGTCATTAACCCCCCAAAGGCTTTAAGTAACAAGAATGTTTAAACGAGCCGATCAAATTATTCAATTAACCACCCAACGATGGAAGATTTGATGCCCGATCAAGCGGTATTCTATATACCGTAACCCAAGCCCGTATAGGGAATATAAGTTAAAAGTATTTACCTGAGCAATGTATAAATCACAATAAGCAAACGCAAGTAGCTTTTACTGGTACTCCTAATCTGGAACGAAGTTTTATAATAACCTATTAGAATCCTAACGGGTCTTTAATTAAGCTTAAGCTTAGACCGGTTAGTTTCAAAGATACGGTTCGTATGCACGATTAAGCGAAGACCGGATAGAATGTGATCTAGACCCGACAAGTTCGGAGACTTGCTTAATATGGGTATTTCATACACATTCTGGATTTTGAGATAAAACCGATAAGGTTTGACCCGTTTCGGCTAATTTATGTAAACTAGTTACATAAACCGAACCGAACGCGTAATAAGCGTAACGGGTAATAATGAGAGTCATTTACAGGTTTCCTAAGTTAATATGCTCCAAATATGATGTGACATCAGTAAGATATCATTTATTATGCCCGAAATGAATTTAAACACAAACTATGCCCCGCAGGGGTAGTTTGGTCATTTATAAGGTGATAAAAGAGTTTAAGTAGTATCCTGAGTTACAGGTCTGGTGTAATCAGCAAAGATAATCAATTTGCTAAGTTATATCAGTAGGGTAAAGTATATATGTGAAATTTATCAATCATAACCAAACTATGCACCGTAGGGGCATTTTGGTAATTTCACATAAGCCGTAAAGCTCAAAACTGAAGTCTGAGTTAAACAACCTTTGCTTACTGTTAAAATATTATAACTTACCTTAAATATCAGTAGGTATCACCCTTTGTATGTTTAAAATAGTTTTAGTACATACTATGCGTTAAAAATGCTTAAAAAGGCGATTAGAAGCCGTTTCCGGGTTCTATATAGAAATCTGATATTTTTATTATTCCAGAGGGTTTAAAATAATTTATTTATCATTTAGAATCAGTAGCAAAAGGTTTGGAGTCGTTTAGATATGTAAAAACTCATTTTATGGCCCGTTAGGGCAAAACCGACAATTACCGGATTAAGCCTACGACTATGAGTTATGCTCAGCCTAAAATTAATTAAAAATCTTCAAAAATCCCAAAATAATATATTACATCAGTGGGTATTAAGGTTGATACCAAAAAGTAGGCTTAACTAGGCTATACGCTAATTACGCCGTTTTATTAACATAAAGCTTTCATTTTACGCTAACGAGCATAACTCTTAATCTACACCTCAAACTGATGTCAAATTTTGTATGCAAGTTTAAATATCAGTAAGTAAGGTTTCTACTCTTTTACATTTCCAAAAATCACGTTTTAAAGTGAAAAGGGCATAATGGTCAACATATGAGCAATTAACGGAATCATGCATATTAATTGGATAACTAATGATCCGAGGTGTATAATCACAGAGGGTTATACTAGCATGTAACCTGGTCCAAATAAAGCTCTAAGGAATTTCTAAAACATACCATAACGGGTCAGAACTGAAAGTCAAAGCGAAAGTCAAACTATGCGGGTTGAACATGTTTAGACATGTTCTTACATTCATTACCAAGTTATATCAATGATCAAACAGGTTATAAGTGTTATACATTGCTAATTATGCATAAATTGTAATTTAAACATTCTGTTGACTTTTTATTAGTAAGTTTGACCCGACATTCGACCTAGTTAGAGTGGGAATCAGGGGGAACCCTTTTGAGGGTTTATTACCCACATAATTTCCAACTTATAACTACTTTTGATTCGACTAATCACTGGACCATTAGTGATTAATCTTAAAGTCAACCGTTAATTACGACGGTTTGACTTTTAAGCTATAACTAAGCTAAAACTTAATCAAGAAAGGTTAAGTAAACTTACAAGAGTCCTATGAACGACCAGAGATCACTTGAGAGAAGTCTTGAGCTCCAGAAGTGATCAGGAATGCAAGAGAAGGTATGGGGAACTTGGTTGCAACTTTGGTCCTTTATATAGTGAATTGATCACCATAAAATGTTGACACACAAGTCTACAAGTGACCACAATTCGTCCACAGGTGTCCCTAAGTGTTTAGGACTGTTTAGGGGTCGCCCACAATGCAAGAATATCTGATAAAGGTCGGTTAAACGCGAATGCAGGAGGCTGTCTGCATTTTCTGTTACTGTAGGTCTGACGCAGCCCGCGTAAGACTTAGTAACATCTTACGCGGCCCGCCTTGATCCTTCTGATCAGATTTTACATTTTCAAGTTTCCGCATATTCGTCCCTTGGCTCTTCGAAAGGTCATCTTGCTTAATATTTGCAATTTGAGCCCTCTTTATTTACCTACAAGGGCTTTAGGACTTATACCCACTTTGCCAAGTCCCTGGACACTTCCGGTTAACCCGAAAAGTCATAACTTTCAATGTTAACGCTTTAACCCCTCGCACACGAATTTGATCATAACTTTCTCATACGATAACGAAACTTTATGAAATTTATATCGCGCATTCTAGTGAGCATAATTAACAGTTACAAAGCTTCGGGTTTTTCAAAAGGTCACTCAGAGGTATAACTTAAACATGTTGACACATTTAACCCCTGTAGTTTGTAATCTCTCACTTTTTGCTTCGTATGATCCATGATTTATTCGTTTGATGCTATAAACATCGTGTAGGGTTAATGTACAATATATTTATTCACTGTTGACATTTAGAACTCGTATTTTCATATACTTTTCAAGTTTGTCAACTTTAGTCCCTTCAGAACATTCTTTCACACGTTCAAACATATGACACGTGTCATCACATTATAGGACGTGAATTTTCGAGGTGTTACAGGAATCTTTTGTGCATCAGCTTCTGCTTCAACTTTAAAAACTGGAACTTCTTTTGCCTTTTTCTTTACCACCCGGACTTCTTCATCATCACTGCTAACTTGCTTTTTAACTTTCTTCTTTTTCTATTTAGCTTTTTCATCATCACTGTCACTCTCTTCTAACATTCTTAAGTGCTCTTCCATTCTTCTTGCATAATAATCATCATCATTATCACTGTCTTCAGCAACTCGAGCAACAAAAGCTTTATGATTGGAAGTTTTGTTAGGATCATGATCATCCCAACTGAAATTTGCCCAGCTAAATCCTTCTGGTAATTTTTCATCATCTTGATTTATCAGACATGCTTTACTATCAGCTGAAACATATTTGTCCCAACTGAATTCTTTTGATGATTTTTTATCTTCTTGATTCACCATACAGGCTCTCTTTGATGATTCTTCAATCTCCTTCCTGGCATGAGCAGTTTGTGGTTGTTGTTGATGTGATTGTTGAGCAACTTGATGATAGATTGCTTTCCGATAATAATCATTGTTGTTGAATGGATTTTGAGCTCCACTTGCTTCGCGGTTTGTGCACTCCCTCTTGAAGTGTCCCTTTTCCCTGCAACGAAAACATGTAACTTTAGATTTATCAAAACCTAAAGTAGAAACATTATCATCACAGAAATCATCTCTTCCTGTGATCTGTTTGAATTTCTCAGCTCGTCTCAACACACTTGCCAAACACCACTTTATGTCCATTAACTCCATCTCCTCAGCATCTATCTGATCGTAATCCTCTTTTGTCAACATTGGATTCCCGATCTTTCCTGCGACTAAACTCCCATATGACTCTAAAACAGTCACTAATAAAGACATGTGACTTTTTGCAACTTCTTCTGAATAATTCTGATCATTTTCAAGGTTCAGGGCAATGTTGCATTGTATAACTTTGCTATTCTTTGACTTTGAAGAATTTGGATCAAATGATGGATATGAAGAAAATCCAATTTTGCTACTAGATCCTTTTGCTGATCCTTCTGATGAACTTTTAGCATTGAATGCAGTCTCAACTTTTGGTGACATGTTGGTCTTATCACTGATACCTCCTTTGTAATAAAGTCTGATATCTTTTTCACCATCAAAATCTTTCATTCTTGATATCTTCCTTTATTCCATCTCTTGAGCTTCAAGCTTTTCAATGAACTTACTCAATGTTAGATTCCCAAAATCCTTCTTATTTCTCAACATCATGAGGTATGTGCCCCAAGTTTCATGTGGCAACGCATCATCTAGCTTCTCAATCAATTCTTCAGTATCCTTTGTGATGCTCACTCTCTTCATGTTGACTAACAAATTATAATATCTTTCAATGATCTGCTTAGTGCTTCAGTCCTCAAACCACGAAATAGATCGAATTCTTTCTTCAGAAGCGACTTTTTGTTCTTGATCATTTCTTTACTTCCAACAAACTTAGATTTTAATGATTTCCAAATCGAATATGCACTTCCATTGTGTTGCAATAAAACCAAGATGTCCTCTTTAACAGCTTGTTGCAGTAAACTGATCATCATCTTTTCATTTTTGTATTTCTTTTTATCATCAGCACTTAGGTCTTTAATAGCAATCTCCTCTTCGTCATCATTCATCGGTCTAACATATTTTGTTTCAACACATTCCCAAGCATCCAAATAATTTGCTTGCACCCAATTTTCGAAACGCTCTTCCCATCCTTTATACTCCTCGATATTCATGAGCTTTGGCGGTTTTTGCATGGTCCCCGTTTCGTATTCTAGCATAGTACTCTGAGCAACAGTAATCGGGGTAGCAAAGGCGTTATAAAATTCTTCTTTCATGTTTCAGTTTCAAAATTTCACAATATCAGACCCTTTCAAACGAAATCACTTTTGGTGCGAAATAACCCTGTTCAAACGAAATACTGATTTGGTGCGAAATACACTGGTTTCAAGCGAAATAAGTAATTTCGTACGAAATAGCTGAATCTTCAAGCGAAATTACATGATTTCGTATGAAATAGGTAATTTCGTATGAAATTAAGTACCCTTTACAAACGGAATCACAATCTGGTGCGAAATTAGAACCTTATTTCGTGCGAAATAATGCTGATGTCATCATCTCGAGCTGTTTTTGCCAAAATTTATCAGGTTTTAAGCTGATTTTAGGTCCAATTCTTTCAAGGCTTTGTTAAAACACAGTTTCGCATATAATGAGTGAAATTCAAAGCATTTTGACCGTGAAAACTTGTTATTTCGTTAAAACCTATGTGTTATTTCGTGCGAAATACCCACAAACACACTTTTCTCGTTTTGCATGCCCTGATCTATCTAATACAATACAAGACTAGATATAAGACGAAGTCGACAGACGTATGCACCAACATTTGTTGCTACACGAATCAGCAGACTTTTGCAGTTTGACGCAAATAGTCCCTGAGAGTGAATAAACTTGTTTTTGACACACCAAAGCCTTCAAAACCTATTTCTAAGTTATATAAAAGTTATTTAAGGTATATTAAGCCTATGTCACTGTTCCGGAGTGTTTGCCGCATTAAACTGGTTACGTTTACGCATTAGTTTGCGTATAACTTTCCAGAAAGCTATTTAAAGCTTGAAAATGAACTAGAATCAAAACGTGAAATTGTAAAACACAAATAAACAAATTTTGAGACCAAAACACATTGTTTCTTTGATAAAAGATTTTGTCCTACACCGTGTGGTGTTTATGGAGCACAAGTGTCACAGTCTCCCCTACTTCAGGAAATTTCGTCCCGAAATTTTATTCGAATGAGACCGTAGAGTGACATTGAAACAACTGATGGATAAGCAGATTGCTAGATCCTAAAGATGCGGAGCATCATTTGGTGTTGGAAATTTCAGGGGATTCAAAATGTGATTTGGGATATTCAAAGTATCTCATAGTATTCAACCCTTTGAAACTTGTGAAAGTCGACCAGTGTTCAAAAATCGTTTAAGTATGGCACTATGTTATACTAAGCACCTAGTGTAATTCCTAGCAAACAAAGGGGTGTACATTCAAGCCCTACACGTACATGGTTTCTAACGTCCCACGAGGTACATCCAATTCACCATGAGCATCCCATGCATAGGAGACGGGTCAACATACCTATGGCATCAAGATCATCACCTTTAACACCATATTATACTCCCGGTCGGCTCGATTTGAGTTAATGAATGTACTCGGTGTCGTCCATCAGAAATAACCACATAAATAACACTTTAATACATAATCACATAATGGTCCAAGATAACATAAAATCACCAAGTGATCTCAGCAACGTTCTGAAGAATAACACAATAAGAACACTTATGTATAGGAAGTACCATCGGCGTATCCACCGTGTTCTTATCGCATCATACTTCTCCCGTTACCTTAATCACTCTATATTTTATGCCACCATACTTAACAAGGCTTACTATGATTCTCATGCATCGAATCTCATAATTAAGTGTGCACCCATAATTACTCGTTTCGTCGCATGGTCCACATAGCTTCTCTTGTTAAGCGAGGGTAAACAAGTAATAAGGTCGAACTATCGCCTAAATCAAATAAACGTCGTCACAACATAATATCTGTCAAATCGAATCGTATTTCATACTAGCAATGATAACACTACTTATTTTGCATACAACAAATTTAGTAGTAGGTGTTCGTATTCTAGTACGAATGTTTATATATATGTTTCATATTAACCAAACAGGTAGAATGCAACATATACTAATCATACATTATCATCATAATGTAAGCATATCAAGAAAATGTTTTCAAATCATGTGCTAGGTACGCTAAGTTAACACACTAAGCAAAATGCATTTGAAATTAATGTACTAAGTACGTTATGTCAACACACGAAGCAAATTGTATTTACAATCGTGTACTATACATATTAGATAAATAAATCATGTATGTAATGCTATGATCATAAAATAGTATTAACTTGTTCATAGTATTCGTATCGATCATGTTACCAAGTTCGTAGGAATGCACCGGAGTGCAATCATTTTATGCTAAATTATAAGATTTAGTTCCTAAAGAACGGAATCCTCAAAATTAGCATGTAATTGTAATCACACTTAGTGTAATCACATTAGAGTTTGTAATTGGAAAAATGAATAACAAGGATAAAGATAAACTTCTTGAAATTTATATTGTCATTACAAACATAGTTAAAATATGTACATTGTTTTCGAAAATAAACAGGAAATTTAGAGGTTCAAATGATCATAAGTGCTTGATCATTAGCTTGAGCCTCATTGACATTGATCACTCGTCCATTAGCATTGGCAAGCTTGGGGCATTTTCGCTTGAAATGATTTAAATCACCACAATTGAAACATGCTCTAGGGCGAGTCTGAGTAGGGGCTGCTCGGTTCTGGATACGACAGGTCACAGCTAGATGTCCAAATAAACCACAGATTGTACACTGGCGACAAGGAGAATTTGACGCGTGATGATAGTTGCATTGATTGCACCGAGGTTGCTTTCCACGATAAAATCCTTTAAAGGGTACTGAGTTTAGTGCAACATGTGCAGGAATTGCAAAATTCTTTGAAGCCTTGTGCTTCCTAGAACTTTTAGAAGATTCGACCATTGTTCTTTTCGAATTCTCGTTAACAGATCCAGTGTTTTGTTTCTTGTCTCCTTTTCAAAATAGTTTACCTTTTCTAACCTGGGAGTCGGTTAAGATAGCGGCTAATTCCTTAGCCTCCCTAAGCGTTGCAGGTTGGCTGCCAGTGACAATGTCTTGGACAGGGTCATGTAAACCATCGATGTATTTCTCAATGGCCCAGTCCAAAGGTGTGACCATAGTGGGGTAAATGTCACACCCCCAAAATCCACCATGCGGGGTATCACCGCTTGGAGGCGTGACATGACCAGGATCGAGCCACCAATCATACTGAACAACGTACTTAAGTAAATAAAGACAACCACAATACGATTGGTGACCAAAAGCTAGCTAACCAAGTTTTTAATTTAGACAGCGGAAGCATAAACGTAAGGTTCAAAACATAAGTTCACAGTTCATAAGTTTAAAGTCCAACACATAGGTTTAATAAGTTCATAATGTTTTAAACATTAAACACTGGACATAACCGTCCGCACACCACAACGACTCCTTCCTCGTGCAAGCTCCAAATGTTTAGCGACCTGTAAGGCATGTAACAACGAGTCAACAACAAAGTTGAGTGAGTTCACGTTTGGTTGTTTAGTTATAGCATTCGTTTCATAAATCATATGTTCGTTTTGTAAACCATGTATCGTATAAGTTTGCATCGCGGTCTTTCTGACATGTTTGCGAAGATTAGTGGGGGTTTCCCATGTGTTACTAGACCACGCGTATCGGCTGCTACGAAAATGTAAGAGGTGCCCTAAGTCAATGTCTATCAGCATTGACCCTTTGCCCATAGTCCATTAGTACACGCCCGTCCGACTGGCACGGTGTGAGGTTTGTTAAACCTAATAGCGCTATTAACTAATGACCCGCTCGCCATAGGCCTCGGCGATTAAGTCGATAATTGAGGGACTTAAAGTGATAGAGTTGATGGTCTTATGATCGTGTACGTAGGTTTTACGTACGTGCCCTTCAATCCGAGGACAGTAGTAAGTATGAGTGTACGTAGGTTTTACGTACGTGCCCTTCAATCCGAGGACAGTAAAAAGTAGTTTAATAGTAATGATAGTACAAGTAGTTATTCAATCCCATTCCCAACCCCTGGGAACCCCATGCCTTAGAAAGAGTGTGAACTCACCTCGGTTTGCTTCGGTTAGGTTCTCAAATATAGTTAACAGTCAAGGTCGGTCAATCACGTCCTAATAAGGTACGGATAACAATCAGTTTCTCATGCATAACACGTATCCTACGTATGGTTTATTTGCACATTACTTCGTCCACATAACAGGTACACACTTTAACGATTTATGCCCATATGAACTTCCCATCCATTCCCCACTCATAAACAAACATACGATATTGCACGTAACACATATAACATGTTAGATAATTCACCGATAGCATACTCGACATTTAAACACGCAAGTCACAACTTATGTCAATTCAGCATTAATATTCGAAACCGGCTGTTTTCGGACATTTAAATAAAATAGTTAAATTATTCCAAAAATTCTCAAATTTTTACAGGATGTCTTAAACGTTCCATATTTTATTGTGTAAAAATATCGGGGTCCGGTTCATTACCAATATTTTATAGAAAATCGTCTACCGAACTGTGATCAGATTTGTCACATTCTGATCACAGTTTACGGAATAATTCGTCTAAAATTTCTCGGAAGTCCGTTTGACAAAATTCCAGTTCGAGGATCACAAATACATCAGTGACTATCTATGGTATGAATTTTAGGGGCTGGTTCAATTCAGGTTTCAAATTACGACCGAAAACGTACAGCTCATTTTACTGCAGTAAAAATCAGCCTTAGCTGCTGTTACGAAAACAGACTTTTAAAATAGTAAACGCCTTCAAAAAAATACGATTCCAGCGCCATTTTCTTCGTTTTTCGAAATGACACGATTTAGACTTTTGAAATTCCATTTTTCGAGTTTTTAAAGTCCGTTTACAGCCTGTTGAAGGCGGCTGGAAAAGTACATCAGCATGTTATTTCATGGTTTAAACATTACTAAATCGCATCTACGAGTGCCCGAACAATGGATTTAACAAGAAACCAACAATCAACATCAAGTATGATTTAACCAACCCTCAAACCAACAAGATTCCGCTTCATGATTTAGACATAAGTAAACTTTTATGTAGCTTTTATGTTCATAACTTATGTTACACATTTTCTAGCATTCTCGTTATTTAGTGATTTAAACAACAACACACATACTACAAATCAAAATTTCGAACAAGATGAAACAAGTTAAGATGAGACTTACTACTAGCTTAAAGCTAGGGTTGAAATCTAGTGAAGAAATGTGATGAGAAAAGATGAAGAATCAAGCTAGAACAAGCTCCTTTGAAGTCCCCTTAAGTTGCAACCTTCATAGATCCTTTGAAGCTTGAATGGAAGGTATAAAATGAAGGATATGATGATGTTTGAAGGTGGTGATGGTGCTTTCGGTTTTGGGCAGCCGATCAAGAGGGAGAGAGAGTGAAATGGAGAGAAATCTTGGTGAAAGATATGAATGAATGATGGAGGATCTTTGGTGTCATACATATAATCTCCTCCTTATATTTTGTTCATCCATGCAAGTAATCAATCCATTAAATAAATCAAAGATAATCTTTACAAGATATATGAAGTATGGTTAGATGGATATGTGGGGTTCCAAGGGGACTAAATCGTTGGGGGGGGGGGGGGGGGGTGTAAGTGAAAAATTGTGACTAAATTAGTAAAGGTAAGTTAGGATGTAAGTAATGTGGTGGATTGATTTCTAGCGGGTGTTATGGCATACGGGGATCATGACTAGCCATAAAATAGTAAAATAATGTCCATGACAAAAATTTAGTGTTCCGGGTAATGTCCGGTTGTACGGTCGGATACTGTTCCGTTAAAGTGTTTAATTGTACCGTAAAGTGTCTTATTTATATATTTTTGTAACGAAATAAATTCCTAACACATAGGAAAATACACCGGACCATTTAGTGACTTTTCTGTATACTACCAGTATGTTAACATGCTCATGTAAGTATAGTTCAGTAATCAGAGAGCAGTTAAATATTTCAACACAGTCACCAAGCACTTAAATTATTATTAAATAAATTGTACGGAATACATGTAAATTGAGGGTTGTCACATTCTCCCCCTGTTAAGAGAATTTCGTCCCGAAATTTAGCGCGTGGTTACTGAGGAAGCTAGTTAAGTTGCGTTGTTTTCCTGATTTTCCTGGGGTGTCACATCATCCCCCCGTTGATTTGGAATTTCGTCCCGAAATTCTGCAGTAGCTTTAGCCTCAGTAGTGGTAGCGTTTTTCTTAAACAGTTGGGGATACTTGAGTTTCATTTGGTCTTCTCGTTCCCAGGTATACTCTGGGCCATGACGAGCATTCCAACGAACTCGGACCAGAGGTATCCTAGTATGCTTGAGGATCTTAACATCTTGATCCGTAATCTCTACTGGTTCCTCGACGAATCGCAGCTGGTCGTCGATTGTGAGTTCCTTGAGAGGAACTATGAGGGTCTCATCTGACAGACACTTCTTCAGATTCGACACATGGAAAACATTGTGAACTCTGCTGAGTTCTTCAGGTAAATCCAACCTGTAGGCGACTTTGCCAATTTTCTCAATGACTTCGAATGGTCCGACATAACGCGGATTGAGTTTGCCTCGTTTGCCAAAGCGGACTACACCTTTCCAAGGTGAGACTTTGAGTAGCACTCGATCCCCAACCTGGAGCTCGAGTGGTTTTCTTCCCTTATCAGCATAGCTTTTCTGACGGTCACGAGCTGCCGCCATTCGCTGTCGTATCTGAGCAATTTTCTCGGTGGTATCTACCACAAGTTCTGGGCCAGTGATTTGACTGTCACCAACTTCTGCCCAACAGAGAGGTGATCGGCATTTGCGTCCGTACAATGCCTCAAACGGAGCAGCTTGGATGCTGGTGTGGTAGCTGTTGTTGTACGAAAACTCCACTAGCGGGAGGTGCCTTTCCCAGCCATTACCAAAATCGATTACACATGCCCTAAGCATGTCTTCAAGGGTTTGGATGGTGCGTTCAGATTGCCCATTCGTCTGCGGGTGATAAGCGGTGCTCATATCTAAACGTGAGCCAAAGGACTTGTGCATTGCTTGCCACAGTTCAGAAGTAAAACGTGCGTCACGATCAGATATAATAGAGGTTGGCACTCCGTGCTTCGATACCACTTCCTTTAGGTAAATGTCTGCAAGAGTAGAAAACTTATCTATTTCTTTGATAGCTAGAAAATGTGCAGACTTGGTTAGTCGATCTACGATCACCCAAATGGTATCGTTTCCGCGTTGAGATCTGGGCAGGCCGGTAACGAAATCCATGGAAATTTGCTCCCATTTCCATTTCGGGATCTCCGGTTGTTGAAGTAGGCCTGATGGTTTCTGATATTCAGACTTGACTCTCGCACAAGTCAAGCACTTGCTGACGTAGGTTGCTATGTGGGCTCTCATGCCAGGCCACCAGTATGTGGTCTTTAAGTCGTGGTACATCTTATCCGAACCAGGATGTACTGAATAACGAGACTTATGTGCTTCATCCATCACAAGCTCGCGTAAGTTGCCATAGAGTGGAACCCAAATACGACCTGTTACATAGTAGGCGCCGTCTTCCTTTTGTTCTAGTCGCTGCCTCGATCCTCGTAGGGATTCAGCCCTGATGTTTTCTGCTTTCAATGCTTCGACCTGAGCATCGCGAATCTGAGCGGGAAGGTTAGATTGGATGGTAAGCTGTAGAGCACGTACACGCCTAGGTATGGTATCCTTTCGACTGAGGGCGTCTGCCACCACATTGGCTTTGCCCGGATGGTACCTGATCGCGCATTCGTAATCGTTCAAGAGCTCAACCCATCGGCGTTGACGCATGTTTAACTCCTTTTGCTTGAAGATATACTCGAGACTCCTGTGATCGGTGTAAATGGTGCACTTGGTACCGTACAGGTAATGTCTCCATATCTTAAGCGCGAATACAACTGCTCCCAGCTCCAGATCGTGAGTAGTGTAGTTTCTTTCGTGAACTTTAAGTTGGCGCGATGCGTAGGCAATGACCTTGTCACGTTGCATCAATACGCAACCAAGTCCTTGGATGGAAGCGTCGCAATAAACCACGAAATCATCGGTGCCTTCGGGCAATGAGAGGATAGGCGCGCTACAAAGTTTATCCTTTAGATGTTGAAATGCGGACTCTTGTGCATCACCCCAACGATAGATGACACCCTTCTGAGTCAGTGAAGTGAGAGGTTGCGCAATCTTAGAGAAGTCTTTGATAAACCTTCTGTAATATCCTGCCAAACCCAAGAATTGGCGGATTTCTTTTGGTGTGTGGGGTGCAGGCCAGTTCTTGATTGAGTCAACCTTGGATGGATCAACATGAATCCCATCCTTGTTTACCACATGGCCTAGAAAGTGGACTTCGCGAAGCCAGAAGTCACATTTTGAAAACTTGGCATACAATTGCTCTTTTCGAAGAAGTTCATGCATAAGTCGCAGATGCTGCTCGTGTTTCTCCTGACTCTTAGAATAGATCAGGATATCGTCAATGAACACAATAATGAACTTATCCAGGTAAGGTTTGCATACTCGGTTCATGAGATCCATGAAGACTGCTGGTGCATTCGTCAGCCCGAATGGCATAACCAGAAACTCGTAATGGCCGTAACGAGTTCTGAATGCTGTTTTGGAGACGTCCTCATCTCGGACCCTCAGCTGATGGTATCCCGATCTCAAGTCAATCTTGGAGTAATAGCTCGACCCTTGCAACTGGTCGAACAAGTCGTCAATACGTGGAAGAGGATAACGATTCTTCACAGTCACCTTGTTGAGTTCGCGGTAGTCAATACACATTCTGAAGGTACCATCTTTCTTCTTTACGAACAAGACTGGAGCTCCCCAGGGCGAAGAGCTAGGACGAATAAAACCCTTTTCCAAGAGTTCTTGTAGTTGTGTGGACAGTTCTTCGAGTTCTGATGGAGCTAGACGATATAGTGCTCGAGCTACTGGCGCTGCTCCAGGAGCTAGCTCGATTTGAAATTCAACTTGACGATGGGGCGGAAGACCAGGTAATTCCTCAGGAAATACCTCAGGAAAATTGCGCACAATAGGAATGTCTTCAATTCTCTTCTCTTCCGTGGATGTGTTAGCGACGAGCGCTAGAATGGCAGTGTGGCCCTTTCGTAGACATTTCTGGGCCTTAAGGAAAGAGATGATGCCTTCGACAGCACCACTCTTGTCGCCACGAATCACAAGAGGGTCTTCACCAGAACGAGGAAGGCGGATGATTTTCTCCTTGCAAACAATCTCCGCTTGATACCGAGATAGCCAATCCATTCCAATAACGACGTCGAAACTACCCAGTGTGATAGGAATAAGATCGATAGGGAAAATCTGACCAGCTAAGACCAGGTTACAACCTTTAACTACGTGTGTGGCTTCAAGACTTTTACCATTTGCTAGCTCTACCGCGTGTTTGGTGTTCAAAAGTGTTGGGGTACGTTTAAGCATTTGACTAACTTTTAGAGACACATAACTGGTATCGGCACCCGAATCAAATAAGACAGTAACAAAGAAGTCATCCAGAAGAAACTTACCCATCACAACGTTGGGATCGTTCCTTGCGTCACCTTGACCAATAACGAAAGCACGACCCCTTGCTCCATTACCATTGTTGTTTCCCCCATTGCCGCCTCCATTGTTATTCCCATTGTGGTTCCCATTTCCTTGGTTATTGTTCTGGTTTTGGTTCAGCTGGGGGCAGTTCCTCTTAAAGTGGCCTTCAGCGCCGCACTGAAAGCATCCTTTATTTCCCTGCTGCTGCTGATGGTGATTCTGTGGAGTTTGTTGTTGTTGTTGGCGATTCTGATTTGCAGGACGCGGGCTCCTGCAATCCTTAGCTTCATGACCCAACTTGTGACATCTCTGACAACGACCTTTGTTGCACTGACCACTATGGTGTCTGTTACATTTGTTGCACTTTGGGTGGTTTCCTCGATACCCACCCTGTCCTTGATTACCGGAGGATTGCTGACCCGGACTCTGGTAGTCGTCAGTCCTTCGCTGCTGGGACTGAACCGAAGCAGAACCCTTACTGGAGTTTCCATCCCATTTTCGCTTGTTGTCGGTAGGTGCATCAGAAGTAGCTGTGGCACTGATTCGTTTGGGCAGCTTGTTTTGCTCCACCGCCTGGTCAGTGAGTCGATGAGCCAACTTGATAATTTGCTGAATTGTACCCAGGTTGGCTGAAGTTACGTGACTTTGAATCTATGGTACAAGGCCATTGAGGTACAACTCGATTCGTTTGATGGGAGGGTCCACCATAGTTGGACACAGGATGGCCAGTTCGTTTGACCTCTTAGTATACGCTTCAATCTCAGACCCCGTCATCTTTAGATGGTAAAATTCCACTTCTAGTTTGTGGATGTCATCCCGACTACAGTACTCCTCCTTGATCAGCTCTTTAAAACCATTCCAGGGTGTGGCATTAGCAACTGCCAGTCCTAGTAGTTGAACTTGCGCCTTCCACCAGGTTAACGCAGCTCCTTCAAGTGTTCCGGTAGCATATTTCACCCTACGGTCTTCGGGGCATTCGCACATTTCGAAAACTGACTCAAGCTTTTCAAACCAGTGAAGAAGGCCCACTGCTCCTTCGGTGCCACTGAAAGTGGTAGGTCGGCAGTCCATGAAAGTCTTGAACGTGCACACAGGAGGCTGAGCATGTTGACCTGTTGTGCGAGAATAAAAGACAAAGTTAAGCACGAGGGTTGGTTTGCGAAGGTAGGATCTAAACATCCTAAGGTGAGTTGATATGGCAGGTTATACCTCCTGCAGGGACAGCTGCGAGTGCCTCAGCAACTCGTTCGTTGATCAAAGCCGTCAGCTGGGCTTGAGTTAGGCTCAAACGTCCACCCATGATCTTCACAACGAAATAACGTAGGTGAGAAAAGTGTCGCGAAAGTGCGTAAGTGTGTGACGACAATAGAGAGTAAGCACACAAGGTTCCAATAGCGATTATCACATTATCTACTGCACAGTGAGAACTATCTAACCGACAATATAACATAAATCATACCACTCATGGTGTCGAGTCTTGCACGTGGAGCGAAGCGTCGTTGTGTATCGTTGAGCACTGTACAGGTTATAGTCTGGTTTTATCAAAAAGCTTTTCCCTTTTTAAAACCAAGTTCACTATAACCAATGGCTCTGATACCAATCTGTCACACCCCCAAAATCCACCATGCGGGGTATCACCGCTTGGAGGCGTGACATGACCAGGATCGAGCCACCAATCATACTGAACAACGTACTTAAGTAAATAAAGACAACCACAATACGATTGGTGACCAAAAGCTAGCTAACCAAGTTTTTAATTTAGACAGTGGAAGCATAAACGTAAGGTTCAAAACATAAGTTCACAGTTCATAAGTTTAAAGTCCAACACATAGGTTTAATAAGTTCATAATGTTTTAAACATTAAACACTGGACATAACCGTCCGCACACCACAACGACTCCTTCCTCGTGCAAGCTCCAAATGTTTAGCAACCTGTAAGGCATGTAACAACGAGTCAACAACAAAGTTGAGTGAGTTCACGTTTGGTTGTTTAGTTATAGCATTCGTTTCATAAATCATATGTTCGTTTTGTAAACCATGTATCGTATAAGTTTGCATCGCGGTCTTTCTGACATGTTTGCGAAGATTAGTGGGGGTTTCCCATGTGTTACTAGACCACGCGTATCAACTGCTACGAAAATGTAAGAGGTGCCCTAAGTCAATGTCTATCAGCATTGACCCTTTGCCCATAGTCCATTAGTACACGCCCGTCCGACTGGCACGGTGTGAGGTTTGTTAAACCTAATAGCGCTATTAACTAATGACCCGCTCGCCATAGGCCTCGGCGATTAAGTCGATAATTGAGGGACTTAAAGTGATAGAGTTGATGGTCTTATGATCGTGTACGTAGGTTTTACGTACGTGCCCTTCAATCCGAGGACAGTAGTAAGTATGAGTGTACGTAGGTTTTACGTACGTGCCCTTCAATCCGAGGACAGTAAAAAGTAGTTTAATAGTAATGATAGTACAAGTAGTTATTCAATCCCATTCCCAACCCCTGGGAACCCCATGCCTTAGAAAGAGTGTGAACTCACCTCGGTTTGCTCGGTTAGGTTCTCAAATATAGTTAACAGTCAAGGTCGGTCAATCACGACCTAATAAGGTACGGATAACAATCAGTTTCTCATGCATAACACGTATCCTACGTATGGTTTATTTGCACATTACTTCGTCCACATAACAGGTACACACTTTAACGATTTATGCCCATATGAACTTCCCATCCATTCCCCACTCATAAACAAACATACGATATTGCACGTAACACATATAACATGTTAGATAATTCACCGATAGCATACTCGACATTTAAACACGCAAGTCACAACTTATGTCAATTCAGCATTAATATTCGAAACCGGCTGTTTTCGGACATTTAAATAAAATAGTTAAATTATTCCAAAAATTCTCAAATTTTTACAGGATGTCTTAAACGTTCCATATTTTATTTTGTAAAAATATCGGGGTCCGGTTCATTACCAATATTTTATAGAAAATCGTCTACCGAACTGTGATCAGATTTGTCACATTCTGATCACAGTTTACGGAATAATTCGTCTAAAATTACTCGGAAGTCCGTTTGACAAAATTCCAGTTCGAGGGTCACAAATACATCAGTGACTATCTATGATATGAATTTTAGGGGCTGGTTCAATTCAGGTTTCAAATTACGACCGAACACGTACAGCCCATTTTACTGCAGTAAAAATCAGCCTTAGCTGCTGTTACGAAAACAGACTTTTAAAATAGTAAACGACTTCAAAAAAATACGATTCCAGAGCCATTTTCTTCGTTTTTCGAAATGACACGATTTAGGCTTTTGAAATTCCGTTTTTCGAGTTTTTAAAGTCCGTTTACAGCCTGTTGAAGGCGGCTGGAAAAGTACATCAGCATGTTATTTCATGGTTTAAACATTACTAAATCGCATCAACGAGTGCCCGAACAATGGATTTAACAAGAAACCAACAATCAACATCAAGTATGATTTAACCAACCCTCAAACCAACAAGATTCCGCTTCATGATTTAGACATAAGTAAACTTTTATGTAGCTTTTATGTTTATAACTTATGTTACACATTTTCTAGCATTCTCGTTATTTAGTGATTTAAACAACAACACACATACTACAAATCATAAATTTCGAACAAGATAAAACAAGTTAAGATGAGACTTACTACTAGCTTAAAGCTAGGGTTGAAATCTAGTGAAGAAATGTGATGAGAAAAGATGAAGAATCAAGCTAGAACAAGCTCCTTTGAAGTCCCCTTAAGTTGCAACCTTCATAGATCCTTTGAAGCTTGAATGGAAGGTATAAAATGAAGGAGATGATGATGTTTGAAGGTGGTGATGGTGCTTTCGGTTTTGGGCAGCCGATCAAGAGGGAGAGAGAGTGAAATGGAGAGAAATCTTGGTGAAAGATATGAATGAATGATGGAGGATCTTTGGTGTCATACATATAATCTCCTCCTTATATTTTGTTCATCCATGCAAGTAATCAATCCATTAAATAAATCAAAGATAATCTTTACAAGATATATGAAGTATGGTTAGATGGATATGTGGGGTTCCAATGGGGACTAAATCGTTGGGGGGGGGGGGTGTAAGTGAAAAATTGTGACTAAATTAGTAAAGGTAAGTTAGGATGTAAGTAATGTGGTGGATTGATTTCTAGCGGGTGTTATGGCATACGGGGATCATGACTAGCCATAAAATAGTAAAATAATGTCCATGACAAAAATTTAGTGTTCCGGGTAATGTCCGGTTGTACGGTCGGATACTGTTCCGTTAAAGTGTTTAATTGTACCGTAAAGTGTCTTATTTATATATTTTTGTAACGAAATAAATTCCTAACACATAGGAAAATACACCGGACCATTTAGTGACTTTTCTGTATACTACCAGTATGTTAACATGCTCATGTAAGTATAGTTCAGTACTCAGAGAGCAGTTAAATATTTCAACACAGTCACCAAGCACTTAAATTATTATTAAATAAATTGTACGGAATACATGTAAATTGAGGGTTGTCACAGTAAAGTAGGCTTAACTGTTCAAATCGGTCAGTGTAGGCATGGTTTTCCCCACTATCCTGTTTTAGATGATAAAATTCGTTTTTAAGTCCCCTCATTTCACTTCGTGGGCATAATTCTTTCTTCATAAGTTCTTTAAATTCTTCCCACGTCAGTTCCATTGCTACATCGCCACCTCGGTCTCTCATAATACCATTCCACCAAGTGAGTGCTCTCCTTTGAAAGACACTTGAAGCGAAATCTACCTTGCGCTCATTTGGACACTGAACATGGCGGAATGTGCTTTCAATACTTTCAAACCATTGTAGGAGTGCAGTTGCTCCTTCAGACCCATTAAACCTGAGTGGTTTAGCCGAGTTGAATAGTTTATAGTTACATCGCGATAAAACATTGTTGTTATTGTTTTGGATTTGGTTGACTTGAGTCACAATGCCAGGGAGTACAGTGTTTAGCTGCTGAGAAATCATTGCTGCTAATTCAGCGTTCCGAGTGGCGTCGCGGTGAGGAGGCATCTTGAAAGTATAAATATAGTGAAAATCAAATAAGTTAGATTTATCAAATTGTTATGATTTTGTATCATTATTGTATTGTGAAAACTTTGATCTAGTAAAATCTCGTTCATTGGTCTCGTTCTTGTATTTAGAAAATACAGTTGGATTTTGTTTTGAGACAAGAGTTGTTTGATGAATAAACTTTTGTAATATTTTTGGATGAGAGAATACAAACCAAGTTAATGGTTTGCGTCATAAATCCTTTACTATTTAAAAATTCTTTTTTTAAAATTTTTAAAATTTTAGTTTTTATAATAGAGAAACTTTGTGTTTGAAATTTTGAAAATTCTCATCCAAATGGTAAAAATTTGAAATTTTGAAAAACAAAGGTAGTGTTTTGAAAATGAAATAGGATCTCGTAGTGTCGTGAAATGAAATGAAATTCATTTCAACTGTATCGAATCAAACATATCACCGAAGGTAATATGATGAAATAGTATTGGGAAAGGAAAGATGTTTTGATTTTCGTGAAGAGCAAACATATTACCGAGGGTAATATGAATGAGTAGTGTTACAAAGGTCGTTTAGAAATCGTTCGGTAAGGTCAAGATGGATAGGTTTTTATAATGCTTCACGAAGACATGCTTTAGCCTATAAGTGGACACTCACCCTAAGAGTTCCCAAGTAAGAGTGACTGGTCCGATAATGCGGATTTGTACGAACACTCTAGCCTTAGACAGAAAACTCGGGGTACAGGCATCCACCCTTCCAGATTGCATGTGTTCACATTATTAAAACCCAAGATTTCAATGAAAACGTTTGAGGAAAACATTTAAGAAATCTTTTGATACAAATCGTTTGAGATAAAACATGTTGTGAAATATTTTGACAAAAACATTTAAGAAAACATTTTGAAAAATATTTCAATGAAAATGTTTTGAGAAAACATTTTGAGGAATACCCCAAGGCATAAAGCCTAAGGTTTAGGATAAATCATCTAGGGCTAGATGATTTGTAAATCATAGAGTAGTTATGGCACGAATAAGGATGAGGATTTAGGAAAGAGTTCCTAAGTCTACTCACGTTTGGGTCCTAGGAAGGTTATAGACTAGGTTTAAGGCATGCTAATAACCTAATTCCCTATAACCAGTGCTCTGATACCAATCTGTAACACCCCAATCGCGGAATACAACAACACGCGGCAGAAATATCGGGGAGTCACGTTACAAATTGCTCAAAACTACTGGTACTAAATTGTTTCAATGTCATTAACATCGTTTTACAAACAAAGAATACATGTAATTGTTCTTTTGTTTTAGAAGTCTAAGGCCCGAATGTGGTCCTATGCGTTGCATGCTTGAATAGTTGAAAACCTGAAACATATGTGAAAAACAGTCAGCATAAAAATGCCGGAGAATACATAGGTTTTATTAGCCAAGTAAATGGCAAAACATTTGGTATTGCAATACTTTAACAGCTACGAGAGCTGTCAATCGAAAATAAATCTTGAAGCCAAAGAATGGCAAAAATTTAGTATTGCAATACATAATCTTAATTGTGAAAACTCGTGACAAATAGGTTTGTATATGGCAATATGATTATTACTAAGTCATTTTATGCTTTACATCGTAATCTCGTTTAAACCATCGTAAAAACTCGTTAATATGTTATTAGAAATCCAATCGAGGATTAATAATAACTGTTTTGAAATAAATCAAAACTTCTGTAAGTATTATATAAATCAAATCAATGAGTCATGATAATACTTCAGATATCTTTCTAAGAATCTAACATATAAAAATATGGGAGATTCTACGAAGATTTCGATATCCACACATTGAAACAATCATCCACAAAATCCTAAAGTGATCAAGATAAAGCTACAAGAATAATAAAATAAGAACACTTATATATAGGAAGTACCAGCGGTGTATCCACCATGTTCTTATTTTATTACACCCGTTTCGTTATCTAAATCACAACTACCACATAAACACATAATCGTCAACTTGTTCCATCTCGTAAACGCGCATTAAAGTACACAGTGAATCCAAACAGGGGCTCCAATATTAGTACTCTAAACATCCCATATATGTCTAGCTATGAAGATAGATAGATACTACAGGGATCAGGTTCTCGTTACATCGTCTAATCTAACACGCATTAAAGTACATAATGAATCCAAACATGGACTTCAATATTAGTACTCTAAACATCCTACAAGTAAGTCTAGCTATGAAGATAGATAGATACTTTAGGGATCAGGTTCTCGTTACATCGAATCATCGTATCACAACATCCAAAATCCTAATGGTGATTCGGGATAACGCCACGAAGGGTAATACAATAAGCACACTTATATATAGGAAGTACCAGCGGCGTATCCACCATGTGCTTATTGTATTATCTAGTTTCGTTATCTAAATCACCAACAATCTACACACAACCAACCATCGAGTCGTAAAGTACTTCTTAAAAACCTTACTATGAGGATAGGAAGATTTAAGATTGTACTTTAAATATCCTATAAGAATCTAAGTATAAAGATAGGTAGATCACTTAAGGATTTAAATAAACATTGCATTTGCATAATAGGAATAATACACATAAAAACACTTAGTGAACACATATATGCCATACATTTCGAAAACAAATCGATTACACATATGAATCACCCCAAAACAGTTGAAAACAGTAAAAGAGGGGAACTATGTACTCGCCTGGGATTTCGTATAGTTCCGGTTCAAAGGATATAACAAAGCTCAAAAGACCAAGAGTTCAAGTGTTGAAGCGGTTCCTAGGGTAACTGATACTATGTTAGCGAATGAGGTCTTGTAAACCAAATGAGTATTGGAACTCATGTGATATGGTTTAACAAAGCCTACATTCTAAATCGGAACCTATCCTAAGTGCTTACGACCCATTAAGGTAGCTTACGCCACTTTAACGCGTCGTTCGCGCGAAAGCGCGTTCAAGACACCTAACAAGTCCTATGACAAGTATCATATTCCTTAACATATCTAATTATGTTATATAATCAGTTTAGATGTCAAAACATGTTTTACATATGCTTAAAAAGAAATTATGCGCAAAAGGGCATTTTGGTCATTTTCCTAAGGCATATAAACTACCTATCATACGACTAACTAAACGAAGTGACCATAAGGTATAACCTCGGAAGCTTATTCCCTATACAACTATGGTCACAATACATGTTTGGTCGGATCCTAATGATCGACCAAACGGGTCGGGTTCGGAAGTCTAAGCGGTTGTTTAGACCGCTTATCTTACGACCCTATACAAGCACTATCCTAAAAGTGACGAGTTGAACATGTTAAAACATGTTTAACTAAGTTAGAAAACAAGTTTGATATCAAAACAAACAGTTTTGATACCTAAGAATAGTTTGGTTGCAAAATACGCATAAGCACATATTTTGACCGAAACTATGACTCGTCACTACGCCTAAATAACGTGGTAATCAGTAGGCATAGTCACAAGGGACTATAATCATCGTGATTACACTCACGTTGCAAAGTTCAAACGAACTTTGTGTTGACCAAAGACTGGTCAAAGCAGAAAGTCAAAAACTGTTTGACTTTCACGCTTGAAAAACGATAACAAGCATGAAAGAAACTTACAAAAGGTCCAAGAAATGAAGAATTTGTTCTAAAACACTCTGGTATGAAGCAAAGGCCTCAACTTAGAGCAGATTTAGAGCAAATGGTGTGAGGAAGCAAATGAATCAAGGTGGGTATTTATAGGATTTCAAGAACCGTTAGGATCATTTCTCATAATTCGTGCTTCAATCTAGACCTTACATGTGTGGCACACTGATTTACAATACTAGGGGACCTTAAAACAAGCTAATGGTATTGCAAAACAAGGACCAAAACCATCAAATTCAGCCAAAATGACCAAATTCAATGTTTCTGTCTGACAGGTTGTCGCGGGCCACATAAGAATGCTCCTCAGTCTACGCGCCCCTCCTAAGCAACTTTTACAGATTGTCAGTTTTAGTTCCTGCAGGACTGAAACTTGGTTTTTGATGCATTTTTTACACGTTTAAGCCCCGTTAACCCCATTTCAAAGCTCTGAAATGAAGTTAAAGTATAGGGAACTTAAAATATGCTAAAAAACATCTCGGATTTCGGTTCGTTTGGTCGTACGATCACGTTGGTCGGTTAATTACGACGGAAGTCGTAACGAACGCGAAATCGATCCAAATTACGCGACGAGTGAAATTCTAACATTCCAAACACTAAAATAAAATATTTTAATGATTACAAAAATTTTTGGATGTCCGGATATATTCAGAACGTAAGTTATGCGCGTAAATGTAAACTTACGCAGTTTTTGACGTTTTTAGTCCCTATTGATCAAATAAGCATATTTTCGCATAACGAACCCCTCAAAGCCTATTTCTAAGCTATGTAAAGGATATTTAGGGTACGTTTAGCTTATGATCAAGTTTCAGAATGTTCGTTACTATACGAATCAGCAGACTTTCGCACGCAAATAGTCCTTAAGAGTGAATAAACTTGTTTTTGACACACCAAAGCCTTCAAAACCTATTTCTAAGTTATATAAAAGTTATTTAAGGTATATTAAGCCTATGTCACTGTTCCGGAGTGTTTGTCGCATTAAACTGGTTATGTTTATGCATCAGTTTGCGTATAACTTTCAAGAAAGCGGTTTAAAGCTTGAAAATGAACTAGAATCAAAACGTGAAATTGTAAAACACAAATAAACAAATTTTGAGACCAAAACACATTGTTTCTTTGATAAAAGATTTTGTCCTACACCGTGTGGTGTTTACGGAGCACAAGTGTCACAGTGCCGGGGACACAAGGATTTTAAGAAAGCTTAAAATCGACGGCCTAATCAGTTTTTCAAAACCTTTTTAAATCGCGCGCACATTTTCTGCATTTTAGTTAGTTTTTGCATTTACAGTAGACTGAATACGGGCCGTGTTCACTGAACACGGGGCCGTGCTGCACATTTTTTTCAAAACTCCCAGATACAGAGTCTGAACACAGGGTCGTGCTCACTGAACACGCCCCCGTGCTGCACAAAACCAGTCACTTTTATTAAAACGCTCAGATACAGGACCTGAACACGGGCCGTGCTCACTGAACACGGGGCCGTGTCCAGCCTCTGTTTCCGTTTTAATTTTTGTTTTCTGGTCCCGAGACTCTGTTGTGATCTGCTGAGTGATTCTTATGGATCAATACTCAGGAGATTACAACTACCACTATGAGGATGATGGTTATAGGGAAGATGATTGCACCATTTGCGGTAACCCTCATTCGGTACAATATTGTGACTTCTTTAAACCATCCCCTTCATACAACTACTATGAGGAGCCCAGGTACGAGCCGTCGACTTCATACACACCCTATGAAGACCCCAGGTATGAACCTTCTCCCTCATACTCATATTTTGATGAACCAAAGTATGAGCCTTCATACTCATACTTTGAGGAACCAAGATATGAGCCTTCATCTTCATATGCTTACTATGAGGAACCATGGCGTGAACAACCCACCTCATATGAGTATTATGAAGAACCAAGTTACGACCCTTATCCATCATATACTTACAATAAGGAACAATGGTGTGAACCATCTACCTCATATGAGTATTATGAGGAACCAAGGATCGAACTTCCGAATTCAAGCTTTGATGATACTTATTCAACTCAATTTGACGAACCACCAACTATTTCACCTGTAGCTGAAAAGATAATAGAACACCTTAAAACTATCGAGCGCTATATAAAATAAGCCCGCGTAAGGGAAGAGGAATCCCGCGCAAGGGAAGAATTAACTCGTAATAAAGAAGAGATAGTTGAAAAGGTAAAAATGGAAGAACAAATAAGTGAAAAACCGACACATGAGTTAAACAATGAAAAAGGTGAGTCCGACATCGTTAAAATTCAAAAAGAGTCTAATTTTAAAGAAATTGATCTCTTGTCACCTTCTTTCGAAAATCATTGTTTAGTACCCACTCATGCAAAGTTTTTAAAAGAGTTAAACACTAACGCTAAAATTGACAAAACGGTAAGCATTAAGTTAACAAATGAGCAAACTACGCTAATAAAAGAAGATCCATTTGAAATTAACATTACACCGGTTCCATGTTTTTTCAAAATTCCTTTATTAGTAATATTACAATTGATAAAGATCTTTGTGTTAATATAATGCCAAACTACGTTTTCGAAAAATTAAGTATTGGTGAATCTTCTCCACTTCAAATACCCATTTTTCTATCTAATCGGAAAACAATAAAATCAATAGGGATAGTTGAGGATGTGTTGGTCCAGTTCAATCAATTGGTAATCCCAACCGACTTCGTCATCCTTGATGACGCTCCACTAGTGTTGGGACAACCTTTTGTTAAGACCCACAAAGCTTTGAAAAATAGGAAGTATAACAATCTACCTATTCAATTAGGGGCATTCAAAAAATGTGTCGATCTTGAGCGTTCAATGAATATCCATTCGGCAATGATGACCCCCTAATTGAAGATGAAGCTGAACCACCCGATACAAAAGAAGAAATTGACCACTTTGTTGAAGAAGTGGTCGCCATAGAACAAACCTTTGTGGTTCTTGACCAAAACGAGCAACCAAATAAGGAGTCTCCTAAAGACCCACCTCTTGAGCTCAAGGAAATTCCAAAAGGTTTGGAATATGTTTTTCTCGACAAAGTTGGTAAATCACCTGTAATTATTTCGTCAAAATTAACTAGTTTAGAAAAAGAAAAATTAGTTACGCTTTTGAAAAAACACAAAAACGCGATCGCTTGGAAGCTTGTAGATATTAAAGGAATAAGTCCTTCCATGTGCACGCACAAAATTTTAATGAATGATGACTACAAATCAGTAATACAACCACAACGTAGAGTAAATCCAAATGTCCAAGAAGTGGTTAAAAACGAAGTCATAAAATTACTTGACGCCGGACTCATTTACCCAATCTCCGATAGTCCTTGGGTAAGTCCCGTCCAAGCAGTTCCGAAGAAAGGAGGTATGAGGGTAATATCTAATGAAAAAAATGAATTAATACCAACAAGAACCGTCACAGGATGGAGGGTATGTATAGATTATCGTCGATTAAATGAAGCAACAAGGAAAGATCACTTTCCTTTGCCTTTTATTGATCAAATGTTAGAAAGATTATCTGGTCACAAATTTTATTGTTTCTTAGATGGTTTTTTAGGTTACTTTCAAATACCGATAGCACCCGAAGACCAAGAAAAGACAACGTTCACATGTCCCTACAGAACTTTTGCTTATCGACGCATGCCTTTTGGTCTATGTAATGCCCTCGCAACCTTTCAACGTTGCATGGTGGCCATCTTCCATGACATGATAGAAAAGACAATGGAAGTCTTCATGGACGACTTTCTATCTTTGGAGACTCATACGACCAATGCCTCGATAACCTTGAACGAATGCTATCCTGATGTGAGGAAACTAACCTCCCCCTTAACTGGGAAAAATGCCATTTCATGGTAACGGAGGGAATAGTACTCGGGCACAAAATCTCAAGCGAAGGAATGGAGGTTGATCGAGCAAAAATAGACACTATTTCTCGATTACCACCCCCATCCTCCGTTAGAGCTATCAAAAGTTTCCTAGGACATGCCGGATTTATAGGCGATTTATCAAAGACTTCTAAAAAATCTTAAGACCTCTAACAAAATTACTTGAAAAAGATGCCCCTTTCATCTTTGACAAGGATTGCAACCAAGCATTTCTAACACTAAAAGAAATGCTAGTCAATGCACCTATCATGATAGCACCCGATTGGAAATTACCCTTCGAAATCATGTGTGATGCAAGTGACTTTGCAGTTGGAGCTGTCTTGGGACAATGAAAAGATAAGCATTTTCACCCAATTAATTACGCTAGTAAAACACTTAACGATGCACAAGAAAATTACACAACAACAGAAAAAGAATTACTAGCCGTGGTATTTGCTTATGATAAATTTCGTTCTTATCTTGTTCTTTCTAAAACGATAGTTTATACAGACCATGCAGCCATTCGATATCTCTTTAAGAAATAGGATGCTAAACCACGTTTGATTCGGTGGATTCTACTCCTCCAAGAATTCGACATTGAAATAAAATACAAAAGAGGAGCAGAAAACACCGCAGCAGATCATCTTTCCCCCTTGGAAGACCCAGCTTTGGAGGCAACCAGGGACGAGCTAATCAATGAAAAGTTCCCAATGGAGTCCCTGGAAATGGTGGAATACCGAGAAGAGCCATGGTACGCCGACTATGCTAACTACTTAGCTAGCGGTATAGTCGCAAAAGGATGGCCACATTATCAAAGAAAAAAAATTCTTTGCTCATGTAAAGCATTATTTTTGCGAAGATCCTTATCTTTTCAAAATGTGTGCTGACCAACGTATCCGTCAATGCGTACATGGTAGTGAAGCAAGAAAAATTCTCCACCATTGTCATGAAGGTCCATACGGAGGACATCATGGTGCCGCTAGTACCGCACGAAAGGTATTTGATTCAGGATTCTATTAGCCAACCATTTACAAAGATGCTCAAAGTCTTATCAAGACATGTGACGCTTGCCAAAGATCAGGTAATATTTCTATCAAAAACGAAATGCCAGAAAATGGCATTCTCGTTTGTGAAATTTTTGATGTTTGGGGACTCGACCTTATGGGACCTTTCCCACCGTCAAAAGGAAACAAATATATACTTGTGGCGGTAGATTACTTGTCTAAATGGGCCGAGGCCGAAGCACTTCCAACAAATGATGGAAGAGTTGTGGTAAGATTCCTGAAATGATTATTCTCTCATTTTGGAACTCCTAAAGCATTAATAAGTGATAGAGGTACCCATTTTTGTAACCATCAACTTGAAATTTTTTTAACAAGGTATGGGGTCTATCACCGGGTCTCAACAGCATATCACCCTCAAATAAACGGACAAGCCGAAGTGACTAATCGAGGTTTAAAAAGAATACTTGAAAAAACCGTAGGGTTAAATAAAAAAGAATGGGCAGATAAATTAGACGATGCTTTATGGGCTTTTCGAACAGCGTACAAAACAACAATAGGTACAACCCCATATAAGCTTGTCTATGAAAAAAAGTTGTCATTTGCCAGTAGAAATAGCACACAAAGCCTACTGGGCAATTAAAATCGTAAACTTAGACTTAGAAATTGCCGGTAAAAATCGATTTTGTCAATTAAATGAATTAGACGAATTGAGAAATCACGCATACTCTAACTCCGAAATTTACAAGGAAAGAATGAAAAATTTGCATGATAAACACATTAAACCTAATGAATTTCGGGTAGGAGATCAAGTTCTATTGTTTAATTCACGACTTCGATTATTTCCTGGTAAATTAAAGTCTAGGTGGTCAGGACCTTTTTCCATCACCCACATTTTCCCACACGGTGCAGTAGAAATTAAATCTCGGAATGGAATCCCATTCAAAGTCAATGGCCAACGGCTAAAGCTCTATCAAGGATTTATTGAGGATGAAGAGGAGGAAATCTTGCTTCAAATGGCCGAAGAATGAAACGAAGGTTCAAGCATCAACATCATATTTTGTAAGTTACGAACATCGGGAAAGCATCGAAATCGGTAAGAATTCTAAAACTTAGTTTCGGGAAACAGGGCACTCACACGAGCACTAAAAAAAAATTAATTTTGCCCGCCCACGGGGCCGTGTCTGCGCAACTGTCGTGGATAAAACCCCTTTTTCTTTCACTTTCTCATTTCAACACGCCCCGTTTCCCCCAAAAACTCTCTGGTTCCAGCGAAATTTTCTGCAGATTTCAACGTTTCCCCTTCTTCTAACAACGTCAAGATATGTTTCTATCATTATAATTATTTAGTTTAAGTACTTGCATGTAGTTTAACATCAAAATTTGGGGAAAAATCTAGGGTTCTTCAACTTGAACCGGATCAAACCCCAAATTTTTGCTTAGACCTGTTAGTATTAGTATAGATACATGTTATAAGAAGTAAATCAACTTGTATTCTTTGTAGATTTGCCCGATTTCTCACAAAAACCTCAAACCCTTGTTTTTTAACCGAAAAAGATGAAACTGAAGGGGTAAACGGTTTGTTTTGGGAAAACGGCACTTGGGGTTTCATTTTCGGGGAAAACCGCTCCTACTGGAACAAAAATTTTCAAGTTTTCGGGACCGCGTCGAAAAATGGGATTTTTGGGAAACAGACGCCTGAGCATGGGGTCGTGCTCAGCGAGCACGGGGGCGTGTCCAGCTTATTTCAGGCAAACATGGGGCGTGTCCGCTGAACACGGGGCCGTGTTCAGCTGACTGTTTTCAGTTTTCTTCGAATATTTTACTGTTTCGTCCTAATTGTTTGTTGTTTTCTTTCAGATGGCCAAGAGATTTACCAGATTCAACGCAAGTGAGTTGGCTGCCCAAGCGCGATTCGAGGTTCTGAAGACTAGACCAGAGGAAAATCCCCGACAAGTGTGCATGGACACCCTAAAAGCAGTAAACCAAATAGACCGCTTCAACAACATTGTTACCGGTCCACTACGAGCAGCTCTCTGCACTCGGCTCCACTCCATGCATGAATATAACATGGAATTTTACAGCACGTTTGTCTTCAAGACAAGAGCGGATCCGTTTGACAATGAGGGGGTAGAATTCCGTTGTGCAGGGGTTATGTACTCAATCTCAATCGCACAATTTGGGGTAATTGTCTGGATGTACTCGGAAGAGGATACTGGAGAGGAAGAGAACACCGGCGGTCTCCATGAGCTTCAAGAAGATCAAAGCCAATCTGCTTGGGCTCAGATCGGGGAGGGCCACTACAACCCGAGCCGAACTAAGAGCACAATGTTGAGGGACCCTCTCTACAGCTACATCCATAGGGTCCTCAGCTACTCTCTTTGCCAGAGACACGACAGTGGTGGTGTTGTAGGGTTGTGAGATCTGCTAGTCCTCCATTGCATTCACAACCGTATCAACTTCGATGTTCCATACCTACTACTCCGCAACATGCACTTGAACCAACTTGCCACTCCCCCGACTCCTATCCTTTTTGGAGGGTGGATCTACCGCCTTTTTAAACACTTTGTGCCAAGGATGCTGAGGTCCTTTCAAAAGGGCCCATGGTCAGGAAAAGTGGACATGGTCATATGCCGCTCCATGAACTTAATCAACGAAGCGGATGACGGGACGATCAGATTTCAAATAGTTCAAGGGCATGCATGGAACCATCAAGAGGCTCATGTCCTACACGCTCCACATATCCGTCCTCCTCCCCAGTACCACAACCACCACCACCACCATGGTGATGCGGGCCAATCCTCCTCTCAAGGAGGTGGTTTTCCTAACTTTCAAAGTTTACATGATTTATTGCAGGAAAATCTCATGTGTACCCGGAACACCTACAACATGGCCAGTAACACATACGCCCGGGTCGGAGTTATAGAAAGAAACATCTCCGATATGCATGTCACACCCTGACTTTTGTGGAAGCGTGGTTATTTGGTGTGACTTCTTAATACCATAGCATTCAATCATAACAATGCTATATGATAAAACCAAAACATATTCATCCATTAATGACGTTTAGAAAATAACACAACAACTTGTCTTTGAGAATATTGATACCAAATTATGTTACAACCCATGACGTGTTTAAACGAGTTCATAAAGACTCCACAAACGACTTTAAATAAAACCTGAGTTTAGAGACGTGTATCCCGTCCAGGAATAGAATACACCCCCTAAACTTGACAACCATGGATAACATCTTTTATTAAAACGTAGCTTGACGACACATGCATACCCTTCCAGATCCACTAGTTTCCTGAAATACATGTAGTTTAAAAATATCAACAAAAAGTTGAGCGAGTTCATGTATATGTCTGTGTGTATAAATCTTTGAAATATGTCTTGTATGTATAAATGTCCCTGGTATGTAGCAATAAGGAAAAAGAGATCACCAATGGGTTGCAAAGCCAATGGTATGTGTGAAATGGTGCAGGAAGACTCAAACCTAGCAAATTTGTCTCTAGGATGAAGACATAGTCACCACTATGGGCCGCCCCAGCCTCATGGGTGTGGGCACGCTACACCCAAATAGATCTATCACTCATGTCCCTTGGTCCTACAATGAGGATTAATGGCCTTAAGTGTTGTGCCCACCCTTCACATGATCTAGTCGTAAACCCTCCTTAGGCTAACCATACCATGTATAAAAATGTCTGTAATTGTAACATGTATTCCACCCCCGACGTATAAAACTGAAAACAGTAAAAGAAAAGGGGGACATGAACTCACAGTCTTGCGTCCTCTGCTCGTAACTCAAACTCTGTCAGCAAACACGACTACCTACAGTGTACTAATGTCTATTAGACAAACGGGCCGTGCCTTTGCTTAGTATTTGCGTTTTGAGTTACGTTTCTTATATTATTCCAAGTTACAATTATTTGTCAAAATAATTAATATTTCAACTTAAATTATATTTGGTTTAGGAATATTTGTTTAAACAATATTTCCGCATTAATACTTCTCAAGTATTTAATCTTTCGTATTTCCTTCCCAAGGATGGGGTATCTTATACATGTAATTGTATTATTGTATTTGTAATTTCCGAAATAATATATCTCTAAGTCTCACTTAAGAGAATATATTTGTAAACTCATTTTGTCTCAAAAATAATGCACTATCCAGAAAATATATATTTGTTTCCCATAAATCATATATCTTCTAACTATACAAGGAAAATATATTCTTATTTCCAAAATAATATATTTTCCACCTTTTCCAAAAATATGACACAACTTTGTAATATTTACAAAAATCATACTTTTATTTCTTGTATCCAAAATAGTGTTTACCAAAAATATATAAGTAACGGTATTGCTTTTGATAATAAATTTCACGGTACTTCGTTAAGTTATATAATATAACCATTTCACCGAGTATACAAATAGTCACACAAGTGTCTTAATATGAAATATATATTCTAAATATATATTTATCCATTTTTATTTATAAAACCAACCTCCGATACTTTGTATTTTTGTTACAAAATTTATGGCGAGGTTTATATTTGAAAAACATAGTTTAAAATACACTAGTAAACACTTGACTAGAAAATATTTTCTAAGTGTTTATATTTTTAGAAAATTTCGCCATAGTTTCCCCTAAAAACGGAGGTGTCCATGCTATATGAGCATATCATTTTCTTTTCCAAAAATCATTCAAACAATCAACAATGATTCACTAACCATAGTAACATGAACTTGATTTTTCATAAAAACGCGTAGTAACTTGGTAAAGTGTTTAGTGGGTTTAGTTACCCTCCAAAGTGTGTTTACTTCTTTTAAAATCTCATTCTTGCAAAGGTTTGGTGTTTACAACTCTTGGATTTACAAGTCTACTATTTCACTTGATTTGTCACTTTATAAGAAAATCATTTCACTTTCAAGTTCATGTTTGATCAAGAAGATGATTATTTCATGTAAACCCATAATCACCTTCTAACTTGTTAAACCATGTTTTTAATCATACTTTAACAAGTTCCATATGATGATCAACATCATATTATCAAGAAATCAACAATCAAGTGCCATGCATGTATTTAACAACATCATTTTAACAAGATTTCATCATATTTCATCTTTATGTAAACTTTATGTTCAAGCTTTTAGTTTGTGTTCTCTAGTGTTCTTGTTATTTTCATCATACTACATCTTTTAACCATAAAAATAAAAGTAAACAAGAGTTATGAGAGATCTTACTACTAGCTTTAAGCTAGGGAAGAACACTTGTGAAAAAGATGACGAAATTTGGTATGTAAAAGCAAGTAAGAGAGCTCCTTGATGATCCACAAGCTTCAAGCTCCAAGAATCACCTTCTAACACTTGAATTAAGCTTGAAAATGGATTAATGTGGTGGTGACAAGGTGGTGGTGGTGGCGGCACAAACAAGGCCGAGAGGGAGAGAGAGAGCTTGAGGGAATGGGGTGAAGTTGAGTGAAGATATGATATGGAATGATCTTTAGAGATATACACCATACTTATAATCTTCTATAACAATATCTTGTTCACTCAAGCAAGTAAAGATCCAAATAAAATAAGGAAGTAAATCTAGGAGAGTATGGTGGTGATTTTAGTGGTGGGGTCCTCCTTGGACCGTAAATGGGCATGGGGGGGGGTTAATTGTAAAATTTTGATGATAGTAGGTAAATATTTAGGAGGTTAAGTGTAAAAATCTAGTGTTATATGTGTATGACATATTTTATAGTGTGTTGGGGTATTCGGAGACCATAACTAGCTAAAAAATAATAAAACAATGTTTCTAGCAAAATTTTGGTGTCCCGGGTAATGTCCGGTTGTTCGGTTAGATACCGGTTCGTTAAAGTGCTAAGTTGTACCGTATAGTGTCTTTTATGTAACTTTTTGTGACACAGTTAATTCCCAACACTTAGGAAAGCATTCAGGACCATTTAGTCAATTTTCTGCATAACACTAGTATGTCAAAAAGCTGAATTTTGCTGAAATATGCAGAATTCTGCACTTAAAGTGAGTTTTAGGCACTTTCCGACACTCAAACTATCACCTAGTGACGCAGTTTTATGGTCCTCACTTCCCTACACACCATACTAGTGTAGCATCTTGTCCCTGGCCCATACTGGGTCTCAAAACACTTTCTGTCTATGTACTGAACCCTGTCAGCATATTCCCGTTCTATCCGTTAACTGTGCTAACTGGGCTTTGTGCATCAGGTATGTCAATAAAGTTTGTCTGTAATAAATGGTGTGACAGTATGAAATGTGATGCAGAAATCATAAAGCAGTTACGTCATCAGTTTTAATTAAGCACAGTCATTAAGCACAATTTAATATTAATTAATCATACGGATACCTGTAATTATGAGGGTTGTCACATTCTCCCCCTGTTAAGAAAATTTCATCCCGAAATTTTAGTTCTGCTACTAGATGCAGGGGTCTTGGGGAACAAATGTGGGTATTTTGCCTTCATGCGATCCTCACACTCCCAAGTAAACTCTGGGCTGTGTTTCGTGTTCCAAGGAACCTTGACGACTTTGACACTACTCCGTCGCGTCTTGTTAACCTTCCAATCCGTAACCTCAACCGGTTCTTCAGTAAAGTGGAGTGTGTCGTCAATATGAACTTCGTCGGCCGGAATGACCACCGTCTCTTGAGTTAGACTCTTTTTCAGGTTTGATACATGAAATGTATCGTGAATGCCATTTAGTTCAGTAGGTAGATCCAACCTGTAGGCTACAAGACCAATTCTTTCTAGGATTTTAAATGGTCCAATGTACCGCGGATTCAACTTCCCATGCTTCCCAAAGCGTTTCACACCCTTCCAGGCTGAAACCTTCAACAAAACCATATCTCCCACCTCAAATTCCAGAGGTTTCCTTCTTCGATCCGCCTAACTCTTTTGACGATCACGAGCCGCTTTGATGCGTTCTCGGATTTGTAAAATTTTGTCTGTCATTTCTTGGACCAATTCCGGACCAACAAGCTGTCTATCACCCACGTCGGCCCAGCATAACGGTGATCGACACTTGCGTCCATAGAGAGCTTCGAACGGTGCGGCTTGAATGCTTGCATGATAACTGTTATTGTATGAAAATTCGACCAATGGTAGGTGAGTGTCCCAACTTCCACCCAAATCCATTACGCAAGCTCGCAACATGTCTTCTAACGTTTGAATCGTTCGTTCATTCTGTCCGTCTGTCTGCGGGTGAAATGCGGTACTCAGATTCAGCTGAGAGCCAAAAGCTTCATGGAAGGATTGCCAAATCCTCGATACGAATCTTCCATCTCTATTAGAGATAATTGAGAGAGGCACTCCATGACGTGCAACAATCTCTCTCAGGTATAGCTCAGCTAACTTGCTCGTGTTGTCTTTCTCCTTGATTGCCAAAAAGTGTGCAGGTTTCGTTAACCAGTCTACAATCACCCAAATCGTATCGTGACCTTTGGGCGTCCTTGGCAATTTCGTTATAAAGTCCATCGAAATCTGTTCCCATTTCCATTGGGGTATTTCTGGTTGTTGCAGAAGGCCTGAAGGCTTCTGGTACTCGGCCTTTACCTTGGCGCAAGTCAAACATTTGCCAACATATATCGCAACGTCGCCTTTCATCCTTGGCCACCAATAGAAATCCTTTAGATCTTTGTACATTTTATCCGATCCTGGATGGATCGAGTACCGTGACTTGTGAGCCTCATAAAAAATAACGTCTCTCAGACCACCAAAGAAAGGAACCCAAATTCTTCCCAAGAAACACAACGTTCCATCCTCCTTTGGTACCAATTGCTTCTCCATCCCCCGGAGATATTCATTTTCAAGATTCTCCCTTTTAAGAGCTTCCCTCTGTGCAGCACGAATGCGCAACGTGAGGTCTGTCTGAACAATCATTTCCAAAGCCCTAACCTTATGGACTTAATCCTTTCTTTCCGACTTAAGGCATCGGTGACTACATTCGCCTTCCCTGGGTGATACTTGATCACGCAATCATAGTCGTTCAACAACTCTACCCATCGTCTCTGTCTCATGTTAAGCTCTTTCTGATCAAATATATGTTACAGGCTCTTGTGATCAGTGAAGATTGTGCATCGCGTGCCGTACAAGTAATGTCGCCAGATCTTTAATGCAAACACCACTCTGCCTAACTCCAAGTCATGCGTGGTGTAGTTTTTCTCGTGAACCATCAACTGGTGCGAAGCATAGGCTATAACTTTTTGTCGCTGCATCAGCACGCAGCCTAAACCCTGACGCGAGGCGTCGCAATATACCACGAAGTCGTCAGTTCCTTCGGGTAGAAATAAGATTGGTGCATCGCAAAGTTTGTTCTTCAGCAATTGGAACGCTTCTTCTTGCTTGTCTCCCCATTAGTACTTCTTGTCTTTCTGTTTAAGGGAGGTCAATGGTTGAGCGATTTTTGAGAAATCCTCAATGAATCTGCGGTAGTATCCTGCCAAACCTAGGAATTGTCGAATCTCGGTTGGCGTCTTTGGAGTCTCCCAATTCTTGATCGCCTCGATCTTTGTGGGATCCACATGGATTCCATTTCCATTTACCACATGACCAAGGAACTGAACTTCGCGTAACCAGAACTCGCACTTTGAGAACTTCGCGTACAACTTCTCTTTCTTGAGCAGTTCTAAGATAGCTCTTAGGTGTTGCTCATGTTCTTCCTTCGTCTTTGAGTAGATCAAAATGTCATCAATAAACACGATCACAAACTTATCGAGATACGGCTTACAAACTCTGTTCATCAAATCTATGAATACTGCTGGCGCGTTTGTCAGCCCAAACGGCATAACCAAGAACTCGTAATGTCCATAGCGAGTTCTGAAGGCAGTCTTCGGAATACTCTCCTCTTGTATACACAACTGGTGATAACCTGATCGAAGATCGATCTTGGAGTAACAACTCGAACCTTGTAGTTGATCGAACAGGTCATCTATCCTTGGCAAAGGATATCTATTCTTGATAGTCAACTTGTTCAGCTTGCGATAGTCAATGCACATGCGAAAACTACCGTCCTTCTTCTTGACAAACAACACTGGAGCTCCCCAAGGCGAGAAGCTTGGTCTGATAAATCCTTTATCCAAAAGCTCCTGAAGTTGCGTCAACAACTCCTACATTTCCGAAGGCGCAAGTCGATAGGGTGCCTTAGCTACAGGAGCAGCGCCTGGAACTAAGTCAATATGAAACTCGACTTGTCTTTGTGGCGGCAATCCTGGCAAGTCTTCAGGAAAGACTTCAGGATATTCCTTTACGACTGGAATGTCTTCTATCATTGGCTCAACGGCCTCCTTATCCATGATGTGCGGCAAGAAGGCAACACATCCCTTCTTCAAACATTTTCTAGCCTTCAAGCAACTAATGATCCTTAAGGGCGTATCGCGCTTCTCTCCATGTACCACAATCGTTTCTCCATCCGCCATTGGGATGCGAATGGTCTTCTCGTGACATATAATTTCGGCTCTGTTGCTTGACAACCAATCCATCCCTACTACCACGTCGAAGCTTCCTAACTCGACTGGCAGTAGATCCAGTGTAAACTCGTGCTTTCCCAGCTCTATTACGCATCCTCTGATGACTTCATTCGTTTCAACTAGCTTTCCATTAGCCAGTTCAATTGAGTACGGAATATCTAACTTACTAGCAGTTAACCCAAGCATACTTTTAAATTCTAGCGATACAAAACTATAGTCGGCACCAGTGTCAAATAGAACAGATGCAAAGAGTTGATTAATAGGGAACGTACCAGTCACTACATTGGGATCCTGGCGTGATTCCCTCGTGCCGATATTGAAAACTCTTCCTTGTGCTTGGTTGAGTTTCGGGCATTCCAGCTTAAAGTGCCCCATGTCTCCACAATTGAAACACCCTGGTCCTCGACCATTCCCATTACCATTACCGCCTCAATTGATGTTTGCTCCCCGTTTACCAGCTTGATTCCCAGCATTTCCACGATTCCCATTCCCGCCGTTTCCTCTCTGTTGGCGGTTTCTATTCCCATTTCCAAAACCTCTCTGACCATTGTTGCCACGACCAGCACCAGTACCAACCCAGCATGTTTCTTTTGAATGGCCTGTCTTCCCACAAGACTCACATTTCCTGAGTCTACATGGGCCGGGGTGATGATATTGGCATGTATCACATTTGGGCAGAGCGCCCATGTACCCTCTTCCTTTGTTTTCGACACCTGTTTTGGTCCTGGCTGGTGCGTTTCCCTCTTCTCTCTTGCTGACACTGTTGGTACCCTTTTTAAAATTGGAGAACTTCCTTTTGTTCTCTCCTGAGGATTCAACATGAGTTTCCTCTTTCTTCGTGTCCGAGATCGAGAACTTGTTTAACCTGATGGCTTCCTCCGTCAGTGACACGCTCAGATCTATAGCCTCAGTAATTGTTGCAGGCTTTGAAGATGTTACCATGCTCATGATCTGCGGTGCCAACCCCCAGATGAAACGCTCAATGCGTTTAAATTCAGGATCAACCATATACGGCACCACGCGTGACAAATCATGGAACCTTTGCACATATTCCGCAATTTTTGGGCCGTCCATTTTGAGATGCCAGAATTCCGTTTCCAGCTTCTGTATTTCGGCCCGTGAACAGTATTTCTTCCTCATGAGCTCCTTCAGCTCAGTCCATGTCAATGCATACGCCGCCGCCTCTCCCAGGGTCTGGACTTGAAGATTCCACCAGGATAAAGCACAATCAAGAAAGAGCCCTGAGATGTATGTAACTTGATGTTTAGGAGCACACTTGCTCATCCTTAAAACATAATCCGTCTTTTCCGTCCATCTGACGAAAGCAACAGCACCCCCAGTGCCGTCATAATTTAAGGGCTTACAATCCAGAAATTGTTTGTAGGTACAGCCTGTACAGGCAATATCATTTACAGAAAGCATTAGCGGATGTGTAAGAAATATCCCAATGTAACGTAATGTGTCTCAAGCAACTTGGTCATTACCATTGGGTGGGTTGTTGTTTCTTGAGGAACCTCCGCTAGTTTCCGCGCGTGAGGCCTCATACTGTGCTATTGCTGCGGTAATTCGCTCCTGTAACTCAGCCTCAGTAGTGGGCAAACGTGTGTCTCGTCGTGGAGGCATCTTCTAAAAGAAGATCATATCGGTCAGGTCATAGTAAGTATAGTAGGTAAGTAATATGCGTATGTAATAACATCCATCAACACAAAAATCACATAACATCCCATGTCATAACACAAACAAATAAATCAACAATGCATGTAATGAGGAGGCTGCGATTGAGCTTTTCATATAACAAGACCACCAGTATAGTTTTACAATTGTATCGTACATCAAAAGAGACCAACGGTCACATCACCCTTGTCTAAATCGTCTAACAATATGCAACAACCAAAAGTCAAATGTCAAAAGTCATGTGGTCTTCAAAAGTCTTCACAATCATGGCTCAATAGCTGTCTTCTCACCAAAAGTAGCCTATCTGCAGGAGAACTAAAACCCCTAAGCTGATGGTGGGGGAGGAGGAGGTGGAGGAATGAAAAGCAGACGGCACATACGCCCTAACTCCTCCTCGAGCATGTGAAGAAGCTGCAACAAACAAGCAATCTGCTGCTCCATCATCAGAAATCGGATGTGGAAATCCGGATAAGCAAATAGTGGAGCAGGTGGAAAAGCAGACTGTGACGGATCAGCAAAAGGTGGAGGATGCGGGATCCTCTCCAGCTCAGCGACTCTACGGCTCAACATATCCTACTGTAACTGCAGCGACACAAGTATTTCATTCGTCGTATACCCAACATGAAAGGGAAGGTACGGATCAGATAAAGGCTTGACGTTGGGCGAAGACCACATAAATGGCTCGCCCGTGGGTGCTGAAGAAGAAGAAGGGTGAGGAAACTATGGCATGAACTGATCGGCTCCTGACACAAAAGGTATGTGAGTGTGCTGCTGACCTGAAGGTCCTTCCCCTGGACGGGGAGGAGGAATGTCCTGAAGAAAGGTAACTGGTAGGTCTGTGCGGTGCGCATCAGACAAGTGTGGGCGAAACTGTGTGACATCAACGGGTACCTGAACAGGCACAGAAAGGGGAGTAAGTGGTTGAACAAAAGGAGGATAGTCATCCTCCTCAATCCACCCATTGCGGGTGTGAGCATATCTAGGATCCACGTGGGTGGCAAATGGAGCACGGTCATCAAACATAGGGACCGGGTCGGGCAGTGGTGGTGCAGTCACTGGAACATCAGCAGGGATAGGGTCATGCACAGGTGGAAGGTCGTGAGCAAGAACGGGCTCTGGTGCTAACTCAGTTTCTGGGTCGACGGGAGCAAGCTGATGATTAGCGGGTATCTCAAGAAGCTGATCATCAGGAATAGCAGGGGCCTCAACAGGCTGCTCGTCAAGGATAAACTCCATCTCATGGTCTGGATCCTGATCGTGTGGAAAAATAGGGTCAAACTCACCCTCAAACTCGACATCCTGATCATCGTCGTGTGGAAAGTCAGGGATGAACCCAAAACCCAGCTGCGGAACGGGCGCTTCAGACATAGCAGTATCGGAATCAGTGTCTGTGGGATACCGCTGTAATCCCAGTGCATGAAGAGTAGAAGACGACACGGACTCAAACGAGTCGGGACTAGACGGGTCAGATAAAACTGGAACCTCGACAGGTGGCAAAACAATGGCATCGGCAACAGGAATATCATTGACAGGGACAACAAGGTCATCAACTGGAACATCAGCAAGTGGAATAGCGACATCGTCATCTATCGTAGCCCAGCCATCCTGGTCATCCTCAGGGGGACCCTCGATGAAGAGATCGACGTCATCGTCCAACATACCGTCGAGAGGCAAATCCTCAAAAGGAAAAGCAGCATGAGGAATAGGTGCAGGGATCTGAGCAAGAGGTAGATCCCCATCAAGAAAACCATCAGCTAACGGTAAATCGTCTCCGAAATCCGGTAAGGCGAAGGGCTAAAAGTCATCGTCGTCACTGCTCGTAGAACCTGAAGTGTAAACCTCACCCTCAGGAAGGATCTCGTCGCCTGATACTATAGCTATCGGGTCTATGGTGTCTGACACTCCACTCTCGGAGGATAATGACATGGTGTCTGTAACACAACCACAACATATACACATATATCAGATAAGCATGTAAGCAAATAGCAATGGAATCATGTATGCATCCTAGTCTTCCCAGACTATCCCACCCAGTCTCTCAGACTGAACTCCCTAGTCTCTTAGACTAACTCCTTGGTCTCTAAGACCAAACCTCCCAGTCTCTAAGACTAACTCCCTGGTCTCTAAGACTAAATTTCCCCAGTCTCTAAGACTGAATTTCCTTAGTCTCTAAGACTGAACCTCCCCAGCCTCTAGGGCTGAACCTCCCTCAGTCTCTAAGACTGAACTCCCTCAGTCTCTAAGACTGAGCTCCCTCAGTCTCTAAGACTGAATTATATACATAGCCTTTTTGAAATGTGTACTTGTGCCTTTTGTTTGTAAAAATGTTTGTTCCCTGGTTCTGGACATTTTGGGTATGCATTGAAAATATGTTTGTGAAAACATTTTCGTGAGAGCCCTGATGATCATAGTCTAGACTAGAGAAAGAATCCTAGTTCGCTATGATCGAGGCTCTGATACCAAGCTGTCACACCCTGACTTTTACGGTAGCGTGGTTATTTGGTGTGAATTCTTAATACCATAGCATTCAATTATAACAATGCTATATGATAAAACCAAAACATATTCATCCATTAATTACGTTTAGAAAATAACACAACAACTTGTCTTTGAGAATATCGATACCAAATTATGTTACAACCCATGACGTGTTTAAACGAGTTCATAAAGACTCCACAAACGACTTTAAATAAAACCTGAGTTTAGAGACGTGTATCCCATCCAGGAATAGAATACACCCCCTAAACTTGACAACCATGGATAACATCTTTTATTAAAACGCAGCTTGACGACACATGCATACCCTTCCAGATCCACTAGTTTCCTGAAATACATGTAGTTTAAAAATATCAACAAAAAGTTGAGCGAGTTCATGTATATGTCTGTGTGTATAAATCTTTGAAATATGTCTTGTATGTATAAATGTCCCTGGTATGTAGCAATAAGGAAAAATAGATCACCAATGGGTTGCAAAGCCAATGGTATGTGTGAAATGGTGCAGGAAGACTCAAACCTAGCAAATTTGTCTCCGGGATGAAGACATAGTCACCACTATGGGCCGCCCCGGCATCATGGGTGTGGGCTCGCTACACCCAAATAGATCTATCACTCATGTCCCTTGGTCCTACAACGAGGATTAATGGCCTTAAGTGTTGTGCCCACCCTTCACATGATCTAGTCGTAAACCCTCCTTAGGCTAACCATACCATGTATAAAAATGTCTGTAATAATTGTAACATGTATTCCACCCCCGACGTATAAAACTGAAAACAGTAAAAGAAAAGGGGGACATGAACTCACAGTCTTGCGTCCTCTGCTCGTAACTCAAACTTTGTCAGCAAACACGACTACCTACAGTGTACTAATGTCTATTAGACAAATGGGCCGTGCCTTTGCTTAGTATTTGCGTTTTGAGTTACGTTTCTTATATTATTCCGAGTTATAATTATTTGTCAAAATAATTAATATTTCAACTTAAATTATATTTGGTTTAGGAATATTTGTTTAAACAATATTTCCGCATTAATACTTCTCAAGTATTTAATCTTTCGTATTTCCTTCCCAATGATGGGGTATCTTATACATGTAATTGTATTATTGTATTTGTAATTTCCGAAATAATATATCTCTAAGTCTCACTTAAGAGAATAAATTTGTAAACTCATTTTGTCTCAAAAATAATGCACTATCCAGAAAATATATATATATTTTTTCCCAAAAATCATATATCTTCTAACTATACTAGGAAAATATATTCTTATTTCCAAAATAATATATTTTCCACCTTGTCCAAAAATAAGACACAACTTTGTAATATTTACAAAAATCATACTTTTATTTCTTGTATCCAAAATAGTGTTTACCAAAAATATATAAGTAACGGTATTGCTTTGGATAATAAATATCACGGTACTTTGTTAAGTTATATAATATAACCATTTCACCGAGTATACAAATAGTCACACAAGTGTCTTAATATGAAATATATATTCTAAATATATATTCACCCATTTTTATTTATAAAACCAACCTCCAATACTTTGTATTTTTGTTACAAAATTTATGGCGAGGTTTATATTTGAAAAACATAGTTTAAAATACACTAGTAAACACTTGACTAGAAAATATTTTCTAAGTGTTTATATTTTTACAAAATTTCGCCATAGTTTCCCCTAAAAACGGAGGTGTCCATGCTATATGAGCATATCATTTTCTTTTCCAAAAATCATTCAAACAATCAACAATGATTCACTAACCATTTTACACTTACCAAGTGTAAAAACAATACACTTTACATAGTAACATGAACTTGATTTTTCATAAAAACGCGTAGTAACTTGGTAAAGTGTTTAGTGGGTTTAGTTACCCTCCAAAGTGTGTTTACTTCTTTTAAAATCTCATTCTTGCAAAGGTTTGGTGTTTACAACTCTTGGATTTACAAGTCTACTATTTCACTTGATTTGTCACTTTACAAGAAAATCATTTCACTTCCAAGTTCATGTTTGATCAAGAAGATGATTATTTCATGTAAACCCATAATCACCTTCTAACTTGTTAAACCATGTTTTTAATCATACTTTAACAAGTTCCATATGATGATCAACGTCATATTATCAAGAAATCAACAATCAAGTGCCATGCATGTATTTAACAACATCATTTTAACAAGATTTCATCATATTTCATCTTTATGTAAACTTTATGTTCAAGCTTTTAGTTTGCGTTCTCTAGTGTTCTTGTTATTTTCATCATACTACATCTTTTAACCATAAAAATAAAAGTAAACAAGAGTTATGAGAGATCTTACTACTAGCTTTAAGCTAGGGAAAAACACTTGCGAAAAAGATGATGAAATTTGGTATGTAAAAGCAAGTAAGAGAGCTCCTTGATGATCCACAAGCTTCAAGCTCCAAGAATCACCTTCTAACACTTGAATTAAGCTTGAAAATGGATTAATGTGGTGGTGACAAGGTGGTGGTGGTGGCGGCACAAACAAGGCCTAGAGGGAGAGAGAGAGCTTGAGGGAATGGGGTGAAGTTGAGTGAAGATATGATATGGAATGATCTTTAGAGATATACACCATACTTATAATCTTCTATAACAATATCTTGTTCACTCAAGCAAGTAAAGATCCAAATAAAATAAGGAAGTAAATCTAGGAGAGTATGGTGGTGATTTTAGTGGTGGGGTCCTCCTTGGACCGTAAATGGGCATGGGGGGGTTAATTGTAAAATTTTGATGATAGCAGGTAAATATTTAGGAGGTTAAGTGTAAAAATCTAGTGTTATATGTGTATGACATATTTTATAGTGTGTTGGGGTATTCGGAGACCATAACTAGCTCAAAAATAATAAAACAATGTTTCTGGAAAAATTTTGGTGTCCCGGGTAATGTCCGGTTGTTCGGTTAGATACCGGTTCGTTAAAGTGCTAAGTTGTACCGTATAGTGTCTTTTATGTAACTTTTTGTGACACAGTTAATTCCCAACACTTAGGAAAGCATTCAGGACCATTTAGTCAATTTTCTGCATAACACTAGTATGTCAAAAAGCTGAATTTTGCTGAAAAATGCAGAATTCTGCACTTAAAGTGAGTTTTAGGCACTTTCCGACACTCAAACTATCACCTAGTGACGCAGTTTTATGGTCCTCACTTCCCTACACACCATACTAGTGTAGTATCTTGTCCCTGGCCCATACTGGGTCTCAAAACACTTTCTGTCTATGTACTGAACCCTGTCAGCATATTCCTGTTCTATCTGTTAACTATGCTAACTGGGCTTTGTGCATCAGGTATGTCAATAAAGTTTGTCTGTAATAAATGGTGTGACAGTATGAAATGTGATGCACATGTATGTATGATGCAGAAATCATAAAGCAGTTACGTCATCAGTTTTAATTAAGCACAGTCATTAAGCAGAATTTAATATTAATTAATCGTACGGATACCTGTAATTATGAGGGTTGTCACATTCTCCCCCTGTTAAGAAAATTTCGCCCCGAAATTTTAGTTCTGCTACTAGATGCAGGGGTCTTGGGGAACAAATGTGGGTATTTTGCCATCCTCACGCTCCCAAGTAAACTCTGGGCCGTGTTGCGCGTTCCAACGAACCTTGACGAGTTTGACACTACTCCGTCACATCTTGTTAACCTTCCAATCCGTAACCTTAACCGGTTCTTCAGTAAAGTGGAGTGTGTCGTCAATATGAACTTCGTCGGCCGGAATGACCACGGTCTCTTGAGTTAGACTCTTTTTCAGGTTTGATACATGAAATGTATCGTGAATGCCATTTAGTTCAGCAGGTAGATCCAACCTGTAGGCTACAAGACCAATCCTTTCCAGGATTTTAAATGGTCCAATGTACCGCGGATTCAACTTCCCACGCTTCCCAAAGCGTGCCACACCCTTCCAGTGTGAAACCTTCAACAAAACCATATCTCCCATCTCAAATTCCAGTGGTTTCCTTCTTCGATCTGCATAACTCTTTTGACGATCACGAGCTGCTTTGATGCGTTCTCGGATTTGTAAAATTTTGTCTGTCGTTTCTTGGACCAATTCCGGACCAACAAGTTGTCTATCACCCGCGCCGGCCCAGCATAACGGTGATCGACACTTGCGTCCATAGAGAGCTTCGAACGGTGCGGCTTGAATGCTTGCATGATAACTGTTATTGTATGAAAATTCGACCAATGGTAGGTGAGTGTCCCAACTTCCACCCAAATCCATTACGCAAGCTCGCAACATGTCTTCTAACGTTTGAATCGTTCATTCACTCTGTCCGTCTGTCTGCGGGTGAAATGCGGTACTCAAATTCAGCTGAGAGCCAAAAGCTTCATGGAAGGATTGCCAAATCCTCGATACGAATCTTCCATCTCTATCAGAGATAATTGAGAGAGGCACTCCATGACGTGCAACAATCTTTCTTAGGTATAGCTCAGCTAACTTGCTCGTGTTGTCTTTCTCCTTGTTTGCCAAAAAGTGTGCAGGTTTCGTTAACCGGTCTACAATCACCCAAATCGTATCGTGACCTTTGGGCGTCCTTGGCAATTTCGTTATAAAGTCCATCGAAATATGTTCCCATTTCCATTGGGGTATTTCTGGTTGTTGCAGAAGGCCTGAAGGCTTCTGGTACTCGGCCTTTACCTTGGCGCAAGTTAAAAATTTGCCAACATATATCGCAACGTCGCCTTTCATCCTTGGCCACCAATAGAAATCCTTTAGATCTTGGTACATTTTATCCGATCCTGGATGGATCGAGTACTGTGACTTGTGAGCCTCATAAAAAATAACGTCTCTCAGACCACCAAAGAAAGGAACCCAAATTATTCCCAAGAAACACAACGTTCCATCCTCCTTTGGTACCAATTGCTTCTCCATCCCACAGAGATATTCATTTTCAAGATTCTCCCTTTAAGAGCTTTCCTCTGCGCAGCACGAATGCGCAACGTGAGGTCTGTCTGAACAATCATTTCCAAAGCACTAACCCTTATGGGCTTAATCCTTTCTTTCTGACTTAAGGCATCGGCGACTACATTCGCCTTCCCTGGGTGATACTTGATCTCGCAATCATAGTCGTTCAACAACTCTACCCATCGTCTCTGTCTCATGTTAAGCTCTTTCTGATCAAATATATGTTGCAGGCTCTTGTGATCAGTGAAGATTGTGCATCGCGTGCCATACAAGTAATGTCGCGAGATCTTTAATGCAAACACCACTGTGCCTAACTCCAATTCATGCGTGGTGTAGTTTTTCTCGTGAACCTTCAGCTGGCGCGAAGCATAGGCTATAACTTTTTGTCGCTGCATCAGCATGCAGCCTAAACCATGATGCGAGGCGTCGCAATATACCACGAAGTCGTCAGTGCCTTCGAGTAGAGATAAGATCGGTGCATCGCAAAGTTTGTTCTTCAGCAATTGGAACGCTTCTTCTTGCTTGTCTCCCCATTCGTACTTCTTATCTTTCTGTGTAAGGGAGGTCAATGGTTGAGCGATTTTCGAGAAATCCTTAATGAATCTGTGGTAGTATCCTGCCAAACCTAGGAATTGTCAAATCTCGGTTGGCGTCTTTGGAGTCTCCCAATTCTTGATCGCCTTGATCTTTGTGGGATCCACATGGATTCCATTTCCATTTACCAGATGACCAAGGAACTGTACCTCGCGTAACTAGAACTCGTACTTTGAGAACTTCGCGTACAACTTCTCTTTCTTGAGCAGTTCTAAGATAGCTCTTAGGTGTTGCTCATGTTCTTCCTTCGTCTTTGAGTAGATCAAAATGTCATCAATAAACACGATCACAAACTTATCGAGATACGGCTTACAAACTCTGTTCATCAAATCCATGAATACTGCTGGCGCGTTTGTCAGCCCAAATGGCATAACCAAGAACTCGTAATGTCCATAGCGAGTTCTGAAGGCAGTCTTCGGAATACTCTCCTCTTGTATACGCAACTGGTGATAACCTGATCGAAGATCAATCTTGGAGTAACAACTCGAACCTTGTAGTTGATCGAACATGTCATCTATCCTTGGCAAAGGATATCTATTCTTGATAGTCAACTTGTTCAGCTCACGATAGTCAATTCACATGCAAAAACTACCGTCCTTCTTCTTGACAAACAGCACTGGAGCTCCCCAAGGCGAGAAGCTTGGTCTGATAAATCCTTTATCCAAAAGCTCCTGAAGTTGCGTCGACAACTCCTGCATTTCTGAAGGCGCAAGTCGATAGGGTGCCTTAGCTACAGGCGCGGCGCCTGGAACTAAGTCAATATGAAACTTGACTTGTCTTTGTGGCGGCAATCCTGACAAGTCTTCGGGAAAGACTTCAGGATATTCCTTTACGACTGGAATGTCTTCTATCTTTGGCTCAGCGGCCTCCTTATCCACGATGTGCGCCAAAAAGGCAACACATCCCTTCTTCAAACATTTTCTAGCCTTCAAGCAACTAATGATCCTTAAGGGCGTATCGCGCTTCTCTCCATGTACCACAATCGTTTCTCCATCCGCCATTGGGATGCGAATGGTCTTCTCGTGACATACAATTTCGGCTCTGTTGCTTGACAACCAATCCATCCCTACTACCACGTCGAAGCTTCCCAACTCGACTGGCAGTAGATCTAGTGTAAACTCGTGCTTTCCCAGCTCTATTACGCATCCTCTGATGACTTCATTCGTTTCAACTAGCTTTCCATTAGCCAGTTCAATTGAGTACGGAATATCTAACTTACTAGCAGTTAACCCAAGCATACTTTTAAATTCTAGCGATATAAAACTATAGTCGGCACCAGTGTCAAATAGAACAGATGCAAAGCGTTGATTAATAGGGAACGTACCAGTCACTACATTGGGATCCTGGCGTGCTTCCCTCACGCCGATATTGAAAACTCTTCCTTGTGCTTGGTTGAGTTTCGGGCATTCCTTTTTAAAGTGCCCCATGTCTCCACAATTGAAACACCCTGGCCCTCGATTGATGTTCGCTCCCCGTTTACCAGCTTGATTCCCAGCATTTCCACGATTCCCATTCCCGCCGTTTCCTCTCTGTTGGCGGTTTCCATTCCCATTTCCCCCATGTCTCCACAATTGAAACACCCTGGCCCTCGACCATTCCCATTACCATTACCGCCTCGATTGATGTTCGCTCCCCGTTTACCAGCTTGATTCCCAGCATTTCCACGATTCCCATTCCCGCCGTTTCCTCTCTGTTGGCGGTTTCCATTCCCATTTCCAAAACCTCTCTGACCATTATTGCCACGACCAGCACCAGTACCAACCCAGCATGTTTCTTTTGAATGGCCTGTCTTCCCAGAAGACTCACATTTCCTGAGTCTGCACGGGCCGGGGTAATGATATTGCCATGTATCACATTTGGGCAGAGCGCCCATGTACCCTCTTCCTTTGTTTTAGGCACCAGTTTTGGTCCTGGCTGGTGTGTTTCCCTCTTCTCTCTTGCTGACACTGTTGGTACCCTTTTTAAAATTGGAGAACTTCCTTTTGTTCTCTCCTGAGGATTCAACATAAGTTTCCTTTTTCTTCGGGTCCGAGATCGAGAACTTGTTTAACCTGATGGCTTCCTCCGTCAGTGACACGCTCAGATCTATAGCCTCAGTAATTGTTGCATGCTTTGAAGATGTTACCATGCTAATGATATGCGGTGCCAACCCCCAGATGAAACGCTCAATGCGTTTAAATTCAGGATCAACCATATACGGCACCACGCGTGACAAGTCGTGGAACCTTTGCACATATTCCGCAATTTTTGGGCCGTCCATTTTGAGATGCCAGAATTCCATTTCCAGCTTCTGTATTTTGGCCCATGAACAGTATTTCTTCCTCATGAGCTCCTTCAGCTCAGTCCATGTCAATGCATATGTCGCCGCCTCTCCCAGGGTCTGGACTTGATGATTCCACCAAGATAAAGCACCATCAAGAAAGAGCCCTGAGATGTATGTAACTTGATGTTTAGGAGCACACTTGCTCATCCTTAAAACAGAATCCGTCTTTTCCGTCCATCTGACGAAAGCAACAGCACCCCCAGTGCCGTCATAATTTAAGGGCTTACAATCCAGAAATTGTTTGTAGGTACAGCCTGTACAGGCAATATCATTTACAGAAAGCATTAGCGGATGTGTAAGAAATATCCCAATGTAACGTAATGTGTCTCAAGCGACTTGGTCATTACCATTGGGTGGGTTGTTGTCTCTTGAGGAACCTCCGCTAGTTTCCACGCGTGAGGCCTCAAACTGTGCTATTGCTGCGGTAATTCGCTCCTGTAACTCAGCCTCAGTAGTGGGCAAACGCGTGTCCCGTCGTGGAGGCAACTTCTAAAAGAAGATCATATCGGTCGGGTCATAGTAAGTATAGTAGGTAAGTAATATGCGTATGTAATAACATCCATCAACACAAAAATCACATAACATCCCATGTCATAACACAAACATATAAATCAACAATGCATGTAATGAGAAGGCTGCGATTGAGCTTTTCATATAACAAGACCACCAGTATAGTTTTACAATTGTATCGTACATCAAAAGAGACCAACGGTCACATCACCCTTGTCTAAATCGTCTAACAATATGCAACAACCAAAAGTTAAATGTCAAAAGTCATGTGGTCTTCAAAAGTCTTCATAATCATGGCTCAATAGCTGTCTTCTCACCAAAAGTAGCCTATCTACAGGAGACCTAAAACCCCTAAGCTGATGGTGGGGGAGGAGGAGGTGGAGGAATGAAAAGCAGATGGCGCATACGCGCTAACTCCTCCTCGAGCGTGTGAACAAGCTGCAACAAACAAGCAATATGCTGCTCCATCGTCAGAAATCGGATGTGGAAATCCGGATAAGCAAATAGTGGAGCAGGTGGAAAAGCAGACTGTGACGGATCAGCAAAAGCTGGAGGATGTGGGATCCTCTCGAGCTCAGCGACTCTACGGCTTAACATATCCTGCTGCAACTGCAGCGACACAGGTATATCATCCGTCGTATACCCAACCTGAAAGGGATGGGACGGATCAGATAAAGGCATGACGTTGGGCGAAGACCACATAAATGGCTCGCCTGTGGGTGCTTAAGAAGAAGCAGGGTGAGGAAACTATGGTATGAACTGATCGGTTCCTGACACAAAAGGTATGTGAGTGTGCTGTTGACCAGAAGGTCCTTCCCCTGGACGGGGAGGAGGAATGTCCTGAAGAAAGGTAACTGGTAGGTCTGTGCGGTGCGCATCAGACAAGTGCGGGCGAAACTGTGTGACATCAATGGGTACCTGAACAGGCACAGAAGGGGGAGTAACTGGTCGAACAAAAGGAGGATAGTCGTCCTCCTCAATCCACCCATTGCGGGTGTGAGCATATCTAGGATCCACGTGGGTGGCAAATGGAGCACGGTCATCAAACACAGGGACCGGGTCAGGCAGTGGTGGTGCAATCACTGGAACATCAGCAGGGATAGGGTCATGCACAGGTGGAAGGTCGTGAGCAAGAATGGGCTCTGGTACTAACTCAGGTTCTGGGTCGACGGGAGCAAGCTGATGATCAGCAGGTATCTCAAGAAGCTGATCATCAGGAATAGCAGGGGCCTCAACAGGCTGCTCATCAAGGATAAACTCCATCTCATGGTCTGGATCCTGATCGTGTGGAAAAATAGGGTCAAACTAACCCTCAAACTCGACATCCTGATCATCGTCGTGTGGAAAGTCAGGGATGAACCCAAAACCCAGCTGCGGAACGGGCGCTTCAGACATAGCAGTATCGGAATCAGTGTCTATGGGATACCACTGTAAACCCAGTGCATGAAGAGTAGAAGACGACATGGACTCAAACGAGTCGGGACCAGACGGGTCAGATAAAACAGGAACCTCGACAGGTGGCAAAACAAAGTCATCGTCCAACATACCGTCGAGAGGCAAATCCTCAACAGGAAAAGCAGCATGAGGAATAGGTGCAGGGATCTGAGCAAGAGGTAGATCCCCATCAAGAAAACCATCAGCTAAAGGTAAATCGTCTCCGAAATCCGGTAAGGCGAAGGGCTGAAAGTCATCGTCGTCACTGCTTGTAGAATCTGAAGTGTAAACCTCGCCCTCTGGAAGGATCTCGTCGCCTGATACTATAGCTATCGGGTCTATGGTGTCTGACACTCCACTCTCGGAGGATGATGACATGGTGTCTGTAATACAACCACAACATATGCACATATATCAGATAAGCATGTAAGCAAATAGCAATGTAATCATGTATGCATCCTAGTCTTCCCAAACTATCCCACCCAGTCTCTAGACTTAACTCCCTAGTCTCTCAGACTAACTCCCTGGTCTCTAAGACTAAACCTCCCAGTCTCTAAGACTAACTCCCTGGTCTCTAAGACCAAACTTCCCCAGTCTCTAAGACTAAATTTTCACAGTCTCTAAGACTGAATTTCCCCAGTCTCTAAGACTGAACCTCCCCAGCCTCTAAGGCTGAACCTCCCTCTGTCTCTAAGACAGAACTCCCTCAGTCTCTAAGACTGAACTCCCCCAGTCTCTAAGACTGAATTATATACATAGCCTTTTTGAAATGTGTACTTGTGCCTTTTGTTTGTAAAAATGTTTATTCCCTAGATCTGGACATTTTGGGTATGCAATGAAAATATGTTTGTGAAAAAATTTTTGTGAGAGCCCTGATGATCATAGTCTAGACTCGAGAAAGAATCCTAGTTCGCTATAATCGAGGCTCTGGTACCAAGCTATCACACCCTGACTTTTGCGGAAGCGTGGTTATTTGGTGTGACTTCTTAATACCATAGCATTCAATCATAACAATGCTATATGATAAAACCAAAACATATTCATCCATTAATTACGTTTAGAAAATAACACAACAACTTGTCTTTGAGAATATCGATACCAAATTATGTTACAACCCATGACGTGTTTAAACGAGTTCATAAAGATTCCACAAACGACTTTAAATAAAACCTGAGTTTAGAGACGTGTATCCCATCCAGGAATAGAATACACCCCCTAAACTTGACAACCATGGATAACATCTTTTATTAAAATGCAGCTTGACGACACATGCATACCCTTCCAGATCCACTAGTTTCCAGAAATACATGTAGTTTAAAATTATCAACAAAAAGTTGAGCGAGTTCATGTATATGTTTGTGTGTATAAATCTTTGAAATATGTCTTGTATGTATAAATGTCCCTGGTATGTAGCAATAAGGAAAAAGAGATCACCAATAGGTTGCAAAGCCAATGGTATGTGTGAAATGGTGCAGGAAGACTCAAACCTAGCAAATTTGTCTCCGGGATGAAGACATAGTCACCACTATGGGCTGCCCCGGCCTCATGGGTGTAGGCTCGCTACACCCAAATAGATCTATCACTCATGTCCCTTGGTCCTACAACGAGGATTAATGGCCTTAAGTGTTGTCCCTTGGTCCTACAACGAGGATTAATAACCATTTCACCGAGTATACAATTAGTCACACAAGTGTCTTAATATGAAATATATATTCTAAATATATATTTATCCATTTTTATTTATAAAACCAACCTCCGATACTTTGTATTTTTGTTACAAAATTTATGGCGAGGTTTATATTTGAAAAACGTAGTTTAAAATACACTAGTAAACACTTGACTAGAAAATATTTTCTAAGTGTTTATATTTTTAGAAAATTTCGTCATAGTTTCCCCTAAAAACGGAGGTGTCCATGCTATATGAGCATATCATTTTCTTTTCCAAAAATCATTCAAACAATCAACAATGATTCACTAACCATTTTACACTTACCAAGTGTAAAAACAATACACTTTACTTAGTAACATGAACTTGATTTTTCATAAAAACGCGTAGTAACTTGGTAAAGTCTTTAGTGGGTTTAATTACCCTCCAAGGTGTGTTTACTTCTTTTAAAATCTCATTCTTGCAAAGGTTTGGTGTTTACAACTTGTAAACATAATTTACAAAAATGTTTATCCATAGCATTTTCTTGTTTCTCTAGGGTTTATTTATTTGTCTTTCCACTAGAAATAGTGTAAGTTTAATAAAAACCATGATCCTTCAAGAATCATCTTTTTAACTTGGTTTCTTTTAGAAAAATCATTCACAACTCTTGGATTTACAAGTCTACTAGTTCACTTTGTTTGTCACTTTACAAGAAAATCATTTCACTTTCAAGTTCATGTTTGATCAAGAAGATGATTATTTCATGTAAACCCATAATCACCTTCTAACTTGTTAAACCATGTTTTTAATCATACTTTAACATGTTCCATATGATGATCAACATCATATTATCAAGAAATCAACAATCAAGTGCCATGCATGTATTTAACAACATCATTTTAACAAGATTTCATCATATTTCATCTTTATGTAAACTTTATGTTCAAGCTTTTAGTTTGTGTTCTCTAGTGTTCTTGTTATTTTCATCATACTACATCTTTTAACCATAAAAATAAAAGTAAACAAGAGTTATGAGAGATCTTACTACTAGCTTTAAGCTAGGGAAAAACACTTGTGAAAAAGATGATGAAATTTGGTATGTAAAAGCAAGTAAGAGAGCTCCTTGATGATCCACAAGCTTCAAGCTCCAAGAATCACCTTCTAACACTTGAATTAAGCTTGAAAATGGATTAATGTGGTGGTGACAAGGTGGTGGTGGTGGCGGCACAAACAAGGCCTAGAGGGAGAGAGAGAGCTTGAGGGAATGGGGTGAAGTTGAGTGAAGATATGATATGGAATGATCTTTAGAGATATACACCATACTTATAATCTTCTATAACAATATCTTGTTCACTCAAGCAAGTAAAGATCCAAATAAAATAAGGAAGTAAATCTAGGAGAGTATGGTGGTGATTTTAGAGGTGGGGTCCTCCTTGGACCGTAAATGGGCATGGGGGGGTTAATTGTAAAATTTTGATGATAGTAGGTAAATATTTAGGAGGTTAAGTGTAAAAATCTAGTGTTATATGTGTATGACATATTTTATAGTGTGTTGGGGTATTCGGAGACCATAACTAGCTCAAAAATAATAAAGAAAATGTTTCTGGCAAAATTTTGGTGTCCCGGGTAATGTCCGGTTGTTCGGTTGGATACCGGTTCGTTAAAGTGCTAAGTTGTACCGTATAGGGTCTTTTATGTAACTTTTTGTGACACAGTTAATTCCCAACACTTAGGAAAGCATTCAGGACCATTTAGTCAATTTTCTGCATAATACTAGTATGTCAAAAAGCTGAATTTTGCTGAAAAATTCAGAATTCTGCACTTAAAGTGAGTTTTAGACATTTTCCGGCACTCAAACTATCACCTAGTGACGCAGTTTTATGGTCCTCACTTCCCTACACACCATACTAGTGTAGTATCTTGTCCCTGGCCCATACTAGGTCTCAAAACACTTTCTGTCTATGTACTGAACCCTGTCAGCATATTCCCGTTCTATCCGTTAATTGTGCTAACTGGGCTTTGTGCATCAGGTATGTCAATAAAGTTTGTCTGTAATAAATGGTGTGACAGTATGAAATGTGATGCACATGTATGTATGATCCAGAAATCATATAGCAGTTACGTCATCAGTTTTAATTAAGCACAGTCATTAAGCACAATTTAATATTAATTAAACATACGGATACCTGTAATTATGAGGGTTGTCACAATGCAGGATGAGATTGGCAACATCCGGGAGTATATGGCAGGCCAAGGAGGGGATAATGATGATGATGAGGACATGGATTGAGCGGGAGGAGTTGGAGGTGGTATCACACGGTTGAAGGTCTAACAGGTTAACCCTTTATCTCTAAAAAACAATTTCATGTCCTACGTGCCACTTGTTGAACAATTTACTTCTCTTAACACTTTTTAATTTCCTGCATTTCTTTTCTTTTTAATTTGTGATGTGGATGATGAAACTTTGGTAAATTAGGGTGTTTGTTATTTTGTTTGGTGTGGTATTTATAAGTAAAACAGGTACCTACGAGGCTTGAAACACTAAATATTAGTGCTACTAACGCTGGGAAAGCAGAACCGAAAGCCGAAACCTGTTTTAAATTATTGCAGATTGTCCACACGGGGTCGTGCCTAGCCGGCACGCCCCCGTGCCCACCGCCCAAACCTGCTGTTTGTCTAATTTATGCAGATTACTGCCCAACACGGGGTCGTGTTCACCAGACACGCCCCCGTGTCTACCTTCTGTAAGTTTTCGTTACTGGCAATCTAAACACGGGGTCGTGCTCATTCACCACGGGCCCGTGCCCAGATGCCCAGTAACATAAAATTTTGCTTTTTAACACCTTTTTACACATTTAATCATCCTAAAAACTTATTTTTGGGACACATTGAGGACAATGTGTAATTTAAGTGTGGGGGGGGGGATGCTAAAACCTTGAATTTTGCAAGTCCTAATAACAAGCCTTACACAAAATTCTATTGGAACCGCTAATCAGCCCAAATTTTTTCAAAAACTTTTCATTTTTTTTACTTGTCTTGGTTTAATTTGGGAATAACAAGTTCTAAAAAAGTTATATTTTTACAAATTTACAACCGATAGCGTCGTGATAAAAAGAACTAACATAAGGAAATTATGAAACGGCGTGACAAATCTAATTAAAATTTGATTATATATACCTGGTCACATTAAAAACCCATTCCCACAAAAAGTGAGTTTTGAGCCTTTATTGAGCATACAAATACACATCTTTAGACTAAATGCTCATCTTACATTTCTTGTGTGAATAGCCGCTTGGTCTCTTACGACTCTAGAACTTGCCATGACGATACATTCCCGGTCCTTACCAACTTAAACTCAAGTAAGTAAATGATAGAGGAATTAGGACTAACCCTGTTTCTTTTCAACACTATTATTTTTCATTTTTTTAACACCTACCCAAAATCCCCCTAGTTAACCCCTTTGAGCCTAAACCTTTTTGTTTCTAAACCCACAAAACAAACACCCTTTACCCACCAAAACCTTTTTATTTTTAACCCTTTATTTTAGTAAAAAGCTCGGTCTTCAAGTAACTTCCTTATCAAAAAAAAAAAAATGATGAAGTCTAGCTATAAACAAACATGTTCCTCAAAAGAAACTTTGTTTGAAAATACTTCGTTTGAATAAAAAGTCACAAAAATAAAAAGTTTCACAAAGACTGACGCTTTTTACGCCTTTCGCCTTTTTTTACTAACCACTAACCCAAAACCACCTACCTTTAACCCAAGCCTAACCCTTCCCCAAAGTCCTCTTGATATTTATAAAGGTATATAGTTAAAAAGGAGGAGGATTGATTGCTTGGCAAGCATATGGTAGAAGTAAGTTCCATGCCGGTCTCGAGCGTTTCACAAAAATACATCTTCGGCCGAGTGTTGAGTGATCTCCCGTGAGGTATGTGAACTTGTATATAAATGAAATTTTAAAGAGGCATGTTATGCCCAAATAAGTAATTTCTCTTATGAAACGTTCAAAATAAATCATAACAAATAGGATTGTAAATAACATAAAAATAAAGCCTAATAAAGATCTTGGATTCCAGACACTCAAGACAAGCCTAAAACTTCTCTTCTACCCATTCCATTTGGGAGTGTAAGCCACATTATAAAGAGTTTTGCTTGAGGACAAGCAAAGATTCAGGTGTGGGGGTATTTGATGTGTGTAAAATGCAACATATAAATTACATTAAATGAAGCATAAAATTAACCCTTTTTTAGTACTAATGTTGGAAAAAGTATGCTTTTGTCTTCCTTTTGTGTTTTCAGGATTAAATGAGCGTAAATGAACAAAAGAAGCAAATATGCAGCAAAATCTAACATAATTACAAGAAAAGGAATAAACTTGGCATGGCTGACCCCTCGACAGCATCTTCCCAAGCAAAAACAAGTAAACAGAAGGCTGACCACGGCCCCGTGCCCAGCGGACACGGGGGCGTGGCCAGGTGTCTACAGAAAGGACAAAAGCATAGAAGATTCTATTTCCCGACACGTGGGCGTGCCCAGCTCAACACGGCCGTGGTCAACGCTAAGATTCACAGAATCCAAGCAAATCTTGATAGTACAGATACGCTTCTGCATACGGGGCAGTGCCCAACGGACACGGGGGCGTGTGGAGCTAATGCAGACAAATTGAAAAATAGAGAAAGTGGATGGACACGGGGCCGTGCCCAATGAACACGGGACCGTGTCCGGGCTTCTATGCAGGCTATAAATAGAGGTGTTTGGTTCACTTCAAAGGCATCTCTTGGCAAACCACCTCTCTCCCACTTCTCTCACACTCCACCACCACTTCACCCACACTTCAAAGGCATCCCTTGGCATCCGCTTACTAAATAATTTTGCTCAGACGTATTCATTAGATAGTATTTTTTACACTTTTTATCTTCTTTTCCTTCACTGGTAAAAATGTGAGGAACAAATAAAGGTAGTGAATCGTGAGTCTTTATGAACGAAAATTAAGTCTTTAACTTGATTAATATTTTAGAAAATGAGTTGTAACATGAAATTCAAACATAACCCTTTAGAATTGATTCTTCATTTTCATCTATATAATTATACTAAATATTATTATCTTTTCTTTTTTAATTAAACAATACATATTTTTAAAATTTTATCATTACCTTTTTTTCTTTACTTCACTTACAACCACTTTTTTTTTTGAACAGCCAACAAATCAATCCCGAGCACTCTCGGGGCTCCCACTGGACAAACGGAGTACGCCGAGAGTAACTCGAGTCGTCCACCACCAATTCCGGTGAAAACAGAGTACTTCAAAGGCATCCCCTGGCAAACCACCTCTCTCCCACTTCACCCACACTCCACCACCATCACAACACCCACATCCACCACCATCATCCATCATAGAGTGTGTGTAATAGTCTCGGGATCCAAGATTGATAGTAAGAGTTCTTGACAATCAAAGGCCATGTTTGCCTAAGTCTCTTACATCACTTGGTGAAGACAAGCATTTAGTGTAATACTTTTGTTTTTTAATCTTTTCGCACTTTTTTTTGGTTTTGTATTAATGACTTTAATAACTAGTTTACTTATGTTGAAGGTGAAACTTCCTTATCATTTGTTCGTGGTGTCTTGGCGTTATTTTTACTGTCTATATAAAATAAAAGACTTACATCATTCATATCTTTACGGTCTATATAGAGATATGTTGGCTATCTGGTCGGGGGTTAAGGGAATGGTTTGGTAAGGTTCTTGCCTTGTTCAATGTATAGATCCTGCAAGGACCTGGGTCAAGCTTACTAGGACCTCCTTCAATACCCACTGGTATTAGATGGCGGGGGTGCGAATAGCTTGATCCCCTCATTTATAAACTACTATTAATACATTAATCCGGCTACTTGGGATTGTATCCCTGCTGAATCAAACCACTTAGCCGAGGGTAATGTCACCTTCAAAAGAGGGGCCTACCACATTACGCATTAATAACTTAATTAATTATCTTTCAATAATCCAACCCTTTAGGATTGTATCTTTGCTGACTCAAACTACTGGGTTGAGGGTAACGTCACCTTCAAAAGAGGGGCTTACTACTATAACTAAGATAATCTCTTAAAAAGTGCAAAAGTGTGGAAATCATCAAAGGTTACACTAAAGGCGAGTCGGATCCAAGTGATTCATCTTGTCTATCTGTTTTTATTTTATTTTTATTTTTCAGCATTTTTAGTTTTTATTTTCATGTTTAAAACTTTTTCTAAACTTTTGATTTGATTAGACGTTGAGGATAAACCGGTACTAAAAGCTCTTGTGTCCTTGGACGACCTCGGTATCTTACCAACGCTATACTACGCTCACGATGGGTGCACTTGCCCATATGTGTGTTTAGTGTTAGTAAAATATCGTGTTTTATAAATTTAATACTTGACTAAAGTGTTAAAAAGGGCTTAAAATATAACTAAAACTATATCACACTCGACACGCATCACACCACTATCCCTGGACCCGCACGACATTACTCTTTGAGTGGTACCCCACATTTTACAGAACAGCCATCCCCGTTTTTCACCGGAGGATCCACTTACCATCCCCGTTGTACACGACCCCTATGCTGCTGGACCTTCTCACTTTGTCGGACCTTCATCCTCAGTCAGACCACCTTACATGCATACTCCTATACCCCCACCGGACATGAACCCTTCTGATCCGTATCACCCATCCCACGTCCCTCTGATCACTATGGAGGGTAGGATGATATCTCATGATGTTCTGATCTCTATACTCTTTCGTAGGGTCAGCGAGCTCCAGGCCGAGCTAGCCGCAGTCAAAGCCTCCATCACTCCCCCACCACCACCTGCATCACCATTACCACCTTTACCGTCATCACCCCCTCCATTACCACCACCACTACCACAGTCACCACCTCCGCCTTCTCCACGTCAGTAGTGTGTCAGCAGCATGTCAGTAGCTATCCTTTGGGGTGCCTACCCGCTTTTGTGAAGACTAAGACTTATAAAGATCTAGACTTTTGGAAGGAAACTTGAAGACATGAAGAAACAATGTAGCATGAAATCTTACTTTTGTATTGTAAACTTGTACTGACTAGGGTGATGTATCCCTAAGTCCTTTTGATCTTCATGAACAAATGTAACAAGTTGTCATTATGTATAAAAGTATGTTTTCTGTATTTCACATTGTATTTCTTTTATATTGTGGTTGATATTATTATGACGTGGTGGACTATTGGTTGATGTTATGTTACGGTGTGGTTGTTGTGTTTATGTATGCTTGTGATTGTGTGGTTATGTCATGTATACATGTGTATACTTTTCTTATTTATATAAACCCGACGTGTTTATATATATAGTTGACAATATTTATTATTAAATATTTGTCTAATGGGGATCGATATTTTATCTAGAAGACGACGCCACCCCGTCGTAGACAGACGAATACAAACCCGTTACCAACAACCCAAGAGGAGTTGAACGAATGTATCTCGCAGGCAATAGCTCAATACGAAGCCAACCGCACTGAACAAAGCGGTGGAACAGGAGGTACTTCTGGAGGCCACCCTCCGACTGGTAATGCTTGGTTATTCATTAACCTACACAATACTCTCATCTATTCTAAGTCGTGCTCTTGATACTCACTCTTGAATTTGTGCATACGATGATTTTAGGTTTCACCTATAAATAGTTCTTGGACTGTAAACCCTTGAATTTTGACGGTACGGGAAGTGTTGTTTCTTTCGTACGCTGGACCGAGAAGACCAACTCGGTCATTCGGATGAGCAAGTGCCCTTCTGAGCAAAGGGTTACTTATGACACTGGACTCTTTATTGATAGCGCACTGTCTTGGTGGAACCTCCAGGTCCAAACTAAAGGCAAAACTGCTGCATACGGCCTGACCTGGGAGGAACTCAAAGAACTGATGAGGAAAAAGTATTGCTCAAGGTCGGAAATCCAGAAGTTGGAAACAGAATTCTGGAACTTAAAGATGATTGGTTCAGATATCGCAGGATACACGCAGCGATTCCATGATTTATCCCGTGTGGTTCCATACTTGGTGGAACCTAAATTCAAGAGAATCGAGAGGTGCATCTAGGGACTTGCTCCCCAAATACTAACTCTGGTTACCTCATCTAAGCCCACGGAGATTGGAGAAGCCATTGATTTGGCTGTAGCACTTATTGAGTAGGCTATACATCAAGGTAAATTTAATGAGTCTGGGGTGAATAAAAAGGAAACCACTATGGAGACTTCTAACTCCAAAAAAAGGAAGTTCTCCCATTTCAAGAAAGGTTCACGGGGAAAGAACAACAGCAACAAGGGGCAAAACTCGAAAGAAGTCAAAGAGGCAAAGGCTTATGTTACCACCACTACGAACGATACAGGTAGGAAGACTTATATCGGAAATGCACCAAAGTGCAACAAATGCCCCTTCCACCACTACGGGGAATGTCGAAATCCCAAGTGTGGTAAATGTGGTAGACTTGGGCATCGCGCTGAGGTGTGCCGGGGAACTAATACCAAGGATCAAGGTTGTTTCAACTGTGGTGACAAAGGGCACTTTAAGAGGGATTGCTCGAAAGAAATCCAAGCACGGGGAAGAGTTTTCGTGATAGGAGCTAAAGAAGCTCGCCAGGACCCGAATGTGGTCACAGGTACGTTCCCTATCAATAATCACTTCGCATCTATTCTTTTCGTTGCTGGAATAGATTATAGTTTTATTTCTAAGGAATTCAAAAATATACTTGGGGTAGAATCGAGTAAATTAGATATTCCATACTCGATTGAACTAGCTGATGGGAAATTGGTAGAATCCGGGGAAATCATAAAGAAATGTACCTTAGAACTGGGTGAACGAAAGTTCGACATAGACCTCTTACCCGTTCCCTTAGGTAGCTTCGATGTCGTTATCGGTATGGATTGGCTATCCGATAATCGAGCTGAAATCATATGTCACGAGAAAATCATTTGCATCCCCCTGCCTGATGGAGAACATTTGTTAGTTCACGGGGAGAAACAAGACACGCCACTACGAATCATCAGTTGCATGAAGGCTCAAAAATGTTTTAGAAAAGGATGCATCGACTTTCTTGCTCATGTGGTCGACAAGAAGGCCGAGGAGCGCAAAGTGGAGGACATCCCTGTGGTAAGGGAATACCCCGAAGTCTTTCCAGAAGACTTGTCGGGACTGCCTCTACATCAACAAGTGGAATTCCGTATCGATCTAGTGCCAGGAGCGGCACTGGTGGCAAAAGCTCCATACAGACTGGCGCCCTCGGAGATGCAAGAATTATCCACTCAGCTGCAGGAATTGCTTGACAAAGGATTCATTAGACCGAGTTTCTCACTGTGGGGAGCTCCGGTGCTATTTGTCAAGAAGAAGGACAGAACCTTTCGAATGTGCATCGACTACAGGGAACTAAACAAGCTAACTATCAAGAATCGGTATCCTTTACCGAGGATCGACGACTTGTTCGATCAATTACAAGTTTCCAGCTTTTATTCCAAGATTGATCTAAAATCCGGATACCATCAGCTGAGAATTCAAGAGGAAAGCATTCCTAAGACGGTGTTTAGGACTCGCTATGGGCATTACGAGTTCCTTGTTATGCCTTTTAGCCTAACAAACGCTCCCGCTATGTTCATGGATTTGATGAACCGGGTATGTAAACCATACCTCGACAAGTTCGTGATCGTATTCATTGATGACATTTTAATATACTCACGAACCGAGGTGGAACATGAACAACACTTGAGAACTATTCTGGAGCTACTTAAGAAAGGACAATTGTATGCCAAGTTCTCGAAATGCGAATTTTGGATTCGCCAAGTACAATTTCTCGGGCATGTGGTGAACGAGAACGGAATACATGTTGACCCAGCTAAGATAGAAGCCATAAAGAACTGGGATACCCCAAAGACCCCAACGGAGGTAAGCCAATTTCTAGGCTTAGCGGGATACTATCGAAGATTCATCGAGAATTTTTCTAAAATTTCTCAACCGCTAACCTCACTAACTCAAAAGGATAAAAAATTCGATTGGGGTGAAAAACAAGAAATGGCATTTGAAACACTCAAGGATAAACTATGTCAAGCGCCAATCTTATCACTCCCGGGCGGTACCGATGACTTTGTGGTGTATTGTGATGCATCGCATCAAGGCTTGGGTTACGTATTAATGCAACGTGAAAAAGTCATCGCGTACGCGTCGCAATAATTAAAAGTTCATCAGAGAAACTATACCACTCACGACTTAGAATTAGGCGCCGTGGTATTTGCTTTAAAGATTTTGCGTCACTATCTTTATGGTACCAAGTGTACCATATTCACCGATCATAAAAGTCTTCAACACATATTAGATCAAAAGGACTTAAACATGCGCCAATGGCGATGGGTAGAATTGTTGAACGACTATGACTATGGAATCAAGTACCATCCGGGAAAAGCAAACGTTGTGGCAGATGCTTTGAGCCAGAAAGAAAGAGTTAAAACATTACGAGTACGAGCTTTAGAGTTGACAATTCAAACTAACTTCACTACTCGAGTGCACGACGCACAACAAGAAGCCCTAAAGCCGGAAAACATTCGAGCAGAATCCTTGCGAGGATTAGAAAAACAAATGTAAATAAACAAAGATGGCACTTTATATTTCATGGGAAGGATCTGGATTCCTTACTTTGGCGGTCTACGAGACTTGGTATTGGATGAAGCACACAATCGAGATATTCAATACATCCAGGATCCGATAAAATGTATCAAGACCTAAGAGAATACTATTGGTGGCCTAAACTCAAAAGAGATATTGCGACCTATGTTGGGAAATGCCTAACTTGTGCAAAGGTCAAGGCCAAATATCAAAAGCCATCTGGCTTACTACAGCAACCCGAGATTCCCGTATGGAAATGGGAACATATATCAATGGACTTCATTACAGGACTCCCATGGACCTCTCGAGGTCATGACATGATATGGGTTATCGTTGATCGATTAACCAAGTCGGCTCACTTCTTACTGATTCGTGAAAAAGATAATACCGAGAAGTTAGCTGAAATTTACCTCAACGAGATTGTGGCACGTCATGGAGTGCGTATTTCAATAATCATGGATCGGGATGGTCGCTTTGTGTCAAGGATTTTTCAGTCATTCCAAGAATCGCTTGGATCTCGTTGGGATCTTAGCACAGCATTTCATCCGCAAACCGATAGACAAAGTGAACGAACCATCCAAATGTTTGAAGACATGCTTCGCGCCTGTGTGATAGATTTGGGTGGAAACTGGGATACTCATTTACCTCTGGTAGAGTTCTCATATAATAATAGTTATCACACAAGCATTAAAGCCGCCCCATTCGAAGCACTATACGGACGAAAGTGCCGATCACCGCTATGTTGGGCGGAAGTCAGAGACTGTAAGATCCATCATGCTTACATTATCATTTATGTAATAAATGATACATTTAGTAATCTATTTAATAATAAAGCATCGAATTAACGATAAACTATATAAGTTTCAAAACTTTACAAAACATTTCTTAACATTACCAAAATATGTTGTTCAAACCCACGTACTTAACTCCTTAAAACATACAAACCATATGTACTAAAGTTTGAAAACACAACATTTAAATTTTTTTGTGCCAAAAGAACTAGTTTCATTTGCAGATGCTTTCTTATGCACGCGTTCGGTTTTATAACATAGCTTGATCTTCATCCACAAGTCCCTATATTTACCTATGACCAAAAACCATCCAAAACATCAGTTAGATAAGTTATAAGATGATTAAACAAGTTCCAATGATCAAAACAGGCGAAAAACACAATTTTTCTGTATCTGGGAGGCTGTCGCGGGGCCGCGACAGATAACCCCCTAGCTTTCGCAGGGTGCGAGAGCCGTCGCGTGCCGTGACAGTTTTTACCCTCTAGCGTCGCGTGACGCGAGCCCTCTATTTCGATAGAAGGTGCAGTTTTGAAACCTGCACATTCCCAGCTCAACTAACTTTTACTAAAACGGACATAACTTGTCCGTTATTGATCCGAATTTGGTCCCGTTTTTTCCTACGTGACCGTAATTCGATATTCTATAACATAGAATCAAAATCCTACTCTCACCTTAACAAATTTCTTTCATTTAAGCCTTTGGATTAATGACATTTTCATAATTATTCGACCCGTTTCAATTTATGAACCATAGAATTTACTTATGAGCTCCAAAACATCTATAAGAGCTTACACATCAACATACTTATATTTTTATGACACCTTCTATTAAAACTCAAGTGCCATTAATGAAATATATACGTGTTGATCAACCCGTTTGTCCAATTTAGTTACATTCATCGCTTTACTTACCAAAGTTTAATACTTTGGTGATTTTGACCCGTTTGATTTCTCTAGCGAAATCCATCGCCTTTTCAGAATCAAACATGTAGTATTCGAGTCACTTTGACTCGTTTAAACTTTCAAGTGGAATCCACCACTTTTATCATTTCTATATTCTCGAAATTTCTACTTTTTCTTATTTGGATACTACCAACGAAATTCTTCGTTTTAGTATTATCCAACATTATAACGATTTGATTATCATTCAACAACTAAGCATAAAAGTGCTAAAACAATATATTACGAAGCGAATAGCCGCGTACCTTTCAAAGCTTTCCTTTTAAGCGGTTATCCGTTCCACCTTGCCCACTCGATGATCCACCCAAATCACCTATATAATTCAATCCGAATATATTGTTTAGAACTCATGGTTCGATGTTCAACCTTTCATACTTTTAATTACTCAATTGAGCGATTACTTCATAATTTCCAAGTAATCCAATTCACTTAGACATGTTATCGAGCATCTTAAAGGCATAATCATTAGAATACCATTTTCATGTTCATGATTGACTAGTTAACCATATCAAAACATCATTTATATGCTAATATGATTAAAACACCAAAATTGACTCTTGAACTTGCATCATAGCTATCATTTAACTTCAATATCACAAGAATTCAAGTAATCCTCACAAAACCCATATCACACCTATATGACAATCATTGAAACAAATAGGGTATGACATGAATTGATCAAAGTGTTGTCTAAGACTTATTCCTAGACTTGTATTCATCCTAATTTAACCATAACATCCATCAATTCACCACTAATTTCTGTTAGATGAATTCATGAATCATCAAAACATCTTCACATCTCAAAATTAAGCATCCTTTTGATATACTAAGGATGAAGATCACTTATTTAGCCTTGAATCACCTTCAATTCGGTTTTGATTCTTTGATTTTGAGTGAAATTGTAGAATCTAGGGTTTTGGAAAAGATGGAGCTCGTCCCTGGGGTTTTTGGTTCGATCATGACACATACAAATGTGTGTTCTGATGTTTATCCAACAATTAATCAAAACAATTTTCAAAATTTTCACTTTTGGCCCCTCTGGTTTTCGAGTTTTATAGAAAGGGTTAAATACTTTGATTTCCCATCTTTTCTATTTAGATTTTTAACTAGGTTAGTTATTCCTAGTTTTGATTCTCATTATTATATTATAATTATTATAACTTTTACATGTATAATGACATATATAGTTTAATAATTTAGGGGTGTTACAAGTCTACCCCCTTAAAGAGGATTTCGTCCTCGAAATCATAATACGTACCAAATAAGGAAGGGTATAAGCGTCTCATTTCTTCTTCGGACTCCCAAGTGGTGTCTGATCCCTTCCGGTGTTCCCATTTAACTTTAACTTGATTAATCTCTTTATGCCTTAAGCTTTTGACTTTTCGATCAAGGATTTCAATAGGCTTTACGACATAGTTAAGTTTATCGTCAACTTCAATGTCGTCATAGTTTACATAAGCCGTTTCATCAGCTAAGCACTTTCGTAGATGTGAAACATGGAAAGTGCTATGAATACCGCTCAACTCTTCTGGCAGTTCCAGTCGGTACGCTACCTTACCCACACGCTCTATAATTTTGAATGGCCCAATAAATCTTGGACTTAATTTTCCCCGTTTTCATAATCGGATAACCCCTTTCCACGGAGATACTTTAAGCATAACCATATCACCAACCTGGAATTCGATTGGCCTTCGTCTTTTATCCGCGTAGGACTTCTGCCGATCTTGAGCAGCTTTTAAATGAGCTCGAATCACTTCAATCTTTTCATTAGTGATACTGACTATATCTTTATGAGCTAATTCTTGTGGACCCACATCACCCCAACATGCCGGGGTTCAACTCTTTCTACTGTAAAGCATTTCATATGGCGCCATTCCGATACTGGAATGGTAGCTGTTGTTATATGAAAACTCAACTAGTGGTAGATAGATATCCCAGCTACCACCAAAATCGATAATACATGCTCGTAGCAGATCTTCGAGTGTCTGAATAGTTCTTTCACTCTGCCCATCGGTCTGCGGATGATATGCGGTAATGATGAATAACTTAGTACCCATCTCTTCTTGAAAATCGCGCCAAAAGTTTGAAGTAAACCGTGTATCTCTATCCGATACAATAGACACCGGTATTCCATGGCGAGATATAATTTCATTCGTGTATGCTTCCGACATCTTCTCAGAAGTGTATGTTTCCCAAATTGGAATAAAATGAGCACTCTTGGTCAATCTATCAACTACTACCCATATAGCATCAAAACCACGTGATGTGCTTGGTAGTTTAGTTAACAGATCCATAGTAATGTGCTCCCATTTCCACACCGGAATGTCTAACGGCTGAAGTTTACCATAAGGTTTCTAGTGTTCGGCTTTGACTTGTAAACACGTTAAGCATTTTTCCACATACTTTGTGATGTCTCGCTTCATTCCGGGCCACCAATAATTTTATTTCAAGTCTTTGTACATCTTGGTAGCTCCCGGATGAATAGAATAGCGGGACTTGTGAGCTTAGTCAAGAAGAAGAGTTTTAACATTGCAAGTGTTTGGAACCCAGATTCGATCAAAACGGGTTTTCAATCCATTACTATTATCTTGCAAATCCTTGAGCTGACCCACTATTCTTTCCTTTTTCACATTTTCTTCTTTTACAGCTTCAGTTTGCGCCTCCTTGATTCGTTCAAGTAAACCTGAGGTCACTACTAACTGCATCGACTGCACCCGAATAGGTGAGTATTCTTCTTTCCTACTCAGTGCTTCTGCAACTATGTTGGCTTTTCCGGGATGATAATGAATTTCATAATTATAATCTTTCACTGTCTCTAACCAACGCCGTTGTCTCATATTTAACTCCTTTTGATCAAAGAAGTACTTCAGACTTTTATGGTCAGTGAAAATAGTAAATTTCACACCATACAAATAATGCCTCCATATTTTAAGGCAAAGACTACTACCGCCAATTCCAGATCATGTGTCGGATATTTCTTTTCATGAACCTTTAATTGTCTTGAAGCATACGCGATCACCTTTCCTCGCTGCATAAGTACACACCCGAGACCAAGCTGAGATGCGTCAGAATAAATGACCATATCTTCCGTCCCATCTGGTAACGTTAATACATGGGCACTGGTCAATTTTTCTTTAAGGATACGGAAGGCATCTCCTTATGCACCACCCCATACAAATTTCTCATCTTTACGGGTCAACTTAGTTAATGGCGTTGCAATTTTAGAGAAATCTTGTATAAATCTCCGGTAATAACCCGCAAGACCTAGAAAACTCCTAATCTCTGACGGATTCTTTGGAGGTTTCCATTCAGACGCAACTTCTATTTTAGACGGATCTACCGAAACTCCATCAGCACTAATAACATGTCCTAAAAACTGTACTTCGCGTAGCCAAAGGCACATTTGGAAAATTTTGCATAAAGTCTCTCACGCCTAAGCGTTTCAAGTACTTCACGCAAATGAAATTCATGATCCACTTTGCTTTTTGAATGTACCAGAATATCGTCGATGAAAACAATCACCGACTTGTCTAGCATGGGCTTGCAGACGCGATTCATAAGATCCATAAAAGTCGCATGCGCATTGGTTAATCCGAAAGACATTACTAAAAACTCGTAATGTCCATAACACGTTCGAAATGCCGTTTTCAGTATATCTTCTTCTTTTACCTTCAACTGATGATAACCCTATCTTAAGTCGATTTTTTAAAACCAACTTGCGCCTTGTAGTTGATCGAACAAGTCGTCAATCCTAGGAAGCGGGTATCGATTCTTTACCGTGAGTTTGTTTAACTCCCGGTAATCAATACACATCCTCATACTTTCTTCTTTCTTTTTCACAAATAATACTGGCGCTCCCCACGGAGAAACGCTTGGTCTAATAAATCCCTTGTCTAAAAGATCTTGTAATTGAGACAGCAATTCTTGTAGTTCCGACGACGCTAATCGATAACGAGCCTTGGCTATCGGTTTCGCGCCCAGGACTAATTTAATGCCAAATTCCACCTCACGTTCCGGTGGTAACCCCGGTAGATTTTCCGGAAAAACATCTTCAAATTCTCGTACCACTAGTATGTCTTTGATTTTTGGAGCCTCTTTAGTCGAATCATGTATGTAAGCCATATACGCCTTACATCCATGTCGAACCAGCTTGCAAGCTTTCATGAAAGAACAGATTATGGGGCTGTAGCTTTTCTCCCCATAAGTAGTAACATGTTTTCCGCTTGGAGACATTAGTTGTATCTCTTTACGGTTACATATTACTTTCGCGTGATATCGAGCTAGCCAATCCATCCCGATTACCACTTGAAATTCTCCCATTGACATGGGAATTAAGTCGACGAAATATTCTTCATCGTCAATGCTCAGTTTGCAATTCCAACACATATCACAAACAATAAAACTTTTATTATCACCTATTTCTACTTCTAGTGGTATAGGTAATTTTGTTAATGTGAATGTAGGGTGTTGAATAAATCGATGTGATATAAAAGATCTATTTGCACCTGTATCAAAAAAAATTCGTGCTGGAAATGAATTTACAAGAAATATACCTGAAACAACATCAGTTTCAGTTTTAGCCTCAGCAGTTGTCATATGAAAAGACCTAGCCTTTGCTTTCTGGGCATCAGGCTTTGCGTCAGTGGTGTCTTTGGTTCCGACTATCTCCGGGCACTCAGACTTTTTGTGTCCCGGTTTATAACATTTATAGCATACTGACACCTTCCTTGGGCAATTTGCAACCACATGTCCCACTTTGCCACAAGTAGGACATGGTTTGTTTTTAAAATAACATTCGCCCTTATGATTCTTTCCACAAATTTTGCATTGAAGTATCCTCCCTTTTTCAGCGCCTTTCTTAGGAGCTTCATTCAGCTTTGGTTTCTTTGCGGGGATTGGATTTTTATCAAATGCTCTCTTCTTACCCCTATCGATCTGCTTTTTCAACTCAATCTCTCTTTCACGTGTGGCATTCACTATCTCTGTAAGATGCACATATTTTGAAGGAGTCATGAACTCCTATACTCCGCACTCAACATGTTGTAATAATAATAGATTTTCTGCTCTTCATTCTGAACCAGCTCATCACAAAACCTAAGCTTATCAAGAAAGATTCCCGTAATCTTCTCTATCGACTCACCACTATGCCTTAGCTGAATAAACTCTTCTTTAATCCTATTGATTACAGCTTTCGGGCTATGGTGTCTAAGGAACGGAGTTTTGAATTCTTCCCACGTCATAGTTCTCGTGGCCTCAATTCCCAGTTCCTTCTTTAGATTATCCCACCAATCTTAGCTTGACCTCTCAACTGACCGGTTCCGTATGCCACGAAATCAGTCTCATCACAATGGGTCCTTTCGAATACCCCTTCAATGTCGTTAATCCATCATTGACAAATGATCGGATCAACTTCACCATGATAGAACAGGGGTTTGTATGCCATAAATTTATTATATGGACACGCTTTCGATTTACCCGCATCTTTCTTTTCATTCATCTTATCGTCTATTACCGATAAGAGCGTAGTTTGTAGTCTATCGATGAACTGCGGTAGACTAGCTTCTAAGGCTTTTCCGACTTCCTCGGAAATAGTAGCTTTCATCTCCTCAGTTACACGAGATGTTGATTCTTTTCCGGTTTCACCGGCCATTTCTTTAACTGAAATGTTCACAATAGTTAATCAATAACTATTTAACTTATTTCCACCTTGTTACATGGAAATTTATATTACACATACTTAATCACAAGTAATGTGCTGTTTCTTTTTAGGTTCGGTCAAGTACATATCTTGCCTTACCTTTCTTACCTAGTGTATTTCCCGGGTTCGAGCGTATTCATACACTCCTCCCATACACTTTTCACATTTTTCACATCATTTAATTCTTTAAATCTAGACTCATTTATAAGTATCCTTACCGGATGTCTTGATCAAGCTTTTAAACCGAACACGCTTTATCTTAACGAGGCTCTGATTACCAACATGTAAGACCCATCATGCTTACATTATCATTTATGTAATAAATGATACATTTAGTATCTATTTAATAATAAAGCATCTAATTAACGATAAAGTATATAAGTTTCAAAACTTTACAAAACATTTCTTAACATTACCAAAATATGTTGTTCAAACCCACGTACTTAACTCCTTAAAGCATACAAACCATATGTACTAAAGTATAAAACACAACATTTAAAATGTTTTGTGCCAAAAGAACTAGTTTCATTTGCGGAAGCTTTCTTATGCGCGCGCTCGGTTTTATAACATAGCTTGATCTTCATCCGCAAGTCCCTATATTTACCTATGAACAAAAACCATTCAAAACATCAGTTAGATAAGTTATAAGATGATTAAACAAGTTCCAATGATCAAAACAGGCGAAAAACACAATTTTTCTGCATCTGGGAGGCTGTCGCGGGCCGCGACAGATAACCCCCTAGCTTTCGCGGGGCGCGAGAGCTGTCGCGTGCCGCGACGGTTTTTACCCTCCAGCGTCGCGTGACGCGAGCCCTCTATTTCGACAGAAGGTGCAGTTTTGAAACCTGCACATTCCCAACTCAACTAACTTTTACTAAAACGGACATAACTTGTCCGTTATTGATCCGAATTAGGTCCCGTTTCTTCCTACGTGACCGTAATTCGATATTCTATAACATAGAATCAAAATCCTACTTTCACTCGAACAAATTTCTTTCATTTAAGCCTTTGGATTATTGATATTTTCATAATTATTAGACCCGTTTCAATTTATGAACCATAGAATTTACTTATGAGCTCCAAAACATCTATAAGAGCTTACACATCAACATACTTATCTTTTTATGACACCTTCTATTAAAACTCAAGTGCCGTTAATGAAATATATACGTATTGATCAACCTGTTTGTCCAATTTAGTTACATTCATCGCTTTACTTACCAAAGTTTAATACTTTGGTGATTTTGACCCGTTTGATTTCTCTAGCGAAATCCATCGCCTTTTCAGAATCAAACATGTAGTATTCGAGTCACTTTGACTAGTTTAAACTTTCAAGTGGAATCCACCACTTTTATCATTTCTATATTCTCGAAATTTCTACATTTTTTAATTTGGATACTACCAACGAAATTCTTTGTTTTAGTATTATCCAACATTATAACGATTTGATTATCATTTAACAACTAAGCATAAAAGTGCTAAAAAAAGATATTACGAAGCGAATAGCCGCGTACCTTTCAAAGCTTTCCTTTTAAGCGGTTATCCGATCCGCCTTGCCCACTCGATGATCAACCCAAATCACCTATATAATTCAATCCGAATATATTGTTTAGAACTCATGGTTCGATGTTCTACCTTTCATACTTTTAATTACTCGATTGAGCAATTACTTCATAATTTCTGAGTAATCCAATTCACTTAGACATTTTATCGAACATCTTAAAGGCATAATCATTATAATACCATTTTCATGTTCATGATTAACTAGTTAACCATATCAAAACATCATTTATATGCTAATATGATTAAAACACCAAAATTGACACTTGAACTTGCATCATAGCTATCATTTAACTTCAATATCACAAGAATTCAAGTAATCCTCACAAAACCCATATCACACCTATATGACAATCATTGAAACAAATAGGGTATGACATGAATTGATCAAAGTGTTGTCTAAGACTTCTTCCTAGACTTGTATTCATCCTAATTTAACCATAACATCCATCAATTCACCACTAATTTCTGTTAGATGGATTCATGAATCATCAAAACATCTTCACATCTCAAAATTAAGCATACCTTTTGATATACTAAGGATGAAGATCACTTATTTAGCCTTGAATCACCTTCAATTCGGTTTTGATTCTTTGATTTTGAGTGAAATTGTGGAATCTAGGGTTTTGGATAAGATGGAGCTCGTCCCTAGGGTTTTTGGTTCGATCAGGACACACACAAATGTGTGTTCTGATGTTTATCCAACAATTAATCAAAATAACTTTCAAAATTTTCACTTTTGGCCCCTCTGGTTTCCGAGTTTTATAGAAAGGGTTAAAATACTTTGATTTCCCATCTTTTCAATTTAGATTTTTAACTAGGTTAGTTATTCCTAGTTTCGATTCTCATTATTATATTATAATTATTATAACTTTTACATGTATATTGACATATATAGTTTAATAATTTAGGGGTGTTACAAAGACAAACAACTCATTGGCCCCGAACTAGTCCAAGAAACTACTGATAAGATATCAAAGATACAAGACCGTATCAAAGTCGCTCCTGACAGACAAAAGAGCTACGCGGACAGAAGAAGCAAACCATTATTTTTCGAGTTCGGAGACAAAGTCTTACTGAAAGTCTCGCGTTGGAAAGGCGTAGCTAGATTCGGGAAACACGGAAAATTAAACCCGAGATACATTGGGCCATTTGAAATTCTAGAAAAGGTCGGTATCGTCACGTACAAGTTAAAACTACCAGAAGAACTCAACTATGTACACGACACATTTCATGTATCGAATCTCAGGAAAAGCCCGACCAGAGAGACAGTCGTCATCCCAGCGGATGAAATTCATGTAGACGACACACTCCAGTTTATCAAAGAACCCGTTGAGGTTATGGACTGGAAAGTCCACAAGACAAGGAGAAGTCGTATCAAACTAGTCAAGGTCCGCTGGAACTCACGTCACGGACCCGAGTATACCTGGGAACGTGAAGATCATATCAAGGCAAAATAACCCCACCTATTCGAGAAGACTCCTACAAAGGATAACTCAAATTGAATTTCAGGACGAAATTCTTTTTAATAGGGGGAGAATGTGACAACTGGCAAATAACCGGTAATTCCGCACAAACTAATCACTATTTTATTTACATAATCTCATGCATTTAGCGTAATTTAATTACGTAACTGTGTCGTAAAGCAGATAACAGTGTTAGGACAAGAAAACAATGCTAAAACATACGTTGGTTTTCGTCCTATTGTGAAACCAATCAAACAATGGCCTAAAAGTGTTGGTAGAAAGTGTTGCGCGCACTATTCACGATTACACTATTTATGCCAGCAAAACCGTGAAAACAGAACGAAACAATGAAAAATGACACATAAACATGTCTGAGTCCATTTACATAAGAAAACACTAATATGAAAACATATCTTGCAATAATACAAGACTTTCTTGTACAACACCCTAATCACTAAAACGTCCACTTCGTTAAAAATATGATAATTTTAACTCGTCCGAATCTATAATTAAGCATTTCTGGAACCTCGGAATTATGACAATTGATGACATATACACTAAAACACATTGGGAATATCATCGTAGCGTCCAAAATTACAAGCTTCCGGTATTATATCGCTATACACATAACTAGTCCGTTATCGACCCGAAGAACTAGTAAGCGGCATTTTCGTCACAAAACAACCAAACGAAGAAGCTATTAAACTAGTTAAGCTTATTTTGGGATCCAACATCACTTCATAATACTTTCGGTCGCGGAAAAACAACTTACGGAAGACGTCCGTCGGTAGGATGTAGAAGCACCGTTAGCGATCCGACACCTAAACGGAAGTCGTTCAAACTATCAAAATACCATTTCTACTAGTTTAGTGAACTAGTTAATAATAATTATCATCCTAGTTCATTAATTACCCTCTAATGGTGTACTTAAACCTCTAATCACTATACTTAACATAATGACCAAAATATCTTCATTTTTAACAATTTTATAAAAAAATAATATAATACCACCCCCCTCATGATGGCCGAAATCTAGGTGGGTCCCACCCACCATATTCTTGTTTGAAATTGTGAAGATTTTGAGTATGGTAAGTGTTGAAGTTGTTGAAAATTATTATAACACCATACCTTTTCAACATATCAACACATTATCTTTTAACATCATCTCATAACTCAAAACTTGAAAAGAAAACCCTTCCTCCTACCTTCATTTTCGGCAGCCAAGGCACACCACAAGAATCACCTCTAAATCTCCATTAAAAACCTTATTTTTTCACTAAAAATATCCACTACAAGATCATTTATGCAAGGGTTAAGCATGGAGAACACTTAGGAGCTTTCTTGGAACTTAATCTTCTTATTATTCTTCTTATTTGGCTTGTGCAAAGTTGTAAGCCTTCTAAACACCAATTTTAGGCTTCTTATTACTAGTATTTACTAGATGTACAAGTTGATCATCTTAAAAATCAAGAAAAACATAACCAAAAACCCTAATCTCAAAGCTAATAATCTACTAATCTAAACTTATTATGTGGTTATTTGAGTAGATTAGTATATCTAGTTGATGAAATCATGTTTATTATATTGATCTTGTTAAGATTAGTGGTTTAAAGTTTATGTTTATGATGATCTTGTGATTAACTTTATGTAGTATTTTAGATTAGTGTTAATCTAGTCATGTTAAACTTAAAAATGTGATTTAAACATATGAATGTTTAAATCACACAAGATCATCAACGTCAAATATTATGAGCATGTGTATGTATACATGATTAAGTAAATTTTAAACCAAGAATAACCATGTGACAAAGTCTTAAAAACTCTAATGAACTTGATTTTCACATAAAGCAAGCTTATGGAAATTTTTACTTTACAAAGTGAAGCATAAAAGAGTCTTAAGAATTTTTACAAAATATGAGAATTTTTAAGAATGAAAAATAATTAGAAATAGTGATGAACTTGAAAAATGTTTATTTTAAAGTCTTGGAATGATTTGTGCAAGTAATATGCTCATAAGAATTTGAAGGTAAAATTTTGTGATTAATGCTTGAAAAATGATTTTTGGGAAGCTTGATGAATTAATGATGATTTGAAAATTGATTTGGTGATTTAAATGCGTTTAGAAAACGTGGGAAACGTCATAGTTTAGCGAAAACTATGGAGAATTTTTCTAAAAATCTAATCGCTATTAAAAAGGGGTTAAAGGGTGATTAATAAAGTTAAATGCGATTAGTGGTCTTAAATATCATTATGGAAGCTTTGATGAAAATGGTTAAGTCCCAAATATTCAAGAGTTCTTATGAACTTGAATATATATTTTCACAAAAATAAATGGGTGAAAATAATAACCATATATAAGTATAATTTTTGGCAAAAATTATTTATTTTGGAAACTCATCAAGTGTATGTATTATGTGCTATGTGTATGTACTTAGATACACTTAGGGTGATCAAAATAATACACCCATGATACCAAGAAGTACTTGTATGAAACAAGTATAAAACGACACAAAAAATACATATACATGTTTCCTATATGTTCCTAAAGGAATGATGTGACAACTGGCACTTTTCCATGTATGCCGTACAATAATAAACAGTAAATCGTACTGTGATGACCGTGCATGATTAAATTAATGAGATGAATAACTTTCTGATTTCTATCATATACATACAAGTGCATTTCATGTTGCAAGATTGCTAATCATTATTACATGCAACACAGTGTGGTTCAATTAGTGCACAGAACAGAGTTAGCACAGTGATCAGATAAACTAGAAGTACTAACGGGAGTTCAGTACTCAGACAGACATGATGGTTCAATTAACAAACCGGTAACCAACCGAACAACCGGACACTACCCGAAGCACCAAAATTTCACTAGAAGCATTGTTTTAGTGTTACGAAGCTAGTTATGATCACCGAACATCATAACACATCTTAAAAACCTTAAACACCTAAAACACTAACTAATGCACTTACAAACTAACTAGATTACCTAACTAAAAGTTGAAATCCAACAACACACCCCCCCCCCCCCATTTGACGGTTCATCAAGGGGTCCCACCCCCTGATTTCTTTACAATATTTTATTAAATATGTTGGATTATTTGGAACATCATAACCTAAAGATAAACACTTGTTGGAAGAATTTTCTTATAAACCACAAGGTCTTCATCACTTCTCATTTTCACTTCAAACAACACATCTTCCCTTCTTCTTCTCCTCTTGTCTACGGCCCAAACACCACACACACACACCTCCATTTTCAATTCAATCTCATATAATCCAAGGGTTCCCTAAGGTCTCTTAAGCATATCTAAGAAGCTTGGAAGCATTGGAAGTGGAAGGACCTTCTCTTGGAGCTTTTAACCACTCTATTTCTTCATCATCTTCATACTTGTTCTTCCCTAGCCTTAGAGCTAGTAGTAAGCTCCTCTAAACTTGTTTTTACTTCTAATTTTAGTGATTAAAGTATAATGTAATCGGTTAAACTAAAGAATCTCAAGAAAACATAAGCATGATCTTGAACATAAAGCTTCAAAACATGAAAATCAAAGATGATTAAGTGTATGTGTTAAACTTGTTTGTTGATTTCTTGTGTTTATGATGAAAATCATCATATGAAGCTTGCTATATGATGATTAAACACATGATCTAGCAAGTGTAAGGATGGATCTTGAGAAATTTGTGATGATCATCCTTTATGTAAATCATGAACTTGAAGATGAACTTGTTTTAGTGTATGATGAATATTTCTACAAGTTATAAGTCTTGAAAATAAAAGATTTCAAAAATAATATTTTCAAGAAACCAAAGTTTATTACAAGATTTAACATGAACTTGGTTTTTAAAGAAAGTAATCATGTTTTAAGGGTTAAAACAAGGCTAGTAAAATATTTGTAACAAGAAAAATACAAGAAGATTGATTTTTGAAAAATCATCACACAAGTTGTACAGAATGAAAATTCACAAGAATGAGTTTTATAAACTAAAAACCATGTTTTTAGAGATAAATAAGCTTACCAAACAACATGTGAAATTACTACACATTTTTGTTAAACTTCAAGTTCATGACATGTTGTTAAAATGCATATTATGGCTCATGGTAAGTGTTGTGTGAATTGTTGATGATTGATGATTAGTTTTTAAAAAGAAAATGATATGCTTTTAAGTATGGAAACCTCCATTTTTAAGGGGAAACTATGGCAAAATTTTTGTAGAAATTAAACACTTCGAAAAAAAAAAATTAAACAAGTGTTTACAAGTAAATTTTGATAATGGTTTTCATATAAAATTTTGCCATAACTTTTATTACAAAAATTACAAATATTGGAGGTTGATTTTTGATAATAAAAATCACTAAGTATATATTTAGGGAAATATATATATTGATGTCACAATTTATGTGCTACTTGTACATTGATTGTATTAGTTATATTAAAATTAGGACTTAAGAATAATACACCACACCAAAATACTAAAAATTGCAATATGAAAATATTACCAAAATCCCAAGAAAATAAATATATAATTTATACCCGAATATTGGACAATCGGACAAACGAATATATGGACTATAAATATACATATTCCGGAAATAAATTCATAATTCGACAAATGTGATAAACGGTGTTTTGAAAACCGAAGAAACGATAAAATATAAATTTTTACAATTATTACAAAATATATCACATTTTGTCAAAGGGGAAAATATATTATTTTTGAAGAATATATTTTCTTAAACAATTCAAAATATATTATTTTGGTTAAAACTAAAAATATATATTTTTCTAAGGTTAATCCTAAAAATATATTATTTTTGAGATATATGGAAGTATACTTATTTTTTCCAAGTGTAATTTATAGATATTTTTCTATAAAAATTCTCTTAAAATATGTATATTTTAAGAATATAAATTTGGTGATTTTTAACTGTATAAAAATAATATTCCGGAAAATTATACACAAACTAAGTACACAATACTTAACAAATACAAGAAAATACATACTCCTATACGTTTAAATACACACCGGAATACACCACCAATACTTGGCAAAATACATAAGTATGAAGATACACAAGTACAAGCATGCCCATACTTGGGAAAATATTTATGCGAAAAATACATGACAAAACAAGTTAAAAATAAATATATTATTTTTAACAATATTCCCAATAGTTTAAGTAAAAATAATTATTTTAACTAATAATTATATAATTTGGAATTATATAATATACATCCAAAGTATAACTCAAAGTATGCCAAGTCCAAAAACAAGACATAATACAAAAGACTAAGAGTCGTTACACGACCTAACCGTCTAATAAAACATAGCACGTGTGTAGGTAGTTATGCGACACAAGGAAAAGATCTTTGAGTATACGTGACAGCAGGACGCAAACTTGTGAGTTCATGTCCCCCTTTTCTTTTAACTGTTTTCAGTTTTATAACTTACAGGGGTGAAATACATGTTACAAACGTTTTTAAATGGTATGGTTAGCTAAGGAATGAACTGTTAGATCATGTGAATGGGTAGGCGCACACTTAAGACCATTAATCCTTGTATAAGGAACGAGGGGCATGAGTGGTAGCTCTATCTGGGTGTTGCGAGCCCCACCCATGGGCCGTGAGTGGCCGAATGTGGTGACTATGTCGTTCCAGCCGGGTGGACCGGTACAAAATCCGCTAAGTTCGAGCCTTCCTACACCATTGCACACATATTAATGACCTTTCAAGTCATTAATTGATCTGTTCATAGACGCTTTCATACCGGTTTACAAAGGCATACTTACAAATGATTACAAGTTTATACGAGCTCACATACAAAACACATGAACTCGCTCAACTTTTGTTGATGTTTTCAAAATTACATGTATTTCAGGAAACAAGAGGGATCTTGGGCGCTGATGTTGTTTCAAGGTGTAAATTTCAAGTTTAGATGTCATCCATTTTTGTCAGTTTGTAACTTAACTTGAGGTTATGATGGTTGAGACTTAAATGATTTGTGTATGAATGTTTTAACTTATGAATGGATGAACATCAAGTTTTAATCATATAGTTGTTTATTATAATTGAATGCAATGATATTGATCAAGTCACACATTACACGCTTCCGCAAAAGTCAGGGTGTGACAGTTTGGTAGCAGAGCTTCGATTGTGGTGAACTAGGATTCCTTCTTGAGTTTAGACTACAATCACTAGGATTCTCTCATGAAAATATTTTCACAAAGTTTTTTTCATTGCATTTACAAAAAGCGCCAAGATCCATGACACAAACATTTTTTTCAAAGGAAAGACAAAGCAAGGACATTAGTAGGGAGGGAGAATACCCCGACTAATGTGCCAATTATGGTATATTCAGTCCATGTGGGATAGACTTGCCAAAGACAAAATGACCCCCGAAAGAACAAACGAGAATTATATGTGACATGTTGCACTTATTTGCCTGTATATACTAAGTAATATTATTATATATTAATATATATGCATATATGTGTACGGGAATAATTATTGACGGGGACGAGATACCTTCGGCTTCAAATCCTATTATTGTTGACTCGCACAATGAGACTATCGACCTCGCTTTTATTACGGAGCTCATGCCTGAAATGATTACCAAACGAGACCCTGAGCTTGATTCCGTAGGAGATGGTTGTTCTTCCCTCTCGAATGCGAAGGTGTCTGACTACGGTAGCAACGGCGAGGCGGAGGAGGTAACGTTGGACAACAACCTTACCAGTGGGATGAGGTCCCTGTGGCGTTTACAAAACATGATTGACGACACTCTTGTCCACACAAGGAAGATGAGGTGCTCATCTTGAAGGTGCTCCTCCAACTACTATTGTTAGGAACTCTCTTTATTCCTACCTTGACTAGCATTGTGCCATTTCAAGCATAACGACCACAGACGTTGGCGCATGGACCATCATAAAGGTCCCATCTATGTCGAAGGTATGAGGACAGTAGTGTCCCCCCCTCTGACTGATCGACTACTTTGAACGAGAGAAAATTGGGTGACCATGCAAGACGGTTTATTATTAAGGGGGCCCACGTAATAACAACTTCTAGTGCATGGAAGTCCTGGTGGACTCTGCGGGTCAAGCTAATGATCATCACCCATTCAAATTCTCTAAGTTGTTCAAACCTCCATCTAACAGAACACTAACCGAGATAGTTGCTATAACACTCTATAAAGTAGGAAGTCTGTCCTTGCCTACTTCGCACTTAACACTTCTACCTGTAGTACGAATCGTTTGGGACTCGGTATCTAAGCCAGTGAAGAGGGCTAACACTCAGAGAAGGTTTCCTAAACACTTTGGGATTCTTTTGTTTAAATTTGTACAGAGCCTACGACACCCTAAGCATATCCATTGTAGATGCTACGATAGGCCTCAAATATTTGACATTCGTTTTACCTCAAGGAGGTAGCATAGCGCGAGCTGTAGCGTAACCTATCTACCGCACTCTATTCAGCATTTATGGAAACCATACCAACCATGTTGGGACTTATGGAGCCCAAGCAAAATCAATGTAGGAATCGCACAGTCCAGTGTGGCAAAGGGGTCCTCCTTACGACGGACAATCGAGGCCCACAAAGTAGAACATATGTTATAAGGACGGAAGCGACCACTCGATTCTCCCCTTCACAACAGATTGCTGTTCCATTTAGACACATGGACGACACATGCAAGAAGATTCTTCTCGTACTTCACCTCACATGCACCCTATCACCTACTACCTATATCGCCACCAACACCCCCTATCAGTACCTCCACACTCTCTATCCCGTGGTGCACCCCATCGTTTGGTGTAACACCTCATAAAATCGTGTCCAATAATGTATCGACACGTGTCCCTAATCCTAATTATGTCAAAAGTTAGTTAAGAGGGACTATTTTCATCAAAAACAAAAACTATGTTTACAGAAGGACTAAAAGTGTCAACATGCTGAAACTAAGCCTCTGAGTGACCTTATACGATGTCCGTATTCTCATATGAGCCACTTGTTGGACGAGAGAAGCCGTTTACATAATTGTTTGAAAGTTTGCGCCACTAAGGGTTAAAAGCGTCAACACGTAAATTCTTACCTATGAGTGACCTTTTAACGAAACTAGAACGTTGTGATGTTTGATCACACTCTTGGGAATACCTAGTATTTGCCGTTTAGGGCTTTGATGCCGTTAAACGACAATACGCACAAGTTTGTGCGTTAAAAAGGGTTAAAAGTGTCAACATGTTAATTCTTACCTCTGAATGACTTTTTAACTAACCCGGAGCATCGTGATGTTCGATAATACTCACGGGGATGCCTAATATGGATTATATAAGGCTTTTATATTGTTAAACGATATTACGCACTCCTTTGTGCGTTAAAAGGACTAAAAACATTAACGTACGAAACTATGCTTTTTAGTGACCTTTTATACGAACTGGGAACTCGGTATCGCTTGGTCGTACTCCCGGGTGTGCCTAAGCATGGCCACTAATGTCCTTCATGCCTTATATTAACATTCCATAAGAAAACACAAAGTTAAGTGCTATTTATGACAAGTTTAAAAGTTAAAATATGAATAAGAAACCACAGGGACCAAAACTGTCGAAGCTGCCAAACTTATTTGGGCCGGACACCGGCTCGCGGGCCGAGAAGACCTGGGCCAAAGGAGGTCGCGGGCCGCTAGAGCCCACAGCTGCAGATTTTTTTTTTTATTTTGTTCTTGCTTGCTCTCCAATCCAAATCAATTCTAAACCATTTTAAACGAATCAAGGGGCTATTAGATGGTTTTAAAACCTGGTTTAACACATGTTATCATCTTATAACTCCTCTCAAACACTTGGCAATCATCCCCAATCTCTCAAAAACTATAAATGAGATGACTTTCCACCCATTACATTTGCACCTCTTGATTTTTCTCACTCTCTTGATTTCTTGGAGACTCCTGACATAAAGGGGACTCCACCTCAGTTTAAGATTCGAGCTAGGACCCTTTGTAAGTGACCTTAGCCACTAGTTTCCATTTTATAGGCTTTTAAGCCAAGAATCAAGCGTTATCGTAATAACGCTTTGACTTTTAGTTAGACCTTAAATGGTCAAGCCATTGTTCACAACGAACATGGCTACGTGATTGTAATTAGGTAGGTGTTAATCTCTCAAAAGGGCACCTCCTAAGAATCATGTTTGCTTGGTCAATTGACGAGTCAACGTAATATTACTTTAAAAAGTCAACGGGTTAGATTTTAAAATAATTGCGATATGAGTTTAAAGGTGTTCTAAAATATGTTTTATCACTTAAACAACTCGGTAATAATTATTAGAACATGTGTAAACATGTTCGGCTCGTCAATTCCAGTTTTAGGGTCGGTTCGCAACCGTAAGTCGCGTAGTTTGACTTCTACGTTGACTTTTGGTTATAAACCGAATTAGACTAGTATGCTACTGATTTTATGTTCCGATATGATCATAATATAATATAGTATAGCCCTATAAGGTTATATTATATGATCGGACTAGTAATCTGAGTTTATGCGCATGTTCCGTTAGTATGTCGTACTTTGACTATATTGCCCTTTTGTTTAAAAATAAGGTTTTAAAAATAAATGAGCATGCAAATGAGTTATGTACTGATAAGTAAACATGTTTAGAATATTTTGATGTTTATAATCTGGTCATAAACTGAGTTTACGCATATAAGCGTAAACTATGCTTTTAAAAGGACTAAAATGCCCTTTTACACCCAAAATGAGTTTTAAACATAATTTTAGCATAAAACTCATTACCTACTGATATGATATTATAATTATGATTATTTGGGATGCTAAGTCAGATTTTAAACTGAGTTTAACTTCAGTTTCGTATACAATGCCGATAAATGATGATAATGCCCTTATGGCACATAAAATGGGTTTTAAGCGTAATATTCAAACCAGACCTTTTGCTTACTGATATGTTATGACAAATATAATATTTTAACTATTCAAAGCTGGTCATAACATCAGATTACATAAATGACTTTAACGCCGTTTAGGCGCGTAGTATGGTTTTAAACCATATTTATGAACCAAGACTTGTTACCTGCTGATTTAAAAACCATTTTAAATACTTTTACAGTAGGTATAAGTCATGGACTCAGAATCCCAAATATATTCTCAAAACTATGTGTGAAATGACCAAAATGCCCTACGGTGCATAGTTTGGTCTTAGAGCATAAACCACACATATATTTGATATCCTACAATGTTTATGACCATGACATCAGTTTACTTGCAAGCTCCTTTTATAGGTTGTAAAATTACCAAAATGCCCTTATGAGGCATAGTTTGATTTTAAAACCTTAACGGGCATACAAGTTGATATCCTACTGATATTATAACTTGTTTAAAGTGTATTGGAATATGAAACTTGTTCATGACTCATCCGGTTACCCTATATCGCTTATACGCATACGGTTAGACTTACGTAACCAGTTTACATAAGTTTACCGAAAAGGGTTTAACCTTATCGTTTTGATCTCAAAATCCAGAATGTACTTTGTTTACCCGTATTATACAAGTCCTAGTACTTGTTGGGTTTAAACCACATTCTATTCGGTATACGCTTAATATAGCGAACCTATTCTTAAGTATCGGGTCATATCTAAAGGAACTACCTTTGGCCCGTATACATTCTAACAGATAATAAATCTGTTCATTCCAGACTATAGTACCCCCCAGATAACCGGACTTGGGTCAATAATACTTAGACTTGCGGCTTTTGCCAAATATAGTCTTATTGATTGGAAGCTAGCAAAAAGGTAAATACTCTTGACTTATTTTAGTGTAAACTTAGGATGGCAAATATGCTTCTTGGGGCGGTTATTACACAAGTAAGTCGCCTATGATTGCGCAAAAGTGTAAGAATATGGTTTAATCCGTTTACTTGATAATTGATATAATTGGGGGTTAATGATACCATGTCCGGACAACCCAATGGGTTAATCAAGTATATAATCTCGAAACAAGAATAATCCCAAGATATATTTAAAAGATCACCTACGGGTTTTCTATATGTATAAAACTCTTTTCGAAAAACTAATTTTCCAAAGAGTCAGTTAATTGTATTTACCAACTTTGGCTGACGTATTTTCAAAAGATTGAACAGCAGGTACCGAACCTCATTATAGGCTGGGATTACGGGTCGGCTAGAATGAAGGCTAAGGAATTTGCACTCCTGATGCTTAAGGCCTATGATGTCTAAAGCTCTGTTTATTCAAATCCTGCCTGTGGGCTTGTATCGAACGCTTGTAATACTTTTGTACATTCAAGCTTTATTTTAATAATTTTAATCCAATACTTCCGCTGCATATAATTATACTGTGATAACTGTTATCCAACCGTCACGATTGTACCCATCTGGGCCCGCCAGAAATCGGGGTGTCACATTTGGGTAGTGTATTCACACCCTGGAAACCGCTCTACGGTTGCTACCAGGTACAAATCGGTCCCGAGGAAGAAGTCACGTACCCTCATGGCCTTATTTCTGCGTTTTCACTATCATTTCCCCCCTACACGTGGTAGTAATGCACAACCCCCATCTTTTGGGAAGTATACCCGCTTATAGTAAAACTAAAGACTATGGAAAAGTCAGAGACTTGAGGAATAAATAAGAAACAAGGTGAAGGGAAGACCCCACCGTATTTTGTGTAGCACAGGATGACTTGCATCAACCAGAGTAAGGTGACTCCAAGGAGGTCTTCTTCACAAAACTAAGTGCAATAAGTTGATATGGGCATATAAAAGTCGGTATATCCTTAACAAGATTTTGTTGTAACTCATTTTACCTCGCTACAACAATGAAATGATTATGATGGAAAGATTTGTATGAGCATTATTAAAAATTATCTTACCCTTATGCTTATAGTGCACGACAAATGAGCTTTGCTTTCACTATCGACGACAATATTTATCCCAAAATAAATGTTTAATTTCGTCGATATGTTCTATACAAGTGAAGCACATGGAAACACAGCGAAGGAAATGCTAGTCAAGCCCAATCAGAACCTTTACCTGCAACAAGAGCTGAGCTTAAAGCTCTAATGAACTAGCAAGTTGCTAAAGCAATTATCCAATATGAAGCAAGCAACACTGCAACCAATGGCGGTATAAGAGGAACCATATTGGGAATCACTCAGGTGATAACTCTTGCCATAAGTTCTTCCGAGGACGGATTAATGTTAGAGAAATCGAATACATGTCTAGTGAAAAAGAAGACGCATGTGGAGTCTTCTTGGGATAGAAACAAGAGGAAGTATACGCATCTCAAGCAAGGCTTTAAAATCAAGCAACAAACATAAGGGAATTGCCGCGACTGAGCAAGTCAGGGCATTCGTTGCCACGACTAAAACAAGTGATAAAAACTGCCAAGGAGAACTACCAAAGTGTGATAGCCGTGGTTATCATCAGTCCATGCAGGACTCGTAGGTGTGGAAATTGTGGCAAGACCGGGCATCGCAAGGAGGCGTGCTGGTCTGGTACGAGGCATGTGAAAGGAATTCAGGATAGTAATAGAAACGGCAAAGGCAAGGGTTGCTACGGATGTGGCAACAAAGGACATTATCGAAAGGACTGCCCGAAGAAGAATCTAGCTCGTGGGAGCATTTTCACGAAAGGAGCACGCAAGGCACGCCAGGACTCGAACGTTGTTACAAGTACGTTCCCTATAAACCAACATTTTGCATCTGCTCTATTTGATACTGACACCGACTTTAGTTTTAAATCTATGGAACTTAAGGATATACTTGGCCTAGATTCGAGTAAACTAGACGTCCCATATTCTGGAGAATCGGCAAAAGGGAAATTAGCCAAAGTAGATGAAGTTATGAAGGGTTGTACACTTGAACTTGGAGAACGAAAATTTTCTATCGATCTTCTACCAGTTGGTTTAGGTAGTTTTGATGTTGTAGTCAGCATGGATCGGATATCCAAGAATGGAGCATGTTGGTGCATATGTCTGTCGACTTCGTCTTATATCGAGTCTTGTATTATTCTAGTTAGTTCAGGGCACGAAATATGAGAAATATGTGTTTATGGCTATTTCGCACGAAATGACATGTTGGTCATTTCGCACGAAATGACATAGTCATTTCACACGAAATGAACTAGCCATTTCGTGCGGAATCAGTTGCCTATAAATACTAGGTTGTGCCATTTCATTTGTAACGATTGGATTCCGGTAGCGAAGCTCTGCCGAAGTGTCTCCAGCTTTGTAAAACGACTCGATATCAATCTAGAGACAGTTTAAAGTGATTTTCTGGGTAATTCAGCTGAAACGACTTCGATACGTTTGTTTCCGCCACTCGTATTGACAAGAACTCTTCTGAACGACTCGTTTCGGTCGTGAAAATGATCCTACAAGTGGTATCAGAGCTCAGGAGGAGGAGTTCTTACCATTTCAGCTGCAAATTCTATTTTCTACACCTTTTTTTTCAAAATTAACAAATTTTAACGGTTAAAATGGCTTGATTTTCAAATATATTGTGCGAAACAGTGTTTTAACAAACCCTAGAAAGAATCAGATCTTAATTCAAAGAAAAACCTAATCAAATTGTTCAAAAACTGTCCGAAAGTTTCATTTCGCACGAAAGTGATATCATTTCGTACGAAAGTGATATCATTTCGTTTGAACTTTGCTTGAATTTCGCAGAAAATCAGAGTTCATTTCACGTGAATCAGCTCATTGGATTTTCATTTCGTACAAAATCAGTGGTTTATTTCGCACGAAACAGCTATTTCGCTTGAAAGTTGTTCTTCAGATCGTCATTTCGTACGAAATCACCTATTTCGTTTGAAAGTCTGTCATTTCGTACGAAACCATCATTCATTTCGCACCAGAGGAGTATTTCGTTTGAAAAAAAGTTCATTTCGTGTGAAAAGTCATTCCGCGTGAAAGTCTTTTTCGTTTGAAGATTTATTTCGTTTGAAAGTTGTGTTTGTGGAACTTTGAAAACCGAAACATGGAAAACGAGTTCTATAATGCCTTTGCTAGTCCGATAACTATTACTCAGAGTACAATGCTAGAAAATGAAACAGGGACAACGCAAAAACCACCTAAGCTGATGAGTATTGAGGAGTACAGTGGATGGGCCGAACGTTTTGAAAACTGGGTTCAGGCATATCACTTAGATGCATGGGAACATACTGAATTTCAATATAGTAGACCGGTTGGGGACAATGGAGTGAAAATTGAAATTAGAAATCTGGGTGCTGAAGAGAAAAATAAATACAAAGATGAAAAAATGATGGTTAGTTTATTGCAACAAGCTATTAAAGAAGACATCTTGATTTTATTTCAACACAACGGAAGTGCACATTCGATATGGGTAGAATTGGAATCAAAGTTTCTTGGAAGTGATGAAATGATCAAGAATAAAAAGTCGCTTATGAAGAAAGAATTTGATTTATTCCGAGGGTTGAGAACTGAAAACACCAAGCAGATTATTGAAAGATATTGCAATTTATTAAAGAATATGAAAAGATTAAACATCCAAAAAGATAAAGACGAATTGATTGAAAAGTTGGCTGATGCGTTGCCACATGATGTTTGGGGCACGTATCTTATGATGTTGAAAAATAAACCAGATTTTAACGATCTAACGCTGAGTGATTTTATTAAATAGCTTGAAGCTCAAGAGATGGAACAACGAAAGATAGCGAGGATGAAGAACTATGATGGAGAACAAGACATTGGTTTGTATTACAAAGGTGGTGTTAATGATCAAACCAACATTTCACCAAAAGTTGAAACTGTTTTCAATGCAAAAAGTTCTTCTGAAAGTTCATCTCAAGGATCAAGTAGCAAAATGGGATTTTCGTCATATCCATCGTTTGATCCACAATTTTCTACAACAAAGAGTAGCAAAGTTCTTCAATGTAACATTGCTTTAAATCTTGAAAATGATCAAAACTACGCGGAAGAAGTTGCAAAAAGTCATATGTCTCTGTTGGTGACTGTGCTAGAGTTGTATGGAAGTTTGGTTGCGAGAAGGATCGGAAATCCGATGTTGACCAAAGAGGATTACGATCAGGTTGATGCTGAGGAGATGGAATTGATTAAATCTACTTAAGGAAATCCGATGTTGACCAAAGTGTGTTGAGAAGAGCTGAAAAGTTTAAACAAATTACAGGAAGAGATGATTTTCGTGATGCAAATGTTTCTACTTTAGGATTTGATAAATCTAAAGTTACTTGTTTTCGTTGCAGGGAAAAAGGACATTTCAAGAGAGAATGCACAAACCGCGAAGCAAGTGGAGCTCAAAATCCTTTCGGAAACAATGATTATTATCGAAAAGCAATTTATCATCAAGTTGCTCAACAACCGTATCAACAAGAACAGCAACAAACTGCACATGCTAGGAAGGTGATCGAAGATTCAAAGAAAGCGTGTCTTGTTAATCAAGATGATGAAAGTTCATCAAAAGGCTTCAGTTGGGATAAATACATTTTGACTGATAGTAAGGCATGTCTGATAAATCAAGATGATGAAAGGCTTCCAGAGGGTTTCAGTTGGAAAGATTTTAGTTGGGATGACTATGATCCAAACAGAACTCCAGATCATAAAGCTTTTGTTGCTCAAATTGTTAAAGATAATGGTGAAAAATATACTACTGATGATTATTGGGCAGAAAAAATAAGAAAGAATTTAGAAAAGAAAGATGAGAAAGTTGTAGAAGAGGTTTGTGTGATAAAGAAGCAGGATAAAGAAATTCCAGTGTTTGAGGTTAACAAGGAAGCTGTTGCAGAAAAAGTGTCTGAGAATTGTGAAAATTGTGAGACTATGAAGAAGCAAAACAGTGAATTGATTCACAACATGAACAGGCTGAAAGAATCATATGATGTCTTAAACAAAGCAATGAATCAATACAACGAGTCAAGCAGTGAACAAGCTACAGCTATGAAGACACTTCAAGGAGCGTTCATGATGAAACAGTCAGGCATTAATCATTACATTGATAAATGTGCAGAACTTGAACAAAAGTTGGAAACCCAGAGAATAGAGACTGAAAGGGTTGAAAGATTATTGAAAAGTTACTCATGTGCTTCTTATGTTATTGACAGGATTTATCCCACAGTTGAAGGCATGAAGACGTTTGAAGAAAAGACATCTGAAGTGAAAAAGTCTGAAACAAAAGAAGAAACTGAAAAGAAGAATTTTGGTAAGAAACCATGTGTTGGATATAACAATTGTCCACCCCCGCTTGAAAATGGATATTCCCCACGAAATCCAAATTCAGAAAGAGTAAAAAAGGCAACCACTTTACAGTGGGAATCTGAGTCTTCAGATAATTTGCCAGAAAGTATTGATGTCACTTTCACATCTTCCGACACTGATCATGAGTCCGAGTTAATAAAGAAAGTGGTCGATCAGGTGTTGGATAAAGATGAAACCGAGGAGTCAAAGTCGGAATCAAAATCAGAGTCAAAGTCCGACACGTCAAATTCAACAGTCAAAAAGGACAAACGGGTTTACAATAAAGAATTTCTGTTATCAAAATCTAATTTGAATGATGAACCAATCAAAGTAGCATATACTTTGAATGATTCGGACATATTATATTCTGATGAAGAATTTCCAATAAGAGGTGTTAAACCAGAAATGATAAAAAAAGGTTTTCAAACTAATAGAAATTAATATTTCTGAAATAAAAGATGAAAATCTTTCTGAAAACCCTAATCCTTACACCTCAAGAGTTCAAGAGTTCAACAACGTTTAAACAAGAAAAAGGGTTACAGTTCTGGTTCAGGTTATCGAAAGAAACCAAACCAAAAACGGTAATTTCAAAAAGAAAGGTCTTGGTTTTATTCCACCGAAAAATCATAAAAATGAGAAAATTTATAAACCAAAAACTGTTTTTGTTTCAGGAACATCATCCGAAGAAGAAAAAGAGCAGTTGTTCAGGAATCAATCAAACAAAGAATTCCTTGCTAAGAAGCAAGAGGAAATGAAGAAGAAAATTGTTCAGAAGACGGAGACGAGAACCTGTTTTCAATGCAAAACAGTTGGTCATATTGCCAGGAATTGTCCAAAGGCAATTCAAACAAAACAGGGAGTTTCTGATAAACTGAAAGGAAAGATGGTTGAAAATGAGCCACCAACCAAACAATTTATTGTTTTCAAAAATTCAAAGTTTGAGGTTGGTGAATGTTCAAAAAGTTTTTACAGAAGAAAAGTAAAACTTGACAACCAAAAGTGGGTTGTTAAGAATTCTGATGCTAGTTCTGGTGATGAATCTGATTCCACAAAATCAGAGGAGCCACAAGTTGTTATAAAAGAAGAGAAATCAGTGTCGCCATTGGATGATGCAAATTTTCCACCATTGCGGGCTGAAAATTTAAAATCAAAAATTGGAAAATTGGAGATTTCAAATCATTTTTTTCTTGAAAAGAAAGATTTTGATGTTGAAAAGGTCTTTAACCCCACCGTTCAAAATATTTTTGGAAAAATGATTGACGGGAAGGTCAAGGGGGCTAAGGAATTTTATGAAAAGAAAACAAAGAAACCAAATGAACATGGTTCATCCCGGGTTAGTAACTGGGATAGAACTTATCATGATTAAACTCTGGACTTACCGGAGCTCCCAAGTTGGTAATCGTGGAGCATGAATCGGCATATTTCTTGAGAAATTCTCAAAAGAGATATTTCGACCTACAAGTGGTAGTTCTTGAAAATGGTCATATTTTACAAGTGGTATGATTGGTAAACGAACCTACATGTGTAACATCTGTGCTTGTAATCATTGTGAACAGTTCTGTTATCAATAAAACAATGTTATTTGATTCCCATGTTTGTTTGGTTGTGTTTTACATTTTTCATGTTTTGACTTTTGTGCAATTTCAAACTCTATATCACTTTCTGGAGAGTTATACGCAAACTGGTGCGTAAACGTACTCAGTTTAACGTGAAAAATACTCCGGAACATCAACATATACTCAACATACCTTAAATAACCTTTACATAACTTATAAATAAGTTTTGAAGGCTTTGGTATGGCAAAAACAAGTTAATTCACTTACAGGGACTAAACTTGACAAACTGCGAAAGTATGCCAATTTGAACTGTAACAGACATTCCGGAACATGACCATAAGTTAAACATACCACAAATATCCTTTACATAGCTTAGAAATAGGCTTTAAGGGGTTCGGTATGCTAAAATAAACTTTTGGGTCATTCAGGGACTAAAAGTGTCAAAAAGTGCACAAGTTTGCATTTTCGCGCATAACTTACGTTCTGAATACATCTGGACATCCAAAAATTTATGTAAGCACTAAAATATTTTATTTTAGTGTTCGGCATAAGAAAAATCCATTCGTCGCGTCATTTGGATCGTTTTTCGCGCTTATGCGCATTCCGTCGTAATTAAGCGAACATCGCGTTCGTACGGCCAAACGAACCAACACCCGACATATTTTTGAGCATGTTTCATGTCCACAATATTTAGGCATCATTTTAGGGCCTTAAAGTTTGCTTTACGGGCCTTAGAAGTGTCGGAAATGGCCTTAAACACGTGCAGGGACCAAAACTGTCATTTCTGAAACGTAAGTCTGATCTGACAAGTCCAGGCGGCCCGCCTGAGTTTATGTGCATCCTGAAGCGGGCCGCGTCAGCCTTCCTGACCAGATTAACTGCATTTAACAGCAGATTCCAGCTGTTTAATCCACAACCACACACTCACACATGCTTAGTCAGCAGATAAGAACTCATTTTTAGTCACCATAACATTCCAACAAGTGTACGCACAAGATTCAAGCACGGTTTCCATGAAACGATCTTAACGGTTACCCGAAAACTATAAATACCCCACCCCCCATTGCTTCAAAACCACTAGAATCTGATCTTAAAGACTCTAAGTTGGAACCTTTGTTTCATACCTGAGTTATTTCGATCTAGATTAGCATTCGGGGACCCTTCGTAAGTATTCTTTCGTTCTTTTATCGTTTTTCGAGTCCAAAAGTCAAACTTTGTTTGACTTTCAGCGTTGACCAGCTTATGGTCAATGCGAAGTTCGTTTGAACTTCGCAACGTGATTGTAATCACGATAGTCATAGTCCCTTGGGACTATGCCTACTGATTACCACGTTGTCTAGGGTCGTAAGGGTAAGCGATCTGATAAATCGCTTATACCTTCGAACCCGACCCAGTTTGGTCGATCATTAGGATCTGACCAAATACATTAGGTGACCATAGTATATAGGGAATAACCTTCCCAGGTTATACCTTATGGTCGCTTCGTTTAAGTAGTTGTATGATAGGTAGTTTATATGCCTTAGGTAAATTACCAGAATACCCTTTTCATGTATAAATGGTAATTAAGCATATGTAACCTAAACTTTTGTCACATAACTGATTATGTAACATGTTTAGGCATATAACACTTGTCATAGGACTAGTTAGGCGGTCTGAACGCGTTTCACACGAATGACGTGTTAAAGTGGCATAAGCTACCTAAACGGGTCGTAATGGGTCGTAAACACTTAGGTTAAGTTTCGTTTTAGTATGTAGGGTTTGTTAAACCATATTACACGAGTTTCCATACTCGTTTGGTTTACGAAACGTCATTCTATCCGATCTTCCGATTTAGGTCCGGTTTATTAACATAGTTACCTATATTAGGTGCCGTTTGATTCCGAGACCTCTATCATTGTTTGGTTGTCACTCCAGAACTACTGAGCAATCTCAAGTGAGTACATCGAACCCCCTCTTTTAAAAATGTTTTCAAGGTGTTTATGTGAGTACATAGACCCCTCTTTTACTGTTTTCCAAACTGTTTTGGGGTGAAACACATGTGCCTACTTGTTACTTTCGTGCTTTCCTGTTTTCACATCATATAACTGCTATGTTTGTTAGTACATTATAGTACATGATTTCATTACATTTCATGCTATGTATGTCCATTGTGTGCATACTTAGTACATTGTTTTACTTTACATTTTTGCTATGTATGTTGACTGATAGCATGCTAGCACATTGTTTTACGTGACTTTTCTGCTTTGTATGTTAACTGAGCATACTTAGTACATTGTTTTCACATGACATGTATACAACTGCTATAACATTTGGTTTGCACAAACGGGTCTTTATTACGTTCATTAACATTTGCTACGCCGCTCGGGAGTAAGTAGTGGTACCATAGGACTTGACAAATCCCACTCCTGACATCTCGGGTTTGTTTGGATGTAAGGAATGACTGAATCCGAAAACAATTCTTTTGATAACCTTGACTGAAAGGGTTATCCGACTGTCTCAAGGCTTGAATGTATGCGTTAACTTACCACATAAATGTTTGTATCAATGTAACATGCATTACTTTACAAAACATAACTTTTTGATATATTCAAAATACTTTGTTTTGTACATTTCTACATTTGGACTATGTGACAATACTTTACTTACAATACATAACATTTGATATACATTACTTGACTACTCTTGGACTTATAAACATTTGATATGGTTTATACAAGGACTTTTGACTATTGGTTTAGACATAGACCTTATACATTGGTGGTTTGTTTAAGTGACTTAAGTGACGATATGTGAGTAATATGATACAAGCATGGTGGATACGCCGCTGGTACTTCCTATATATAAATGTTTGTATTATATTACATATCATAGCGTTATTTAAATCATTCATGTTGGACTTATACATTTTATACAAGTAACATGTTTTCACAAGACTTTGGTTTACAATACAGTTTATTTTATACAACTCATTTTACATGGTTATTCATTTAACCATACAGTATTCTCTTATTTATACATATCAACTGAACTTATTGTTTTCAAGCGATTTACAAAACAAATCAAATTACAAGGTTCATGACTAAACATTTTCTCAAACATAAGTCATGAAATCTTATTTTCACAAACCTATGTATCTCACAGGCATTTTTATGCTGACGTACCTATTTTCACATGTGTTTTCAGGAGCTTTTCCATAGGATGTTGATCAGGATACTAGGGCGGACCTGTGCCTTAGAGACTAAAAACGATGATAGACTTTGTTTAATTATGTTATAAACTCTGTATTTCCTGTGTTAAGACAATGTAACTCTTGTTTAATAAATAAAATACAACTTTGTTTGCCATGGATTTGAAACAATTAATTCTGTTACAACACTCCCCGACGTTTTCCGCCACGTCTTGTATGTTATACGTGGTCGGGGTGTGACAGAAGAGTTGGTATCAGAGCCAATGGTTATAGGGAATTAGGTTATTAGTAATTCTTTGACCTAGACTATAACTTTTCTAGGACCCTAAAACAAAGTTATCTTGTGTTTAGATCTTAAAACACACATATCACCTATCCTTAGGTGATTATCTAAACAAGAACCAAGTTTTTCCGAAACGATTTTTGAAAAACAATCATCTATTTTTGAATGATTTATTACAAGGTTTTGAACCCTCTATTGTAAGGTTTTAAACCCTCTATTATATGGTTTTGAACCCTTCCAGTTTGGTTTTTTGGCCTTGTGCCTTCAAATTTTCAAAATCTCGTCAACGTTTTGGGTCTTAAATAATGTGAACATGTGCAAACTGGAAGAGTGAATGCCTGTATTCTGGGTTTTCTGTCTAGGCAAGCACTTCGTATACATCTCAATCAGACGCGAGACCAGTTGTGCTTACCTGGGAATTCTTGGGATGAGTGTTCACTTATAGGCGAGCATGTCTTCGCAATACATTATTTTTGATCCATTTATTTTGATTAGTCACTGTGTGTCGTTTGTTTACTTTGTGATACGGACGAATGACCACCATCTTTGCTTTTTTTGATTTCGTTTCATCTCATTCTTTTCATCCAATCATCTCACTCGTTTCCTTTCCTGTTTTCCTCTTTTAGAATGCCTCCTCGACGCGAGAACCAGATAGCGACTGCTGAACTGGCCGAAATTATTGCGCAGCAGATGGCTGCTCAATTCCCAAATCTCTTTGCTCAATGGAACCAAGCCAACAACAACAACAATGCTCCATGCAAATACAAGGATTTTAACTCGGCTAAACCACTCAAGTTTAGTGGTTCTGAGGGAGCGACTGGGCTTCTTCAGTGGTTCGAGAGCATTGAGAATACTTTCCGCCACGTGCAGTGTCTTGACAATCGCAAAGTCGAGTTTGCTTCAAGCGTATTTCAGAAGAGGGCTTTGACATGGTGGAACGGGGTTATGAGAGATAGGGGTGCTGAGATTGCCTTGGCACAGTCATGGGCTGAACTAAGAGCTCTTATGATGAGGGAATTCTGTCCTCGTCATGAGCAGCGAGCTTTGGAGAAGGAATTTGATGATTTGAAGCAAGATAGTGGTGAGCACAGGGAGTATACTGACAGGTTTAAGGAGTTGAGTCTGCTTTGCCCGACTATGGTTACCCCACTCGACAAGGCTATCGAAAGATACATCGACGGTCTACCTGACTCAGTACAAGACATCCTTACTGGTAGTAACCCTGCCACACTCCGTCAGGCGATCGAGTTATCAGCGACATTGACTGAGTCGCATATTCGAAAGGGAAAGCTGCATAAAAAGGGTGACAAGGGTAAGAAGCAGGGTTCTGTCAAGGAGGATAGCAAGAAAGGTCAAAACAAGAAGGGAAAGAATTCTGGAGGGTCTAGGAAGCGGAAGGCTTCCCAAAACTATGTCGTTACTGCACAGGCCCAAGCTGCACCAAATCAGCCTGCGCAACCACCAGCCAAGAAGCCTTATTTTGGCAATGCACCCTTGTGCAACAGGTGTAACGGCCATCATCAACCACACCTCCAGTGTCGTCAGTGCACCAACTGCGGAAGACCTGGTCATCTTGCTGCCACCTGCCGCATTCCTGTTAACCAGAACCAGGCAGTTCAGAACCAAGCCCAACAAGTTGCTCAGCCTCTTGCTCAGCAACAAGGTCAAGCTGCACGACCACATTTTCCTCCTGGTTCGTGCTACAATTGTGGGGATCTGACCCACTACAGAAACCGGTGCCCAAGGCTAGCCAACCAGAACCAGAATCAGAATCAGGCTTAGGCTCGAGGGCGAGCTTTTAACTTGAATGCCCAAGAGGCGCAGGCAGACGATAATGTGGTGAACGGTACGTTCTTTATTAATAATCAGCATGCATCTGTTCTTTTCGATTCTGGTGCCGACAAGAGTTTTGTGTCATTGTCTTTTGAGCCAATGCTTCGCGTGTCTAGAACGAAACTAAGTAAATCTTTGACAGTAGAAGTAGCTAGTGGTGAACCCATTGTTCTTGATTCTGTCCTACGCAACTGCCAGTTGAACCTTAACGATCATCTTTTTCCTATCAATCTCACGCCTATGCAACTTGGAAGCTTCGACGTCATTGTGGGTATGGACTGGTTATCCAAGCATCACGCAGAAGTAGTTTGTTTCGAGAAGATCGTTCGTGTGCCGCTTTCAACAGGCGAGATTCTACAGGTTCAAGGTGAGAAACCGTTTGGTGGCCTCAAGCTCATGTCTTGTTTTAAAGCTCGGAAGTATCTGCGGAAGAACTATGTGACTTTCTTAGCACATGTTACAGAAGATAAAGTAAAGGGTAAGTCTATTTCAGATATTCCTGTCGTTCGGGATTATTCTGAAGTATTCCCTGAAGATTTACCTGGTCTACCTCCAGCACGCCAAGTCGAGTTCCGCATTGATCTCGTACCTGGTGCAAATCCCATTACCAGAGCTCCATATCTTCTTGCACCATCTGAGATGCAAGAGTTGTCTAAGCAGCTTCAGGAACTCTCTGACAAAGGTTTTATCCGTCCTAGCTTTTCACCCTGGGGTGCTCCCGTTCTTTTTGTCAAGAAGAAGGATGGATCTTTTAGGATGTGTATCGATTATCGTGAGCTTAACAAGCTTACCATCAAGAATCGATATCCCCTACCTCGCATTGATGATCTCTTTGATCAGCTACAGGGCGCTTCTTATTTTTCGAAGATTGATCTATGTTCTGGGTATCATCAACTTCGGGTGCATGAAGAAGATATTCCCAAGACAGCATTCCGTACTCGTTATGGGCATTATGAGTTCACAGTCATGCCATTCGGTTTGACTAATGCTCCTGCTGTTTTCATGGACTTAATGAATAGGGTCTGCAAACCTTATTTGGATCTGTTCGTCATTGTTTTTATTGACGACATCTTGATATACTCTAAGACGCGAGCTGATCACGAGCAACATCTTCGTCTTACTCTGGAACTCCTAAAGAAAGAGCAACTTTTCGCCAAATTCTCCAAGTGCGAATTTTGGCTTAAAGAAGTTCAATTTTTAGGACATATTATCAACGAACGAGGTATTCATGTAGATTCCTCCAAGATCAGTGCGATTAAGGATTGGGATACACCTACTACTCCTACTGAAGTTCGTTCTTTTCTTGGTCTAGCAGGTTATTATCGCCGTTTCATTGAAAACTTTTCAAAGATTGCAGTTCCTCTAACTGCTCTAACTCAGAAGAACAAACCCTTTGATTGGGGATTCAAACAAGAGGAAGCTTTTCAAAACTTGAAGCAGAAGCTTTGCGATGCGCCTGTTCTATCATTGCCTGAGGGTAATGATGATTTTGTCGTGTATTGTGATGCATCGAAATTGGGCCTTGGTTGTGTTCTGATGCAAAGGAACAAAGTCATAGCATACGCATCGAGACAGTTGAAGATACATGAGAAGAACTACACCACTCATGATCTTGAGTTGGGTGCAGTTGTTTTCGCTCTAAAGATATGGAGACACTATTTGTATGGTACAAAATATGTGGTTTTTACTGACCACAGAAGTCTTCAACATATCTTCAACCAGAAAGAACTCAACATGAGGCAACGACGTTGGGTCGAGCTACTAAACGACTATGACTGCGAAATTCGCTACCATCCTGGTAAGGCGAATGTCGTAGCCGATGCATTGAGTCGTAAGGAACGTACTAAGCTTCATTGTGTACGTGTTCAATCTGTTATTCAAGCTCGATCCGATATCCAAGCACGCATTTCTCAGGCTCAACAATCTTGTGTTTCACAAGGTTTGATGGATAAGGAATTTCCCTATCACATAACACCTGCTCTGGAACTGAAGGACAATGGATGGTATTACTTCATGGACCGGTTGTGGGTCCCAAGCCAGGATGATCTTCGTACCTTGCTTATGGATGAAGCCCATAAGTCTCGTTATTCTATTCATCCGGGCTCAGAGAAGATGTATAAGGATCTTCGTATTCAGTATTGGTGGCCTGGTATGAAGAAAGACATTGCCTTATACGTATCAAAATGCCTTACTTGTCTAAAGGTTAAGGCTGAACATCAACGTCCTTCGGGTTTATTGGTGCAACCAGAGATCCCAGTTTGGAAATGGGAAAACATTACTATGGATCTTGTTACCAAACTTCCACGCACTAAGAAAGGTCATGATGCCATCTGGGTAGTCGTTGATCGTCTTACTAAGTCAGCACATTTCTTGCCAATCCGTGAGGACTTTCCTGCTGACAGGCTTGCTAAAATCTATGTGGATGAAATTGTAGCTCGACATGGTGTTCCTTTGAACATCATTTCTGACAGAGATGCTCGTTTCACTTCTCACTTTTGGAGAACCATGCAATCTGCTATGGGGACCCAACTTAATCTGAGCACAGCTTATCATCCGCAAACGGATGGTCAATCTGAAAGAACAATCCAGACTCTGGAGGATATCCTTAGAGCTTGTGTGATCGATTTTGGTGGTAGTTGGGATTCACATCTTCAGTTGATTGAATTCTCCTACAACAACAGTTATCATACTAGCATCAAAATGGCTCCTTTCGAGGCTCTCTATGGTCGAAAATGTCGTTCACCAGTCTGCCGGAATGAGATCGGCGAGGCTCAACTTACTGGACCTGCCCTCATTTTAGAAACAACTGGCAAGGTTAAGAAAGTTCGCGATAACCTTCAGACAACTCAAAGCCGTCAAAAGAGTTACGCGGATCCAAAACGCAAACCCTTGGAATTTCAAGTCGGTGATCGAGTATTACTTAAGGTCTCACCTTGGAAAGGTGTGATCAGATTTGGAAAGAAAGGAAAACTTGCACCTAGATACGTTGGACCATTCAAGATCGTCGAAAGAATCGGTAAGGTAGCCTACAGACTTGAGTTACCTCCTGAACTTGGAAATGTTCATCCAACTTTTCACGTGTCCAATCTCAAGAGGTGTTTAGCTGATGAGAACCTCCACATACCGCTTGACGAAATTCGTGTTGGCAAAACACTGAAATTTGTTGAGAAGCCTGTGGAAATCATGGAACGTGAAGTCAAGTGGCTCAAACGCAAGCGCATTCCTTTGGTCAAAGTTCGCTGGGAAGCTAAACATGGACCCGAGTTTACTTGGGAACGCGAAGATCAAATGAAGGCGAAATATCCGCATCTTTTTCCACGAGTTTCCTCGAAATAAATTTCGGGACGAAATTTCCACAAGTAGGGGAGACTGTAACATCTGTGCTTGTAATCATTGTGAACAGTTCTGTTATCAATAAAACAATGTTATTTGATTCCAATGTTTTTTTGGTTGTGTTTTACATTTTTCATGTTTTGACTTTTGTGCAATTTCAAACTCTATATCACTTTCTGGAGAGTTATACGCAAACTGGTGCGTAAACGTACTCAGTTTAACGCGACAAATACTCCGGAACATCAACATATACTCAACATACCTTAAATAACCTTTACATAACTTAGAAATAAGTTTTGAAGGCTTTGGTATGGCAAAAACAAGTTAATTCACTTACAGGGACTAAACTTGACAAACTGCGAAAGTATGCCAATTTGAACTGTAACAGACATTCCGGAACATGACCATAAGTTAAACATACCACAAATATCCTTTACATAGCTTAGAAATAGGCTTTAAGGGGTTCGGTATGCTAAAATAAACTTTTGGGTCATTCAGGGACTAAAAGTGTCAAAAAGTGCACAAGTTTGCATTTTCGCGCATAACTTACGTTCTGAATACATCTGGACATCCAAAAATTTATGTAAGCACTAAAATATTTTATTTTAGTGTTCGGCATAAGAAAAATCCATTCGTCGCGTCATTTGGATCGTTTTTCGCGCTTATGCGCATTCCGTCGTAATTAAGCGAACATCGCGTTCGTACGGCCAAACGAACCAACACCCGACATATTTTTTAGCATGTTTCATGTCCACAATGTTTAGGCATCATTTTAGGGCCTTAAAGTTGGCTTTACGGGCCTTAGAAGTGTCGGAAATGGCCTTAAACACGTGCAGGGACCAAAACTGTCATTTCTGAAACTTAAGTCTGATCTGACAAGTCCAGGCGGCCCGCCTGAGTTTATGTGCATCCTGAAGCGGGCCGCGTCAGCCTTCCTGACCAGATTAACTGCATTTAACAGCAGATTCCAGCTGTTTAATCCACAACCACACACTCACACATGCTTAGTCAGCAGATAAGAACTCATTTTTAGTCACCATAACATTCCAACAAGTGTACGCACAAGATTCAAGCACGGTTTCCATGAAACGATCTTAACGGTTACCCGAAAACTATAAATACCCCACCCCCCATTGCTTCAAAACCACTAGAATCTGATCTTAAAGACTCTAAGTTGGAACCTTTGTTTCATACCTGAGTTATTTCGATCTAGATTAGCATTCGGGGACCCTTCGTAAGTATTCTTTCGTTCTTTTATCGTTTTTCGAGTCCGAAAGTCAAACTTTGTTTGACTTTCAGCGTTGACCAGCTTATGGTCAATGCGAAGTTCGTTTGAACTTCGCAACGTGATTGTAATCACGATAGTCATAGTCCCTTGGGACTATGCCTACTGATTACCACGTTGTCTAGGGTCGTAAGGGTAAGCGATCTGATAAATCGCTTATACCTTCGAACCCGACCCAGTTTGGTCGATCATTAGGATCCGACCAAATACATTAGGTGACCATAGTATATAGGGAATAACCTTCCAAGGTTATACCTTATGGTCGCTTCGTTTAAGTAGTTGTATGATAGGTAGTTTATATGCCTTAGGTAAATTACCAGAATACCCTTTTCATGTATAAATGGTAATTAAGCATATGTAACCTAAAATTTTGTCACATAACTGATTATGTAACATGTTTAGGCATATAACACTTGTCATAGGACTAGTTAGGCGGTCTGAACGCGTTTCACGCGAATGACGTGTTAAAGTGGCATAAGCTACCTAAACGGGTCGTAATGGGTCGTAAACACTTAGGTTAAGTTTCGTTTTAGTATGTAGGGTTTGTTAAACCATATTACACGAGTTTCCATACTCGTTTGGTTTACGAAACCTCATTCTATCCGATCTTCCGATTTATGTCCGGTTTATTAACATAGTTACCTATATTAGGTGCCGTTTGATTCCGAGACCTCTATCATTGTTTGGTTGTCACTCCAGAACTACTGAGCAATCTCAAGTGAGTACATCGAACCCCCTCTTTTAAAAATGTTTTCAAGGTGTTTATGTGAGTACATAGACCCCTCTTTTACTGTTTTCCAAACTGTTTTGGGGTGAAACACATGTGCCTACTTGTTACTTTCGTGCTTTCCTGTTTTCACATCATATAACTGCTATGTTTGTTAGTACATTATAGTACATGATTTCATTACATTTCATGCTATGTATGTCCATTGTGTGCATACTTAGTACATTGTTTTACTTTACATTTTTGCTATGTATGTTGACTGATAGCATGCTAGCACATTGTTTTACGTGACTTTTCTGCTTTGTATGTTAACTGAGCATACTTAGTACATTGTTTTCACATTACATGTATACAACTGCTATAACATTTGGTTTGCACAAACGGGTCTTTATTACGTTCATTAACATTTGCTACGCCGCTCGGGAGTAAGTAGTGGTACCATAGGACTTGACAAATCCCATTCCTGACATCTCGGGTTTGTTTGGATGTAAGGAATGACTGAATCCGAAAACAATTCTTTTGATAACCTTGACTGAAAGGGTTATCCGACTGTCTCAAGGCTTGAATGTATGCGTTAACTTACCACATAAATGTTTGTATCAATGTAACATGCATTACTTTACAAAACATAACTTTTTGATATATTCAAAATACTTTGTTTTGTACATTTCTACATTTGGACTATGTGACAATACTTTACTTATAATACATAACATTTGATATACATTACTTGACTACTCTTGGACTTATAAACATTTGATATGGTTTATACAAGGACTTTTGACTATTGGTTTAGACATAGACCTTATACATTGGTGGTTTGTTTAAGTGACTTAAGTGACGATATGTGAGTAATATGATACAAGCATGGTGGATACGCCGCTGGTACTTCCTATATATAAATGTTTGTATTATATTACATATCATAGCGTTATTTAAATCATTCATGTTGGACTTATACATTTTATACAAGTAACATGTTTTCACAAGACTTTGGTTTACAATACAGTTTATTTTATACAACTCATTTTACATGGTTATTCATTTAACCATACAGTATTCTCTTATTTATACATATCAACTGAACTTATTGTTTTCAAGCGATTTACAAAACAAATCAAATTACAAGGTTCATGACTAAACATTTTCTCAAACATAAGTCATGAAATCTTATTTTCACAAACCTATGTATCTCACAGGCATTTTTATGCTGACATACCTATTTTCACATGTGTTTTCAAGAGCTTTTCCATAGGATGTTGATCAGGATACTAGGGCGGACCTGTGCCTTAGAGACTAAAAACGATGATAGACTTTGTTTAATTATGTTATAAACTCTGTATTTCCTGTGTTAAGACAATGTAACTCTTGTTTAATAAATAAAATACAACTTTGTTTGCCATGGATTTGAAACAATTAATTCTGTTACAACACTCCCCGACGTTTTCCGCCACGTCTTGTATGTTATACGTGGTCGGGGTGTGACAACATGTGGTTGAAAGAAGTGGTTTTCACGGACAAGTGGTTGATCAAGGTCATTAAGTTGAACTTGATTTAACATTCATTCAAATGGTAATTGGAAAACAAAGTGATGAGTTTATCCCCATTCCTACAAGTGGTAAAATCAACAACTTATTTTCTGGAAAAACCATTTTGATTAAAACAAACTTAAGTGTTTTGAAATCTTAATGGGAAAATAGTTTGTTGTGAGGGGGAGTTCTGATTGTTTATGCTAAGTGGATGGTGATTTGAAGCAATTCACAACAGTTGTCATTTTTTTTTGTACAGTTTATTTTCAAATTTCTCTTAAATGCTTTTGCATTTTAGGGGGAGTAAAAATTTTCAAAAAATCCAAAAACATATGAAAATTTGAAAAAGGCAAAAACATTGAAAATTGAAAAATGAGTTTTGTTGTGAAAAAGAGGAAATGATAGTACATCAGTAGACGATCACAACATGCTAAAGAATTGGAAAGTCAAAATGTGATAAACGGTCTCACTGATGATGTGCCAGTAGGTTTTAGCACATTTAGTAGATTGTGTCGAGTTATAAACCTAAATTTCAAACTTACTTATCTCGTGGGGAACATCTCTCGGTTATATGGGTAACCCCCGAAATCTTGTTTGAAAGACCCCTCTTTCTGAGATACTAGGTCTTTATGCTTAGTGATATCTGGGTTATTATCCCGGGACTTCTGATTTTGCGGAAGCAATGGCCTAGTCCCCGTATAATACTTTTTGCTTGCTTGAAATATAGCACCTCCCTCAGCATAAAAAAATGATGAAACATTGCAAAATGCTAATCATGTGCTGTTGAAGAAAATATTCTCTAAAGGGAACACACCTAAAGTCGAAGCCATCATCTCTCTGATTTTGTGGAAGCAATAGCCTGAGCTCTCATGGCCCTCGCATTTAACCCTTTACAGATATCATCTAGGTATACTCACCTGTAAGACTGAATATTGGGATCTGGATACGGGAGTATATTCTGAGGTGGGATACTCGAATAAGTTCAAGTCTCTAAAACATTAATTCCATATCTCGAAACAATTGAAATTTGTGTGAAAATTTAAGTGGATCAGTATACTAACAATCTAAGTGAATCGTTTAGAACTTAAAATGTTTAAAGCTTAACGGTGTTGGTGATTTGTCTCAAAAACTTATATGATTCTCTTACACAAACTCGCAAAAATATTGTTTGTAAATATTTCTTTACTGCATTTCTTTATATTCAAAAATCTAAAAAAGATTTTCAGTGTGTTTTAGCATAAAATTTTGAAAAATCCAAAAAGATTTTCGACAACTGATGTTGAAGAGCTAATTTTCAAAATTCCGAGTGCTAAGCATGATGAACAATAGGTTTGGGAGAGTGTGTTTGAGAAAAAGATATGTTTACAAGTGATCATCTAAGAATACAAATGATAAATCATTTTGGATGATATTTGCATGAGATTGTTTGAGTTTGAAAGTGATAAGTAGAGTTTAAAATTGTGAAAATTTAAAATATGTGAAACTTATGTTTTAGGTAGAGATTGTGCAGGCTGAAGAAGTAAAGTTTCGACTCATGAAAGATATAAGAAAGCCAGGTTCCAGATTCTATGATTATGGAGAGTCAGGAAACGGTCCTAAACCTATGAAAATTGCAGAGGATGAGCCAGGTCACGATCTTGGAACAAGAGCTATTCCAGACTGCGATCCCAGCTTAGCGAAAGGAGGAGTCTGATGACATCAAGAGGGAGTCTGAAGATGCAAGCTGCTGATGCTGATGAACTTAAAGAATCAAGAGATCTGATCAAGAGAATATAGAGTCAGGTTGAGATTCTGGAAGAAAGAGAAAGAGATTGATTGAGGATGCGTACAATGGAGAATATTTTGGAGAGATCGAGAAGACTGATAAAGACTGAAGGTTTGACAACCGAAGACTCGACACTGAAGACTTCGTCAACATCCAAGGGGGAGTCTGTTGGTGCATATGTCTGTCGACTTCGTCTTGTATCGAGTCTTGTATTAGTCTAGTTAGTTTAGGGCACGAAATACGAGAAATATGTGTTTATGGTTGTTTCGCACGAAATGAACTAGCCATTTCTTTCGAGCCATTTCGTGCGGAATCAGTTGCCTATAAATACTAGGTTGTGCCATTTCATTTATAACGATTGGATTCCGGTAGCGAAGCTCTGCCGAAGTGTCTCCAGCTTTGTAAAACGACTTGATATCAATCTAGAGACAGTTTAAAGTAATTTTCTGTGTAATTCAGCTGAAACGACTTCGATACGTTTGTTTCCGCCACTCGTATTGACAAGAACTCTTCTGAACGACTCGTTTCGGTCATGAAAACGATCCTACAGAGCAGAAGTTGTTTGTCATGAGAAAATCATTCACATCCCTCTCACGAATGATGAAACACTTATAGTACACGGCCTTCATGCAATTAATATGAGGACGTTGGGCCGCATAAGGCGGAAGATTGTGGCATCCCACATTGGTTAAGAAGGCGCAGGAGTGTCTCCGAAAAGGACGCATAGCCCTCCTTACTCACGTTGTCGACAAGGAGGCCAAGGAGCCAAGATTAGAAGACATTCCCGTTGTGAAGGAATTTCCAGAAGTCTTTTCCGAAGACTTGCCTAGGCTACCTCCACAGCGACGAGTAGAGTTTCGAATAGACCTAGTGCCAAGAGCGGCACCAGTGGCGAAAGCACCTTACCGGTTAGCTCCGTCAGAGATGCAAGAACTGTCAACACAATTGCAAGAGCTGCTGGATAAGGGATTTATCAGGCCGAGCTTCTCGCCCAGGGGAGCTCCAATGTTGTTTGTTAAAATGGAGGATGGCAGCTTCTGTATGTGTATTGACTACAGGGAGTTGAATAATTAACCATCAAGAAACGGTATCCCTTGCCGAGGATCGATGACTTGTTCGACCAATTACAAGGTTCTAGCTACTACTCGAAGATCGACTTGAGGTTAGGGTTTCATCAACTGCGAATACAGGAAGAAAGTATCCCTAAAACGGCCTTTAGGACTCGCTATGGACATTACGAGTTCCTCGTCATGCCGTTTGGCTTAACGAATGCACCGGCATTATTCATGGATCTCATGAATCGAGTGTGTAAGTCGTATCTGGATAAATTCGTGATTGTGTTTATTAATGACATCCTCATATACTCGGAAACCAAGGAGGAGCACGAGCAACACCTACGAGCTATCTTGGAACCTTTGAAGGGGAAATAGTTGTATGCAAAACAGTCGAAGTAAAAATTTTGGATTCGCGAGGTACAGTTCCTAGGTCACATGGTGAATGAGAATGGAATTCATGTAGACCCTGCCAAGATTGAGGCAATCAAGAATTGGGAAGCACCAAAAATTCTAACTGAGATACGACAATTTCTGGGGTTAGCGGACTATTACAGACGATTCATTGAGAATTTTTCAAGGATTGCTCAGCCGCTAACGTCCCTAACCCAGAAGAGTAAGAAGTTTCATTTGGGATGAGAAACAAGAAACAGATTTTCGGACGGTGAAGGATAGGCTCTGCGATGCACCTATCTTGTCTTTACCTGACGTACCGATGGTTATGTAGTTTATTGTGATGCTTCTCGACAAGGTCTTGGTTGCATGTTGATGCAACGGGACAAAGTCATCACATACGTGTCACGTCAACTGAAGGTGCATGAGAAGAACTACAATGCACGACCTTGAGTTAGGAGCTGTAATATTTGCATTGAAGATCTGGCGTCATTAGTTGTATGGTACTCATTGCACGAACTGCACAGACCATAGGAGTTTGCAGCACATTTTTTTGTCAGAAGGATCTGAATATGAGACAACGTAGATGGGCTGAGCTGTTGAATGATTATGATTACGAGATTAAGTATCACCCGGGTAAGACAAATGTTGTAGTAGACGCCTTGAGCCGCAAGGAACACGCATAGCCTCTAAGGGTGCGAGCCTTAGAGATGACAATACAAGCTGATCTCACAGCACGGACTCGCGAAGCTCGACAAGAAGCACTTAAGCTAGATAATCTATGAGCCGAAGCATTACGGGGAATGGAAGTGCAATTGTTGCCTGAGGATGACGGAACATTGTACATCATTGAACGAATCTGGGTACCATTCTTCGGCGATTTACGTGCGCTTATTTTGGACAAAACTCACAAGTCAAGGTACTCGATCCATCCTGGATCCGACAAGATGTACCAAGACTTGAAGGATTGGTATTGGTGACCCAAGATGAAAGCCGACACCGCTACATAGGTAAGTAACGGCCTTACTTGCGCCAAAGTTAAAGCGGAATACCAGAAACCATCAGGGTTGCTGCAACAACCCGAGATTCCCATGTGGAAGTAGGGACATATATCGATGGACTTCAATACTAAGCTACCGAGAACCCAAAGAGGTCACAATATGACTTGGGTGATTATTGATCGACTCACGAAGTCTGCGCACTTTTTACCAATCAGCGAGAAAGATAGCACGAGGAAGTTAGCAGAAACATATCTCAGGGAAAATGTGGCACGTCATGGAGTGCCTGTTTCTATCATATCCGACCGAGATGGTCATTTTTGTGTCAAGGATTTGGCAGACGTTAAAGAAGGCTTTTGGATCCCAGTTGAATCTTAGTACTGCATTTCACCCTCAGACGGACGGCCAAAGTGAACGGACGATTCAGACTTTGGAAGACATACTACGTGCATGTGTGATGGACTTTGGTGGAAGTAGGGATACTCACTTGCCTTTGGTGGAGTTTTCCTACAACAATAATTATCCCACCAGCATTCAGGCCGCCCCGTTTGAAGCTCTATATGGAGGTAAGTGTCGGTCCCCGTTGTGTTGGGCGGAGACCGGAGATAAACAACTTATTGGTCCAGAGTTGGTTCAGGAAACTACAGACAAGATTGCTCAGATACGTGATCGCATCAAGTCAGCCCGTGACAGGAAAAAGAGCTATGCTGACAAGCGAAAGAAACCGTTAGAATTTGAAGTTAGAGATATGGTTTTATTGAAAGTCTCGCCTTGGAAAGGCGTGGTACGATTTGGTAAGCGTGGGAAGTTGAACCCAAGGTACATTGGACCCTTCGAGATCCTGGAAATGATCGGAACTGTTGCATACAAGCTAAAACTTCCAGAAGAACTTAGCAGTGCCCATGACATGTTCAATGTGTCTAACATCAAGAAGAGTCCTACACAGGAAACAGTAGTTCTTCCCGCAGACGAGATTCACGTCAACAACAAACTCCTATTTACCGAAGAACCTGTTGAGGTTACAGACTGGAAATTCCACAAGACCCGGAGAATTCGTATCAAACATGTCAAAGTTCATTGGAATTCGCGTCATGGCCCAGAGTTTACCTAGGAGCGCGAAGACCAAATCAAGTCAAAGTATACATACAAGTGCATTTCATGTTGAAAGATTGTTTATCATTATTACATGCAACACAGTGTGGTTCAATTAGTGCACAGAACAGAGTTAGCACAGTGATCAGATAAACCAGAAATACTGACGGGAGTTCAGTACTCAGACAGACATGATGTTAAGACACAGAATGAGCCCCAGGACCAAGAGTTACACTAGAATAGTATGTAGGAAAGTAGGGATCATAAAACTGCCTTCTGAGTGATGAATTAAGTGCCCAGAAGTGCCCGAACACACTAAAACGGCAGAATTCTGCAGAAAACAACAAAATTCAGCAATTTTCAGCATTTTAACATCAAAATATAATGTAGAATTATGGTTTAATGATCCAGAATGCTTTGATAAGTGTCGGGAATCAAAACTGTCATAAAAGATAGCATAAAGCACACTAAACTGCACAATTTAGCACCTTAACGAACCGGTAACCAACCGAACAACCGGACACTACCCGAAACACCAAAACTTCACTAGAAGCATTGTTTTAGTGTTACGAAGCTAGTTATGATCACCGAACATCAAAACACATCTTAAAAACCTTAAACACCTAAAACACTAACTAATGCACTTACAAACTAACTAGATTACCTAACTAAAAGTTGAAATCCAACAACACCCCCCCCCCTATTTGACGGTTCATCAAGGGGTCCCACCCCCTGATTTCTTTACAATATTTTATTAGATATGTTGGATTAATTTGGAATATTATAACCTAAAGATAAACACTTGTTGGAATAATGTTCTTATAAACCACAAGGTCTTCATCACTTCTCATTTTCACTTCAAACAACACATCTTCCCTTCTTCTTCTCCTCTTGTCTACGGCCCAAACAACACACACACACCCCTCCATTTTCAATTCAATCTCATACAATCCAAGGGTTCCCTAAGGTGTCTTAAGCATATCTAAGAAGCTTGGAAGCATTGGAAGTGGAAGGACCTTCTCTTGGAGCTTTTAACCACTCTATTTCTTCATCATCTTCATACTTGTTCTTCCCTAGCCTTAGAGCTAGTAGTAAGCTCCACTAAACTTGTTTTTACTTCTAATTTTAGTGATTAAAGTATAATGTAATTGGTTAAACTAAAGAATCTCAAGAAAACATAAGCATGATCTTGAACATAAAGCTTCAAAACATGAAAATCAAAGATGATTAAGTGTATGTGTTAAACTTGTTTGTTGATTTCTTGTGTTTATGATGAAAATCATCATATGAAGCTTGCTAGATGATGATTAAACACATGATCTAGCAAGTGTAAGGATGGATCTTGAGAAATTTGTGATTATCATCCTTTATGTAAATCATGAACTTGAAGATGAACTTGTTTTAGTGTATGATGAATATTTCTACAAGTTATAAGTCTTGAAAATAAAAGATTTCAAAAATAATATTTTCAAGAAACCAAAGTTTATTACAAGATTTAACATGAACTTGGTTTTTAAAGAAAGTAATCATGTTTTAAGGGTTAAAACAAGGCTAGTAAAGTATATGTAACAAGAAAAATACAAGAAGATTGATTTTTGAAAAATCATCACACAAGTTGTAAAGAATGAAAATTCACAAGAATTAGTTTTATAAACTAAAAACCATGTTTTTAGAGATAAATAAGCTTACTAAACAACATGTGAAATTACTACACATTTTTGTTAAACTTCAAGTTCATGACATGTTGTTAAAATGCATATTATGGCTCATGGTAAGTCTTGTGTGAATTGTTGATGATTGATGATGAGTTTTTAAAAAGAAAATGATATGCTTTTAAGCATGGAAACCTCCATTTTTAAGGGGAAACTATGGCATTTTTTTTGTAGAAATTAAACACTTAGAAAAATTTTTTTAAACAAGTGTTTACAAGTAAATTTTGATCATGGTTTTCATATAAAAATTTTCCATAACTTTTATTACAAAAATTACAAATATTGGAGGTTGATTTTTTATAATAAAAATCACTAAGTATATATTTAGGAAAATATATATATTGATGTCACAATTTATATGCTACTTGTACATTGATTGTATTAGTTATATTAAAATTAGGACTTGAAAATAATACACCACACTAAAATACTAAAAATTGCAACATGAAAGTATTACCAAAATCCCAAGAAAATAAATATATAATTTATACACGAATATTGAACAATCGGACAAACGAACATATGGACTATAAATATACATATTCCGGAAATAAATTCATAATTCGACAAATGTGATAAACGGTGTTTTGAAAACCGAAGAAACGGTAAAATATAAATTTTTACAACTATTACAAAATATATCACATTTTGTCAAAGGCGAAAAATATATTATTTTTGAAGAATATATTTTCTTAAACAATTCAAAATATATTATTTTAGTTAAAACTAAAAATATATATTTTTCTAAGGTTAATCCTAAAAATATATTATTTTTGAGATATATGGAAGTATACTTATTTTTGCCAAGTGAAATTTATAGATATTTTTCTATAAAAATTCTCTTAAAATATGTATATTTTAAGAATATAAATTTGGTGATTTTTAACTGTATAAAAATAATATTCCGGAAAATTATACACAAATTAAGTACACAATACTTAACAAATACAAGAAAATACATACTCCTATACGTATAAGCACACACCGGAATAAATCACCAATACTTGGCAAAATACACAAGTATGAAGATACACAAGTACAAGCATGCCCATACTTGGGAAAATATTTATGCGAAAAATACATGACAAAAAAGTTAAAAATAAATATATTATTTTTAACAATATTCCCAATAGTTTAAGTTAAAATAATTATTTTAACTAATAATTATATAATTTGGAATTATATAATATACATCCAATGTATAACTCAAAGTATACCAAGTCCAAAAACAAGACATAATACATAAGACTAAGAGTCGTTACACGACCTAACCGTCAAATAAAACATAGCACGTGTATAGGTAGTTATGCGGCACAAGGAAAAGATCTTTGAGTATACGTGACAGCAGGACGCAAACTTGTGAGTTCATGTCCCCCTTTTCTTTTAACTGTTTTCAGTTTTATAACCTACGGGGGTGAAATACATGTTACAAACGTTTTCAAATGGTATGGTTAGCTAAGGAATGAACTGTTAGATCATGTGAATGGGTAGGCACACACTTAAGACCATTAATTCTTGTATAAGGACCGAGGGGCATGAGTGGTAGATCTATCTGGGTGTTGCGAGCCCCACCCATGGGCCGTGAGTGGCCGAATGTGGTGACTATGTCGTTCCAGCCAGGTGGACCGGTACAAAATCCGCTAGGTTTGAGCCTTTATACACCATTGCACACATATTAATGACCTTGTAAATCATTAATTGATCTGTTCATAGACGCTTTCATACCGGTTTACAAAGGCATACTTACAAATGATTACAAGTTTATACGAGCTCACATACAAAACACATGAACTCGCACAATTTTTGTTGATGTTTTCAAAATTACATGTATTTCAGGAAACAAGATGGATCTTGGGCGCTGATGTTGTTTCAAGGTGTAAATTTCAAGTTTAGATGTCATCCTTTTTTGTCAGTTTGTAACTTAACTTGAGGTTATGATGGTTGAGACTTAAATGATTTGTGTCTGTAATGTTTTAACTTATGAATGGATGAACATCAAGTTTTAATCATATAGTTGTTTATTATAATTGAATGCAATGATATTGATCAAGTCACACATTACACGCTTCCGCAAAAGTCAGGGTGTGACAAATGAAATGAAAACGGACGAATAAGCAAAACGGACAACGGACGAGCTCACAAGAAATATATATTAAGCGGTCACAACGACGTGTCTAACAATATATTTTTAGACAACCGAGCGAATATATGTATATATATCACCGATAACAATACCGGAAAGTTGAAAGAAAAATACAAAATTTCTAAGTATTCTTTAATAGAAGAATGAACATTATAAAAAAATTACATATTTAGTAATTTTTACAAAATGCAAGATTGTTAAACACATGGACTCCTAAAAATCAAGTTGGGCTAGGCCCAAATTACTAAAATACATGGGCTAGGGCCCAATGATAAAATACATGGGCTAAGGCCCAAAGACATTAAAACGTGGGCCAAGGCCCAATGACATAAAAACGTGGGCCAAGGCCCAAAGACATTAAAACGTGGGTAAAGGCCCAATGACATAGAAACATGGGCAAAGGCCAATGACATTGAAACGTGGGCAAAGGCCCAATGACATAGAAACGTGGGTAAAGTCCCAATGGCATAGAAATGTGGGTTAAGCCCAAAGACATAGAAACATGGGTTAAGCCCAATGACATTGAAACGTGGGTTAAGCCCAATGACATAGAAACGTGGGATAAGCCCAGTGACAGGGTTTAGGCCCAATGACATGGGTTCGACCCAATGACACGCGTGCGAAGCACGAGGATATGTGAAGGGCGAAGCCCGTTCACACAAAATTCAATACATATAAAATATATGTATACACTTATGAAATCAATATACATAATAAGCGAACGAATAAACTACCAACACTCTAAAATACAAAGTTGTTCCAAAATGCGACAAGTGAAAACACAATAAGAATTCAAGATGAACAACTTGTACGAGTTCCGATAAGACCTAGTGTCTAATAAAGTTAGAACACATGTAGGTTAATCACGCGTATGGATGCTCACTTACGGTATTACATACAAGGAACGCAAACTTGTGAGTCCATGTCCCTCCTTTCAGTGATTTCAATGTTTTGTTTTTAAAACAATCGAGGGGAAATACATGTTAAAACTATGGGTATGTTAGCACTAACCCGCTTAGGCAGCTTGCCCTGCTCGACTGCCTGGTCAGTGAGGCGGTGTGCCAGTCGTATAATCTGCTGAATCGTAGGGAGGTTCGCTGCATTTACCATGCTCTGTATCTCCGGTACTAAACCCTCGATGTAGAGCTCAATGCGCTTGTAAGCAGGATTAGCCATGTTGGGACAAAGTGCTGCCAAATCGTTTGATCTTTTCGTGTAGGCCTCTATTTCAGACCCTACCATCTTAAGGTTGTAGAACTCCACCTCAAGCTTGTGAATATCGTCCTTGTGGCAATATTCTTCCTTGATTAGATCTTTGAAGTCGTTCCAAGGGGTGGCATTAGCAGCCTCCAGTCCTAACATCTGCACCTGTGCGTTCCACCAGGAGAGCGCACTTCCCTCGAGAGTTCCAGTCGCAAACTTCACTCGGTTGTTGACAGGGCATTCACACATCTCAAAAACGGATTCGATCTTCTCAAACCAGTGGAGAGGACCTACTGCTCCCTCGGTACCGCTGAAAGAACTAGGTCGGCAGTCGAAAAAAGTCTTGAACGTGCATGCTCGAGGCTGAGCAGGTTGACCTGTCGCGTAGAAAGGAAGGGATAAGGTTAGATATGATAGAAGGGATAAGGTTAGATATGACATAATGTCACGGGAATAGGATCTAGACCTCCTAGGATAGTTCAAAATGGTAGATTTTACCTCCTGGTTAGGCTGCCAAAGCCTCTGCAACCCGAGCATTAATCAGGGCCGTCAGCTGGTCCTGAGTCAAGTTGATACCACCACCACGTCCTCCACCGCGTCACTCATGAACTTCACATTCACAAAACACCAAGTGAGAATGTTGACGCAGGAGTGTGGAAAAGAAAAACAGAAGAGGGTTTGACATAAGCATATAAAGTTCCAAGTAAACTCTAAGAACTAAGCATACCATAAGCAACACACCAAGTAACTATCAAGTAGGCAATATAAACATAAATCATACCACATAAAGTGTTGAGCCTTGCACGAGGAGAAAAGTGTCGTTGTGGATCGTTGAGTACTGAGCCGGTTATAGTCTGGTTTTTCTCAAAAAGATTTTTCCTTTTTAAAACCGAGTTCACTATAACCAATAGCTCTGATACCAATCTGTTACACCTTCAAAATCCACATGCGGAGTATTACCACGAGGCGTGTGACTGACCAGGATCATGCTACCAATCATGTTGAACAACAAGAAAAAGTAAATAAAGTCCATCGCAATCAATACGATTAGTGTTTACGAAAATAAATATCCAAAACCAATTTAAGTATCAGCGGAAGCATAACGTCTAAAACCCAAATCAAAAGTTTAAAAGTTAATAAAGTTTCATAAGAACCCAATAATGATTCTTCTCCCACAACGACCAGTCCTCCGTGCAAGCTCCAGTAAGTACCTAACGACCTGCAAAAGCATGTAGTAACGTATCAACAAAAATGTATGCGAGTTCACAGTTGTTTAGTGTTGTTCAAAAAACATAAGTTTGTTAAATTACTCTGTTATTATAAAACATGTCATGGGGAGCTACCCCATTGTTTTAAACTACTAGACCCATACCATACCAACTACTGACTGTAGTTATGTTTAGTGCCCCAAGTCAATGTCTATCATCATTGACTAAGTGCCCAAGTATATTAGTCCACGCCCGTCCTCTGTGGCACGGTGTCAGGCTTGTCTAACCTAATAGCGCTATTTAACTAATTACCCGTTCGCCATTGGCCCGGCGATTAATCGGCATAAAATGTGTGGGGACTTTCAGATAGAGTTCCGTCTAGTCCTCTTAAGACATGTTAAATAAATGGTAAATTAACGTGTTATCCCACCCAAGGGGGACAAGGTTTCCCGCATTCTACCCAAGGAGAATAATTAAGTTGCATCCTGATGTGTTAAAAATGCAACATATAAATTTCATCAAATGAGGCATAAAACTAACCCTTTTTTAGTACTAATGTTGGAAAAAGTGTGCTTTTGTCTTCCTTTTGTGTTTTCAGGATTAAATGAGCTCAAATTAACAAAAGAAGCAAAAAGACATCAAAATCTAACATAAATACAAGAAAAGGAACAAGACGTGACATGCCCGACCCCACGACAGCATCTTCCCAAGCAAAACAAGAGATCAGAAGCCTAAACACGCCCCGTGCTCAGCCAGCACGGGGGCGTTCCCAAGTGTCAGCAGAAAAGACAAAGTGGTAGAAGCTTCTATTGCCCACCACGGAGTCATGCTCAGCGGACACGGGGCCGTGGTCAACTATAAGATTCGCACAATCCAGCAAATCTGCATAGTACAAAGATTCTTCTGCACCACGGGGTCGTGCTCAGCGGACACGGAGGCGTGGTCAACTAAAAAGACAAAACTGCATTAAATGAAGAAAGAGAATGTCACACCCCCAAAATCCACCTGCGGAGTACTACCGCTTGGAGGCGTGACTGACCAGGATCCAGCCACCAATCATATTGAACAAGCATATAACTAGTTATAAAATCCAACCAATACAATTGGTGTTCAAACAAAACATAATTAGGTTGCAAGCGGAAGCATAAGTCTTAAATCAAAACATAAGTTTAATTGTTTCAAAGTTTAACATGGCACACAGTCGTCCATGTCCCACAACGATCCTCCTCCATGCAAGCTCCAGCTAAGGACCTAAAGACCTGCAAAGCATGTAGTAACGAGTCAACAACAAGTTGAGTGAGTTCACGGTTGGGTGTTTGTTTTAGGTTGTTTCGAAAACAGTTTCCTTTAGCTGGCATCCTGCCGTGGGGGTTACCCCATATATAAAAAACGTTACTTGTTTATTCCCGGTTACTCTGGCAATCCAGCCGTAGGGGCTACCCCGTGTTAGTTATCTGGCATTTCGGCCGTGGGGGCTACCCCATGTATACACTAGACTCGTTACCATATCGACTGCTGACTGTAGTCATGTTTAAGTGCCCTGAAACTGTCAATGTCTATCATCATTGACGTGCCCCAGATCCATTAGTTCACGCCCGTCCTCTGCGGCACGGTGTGAGGTTTGTCAGACCTAAATAGCGCTATCTAACTAATGACCCGCTCGCCATTGGCCCGGCGATTAAGTCGATATAAAAATGAGGGACTTCGTGATAGAGTTTTGGTCTAGTACGAGTTATCTGTCCGTGAGGACGAGGAATTACATTCCTGAACCTTTGCTGTCCTACCCAAGGAGGACGAGGAACCCATGTTCCTTAACCCCAATTCCCGACCCCTGGGAATCCCATGCTTTGTAGAGGGTGTGAACTCACCTTGGTTTGCTCGGTAGTAACACAGAAAAGTCAAACAAGCAACGTTGAGGCTACTCACGTCCTATCATAGTTGTATCATACCAATCAGGTTCGTATTCAAGTAGCACACGGATGTTTCTAGCACAGTGCATTCAAGTATCGTTCATGGCATGCATGTTCAATCATGGCAGATCAACAATATTCACGTTCAACAGTAACATATAAGGTCTGTGCATTAGGCCCAAGAGTCCGGCCCAAACAATTAAGTCCGAAACGAGGGGCAAGCCCAAACAGCGTGTATCTGGGTATAGTCTCGAGTCGCAACTAGGCGTTTGCGACTCGCAACCTGAGTCGCAATCATGGTTTCGGTTCGTGTCGTTTTGGTCTCGAGTCGCAATCGGACTCGCAACTGTGGTTTCGAGTCAAACGGTTCATGTGCTGATCTCGTGTGGTTTCGAGTCGCAACCAGGTGTTTGCGACTCGCAATCTGTGTCGCAACCGGGGTCTCGACTCGTCATGCAGTGGTTTCGAGTCGCAACAGGAGGTCTCGAGTGGACAGGAGCTGATTCGGAACAGTGTACTATCCAATGGGAATTTGATTTCATGAAATGGTTTGTACTATCCACTTAAACATGTTTGTTTGTCTAGCAATTTACTAAATTGGATCAAACATATCAGATTTCAAATATTCAAGCATGTTCTTATGATATTCAAGTTGTTCTTCACATATTCAAGTGATTCATCATCATCATTCATACAAACTTTAACCAACAAAAATCATGATCAACAACTTATCAATACTAACATGCACCCTATGATATTAACACAATGAATCATCCTAACCGTGCACATACCACAGCCGATTACATGTATTCGGTTTCTATTCATCAATCATTTCAACATATATCAACACACTAACATATAATCATAATCAACCGAATGTAAACACATAATATAGAGCATTTATGCGTCGATTTCTTGAACACTAACTCAACATCAATGTACACCATCAAAACATCATTCAATATATCCGAAGTCAAGACATGTTCAACCGATTATCAATATCATACTCATCCGGTTCACACCCATCATCAAGCATACAACTACACTAGTTAAATCCTACCATTCATGCTATCATTTAACAACAACAAACATCATAAAATCACTAACCGGTTGATGAGTTTCAAAGGCGAGTATGAAACTTCCGAGTGTGTGTGTGTGTGAGCCGATCCGCTAGTCCTAGTGTCACCGGTTTGGATCCGAGAAGAAGGAGAATGAGTGTGATGCTTGGTGTCTAGGGTTTTAGTGAGAGAGTGGAGAGTATGTGTGTGAGTGAGTGTGTTGTCCAAAAATGCCAAGTGTGATTATCATGAGGATTATATACTTGTTTCACTTGTGCACCCTAATGGGCTTCGACATAGGCTAAGTGTGTATGTGTGCGTGTGGCCCAACCGGCCCATATGTTATCGTTATCGTTCACTCGAGACCACATGGTCTCGAGTCGGGTTCGTGTTGTCTCGGTTCATATACATATATCGCATACATACAAGCACACACAAATAACACATAATCACATAAAGGTTCATTTGTCATTAACCACATAAGTTAACTAGCCACACGTTTAAGCATACATGAAAGGTTCTAAATTTCGAGTTGTCACAGAGAAGGATGTGGACACGGGGCCGTGCCCACTGGACACGGGGCCGTGCCCGAGCTTCTGTTCAACCTATAAATAGAAGTGCTTGGCTAAAGCTCAAACCATCCCTTGGCACACCACCTCTCTCACACTTCACCCACCACCCACCACCACCATAACACCATCATCCACCACCATCATCCATTGTCCATCGTAGAGTGTGTGAGTCGTCTCGGGATCCAAGATTGATCGTAAGAGTTCTTGACAATCAAGGCCATGTTTGCCTAAGTCTCTTACATCACTTGGTGAAGACAAAGTGTCTAGTGTAATACTTTTTATTTCTAATCTTTTCGCACTTTTTATTTGGTTTTGTATTAATGACTTTAATAACTAGTTGCTTATGTTGAAGGTGATCTTTCCTTATCGTTTGTCCGTGGTGTCTTGGCATTATTTTACTGTCTATATAAAATAAAAGATTTTCACCATTCATATCTCCACGGTCTATATGGAGGTATGTTGGCTACCTGGTCGGGGGTTAAGGGAACGGTTTGGTAAAGGTCTTGCCATTGTTCAGCGTTTAGAGGTCCTGCAATGGACCTGGGTCAAATTTAGTAGGACCTCCTTCAATACTTGACGGTATTGGATGGCGGGGGTCCAAACTCTTTGACCCCCTCATAAGTTAACTTTAATACTATAACCCGGCTATTTAGGACTGTATCCCTGCTGACTCAGACTACTTAGTCGAGGGTAACGTCACCTCCAAAAGAGGGGCCTACCATAATTTGCATTAATAACTTAATTAATTATCTTCCAATAATCCACCCTTTTAGGATTGTATCCTTGCTGACTCAAACTACTGGGGTGAGGGTAACGTCACCTTCAAAAGAGGGGCCTACTACAATAACTAAGATAATCTCTTAAAATAGTGCAAAAGTACGGAAATAATCAAAGGTTACACTAGATACGAGTCGGAACCAAGTGATTCATCTTGTCTATCTTTTTTTCTTTTTATTTTTATTTTCAGCATTTTAGTTAATTTTTATTTTTCTTAGTTTAAAACATTTTTCTAAACTTTTTGATTTGATTAGACGTTGAGGATAAACCGGTACTAAAAGCTCTTGTGTCCTTGGACGACCTCGGTATCTTACCAACACTATACTACGCTCACGATGGGTGCACTTGCCCATATGTGTGTTTAGTGTTAGTAAAATATCGTCTTTTATAAATTTAAAACTTGGCTAAAAATAAGTGTTAAAGGGGCTTAAAATATACACCTAATATATATAACACTTCACACGCATCAAGTTTTTGGCGCCGTTGCCGGGGACACAAGGATTTTAAGAAAGCTTAAAATCGACGGCCTAATCAGTTTTTCAAAAAGCTTTTTAAACGCGCGCACTTTTACTGCATTTTAGTTTAGATTTTCATTTACAGTAACCTGTACACGGGGCCGTGTTCACTGAACACGGGGCCGTGCTGCACATTTTCATAAAAACACCCAGTAACAGTAGCTTGAACACGGGCCGTGCTCACTGAACACGCCCCGTGCTCAACGAAATCAGTAAATTTAATTAAAACGCCCAGATACAGATCCTGAACACGGGGCCGTGTCCACTGAACACGGGGCCGTGTCCAGCCTCTGTTTCCGTTTTTATTTTTGTTTTCTGGTCTCGAGACTTGGTTGTGGTCTGCTGAGTGATTCTTATGGATCAATACTCAGGAGGTTACAACTACACCTATGAGGAGGATGATTATAGGGGTAATTATTGCACTAATTGTCGTAACTCACGCTCGGTTCAAAATAATCGCTCATATCAACCATCCAATTCATACACCTACTATGAGGAGCCCAGGTACGAGCCATCAACTTCATACACATCCTATGAAGACCAAAGGTATGAACCTCCTCCCTCATACTCATATTTGGATGAACCAAGGTATGAGCCTTCTTACTCATACTTTGAGGAACCAAGATATGAGCCACCACCTTCGTATGCTTATTATGTGGAACCATGGCGTGAACAAACCACCTCATATGAGTATTATGAAGAACAAAATTACGAACCTTATCCATCATATGCTTACAATGAAGAACAATGGTGCGAACCATCTACTTCATATGGGTATTATGAGGAACAAAGGATCGAACAACCAGATTCAAGCTTAGAAAATCCCGATTCTTTTTCTATAACCGAAGTAACCGGTAGGATATTAGAACACATAAGAGTTATCGATCACCGTATAAGAGAATCTCGCGCAAGGGAAGAGGAGTCCCGCGCAAGAGAAGAATTAAAAAAGGAAGAGATAACTAAAAGTGTAAAAATGGAAGAACAAATAAGTGAAAAACCGACACATGAGTTAAACAACGAAAAAGATGAGTCCGACAAAGGTAAAATTCAAGAAGAGTCTAATTTTGAAGAAATTAATCTCTTGTCACCTTCTTTTGAAAATCATTGTTTAGTACCCACTCATGCTAAGTTTTTAAAAGAGTTAAACACTAACACTAAAATTGACGAAACGGTAAGTGTTAAGTTAACTAATGATCAAACTTCACTAATAAAAGAAGACCCATTTGAAATTAACATTACACCGGTTCCATGTTTCTTTCAAAATTCGTTTATTAGTAATGTCACAATCGATAAAGATCTTTGTGTTAACATAATGCCTAACTACATTTTCGAAAAATTAAGTATTAGTGATTTTTCTCCACTTCAAATACCCATTTTTCTATCCAATCGGAAAGTAATAAAATCAATCAGTATAGTTGAGGATGTATTGGTTCAAACAAATCAAATGGTAATCCCGACCGACTTTGTCATCCTCGATGACGCTCCTCTAATGTTGGGACGACCATTTGTAAAAACTCACGAAGCTTTGAAAAACCGGAAGTTCAACAATCTACCTCTTCAATTAGGGGCATTTAAAAGAAGTGTCGATCTCGAACGGTCAATGAAATATCCATTCGGCAATAATGACCCCCTAATTGAAGATGAAGATGAACCACCCGATACAAGTAAAGAGATTGACCACTTTGTTGAAGAAGAGGTCGCCATAGAACAAACTTTTAATGTTCTTGATCGAAATGAGCAACCAAATAAGGAGTCTCCTAAAGACCCACCACTTGAGCTCAAAGAACTTCCAAAAGGTTTGGAATATGCTTTTCTAGACAAAGAGGGTAATTTACCTGTAATTATTTCATCTAAATTAGATAGCTTAGAAAAAGAAAAATTAATTAGTCTTTTGAAAAAACATAAAAATGCAATAGCTTGGAAACTTGTAGACATAAAAGGAATTAGTCCTTCTATGTGCACACACAAAATTTTGATGAATGATAACTACAAATTGGCCATACAACCACAACGTCGAGTGAATCCAAATGTTCAAGAAGTGGTTAAAAACGAGGTCATCAAGTTACTTGACGCCGGACTTATCTATCCTATCTCCGATAGTCCTTGGGTAAGTCCCGTCCAAGTAGTTCCAAAGAAAGGAGGTATGACGGTAATAACTAACAAAAAGAATGAATTAATACCAACGAGGACCGTCACAAGATGGAGAGTATGTATAGATTATAGACGATTAAATGAAGCAACAAGAAAAGATCACTTTCCTTTGCCCTTCATTGATCAAATGTTAGAAAGATTATCCGGTCATAAATTTTATTGTTTCTTGGATGGTTTTTCAGGTTACTTTCAAATCCCGATAGCACCCGAAGACCAAGAAAAGACAACTTTCACATGTCCCTATGGAACTTTTGCTTATCGACGCATGCCGTTTGGTCTATGTAATGCCCCCGCAACATTCCAACGTTGCATGGTAGCCATCTTCCATGACATGATAGAAAAGACAATGAAAGTCTTCATGGATGACTTTTCTATCTTTGGGGATTCATACGACCAATACCTCGATAACCTTGAACGAATGCTATCCCGATGTGAGGAAACTAACCTCGCCCTTAATTGGGAAAAATGCCATTTCATGGTAACGGAGGGAATAGTACTCGGTCACAAGATCTCAAGCGAAGGAATGGAGGTGGATCGAGCCAAAATAGATACCATTTCTAGATTACCACCTCCATCCTCCGTAAGAGCTATCAGAAGTTTCCTAGGGCATGCCGGATTTTATAGACGGTTTATCAAAGACTTTTCAAAAATCTCAAGGCCTCTAACAAAATTACTTGAAAAAGATGCCCCTTTCATCTTTGACAAGGATTGCAATCAAGCATTTCTAACCTTAAAAGAAATGTTCGTCAATGCGCCTATCATGATAGCGCCTGATTGGAAATTTCCTTTCGAAATCATGTGTGATGCTAGTGACTTTGCAGTTGGAGCTGTCTTGGGACAAAGAAAAGAAAAGCATTTCCACCCAATTTATTATGCTAGTAAAACACTTAATGATGCACAAGAAAATTACACAACAACTGAAAAAGAATTACTAGATGTGGTATTTGCTTTTGATAAATTTCGTTCTTATCTTGTTCTTTCTAAAACTATAGTCTATACAGATCATGCAGCCATTCGATATCTCTTCAAAAACGAAATGCCACAAAATGGCATTCTTGTTTGTGAAATTTTTTATGTATGGGGACTCGACTTTATGGGACCTTTCCCACCATCGAAAGGAAACAAATATATACTTATGGCAGTAGACTACTTGTCTAAATGGGCCGAGGCCGAGGCACTTCCAACAAATGATGGAAGAGTTGTGGTAAGATTTCTGAAAAAATTATTCTCTCGTTTTGGTACACCTAAAGCCTTAATAAGTGATAGAGGTACCCATTTTTGCAACCATCAACTTGAAAAAATTTTAACAAGATATGGGGTCTATCACCCGGTCTCAACAGCATATCACCCTCAAACAAACGGACAAGCCGAAGTGACTAATAGAGGTTTAAAACGAATACTCGAAAAAACCGTAGGGTTAAATAAAAAGGAATGGGCAGATAAATTAGATGATGCTTTATGGGCTTTTCGAACTGCTTATAAAACAACAATAGGTACAACCCCATATAAGCTAGTCTATTGAAAAAGTTGTCACTTGCCAGTAGAAATTGCACACAAAGCCTACTGGGCAATTAAAAATGTAAACTTAGATTTAGAATTTGCTGGCAAAAATCGTTTTTGTCGATTAAATGAATTAGACGAGCTTAGGAATTATGCATACTCAAACTCTGAAATTTATAAGGAAAGAATGAAAAATTTGCATGACAAACACATTAAACCTAATGAATTTCGGGTAGGAGATCTAGTTCTTTTGTTTAATTCACGACTTCGATTATTTCCTGGTAAATTAAAGTCTAGGTGGTCAGGACCTTTTTCCATCACCCATATTTTCCCACACGGTGCAGTAGAAATTAAATCTCGAAATGGGCCTCCATTTAAAGTCAATGGCCAACGGCTGAAACTCTATCAAGGATTCATTGAGGATGAAGAAGAAGAGATCTCGCTTCAAACGGTGGAAGAATAAAACATCATACCTGGTAAGTTACGAACGATTGAGACGACATCTTAAGCGGTAAGTTTTCTAACCTAAGTTTTTGGGAAACAAGGGCACTCACACGAGCACTAAAAAAAAAAAAAACTTTGCTCGGCACGAGGCCGTGTCCGCGCTGCAGTCGGGATAAATCCCCTTATTCAAAACAGTTACTTCATTCCACACGCCCCGTTTCCCCGAAAACGCTCTGGTTCCAGGCGATTTTTCGCAAAATTTCGACGTCTCCTATCACTCTAACAACATCAAGGTATGATTCTATCACTTCTAGTAGTTAGATTAGTTACTTGCATGTAGTTAAAACTCCAAAAATTTGGGGAAAAATCTAGGGTTCTTGAAGTTCATCCGGATCGAACCTCAAATTTTTGTTTAGATCTGTTTGCATTTAGTTAGATTAGTGTTATGGGAAGTAAATACACTTGTATTGTTCATAGATTCGTCCGATTTCGAACAAAAACCCCAAACCCTTGTTCTTGACCCGAAAAAAGATAAAATTGAAAGGGTAAACGGGATATTTTGGGAAAAACGGCACTTAGGGTTTCATTTTTGGGGGAAACCGCACCTATTGGACCAAAAATTTTTAAGTTTTCGAAACCGGGTCGAAAAATGAGACTTTTGAGTAACAGACGCCTGGACATGGGGTCGTGTCCGCTGAACACGGGGTCGTGTCCAGCCCACTGTTTGCAGTTTTGTCCGAAAATACTTATGTTTCGTGCTAACTTTTGGTGTATTCTTTCAGATGGCTAGGAAGTTCACAAGATTTAACGCCAATGAGCTCGATGCTAGGGCTCGATACGAGATACTTCAAACAAGGCCGGAGGAATACCCGAGGCAAGCATGCACGGAACAGTTAACTATGGTGAATCAAATCGACCGTTTCAACAACATTGTCATGGGACCACTCAGAGTCGCTCTAACAACTCGACTCCGTTCCGTCCACGAATGTACTTTGGAATTCTATAGCACCTTCAAATTCAACTCAAGGTGTGACCCATTCGACAATGATGGGGTGGCATTCCGATGTGGCGGAACAAAGTATTGGATCTCTATGGCACAATTTGGGTCGATTGTCGGGTTGTATGCGGAAGAGGATGCGGGAAACGAGGAAAATACTGGAGGAATGCGAGAGATAGGTGAGAACGAACGCCAAGCCATTTGGGCTCAGATTGGTGAAGGGTACTACAATCCGAGCAGCACTAAGAGTACGAAGTTGAGGGATCCGCTATACAGATACATTCATAGGCTCCGCGGCTACTCTCTTAGCCAAAGGCATGATAGTAGTGGCATCGTTGGGTTAAGAGATTTGGTTGTCCTCCACTGCATCCACAACCACAGGCCGCTCGATGTTCCGTTCCTCATGCTCCGAAACATGCATCACAACCGCCTTGCTAGTGCACCGACTCCTATCTTCTTTGGGGGATGGGTGTACCGTCTCTTCAGGCACTTCGCCCACATACCTAGGTCATTTGAGAGGGCCCCATGGTCGGGTATGGTGGATATACACATATGCCGCTCAATGAACCTGATTTATGAGGCGGAAGACGGGACGGTAAGCTTTCAAAGGATGCAAGGTCATGCATGGAACCCGCAAGAAGCGCTTGCCCTCCAAGCTCCGCAACATCATCAGTACCAATACCAACCCCATGGTGATCCGGGCCAATCATCCTCCTCGGGAGGCGGTTTTCCTAACTTTCAAAGTTTGCATGATTTATTGCAAGAAAACCTTATGTGCACCAGGAACACCTATAACATGGCGAGCAACACCTACCACCGGGTCGGAGCTATCGAAAGAAACATATCCGATATCCAAGATGATATTGGATATATTCGAGACCACATTGCACGCCATGGAGGGGATAATGATGATGATGACGATGACGATGCCATGGAATAGGCGGGAGGAGCGGAGGAAGAGGAGGTTGTTTGATGGTTTCCCAGGTTAACCCTTTTTCACTCTTGAACAATTTACTTTCGCTAACTTCTTTTATTTTCTGCATTTATTTTTCTTTTAACTTTGACATGGATGTTAACTTTGGTAAAAGTAGGATGTTTGCTATGTCTTGGTGGAGTGTTTATTGATTAAACAGGTACAAACGAGGCTTAAAGTACTAAGCATTAGTACTCTTAAAGCCGAGACAGAAAAAACGAAGAAAGAAACCTGTTTATCAACTTTGCAGACTGTACACACGGGGTCGTGTCCAGCCGACACGCCCCCGTGCCCACTCCCCTGAACCAGCTGATTGTTTTAATTCTGCAGACCTTGACAGACACGGGGTCGTGTCCAACCAACACGCCCCCGTGTTCACCTTCTGTAAGTTTTCATTACTGGCACCTGAGCACGCGTGTCCACTCAACACGGGGTCGTGCCCAGGTAACCAGTAACACAAAATTTTTGCTTTTTCACACCTTTTACACATTCAATCAACCTAAAAACTTATTTTTGGGACACATTGAGGACAATGTGTAATTTAAGTGTGGGGGGGATGCTAAAACCTTGAATCTTACAAGTCCTAAATACAAGCCTTACACAAAACTCTATTGGAATCGCTAATCACCCCAAATTTTTTTTCAAAAATTTTCATTTTTTTTCTTGTCTAGGTTTAACTCGGGAATTTCAAGTTCTAAAAAGGTTATATTTTTACGAATTTACAACCGATAGCGTCGTGATAAAAAGAACCAACATAAGAAAATTATGAAAAGGCATGACAAGCTTAGTTAAAATTTGATTATATATACTTGATCACATAAAAACCCATTCCCACAAAAGTGAGTTTTGAGCCTTTATTGAGCATACAATTACATATCATTAGACTAAATGCTCATTTTTCGTTTCTTGTGTGAATAGCCGCTTGGTTCTTACGACTCTAGAACTTGCCATGACGATACATTCCCGGTCCTTACCAACTTAAACCCGAGTAAGTAAATGATGGAGGCATTAGGACTAACCCTTTTTATTTCTACACCATTATTTTTCTTTTTTCTTTTTTTACCACCTACCCAAAATCCCCCTAATTAGCCCCTTTGAGCCTAAACCTTTTCATTTCATAACCCAAACCAAACACCTTTTTTACCCACCAAAACCTTTTTCATTTTTACCCCTTTGTTTTAGTAACAAGTTCGATTTTTCGTATGACTTTTCAAAAAAAATAAATAAATAAATAAAAAATAAAAAAAATAAAAATTTGTGTTGATGATGAAGCAAAAGAAAATAAACAAACAAGTTCATCAAAAATAACTTTGTTTGAATAATAGCTTCATCAAAATAAAAGTTACAAAAATAGAAAGTCTTACGAAAACCGACACTTGTTACGCTTTTTAGCCCTTTTTCTACTAACCACCAACCCAACCACCTACCTTTAACCCAAGCCTAACCCTTCACCCATAAAGTCCTCTTGATATTTACAAAGGTATATAAGTTAAAAAGGAGGAGGATTGATTGCTTGGCAAGCCTATGGTAGGAGTAAGTTCCATGCCGCTCTCGAGTGATCCACAAAAATACATTTTCGGCCGAGTGTTGAGTGATCCCCGTGAGGTATGTGAACTTGTATATAAATAGAATTTTAAAGAGGCATGTTATGCCCTAATAAGTAATTTATCTTATGAAAAGTTTTAAATAAATCATGACAAATAGGATTGTAAATAAATAAAAATTAAATTAAATAAAGAATCTTGGAAATCCCGACACTCTACGACAAGCCTAAAAACCTTCTTCTTTACCCATTCCATTTGGGAGTGTAATAGCCACATATTAAAGAGTTTTGCTTGAGGACAAGCAAAGATTCAAGTGTGGGGGCATTTGATGTGTTAAAAATGCAACATATAAATTTAATCAAATGAGGCATAAAACTAACCCTTTTTTAGTACTAATGTTGGAAAAAGTGTGCTTTTGTCTTCCTTTTGTATTTTCATGATTAAATGAGCTCAAATTAACAAAAGAAGCAAAAAGACATCAAAATCTAACATAAATACAAGAAAAGGAACAAGACGTGACATGCCCGACCCCATGACAGCATCTTCCCAAGCAAAACAAGAGATCAGAAGCCTGAACACGCCCCATGCTCAGCTAGCACGGGGGCGTGCCCAAGTGTCAGCAGAAAAGACAAAGTGGTAGAAGCTTCTATTGCCCACCACGGGGCCGTGCTCAGCGGACACGGGGCCGTGGTCAACTATAAGATTCGCACAATCCAGCAAATCTGCATAGTACAAAGATTCTTCTGCACCACGGGGTCGTGCTCAGCGGACACGGGGGCGTGGTCAACTAAAAAGACAAAACTGCATTAAATGAAGAAAGAGAAGGATGTGGACACGGGACCGTGCCCACTGGACACGGGACCGTGTCCATTGGACACGGGGCCGTGCCCGAGCTTCTGTTCAGCCTATAAATAGAAGTGATTGGCTAAAGCTCAAACCATCCCTTGGCACACCACCTCTCTCACACTTCACCCACCACCCACCACCACCATAACACCATCATCCACCACCATCATCCATTGTCCATCGTAGAGAGTGTGAGTCATCTCGGGATCCAAGATTTATCGTAAGAGTTCTTGACAATCAAGGCCATGTTTGCCTAAGTCTCTTACATCACTTGGTGAAGACAAAGTGTCTAGTGTAATACTTTTTATTTCTAATCTTTTCGCACTTTTTATTTGGTTTTGTATTAATGACTTTAATAACTAGTTGCTTATGTTGAAGGTGATCTTTCCTTATCGTTTGTCCGTGGTGTCTTGGCATTATTTTACTGTCTATATAAAATAAAAGATTTTCACCATTCATATCTCCACGGTCTATATGGAGGTATGTTGGCTACCTGGTCGGGGGTTAAGGGAACGGTTTGGTAAAGGTCTTGCCATTGTTCAGCGTTTAGAGGTCCTGCAATGGACCTGGGTCAAATTTAGTAGGACCTCCTTCAATACTTGACGGTATTGGATGGCGGGGGTCCAAACTCTTTGACCCCCTCATAAGTTAACTACTATTAATACTATAACCCGGCTATTTAGGACTGTATCCCTGCTGACTCAGACTACTTAGTCGAGGGTAACGTCACCTCCAAAAGAGGGGCCTACCATAATTTGCATTAATAACTTAATTAATTATCTTCCAATAATCCACCCTTTTAGGATTGTATCCTTGCTGACTCAAACTACTGGGGTGAGGGTAACGTCACCTTCAAAAGAGGGGCCTACTACAATAACTAAGATAATCTCTTAAAATAGTGCAAAAGTACGGAAATAATCAAAGGTTACACTAGATACGAGTCGGAACCAAGTGATTCATCTTGTCTATCTTTTTTTCTTTTTATTTTTATTTTCAGCATTTTAGTTAATTTTTATTTTTCTTAGTTTAAAACATTTTTCTAAACTTTTTGATTTGATTAGACGTTGAGGATAAACCGGTACTAAAAGCTCTTGTGTCCTTGGACAACCTCGGTATCTTACCAACACTATACTACGCTCACGATGGGTGCACTTGCCCATATGTGTGTTTAGTGTTAGTAAAATATCGTGTTTTATAAATTTAAAACTTGGCTAAAAATAAGTGTTAAAGGGGCTTAAAATATACACCTAATATATATAACACTTCACACGCATCACATCCCACCTACGGGGGATAGTTGTTGTTTGTCCCTTTCCCAAACCACCGGGAATTACATGCTTTTATTAAAAGTGTGAACTCACCTTAGATTAGCTCGGCAGATTAGATTAAGTGTATGAAATCTAGAGCGACCGACCACTCCTTATAATAGTTACCATGGTATATTAGACTTTGTTTAGACATTGCACGAAAGTCCTACACATGTCTAGCAACTAGCACACAAACAAGCAATCACATAGCACGTCTATCATATGGTTCCATAACCACATCCACAACCTTTCTACGATATTAAATATGCTATCTATATAATTATCAAACAAGCATGGATACTAAAAGTTGCAAGTTTGGTCGTTATACGTTCATGCTTTACTGCATAGTAAAATCACTGAAAATAGGCTGTTTTGGGTGACCCGTTTAACCTATTTACTAGTCTTTAAAAATTATGATTTTTCTATGTGACGTACTTCTCGGAGGGTTAGGCCTTGTGTTAGAATTTCAAGGTCTAACTCTTTACCAATAATTCATAAAAATTCATTTACTAAGCTGCAATCAGATTCGTCACTTCTGACTGCAGCTTACGGAAAATTCATTTAAAATTCATCATTTATCCGATTGACGAAATTCTAGTTGGAGATTTTTGGAATCACCTGGAAGTACTTACAGTAAAAATTTCAGATCATAACTCATTTCCTATATTGAGTTATGACATTTGTAATGGGCTGAAAATTCTGACAGAAAACGCAGCCGGGACCTTTGTTACGAAATAATTCAATTAGAATATCAAACGGCGTCAAAAAAAATACAATTCCAGTGGGGTTTAAAAGATATTTCTTGGAACTACATTACATAATCAAGAAACACTGATTTTCGTTCAATTTTGACCTGGTTACAGTAGACACAAGTTGGCTGTAACTTTCTGGACATAATCAGTTTCGTTACCCAGCTTCCTAAAACAATTTTTATTATTTTAATCACATCCCTAGCAACCAAGAACAACATGTATTCATCATTTACAGCAGGTTATCATCATTATATATCATCTAATTCATCAACCATGACTAACAATATTCAAAACAAGATCATTCCACATCAAACCCAAGTAATTATACGAACTCTTATGCGATTACAACACTAATAAATCATGAATTCTAGCAACCCTAGACTACAAGTAGCATCACAAACATCAAGAACCAGGTAACGCAGCCATGTATACATGAAACATCGCAAACCGAATGCTACCAAGAGCACTAACCTTGGGGAGAGATGAAAGAACTAGAGAGAGAGAGATGAGGGATCGATTAAAGGGCGGGTTGTTGCGTCTTCTGCCGTCGCACACAAGGAAGAGTTTAGGGTTTTGATTTTTCTAATCCTTCTCATGCACAAATATATATACGTGAGTTATAAAATAAAAGAGGGTGGAGCGGTTTGCTTGTTGGGCTGAGATAGGGATGGGTGGGTTTTGGTTTGGGCCAAAAATTGATGTGGAGGTGGGTTGGTTTCGGTTTGGGTTACAAGATAACGGTTTCGCGTAAATCACATAATGATGTTTCGGTTTCGAGAGTCGAGTATTATGCTAACAAAATATAATAAGTAACACGTCATTGATTTACCCGCGAGACACAACTTTTTGAAAAACCCTATAAACTTAAATTATAACCATAACGAGATTTGAAAAAGGAAAAGTACCTGATTTTTCGAGATGTCACAAAAACTGAATGAACTCACCAGTATTTCCTGCTGAGCAAATGTTTTTAAAACGCGTTTCAGGTGATTACAGTAGATTGGAATAAGAGTTGTGATACGACACCGAAAGACTTAAAGAAGTGGCTTATTTTATCAATTAAACTAAATTAAGAAACGTTGTTTTATATAATCGGGTTTATCCCATATTAAAGCTACCTTTGTAAAACATGGGTTATTCGCATCTGTTTAATAAATACAAATTCGGTGTTTTCTAAACTCTGGTATTTTCCTAACTTACGGTCCTGATGAAATTTTCCTCTGCAATATTTTCAAAATAACCACCGGTACCACTTGACTGCTCACGGCTCCCATCCAGGGGGTGTTCGGGGGTCGTGACATCTGAACACATGAAAAGTCTTTGTAGCCTCAATTTTAAAGGAAAATGCCACATTACTTTAGCCGGAACTTTTGAAGATGTCTTAGAATGTTCACTATCATGTTCGTTCTGGTGTTTCTCGTTCAGTTGTTTCCAGTTAGAAGTGTGGCAAATGTGGCACATTTCAGTATGTTCATATTCTTTCCAGTAAAGCATACAATCATTTGGACATGCAGGAATCTTCTTATAATCAAGCCCCAAATCCATTATGATTTTCTTTAGCTTGGGTAAAACTAGGTGGAAGTTTTTCCTCCGGAATCATATCTTGTAAAAGATGTAGAAGATCATCGAAGGCCACATTACGAAGCCCATGAAGGGTCTTGAATAAAAGAAGTCTGATGATGAAAGATAGCTTCGAAAAACTTTTACACCCAGGGAACAACTCTTGTTTTCCATCTTCTACCAACTTATAGAACTTCTTGGCGTCTTCATTTAAACCCTCTTTTACCATACTTGTTTCTTATGCAATATCTCTAAACCTGTCATGCAATAACTCATGTAAATTGTAATGCATACCATCCCAATTATCATTTATGCCAGTAGTAGATCTTGTGTGTGTGGGGTTTTCTCCATGAAAAACCCACACATGGTAGTCTTCTACAAATCAATGTCCTTTTAAATGATCAAATACTTCATCTCTTCGAAATCAATAACGGTTTTTACATCGTTTGCAGGGACAACCGATCCGATATCCTTTTGCCGCCTTAGCAAATGAAGCATTAAGGAATTCAATAACTCCAACTTCAAATTCTGGTAGTCGTCTTGGTAGATACATCCAGTCTCTAACATTCCCAATGTTTCTTGTATCCTGAAGATAATAGAAGGGTGAGGGTATTGATACATCCCTACTTTTTAAGTGCACATCCCCCCCCCCCCCCAGAGGTGGCATATAGGGCAATAAGGGGAGTATATAGTGTGAAAGCAATTAATGTGCCAGAAAAAGGGTTTTGATACGCCTCTCATTGCCCTATAAGAGGCGTATAAGGTTGTGGTAGTTGGAGCATTAAACCCTATACGCCTCTCATTGAGCAATGAGAGGCTTATCGGCACGACTTTTGATGAATTTAAGGTATAATTACTGACATGAAAGGAGTTCAGTCTGAAAAAGCGTGAAAGTGACCCATATGACCATTATCGACTTATACGACCCTTATCGACCAAAAATTTTTATTTACCCAAAACATACGGGATTTATGGCTTTCAAAATTTTTCAAACTCACAAAATTCCGATGAAATGATGAAAATTCTTAACTAAAAAATTTGGTTGAGACCGTGAAGCATAAAGATGTCGTTTTGGGACATTGGTAATATTTTTGGCGAAGATTCGAACCAGTCGTACGTCTCCGAAAGTGTTTGGATATCCGGCATTGATCGAGGTGAGGAGGAGGTTGTGTCCGTGCCTCGTTGTGATGACGGGGGTGTGCGACCCGTATTACCTGACTTGAACCAGGTGTTTGTAGATGAGGGGGAACCATCTTACATTGCCCAAAGTTATCCGCGACACGAATACGGGACTTACCATTCGTATACGGAAAACAAACACAAGTTAGAGTATGAAGAAGGTGCTAAGGAGTATGAGAAAAATGATAACGAAGTCGAAGAAGGTGCTAACGACTTTGAGGAAAATGATAACGAAGTCGAGGAATGTGCTAAGGACTTTGAGGAAAATGATAACGAAATCGAGGAAGGTGTAATGCACTTTGAGGAGGGTGTTGACGACAACGAACCTGCTAACGAGGAAGGTGTTCACGACGACGAACGTGCTAATGAGGAACGTGCTAACGAGGAAGGTGCTAATGACGAGAAAAAAAACAAAAAAGGTATGACATAACCGTCAATTACGTGTTATTCGTGTTATATAATGTTGATATAATTTTAGAGTGAAAAAAATGATTTTGTATACATGTTATTCGTTATATATAATTTTTATTAGGTAGGAGAAATCTAGAAAATGTTTGACCTGTCCCGACCTTAACCCGAACCGACCCGAAAATTGTGTCATACATATTAACCCGATTTCGTTATCATTTTGGTGAAATATTATAGTTATATATAATTTTTATTAGGTAGGAGAAATCTAGAAAATGTTTGACCCGTCCCGACCTTAACCCGAACCCAACCCAAAAATTGTGTCATACATATTAACCCGATTTCGTTATCATTTTGGTGAAATATTATATATGTTCTGGTGAAATATTTTGTGAAAAATAGTTTACTTAGGCTTGTAAATGAACCGAACGAACACGAACGAGGCATGTATACTGATTAAAAATAGAAAATGTATGACACGAAATTTCATACATATTAACCCGAACCCGATGTTGAACCCGAGTTTTTTTATTGTTTTTTCGACAAATTAATATATTAATTTCATTTATGTGGATTTCTAATGAACCTTTTTTTTGAGGTATTTGGGTCACTTGAAGAATTGAAGAATTGGGTATACAAAAGAGAAGTTGCGAAAGTTACGTCATTGTAACCCAACGAACGATAACAAAAGGCGAAGGTGCGTCAGCAAGGACAGTGAAGATATGGTTGCAATGCGATCGTGGCTGCGAACCCAAAAGTAAAGCATCAGTTCGGCGTTCCGGTAGCAAAAAGGTTGGCTGTCCTTTTAGTCTGATAGGGAAACTAGACTCAAGTAGTGGTAATTGGAGCCTTGTGGAGAAGAAAAACATTCACAACCATGAGCCTGCTGAATTTCTCGAGGGCCACGCGTTTGCTAGAAGGCTGACCCCAGACGAAGAATCATTGGTGGAGAGACTGTATCTGCAAAACATGGAGCCTACAAATATACATTTAACCATAAAAAAACAGTACCCACATAGCGTGTGCATTCTACAAGACGTACAAAACATGATTAAAAAGAATTAACGCAAAATGTACGGCGATCGAACTCCAATGCAGATATTGGAGAGCATGTTGCAAGAAGAAAGGTACGTTTATTTCAACAGAGTGACTCCCTCCACAAACGCGGTCGAGGAGGTTTTTTTCGTTCATCCGGACTCATACGACATGTGGCGTGCATTCCCACATGTGTTGATGATTGATGCTACCTACAAGACGAATGAGTATAAGCTTCCGTTTATTCAAGTTGTGGGTGTGACATTGACACACAAGTCTTTTTGTGTGGCTCATGCGTTTGTCTCTAAAGAAAAAAAAAAGATAACTTCTTATGGGTCCTGGAGAAGCTCAAAGAATTGTTGGTAGATTGCATGGAGCCACGTGTAATTGTAACAGATAGGGATCAAGCTTTGATGAATGCTTGCGATAAAGTATTCCCAAAAGCTTCCAAATTGCTATGTAGGTGGCACATCTCACAGAATATTCTAAAACACTGTCGGGCAAAATTTACAGATGAAGACTGGAAAATATTCAAGCTTTCTTGGTCTCGACTGTGTAGTTCTCCCACTCTGACGCTATACAATTATAACTTTCAGTGGCTTTTCACGCGACTGGTTAACGACGAACGATCAGGTACATATTATATTAGTTTACATACATTCATCCATACATATATACATACAAACATTACAAAATGTTGTATTCAATTTTTTTTCAGATGTTATGGATTATTTGTATGAGGTGTGGCTGAAAGATTATAAAGAAAAGTTTGTTTCAGCTTGGACTAACACAGTCCCCAATTTTGGTCAACATACAACCAACAGAGTTGAAAGCCAGCATTTAAGTTTAAAAGATACATTAAAGGGCCAAACAACTCGCTCCATAGACTTGTGTGGCTCGTTGTCAAAGTTGTAGAGTCACAAAAGATACAAATAAAACTTAGTTTTCAGGATAGCAGGTCCGTGCAAATGGGGGACCACAGATTTCCGTTTTTTGACAATCTACGCGGTAATGTTTCCCAAAAAGCCTTAGAGTTGTTGGTTGTCGAGAGGAAAAAACTACATGCGTTGAGGGTAGGAGGGGGGTGATGTGTGCAAAATGCAACATATAAATTACATCAATTGTGGCATAAAACTAACCCTTTTTTAGTACTAATGTTGGAAAAAGTGTGCGTTTGTCTTCCTTTTGTATTTTCAGGATTAAATGAGCTCAAATTAACAAAAGAAGCAAAAAGACATCAAAATCTAACATAAATACAAAAAAAGGAACAAGACGTGACATGCCCGACCCCACGACAGCATCTTCCCAAGCAAAACAAGAAGACAGAAGACTGAACACGCCCCGTGCTCAGCCAGCACGGGGGCGTGCCCAAGTGTCAGCAGAAAAGACAAAGTTGTAGAAGCTTCTATTGCCCACCACGGGGCCGTGCTCAGCGGACACGGGGCCGTGGTCAACTATAAGATTCGCACAATCTAAGCAAATCTTCCTAGTACAAAGATTCTTCTGCACACGGGGTCGTGCTCAGCAGACCCGGGGGCGTGGTCAACTAATAAGACAAGCTGCATTAAATGAAGAAAGAGAAGGATGTGGACACGGGGTCGTGCCCACTGGACATGGGGCCGTGCCCGAGCTTCTGTTCAGCCTATAAATAGGAGTGCTTGGCTCAAGCTCAAACCATCCCTTGGCACACCACCTCTCTCACACTTCACCCACCACCCACCACCACCATAACACCATCATCCACCACCATCATCCATTGTCCATCATAGAGTGTGTGAGTCGTCTCGGGATCCAAGATTGATCGTAAGAGTTCTTGACAATCAAGGCCATGTTTGCCTAAGTCTCTTACATCACTTGGTGAAGACAAGTGTCTAGTGTAATACTTTTTATTTCTAATCTTTTTGCACTTTTTACTTGGTTTTGTATTAATGACTTTAATAACTAGTTTCTTATGTTGAAGGTGATTCTTCCTTATCGTTTGTCCGTGGTGTCTTGGCATTATTTTACTTTCTATATAAAATAAAAGATTTTCACCATTCATATCTCCACGGTCTATATGGAGGTATGTTGGCTACCTGGTCGGGGGTTAAGGGAACGGTTTGGTAAGAGTCTTGCCATTGTTCAGCGTTTAGAGGTCCTGCAATGGACCTGGGTCAAATTTAGTAGGACCTCCTTCAATACTTAACGGTATTGGATGGCGGGGGTCCAAACTCTTTGATCCCCTCATAAGTTAACTACTATTAATACTATAACCCGGCTATTTAGGACTGTATCCCTGCTGACTCAGACTACTTAGTCGAGGGTAACGTCACCTCCAAAAGAGGGGCCTACCATAATTTGCATTAATAACTTAATTAATTATCTTTCAATAATCCGACCCTTTAGGATTGTATCCTTGCTGACTCAAACTACTGGGTTGAGGGTAACGTCACCTTCAAAAGAGGGGCCTACTACAATAACTAAGATAATCTCTTAAATAAGTGCAAAAGTGCGGAAATAATCAAAGGTTACACTATACACGAGTCGGAACCAAGTGATTCATCTTGTCTATCTGTTTTTTTTTTCTTTTATTTTTTTTTCAGCATTTTAGTTAGTTTTTATTCTTCTTAGCTTAAAACATTTTTTCTAAACTTTTTGATTTGATTAGACGTTGAGGATAAACCGGTACTAAAAGCTCTTGTGTCCTTGGACGACCTCGGTATCTTACCAACACTATACTACGCTCACGATGGGTGCACTTGCCCATATGTGTGTCTAGTGTTAGTAAATATCGTGTTTTATAAATTTAAAACTTGACTAAAAAAGTGTTAAAGGGGCTTAAAATATACACCTAATATATATAACACTCGACACCCATCAAGTTTTTGGCGCCGTTGCCGGGGACACAAGGATTTTAAGAAAGCTTAAAATCGACGGCCTAATCAGTTTTTCAAAACCTTTTTAACGTGCGCACATTTTTCTGCATTTTAGTTTAGTTTTGCATTTACAGTAACCTGTACACGGGGCCGTGTTCACTGAACACGGGGCCGTGCTGCACATTTTCATAAAAACACCCAGTAACAGTAGCTTGAACACGGGCCGTGCTCACTGAACACGCCCCGTGCTCAACTAGATCAGTAAATTTAATTAAAACGCCCAGATACAGATTCTGAACACGGGGCCGTGCTCACTGAACACGGGGCCGTGTCCATCCTCTGTTTCCGTTTTTGTTTTTGTTTTCTGATCTCGAGACTTGGTTGTGGTCTGCTGAGTGATTCTCATGGATCAATACTCAGGAGGTTACAACTACACCTATGAGGAGGATGATTATAGGGGTAATTATTGCACTAATTGTCGTAACAAACACTCGGTTCAAAATAGTCACTCATATCAACCATCCAATTCATACACCTACTATGAGGAGCCCAGGTACGAGCCATCGACTTCATACACATCCTATGAAGACCAAAGGTATGAACCTCCTCCCTCATACTCATATTTTGATGAACCAAGGTATGAGCCTTCATACTCATACTTTGAGGAACCAAGATATGAGCCACCACCTTCGTATGCTTACTATGAGGAACCATGGCGTGAACAACCCACCTCATATGAGTATTATGAAGAACAAAATTACGACCCTTATCCATCATATGCTTACAATGAAGAACAATGGTGTGAACCATCTACTTCATATGGGTATTATGAGGAACAAAGGATCGAAAAACCGGATTCAAGCTTTGAAAATCCCGATTCTTTTTATATAACCGAAGTAACCGATAGGATATTAGAACACCTTAGAGTTATCGATCGCTATATTAAAGAATCTCGCACAATGGAAGAGGAGTCCCGCGCAAGAGAAGAATTAAAAAATGAAGAGATAACTGAAAGTGTAAAAATGGAAGAACAAATAGTTGAAAAACCGACACATGAGTTAAACAACGAAAAAGGTGAGTCCGACAACGTTAAAATTCAAGAAGAGACTAATTTTGAAGAAATTAATCTCTTGTCACCTTCTTTTGAAAATCATTGTTTAGTACCCACTCATGCTAAGTTTTTAAAAGAGTTAAACACTAACACTAAGATTGACGAAACGGTAAGTGTTAAGTTAACTAATGATCAAACTTCACTAATAAAAGAAGACCCATTTGAAATTAACATTACACCGGTTCCATGTTTCTTTCAAAATTCGTTTATTAGTAATGTCACAATTGATAGGGATCTTTGTGTTAACATAATGCCTAACTACATTTTCGAAAAATTAAGTATTAGTGATTTTTCTCCACTTCAAATACCCATTTTTCTATCCAATCGGAAAGTAATAAAATCAATCGGTATAGTTGAGGATGTATTGGTTCAAACAAATCAAATGGTAATACCAACCGACTTTGTCATCCTCGATGACGCTCCTCTAGTGTTGGGACGACCATTTGTAAAAACTCACGAAGCTTTGAAAAACCAGAAGTTCAACAATCTACCTCTTCAATTAGGGGCATTTAAAAGAAGTGTCGATCTCGAGCGATCAATGAAATATCCTTTCGGCAATAATGACCCCCTAATTGAAGATGAAGATGAACCACCCGATACAAGTGAAGAAATTGACCACTTTGTTTTAGAAGAGGTCGCCATAGAACAAACTTTTAAAGTTCTTGATCGAAATGAGCAACCAAATAAGGAGTCTCCTAAAGATCCACCACTTGAGCTCAAAGAACTTCCAAAAGGTTTGGAATATGCTTTTCTAGACAAAGATGGTAATTTACCTGTAATTATTTCGTCTAAATTAGATAGCTTAGAAAAAGAAAAATTAATTAGTCTTTGGAAAAAACACAAAAACGCGATAGCTTGGAAACTTGTAGACATAAAAGGGATTAGCCCTTCCATGTGTACACACAAAATTTTAATGAATGATGACTACAAATCGGTAATACAACCACAACGTCGAGTAAATCCAAATGTCCAAGAAATGGTTAAAAACGAGGTCATCAAATTACTTGACGCCGGACTTATCTATCCTATCTCCGATAGTCCTTGGGTGAGTCCCGTCCAAGTAGTTCCAAAGAAAGGAGGTATGACGGTAATAACTAACGAAAAGAATGAATTAATACCAACAAGAACCGTCACAGGATGGAGAGTATGTATAGATTATAGACGATTAAATGAAGCAACAAGAAAAGATCACTTTCCTTTACCCTTCATTGATCAAATGTTAGAAAGATTATCCGGTCATAAATTTTATTGTTTCTTGGATGGTTTTTCAGGTTACTTTCAAATCCCGATAGCACCCGAAGACCAAGAAAATACAACTTTCACATGTCCCTATGGAACTTTTGCTTATCGACGCATGCCGTTTGGTCTATGTAATGCCCCCGCAACATTCCAACGTTGCATGGTAGCCATCTTCCATGACATGATAGAAAAGACAATGGAAGTCTTCATGGATGACTTTTCTATCTTTGGGGATTCATACGACCAATGCCTCGATAACCTTGAACGAATGCTATCCCGATGTGAGGAAACTAACCTCGCCCTTAATTGGGAAAAATGCCATTTCATGGTAACGGAGGGAATAGTACTCGGTCACAAGATCTCAAGCGAAGGAATGGAGGTGGATCGAGCCAAAATAGATACCATTTCTAAATTACCACCTCCATCCTCCGTAAGAGCTATCAGAAGGGCATGCCGGATTTTATAGGCGGTTTATCAAAGACTTTTCTAAAATCTCGAGGCCTCTAACAAAATTACTTGAAAAAGATGCCCCTTTCATCTTTGACAAGGATTGCAATCAAGCATTTCTAACCCTAAAGGAAATGTTAGTCAATGCACCTATCATGATAGCGCCTAATTGGAAATTTCCTTTCGAAATCATGTGTGATGCTAGTGACTTTGCAGTTGGAGCTGTCTTAGGACAAAGAAAAGAAAAGCATTTCCGCCCCATTTATTATGCTAGTAAAACACTTAACGATGCACAAGAAAATTACACAACAACTGAAAAGGAATTACTAGCTATGGTATTTGCTTTTGATAAATTTCGTTCTTATCTTGTTCTTTCTAAAACTATAGTCTATACAGATCATGCAGCCATTCGATATCTCTTCAAAAAGCAAGATGCAAAACCACGTTTGATTCGGTGGATTCTACTCCTCCAAGAATTTGACAACGAAATCAGAGATAAAAGAGGAGCAGAAAACACTGCAGCAGATCATCTTTCGCGCTTAGAAGACCCAGCTTTAGAAGCAACCAGGGATGAGCAAATTAATGAAAAATTTCCAACTGAGTCCCTGGAAATGGTGGAATATAAGGAAGAACCATGGTACGCCGACTATGCTAACTACCTAGCTAGCGGTATAGTCGCAAAAGGTTCGCCACATCATCAAAGAAAAAAATTCTTTGCCAATGTGAAACACTATTTTTGGGAAGATCCATATCTTTTCAAAATGTGTGCCGACCAACTCGTCCGACGATGCGTACATGGTAGCGAAGCACGAAGATTTCTCCGCCATTGTCATGAAGGTCCATACGGAGGGCATCATGGTGCCGCTAGTACCGCACGAAAGGTATTTGATTCAGGATTTTATTGGCCAACCATTTACAAAGACGCCCAAAGTCTTGTCAAGACATGTGATGCTTGCCAAAGAACAGGTAATATTTCTTCCAAAAACGAAATGCCACAAAATGGCATTCTTATTTGTGAAATTTTTTATGTATGGGGACTCGACTTTATGGGACCTTTCCCACCATCGAAAGGAAACAAATATATACTTGTGGCAGTAGACTACTTGTCTAAATGGGCCGAGGCCGAGGCACTTCCAACAAATGATGGAAGAGTCGTGGTAAGATTTCTGAAAAAATTATTCTCTCATTTTGGCACACCTAAAGCATTAATAAGTGATAGAGGTACCCATTTTTGCAACCATCAACTTGAAAAAATTTTAACAAGATATGGGGTCTATCACCGGGTCTCAACAGCATATCACCCTCAAACAAACGGAAAAGCCGAAGTGACTAATAGAGGTTTAAAACGAATACTTGAAAAAACCGTAGGGTTAAATAAAAAGGAATGGGCAGATAAATTAGATGATGCTTTATGGGCTTTTCGAACTGCTTATAAAACAACAATAGGTACAACCCCATATAAGCTAGTATATGGAAAAAGTTGTCACTTACCAGTAGAAATTGCACACAAGGCCTACTGGGCAATCAAAAATGTAAACTTAGATTTAGAATTTGCTGGTAAAAAGTCGATTTTGTCAATTAAATGAATTAGACGAGCTTAGGAATTATGCATACTCAAACTCTGAAATTTATAAGGAAAGAATGAAAAATTTGCATGACAAACATATTAAACCTAATGAATTTCGGGTAGGAGATCTAGTTCTTTTGTTTAATTCACGACTTCGATTGTTTCCTGGTAAATTAAAGTCTAGGTGGTCAGGACCTTTTTCCGTCACCCATATTTTCCCACACGGTGCAGTAGAAATTAAATCTCGAAATGGGCCTCCATTCAAAGTCAATGGCCAACGGCTGAAACTCTATCAAGGATTCATTGAGGATGAAGAGGAAGAGATCTCATTTCAAACGGTGGAAGAATGAAAACATCAACATCATACCGGGTAAGTTACGAACGATTGGGACGACATCTAAAGCGGTAAGTTTTCTAACCAAAGTTTATGGGAAACAAGGGCACTCACACGAGTCCTTAAAAAAAATTCAAAAACTTTGCTCGGCACGGGGCCGTGTCCGCTGGACACGGGGCCGTGTTCGCACTGCAGACGGGATATATCCCCTTTTTCACAATAGTTACAACATTCCACACGCCCCGTTTCCCCGAAAAAGTTCTGGTTCCAGGCGATTTTTTGCAGATTTTCGACGTCTCCTATCACTCTAACAAAATCGAGGTATGATTCTATCACTTTTAGTAGTTATATTAGTTACTTACATGTAGTTAAAACACCAAAAATTTGGGGAAAATCTAGGGTTCTTGAAGTTCATCCGGATCGAACCTCAAATTTTTGTTTTGATCTGTTTGCATTTAGTTAGATTAGTGTTAAGGGAAGTAAATACACTTGTATTGTTCATAGATTCGCCCGATTTCTCACAAAAACCCCAAACCCTTGTTCTTGAACCGAAAAGGATAAAATTGAATGGGTAAACGGGTTATTTTGGGAAAAACAGCAATTAGGGTTTCATTTTCGGGGGAAACCGCATCTAATGGACCAAAAATTTTCAAGTTTTCGAAACCGGGGCGAAAAATGGAATTTTTGTGTAACAGACGCCTGGACACGGGGCCGTGTCCGCTGAACACGGGGTCGTGTCCAGCCCACTGTTTGCAGTTTTGTCCGAAAATACTTCTGCTTCGTGCTAACTTTTGGTGTATTCTTTCAGATGGCAAGGAAGTTCACAAGGTTTAACGCCAATGAGCTCGATGAGAAGGCTAGATACGAAGTACTTCAGACAAGGCCAGAGGAATACCCAAGGCAAGCATGCACGGATTTGTTATCATTGGTGAACCAACTCGACCGCTTCAACAATATTGTCACCGGGCCATTAAGAGTCGCTTTAACAACTCGACTCCGTTCCGTCCACGAATGCACTTTGGAATTCTATAGCACCTTCACATTCAACTCGAGGTGCAACCCATTCGACAATGATGGGGTAGCATTCCGATGTGGCGGAACTAAGTATTTGATCTCTGTGGCACAATTTGGGTCGATTGTCGGGTTGTATGCGGAAGAGGATGCGGGAAACGAGGAAAATACTGGAGGGATGCGAGAGATAGGTGAAAACGATCGCCAAGCCGCGTAGGCTCAGATTGGTGAAGGGTATTACAATCCGAGCAGCACTAAGAGTACGAAGTTGAGGGATCCGCTCTACAGATATATCCATAGGCTCCTCAGCTACTCTCTTAGTCAAAGACACGATAGCGGTGGCGTCGTTGGGTTAAGAGATTTGGTTGTCTTCCACTGCATCCACAACCGTAGGCCGCTCGATGTTCCGTTCCTCATGCTCCGAAACATGCATCATAACCGCCTTGCTAGTGCACCAACCCCTATCTTCTTTGGGGGATGGGTGTACCGTCTCTTCAGGCACTTCACCCGCATACCTAGGTCATTTGAGAGGAGCCCATGGTCGGGTAGGGTGGATATACACATATGTCGCTCAATGAACCTAATTTATGAGGCTGAAGACGGAACGGTAAGCTTTCAAAGGATGCAAGGTCATGCATGGAACCCGCAAGAAGCACTTGTCCTTCACGCTCCACAACATCATCAGTATCAGTACCAACCCCAAGGTGATCCGGGCCAATCCTCCTCAGGAGGCGGTTTTCCTAATTTCCAAAGTTTGCATGATTTGTTGCAGGAAAACCTTATGTGCACCAGGAACACCTACAACATGGCGAGCAACACGTACCACCGGGTTGGAGCTATCGAGAGAAACATATCCGATATCCAAGATGATATGGGATATATTCGGGACCACATTGCGGGCCATGGAGGGGATGATGATGACGAGGACATGGAGTAGGCGGGAGGAGCAGAGGAAGAAGCGGTTGGTTGATGACTCCCCAGGTTAACCCTTTTCCATCTTGAACAATTTGAGGCCTGCGTGCCAAGTGTTGAACAATTTACTTTCCCTAACTTTTTTTATTTTCTGCATTTATTTTTCTTTTAACTTTGTTGACTTGGATGATTGAACTTGGTAAAATTAGGATGTTTACTATGTTTTGGTGGAGTGTTTATTGATTAAACAGGTACAAACGAGGCTTAAAGTACTAAGCATTAGTACTATTAAAGTCGGTACAGGAAAATCGAAGAAAGAAACCTGTTTTTCAACCTTGCAGACTTTCCACACGGGGCTGTGTCCATCCAACACGCCCCCGTGCCCACTCCCCTGGACCTGCTGTTTGTTTTAATTCTGCAGACCTTGACAGACACGGGGTCGTGTCCAGCCAACACGCCCCCGTGTCCACCTTCTGTAAGTTTTCGTTACTGGCACCTGAACACGTGGTCGTGCTCACCAGGCACGGGGCTGTGTTCAGCGCCCAGTAACACAATTTTTTTTCTTTTTACACCCTTTTTACACATTCAATCAACCTAAAAACTTATTTTTGGGACACATTGAGGACAATGTGTAATTTAAGTGTGGGGGGGATGCTAAAACCTTGAATCTTGCAAGACCTAAATACAAGCCTTACACAAAACTCTATTGGAACCGCTAATCACCCCAAATTTTTTCAAAAATTTTTCATTTTTTTTTACTTGTCTAGGTTTAACTCGGGAAATTCAAGTTCTCAAAAAGGTTATATTTTTACAAATTTACAACCAATAGCGTCGTGATAAAAAGAACAAACATAAGAAAATTATGAAAAGGCATGACAAGCTTAGTTAAAATTTAATTATATATACTTGATCACATAAAAACCCATTCCCACAAAAGTGAGTTTTGAGCCTTTATTGAGCAAACAATTACATATCATTAAACTAAATGCTCATTTTTCGTTTCTTGTGTGAATAGCCGCTTGGTTCTTACGACTCTAGAACTTGCCACGACGATACATTCCCGGTCCTTACCAACTTAAACCCGAGTAAGTAAATGATGGAGGCATTAGGACTAACCCTTTTTATTTCTACACCATTATTTTTCTTTTTTTTACCACCTACCCAAAAATCCCCCTAGTTTGCCCCTTTGAGCCTAAACCTTTTCATTTCATAACCCAAACCAAACACCCTTTTTACCCACCAAAACCTTTTTTCATTTTTAACCCTTTGTTTTAGTAACTAGCTCGGTTTCTCATATGACTTTGAAAAAATAAATAAATAAATAAAAAAAATAAAAAAATAATAATAAATGTGTGTTGATTATGAAGCAAAAGCAAATAAACAAACAAGTTTATCAAAAATAACTTTGTTTGAAAAGTAGCTTCATAAAAATAAAAGTTACAAAAATAAAAAGTCTTACGAAAACCGACGCTTGTTACGCTTTTCGCCCTTTTCTACTAACCACTAACCCAACCACCTACCTTTAACCCAAGCCTAACCCTTCACCCACAAAGTCCTCTTGATATTTACAAAGGTATATAATTTAAAAAGGAGGAGGATTGATTGCTTGGCAAGCCTATGGTAGGAGTAAGTTCCATGCCGCTCTCGAGTGATCCACAAAAATACATTTTCGGCCGAGTGTTGAGTGATCCCCGTGAGGTATGTGAACTTGTATATAAATAAAATTTTACAAAGGCATGTTATGCCCTAATAAGTAATTTATCTTATGAAAAGTTTTAAATAAATCATGACGAATAGGATTGTAAATAAATAAAAATAAAACTAAATAAAGAATCTTGGAAATCCCAACACTCTATGACAAACCCAAAACCTTCTTTTCTACCCATTCCATTTGGGAGTGTAAATAGCCACATATTAAAGAGTTTTGCTTGAGGACAAGCAAAGATTCAAGTGTGGGGGTATTTGATGTGTGCAAAATGCGACATATAAATTACATCAATTGTGACATAAAACTAACCCCTTTTTAGTACTAATGTTGGAAAAAGTGTGCTTTTGTCTTCCTTTTGTATTTTCAGGATTAAATGAGCTCAAATTAACAAAAGAAGTAAAAAGACATCAAAATTTAACATAAATACAAGAAAAGGAACAAGACGTGACATGCCCGACCCCACAACAGCATCTTCCCAAGCAAAACAAGAAGACAGAAGACTGAACACGCCCAGTGCTCAGCCACCACGGGGGCGTGCCCAAGTTTCAGCAGAAAAGACAAAGTTGTAAAAGCTTCTATTGCCCACCACGGGGCCGTGCTCAGCGGACACGGGGCCGTGGTCAACTATAAGATTCGCACAATCTAAGCAAATCTTCATAGTACAAAGATTCTTCTGCACACGGGGTCGTGCTCAGCGGACACGGGGGCGTGGTCAACTAATAAGACAAGCTGCATTAAATGAAGAAAGAGAAGGATGTGGACACGGGGCCGTGCCCACTGGACACGGGGCAGTGCCCGAGCTTCTGTTCAGCCTATAAATAGGAGTGCTTGGCTCAAGCTCAAACCATCTATTGGCACACCACCTCTCTCACACTTCACCCACCACCAACCACCACCATAACACCATCATCCACCACCATCATCCATTGTCCATCATAGAGTGTGTGAGTCGTCTCGGGATCCAAGATTGATCGTAAGAGTTCTTGACAATCAAGGCCATGTTTGCCTAAGTCTCTAACATCACTTGGTGAAGACAAGTGTCTAGTGTAATACTTTTTATTTCTAATCTTTTCGCACTTTTTACTTGGTTTTGTATTAATGACTTTAATAACTAGTTTCTTATGTTGAAGGTGATTCTTCCTTATCGTTTGTCCGTGGTGTCTTGGCATTATTTTACTGTCTATATAAGATAAAAGATTTTCACCATTCATATCTCCACGGTCTATATGGAGGTATGTTGGCTACCTGGTCGGGGGTTAAGGGAACGGTTTGGTAAGAGTCTTGCCATTGTTCAGCGTTTAGAGGTCTTGCAATGGACCTGGGTCAAATTTAGTAGGACCTCCTTCAATACTTAACGGTATTGGATGGCGGGGGTCCAAACTCTTTGATCCCCTCATAAGTTAACTACTATTAATACTATAACCCGGCTATTTAGGACTGTATCCCTGCTGACTCAGACTACTTAGTCGAGGGTAACGTTACCTCCAAAAGAGGGGCCTACCATAATTTGCATTAATAACTTAATTAATTATCTTTCAATAATCCGACCCTTTAGGATTGTATCCTTTCTGACTCAAACTACTGGGTTGAGGGTAACGTCACCTTCAAAAGAGGGGCCTACTACAATAACTAAGATAATCTCTTAAATAAGTGCAAAAGTGCGGAAATAATCAAAGGTTACACTATACACGAGTCGGAACCAAGTGATTCATCTTGTCTATCTGTATTTTTTTCTTTTGTTTTTTTTCAGCATTTTAGTTAGTTTTTATTTTTCTTAGCTTAAAACATTTTTTCTAAACTTTTTGATTTGATTAGACGTTGAGGATAAACCGGTACTAAAAGCTCTTGTGTCCTTGGACGACCTCGGTATCTTACCAACACTATACTACGCTCACGATGGGTGCACTTGCCCATATGTGTGTCTGGTGTTAGTAAATATCGTTTTTTATAAATTTAAAACTTGACTAAAAAAGTGTTAAAGGGGCTTAAAATATACACCTAATATATATAACACTCGACACCCATCAGGGGGACTTGTGGCCACCAGCTTTCTACGGGTTGTGGGTTGCCATGTGCTTGTCAGATGGAGTGGTGGGAAAATACAGGTAACATAACAACTATAACATATGCTTCGATCCATAGAATATAATCATCATTATACTTCACGTTTTAACAATGATTCTTGAAAAACAGGTTGCAAAATTCCACTTGCCGCGATAGACAAATTATGGACAAAACTTGATTTTTCGACAGAAAATCTTAATCAAGACGAGTGTAATATTCAGGCGGAAATGGATAGACTCACACAGCAACTACAGACGCAGCCACCTCTAGTGTTAAAAAGTATGTTGTCGAAGATGAAAGCGGTGTTGAATCCAAGTATGACTGACCATCAACCGCCTGAGGTACAACAAGAGACCCGGGGCCGCCCAACTACGAAAGCAAAACAACAAAAGAATGAAGACCTTGCGAGACGTAAAGATAAACAACCCGAATCACAGAGGAACGACTACACTCAAAAGCCAAATGTGCGACGTAGTCGTTCAAAGAAAAGCAAAGAAGAAAAAATACCCTTCTGATTATAGATAAAGACTTTCCACTGTTGGCCGAGCACAGGTACATACGTATATACATACATATATTTAGAATTCTTTTTCAATTTTTTATTTTTTAACATTTTTTAGTTTTTTATTTTTTTGCCAATTATAGGTACAAAAACATGATCGAGCGTTTTAAGGATTGGCTTCCATCTAGCTATCGGAGATACATAACACATATCGAAGATGCCCAGCCGGACGGTAACTGTGGGTTTCGATCCATAGCTATGGGTTTGGGGTATGACCAGAAACAGTGGAAGTGGGTCCGCCAAGAGCTACTCGACGAGATGGTCATTAACAAAAAGCGTTGGGGCATATACTAGAATCATTGGACAAGGGATGTTACGAAAATGTGTATCGATCGATAAATTGGTTAAATGTTGAACCTGCACCTATGGCAAGCTGGATGTTGTTGCCCTACACAGGGTTGTTGGTGTCTCAAAAATTTGGGGTGATTGTTCAACATTTAAGCAACGGTGTTTGTCAAACTTACTTCCCGATGTTCGATGGACCGCAGGTTTACCCGAACCATTCCATTTTAACGATTGCTTATGTCGAAGATAGCCATTTCATCATGGTTAAGTTAGCGGATGATAGCCCGATGCCTGTACCAAATGGACTTTGGAATATATACCGAAGTATGGAAGCTATGGAATGGGAGACAATGTACATGTCTCGTATTGCACAGGGTAGGTCGTTACTACGTAGTAATAGAACTCGACAAAAAGAAGTTATTGACTTGTGTAAGGTGTAGTATCCGTGAAACATAGTGTACGCAACGAACTTATTAATGTTTCTCTTTAATATAATGTAAATATATTGTAACATCCGTTAAATATAGTGTACGCAACAATTTTTTTATAAATTTTTTTTAATTAAAGTGCTTCATAAAAAGAAAGGAGTACAAAATAAAAGAAAACTATTGTTTTAAAGGGATTTAAAATTGTTGACTCAAACTAAAAATGAAATCTGTTTTTTTTTAATAAAAGGAATTAATTTTAATATAAATAAATGAATAATAAAAAATGTCAAAAATGCAAAAAACCGGCCATAAACCAGTTTCAACGCGGCTCGAACTCGTGACCTCCCAGTTAAATGCACCCGTCCCTTCCACTGGGACAAGTGTCTCACCCATTGATTAACCCGATTCTTTTTTCTCTTATACTAAGTTTCATAGATTCAAAATTCAAAAAGGAAAGTACAACTCCTATACGCAGCTCATTGAACCATACGGCTCTCATTGAACACAAACACTAGGACAAGTGTCTCACCCATTATTATTATTATTATTATTATTATTATTATTATTATTATTATTATTATTATTATTATTATACGATACGTCGAGCCAAAACGTATTTAAGCAATGGTGTTTGTCAAACTTACTTCCTGTTTGTTCGATGGTTCGGAGGTTTACCCGAACCATTCCATTTTATCGATCGCTTATGTCGAAGGTGTCTATTTCATCATTGCTAAGTTAACGGGATGATTGCCCGATGTCGGTACGAAATGGACTTTGAAATACCCCACCGACGTATAGAAGCTATGGAATGGGTGACAATGTACATGTATCGTATTACACAGGGTAGGGCGTTAGTAGATAGTAATAGAACTTCACGAAAAAGAATTTGTTAATTTGGCAAAGGTGTAACATCCGTGAAATATAGTGTATGCAACAATTTTTTTATAAAAAAATATTAATTAGGGTGTTTTATAACATAAAAACCCTTAATTACCACACAATTTTTTTTTTAAAATTAATTGCATATGAGTCGTATAGGGCAATGAGACCCATTTACAACTCCTATAAGGTGTTCATTGACCAATAAGTCTCCCCTGGTGGACACCTTATGAGTGTCTCATTGACCAATAAGCCTCCCCTGGTGGTTTTCACTTTTATCAAAGGTGGAATAGTTCAACCAGGGGAGGCTTATTGGTCAATGAGACACTCATAAGGTGTCCACCAGGGGAGGCTTATTGGTCAATGAGCACCTTATAGGAGTTGTATATGGTTCTCATTGCCCTATACGACCCATATGCAATTAATTTTTTAAAAACTTTTGTGTGTTAATTAAGTGTTTTTATGTTATAAAACACCCTAATTAATATTTTTTATAAAAAAATTGTTGCATACACTATATTTCACGGATGTTACACCTTTGCCAAGTTAACAAATTCTTTTTCGTGAAGTTCTATTACTATCTACTAACGCCCTACCCCGTGTAATACGATCCATCTACTAACACCTTTGTCAAGTTAACAGATTCTTTTTCGTGAAATTCTTTATTGTTGTTATTATTATTATTATTATTGTTGTTATTGTTATTATTTATTGTTGTTATTATTATTTATTATTATTGTTATTGTTATTGTTATTATTTATTGTTGTTGCTATTATTATTATTATTATTATTATTATTATTATTATTATTATTTATTACTATTGTTATTATTTTTATTATTATTTATTATTATTATTTATTATTATTATTTGTTTATTTTTATTATTATTATTATTATTATTATTGTTATTATTATTGTTATTATTATTATTATTGTTGTTATTATAATTATTTATTATTATTATTTATTATTGTTATTGTTATTATTTTTATTATTATTATTATCATTATTATTTATTATTATTGTTATTTTTATTATTTATTATTATTTTTATTATTATTGTTATTATTTTTATTATTATTATTATTTATTATTAATTTAATAAATTTTCTGTTATAATTAATTTAATAGATTTTTCGGTTTTAATTAAGATTAAAAAAGAAAAAAATGCAAAAAACCGCCTCTGCACCCGGATCGAACTCGTGACCTTTCCCTTAAATGCACCCGTCCCTTCCACTGGGACAAGTGTCTCACCCATTAATCTTCCCGATTATTAATTTTCTTATGTTTAGTTCTAGAGACTAAAAAAGAAAAAAATTTATCTGCCCCTTATTGCCCTATACGCCCCTCATTGATTCAAAAACTACTTTTCAAGTTTGACCAAATAGAGAACAGATCTAAAGGTGTCAACCACCAGGGGAGGCTTATTGGTTAATGAGACACTGATAAGGTGTCAACCATGGGAGGCTTATTGGTCAATGAGCACCTTATAGGAGTTGTATATGGGTCTCATTGCCCTATACGACTCATATGAAATTAATTTTTTTTTAAATTTTATGTGGTAATTAAGAGTTTTTATGTTATAAAACACCCTAATTAATATTTTTTTTTTAAATTGTTGCATACACTATATTTCACGGATGTTACACATTTGCCAAGTTAACAAATTCTTTTTCGTGAAGTTCTATTACTATCTACTAACGCCCTACTCTGTGTAATACGATACATCTACTAATACCTTTGCCAAGTTAACAAATTCTTTTTCGTGAAATTCTTTATTGTTGTTATTATTATTATTTATTATTATTATTATTATTTATTGTAATTATTGTTGTTATTATTATTATTTATTATTATTGTTATTATTATTGTTGTTGTTGTTGTTGTTGTTGTTGTTGTTGTTGTATTTATTGTTATTATTATTATTTATTATTTATTGTTGTTATTGTTATTATTTATTGTTTTTATTTATTATTTATTATTATTATTATTGTTATTGTTATTGTTATTGTTATTGTTATTATTTATTGTTATTATTATTATTATTTATTGTTATTATTTATTATTATTATTATTTTTATTATTGTTGTTATTAATATTATTATTTATTGTTATTATTATTTATTTTTGTTATTATTATTATTATTTATTATTATTATTATTATTATTATTATTATTATTATTATTGTAGTTATTATTATTATTATTATTGTTATTATGTATTGTTATTATTATTATTATTATTATTTGTTGTTATTATTATTTATTATTTATTATTTATTATTATTATTGTTATTATTTATTGTTATTATTAATACTATTTATTATTATTATTGTTATTATTTATTATTATTATTATTATTGTTATTATTATTATTATTATTTATTATTATTGCATTTTTTTGGTTTTAATTAATTTAATAAATTTTCTGTTATAATTAATTTAATAAATTTTTCGGTTTTAATTAAGATTAAAAAGGAAAAAAAAACCCAAAAAATGCAAAAAACCGCCTCTAAACCCGGATCGAACTCGTGACCTTTCCCTTAAATGCACCCGTCCCTTCCACTGGGACAAGTGTCTAACCCATTAATCTTTCCGATTATTAATTTTCTTATGCTTAGTTCCAGAGATTAAAAAAGAAAAAAATCTATCCGCCCCTTATTGCCCTATACGCCCTTATTGATTCAAAAACTACTTTTCAACTTTGACCAAATAGAGAACAAATCTAAAAGTTAACCCCACACACACACTAAAACACCAAGAGAACACACACGGTCTCTCTCGTATCGCTCGATCCGAACGTATCAACCTATACGGTGCATATTTTCATAAAAGGTTAGTGTATTATTTCGTATTTCCTTTGTCTATTTTTGTTTTTTTTTAAATTTTGGCCGGTGGTGGGTTGTAAAGGTTGACCGGATAATGTTGGGATTGAACCCTACCAGAGGAACAGATAATGAAAGCCAAAACCGGATCACAACAGTGGATTCACAATAAGCAATTGTTTACACTAAGTCTTCTCCCTTGAGAGTGATTATTACAGCTGATGGTCTTACATCCACTGCCTGGATACAACTGCTGCTGTTATTCAAAACCACTGATGAAGTCAGAAGACTGCTGAGAACTAAGCACTGCTGGTACAATCTACTGATGGCAAAGCACTGCCCAATCAAGGACTGATCAACCTTGAAGAAAGCACTGAGATAAAGAGAGAGCGGTAGTTTAGTATATCATCTGTTTCATGAATAGTCAGTAGTTAAGATTAGCAGTGTTTGTATAAGAACAGTAGATACAGTTTGTTAAGTTGTTAGACGTCGCTTTCATGGTGATGTCAGCTGAGATGCCTCAGCGGTTTGGATTGTCTATAAATGGAACAGTACTCTGTACTGTTACATTTGATCGTTTTGAGTGAGTTCTTCTCCTCAATTCAATCCTTTCATCTTGTACAAACCAACCATGAAGTATCAGGCTGAGGGGGAGTTTAGTTTGTAAGCATGCTTGAAATCTTTTGATTTACTTTGTAATCTTTTGACTGATGGAAAGCATTTGTTTATCTAAACTATTTTCTTCCATTTCTCTTTATGATTGTGTGTACAAAGTTTGTTGTTCATTTCCGCTGCACTTAAACTTCATTCATTTCTATTTGATTTGTTCAAATTATACAAACAAGCACAATCATGAGAGCCTCCGATCCTAACAATTGGTATCAGATCTTGGACAGTCAAATTCGATCTAACAATCAATTTGACATAACAGTTCAGCTCAAAATTCATTGATACTAAGGTTGGTTGTATTTAGTTGAAAAACAGAGTAACAAATGATCACGCTTAAAACTGTTGTTCAAATACTCTGTAAAACAACCAAGTTGTCATAAGACACGCAAATTTCACATAACAAGTGATATCATGCACAAGACACTCATTGTTTTTAGATCTGAAAACATATCTGTTAAACTATGGGATTATTTCTTATTTTCAAAATTGATTTCAACTGCTGTTATGAAACTTGTGATGTCACTACATTAGATGTTAAAGTTGAACCTCAGATTAACAAAAGCCTATGTTCATAAAAACATCAGTGTTTTTGCTACGTAAAAAGAGGGAAATTAAAAATTTAGTCATAAGAACTTATGTGTTGAAAACAGGTTGAGATCCTCAAAAGAAACAAATCAACTCTGTTGAAATACATTAAGAAAACAGGATAGTTCGTATCATATGTAATGTGAGATTAGTCAAAAATTTGTACAAATATGGCCAATCCTCTTAAAGCATTACTGCAAAAAGATTCTAGATTAAGTATTCCTTCAATAAACACCTCCCAGTAAGTATTTCATTACTTATGAATGGGAAAGGTAAAAAGGGAAGAAGAAAATTCACAAAAACCCAGAAGTGTGTTTATCTCAAAACTTTTGAAGTCAGAAGAAAAGAGTATAAACATAAAACACTTAAGAGTCAAATATTGGGGTAACAGTGGTCATTAAGCAACTATATGCAACCATTGGTTCAGGAAAATTCAGGTAACAATAGTATTCTCAGTAAATGAATTTAAAAGAGGACTAGACAAATTTTCAGAATCATCACATGGTAACAAAATCTACACCAGGGTTTTAGAAAACTCATGTGATCTTGTGTCCTTATTTTTCTTGATTAACAATCAATCAACAAGAGAATGGTACCAAACAGTGGTCAAAACGTATTTAAAATTTCATACCACTGTTGTCAAACCATTGACCATTTTCATAAGCTTGAGTTTGATATGATTAGGAGTGTCAGTGGAAAATTATACCAGATCCTTTGTGATGCTGTTTTTAGAAAATTCTTTTTTTTTTTTTTTAAAGAATTTTCTCAAATAAAGCAGGATATATCATTCTTCATTTTTTTAGAATAATATATTTTGAACTTTTACTGGTTTTTGATAGTAAAAGTTTCAGTCTCCTGTAAGGATATATGACCTTATTTTTGTTGGTAATATTATCCTCAAAATAGATCAAAAGGAAATGGTACATTTGTCAAGGTCATGTCAAAATCAAGTTTGCTTTTATACTATGCAACAGATTGATTGTTAACAAGTCTTAAAATACTTGGGTACTCATGTTTTAATTCAAATATTATAACAAGAATGAGTAGCCTTAGTAAAAAGTGTACATCATCTGGGGTACTAAACTACTGTCAAGGAGTTGTAAAAGCTTCAAAATATGCAAATGACATGTGGTAAAACCTTGAATGAAAATTCCTGTAAAAGTTGCTGATAAAATGAGCCTTCAAATCATTACCATTATTTTACCTCTAACCACTGTTTTGGTCAAACATCTGTTTCCTAATTACTATCCACTGCTGAAAGTTAACCACTGACCTTTCATTTTCTTGGCAAGTACTGATGTTTAAAATCAGTGTCATATCCACTGATATGTTACCCACTGATAGTAAAAATCATCCACTGTCACATTATTACCGTTGTAACCACTGATGTTTGCTTCATCAGTGGCTCTCAAAACAACTGTTCTCCGTTATTCATCCATTTCATCAGAGGTTGACACGTGGTTAGTTTTTAGCCTTCAGATCTTTGTAACCGCTGCCACATCAGCATCCATTTTTCTTTTCCCTAAATAAAACCCTGATCAAAACCCCAAACAGGGTTTTACACTGTCGAATTGAATTCTAAAATTCTCTTCTCAAAGCAGTTATCAAACCTCTATCCCAAATCATTCTCTGTTCTTCTTCTTTCTCTATCAAAATGACGAAATCAAAATCAAAACCAAAATCACCATCATCTTCCAAAGAGGTCGCTCAAACGGTCGCTGAGCCCGTTGAAATATCATACAAATCCCCTCACAACTATTTGGGTTTACTTACAAAACCCTCAAACAACCATACCTTCGATTCCATCATCGACACATTATCTGAATCAAAGTACAAAACTTTGTTGATAGCAGATGCTCCCATTTACCTGCAAACCCAGAGAGAGTTCTGGAAAAATGCTACGCTTGAAAAACAAGACAATAAAGTAGTAGCCATCAACTCCTCGATACAAGGTAAAGCGATTCAAATTTCTCCGCAATCAATCTCAGAAGTCTTCAAACTCGAGGATCAGAAAGGTAAAACTTCCTTTGATAAAAACGAGTTAAAAGCTAATTTTCTGAAAAGGGGATATGCAGAACAATCAAAGGTAGATACCTTACAAAAAGGTTATTTCCCTTCTGCACCAAGGTTCTTATTTCACACACTTTTGATGTGTGTTTCAAATAAAACAACAGCGTTTAACGAAATACCATTAAAGATTCAATGTCTGGGTTATGCTATTTTGAAGAATGAAAATTACAACTATTCCCAGGAGATCTTTAATGACTTGGTGAAAAACGTTGATAGCAAAGCATTTTTACTTTTTCCGAGATTTTTAAGCTATTATTTTAAACAAAAATTTGAAAAAGAAAATGAAAATTTGCTTAAACAGGGCGTCCATTTTCAAATAAAAGGGTTAACAACTGAAACATTTTCTAGAATGATGGCACCAATAAAAACAAAAACAGAGGTGCCTGAGCAGAATTTAGCAGTAACCATTGCTCCTCAGACATCTGCTGCTGAGCCCACTACTCCAGGTGATTATAGCAGCACTACCACTGCTTTGAAACCCACACCTGCCATCACCAAAAAGACTAAAAAGAAATCATCCAGAAAGCCCCCCAAACCCAAAACAAAGGCAACTCTGGAAGATGAGATCCCAGAGCAAATGCCAGTGACAACACAAATGTCACCACAAACCACTGCTGCTACTTCCTCATAGCAGTTGGTAGAAAGATCTCCACCTTTGCCTCATACTCCTCCTGCATCCTCACAAAAGGATCAGGTTGTAAGCACAGGGACCCAACAATATGAAGCTCTGGATTCAATCGGATCCATCTTCCTCAGTCCTGATCCCAAGGACATGTCTCTTTCAGCTCCAATACCCTCACCAATCATACTACCACAATCCATGCTACCGTTGTTGCATGCAGTTGATATAGCTCAGACACAAACCAGTTCCTCTCAATCACTCATCAAAGAGAGTACACTCCAACAAGTGACTGGGTCTGATGTTTATACCTCTGCTATCCCAGCAACAACTGAGGAGGTTACACTGCAAGAGTTACAAGTAACTCCTGTCAGTAGTTCAAGTGGAGCAGCAACTACAAATGTTGGATCAACATATCTGCATATGGACAGTTGTTTCATTAATAAGACTCCCTTGATGGCAATTTCTTCTATAGCACCTTCGGTAACCACCAGTGAGTTTGTTTTAACCACTGGTACCATTAAAGGATTATCTAGTGCTGAAGAAAGAAGTCCCCAGTACCAAGAACAAGGGGCATCAATAGGTGATTTTTGGGACTCAGTTCCTAAGTCACACATTGATACAACCACTGCTGGTGGGGATTCAGGTGATCCCATTAATTTGGGTGATGATTCAAAATATCAGGAATTGACGGGCAGAGTTGAAAAACTTGAAACATCAGTTGCTGAAATAAAGGATATGGTGCAACAGCTATTAAAAGCTCAAAAAGCATAATCCACTGCTGTTCCACCTCAAGCACCTGCTCCGCCACAAGCACTTGCTGCAAATGAGCTCTGGAATCTTTTTCAACCCTTGCTAGAAAAACAAAAACAAACGGCTGATCAGCAGCATGAAATGCATGTAAAAATGCTGACAAACATGGTGGAGTTAAGATTTAAAGATACTCAAGCAGACATCAAGGCTATAAAGGCCAGCATACAAAGGACTGCCCATGGTGGAAAAGTTCCCTCCACAATCCTTTTCATGGATAAACCCCTTGCAGATAATGCCAAAAAGGGGGAGAATATCAAGCAGTTGAAGAAAAAGGGAATTGAAGATGGCCTGTATGTTGAACCAGAACAAGAAAAACAGACATCTAAATCCTCCAAAGGCTCCAAACCCCAAATCACAAAGACTGCTATGACAGCTGATATGCCAGTGGTTTCAAAAACTGCTAGCCAAACAGCAACCATCTCTACAACACACACCACTTCATCACACATTACCACAACCACTGCCCTACCATCATCATCATTACCTCCTGCCATAAAGCAGAAGACAACAGATGTTACAACATCTGTTGTAATGACAACAGTGGTTGAAACACCTGTTGTTTCAACACCTGTTAGTCAGACACCTTCTACCACTCAAACCACTGATCCACCCAAGACATCATCAACCTCTCCTACAATAAAAAGGAGAAGGGTTTTCATTCCTGATGATGATTCACCACCACCATCACCAACATCAAAAACTACTTCACCACCTTCAATTCATGCTCAAAAGCAGAAGACATCTACTGACACATCAGTAGTTGTAATGACAACAGAGGTTGAAACACCAGTTGTTTCAACAGCTGTTTGTCAATCATCTATCACTGCTCTGATCATCCCTACATCACAACCAAAACCCTCTTCATTCGTAAAGCTTCACAAAAGAAAAAGAGAAACTACTCAGCCAACTGATGAAAAATATGATCCTGTTGCTGCTAAATATCCACTGGAACTAGAAGCTGTGAAAAATGAGATGAAACAGTTTTACACCGAGGATGATCCTTCAAAAAGAAGATTTCCTTCTCTCATAGGTTTCGTAGTCCCAGAAGACATGGATGAATATCTCGAAATGAAAGCAAGGCAAGCAAGGATTAGAGCTAAGCTTGAATGCAAAGATGAAGGTGATGAAGCCATTGCAGAAAGAATGGTACTCTTGCTCACAAAAGTCAAGCTGATGGAAGACTATGCACAAGATCTGATCAAAGAAAAGACAGATCAACGAAAAGCAATGAGAAAAGAGTATCTTGCATATATAATGAAAGAAAAATTATATCAAGCTGAAGAAAATCAATTTGAAGAGTGGCCACTGGTTGCCTTGAAGCATGAAGCAAACAGGATTGAAAGGATTAAAAATGATCCAAGTAAGAAGAAGACAGCTCCAAATTGGAACAAGTACAAAAAGCTAATTGCTGATCTTACTTCTGAATACAAAAAGAAAAAACAGGAATTGATAGATGCTAAAGTGGATACTGCTGAAGCCATAGCAAAATGGACAAAGCAGTATACCGACGAGGCTTATGAACGGCTGAAGAAAAAAAGATAACAGTCACATGCACTTCTAAAAGGCCAGACTACAACAAGATGGAACAGAAGCTGGATGCTCTTAAAACACTGCTCACATCAACAGATAACCCGAGCCTTGTGATAAACTAAGAGAAAGGAAAACTATTGACTAGTGAAGAAGAAAAAGAAAAGGAAGCTGAGTACTTCACAGAAGCCATCAAGAAAATGGATCTAAAAGAAGATAGCTCAGTGAAACTTCAAAACCTTTTCAAAAAGGTATTAACCAAACCTGCAGCAGATATCACAGACACTGAACTTGAACAAAGAGAAAGACAAGAGCTGATTGAACTAGAAACTGCAGAAGACATAGCTGCAGCAAATGAAGTTATAGAAGAGGCTTTTAAACGAATGTCTGAAGTTCAGGATACTGCTTTACAATTTTTCTCAAGGCCAAAATCTCCAAGCTCATCAGAAAATAAATCTCTCCCAAGAAACCCATTGGGTTCAAAAGTACTAAAGTGGCTCTCTGATCAAAAGACCCATGTATTGACCCTGGTCAGATCCAATGGTGAGATGAAGTATATATCAAGGAAAGAAGCACTAGGCCTTAGTGTTGAAGATTTGCAGGATCTCCTTGAACTTTCTTTGTGCAGGGATGAGGATGACACAAGTTCCAAAGAATTTGAAGAAGAATTTAAAAGACAAGTAAGGGAACTACTGATGAGAAATAAAAATCCAGAATAATGAAGGGTTTTGGCATTATCTGTTCCAGGGGGAGATTGTTGGGATTGAACCCTACCAGAGGAACAGATAATGAAAGCCAAAACCGGATCACAACAATGGATTCACAATAAGCAATTGTTTACACTAAGTCTTCTCCCTTGAGAGTGATTATAACAGCTGATGGTCTTACATCCACTGCCCGGATACAACTGCTGCTGTTATTCAAAACCACTGATGAAGTCAGAAGACTGCTGAGAACTAAGCACTGCTGGTACAATCTACTGATGGCAAAGCACTGCCCAATCAAGGAATGATCAACCTTGAGGAAAGCACTGACATAAAGAGAGAGCAGTAGTTTAGTATATCATCTGTTTCATGAATAGTCAGTAGTTAAGATTAGCAATGTTTGTATAAGAATAGTAGATACAGTTTGTTAGGCTGTTAGACGTCGGTTTCATGGTGACGTCAGCTGAGATGCCTCAGCGGTTTGGATTCTCTATAAATGGAACAGTACTCTGTACTGTTACATTTGATCGTTTTGAGTGAGTTCTTCTCCTCAATTCAATGCTTTCATCTTGTACAAACCAACCATGAAGTATCAGGCTGAGGGGGAGTTTAGTTTGTAAGCATGCTTGAAATCTTTTGATTTACTTTGTAATCTTTTGACTGATGGAAAGCATTTGTTTATCTAAACTATTTTCTTCCATTTCTCTTTATGATTGTGTGTACAAAGTTTGTTGTTCATTTCCGCTGCACTTAAACTTCATTCATTTCTATTTGATTTGTTTAAATTATACAAACAAGCACAATCATGAGAGCCTCCGATCCTAACAGATAAGTTGGGGATGGTGATAAAGGTGTCACTTGAATAGTTTTTATAGAAAGTCCTTCTTGTTCTTCACTTTGTTAAACTTTGGCCGGAATCTCGCCGGTAAAGCAGTTTTGAAACTTTGGCCGGAATCTCGCCGGAATTGTTGGGGATGGTGATAAAGGGGTCACCGGAATAGTTTTTTTTTTTTAATTTTGGCCGGAATCTCGCCGGTAAAGCAGTTTTGGCCGGTAAAAAGTTTAGTACAAATCTTAAATTTAAACATTAAAATTGTAAAAAGTTTTTATAGAAATTATTTTGTTTTCTAAATTTATTTAATATTTCTGTAAAAAACAATGTAAGTTATAAAAAAATTAACTCGAAAGGTTTATTGAAGAATAATGTGTTACAAATAAAATAAACGATTAGTTATTTAGTTATGTCTTATTTGGCATGAAGTGTTGATTATTCAGGTGTTATTTGGTATTGTTTGTCGATTATTTAGATGTTAATTTGTTAGAAACTTTGTCGATTATTTAGGCGTTAATTTCGTTAAGGTGGGTCGGATGTGGTGGTGGTGGTGGGTCAGCTATACAATTCGTTACTAAAATTATTACAAGTTTATCAAAATTGTAAAAAGCTTATAATATGACACATATTATATATTAATTTTTGCAGATATGTCGTCAGACGAGGAGGAGTTTTGTAACACCCCGAAAACAGGTTTGGTAATCAAACCCCGTTAATATTAAAAGACGGGTACAGTACCGTTAGTAGCAAAAATTAACCCAGTAAATATTAGGATTTAAATAAATAAACTTAATATTAAATAAAAGTTGAACAAAATCCTTTTGAGGAAAACAAAGTATAAAGAAGGCCCGAGTTAACGAGACTTAAAATAAAAACGGGTTATGACCTCCCGAACTCATTAAGCTAACTAGGAATAATTTACCTAGTTAGTAATATGTGACTAAATGATGAATAATGAATTAAAGCTTCTTTTGAAACAAATGAAAGACGAGGGACTATTATCGCTAAGTAAGCAAATATGTTTATTAAAAATAAACAATTAAAAACACAACACACACTAAGAGTGTGTGTGTGTGTGTGTGTGTGTGTGTGTGCGTGCGACCATGGGGAGAAAACAAGGGTGAAACCCTAGTTCAAGTTTAAACCCCAAATTGAAGCTCAAATCAAGCCCGAATCATCTGCATGATTACAAATTCGTGATCACCTAGTCGTGGGGATCTCAAGGTATGTAAAATTTTGTAATTTGGAGATGTTTTGATTTCTGGATGAACATATGAAGTCGAAATTGGAGCTTGAATGTTAGATGTTTGAATGAAACTATGATAAATTCATGGTTAGAAATGAACCCTAATCAACAATTTGATGTATTGATGTACATATACATGAAATTGAGAATCACCCACTTATGTGTTAAATGGGTTTTGTAGGGAGATTAAGAATACTAGAATCTTGATCATGAAACGAGTGTTATTGATTTTTATGAAATGAATCTAGGTGTTGTTATGCATGCTAGATGTAATGAACTTGAAAATGATGATTAATCTTGACTAAGTAGTTAATCATGAACTTGTTTGTTAATAGTATAAAATTATGCCCATAAGGTGTTTGTTAAAATGCCTAAACGAATGTTCGTATGTTGAAATCATGAACGAAATACATAATCGCCTAATTTGACTAACTAGGTGTGATGTGTGAAAATACGGAATTCTAGCTAAAAAGTAGATTTTAACTAATCTCACATATCATAAGATTAAGGGTAATTAACTCTTAAAGGTCAAACTAACCAATGGTGAAGTCGAATGGTAGATTCAACATGGAGTTCATAAGATGGAATAGTCGTATGTAATAATGACTAATCTAACCGTCTTACGAATTATAATGATAGTTTGACGCTTGACAAGCTAGGTGGAGGCTTGGAAAGGAAACGGGTCAAACGAATCAAGTGTGAAGAAAAAGCGTGTAACGGATGCAAAGTAAGTAAAACTTACACCCCCTTTACATTATTACAATTTACTTAATTGCAAGTATTGTATGTAAATTCCATTAAGTGATTGGGATATGATGTCCCGACACGATTTAATGCGAGTCGGATTAAGGGAAAATGGTAAGAAATCATGAACTATGGTAAAGAGGTAATGGTAAATTAGTCATGTAATGACGAACAAATAAGGAACGGTTTTTAAGTAAAAAGAGTTCAAAGAGAAAGTCGGGATGGGTTTAAAGGGGTGAGATGGTAATTTAATACCATCTCATACAGATAAATGGTCAATTAGACTAAATGGGTCAAATTGTGTTGTTAACACCATTTGACAATTACATTTGACAATCGCTTGTTGAGTTTTGTAATCACAGGAAATAACATAAGCATGCGTTGCTTTAACTAGAAAGATTTAAAGCAAAAGTTATGTAAACGGGTCAATACCTTGTTGTAAAGTGAGGGACTAAAGTTGGTCAAATATTTAGCGAAAGTCCTTCGTTGTAAAGTGAGGGACTAAAGTTGACCAAAACACCCTTGAAGGGTATATTGGGCAAACGACCCATTGGGGTTGTTTAGGAACTTGCATTAAGATTATGGAATCATTAAATACGAATAAAAGTTATAGGAATATACATTTGTGGGTCAAATGCACAAAAATGGTCATTTGCGTAAAATGACCAACCGATGGGTAAATGTGGGATAATAGGTTAGTTATGCTAAATCCACCACAAAAATAGTTGTGGTGGAACATAATCAGATATTTAGATGTGGCATTACAAAGTATTGAAAAGAAAGGAGCTAGTTTTGGACCAAAATGCATAAAAGATCTCCTAAACGGGTCAAAATGAATTACGCGCGTAACTTGGGTGTTTGCCACGTAATTCAAAAAATTTATGAATCCAAGATAGATATTTTGAGTTAAATACCTTGGTCTATGATTTATGATTAATTAGAAACAAGTTTGGAGGTCCTAAATACCAACGGGTCAAAATGTGGATTTTTAATAATAAGCCGAATACTTAAAGATTTAGGATTTTATTAGTTTGAATGTTGGATTTTAACTCCATATGATGGAGGATCAAATTACAATCACGTAGGAAGAAACGGTAGGTCAAACGGACAAGCGGATTAAAAGTTATGAAGGTTTTCGTTTAGAGAACGGCAAACTTGAAAAGGACCTGCAGAGGCCACCGTAAGTTACGGTACCGTAACTTACGGTGGCCTAAAAGTCTTTACGCCATAAACCCCCTGATTTACGGTGGGAGAATCAACATTCAGGGGCTACCTTAAATTACGGTAGCCACCGTAATTTACGGTAGACTCTGCAATTTAATGTGTTTTATTCAGTTTCGCTCCCGGACTCGTTTAGACATGTTTTAAACTCTGTATGACTAAAGCATTTCATGTTTATGAAATGTAGGTACGTTTTGGATGCCGGAAGAGGATCAAGCTCAACGAAGAACCGAACACAATAAAGATTCATGCTTCCGCACATTGCCTTGTCGTAAATTTAAACGACGAATCCGATCACATGATGTTGAATAACTTATGATTTGTAAAAGTTTTAATAAACCCGTATTTTCTATAGTATGTGTAGTCTTAACTATACATCTAACTGTTGGTATTTACATGTAAAACCGTTAAATAGTAACTAAGGTGTTACAAGTTGGTATCAGAGCCTTGGTTTAAGAGATTCAAGTATGGTGGGGAAAAACATGCTTGGACTTAAACCTTCTGCTCTTGACAAGATTGGTGTTCGGTTCGAAGCTTGATTGCAAATCCGGTAAGTGCATGTATGTCAATGGTTTAGCGTATTAAAATGTTGTAAACAACACATAGGGTTATCGTGTAATACACGTTACCTCAATTAAATGATAGATATAGCTTACAAAATTATGTGCGTTGACACATATAGTAGAAAAGCCTTGTATTATGATGCGGGCGTTTAGTAAAGTTGACATTACTAACTTTTGTGAATGTCTTAATTGAAGGACACTTGCATTTAAAGATGACAAGGGTTAAACAAATTACGGATATGATAGAAGAATGGTCCGAAGTATGACAAGAGGAGCATGCTGACCAAGGACTAAATCGCGTAACAACCGTGAACAAGGTTAATGGCAAGAAACGCCCGTCGGGGCAAGCATTACCAGGTGCGCGCTTTTAAATATAATCGCACAAATAGCAATATGCAACAAACATGTAGAGAATGATTGTTGCATATGTAAATTAGAAACTTGGAAAACCTGAATAGAGTACCTATCCAGGATATTATTTCCAAGAAAATTAAATAGAGGCGTTACTACATTGGGCGTAATGTGAAAACTATAAAAGGGTCATGTGTGTCATGTGTTAATCGCTTACTCTAGCCAAGTAAGTAGTTGCATATGATACCATGAGCTTCTTATAGCGGACACATTTACATCTGATGTAGTAAGGACGGGGTGAATGGGACAAATTAAAAGTACCCAAATGAATCAAAAGAGCAAAATACTTGATAATAATGTAAGCGCACAGCCGGGTGACGGAAGCGTATTACATTAGGGTAATGAGCCCGAGAGAAGGGGACAAAGATTAATGTAAAATAACTAAGATATACATTGGGAGAGAGTGTACTTGCACTCGAACCCGGGGAATGAAAATATGACTCTTAACAGGCCGTTTTTGTAAAACGCCAAACCTGAGGACAAAGTCGGAATATAAAAGTGAAACGAAGTCTTAATGCATACCGGAAGGGTTGCAATAATAACGACTTCGGTAAAACACCCGATTGATGGGTAAGGAGTTAAACACATGAGTAGACCGAGAAATGGGAATTCGGATGGAAAGTCAAAAGACTCGGGTTTCGAGTTATGACTAAAAGACGATAAGATACTGCAAATAGAAATTTTGATAAATTTACGTTCAACTAATTTAAAGTTACGTTCAATAAATTTACGATAAGATAATGAAGTTTGACATTCATAAGTGATGAATTTTCACGCGACAAGTCAAACGAATTTAATAAAGGACAACGCTTGCTAAAATAAGTAAGCACGAACTGAGTAAATGAAAGTGAGAAATATTAATAAACCTATGCAAAGAATTATAGGCGTTAAAAAAACACATTAAGATAAAAGAACCCGATTAATGGGTTGTAAAGAAGTATAATTATGGACCGGGAAACGGTGAGCGTAAAACAAACCGATGTGTGAATAATGTAAGGAGTCATAAAGTCGGAAGATTAGTCCGAAAGTAAACGAATGAAGCCTTAGAACACGGTCAAGGTCAACTAAAGCTCAAAAGCGAAAATAAATGATTCCAAATATAACAAGGGGTGCCTTGGAGCTATATATGTGTATATATACAGTTGAATAAAGACTTGAATAAAAGATGATCTACGGGATTATCATAACCTACGAGATTATAAATGAGGCTAAGGTCTGCGAGACCAAGAAGACCTTTGGGTCACAGATAGAAAGAAACGAATTGTCGGGGTTTCACCTTAAAAAGGCAAAAAGGTGAAAATTTAAAGAAATAGCCTACGAGGCTAAGTGAAAGAACCTACGGGTCAATAATATAAGACGAGGAAACTGATTGTAACCTCCGGCGTAAAATAATAATGGGAGATAAAGTTCGTATAAAAGCGATGGGTTTCGCTAGGTTAACTAAATGGGTTAAAAGCGAAGAGATCGTAAAAGGCCGGGTTGGCAATAAGATATACCCTAATGACGGGGAGTAAAATGATGGCAACTAATCAGTCTAGCCGGTAAAACCTTTCAAAGTCAGATTAGTGTTACGACTTATACAAGCACTTGTCGATATAAGATTAGCTTGAAGTAAGCATGTTGAAAATAAATATAACCGAGTGATCAGATGATAGCTCGGTCAAATAAAGAAACAGAATAAGAAATACAAAATGAAAGTATCGGCCTGCGAGGCCATACACATAAAAGGCGTATACGCTTTGAAACCAAAAGCACATTACCCTACTTCCCTGGTAAGAGTATTATGTGCGAGCAATGCTCAAGTGATCACCGAAGCTAAGGTTCGGATGATCTAATCTAGTAAAGTAAGTGAGAAAGGTTTCGGGGACGAAACCTCTTTAAGGGGGGTAGACTTGTAACACCCCGAAAACGGGTTTGGTAATCAAACCCCGTTAATATTAAAAGATGGGTAAAGTACCTTTAGTAGCAAAAATTAACCCAGTAAATATTAGGATTTAAATAAATAAACTTAATATTAAATAAAAGTTGAACAAAATCCTTTTGAGGAAAACAAAGTATAAAGAAGGCCCGAGTTAACGAGACTTAAAATAAAAACAGGTTATGACCTCCCGAACTCATTAAGCTAACTAGGAATAATTTACCTAGTTAGTAATATGTGACTAAATGATGAATAATGAATTAAAGCTTCTTTTGAAACAAATGAAAGACGAGGGACTATTATCGCTAAGTAAGCAAACATGTTTATTAAAAATAAACAATTAAAAACACAACACACACTAAGTGTGTGTGTGTGTGTGTGTGTGTGTGTGCGCGTGCGACCAGGGGGAGAAAACAGGGGTGAAACCCTAGTTCAAGTTTAAACCCCAAATTGAGGCTTAAATCAAGCCCGAATCGTCTGCATGATTACAAATTCGTGATCACCTAGTCGTGGGGATCTCAAGGTATGTAAAATTTTGTAATTTGGAGATGTTTTGATTTCTTGATGAACATATGAAGTCGAAATTGGAGCTTGAATGTTAGATGTTTGAATGAAACTATGATAAATTCATGGTTAGGAATGAACCCTAATCAATAATTTGATGTATTGATGTACATATACATGAAATTGAGAATCACCCACTTATGTGTTAAATGGGTTTTGTAGGGAGATTAAGAATACTAGAATCTTGATCATGAAACGAGTGTTATTGATTTTTATGAAATGAATCTAGGTGTTGTTATGCATGCTAGATGTAATGAACTTGAAAATGATGATTAATCTTGACTAAGTAGTTAATCATGAACTTGTTTGTTAATAGTATAAAATTATGCCCATAAGGTGTTTGTTAAAATGCCTAAACGAATGTTCATATGTTGACATCATGAACGAAATACATAATCGCCTAATTTGACTAACTACGGGTGATGTGTAAAAATACGGAATTCTAGCCAAAAAAGTAGATTTTAACTAATCTCACATATCATAAGATTAAGTGTAATTGACTCTTAAAGGTCAAACTAACCAATGGTGAAGTCGAATGGTAGATTCAACATGGAGTTCATAAGATGGAATAGTCGTATGTAATAATGACTAATCTAACCGTCTTACGAATTATAATGATAGTTTGACGCTTGACAAGCTAGGTGGAGGCTTGGAAAGGAAACGGGTCAAACGAATCAAGTGTGAAGAAAAAGCGTGTAACGGATGCAAAGTAAGTAAAGCTTACACCCCCTTTACATTATTACAATTTACTTAATTGCAAGTATTGTATGTAAATTCCATTAAGTGATTGGGATATGATGTCCCGACATGATTTAATGCGAGTCGGATTAAGGGAAAATGGTAGGAAATCATGAACTATGGTAAAGAGGTAATGGTATATTAGTCATGTAATGACGAACAAATAAGGAACGGTTTTTAAGTAAAAAGAGTACAAAGAGAAAGTCGAGATGGGTTTAAAGGGGTGAGATGGTAATTTAATACCATCTCATACGGATAAATGGTCAATTAGACTAAATGGGTCAAATTGTGTTGTTAACACCATTTGACAATTACATTTGACAATCGCTTGTTGAGTTTTGTAATCACAGGAAATAACATAAGCATGCGTTGCTTTAACTAGAAAGATTTAAAGCAAAAGTTATGTAAACGGGTCAATACCTTGACCCGAGCCAGGTACGCATAAATAAGCTTTTAGTTAAACATACAATTTTTGGTCAAATATTTAGCGAAAGTCCTTCGTTGTAAAGTGAGGGACTAAAGTTGACCAAAACACTCTTGAAGGGTATATTGGGCAAACGACCCATAGGGTTTGTTTAGGAACTTGCATTAAGATTATGGAATCATTAAATACGAATAAAAGTTATAGGAATATACATTTGTGGGTCAAATGCACAAAAATGGTCATTTACGTAAAATGACCAACCGATGGGTAAATGTGGGATAATAGGTTAGTTATGCTAAATCCACCACAAAAATAGTTATGGTGGAACATAATCAGATATTTAGATGTGGCATTACGAAGTATTGAAAAGAAAGGAGCTAGTTTTGAACCAAAATGCATAAAAGATCTCCTAAACGGGTCAAAATGAATTACGCGCGTAACTTGGGTGTTTGCCGCGTAATTCACAAAATTTATGAATCCAAGATAGATATTTTGAGTTAAATACCTTGGTCTATGATTTATGATTAATTAGAAACAAGTTTGGAGGTCCTAAATATCAACGGGTCAAAATGTGGATTTTTAATAATAAGCCGAATGCTTAAAGTTTTAGGATTTTATTAGTTTGAATGTTGGATTTTAACTCCATATGATGGAGGATCAAATTACAATCATGTAGGAAGAAACGGTAGGTCAAACGGACAAGCGGATTAAAAGTTATGAAGGTTTTCGTTTAGAGAACGACAAACTTGAAAAGGACCTGCAGAGGCCACCGTAAGTTACGGTAGCTACCATAACTTACGGTAGCCTAAAAGTCTTTACGCCATAAACCCCCTGATTTACGGTGGGAGAATCAACATTCAGGGGCTACCGTAAATTACGGTAGCCACCTTAATTTACGGTAGACCCTGCAATTTAATGTGTTTTATTCAGTTTCGCTCCCGGACTCGTTTAGACATGTTTTAAACTCTGTATGACTAAAGCATTTCATGTTTATGAAATGTAGGTACATTTTGGATGCCGGAAGACGATCAAGCTCAACAAAGAACCGAACACAATAAAGATTCATGCTTCCGCACATTGACTTGTCATAAATTTAAACGACGAATCCGATCACATTATCTTGAATAACTAATGATTTGTAAAAGTTTTTATAAACCCGTATTTTCTATAGTATGTGTAGTCTTAACTATACATCTAACTGTTGGTATTTACATGTAAAACCATTAAATAGTAACTAGGGTGTTACAAGTTTGGTGCGGCACAAGTGCCTGGATTCGATGAGATGGTCGGGGGTGATTGTTTGGGTATTCCCTATATGGACTACCCGAATAATTCTAGGGAGTATAAACGTTTTAACAGGTTGCGACAAATGAAGGTGGGTCGGCAGAGGGCGTTGTCATGGGAGGCTTTACGGGAGGTCGGGGAGGAGGAGAGAGCCTGGGGTTTGATCAGGGAGAATTCCCCGTGGGATCGCATGTTTTCGGTGGCGGCTGGGCCGTCTTATAGACCATGATGGTGGAGTTTCTGTCCACATTCGTGTTTCGTCCACGGCCGGCTGACCGGCCCAATTCGGATATGGACGATCCGAACGTGGAAGCATCGCCTCCCAAGGTATCTTTCTGTTTGTTCGGGCAGCGACAAAATTGGTCGCTGCGTCAGTTTGTTGTTGCCACCGGGTTCTGATGTGTGCAAAATGCAACATATAAATTACATCAAATGAGGCATAAAACTAACCCTTTTTTAGTACTAATGTTGGAAAAAGTGTGTTTTTGTCTTCCTTTTGTATTTTCAGGATTAAATGAGCTCAAATGAATAAAAGAAACAAAAAGGCAGCTAAATCTAACAAAAATACAAGAATAGGGATAAACATGGCATGCCCGACCCCTCGACAGCATCTTCCCAAGCAAAACAAGAAAACAGAAGGCTGAACACGCCCCATGCTCAGTGAGCACGGGGGCGTGCCCAAGTGTCTGCAGAAAAGACAAAGTTGTAGAAGCTTCTATCACCCACCACGGGGGCGTGCCCAGTGGACACGGGGCCGTGGTCAACTCTATGATTCGCAGAATCTGAGGAAATCTTGATAGTATAGATACACTTCTGCACACGGGGTCGTGCTCAGCGGACAAGGGGGCGTGGTCAACTAATGCAGACACACTGCATTTAATGAAGAAAGAGAGGGAGGATGGACACGGGGCCGTGCCCGAGCTTCTGTTCAGGCTATAAATAGGGGTGCTTGGCTCATTTGCAAACCATCCCTTGGCAAACCACCTCTCTCGCACTACACCCACCCTCCACCACCATCACAACCCACATCCACCACTGTAACACCCCGTGTTTTCACAAGTCAAAGTCAAAGTCAAGGTCGAAGTCAACGACCGATTTCACGCAACTTGACTCGTAGAAACTTCTTGTTTTTAATTATATTATGTGGAATAAGTGTTGTTAATGATAATAATCGGTGTGTGTTAATCGTCATTCAATCGACCTACGACTGTGAACTATAGGAAGTAACAATGCGATAAAGTTAACTAATCAATAGTTAAGCTATGCTAATCGAATCGACATCAAATCGCAACTCGAGCTACGTGTTTTCACTTGTTATTATACGTGTGTGTGTGTGTGCCTTACGTGTTACCTGTGCATGTTTATTTATGTTGTGTTGTGTAATCAAGCGAACTCAATCGAACTCGAATGCAAACGAACTCGAACTCGAATCACGATCAAACTATGATAGATAGTGGAAAATAGTTTACGCGAGATACGAAGTAGTTGGGACTGAAAGTAATTTGACTAGGAAACCCTATCGTATCGAACCGCTCGCAATCGAAATTGAAATATCAAAACCGTCGCGCAAAACACTCGAAAGGTGCAACCGATCGATCAGGCTTCCCAGCCGATCGAACAGCCAGCCGAACGGACTGCTGTCCGATCGGACAGGCTGTCCGATCAAGCTGCCAGCCGATCGGCCAGCACTTTCCCCTTTTGTCATCCTATAAATACCCCTGTCATTGTCATTCTTTCCACTTTTGGAAACCTCTGTCCGACCAGCACGCTCAGCTCACCTTTTCGCAGATTTCTCTCGATTCCGATAAGATTTCATCCTAAATCTTGTACTTTCTTGATCTATACACACTCCTACACCTTTCTATCTTTCAAATCTTAACTTTTAACCGTGAAATCATCAAGATTCAAGTGTTCTAGGATGATGTCATCATGGGTTCTTGAAGAACTTCATGTTTTGGCCTCAATCCACCAAGAAAGACTTGGATCTAGCCGATTTCCACATAAATAAACACGGATCTTTCATAGATCTAAACATATACACGGTAACAAGGACTGAAGGATGGATTTTCCGACTTCCCTTCAACTCCTTGTCACTCAAATAACTTCAAACTGATAGAAACGAGGCCTGAGTCGGTTTACAAATCACTTCGGTGGTTGTATGACTCAAGATCCGGATTCTATCCATGAGGTTAACCGACTTCGAGTTAAATGTTAAACTTCGTTCTGAACAGACCACCGACCGGATTTGGGTGATTCCTGTCCGACCCGGGAAACCAAGTAAGGACGAGGCATCTATGGTTTTACTCGCTGTCAAAATACCTCGATAAAACGACAAACAAACAGAACAACCAAGTGTTAGATGAGAGGGCTGATCAGGTCAGAATGCTGACCGATCGGACTGCTGTCCGAACGGACAGCCAGCCGATCGGATAGTCAGCCGATCGGCTAGCACATGGTCCCACACAACCTAGTTATTTTGGAGACTAGTATTGAACGAACTGTTGTTCGATCGAACACCCGTCCGATTGGATTACTCTTCGGATCATGAGATACTACGCTTCAATACTTAATCGATTTTTCAACATGTTCAATGCACTAGAAATGCCACCCGATCGAACAGTCGTCCGATCAGGTGACACCCTGTTGTCCGATCGAACAGCGGTGGTGCTATTCGATCGATCAACCATCCGATCCACTGCACCATACTTCATTAAAGTCTTTGACTTGTTGACCTATCCGATCGAACACCTGTCCGACCCAAAGACTGAACATTGCCATTCATTTGAATGCCTAACCGATCGGGTTGCCGGCCGATCGAACAGCCGTCCGATCGACCGACCTGAAAGGTAAAGGTACTTCAATGTTTTCAAATGCTACAACGAAAACTTCAAAAGTCAAACCATCATACACAAACACATCCTATTCAAAGGAAGAAACAATCCACTCGAACAGCCATCCGATCGGCCTACCAACCGACCGGACAGCCGTCCGAGCAGACTGTCAACCGAACGGTCAGCCGTCCGATCGGACTACCGTCCGATCGACCAGCTGTCCGACTCTCCATCACTTGTTTTCCGTTTTACGTTTGGCTTATCATTATGCTACCAAATCTATTCAGGCTAACCGTACTCGCTAAGCGCTCCCTTCAATCCATTAATCGTTGTGAGTATACTCGATCCCTTTTTGCTTTAAGCACTTTTGGGTGTTACATACGTTACAAATATTCAAACTACAACTATCACACTACTCAAACTATTTGAACGTTGACCGTTAATGCATGTTATACGTGGCTTATGAATGCTTGTTTGTTATGTTTACACATGGAATGTTGTCTACCTGCCTAAGCAACGATAGTACTATAGTTTGGACTCAGCACCCGTTCACACGGGGGTTGTTAAGGATCTCTTACTTGCATGGATTACGGTGGTAATCATGTATTGCGAACTGCCTCGGGCAGTCAACCCGCAGTCATTGGTATCGATGGATCTATGTCGATAACTAACGTGCTTCATTTCACTATGTGTACGTGCTGGTTACGCGTAAACGAATTCGAACTCTATATGCTATTATCAAACTTGTGTGCTCACCTTTACATTATATGTATTGACTTTATTTTCACGTATGTGACAGGTGCTTAGGTTGTTTCTATGCTTAGCTTGCTGGTGATGAAATTGAGGCTAGGGAAGGAGTCCTAGAAACCAATAAACAATTTAGCTATTTATAAATCTGAGTTGTCGGAACAGAATGATTTGCCTAGACTTATTCTATAATAATTTGTTTACTGTTTGAGACATGGTATGGGACATGTTATTATAAATTGAATGGTAATGATAATTGTTATGGAAACTTCTGGACAATCTGTTTCGCTCATTGCCATTATAGGGAATTAGGTTCCGCCATCGGTTGGGGTGTGACAGATTTGTATCAGAGCCATAACTATAGGGAATTAGGCAAGACTCGACCTAGTCCGAGTCGATGTCTTAGAGACCTAGACTATAGTTAAGAACCAACAGACCGAACTTATGTGTTGTACCCAGCTATTTCTTGCTATCACCGCACTCAAATTTTCGAATAGGGTCAAGCGATTTCGTTGAGATTAGGTGTGAAAACCACAAACTCTCGACTAAATTGCTTGGCCAGTGCCGATTTTATCAAATTATCAATGATTTCCTCATTAATTTCAATAACAAACGTGGAGAATTATACCAAATCAGGAGTGAAATCCACATTTTGATGAATAGTCTCCTCAACTTTTGCTAAAACAAGGAAGAGATTGCTAAGCTAGGGGTGAAACCCTAACCTTGACAACTTGCTCCTAACTTTTACTCATCTCACCAAAGCCCCGACGAACTTCAACGACCTGAATTCATGACTATGACCCATGGAGTACGTGTTAAATGCTCAAGAATCGAGGCAGAAACACGACCCCGAAAGTCGAAATGCGACGACAGGTCTGTTGAGAATAGTCGAATCACTTTGGGTAGTCAACGTCTAGTAGCCGCAGACGATCTAATTCTCAATTTATGTGTTTGGAGTCGGCAGTTGTCGCTCTGATTCGTCAATTTTATGTGTTTTATGTGGTTTTACCAATTTATGTGTTTAAATTTTTGAAGATTTACTCGATTTTGCTTTCACTGCGATCGACACGCACGACGCGCACTGCATTTCTATCTCAAATCGCTAACAAATCGCCGAATTTTGGACAACCCTATGCTATACTACGCTATTCGATATACTAAGCACGATCGCTATACTCGAACGATCGCGAACTTTGAATAATAGGTTTCTGTTTTCTGACCGCCTCTAGTGATTAAATGTGTATGTGCTCTCCTGTTTCTTTGCCCTACGTGCTTAGGAATTATGTGATTATGTGCTCTATGTGCTTACATGGATTGTGCTCTATGTGTTGTGTATTTGCGTGAATGTACGTATTACTGAGCTTTAGTAAGTAGTAAACGTGTGAGGTGAGATTGGAATACAATGTGTTGAGATCCGTGGCGATGTCTATTGCAGACAATGTCGTCTGGATCCCGTCATGCACTCTCCCGTCAAGAAAAGAGAGACAAACGCCTTGCTTCCATTATCGCTAAAAGTGTGGCAAAGGCCGTGAGTGATGTTTATGAGAATGCCAGCAAATCATCTGAGGAATCGAGAACCGAAGCTCCTAAAACTGCTGCAAGACCGTTCAGCTTCAAACAATTCAAGTCGTGTGGGCCAAAAGAATTCACTGGCGAAGGAGGTCCCACTGCACTATTTCACTGGTTTGATTCCATCGAGGTTACTCTGCGACAAAGTGGTTGCCCTGATGACCTTCGAACTCTGAATGCTACCGGCGTTTTCCAGTCTCGTGCATTAGACTGGTGGACGGCCGAGAGGAACAAGCGAGGGAACGATGCAGCCTACGGTCTGTCGTAGGACGAACTCAAGGAAGTTATGCTAGAGGAATTCTGCCCTCCTCACGAACGTCAAAAGCTAGAGGATGAATTTTGGCACATACAACAAAAGGATGGCGACAATGCTGGTCTCACTGCTCGTTTCAAGCAGCTGAGCATCATCTGTCCTGACCAAGTCAAGACTCCCGACATGATAATCAAGAAGTACATCCGGGCCCTGCCCGACTGCGTTGCTGATTTCGTGCAAGCGGCTAAGACTACGAAGATCGAAGAAACTTATCTACTGGCCGCTGAAATCAACGACAAACGGGTTAAGGCTGGTGTCTGGGATAAGGCTTCAAAGCATCTGCATCAAGCTACCGCCACCGCACCAACTATTGAACCCACCTCATCAAGCAACAAGAGGAAGAACAAGAGAAAGAACAGCTCCAGCAACAAGAACTGTGCGATCACTGCTGCACCAGTTCAATCAGTACCAGCCAAACAGCGTCAAGTAGCGGCGCCTGTGACTAATGCACCGCCTGCAAAGCGTGCATACACTGGGCCACATCCGCTCTGCCCTACTTGCACCTACCATCACCCGACTACCATCCAATGCCGCTTTTGTGCTCATTGCAATGTATACGGCCAATTTACTGCCAACTGCCGTATTCGTCAAGCTCCTGCGCATCAAGCTCTACTCGCAGCCCCACAAGGTCATCAAGCTCCTCCGGCACCCGCAGTCAAAGCCAGAGCCTACTTCGCATGTGGCGACCCGAACCATTTCGCCAACATGTGCCCAAACAGGTTTGTGAAACAAGAACCCCAACAACCACAACCACAGCAGCAACAACAACAGCAGCAGCAACAACAGGCCGCACGCGCCAGAACTTTCAACCTCAACGTGCGTCAAGACCAGGCCGACAACAACGTGGTCAATGGTACGTTCCTTGTGAATGGTATTTATGCATCATGTTTGTTTGATACTGGAGCCGATAATTGCTTTGTGTCGTTCGAATTTGAGAAACTCCTTAGTCGTAAACGTTCGAATCTCTCCTCGTCGTTCGATGTTGAAGTCGCTACCGGAAGAACTGTCGCCGTTAATTCTGTTATCCGTGATTGTACCCTTGAGCTCAACAATCACATCTTTCCAATCGACTTTATTCCGATGCAACTCGGAAGTTTCGACGTCATAGTAGGCATGGACTTTCTTCGCGAAAACCATGCTGAAGTTGTATGCTTCAACAAGATGATTCGATTTTCGCTCGCGAATGGTGACTCGTTATGTGTTTACGGTGATACTACTTTGAAGGGTCTCAAGCTTATGTCATGTCTCCAAGCTAGCAAGTATCTCCGCAAGGAATACAGAGCTTTCTTGGCTAACATCGTAGTAGCGGAGAAAGAAAAGAAGGAAGTAAAAGACGTTCCTGTGGTTCGAGAATTTCCTAATGTTTTTCCAGAGGATCTTCCCGGACTACCACCAAGTCGTGATATCGATTTTCGTATTGATCTCATTCCTGGAGCCAACCCTATTGCCAAGGCTCCCTACCGACTCGCACCGTCGGAAATGCGCGAACTCTCGACTCAACTCCAGGAATTACTTGATAAAGGCTTCATTCGCCCGAGCACATCTCCTTGGGGCGCACCAGTCCTTTTCGTCAAAAAGAAGGATGGGTCGTTCCGGATGTGCATTGACTATCGGGAACTGAATAAGTTAACTATCAAGAACCGCTATCCCCTACCCCGCATCGACGATTTTTTTGATCAACTACAAGGCGCTACGTGTTTCTCGAAGATCGATCTACGTTCAGGATATCATCAACTGCGTATACAAGAGGAGGATATACCCAAAACCGCATTCCGCACCCGATACGGTCAGTACGAATTCGTGGTTATGCCTTTTGGTTTAACCAACGCACCAGCGGTTTTCATGGATCTGATGAATCGCGTGTGTAAACCATATCTCGACCGTTTCGTCATCGTATTCATCGACGATGTCTTTATCTATTCCAAATCGAAAGCCGAACACGCGCAACATCTACGTTTGGTTCTCGAGCTACTCCAGGGGAACCAACTCTATGCCAAGTTCTCCAAGTGCGAATTCTGGTTAAAGGAAGTTCAATTTCTGGGTCACATTGTTAATAGTCAAGGCATTCACGTCGATCCTGCGAAGATTGAAGCTGTCAAGGGCTGGGTTACGCCTAAGAACCCGTCTGAAGTCCGTTCCTTTCTCGGACTAGCGGGCTATTATCGACGATTTATCGAAGGATTCTCGAAGATTGCTGTGCCGCTTACCTCTCTTACGCATAAAGACCAGCCTTTTGTCTGGGGAACTAAACAAGAGTCTGCCTTCCGAACCCTCAAACACATGCTTTGCAATGCTCTTGTCCTCACATTGCCCGACGGAAACGATGATTTCATTGTCTATTGTGATGCTTCTAACCTTGGTCTTGGTTGCGTTCTCATGCAACGGGACAAGGTCATAGCTTACGCATCTCGTAAGCTCAAAATCCACGAGAAGAACTATACAACCCATGAACTCGAGCTAGGCGCGGTTGTTTTTGCATTAAAGATTTGGCGACACTACCTGTATGGTACCAAGTGTACGATCTTCACCGATCATAGGAGCCTGCAACACATCTTTAATCAGAAGGAACTTAATATGCGTCAACGCCGATGGGTAGAACTTATCAACAATTACGACTGTGAGATTCGTTATCACCCAGGCAAGGCAAACGTTGTTGCCGACGCACTTAGCAGACGGAGTTATCTGCTTAGCACCCGTAACGTTTAAGCCCAACACGATCTCGAAACCCTCATCCGCGATGCCCAACATGCATGCTTTAATGAACGCACTTTGAAGAAAGAAAGAATCTACCACGATGGAGCCCAGCTTGTGAGCAAATCAAACGGAATATTCCACTTTTTAGACCGAATTTGGATTCCCAAGCGAACAAATTTGCGGCAAATCCTGATGGACGAAGGCCACAAATCCCGGTATTCTATTCACCCAGGGGCAGACAAAATGTACCAGGATCTTCGTTATAGGTACTGGTGGTCGGGTATGAAGAGGGATATCGCTCTCTATGTCGGAAAATGCCTAACTTGTGCTAGGATCAAGGCCGAACATCAAAGACCCTCTGGCTTACTTGAACAACCACCAATTCCCATTTGGAAGTGGGAAAGTATAGCCATGGATTTCATAACCAAGCTACCACACACGTCATCAGGTCACGACAGCATTTGGGTTGTTGTTGACCGTTTGACTAAATCAGCTCACTTTCTGCCGATACGAGAAGACTACAAGGTAGAACGATTAGCCCGAATCTACACCGACGAGATCATTTGTAATCATGGGACGCCTCGTGACATCATCTCTGATCGTGACGCTCTGTTCACCTCGCGATTGTGGGAGACGTTTCAAACGGCACTCGGTACAACGCTTAATCTAAGTACCGCTTTCCACCCACAAACCGACGGTCAGACTGAAAGAACGAACCGTACTCTTGAGGACATGCTCCGTTCGTGTGTTCTAGACTTCGGTGGTAATTGGGATAAACACCTGCCGTTGGTCGAATTCTCGTATAATAACAGCTACCATTCTAGCATCCAAATGGCACCATTCGAGGCATTATACAGAAGAAGATGTCGATCGCCTATTGTGTGGCACGAGATCGGTCACTCGCAACTAACCGGTCCAGAGCTACTACAAGAAACGACAGACAAGATTTTCCAAATTCGAGATAATCTAGTGAAGGCTCGGGATCGACAGAAAAGATACGCCGATAAAAAGTGCAAGCCCCGTGAATTTGGCGTTGGTGACTATGTACTCCTAAAGGTATCACCTTGGAAGGGTGTAGTCCGATTCGGCAAAAAGGGAAAACTCACGCCTCGATATGTTGGACCTTTTAAGATTCTGGAAAGGATCGGAAAAGTCGCCTACAGACTCGAACTACCGGAGGAACTTAGTAACGTCCACCCGACTTTCCACGTGTCGAACCTCCGAAAGTGCATAGCCGACCACGACCTACATGTTCCTCTCAATGACTTACAAGTGAACGAAACATTACACTTCGTGGAAAAGCCTGTCGAAATCATGGATCGCCAAACCAAGCAGCTCAGGCACTCACGCATTCCTATTGTGAAGGTCCGATGGGAAGGCAAACGAGGCGCAGAGTTCACTTGGGAACTCGAAAGCGACATGAAGGCTAAGTACCCGCAGTTGTTTAAAGCGTGAAGCTAGAGAGAGAAAGTAGACAACGTGATTCTAATACTTTGTACGATTTCATATCAATCTATAGAATTACCGATTATAGTACGTTCTTGTGTGTTTGGTCACGCACGTTCACGGATTCCGTGTCACAAGCGATCGTTTCGAAGTCAAAATCGTCCCAAACGGAAAGTTCTCAAACGTGATTCACGGCGTTGTACAGCTTCCAGCTTAATTTCGGGACGAAATTCCCTAAACAAGGGGAGGCTGTAACACCCCGTGTTTTCACAAGTCAAAGTCAAGGTCGAAGTCAACGACCGATTTCGCGCAACTTGACTCGTAGAAACTTCTTGTTTTTAATTATATTATGTGGAGTAAGTGTTGTTAATGATAATAATTGGTGTGTGTTAATCGTCATTCAATCGACCTACGACTGTGAACTATAGGAAGTAACAATGCGATAAAGTTAACTAATCAATAGTTAAGCTATGCTAATCGAATCGACATCAAATCGCAACTCGAGCTACGTGTTTTCACTTGTTATTATACGTGTGTGTGTGTGTGCCTTACGTGTTACCTGTGCATGTTTATTTATGTTGTGTTGTGTAATCAAGCGAACTCAATCGAACTCAAATGCAAACGAACTCGAACTCGAATCACGATCAAACTATGATAGATAGTGGAAAATAGTTTACGCGAGATACGAAGTAGTTGGGACTGAAAGTAATTTGACTAGGAAACCCTATCGTATCGAACCGCTCGCAATCGAAATCGAAATATCAAAATCGTCGCGCAAAACACTCGAAAGGTGCGACCGATCGATCAGGCTTCCCAGCCGATCGAGCTGCCAGCACTTTCCCCTTTTGTTATCCTATAAATACCCCTGTCATTGTCATTCTTTCCACTTTTGGAAACCTCTGTCCGACCAGCACGCTCAGCTCACCTTTTCGCAGATTTCTCTCGATTCCGGTAAGATTTCGTCCTAAATCTTGTACTTTCTTGATCTATACACACTCCTACACCTTTCTATCTTTCAAATCTTAACTTTTAACCGTGAAATCATCAAGATTCAAGTGTTCTAGGATGATGTCATCATGGGTTCTTGAAGAACTTCATGTTTTGGCCTCAATCCACCAAGAAAGACTTGGATCTAGCCGATTTCCACATAAATAAACACGGATCTTTCATAGATCTAAACATATACACGGTAACAAGGACTGAAGGATGGATTTTCCGACTTCCCTTCAACTCCTTGTCACTCAAATAACTTCAAACTGATAGAAACGAGGCCTGAGTCGGTTTACAAATCACTTCGGTGGTTGTATGACTCAAGATCCGGATTCTATCCACGAGGTTAACCGACTTCGAGTTAAATGTTAAACTTCGTTTCGAACAGACCACCGACCGGATTTGGGTGATTCCTGTCCGACCCGGGAAACCAAGTAAGGACGAGGCATCTATGGTTTTACTCGCTGTCAAAATACCTCGATAAAACGACAAACAAACAGAACAACCAAGTGTTAGACGAGAGGGCTGATCAGGTCAGAATGCTGACCGATCGGACTGCTGTCCGAACGGACAGCCAGCCGATCGGATAGTCAGCCGATCGACTGGCCAGCCGATCGGCTAGCACATGGTCCCACACAACCTAGTTATTTTGGAGACTAGTATTGAACGAACTGTTGTTCGATCGAACACCCGTCCGATTGGATTACTCTTCGGATCATGAGATACTATGCTTCAATACTTAATCGATTTTTCAACATGTTCAATGCACTAGAAGTGCCACCCGATCGAACAGCCGTCCGATCAGGTGACACCCTGTTTTCCGATCGAACAGCGGTGGTGCTATTCGATCGATCAACCATCCGATCCACTGCACCATACTTCATTAAAGTCTTTGACTTGTTGACCTGTCCGATCGAACACCTGTCCAATCGAACACCTGTCCGATCGAACACCTGTCCGACCCAAAGACTGAACATTGCCATTCATTTGAATGCCTAACCGATCGGGTTGCCGGCCGATCGAACAGCCGTCCGATCGACCGACCTGAAAGGTAAAGGTACTTCAATGTTTTCAAATGCTACAACGAAAACTTCAAAAGTCAAACCATCATACACAAACACATCCTATTCAAAGGAAGAAACAATCCACTCGAACAGCCATCCGATCGGCCTACCAACCGACCGGACAGCCGTCCAAGCAGACTGTCAACCGAACGGTCAGCCGTCCGATCGGACTACCGTCCGATCGACCAGCTGTCCGACTCTCCATCACTTGTTTTCCGTTTTACGTTTGGCTTATCATTATGCTACCAAATCTATTCAGACTAACCGTACTCGCTAAGCGCTCCCTTCAATCCATTAATCGTTGTGAGTATACTCGATCCCTTTTTGCTTTAAGCACTTTTGGGTGTTACATACGTTACAAATATTCAAACTACAACTATCACACTACTCAAACTATTTGAACGCTGACCGTTAATGCATGTTATACGTGGCTTATGAATGCTTGTTTGTTATGTTTACACATGGAATGTTGTCTACCTGCCTTAGCAACGATAGTACTATAGTTTGGACTCAGCACCCGTTCACACGGGGGTTGTTAAGGATCTCTTACTTGCATGGATTACGGTGGTAATCATGTATTGCGAACTGCCTCGGGCAGTCAACCCGCAGTCATTGGTATCGATGGATCTATGTCGATAACTAACGTGCTTCATTTCACTATGTGTACGTGCTGGTTACGCGTAAACGAATTCGAACTCTATATGCTATTATCAAACTTGTGTGCTCACCTTTACATTATATGTATTGACTTTATTTTCACGTATGTGACAGGTGCTTAGGTTGTTTCTATGCTTAGCTTGCTGGTGATGAAATTGAGGCGAGGGAAGGAGTCCTAGAAACCAATAAACAATTTAGCTATTTATAAATCTGAGTTGTCGGAACAGAATGATTTGCCTAGACTTTATCTGTAATAATTTGTTTACTGTTTGAGACATGGTATGGGACATGTTATTATAAATTGAATGGTAATGATAATTGTTATGGAAACTTCTGGACAATCTGTTTCGCTCAGTGCCATACCCCGATGATTCCGCCATCGGTTGGGGTGTGACAACCACCACCATCCATCATCCATCATAGAGTGTGTGTAGTAGTCTCGGGATCCAAGATTGATCGTAAGAGTTCTTGACAATCAAAGGCCATGTTTGCCTAAGTCTCTTACATCACTTGGTGAAGACAAGTGTCTAGTGTAATACTTTTTATTTTTAATCTTTTCGCACTTTTTATTTGGTTATGTATTAATAACTTTAATAACTAGTTTCTTATGTTGAAGGTGAGTCTTCCTTATCGTTTGTCCGTGGTGTCTTGGCATTATTTTACTGTCTATATAAAATAAAAGATTTTCTCCAATCATATCTCCACGGTCTATATGGAGGTATGTTAGCTACCTGGTTGCGGGGGTTAAGGGAACGGTTTGGTAAGAGTCTTGCCTTGTTCAGTGTATAGATCCTGCAAGGACCTGTGTCAACTTTAGTAGGACCTCCTTCAATACCCACTGGTATTGGATGGCGGGGGTCCGAACTCCTTGATCCCCTCATATGTAAACTACTATTAATACTTTAACCCGGCTATTTAGGACTGTATCCCTGCTGACTCGGACTACTTAGCCGAGGGTAACGTCACATCCAGAAGAGGGGCCTACCACAATACGCATTAATAACTTAATTAATTATCTTTCAATAATCTAACCCTTTAGGATTGTATCCTTGCTGACTCAAACTACTGAGTTGAGGGTAACGTCACCTTCAGAAGAGGGGCCTACTACAATAACTAAGATAATCTCTTAAAAAGTGCAAAAGTACGGAAATAATCAAAGGTTACATTAAACACGAGTCGGATCCAAGTGATTCATCTTGTCTATCTGTTTTTACTTTTATTTTATTTTTCAGCATTTTAGTTAGTTTTATTTTTCTAGTTAAAAACCGTTTTCTAAACTTTTGATTTGATTAGACGTTGAGGATAAACCGGTATTAAAAGCTCTTGTGTCCTTGGACGACCTCGGTATCTTACCAACACTATACTACGCTCACGATGGGTGCACTTGCCCATATGTGTGTTTAGTGTTAGTAAATATCGTGTTTTATAAATTTAAAACTTGGCTAAAAAAGTGTTAAAAGGCTTAAAATATACATTAAAACTATACGACACTTCACACGCATAAGGTTCTATACCGATGATGAGTTGGTTCAGGACATTTATACCACCGTGATTTCGGCTATGCCTGATGATCAGTTGTTTGATTGGTGGCCCACTCTATGTCCTGGACCCTTCGGTAAGAAGGCCCGAGTTTCTGCGATTCCTGACCCACTCGTTCGCTACATACACCGCTGCATTGCCACGTCGATCTCTGCGCGTGGCAAAAGCAACGAGTAGGTCACGAAGGTGGATATGTTCTTTCTGTACTGCTTATATACGGGCACACCGTGCGCCCTCCATCGTTGTCTGGCGGAGTATTTCGCCTCGTACGGCAAACGACAGAGGCGTAGCCGTTTGATTGGAGGGGCGTTTATCACGCGTATTGCCCATCATTGCGGTCTGTATTACCCATTCCTTGAGGATATGCCGACCCCAGTACCACACGAGCCCTTAGATCTTAGGACGATGAGAGGGGTGAAGATTGCGATGAACTTTCCGGATATCGGACATCGGTTTGTTGACGATCACCAACAGATTTATGAACCCCAACCGATAGTCCACCAGGCACTGCTCGAGGCTGGGGAGGTGGAGATGCCGCATATTGCTGACGTGCCTGCTATGGATGGAGACATGGAGCCTCAGGTTGACTAGGGGCATCCGCATGAGCCGCCACAGATTCCACAACGCGTTTATCATGCAGTACGGTTGCCTCAGTCCACCCAACGTCTCCTTGAGAGGCTAGTGGCGGGTTAGGATGGTATGATGGCGAGCTGGACACATCAGTTTCAGCGGATGGACAGGCGGATGGACCGGATAGAGGATTTGATGGAGTGGGTGATGGCTAGTGAGGTAGAGAGACGTACCCAGGCGGGGTTGCCGGTTCGACCCCCGCCACATCCACGAGTGTATCCGGGTTTCGACATGGAGGCAGGTCCGTCCGGGACGCAGGCAGGTGGTGGGGATGATTCTGACGACAGCGATGAGGACATGGAGGATTAGTATTTGTATTTATTGGGTGAACTTTATTTTGTTAAACATTTGTGGGCATGTATGAACAAATATTTATTTCTTTTTGTTTATTTTGGTATGTTTAAACATTTGTAACTTGATGAATGTTTGTTCGTTTTGTTATTTAAGCTTAGTTATTTATGCTTAGTCGACTTATTATAAAAAACAACATTTTTTTAAAAAACTTAGTATATATAATAACAAGACAAACAACACAATATTCGATTACATTTTTTTAAAAACTTAATATATAAAAAAAATGACATTTATAACTAATATTCGATTACATGTCTTGCATAAACTTACATACTAACAATGAAAAATATCAAGACAAACAACACAAAAAAAATCCAACTAATTATCAACCAACGTTCCCTCTTACGAACAACCCTTGAATGAATATCTTCAAATTCCGCTTCTTGCAATTTATAAATTCGAACCTCCTCTCTCAAATACTTGACTTCGTTTTGAAGCACAGCCTTCGTATCCATCAGTTCTTTGATGACCACACATGCCCGACGACACATGGGAGGATCGACCCACACAAAGAAGTTGCACTTAGAACGCTGACACGAAAAAAAAATCAATAATATACAAGGGTTAATGGAAAAAAAATACATTAAAAACATACCATATTGTGACAAGTGTAAAATTGACGTCCGGTATTAGCTTCAGTCCAAGATGTTCTTAGTGCAGTCGTCCTACCACATTTGCAAACAACCATTGTGAATTTGTGATTGTGAAGATGGTGTATATTTCTGTGGCAAGTAAGGATGACAAAAATACCCGACATTTGCAACCAACAAATACAAGCTTTAAAAAAAAAAGCAAACCAATATGCAGCTCATAGGCCCATACGCGCGTATGGTGGGTACGGAGGCTGACAACTTTTCAGCCCATATGCCTCGTATAGCCCGATGAGACCCATTTCCACCTACCTTTGTGGGTCGGCTGTGTTGGTGGTGGTGGTGGTGGTGGGTGGTGGGTCGGCTGTGGTGGTGGTGGTTGTGGGTCGACTGTGGTGGTGGTGGGTCGGCTAGGGTGGTGGTGGTAGTGGTGGGTCGACTGTGTTGGTGGTGGTAGTGGTGGTGGGTCGGCTGTTTTGGTGGTGGTGGTGGTGGTGGGTCGGCTGGGTGGTGGTGGTGGTGGGTTGGCTGGGGTGGTGGTGGTGGTGGGTCGGCTGGGGTGGTGGTGGTGGTGGTGGGTCGGCTGGGGTGGTGGTGGTGGTGTGTCGGCTGTGGTGGTGGTGGTGGTGGTGGTGGGTCGGCTGTGGTGGTGTTTTGTTTTTTTATTTTACAATATATTTTCGAATGCCGAGTCTAATGCTAAATTGTATTTTTTATTAACAGGATATCGAAAGTCGGTGTTTTGACGGTGGTGGTAGCGTAATCCTTATGGAGAAACTACGTTCGTATTTCAGATTCATGCACTAGAATGCCGATCTAGGATTACGTGTTATCGGAGTAGCCTGTTGCCTCATCAGCTCCCAGTGACGCTAGCCAACGCGGTCTGCCCTGTAACATGTCCTTCCAAGAGAGGAGTTCATTAGTGTTCTCATGAGCCTTCCACCAACGGGAATGCCACTTCGCTCACCATCCCGAGAAGAAGCGGAAGACTGGACGGTGGTTGATAAACGAAATGCCGACTCCACTGCTCCAACCTCCTGATCCCTTGTGCCATCTCAGTGTGGTAGATGTGAAGCAGAATCCCGTTGGAAGGTAGGGTTCGGTACGCAATTTCAAGACCGCCGGGCTGTCTTTGAATTGTGTATGCTAGCTGCTCCCATCGTTTTCCTGTACAGGAATTCAAAAATATGTAACAATTAGCGATCTAGGGTTTAGGGTTTAGTCGTTACATTCTGTATCAAAGTTACATGTTTTGTGTATTAATATAAAACGATGTTTAATTACATTTTGAATTATGTTTCTTGTTGCGTTATGGTTAATAAACGACAATTGAAAAACAATTAAAGACTTTCAGACGTTGACATTTTTTAACATACACATTGCGTTATGGAAACAATTAAACACATAATAATAATTGATAAATAAAAAAGTTGACATTTAATAAAACGTTATAATATACCCATTTGATAAAATTTGACATTTAAAAGTTTGACAATTAAAGACGTAATAATATTCATTTAATAATATTAAATAAAAGTCGTTTAATAAAAATTTGACAGTTAAAATTTTGACAATTAAACACATAATAATAAGGGAAAATGCCACTAAAATGTAACTAAGATTGTCAAGTGTCTCAATTAAGTCATCTAAACTTTTTTTGTCTCTTTAAAGTCACTAAACTTTAATTTTGTGTTCCAATACTGTGTAATTACAAGGTCATCAGGTTACCATGTTTTTCTTTTATTTTTTATTTTCTTTTTAATGCTTATGTGGATATTATTTATATTAGGTGGAATTTTAAAATAAAAACATATTATAACCTTTGATGATCAGGTTATTTTGCAAGACGTACGACATGAATATTGCTTTTCTTATTCATAATTAACACAAGTTTTTTTTTTTCTATTCATAAAAAGCAATATCCTCCCAAAACCCTAGGCGACATGAATTTTATCGTAACAAAAAAAGCAATATCGTAACAGTATATGTTTTATTAATTTTAGAATAAAAAAGGATTTTTCAATTTTTTAGAGAAAAATCCATGTCATTAATTTTATTTTCCATATCATATTAAAATTTTAAAAATAGAATAAAACCTGACACATCATCATTACTAACCTGGTAACCTGATAATTACATAGCATTAGAACATCAAATGAAACTTGAGTTATTTTATAGAGACAAAAAAAGTTTCAATGACTTAATTGGAATACTTGTCAAAGTTGGTTACATTTCTACGAAGTTACCCCTAATAATAATTCATAAATAAAAAACTATGTTATAATATATACAATTTGTTTTATAAAAAAAATTGACATTTAATAATACATATAAAAAATTGGCATTTTATAATATACACAATTCATTTCATAAAAATATGAAGTTTTTATAATACTAACACAATTTTTTATAACAACATTTTATAAAAAAAAAATTAATTTTCTTAATATTTCACAACTTCCCCGTACAAAAACCCTATCAAAATAAAGTTACTTACATCCCAATCATTGATAATCATTGGCTGACACCCAATGATTGGCATTAATCAGATGGTAGGGACCATTTTCAAAGGTATTGGGCAATGAGGGGCGTATGGGTGGGGCCAATTTGAGGCGTATTGGGCAATGAGGGTCATTTAGGGTTAGAGGATGTGTAAATACTTTTGAGGGGGTGTGTGAATACCTCCACCGTAATAGAAACAATGAGATTTAGACGTTGGTGCACCTCTCAAAAGCGTTACTATAAAAATCAATCATTATAATATATGCAGAACATATGATTGATAGATTAGAATGGCCATTCAACATGTTAAGGAACCTCAAATGAAATTGATTCATGATAAACTAAAATAACTAAACCAAGTAATTAAGAGGCCATCACTCACGTGCTAGATAAAAAGGATTATTTACATATTATAAATTAGCAACAAGTTGTTCTTAATGGTGTTGTACCCCATGAGGAGTTTTTCAAAAATAAATTTTGATTTTTCACTTCTAACCTAAAGGTTTTACCTTTTGCATTTTAGCCCTTTTGTTTTTTTAAATTTTAACCTAAAGTTTTTAATCTTTTACAATTTAACTCAAATACTTTTTTATTTTCAACTTTAGCCCCCCACAGTTTTCATCTTTCGCAAGTTTTTCGTTATACATTTCGTTCTAAATTATGCGAGTTAACACGCCATAACGTGCATGTGAAGTTCAACGTATTTTCGTCAATTTTTTTCCTTTTTACAGGCGCATCGCAACGCGTCTATTTCCCCGTTTGACGGATTCGTCGCAACACGCATGTCCTAGCTCGACTTATTTATTCTTTTCTACGTTTTATGTTTCATTCTAATTTCTTCGCATTAGTACACCGCAACGGGCGTGCGTGGTTCAACGATTTTATGTCTGCTTTTCGTCCAGTGTTATTTTTTCCTTTTTTACTTATTTTAGTTTTACGAGTTTTTCCGATGTTGGTGGTTGCTAGCAGTGATGTGACATTGGTGCTACTTGACACGGTTATATGCATATTTTTATGTACGTGTTTCGATTGCTCTATTTTTAAAGTAAATGTTTACTAGAAACGAGTCAGATCAAATATTTACGTGCATATTTTTATGTGCGTTTTGCTATAAATTCGAGTTGGTCTACGTTTCAACGTAAACTATTTTGGAAAACGACTCAGGTCAAATACAATTTGTTTTCGTGCTTTTTTATATATGTTTCGTAAAATTTTGTTTCGAACCGAGTGGAGTCATATTTTACTTTTCCCTTTTTTCAAAAGGTCTAATTAATCCCTTTTGATTACATGTGTCGGTTTTTCCTTTATACCCGCTAATGTTTACCATATATGAGCCGGGTCACATATAATACGTTATGATTATACGGTATAAACTCGATTTACTTTACCTTTTTATCCAATCGCAATGCTTATATAGGCCACATTGAGCACAATCAGATACGTCGAAACGTGCGTTTTCATATGATTAACGCATAACATAATATTTAGACTAATCCATTCTATATTTGCGGTGTGCACGTGTTCGCAACGCGCGCGGGTGTTATTGCTAGTTAGAATAAAGAAGTGTTGCCAAGGTATATTTCGCTATCATTATTTAAAAATACGTGTATGCGCCCGCGCTTTTAAATGATTAACATTTTATATCAACATCATAAATATAGAGTTTCAGACACGAAAACAAACTTAACACAAAAACACGATCTGTTGTTAACCGGCTGCAAACGCAACAGTTAACCGCTGCGTTTACGGCCCGTTCGCAGCCGTTATACGGCCGTAAACACAGCCATTTAACGGCTGCGAACGGCCGTAAACACAACGGATAATCGTTGCGTTTGCAGCAGTTAACCGCTGTGATTACGGCCCGTACACAGCCGTTATACAGCCGTAAACGCAGTCGTTTAACGGCCGGTTAACTGTTGCGTTTGCAGCCGGTTATCCGCTGCGTTTACGACCCGTATAACGGCTGCGTACGGGCCGTAAACGCAGCGGTTAACTGCTGCAAACGCAGCGGTTATCCACTGCGTTTACGACCCGTTCGCAGCCGTTAAACGGTTGCGTTTACCACCGTATAACGGCTACAAACGGGCCATAAGTGCAGCGGTTAACTGTTGTGTTTGCAGCCGGTTATCCGCTGCGTTTACGGCCCATTCGCAGCCGTTAACGGCTGCGTTTACGGCCGTATATTGGTTGTGCACGGGCCGTAAACGCAGCGGTTAATTGCTGTGTTTGCAGCCGTTAAACCGCTGTGTTTATGGCCCGCTCGCAGCCGTTAAACGCCTGCGTTTACAGCCGTATAATGGCTGCGAACGGGCCGTAAACGTAGCGGTTAACTGTTGCGTTTGCATCCGGTTATCCGCTGCGTTTACGGTCGTATAACGGCTGCGTACGGGCTGTAAACGCAGCGGTTTAATGGCTGCACACGCATCAATTATCCGCTGCATTTACGGGCCCGTTCGCAGCCGTTAAATGGCTTCATTTACGGCCGTATTGCCCCGTTTTCTAGTAGTAGTGATGGTCTGACCGAAGCTGATGAGACATTCAGCAATGCAAACAATATAGAGATAAATAAAAAAATAAAAACCCAGCTTTCAAAGCCGGCTGAAGCCGATGATCCTTGAGCATGAGAGTTGCTGATAGCCATCTAGTGTCTTGGTTGTTAAATAATGATAGTGAATTAAGAAGCCATCATTCACGTGCTAGATAAAATAGATTATAAGAATTTGACTCACCTACAAAAGAAATCAACTAAACTACTAAAGAATATGATTTCAAGTAATTAAAATTCAAATGGCAAGATCCATGTAATTATACAGTTTAAACAAACAGTTGGAACAATCATGAATTAAATAAAGGAACAAACCTAATTAATTGAATAAACGAGTATGAAATAAAAAAAAATATTAAAATACCCTTGGATGATGAGTTTTGAAGGCTGAGATGAGCTAATCAAGATTCACACCAAGCACCAAGATTGAATTTTTAGGTTTTGAAGGCATGAACGTAATTCCCTAATTCTGTTAACAAATTTCGCGGCAAAGTTTTACATTAATTAGCGTATTTACAATTGAGGCCCGTACAGGCCCACAGACTTACATGAACGTAATTCCCTAATTCTGTTGTGAATTGTGATATACATAATAAAATTCATATTATTATAAGAGTGAATTTCAATGATTGTCCTTTATTTTTATACCCATTTTCAGGCGTTGTCCTTTATGTTCAAAATTGACGAGTTTTGTCCTTTATGTTTTCATATCATACACGTTTTGTCCTTTAGGCCTAACCCAGTTAGTTTTTTCAGTTAAATTTGGTCATGTGCTTTGCACATGAGGGCATTTTTGTCAATTCAAAGGTAAGTTCAACAACAGATTTACAGCTCAAAGCTTTTGCAACCTTTGAATTGACAAAAATGCCCTCATGTGCAAAGCACATGACCAAATTTAACTGAAAAACTAACTGGGTTAGGCCTAAAGGACAAAACGTGTATGATATGAAAACATAAAGGACAAAACTCGTCAATTTTGAACATAAAGGACAACGCCTGAAAATATGTATAAAGATAAAGGACGATCCTTGAAATTCACTCTTATTATAACAAGTGTAAAGCTGGTCCATTGGTTAAGCACTCTATCCTAAAAAGGCGTTCGATCTTTGCTTTATTTATTTATTCTGGCATTTCTTTTTAGCTTTACACCATACTACTTTAAGTGGCTATCCATGATGGAGAGGGTGGAACCCGAGCTATAGAGTGTCTATTTTGTGTATTTCGTTCTGTTTTAAGTGATTATACAGGTCGAATAAGATAACTATGAGAATTGTGGTTTGCGCAGGTTAATTACTTAATTCAGGGAAGTTAACACATTCGGAGTTGATGTGGAATGTTCGATGTTGGCGAATGTAGCAAACGGAAATGTTCGGGTATGATACGGGTTGAATTGATAGCTTAGATGTATAGATGATGCGAAACATTAAAGTCGAAGGGCTCAATTGTCGTTAATTGGAAGTTAAAAATAGGGAAGATACAAGAGAGATGAAATAAAGAAGTTGAAGGGGTGAAATGTCATTAAGTGAAACTTCTATGTGAGTGTGTATGGAAGTTGGAGATTACGTATGGGCTTACGGTTTCGTAACCTTGAGTCACGTTTGTAATTACATGCAAGACAAAAAGTAACAGAAACCTTGAGATGTGCCTTACGTATTCTTGCATGGGACTTACGGTTCACATTGTAAAACATGAGAGACAAAGACGTAACCTACGGTTTTAAAACCGTAGGTGACGGCGCGGAGGATGTGGTCTGCACGTGATCAGTTGTTTGGTAGATTTAGAGGGTTATGAAAACCCTCATTAAAAGACTTCATCATCCAAAAAAAATGAGAGGCTCCATTACGTGAAGAATATTAGCAGCCATTTTTAGGATTGTTATATTCACTTCTAAAAGAATCTTAACATCATCATTATACACCATCGATTTGGAGGGGGCTCTAATCACTCATCAATATCATCATCCATCTTCCGCAACATCCGAATCGATCATGAGTTCGACTTTCTACCAAGCTTCGGAGGATCGTTCAAGCGTCATGAGATGCTAGTCATCCCGTGACCGTCTCCGGGAATAGGGTTTATGTTTGAACATCGGGTTTGCGTATGTTACGACTTTTTGGATTAGGATTCGGTTAAACATTTGGTTAGTTGTTCCTATTTGTTCTTGTTTCGATTAAACATTATTAGATTATCCTAATCATTTGAGTTCATCAATTATTTGGTTTGTTTCATCAACGACCGGGATTAAATTCTAGGTTGTCATTGTTTTAAATCTTTAATCATTGAACTTGACTATGTTTATGAAATCTAAAATTGGTAATTAATTGGATTACTATTCATTTGCATCAATCTTTCGGTTACGATCGTGGATCATTGCAATCAAATATATTATCCATTAATTATTAATCAAAACAAGTTTTACAGATCATGTCTATGTGATTTCCAACTGGTAGTATCTAAGTAAACTGATTTTCTGCATAACCTGAAAACCCAGAGATTGGTCCCTTTTCTCATTATTGTTTACAAGTCCAAATTTACATTTGTTTTCACAATCATTCTCAAAACTGCAAAAAGCAATTAGTTTAGACATAGATGATAATTAAAACAACGAGCTTTCATACTTTCCACTGATTCCCCGTGGATTCGACACCCTACTTGTTCTTTACTAGTAAAAGGTGAATATGACACTTGAATTATATTTTTGACCGACCTTACGACATCGATCAATCCACAGTTGCAATTTATTATTTTGCCCCGTCCGTTTATAAAGAAATTTCTTTTATTAATGAGTTAATTGCCAAAATCGTCCCTGAGGTTTGGGCACGTTTTCCATTTTCGTCCAAAATGACACTTTTGTACCAAATTGCCACGTTTGAAACTTTTTGCCATTTTCATCCAAAGCACTAACTTAGTTTATTTTTTCTGTTAAGTTGAGGATATTTGGATGAAACTGGCAAATATAAAACCATATGGACGATTTTGGCAATTTACTCAAACCCTTTTTAATTTCTTTTATTTAATTATTTTTGTTACATATATAATAAAAAAGAATATACATGAAGTTTTTAGAAAAAAAAAAAATTAATAGTTTTGTCACATAATTTTTATAAATTTTCGTCCAAATCACTAACTCAGATTATTTTTTCTGTTAAGGTGAAGGATGTTTTAAATTTTATAAATTAAGACCTAAATTAATTTATATTTTCTTTATATAAATCAGTTTTATAAAGAGAAAACGTCATTGGTGTGCAACACATGACAATCGATTACAACTTTTAGTATTTATCAGTTGTAGAGATAGAAAAAAATTGTAAAACGTTACATATTTTTTAAATGTGTTGAGCACCTAGGAAATATGTTGGTAGAAATAAAATATTTATTTAATTAAGATTATGAGGGTAACTAACTAATACTTATTCTGAGTGGCTTGAGTAAAGAAACTTTTGGTTCATAGCATTATAATTACAATTTGGTGGGTAATTTTAAGATTTGGTAACGATACGTTGTTTGATAGAAGGGGGGGGGGGGGGCACTGGCTTCTGTTTTTCCTTAGGAGCGAATTTAAAAGAGTAGAAGATGAATTACAAACTTGGTACATATGATAAGATTTTTTTATTTGACATTTTTAAATAAAGTCACCAGCATTTTAGTTTTATAAAATTTAGAGGTTTAAGTAGATTTTATTTTTATAAAACTGATCTATATAAAAATTAGAAATTAATTTCTGTCTTAGTTTATAAACATCCTTCGTCTTAATAGAAAAACTAACTTAGTTAGTGGTTGGATGAAAATTTATAAAAATTATGTGGCAAAGCTATTATTTTTTCATATAAAAATTGCATGTATATTTTTTTATTATATATGTAACAAAATTAATTAAATAAAAGAAATTTAAAAGAGTTTGAGTAAATTGCCAAAATCGTCCCTGTGGTTTTATATTTGCCAGTTTAATCCAAATATCCTCAACTTAACAGAAAAAATAAACTAAGTTAGTAGTTTGGATGAAAATGGCAAAAAGTTACAAACGTTAGGGGCAATTTGGTACAAAAGTGTCATTTTGGACGAAAATGGCAAACCTGCCCAAACCTCAGAGACGATTTTGGCAATTAACTCTTTAATAATGTTCAATTATATATTTTCGATGATGTTACGATATTAAAGTCAAAATTTGCATCTAATACAATGAGGAAAACAATTTTTTTTGTCGACGTTCAGGTGTGTTTTTTTAAAAGAAAGTTGTAACATTCAGGTGTGGTTTTTTAAACAAAGTTGTGCTAAAAATCGAGTAGTTTTTGTATCGTAGGTTATAGCGAGTGAAGTTACCATTACGATACCATAATGAACCCAAAGAAGTTACTGTTACGATACTGGATGAACCCAACCGCTTATGTCACACCCCGAAATATCAGAGCTGGCGTGACTGGACCGGTATCTTCATTGCACAGCGGAAGCAAATAAGCTAAAACTTCTAAAAATATGAACGCCGCCAAGTACTCGAATTCCCATGGGTTCTCCTATTCCAACCATTCCATAGTTTTGAAAATGCAACCTGAGAAAAAACATGCTAAAAGTCAACATAAAGTTGACAAGTTCATAGTTTGTTTTGAAAAAGATTTAAAATAAATTTTTTTTGATAACCGGTTTTAAAGTTGTTGAGAAAATATAGTAAAAATCATTTTCTCGGCATGATATATGAAAACTGTGAGTCTAGCCCACGAGAGTCTTTGTGCATTGCACGAGAGAAAATGGGTCGAGCCCAAAAGAGTCTTGGTAAGCAGGACCAACACGTCCTCTTACTTGTACATAAGTTGAAAACGTTATCAAAGTTTGTAAATACATGTAGTATGAGTTTGCATCAAATGAATATTAAAAACATATGAAAGTTATAGTGTTGTAAGTTGGTATGTAAAGCGTCTATGAACATGTTGATCATTAATGTTTCGCGAGGACATTAATATATGCGACGACATAGGAGATACTCAACCCGCGTAGGCAATTTAAGTGTCGAACTCTCGACGATGGACACAACAGCACTCTAGTGGTCACCCATGGACCGTGAGTGGGGCTCGCCCGTACCCATTAGATCTAACCTTTGTTCCTTGGTCCTCAAAAGGATTAATGGCACCTCAGTTACAGCCTATGCTCACATGATCTAAGAGTTCATTCCATAACTTAATCATACCTAAGTTTGACATGTATTTCCCCCCCGAAAGTTGTAAACCGAAACGTTGAAAGAAAAGGGGGACATGATCTCACTGAGTTGTCTCATTTTTCGTACGCATGCCAACCCAGTCCCGTTGTTGTAACTAGGACATTCTCGTCTCTTGTCATAAAAATCATGCACGTTTCGTAAATATACATTTGTTTTGTAAAACCGGTATATTCAGTATAAATCGTTCGTAAACCATTGGAGTTCCTTAAAATCCATTCGTAACATGGTTTAGAAATGAGTTTTCGTTTATAGAGAAATTGTTTACTTTTGCAAAACTCGCATGTCTTTCCACCCCCGAAAACATTTATAAAATGTAAAACTGTAAAAAAAGTGGGGGTTATGAACTCACCTGGATATTCCTGTGCAAGGCTAGCTTAGGGTGTGATTCCGTAGTGTCATCCCACGAATGTGAACTCGCTAGCGCGCAACTAAAGCATTCCTAATCAAGGAATAATTATAAGTTTCTAACTAAATTGACGTAGCTAAACTACGTGCCCGAGCTCTACCGAATCGTTAACTAAACGATTCTATAAATGTGTTATTATCTTGGTTTGAAATAACCAAACTATGGTTATTTGATCCCATTCATAATCAGGATGACGCTAAGTCTCGGAAACGACTTAGTTTCCAAGTGATTTAGGATATATATATTTATATATTTAAATATAAATATACTAAGTCGTTTTAGTTGTCATGAATAGAAAGGCGTATTAGAAATAGTAAGACGACTCTTCGTAGTTTTTATAAACTAGTAGCTCGTGTTTTGTCGAGATGTTATGCATCCATTTCGTAAGTCGTAAAACGTCGCCAAAAGTATAGATGTACTTTATATTTATTTCGCGAAAATACTTTCATAGGTGTCGCTTATACAATAATAATATGTTTGGTATTTCGGATTTTTACGGAAAATCGGGCAGAGGTTCCACTGTTTTTGGACGATCCCGACAACTAAAGTGTCGATTTACTTTCAAAATTCAATCAATAATTCAATGCAATGTACTCAATCATATATAGTTTTCGTCAAAATATATCAAAACATAACTAATATCTAGTCGAATCGGTTCAAGCTCGGTCGCGTGTAACTAAATAAAATCTAAACTAACGTATAAATCTTGTTGCCGGGTCTTGCGTCGACTGTTTTGACTGCCGTTGACCGAACCAAATCTGACCTTGACCACGGTTGACCGAACCGCTGACTTGTTGACCCGTAGCCTGACTTATTGAACCGAACCAAGACCCGAATTGAGAACCCAGTTGCTTCGAATCCTGAAGCTGACCCGAACCGAGTGTCACCACCGTCGTCATCATCAATCATTAGCAACGTCAGACCAAAAAAAAATAGACAAGTTTCCATCGGTTAATATTTGGAACCTACAAAAATTTCAAAGAAACGAGAAGTGGGAGGAGTTTACCGGAAAACTTGTCGGAGAACACACCATCATCGTCATCTTCAACAGCGGCAGTCGCCGCCGTCACCACCAAAATCAACGTCTTCATCATCATCCTCGCCACACCCATCACCGCCGGAGAAACAAGGATGAGGGGGGGTTAGTCGGAGCACAACGACGACCGGAGGGTCGCCGGAGAAGCTCGCCGGTCGTCGCTACTTGTCGGCTCCTCCTGTGTTTCGTCGGATTTGAAAACGAGAGAGAGAAGAGAGTTGGAGATCAAGGGGTGTAATTAATTTCTTTGAATTGTAACTTGAGAGTGGGTATTAGTTTTTGGAAGGTGGGATTCGGTTGATGGCTGACCGAATGGGTGGGATGGGGTTTAGCATGGTGTTTATTAGTTGTTTATTATAATGTAGTTTATAGATTTCATGGGAAACAGACACCATCAAGTAGGATGACTTTTAAATTAATTTATCTTTCTTTCTTTATGTGAGCCATCCAATCAATAAAAAGAAAAGTCTAGTCATGTATAGTCATGAAAATACAAATATCATCATGTGGTTGATTTGGTGGTAGTACATCGGCTGAGAAGGGAAGAAAGGAGAAGAAGAGAACCGGGACGGACAACAAACAACGGACAAGCTACATAAATACAAATTTACACCAATCCGACCATTCTAACGGCCCTATCTTCGACTTATGTTTAAACCATAAAAAACTAGCCGATCTAACCTCGCTAAAAATGCTATCGACACAACACCTTTTACCGTTAAACCGAAGATCATTCCTGGCACGCCAAAGAAACCAACACGCAGTCACTACCACTCCCTGCACAGCAGCCTTTTCCTCCGCACCCTTGCTGCCAAAGTTGTGGATTTCCAATAGATCCCTGACCGAGAACACGTAGAAGTTATGGATACGACACCAAAAAGAAATTTTCTCCCAAAGCCCCATCGCCAACTCGCAGCCAACAAGGAGATGGTCAGCCGAATCGGGGCCGGACCTGCAGAAAAAGCACGAGCCGTCGGGGACCGACACTCCCCTTCTAGCGAGAGCCTCCACGGTAGCAATTTTCCCCATCTCGGCCCGCCAAACGAAAATGTTACACTTGAGCGGAACCCAACTGCACCAATCCATGACATACCTGTTGCTTAGATCCCCATTAGATGATAACAAATTCTTAACAGCAGCAACAGAGAACGGACCCGAGCCCCTGCCAATCCATTTCCACCCATCTTGTCTGCTGGAAAGAACTACCTCCTCAAGCGCCTGAGATAAATCCTGCCATTCAAGTTGCTCAGAAGCAGAACTGGGATCATGCCTCCAAAGCCACAGCCCGCCACCTTCAAGACAATCCCGGACACAACACGTTTTCACAATTTCCAGCTTGAATAAGTGGGGGAACCTGCTCTTTAAAGGAACTTCGGACAGCCAAGGATCGAGCCAAAATAAAATATCGTCCCCTCTACCGACCATCCCTCTAAAAAAATTCCGAATCGGGATGTTACCCACAACCGGCCTTTTAAGGACCGACGTGATATTACACCAGACACCCCCAAGAGATTTTTTTACAGGCAGAAATTCCCAACCCGAACCTCCAGAGTGGATGGCATTGATAACTCTGATCCATAAATTAACTTTGTCAGTTTTGAATCTCCAACCCCACTTCGCAATGAGCGCCATATTCACATCTTTGAGCTTTTGCAACCCCAACCCTCCCAAACTTTTCGGAGAAGCAACCCTTTCCCACGCGAGCCAATGCATCTTCTTGTCAATACTAGAACCCCCCCCCCCCCCCCCCAAAGGAATCTCCTTATCATTCTTTCCAAACCCTCAACGACACCGCTAGGTGCGCGATAAAGGGAAAAATAATACGTGGGAAGACTTTCTAAGACCGACCGAATTAAGACAACTCTACCGCCCATCGAGAGAATCGGAGCCTTCCAAAGAGCCAGACGCTTCTCAAAAATCTCGAAGACCGGACTCCAATTGTTAATCTTGTTCATGTTCGCCCCAACGGTTAAACCAAGATACTTAAAGGGGAATTTTCCCGCCTTGCAACCTACCAGATTGGCCATCTCTTCAATTTCCCCGACATCCACCCCTGACCCAAATAAATTTGATTTCCCGAGATTGATACGTAAGCCCGAACACACGTGAAAGCATCTCAGAATTCTGACCACACTCCGAATGTTCTCACTTGACCATTCGCCTAAGATTAGGGCATCGTCTGCAAAAAAGAGATGGGAAATCGAAGGACCATCGTTAGGCAACGAGATACCTTTAACGATCCCCAACTCACTCGCTTTATACAACATACACGAAAGGGCTTCCATCACCACCACGAAAAGGAACGGGGAGACAGGATCCCCTTGCCTCATACCTTTATGGCAATTGAACTCAAAAGTCGTAGCACCATTAACCAATACCGAGGCCCTGGCAGACGCAAGAACCCCCTTAACCCACGAGCACCATCTGTTGGGAAAGCCCATTTGGGCCAAAATATCAACCACAAAGTTCCAATTGATATTATCGTACGCCTTCTCAAAGTCGATCTTGAGAAAGAAAACCTTCTTTTTAGATTTTTTGACCCAATTATGAACCTCATTTAAGACGAGAGGGCCATCCAATATGAACCTTCCACTAAGAAAGGCAGACTGGGAGGAAGAAATAGTAGAAGCCAACACACTCTTCAATCTATTCGCCAGTATCTTAGATATAACTTTGCTGACAACCCCAACCAGACTAATAGGGCGATACTCATTCAAGCAGAGCGGATCCTTAACTTTGGGAACCAGGGTAATAAAAGAGGACCCGCATCCGACATTGATAGAACCAGAATCATAGAATACCTCCATAATTCTTGAAAAGTCTTCTTCAAAAAATCTCCAAAATCTTTTAACAAACCGAAAATTGATTCCATCCAGGCCCGGGGCCTTGTCATCTCCACACCCGAATACCGCTAATTTAATCTCGTCCTTAGAGAACCGAGCAACCAAAGTCGAAGCATCAACAGCCGAAATCTGGTTCAGGTTGGGACATATCAGCCGCGGGCGGTCCCTGCACACCACTACAAATTTATTTTTAAAAAACCTAAAAACTTCCTTTTTCACAAGGGAAGGCTTCGTGACCCAGGCACCATTAACATGCAGACCGTGGATAGTATTACACGCTTTTCTACAGTTGATAATAGCATGAAAGTACTTGGAATTAACATCACCTTCCTTGGCCCACCTAATCCTGGACCTCTGTAGAAGATCCTTGGATTTCCGCTCCTCTTCTTCTTTGAGGATTTTTTTACTTTCCGACAATATCCACTCTTCTTCCTCAGTTAACTCCCTCACTTCCATAACTGCCTCCATACTTTCCAATTCTTCCAAAGCCGAAGACATCACCTCCGACTTACTACTAATCATATTGTCCCTCCAAATTTTAAGCTTTGACCTGAGAACAGACAATTTTCTCAAGAGAGCAACGTCCGGCGGCCCACCCGAAGCCTGAGTCGTGAGCATAACCTCTTCAACCACTTCATCAAATCCCGGAAGGCCGAACCAAGAGTTAAACACCCGGAAAGGCTTAGCACCAAAATTACGAAAGCAAGATGTTAGGACAACGGGACTGTGATCAGACAGAAGTCTCGGCAACGCTTCAACACACGCCTCGGGCCATTCATTAAAGAACGCCGAGTTAACCAAAAATCTGTCCAATTTGCTTAGTTTATTACCGTTATCCGAGCAGTGGGTAAATTTCTTCCCTTTCATACTAAACTCGATAAGGCCAGCTTCGTAAATAAACTCGTTAAAATAATTGGCACACGATTGTTTGAAGACGCAATTCCTTTTTTCTTCCCTGAACCTCACAGCATTAAAATCACCGGCAACAACCCACATACCATCGTTACTGGAGATGACTTGAACCAGAGAATCCCACAACGACTTTTTAGCCGAGACTCCCTGAGGAGCGTAAACGTTGAGCACATTAATCAGGACCCCACTTCCCGTCAAAGTACCCCGAATGTGAAGGAAGTTCCTGTTTTTAGACACCGCCGACTGCTTGAAAACTGACAAATCCCACATACAAACTAGCCCACCAGATTGACCGACCGAACTAACAAATTCCACTCCAAAATTGTTACTGCCCCAGAACCCCGAAACATCAGAGGCTGAAATCGAATCCCTTTTAGACTCTTGAAACGCCAAAAAATTAATACCATGTTTCGACTTTAAATTCTTAACCCACCTCATCTTTTCAACACCCCCAAGACCTCTAATATTAAGAGATAGGAAATTCATAAATTCACCACATTGTTACCTGAGAACCCAAGGATGTCCTTGACGATTTCCACGTGATCTCTCAAATCAGCACCCACCTGAAGCCCTAGATTAATAGTGGCTTCAACTTCCTCCTCCAACTCATTAGCCAATATAACATCTGTCGCGGCTCCAGTGACTCCGACTGGGGCATCCGGAGGATTGATAGCGTCTGCCAGCACCTCCGAAGGGATTTCCATATCTGACTTCGCATTCAGATCAGAAGATCTCAACCTACTCAGATCACCCCCCCCCCTCACGAGCAGGGACAGAATATGGGGCGGAGTCGACCACTGGAAGGGGAAAATTGAAGTCAACATCTAGCACGTTCCTCGGTCTTTTACAAGGCCTTTTTTCAGTTGGAGATCCCTCATTGGTATTATCTTTTCTCGAGTGGGCCTGAACTTTGGGCCGTCTGGGCCCAGATTTAGCAACACCTTTGAGACCAATAGAGAAACCTTTAGGCCCACCTGCATTATTCCTGCCCCCCCCCATCCAAAAGACACTCCGAGTTGGGCGAGACTAACCCACCGCTGACCTTTTCAGGTAGGACCCCTCCTACAGCATCTGAACCAACGACACCTACCTTGGGAATGTCAAGCATTGGAACATCAACATTAATGTAATCATTATTGTTATTAAAAAAACCACTTTTAACCACCGGCACAGCTAAAGGCTCCTCTTCCCTAGGGACATTGGAAAAATCCTCCGCCTGATTAACATCTCTAACATGATTACCCGTTGCCTCGGAATCTACAAACCCATGCACCCCCACGTCCAGTTTCGACTGTTCGGACTCCTGACTTTCCGTCTCTCCGTCCGATGACTCCGGGTCATTAACCCCTTCGCCACCTCCGGCACCCTTTTCCGGCCACACCTCTTCGAACATACAGTCCGGTACCCAGTCGTCAAGCTCTTCCATAACCCAAGCTCTAAATTGCTTGTTCTTCCACTTAAGATTGACCACTCCAGAGATTCTAGCGCCCACGTCAACTAGAATTCCAACAACATTAGACAACAGGTCCCAGTCACTGGGGGTAAGTTGAGAGCCTCTCACCACCTTACCGAATTGCCCGGCCACATCATCGAACACCTTATTTTCGGCCAGATGCAACGGGACCCCGTGAACCCTGAGCCAAGCGATTCTCTCATAAGCCAGGGACTGCCCTGACCATATGTCTAGTGACGCAAACCAATCCTTCCAAAGGTTCAAGTTAAGAAGGAAATCAGAAGCATCTACTTCGTCTTCAAATGCCAGAAGCAGATAAAAGCCCCCCAGATAGTAAAACTTGACCCCAGAAACACCCCCCTGCCTGAGGGTGACCCTCATGTTGATCAAAGATTCGAGGTCCCTGGCTCTGCCGACAACCGCCCTTCCTTGGAGATCAAAGAACGCACTGGTCTCATTATGAACAGAAACTTCCTTGATTGGACTCTCTTCAACAGCCGCTAAATGCTTGGGATCCCCATTGTTCAAGAGCACCGAACTATACGAATGGCCAATACTAGTGTAAGTATCGACACGAATATGAGACTTGTTACCCTCAACCTCCTTGAACTTAGCATGACCAGAGACCGAAGGAGCCTGAACCTCAGCACCCTGACCGTTTTCCTTCGCAAACCTAGCGCGGTTAATCTTCAGTTTGAAACCTCCAAGCTTGAGCCCTTGCAACCTGCCTTCCAACTCTCTCCAATCGCTAACACCTTTAAAGCTCACAAACCCGAACTTAGATCCCTCCTTGCTCCTCTTTCTTGCAATGTACGACCCAGCGATATCGCCATAGTTGCCAAGGAGGGTGGCCAAATCCCATGGCCTACATCCATCAGGAATATTGTCTACAAAAAATTTAGTTACTCCCACCGCCATAGGAACAAAGACCAAAAGAAAGGGATAGAAGCAAACCGACCGAACCCAGCCAACCCCGGCCGCGAATGGAATAAAACATAAAACCAGTTAGGGAGGAAGGTTAGAACCAGAAACGCAACAGCAGCGTAACGAGAAACCTCACCCACTAAACGGTTTACATGCCCGTCGTCGAGCAAACCTAGGGTTCCGGCGGTCTAAGAGAACTAACTTTTTACGCTACACAGAAGTAAAATAATATAGTAGTGTGTTTGGTATAGAGAAGGGTTGAGTTAACATTACTATTTAATCATATTTGAGTGTTTGACTAAGATAACATTTAATGTGATGTAAAATGGAGGTATGGTCGTTGGTTTTAAAGGTGAAAAAAAAGAAATCATTTATGTGTTTAAGTAAGCAAGCATTAATTGAACACAAGTATTAGTTACAAGTACTAGGCTTGTATTAACTAATTACTTAATACCATAAATCAACTCAAACAGTGCGCGTATGGTGATTTCTATAGAAATCTGCTGAGCATTAAGCGGTAACGAACCGATACCGTACAAAATACTGACATCGCCAACAAATACGAATCTTGTACATATATTTTATTTATATGAATTTGGTTTTACGGGTTTGTTGTGCTCTCGAACGACACAAAACGCAAACGTAAACGAAAAACGCAGAATCAATAACGCAACGACAAATCAACAATGAAACGGAAGCACCGGATTCGAGATGCCTCGATATTATTCTATTATGATATATTATGCATTCCAAAGGTCTTATTAAGTTAATTCGTGCCTTAAACACTATTTATTATTGTCTTAAACGTTGGTTAATCGCGTAATTAGAGGCCGTTAATTACCGGTTGTCACAGCTTATGAGCGAACAACAGCGTTGCGAGTATTTTGCCATCATGGAAACGGTATTGGTGTTCACTTTTATATTTTTTGACAAGTCAAACCGAGTTGCATTGGAAAAATCACTGCACTCCCGCCACGAAGCGCAGGTTGAAAAAACTAGTTTTATTTACGGCTCATGTAATGGTTTGACTAGGGGTGCTCATGGTTCAGTTTTGCCGGTTTTTTGGTTGAACCATGAGCCGAACCGTTAGTAACAGTTTTTGATAATCGAAGACCAAAACTAAATCGTCCATAAATAAAACGAAACCGAACCAAACCAAACCGTTACAACTCATGTTTGGGCTTATTACTCCTTTATAAAAAAAAATGTCGTTTAGTGCAAATTAAATGATTGTTCAAGATCTTCAATTTTTGTCAAGAATCAGCATTTGTTTTAGTTCTGTAAAAACAAATTTAATATCTATTAAGGAATTGAATGAAATAATTCATATATGATAAAAAAACAAACGAAATGAATAGTGAATTGAATTTAGGGTATATTAGAATATGGGGTATGGGGCGTGGTTGTGGCGTGGGTTGGGTACAAACGCCCAACTCACCACCCCGGGTGGGCTTGGGTTTCGGCGTGGCCCCTTGGGCGGGGGTTTCAGCCTGGGGCGGGGATTGTGGCGTGGGTTGGGTACAAACGCCCAAGTCACCACCCCGGGTGGGCTTGGGTTTCGGCGTGACCCCTTGGGCGGGGTTTCAGCCCGGGCGTTGGACGGGGGGCTATCAAGATGACATGGCAGGATCTCATTGGCCAAGACAAGTAGCCGTTTGGGCTTAGCCGTTGGCCAACGGCTATGTGTTTAAAAAAATTATTCACTATAAATACTCACACTTCTATTCAATTTTTTACCACAACTACTCCACCTCTTCTATAATCATCTCTGCCTTATTTTAAAAAAAAATTATCATCCAACCACAATATGAAAAATGAATCCTCATAATCGTGGTTTTGACCCGAACTATCCGTGGGCATTCCAAGAAACACCTAGCCCAGCATCCAATCGTCCAATTGCTCCCTTTTTAATACAATCCACGATGCCGGATATGGCTGGTTACGCATCGTTTATCTCGAATCGTTTGAAGAATGATGTCGGTCGAAAACACCAATGTCTTTCGCGCAACGCGCGTCATTGAAAAACACTAGTTTGAATGGATTATGATGTCACAATAATAAAATAAATGTAGTAACGTAATAAAGTAAAAAATGGGAGGTTAATTAATTAGTTCATCGTGGTACTTTTTCATTTTTATTTCATCATTAAACCATGTAACTACCGGCCAAACATATCAAGAAGAAAAAAACACATCCCTCCCTCATAGCCCAGTGGTTGGGGGGCCGGTTGTCCTCCTAGAGGTCACCGGTTCGACTCCCGCTTGTGGCGAAAGGGGGCGGGACGTCCCAATGATAGATCGTATCCTACCGAGGCATGGTGCGGTCTTGAGGGCAACCCGGTTTTCACCCAGCTGTTACCCCAGCGGTTTTACCCGTGTGGGGGCAGTATGGTTTCCGGGCGAAGGTCAGCTTACAAGACGGCCGGGGCCCAATCGAACATCGCGCCGGAGGGCGGAGCTGACGGGGGATTGTCTTCGACAAGAACCCGGTGACACTGAGTCACGTACATAGAAAGTCACCCTTCAAAAAAGAAGAAGAAAAAAACAGATTAGGGCAATTAGCTACTTGCAATTCAATCAAGGAAAACAAATCATGGATGTTATCTAGTTACACTTATACACATAAGGGAGCACGGTGTGGTTGCGGGGACTTCATTCGGGGAGTGAATTCACCGATCGGTGAATCACACCGGGTGTTTGAATGAGGAGTGGGGAGTAGGAGAGAGAGTGTTTTTTCGGTGTATACTCACCGAAGTTGAAGAAGAACAAAGGGAGGAGAGAGAGATGAGAGAAGAACCAATCAAAATTTTTTATTTTTTAATTGAGTGGGTGTTTTACCATACCTAGTGTTTGAGTAGAAAATGAGGAGTGAAGGGGGGAGTTGACATGGCTTTATATCATTGAGTAGAGAAAACTCAATCACCCTAACTCACCCCAACCATATCGTCCACCCTAATCAACACTCGATGATACATAATATGTGTATTCTAATGATTATGTATTTTCATTGAATTACGCAACCTTTTAAAATAAAAGTTGCATTTAAGTTATAACAATGCAACTATTCTAACAAAAGTTGCAATCTTGAACAAAATTTGCAACCTTTAAAGAAAAGAGTTGCGATTTTTAGTAAATTCGCAACTTTTAAATAAAAAAGGTTGCAATTTTAGTAAAATTTTGTAACTTTTTATGAAAAAGGTTGCTTTAGATCATGTAATGCAACATTTTTCTTGAACAAAGTTGCATTAGAGTCAAATGCAACACAATTGAAAAGGGTTGTATCCAGAAAGTTTCATTAGGCTCATTTTCACATAAAATACTATAATGAAATCAAGTAATTACGTAATGGGTATTCAAAATCACGTAGTTACTTACTGGGCATTCAAAATCACGTAATGAGTATTCAAAATCCTGCAAATCTTTTTTATGAAAAACATAGCAATAGGCTGCTCGAATTAAAGAGAATAAAATGCTCGTTAATACTATGTAATTTTTATAAAAAAATATTAACGTATGAAAAAGTTATAGCCGTTTGAAAATCAAGGGGGAAGTGGGTTTATGAGTCAACAATATTAGATTTTTCTATTTTACCCTTTTTCCCACGTGTTCCCTTGCTCTTAGTTATGTGAATTCTATATATGATGGCCACTTAGGAGCTGTCTGGCTAAGCTTATTTTTTTGACTTATTTACTTATTTGCTTTTTTGAAAAGCAAATAAGTCATAATGGAATGACTTATTTACTTATTCCTCTCACATAATAAGCTAACCCAAACACCTTTTAACTTTTCAAATAGTAAATAAGTAAATAAGTCACTAAAATAAGCTTAGCCAAACAGCCCCTTAATCTCAACCATTAATCTTGCAAATCAAGGGCCAAACTTCTCTCTTACACTTCACACACTTATTTCCTCTTATACAATAACATTTCTCTATCACTAATTTAGTTGAATCCTTAAAATTTCATATTTACTTATTTTTTAAAACCATTTTCACTCTTTTTTTTCGTTTTCCTATGATATTTTGTTGTTTTTATTTCATTTTTACTGTAAGATAGCAGTATTTCCCTTGCGTTGCAGCGGTGATTTGGTCGGTATTAGTTCGGTTCATTATAGTACCGGCGGTTACTATAGTAACGAAAACGGAGAACTTAAAAACTAAATTCATGATATGCCTAAAAGGATATCGACACGTGTTTTATATAAATCGGAAACTATAAAACCGAATATCGGTACCGATATGCTATATATCGACACTCGTATAAATTAAAGTCGTGATATGCCCAAAAGAATATCGACACATGTTTTGCATCAATCAAACACCACAAAAACAAACACTGGTAACGGTTCGATGATATCGGTACCGATACCAATATGGTTCGGAATTTAAAGAAAAATCAAATTGAATTTAAAAGTAACACTAACATAAAAAATGTATTATGTTGAGCATATACGATTTCTAAAAATAACTTATATCAACACGTAGACACTATATTCAGATATTTACAAAACATTATATTTTAATGATATATGTATTAAAAGGATTTTAATATTAAAGTAATAAAAATAATCATTGGATAGAAAAACAAAATAAAAGCAACATGGCACATAACTAAATATGTATAAAAATAATTCTATATACAATAATCATTGGTTAAGAAAATAAAGCAACATGGCACATTAGCCGATCACAAATGTTGCTGTACACGGTGGCTAGAACAATAACTAAAAGATTTTCTTTCGTGAGCAGGCGGATACATGGTTAGGTCGGAGGGTATGGAGGCGCCACCAAGGCCACCTCACCCTCTATAGCGTCACCCGACGCCATACCTTCACACCGAGCGATTCAAGAAGGGGTGTGGGATGTTACCGTTCAACGGTAAGGCTGGAGGGTGTGGGATGGAGCCTCTAGGGGCTTTATCAGGACGTGTCATCACCACATAGGATCCACATCAGCAAGGGGGCTTTATCATTCACCCCTTTAACTTCCAGGGTGTGGGATGGAGCCCCCGTCATCATTACCTAATTATTTTTTTATTTATATATTTTATTTTTTTAAATTAAATGGCATTTTTAATAACTAGAAAATAAAAATAAAAACATAATTTCATTAAAAAAATAAAAAAACATTACAAAGTCATTAAAAAAACAACATATTAGAAAAAAAACTACATATATTTCGCTATTATTATCTTCTTGATATCCGTGGATCACATGCGGACTTTCATGCCTTCAAATTTTGGGATAAGAGTACTTGAATTCCCTTTATTTGGTTTCGTAGACTAAAGGGTATGGGGGCCGGCTAGGCCCAAACGTCCCCCATGCGCCGAATGAGACGGACCCACTTTCAAAAAACTAGCCGTTTGAACGGCTATTTTCTTAAAAAAAAAAAAAAATCATTTTTCAATTTAAATAACCCTCTATCTCATCCATTTTTCTATAAAAACTCTCCCATTTTCACCATTTTTCCCCACTTTCAACCCACAACCCTCTCATTTTTATACCATTTTCTCTCCACTTTTATAAAAAAAAATTTACGTTTTCATCCACAATGCCATCTAATTCTTGGTGGTCCTCGTCTTCGGATGAGGAAGAGGAGATGTTTATCGCGAACGTTGTGCTACGGGCGGCGGAGATTCTTATCGAGGAGGAAGAGGAAGACGAAGAGGAAGACGTCTCGTCTGAAAGCGTTATTACCACACGAATACGGGTTAACAAAGACCGCCAAGGTTTATCATTAATAAATTTTATTATCCTTATTTCCTCGTATTTATATATTTTTTACGACAGGAGCGCACGAGAAATTGGTGAACGATTATTTCACGGATTGCTGATGATTTGGCGGGGCTAGACCCGTTTTTCACGCAACGACCCGATGCTCGCGGTTATGAAGGGTTCACCACGTTACAAAAGTGTACTGCGGCCATTCGCCAACTGGCGTACGGGACAGTGGCCGACGCTTTGGACGAATACTTACAAATGTCGGCAAGAACTACGCGGGAATGTTTGTATCGGTTTTGCCGTAATGTGGTGAAACTGTATAGCAAAAAATATTTGCGTAAACCAAACGTGTATGATGTTCAGCAGTTGTACCAAGCTCATGAAGCACGGCACGGGTTTCCGGGAATGCTCGGTAGTATTGATTGTATGCATTGGGCGTGGCATAGATGCCCGACTGCGTGGAACCGGTCCGGACACCCGTTTTACAGTTTCTGGGGTTGAGTATAGACGTGGGTATTATCTTGCTGACGGGATATATCCGTCTTGGTCTACAATTGTGAAGACTATTCGACATCCCGATGACGAAAAAAGAAAAAAATTTGCCAAGCGTCAAGAAGCTGCAAGAAAAGACATCGAACGTGCTTTTGGCGTCTTACGAAAAAAATGGGCCATCCTTGAACAACCGGCAGGTGCGTTCACACCGAAGAGGTTGCGCCTGTGTATGTACGCTTGCATTTTGCTCCATAACATGATTATTGAAGACGAAGGTCGGGCAATTTGTGAGTATGATGAGAATGCATCTATCGGGAATACTGTCCTAGTAGATCCGCCACAACAGGATTTAAACTCGTTCTCGCTAACCAACGACTTCACGCATGCAAACCTTCAACAGGATTTGGTAGAACATATTTGGAACAACTTTAACGTAGCGGACGGTGACGAGGACGAAGACGAGTAGTTTTTTTTAGGAAATGTAATTTTTTATTTTTATTTTTCGGTAATTTTTTTTTTTAGGAAATGTAATTTTTTTTTATGTTATGAAATGAAATTATTTATGTTGTTTTATGTTGTATTTTTTAATTTTTATAAAGTTTTTATTAAGTTAATAAATTAAAACTTAGAAAATTATAAAATAATGAGGTGGGGCCCCATCCCCCACGAGCCTCCATCCCCCTCAAATATGATGGAGACTCATCCCCCACGAGCCGCCTACGTGGCGCCTACGTGGAGGCTCATCCCATCCAAGCTCATCCTCTCCATACCCTTTAGTCGTATAAATCAAACAAAATTTTGGGATAATCAACCAATTAGGACCGTTGGTCCTATAAATCAAACAAAATATTTTGTCAGCCTTCTGTTATTTTGTTTCCTTGATTGTTTCTCATTGGTTATCTTTTATTGTATCCTTTTTTTGCCGATTGTACAGTCAATTCAAAAAGCAATAGAAACAAAAAGCACTAGAAACAATATTCAGTCTCTGTATTTTGAATCGAAAACACATGCTTCACAAACTAAATTATTGATCATCGCATTAAATATTAATCTACCACCAGAAAAAAAAATTAATCTACCACCAGAAATATATTGAACTCAGCAGAGCTTCAACCAATACAATATATAAAAACACTAAGTTACTTTATTATATCTATAATATATTATAAAGGAAAAGTGATGGATAGAGATGTAATTTTACATGGTATACAACTTTCGAAGCAATATGTACAAGATACTTCAAGCCATTTGTGAGGGGGTATTTTAAGACACCTAGGGGTAAACTAGGGTTTTCACCCATTAAATTGAATGGGATTCGATGCTGGCCTGCAAATATGAACCGTCTCACCTTCATACCCACACACCGTTACAAATCTCTCCTCAAATTCTCTACGAAACACCTCATGAAACCCTTCATCATCCAAACGCACAAGCACATCTTCATCATCATCTTCTGCTTCCAAATTGTGTTGGATTCCTCCCAAATCTTCTACCTAGGGTTCCGATTGAGAATTTCAGAGGTATGTTTTTGGATTTGATTATGTTTGGTAATGATGATAATCGAATGAGACTGATCTATACCCGTGTTTCGAAGGTGTAATCGATGTTTAAAAAGACGGATTGAAACAACCCCTCTTCATCTCGTCAAAACCCTAATCGATTCGTCAACCACCACATCTGCAGGTTTCTCTTTCCTTCTCTACTGGTTTTGTTTCTAATTTCTTGTAATTTGCCGATTTTTATTTTAATTTGTTTATCTTAATTGATGTTGATGTTGATTGTTGTTTGTTGTTTGCAGGAATCAAGCATATTTCTATAGTCAATTGGAGCTTTATAAGCATGTGATTAAGGATTGCGATAAGGCGCTTCAAATTGATTCTACTCTTCTTCAAGCTTATACCCTAAAAGGTTTTTTGTTCTTATTTTGTTTTAAGTTGTTGATTGAATGATTGATTACCTTTGTTAATTAACATGGGCAATTAGATGTTTGTAATGTTAACAAGATACTGATCTTATTTGTTTTTACTGTGATTAGTGTCCTCGATTTCAGTTCTATTAACAGGTCGAGAAATAAGAAATTAATTTCTTTGATCTTCTCATATTACTACCAAGTTTAAAGTTTAAACAATGTCTATGGTCGGCAAGCATTGATAGATGATCTCAAGAACGATGACATCCAACTACAGTTGAACTCAATTAAAAGACTATCAAAAATTGATGGGTGATGATTGTTCAGGGACATCAATCGGCACGAGTAATGGTTTTTTGGAATTGAGCATAGGTATAATTCCATTAGAAAATCATTAAATTTGTTCATTCATTATCATCTTGATTATTTCATTTCTTTCATATTAGTTTCAAGATCGAATCTTTCATAGTCTACTTGGTGTTTTCATCACCACGGGAAAAGATTACCAGTTAACGTTACTGATATAAACAAATACAGAATCCTGAAACTGAAAAAAGCTTACCTAAGTACTCATCGGAACCCTAGCATTGACCAGAATCTGATTTGTCACTTAATCGATTCACCATCACTGCAGCGAATTGGATCTTAATCTATATATTAGACAGATATCGAGAACCTATTGTTTCCGTCCTATCACCGATGCCGACAATTGAAGCCGTTACCCATGTAGTTATAAGATAATTGATTATGATTGTTATGTTGTTAGTATGACTGGCTGCAGATACAGGTGAATTGGTTTAGTTTTGATCCGGCGTAACACATTGAATAGGAGCAAACGTGCTATTATCTAACCCATATAATACAAGTCAATCATCAGCTTCAAAATGACAACTTACATGAAACTCCGCCTCGGTATTGCCTTTCAACTGAGGACAAGGTACATTATCCATTTCATTTTCTTAAAATACAGTCACCCTAATTTCGTACTTTTCTCTTAATAATTCACCAAGTTGTAAAATAAATTGATGGTACAGGCTTTGAGTAGTCACTTCACAATTCATATTGCTGAACACGATGTCAAACAAATTTCACATACATGCAGAATTTGCATATCACTGAAAACATATCTTTTTGTTATTTAAACCGTTTTGTCTCAGAGATGAAGGCGCACCTGTCTGATAACTCTGCGATGCAGCGATGCCAATGACCCTGGTCAACAGCCCTTCTGTTCAAAAATCATATGGGTTAAACATTATTCAGAACTTGGAGTGTTAAATGGGACATGTTTCCGGATTGGCTTCAGAACTAGGGGTGTTAAGTGTGTTTTTTTTCATCTCTTATTTTTTCTATTTTAAAAACCCGAATATGCATGTGTTTTGTGAGAAGAAAAATAAATTATTTGGACGATAATGATTCTCTGTTTCTTAGTCAAGATCGATTGTTAATTGAAAAACCCGGATTATGGTTTTGGATTACATGATTGGTTTGGATATTCAGGTGTATATTGACAGAGTGTTGCTGATGTCTATTGGTTTTTTGGGTTTAACTGATGTTAAATGGTGTGTAAAACTAATGAAGAAAGATGGTGGTGGATTTATTGGCCATTGAAATTAAAAGGCTGTAAGGGTATTTTTGGAAATTGGGTTTGTATGCTTTTAAGAGGTGATTACTGGTTGAATGGTCTAGAGACTAAATTTTTGGAAAAATGGAGTATGGGTCTGTATAAAATTGGGGAGATGTTGGTTTTAAAGGAAGTTGATGCTGTTATGGGTACTAATGTAATACAGTTTTGGTATTATAAAATCTTATTGGATCTAGGAAATGGGCAATCTGGACAAATGAAAGGGATGGAAATGCTGACTGTTGGGCTGATTTGTAATATTGGACTGCTACAGGAATTGCAGAATGTTTAGAGTTAATGAATTGAAGTTCAAGACTACTGTTTCTAATTGGAATTTGAAGTCTTTTAATTTTTTGTTGTTTAAAGTGGTTCTAAGGTTTTTATGCCTGAAGGGTGTCTTCACATTATTTTGTATTAGTTGGACTGTTAGGTTTTTGTATGGGTTTTGTATAGTCAGGGCAGGGGTCGAGTTTAAAAAGCCCATTTGGTTAGGTCCCTTGTTTCGGAGGTTAGAGTCTGCCTTGGGTTGATGTCCCGGGTTTTCTAGCCTGTTAGGTATGTAAATATTTTTTGTTATAATAAATTTACCAGAGGTGCCGTCCTCTTTACAACAATAAAAAAAAGAAAAAGAAAATTCTAACATCAAGAGATACCCAAATATTACTTTATGAAATGAATTATGTATGTGAGAAAGCCAAAAGTGTGTTAAGCAGGAATTACAAGCTCTGTGCACACATTCTTATCTTTCATGTTATATTTTTTATTTTATTTAATATAATAAGTGTTTATTTGATCCGTGAAGTGAACGTGTGCTAAAAAATATAAATACCCGCGGCAACGCACGGGCATTCTACTAGTAATATATAAATAAAGTAACATAACTAAACCTACCCAGATTATATAGGAGTTTTTTTTCCCAAAGTAGTGTACTTACAAAATATATTTACCTTTTTGGGTAATTTAAAAAATATTTACCTAAATGGTTACTTTTGTTTATCTCTTTTTTAATTCTTTTTTAATTTGTTTCTCTCTCTCCTAATCTAATTGGTTAAATCCTAAATTAATGATACTTAAATAAAACATAGCATTTTTATTTAATAAACTGACTTTTTGTAAATTATTATATTTTTTTATCTTACGTTTTTTAGTTATAATTAATATATGTCTGTTTTTAATTTGTAATAAAAATACTTTAAGTTTAAAAGTAAAAATTTATGTATTTAGCTTGGCTTTTTATTCTAAGAATAAAAACTTATTTAGTCATTACTTAATTAGGCAAAAGATCAAATACAAATAAAGTTAACGTACAAACTACATATATTTAACTTAAATGTATTTTTATTACAAATTAAAAATTAAAAAACAGACATATATTCATTATAACTAAAAAACGTAAGATAAAAAAATATAATAATTTACAAAAAGTCAGTTTATTAAATAAAAATGCTATGTTTTATTTAGGTATAATTAATTTAGGATTTAACCAATTAGATTAAGAGAGGGACAAACAAATTAAAAAAAGAATTTAAAAAGAGATAAACAAAAGTAACCATTTAGGTAAATATTTTTCAAAGTACCAAAAAAGGTAAATACTTTTTGTAAATACACTACTTTGGGAAAAAAACTCGATTATATAGAGACTGCAAATCAAAAACTTATAAAAATCAACAAATGTATCCAAAGGTAGGATTTATTCAAAGCAGTTGGGAAGACAGATGATCATCAGTAATATTCAAGTAGTCTTAAACATATCCAAACACTTCTCAAGCCCATTGTCCCAAAACTTCTCATAGTACTCCCCATAAGTGAACTATCGATACACAGCAGGCTCATCATCAGTGTAACACCCTTGCTATTATTTTAGGGTTTTCGTATTATTTACGTAAATAAACATGTAATTATAATTACATATACATTGAAAAATACGGTTAAATTAAAACATTTTCGGATTTGAAACAATACAATACAATATGTATAAATTCGTCGTTTTTAAATGACGACGAAACCATGTGCGGAAGCTTGTATCTTGATCGTGTTCGGTTCTTCAATGAGCTTGATCTTCATCCGGGACATCTTCACATTCACCTATAATCAAAACCAACTTAAAAGTTAGTTTCGATATCTTAAATATTAGTATAATCAAGTTCTAGTATCGAACAATCAAAAACAAAATAAAATTTCGGAATTTAGTCTGTCGCGCCACGCGACAGACTCATCTTGATCTTTTGCGTGCCGCGAGAGCCCTCGCGTGTCGTGCCAGGATTACTGCTCCCTGTCGCGTGTCACGGGGGAGATGATTTTCCAGCAGTTTTGTTGCTGAAACCTGCATTTTTCCCAGCTATGGTTTTAATCGTAAAACGATCTTTAAAGTGTCATAACTTTTTATCTACAAGTCCGTTTTAGGTGATTCTTTTTCCTACGCGTTTGTAATAAAAATACGCATCAATTTATCCTATTTTCCGCATATGAAACCTGAATTATAAACGATTAGTTTATAATTTCTTATTTCATTTATTCGACCCATTTGTTTTAAAAGTTTACAACCTTGTTTCTAATTAACCATTTAGCATACATCAACATGCTTAACTCAAAATCTATAGTTCGGGTTTGTAACTTCTATGAATTACGCGGCTAGTACTCAATCTATGCGCATAATTCTTTTGACCCGTTTCGAAGACTTAAACCTTCTAAGTTTAAATCTTTCCCTTTTGTTATGCACAATCCACTTTATACTTATCTATAACTTACATTATCATAATACACGATCTTAAACGGCTCATAAAGACCGTTTACCCGGTTTAGCGTTCATGGGTATTTTGGTCAATTTCAGTCCCTCATTTTACGACGAAGGGCTTTCACTGATATTTGACCAACATATTACTTCTAACTATAATTTAAAATATGCGTACCTGGCTCAGGTGAAGTATTGACCCGCTCTAATATCTTGCTTTAATGATTTTGCTAATTTATTGCAAATGCAAACTTCCGTAAGCCGTTCTTATCCTGTGAGCATTAGACTCAACAATACTTATCAGTCGTTATTTGTCAAATGGCGCTAAAAATTGCCCTTCAACCCGTTTGGTCTAAACGACCAAACATTTTGCATTTGTATTTGAATGGTATATATATATTTACCATTTCGTTATTTAACCCATTTCGGCTTACGCCGTAGGGTATCATTTAACTTTATCTTACGTTGGTCGTCACGCAACTAATTACCATTTTATTCCCATCATTATTATGAGTTATCCCATAGGGCAACATTTCAAAACTCGTTGTATGTTTGTCATTCCATGACTATACCACCATTTACCCATTTTTACCATCCATTATGGTTTTCCATCGTTTTTACTTATTCCGAGCCGTATCAACTACGTCGGGACACCACATTTTAACCATTAGCTTAACATATTCGTAACCCTTATAATGATTAAACATTTTATAAAAAAAGAGTGTAAGCTTTACTTACCTCGCATCAAAATTACGCTTTTCTTTTCGTACTTGCTCCGTTTGACCCGCTTCTGTCGCAACCCCCGATCCCTGATCCCCGGGAACGGGCGGACGCGATCACAGAGTTTCGGTGGTATCCGGGTTATTTAGTCTTGCAGCGGAATTTACATCAGGACCGTAGTTAGGAAATGTTTATCAGAGTAAAACCACCATATTTGATATTAATAATAACATGGGCAAAACCCAAGTTTCTTATTACAATACATTTATAGGGATAAACCCTATTTTATTTAATTTAAAACATCGTTTATTTGGTAACTTTTATAGCCACATTTTCCCAAGCCTTCAGTGCTCTCCAGCTGGATTTTTACTAATTGGCTTTCACATTGGGTTACCTGAAACATGTTTTAAAAATATTTGTCAGCGGGAAATACTGGTGAGTGAATCCCAGTTTAATCAAGTTTAAAGTCACAGTGAACAGTATTGAGAGCGATCACATTGTTTATGTCTACACAATTACTCCATTTGGTACTATCAATCCTGACTTGTGGGTCATATTACCCATTGGCTAACTCATTGTCCAATGGTAACGTATTGTCATCCCGACTTACTACTCGCAAGTAGTACAAATTTTGTATACAAAACCCCAACATACCGGCAGTAATTGAAGAACTACAAAGACTCAATCACTGCTAAATTTCATAGTAAAATATTTAAGGTTTGGTAAAACATTACCAAAAACATTATCAAAAAGAGGATAACTCACATTGCTATCTTAGGCTTTTCGTAAGGTTTTCCTGGATATAATCTATAATTTATACAAATGTACTTTGATTAGTACCATAACCCTTTGAAATTATTAATGATACCCTCCCCGAGACGGCATTCCAACAACTACGTCGGGCAGAACCACGACAGTTGTTACGGAACCCTAAATCAATCGGGCAGCGTAACTATTATGAAACTGGGGTTATAATACTTACAACGGAGCAGAACCTCGTTAATTAGGGGTATAGTACCCGACTATAATGCCTCTAATTCAGAAAGTGAGATTGAGAAATGAAAAGTGAGCGACGGAAAACGAAACCCGACGGCCTTCTTATATAGTTGCTGATATTGACTCTCAGGCGGCCCGCCTCAACTAAACATTTCATGTTTTTAATTTATTTTATAACTATAACATAATTTGGGCTCGGTTTTCACATACGGGTTGTAATATAAGACATATAAGGGTATTTTAATATATAACAGGGTGTCTGAATTATTATAAGGGCATTGGTTTTACCGAGGGTTGTTACATTCTCCCCACCTTATTTAGAGCTCGTCCTCGAGATCTACTGGAATAAGTATGGATATTTTATTTTCATTTCAGATTCAAGCTCCCATGTGTATTCTGGTCCTCTTTTGGAGTCCCACTTCACTTTGACTAGAACTAGTCTCTTATGCTTAAGATTCTTGACTTTCCTGTCTTCAATTTGTAGAGGTCTTTCTACAAACTTGAGTTGTTCATTTACCTCTATATCCTTAAGAGGTACTATTAATGATTCATCAGCTAAACACTTTTTAAGATTTGATACATGAAATACATCATGTATTCCTGCCATTTCCTCTGGCAGTTGTAGCTGATAGGCTACTGGTCCTATTCTTCTACTAATCTTAAAAGGTCCAATATACCTGGGACTTAACTTTCCCCTTTTTATGAATCTTACTACTCCTTTCCAAGGAGAGACTTTCAATAATACTTTATCTCCTACCTGAAACTCCAATGGCTTGCGTCGGTTATTGGCATAACTCTTTTGTCGATCACGTGCGGCTTTCAGTCGTTCCTTGACTTGAATAATCTTGTCAGTTGTTTCTTGCACTATCTCAGGTCCAGATAGTTGCTTTTCCCCAATTTCTGCCCAACAGACTGGGGTTCGACACTTTCTTCCATAAAGTGCTTCAAATGGTGCAGCATTGATACTTGTGTGATAACTATTATTATAGGAAAATTCTATTAAAGGTAAGTGATCGTCCCAATTACCTCCAAAATCAATTACACAAGCTCTAAGCATGTCCTCCATTGTCTGAATTGTCCTTTCACTTTGTCCATCTGTTTGAGGATGATAAGTTGTGCTTAACCTTAACTTGGTTCCCATTGCCTTTTGGAAACTTGACCAAAAATGAGATGTAAAGCGACTATCTCTATCAGAAACAATTGATAAAGGAATACCATGTAAAGAAACAATTTCATTTACATATAATTTAGATAATTGTTCCATACTAATTGTTTCATTCATTGGTAAGAAATGAGCTGACTTGGTTAGTCTATCTACAATTACCCAGATTGTATCATTTCCTTTCTTAGTTTTGGGTAATTTAGTAACAAAATCCATGGTTATTAATTCCCATTTCCAAACTGGTATTTCTAATTGTTGTAACAAACCTGAGGGTTTCTGATGTTCAGCTTTAACTTGTGAACAAGTTAAACATTTAGAAACATAAGCTGCTATGTCTTTCTTCATTCCTATCCACCAGAAATGTTTCCTTAAATCCTGGTACATTTTATCACTTTCTGGATGCATAGTATACTTAGACTTATGGGCTTCTTCTAATATACGATGACGTAGATTTCCTAATTTAGGTATCCACATTCTCTTTTCATGGAATCTCCAAATTCCATCTGTTCCTTGTTTTAATTCTTTTAACATACCTTTTAACTTTTCAGTATCTTCCTTGATTACCGACTCTTGTGCTTCTCTTATTTGATTATTTAAATCTACTTGCAGATTTAATTTAAGAGAACGTACTCTTCTTGGCTTTTCATGATACTTTCGGCTTAAAGCATCTGCCACTACATTTGCTTTTCCTTCATGATACTGGATATCACAATCATAATCATTAAGAAATTCCATCCAACGTCTTTGTCTCATATTCAACTCCTTTTGCTTGAAGATATACCTTAAACTCTTATGATCAGTAAATATGGTAAACTTACTACCATAAAGGTAATGTCTCCAAATCTTAAGAGCAAAAATTATAGCTCCTAATTCTAAATCATGGGTTGAATAATTCTCTTCATGATTCTTAAGTTGTCTAGATGCGTAAGCAATAACCTTTTGGCGTTGCATCAAAACACATCCATAACCTAGTCTAGAAGCATCACAATAGACTACAAAGTCTTCAGTTCCTTCTGGTAATGCTAGTATGGGTGTATGGGTCAATTTTTGCTTAAGAATTCTAAAGGCTTCTTCTTGTTTTAATCCCCATTCAAACTTAACAGATTTACAGGTTAACTTAGTTAAGGGAATGGCTATTCTAGAGAAATCTTGAATAAATCTTCTATAATAACCGGCCAATCCTAAGAAACTTCTAACCTCGGTTGGTGATTCAGGGGTTTTCCAATTAGTAATTGATTCAATCTTTGTTGGATCTACATGAATTCCTTCATGATTGACTAGGTGTCCAAGAAATTGCACCTGTTCTAACCAAAATTCACATTTAGAAAACTTAGCATAAAGTTTTTCCTTTCTTAACAGACTTAAAAGTGTGTGCAAATGTTTTGCATGATCCTCTTTATTCTTAGAGTAAATTAGAATATCATCTATGAAAACAATTATGAATTTATCCAAATATGGCTTACATATTCGGTTCATCATGTCCATAAATGCAGCTGGGGCATTGGTTAAACCAAATGGCATGACAGTAAATTCATAATGACCATACCTTGTTCTAAATGCGGTTTTAGGAATGTCCTCTTCCTGTACCTTTAATTGATGATATCCTGATCTTAAATCGATTTTAGAGAAAAATCGAGCTCCTTGCAGTTGATCAAACAGATCATCGATTCTCGGTAATGGGTATCGATTCTTAATCGTAGCCTTGATTAATTCACGGTAGTCAATGCACATACGCATTGATCCGTCCTTCTTTTTAACAAAGAGTGTTGGCGCTCCCCATGGCGACGAACTTGGCTGTATAGATCCTTTTTCTAACAATTCGTCTAATTGTTTCTTCAACTCCTGCATTTCAGCAGGTGCCAAACGGTAGGGTGCTTTGGCAATTGGTGATGTTCCTGGTAGTAGGTGAATTCTGAATTCAACTTCTCTGTCTGGAGGTAGTCCTGGTAATTCTTCTGGAAAGACATCTGAAAACTGAGATACTACTGGAATATCTTTTAGTTCTTTTCCTTTAGTGTTAGTGATTATAGAAATCAAATACACTATAGAACCTTTTCTCATACAACTTGCAGTTTTCATCACAGAAATGAATTTAGTAGATCTAGAAGATTTTTCTCCTTTAATTGTGATCATTTTACCTTTTTGTGAATTTACTTGAATTAACTTTTGATCACACAAAATATTGGCTTTATTGGCTATTAACCAATCCATTCCTAAAACAACATCAAATCCTACCAGATTTATGGGATATAGGTTTGCAATAAATTTCTGATTTGAAATTTCTATTCTTGCTCCCTGCAAGATTTCAGAAATTCTAACAGTTTCTCCATTGGCTGTCTCTACTAAGCATTCATGTGGTAGTTTAGTTAATGATTGATTTAGTAATTTGCAAAACGATGTATTAATAAAACTTTGGTTTGCACCAGAGTCAAATAATACTTTAGCAAAGACATCATTAACTAAAAACGTACCAGCTATAACATCTGGAATCATCTTGGCTTCTTCTGCAGTCAAAACAAATGCTCTAGCATTTTTAGTATTCTTGTTATCTGTGGCTAGAGCTAACTTCGGACAATTTGGCCTGATATGACCTTTTTCTCCACAGTTGTAGCATAATCCATTACTGGTTTTCTTCCTACAATTTTATTCCTTGTGTCCTGGCCTCTTGCAATAATTACAGAGAGTAGAGCATTTTCCCGAATGCTTTTTCTTGCAGACCTTGCAGTATGTTGCAGACGTAGAACCCATATTCCTACGATTGTAATTTACAGAACGAAATTCTTGAGTCAATTTCTGGGTTAGGTTTCTCCTTTGATCCTCTTCTCAGGTACGGACTAATTCGTCAGTCAAGGTATTGGCTAGTTCTACAGCTTCTTCTATGGTTTGAGGTCTAGCTGCCTTGACTACATGTCTTATTTCTCCGATTAATCCCCAGATATAACGGGAGATTAACACTGGTTCTGGTGAAGCAAGAGTTGGCACTATTCTAGCATATTCGAAGAATAACTGTACCCCTTGCTATCCACACCAGTCATTCTAAGATTTAGGAATTTGTTTGCTATCTGTTCTTTTTCATTAGGAGGGCAAAATTTCCTTTCTACCTTGTCTTTAAATTCTTCCCATTCCATATTATAACTTCTATCACTTCCTTTTGTTTGGAGGATAGTGTTCCACCATTCTAGTGCTGCATTCTTAAACAGATTAGAAGCAAACAGTATCTTATCTTCTTCAGCACACTTACTTATCCTTAAGACTGCCTCAGTCTTTTCTATCCAGCGTAAGGTTGCAATGGCCCCTTCGTTGCCCGAGAATTCCATTGGTTTACAAGACCAGAATTCTTTATAAGAACAACCATAAGGCATGGTTCTTCTTCTTTTGGGAATGGGCATTTGAAGTACAGGTCCATTGTTCACGCTGTTTTCTGGTTCACTTGGTCGCTTACTGTTATGCTTACTTTTATTATCAGCATCTTTAACAGTTTGAAGTATAAATGGCATTGCATCTATAATTCCCTGTGCTACTATGTGTTGGATAGCACTATTGTCCACTTGATTGTTATTGTTATTGATGCTTGGATTCTCATTAACCACGTTAATGTTACTCTGATTATCGTTATTCAGATTTCCTTGATTTTCTTCGTCGGCCATCTGAATTTTAAACATTTATCCCATATTAATATCACAAATAATAGGTGATATAGTTAATCACATGACACGCAATTTAACCAAAATCGTCGATCATTGCGACTTGTACTCTATTTTCATATACTATGCGTCTGTTACACACTAGTACAGAAATAAAGATTACAATACCAACAAAAATAAAATAGTAATATGCATCCGTACACACATATCTTATTTTATTTTATTATATTGTATTTTATTATTATTACTACTACCATTTCCTCCATCTCATTCACGGATATGGATTTATCCAAAAATCCATATTGCGCTCGTCGTATTTCCATACGAGACGTTCTCCCACCTGACGCATTCTCTCACTGTTTTCTAAAATTTCCTCCCCGAAAGTCCTAAGTTCTTGAACGTTTTCTGCACTCATTGGGGGTGCAGGTTCTCAGACTGGGTTTGGAATCTGGGGTGCGGGTTCCTGATATGGGGGTGACAGTTCCTGAAATTGGTAAGGATCCTCTAATATCTCCCTAATATAATCATCTTGATAATAGGGATCTAAAGGGTCCATACCTGGGTAAGCTTCTATGTTTTGTATGGGTGGATAATCCTGGATAGGGTAACGTTGCACAAAGTCCCTATTGTTGTCCCACCAGGGGTCATAATTCGGGTCTAGGGGATTAGGTGCAGGCACCCTAGGGATTTCTTCTGGATTAAAGTCGTGCATCTCCACTTGGTTTTCCTGATTTTCTATCTCCATGGGTTGTTCTGGGTTTTGTGGTTGTGGGGCTACTAATTGTTCCAGACTTGGGTCAGCAGCAGTTGTAGCTAGGATATGGAAATTAGCTAGGCTTCTATTAAGCATATCTTGCGTATGGGCATCTGTCTCTCGCTTAATAGCTGCTAAAGCCCTTTGCTGTTGCAGTTTTCGCATTCTCTTCCTACGAGCAAAAGCTTCTTTACTGAACCATCCTCGTTTTTTATTAGGAAATGGTTCTTCAGATTGGGCTCTAAAAGCAAATATTCCGTCTTCCTGATCAGCAGTATACCCAGAGAGGGCAGGCTGTGATGATGTACCTTCACTCCTAGGTGAATCAGCTAACTGACTATTCACGTCTGATGGTCCTTGATCACTCATACTGAAAACTAACAGATAGTCAAATAACAAATAACAAATAATTACAGTTATGCACGTATTTCTGTAATTTATTTCCTAACACAAATTTTAGAATTTAAGTGTCAGCAGAACACTTCTTTGGCTCAGACCAGTGGCTAGGCTCTGATACCACCTCCTGTCGCAACCCCCGATCCCTGATCCCCGGGAACGGGTGGACGCGATCACAGAGTTTCGGTGGTATCAGGGTTATTTAGTCTTGCAGCGGAATTTACATCAGGACCGTAGTTAGGAAATGTTTATCAGAGTAAAACCACCATATTTGATATTAATAATAACATGGGCAAAACCCAAGTTTCTTATTACAATACATTTATAGGGATAAACCCTATTTTATTTAATTTAAAACATCGTTTATTTGGTAACTTTTATAGCCACATTTTCCCAAGCCTTCAGTGCTCTCCAGCTGGCTTTTTACTAATTGGCTTTCACATTGGGTTACCTGAAACATGTTTTAAAAATATTTGTCAGCGGGAAATACTGGTGAGTGAATCCCAGTTTAATCAAGTTTAAAGTCACAGTGAACAGTATTGAGAGCGATCACATTGTTTATGTCTACACAATTACTCCATTTGGTACTATCAATCCTGACTTGTGGGTCATATTACCCATTGGCTAACTCATTGTCCAATGGTAACGTATTGTCATCCCGACTTACTACTCGCAAGTAGTACAAATTTTGTATACAAAACCCCAACATACCGGCAGTAATTGAAGAACTACAAAGACTCAATCACTGCTAAATTTCATAGTAAAATATTTAAGGTTTGGTAAAACATTACCAAAAACATTATCAAAAAGCGGATAACTCACATTGCTATCTTAGGCTTTTCGTAAGGTTTTCCTGGATATAATCTATAATTTATACAAATGTACTTTGATTAGTACCATAACCCTTTGAAATTATTAATGATACCCTCCCCGAGACGGCATTCCAACAACTACGTCGGGCAGAACCACGACAGTTGTTACGGAACCCTAAATCAATCGGGCAGCGTAACTATTATGAAACTGGGGTTATAATACTTACAACGGAGCAGAACCTCGTTAATTAGGGGTATAGTACCCGACTATAATGCCTCTAATTCAGAAAGTGAGATTGAGAAATGAAAAGTGAGCGACGGAAAACGAAACCCGATGACCTTCTTATATAGTTGCTGATATTGACTCTCAGGCGGCCCGCCTCAACTAAACATTTCATGTTTTTAATTTATTTTCTAACTATAACATAATTTGGGCTCGGTTTTCACATACGGGTTGTAATATAAGACATATAAGGGTATTTTAACATATAACAGGGTGTCTGAATTATTATAAGGGCATTGGTTTTACCGAGGGTTGTTACAGCTTCATTCCCAAGTCTCCATCTAGCTTGTCAAGAGTCAAACTATCATCATAATTCGTAAGACGGTTAGATTAGTCATAATCATTTACGACTATTCCATCCTACGGGTTTTATGTCGAATTTATCATTCGACCATATCAAAATTATCATTTGATCTAATCATTGGTCGGTTTGACTTTTTAAAGTCAATTGACTTATCAACATATCCAAATGCACATTTGGTTCACTGAGCTCACTTAAGCATATTTCATCCGAACTCTTAACGAAATCAAATTTTACATACTAACTAGTAGGCCGCGATTTCATTTAGGCATTTCATATCACTGAAAATGGGCTGTTTCTGGTGACTTGTTTAACCTGTTTACAAGTCTTCAAAAATTATGATTTTTTTATGTGGCGTACCTATCGGAGGGTTAGACCTTGTGTTAAAATTTCAATATCTAACTCTTTACCAAAATTTCGTAAAAATTCATTTACTAAGCTGCAATCAGATTCGTCACTTCTGACTGCAGCTTACGGAAAAATTCATTTAAAATTCCTCGTTTATCCGATTGACGAAATTCCAATTGGAGATTCTTTTAATCACCTAAAACTTTCTAAATTAAGAATTTGAGATCATAACTCAATTCCTAATTTGAGTTATGACATTCGTAATGGGCTGCAAATTCTGCCAGAAAACGCAGTTTGAACCTTTGATACGGAAAAATTCATAAAACGCTCAATTTTCGTCGAAAAAATGCGATTCCAGTGGGGTTTTAAAGATATTTACTGGAATTATATTTTAGACTCAAGAAATACATATTTTTGTTATGTTTTGTCCAGGTTACAGCCAATACAAGTCGGCTGTAAATTCTGATCAGAAGCTGTTTGAATTCAGCTTTCAATTTGAACATGTTTATAACATTATAACACTTATTCTTAGCAATCAAAACCCCTAAAAGCATCACATACACGAATTTAGTCAAAACCCACTTAGCACATGCAAGAGTAATCATCAAATCCCTAGTCTTTAATACTAATTCATCAAGTTTTTCAACTAAGGTTTGTTTCTAAACATGAATTCATCCTAGTTTCACCCAAACATCAATCATTCAAGCTTGAATTTCGATTTTTCATAAGTTCATCAAAATCTCAACTTCATAAATATAAAAAATTTGACATACCTTACGATCCCCACGACTAGGTGATCGTTTCTATGTGTTCATGCATTTGATTCGAGCTAATCTTGGCCTTCAATTTGATGAATTTGGGTGAGCTAGGGTTTCACCCCTCTTTCTCCTGCTCCTGGTCGATCGACCACACACCCATGTGTGTGTTTTGTAATATTTTTTTTAAACCTTTAAATTAAACATCATTCCTATTGCCCACTTTTAGTACCTCAAAGTTTAAGGTTTTTATAAATGGGTTAGTTACTACAAGCTCCTCCTTTGTTTTACCAACCATAAATAACTAGGTTAATTATTCCTAGTAAATTTAGCGGGTTTCGGGAGTTATTAATCAAGTTTATTCTAAGTCCCGTTAACTCGGGCCTTTCATAACTTTATTTTCCCAAGCATTTATTTTCCTTTTTAATTAATATTAGGATTATTTGTTTAAGTCCTAATATTCACCGGGTTAATTTTACCATTAACGGTATTTTATCCGTCTTTTAGTATTAACGTGGTTTTATTACCAAACCCGTTTTCGGGGTGTTACAATCAGTTACAATCTCGGGAGCAGGCCCGATAACCGCCTCAGGCGACAGGCAGTAGAAAGTAGGTGTAAATATCCGTTCTTTGTCACAATTCACCACAGCTCGATGTAAAACACTCTTGTACTTATCATTACTCATCACCTGAACTTGATCACCGATGTTGATGATAAAGTGTTTGGAACCGGATCAACCACAACCCATTTACCATCTTTCAAGACTTGAAGACCAGGAACCTCATCTTGAAGAAGGATGGTGATGAAATTAGGATGAGTGTGTCCGGATAACCCGTATGTTAAATCATGTTGTGGGCATGGTGGGTAGTAGTTCAAGACCATATGCTGAGCGTGTTTTCTGAAATGTCTGCAATAAGTTGGAGTGCTAAGTTTCTTGTACTCTGGCATTACTCCGCTACATGGGCCCGAAACGAGGCCGGATGGTTGGCCATTCGTCGATGAAGTTATCGATCGGGTAGCAATGGAGACGTAAGTAATCTCTCCAGTTTGCGACCTTTTCGGTTCGTATGTTGAAGCTAGTATACATATCAATTTAAAGTGCTCAAGAACAGTAATGAGCATTTTAAATATATTACCTTAAGTTTTGAATTATAACTCCTTAATATCTTAAATAATTTAGTATTTTACCTTTCTCTTTATGAATAATAAATCTAAAGTTTTAATATTATATTTATTTGAATTTTTTTCTATTTTGATTTTTGTTGAAAATGGATATCATATCGCTATCGTACAATATCGAACCAAACCGACAATGAATAGTAGTTTATTTTTTTGTCGTAAACTCTACAAGTGCTGATAATACTACTAAAAATGCATTTTTCTAATCGTAAACTATACGAGTATCGATATGTGAATAACTGAACCGATTTCAACCGAACATAGGTACCAATATTGGTAGCATCCGAACCGGTATCTTTTTAATGGTTTTCGATTGATATAAAAAACGTGTCGATATCCTTTTGGGCGCATCACGACTTTAGTTTTTTAGTTTTCTCTTTTAGCTGCTATAGCAAGTTTTGATACCGAACCGATACCAATGGAGTTCCTGCCGCATAGCGCGGGGGAAAACCACTAGTTTAACATATGTATATTTACGGTAACTTACCAAAATTGCACAGGTTTTAAACTCAAAACTCCTAATATCTACAAGATATAAATGTTTACCCATTAGGTCAAGCCTATAAATTAAAGTTTAATAACATATACTTGAATTTTGTAATCTTAAGGTCTATATACACAATAGATTATATATCATCTTAAGTGCGTATTAATTTTACGTCATAATTGTTATATCACGAGCTAGGAATTAGCGTCATGTTAGATTAGAATAAAATTCTTATCAAGGGTATTTCACCAATTTACAAAGGTAGAAATTCTTTTATTCTATTGGTAGCTTCAAACGTCTTAATCTTTGATTTTGATAAAATCTCTCAAGATATTTGACCACTTTTTATAACTAAGATAATAGCTACAAGATGTTTGCTTCAATCCCCATATGGATCTATATGAAGCTTGCACACTAGATTAGAATACATTATACTTGTAATCTTCCTTCTAAGCAGGGCCGTCTTCGAAAATATTAAAAAATATTTAGGACTTGTGCGAACAGAAAACACGGGCCCCTTAAATATTAATTTTTAAAAAGAATATATACACCGGGATTAGAACCCATGTCTTCTATTGTTAAAGTGACTTTTAAACCATCAAACCAAATGCTTTAATATGGTATCTTTCCGATATTCTAACGTTAATTTCAGTTTTTATATTGGTTCATCATATACGACTTAAAATATGTGGTTATGAAAAAAGTAACTGATTTAATTTCAGTTTTTATATTGGTTCATCATACACGACTTAAAATATGTGGTTATGAAAAAAGGAACAAAGTGACAAGGGTTATTCATGGGTTACGGCAAAATTCCTGATCCTTGCAGTGAGAAGTGGGTCCCCGGAAAGGACAGACGGCGTGCGGTAACGCCGGGGGTGTATCCGAATGTCCGTCCCCACAATTATTGTTGTCATTATTATTATTAGAGTAAATTACGTTTTTGGCCCCTGTGGTTATATCACTTTTACTATATTAGCCCAAAATAAGAATTTTTAATATATCTGCCCCCTTGGTCTCTATAACTAACCTTTTTAGCCCCTAAGTCTAACCATTTTGGCCCCCATAGTCTTTATAACTAACCATTTTGGCCCCCATGATCTCTAGACTTAGGGGCTAAAATAGTTAGTTATAGAGACCATGGGGGCAGATATGTTAAAAATTCTTATTTTGGGCTAATATAGTAAAAGTTATATAACCACAGGGGCCAAAAACGTAATTTACTCTTATTATTATTATTATTTTATTATAATTTTAAAAGAATATTAAACTTCAAATGTGTATATTGAAAAAACAGTAATTATTGAAAGAATAAATAAATTCTCAGGTATATTTTTTTGTTTAGTGTTTAAAATAAAAACAAGATGCCCATTCATATTTTCCACACATTTTTTCCTCTCTACTCCTTTTTTCCTTTGATTACACTTCCGAACAGCGGCCATTTTTACTCAACTTATACAAATAGAAAAAGAGACTTGACAAAAAGCTGAAAATCCTAAAATACAATAAAAGAAAACATTAGAAAAATACATCATGAATGTTAAAATCACATCATCTCTCCACTCTATTTGTATCTCATAAATCTGTGGTTTGTGAATTGCTCTTTCTAAAAGATGTAATGTTTTGTAAATTCTAGGGACTTTTTAACTTTTATCTAACTTGGAAAAAATAAATAAAAAAAGGTGTATGTGTTTGATAGAACATAGAAGACTACTTAAATATTAGGATGTTATTATTAACTTGAATATTATATTGATGTTACCAGTGGTGGGTTTAGGATTTTTTTAATGGGGTCTCCTTCTTTCGCAAGTAGGATTTTTCACCACCCAATATTAGAATTTTCGGGTCGGTCGCTGTTCGGGTCGAGGCAACGAAATGAACAAAAAACAATACAAATATTATTGAAGTCAAAAGAGAGAAGCAAACCACTCAACATTCTGTCCCTCATGGATGTATTTTATTTCTTCAAACATTTGAATGGCCTATTCAATCAGACCCTTTGGCCATGAAAATCATTCAAGTTAAAAGAGATATACAATGAAAGACAAATTTCAATCCGTCACAATTCTATTTATTTAGTACAATAATTCCTGTATGTAGGTGCTTGGATTAAGGGTGTTCTTTCTAGAGAAATGGCCAACTAAGAAGATAAAATTATTAACAGTTTACTTTGATGAAACACATGTTGATAAACTAAAAACCTTATATCTGACTTATTTTCCAAATCTGTTAAACAGATTTTCTACAAACTAACAGTATAATTTGGTACCTACCCTACCGAATCACAACCATTGCTCAAATGACTGAACCGAATATTGGAGAAAAAAAAAGAGCTTATAGGAATTTGTTTGGTGCTGTTAGTTGTGAATTTTGTTGTTGCACTATCAATGTTCTCTCAAACACGTGCCCAAGACAAAGATTGGCATTTAAAATTAATAGGCTGATTAAATAAAAAGAGATTAGAAGTGGTTTTAAATGATGGATTACAAGTGAGTGACATGACGCTCACAGGGAGGGTCATGGTGACTATGAGTGTCATGACCACACCCTATAACCTTAGCATTTAAAAGTAAAATGAATTCAACTATCTCAATTTGTTTTAACATGATTTCCATTATTAAAAAAAGAAAAGAAATATAATAATTAATAAGTTAGTTAAAAATCTATATAATGAGTTAGATGGAAGAAAAGAATATAAATGTAATAGGTTGATTAAATAAAAATAGAAGAATTATAACACTACCACGACTCATTTGTTATTATTATAATTTAAAGACTTGCAAATCAGAACACGCACACAAACCTGATTAAACCTGATTACAATGTCATCCAAGTATCGTGACTCGTACCCTTACAATTGTTTTAAAACCAACAACTCGATAAACATAAATAGACTCAAACTCGACTTTATCATCTTGGGCTATTAGGGTCAAACCCTCCATGGGAATCTTGGTCTAGACAATATCATCGGCAACATCAGGAGCATCGTTTGCACCACGAGCACCAATTGCACCAGGTGCATAGGCAGCACGAGCAGGCACTTGACTTCCCAAGAAGTCCAAAAACTTTGTAATTGCGTAAGTCACGACAAACACAATTTTTTCATAAGACCAAGCATATATGGGTTTCAGTTTAGTATGACCTTCTACGCATGCGACAATGGCGCATACGATGACAAAACCAGGCCAAGCAAACCATCCTGGTAACAACACAGAGAATGCAAAGTATACAGAAAGTATACCTGTAAGTTTGAAGATGATAGCTTTCCAATCTTTGTCTTGGGCACGTGTTTGAGTGAACATGGATAGTGCAACAACAAAATTCACAACTAACAGCACCAAACAAATTGCTATAAGTACTTTTTTTTCTCCCTTTGGTTCAGTCATTTGAGCAATGGTTGTCGTCACTACTCCATGGACTCCAAGAGAGGTAGCATACGCTGTCATGTGCGTAACCCTAAAACGGCAGCCACAGTTTATATTAATATAAAAAAAGTATACGGAAAGACAAGATTTTTTTTTTTTTTAACTTTACCATTTTTTTTTTATTTTGAATAATTTTTTTTTATCATTAATATTTCGGATCATCAGGGCAAATTACATAAGGATAGCGGGTAGACGAGCAACAAACTGCGCCGCCATTCCTTTCTGAATAGAAAACCCTATTCTACTAAAAACAAAGCCTCGCCCCTGAGGAGTCGAAAAGTTGCTGTGGACAACATGCTGAACTCTAGACAAGAACCGAACTGCCTCCGGCGCCAAGGAGCCGAACGTGTCAAACGCCAAGGGGACATATACCACTTTATTTTCTCATTATGTTAAGTTTAATACCATGCTTATATCTCAAATCATTCAGATAATTTCACCTACTAACGGTTTAATCCTTCCACATGGCCGGGGTTACGGGTAATTAAGTTTAATATGATCAAACTTATCATAGGTTCTACTATACCAACACAAAACTTATAATAATTTCTAAATCCATGTAATTTTCTTTATTCTTCCTTGCTCTAATTTTATAATTGTGAAAAGTACATATTGAGAGTTACTTATATCTTGAAATATCAGTTTTCGTATATATCAGAGAATCAATTTTACGAGCCACGAGCTCACTACAGCTTTTCATCAGCCGAACTCGACATCAACTTTTCAACGCGTTAAAATAAACAAGCCGGGGCAAGTCGGCTTGTTTAACTTCCAGCCCTAGCCCATCCTGGCTCGGCTTGAATCGTTTACAACCCTAGCCGGGTATGAAGTGGCGGATCTAGGATTCCGACCAAGCGGGAACGTTTTATAAATAAGCGGTAACGAAATCGAAAAAACGTCAAATTTTTCCCAAATTTACACTAAAAACGTCAAAAATTTTCCGGCCAAGCGGTAGCGGAGGCTACCCCTTATATCAAGGTAGATCCGCCCCTGCGGGTATGTTTAATATGATCAAAGTTCTCATAACTTCTAAATCTACGAAACACAAAACTTTAGAAAAGTTGATATCGAGTTCGTCATGTCGGCTCATGAAAAGCTCTAGCGAGCTCGTGGCTAGTCGAGCCAACTTGATGATTTTTTTATATATATGAAAACTTAACTAGCATTTCAAGATATATATTAATTCTCAATAAATGTACTTTTCCAAGTTGTAAAATTAGAGCAAGGAAGAATAAAGAAAATTACGTGGATTTAGAAAAAGTTATAAGTTTTGTGTTTGTATATTAGAATCTATATGATGAGTTCGGTCAGATCTTGAAATGCTATGAAACCGGTAATATTAATTTGAGGCATAAGCTAAACTCCAACAAACTACATATTTGGTACATCATCCATATATACTGATTAATTTAGTACATATGGTCATATTGGATGTGAGAAAGAAAATAGTGTGTGTTTGTGTGTAAGAAGATGATACCTGAGATTGTCCAAATTAATATCCATGGAGCCTAGATTCTTCTTTCCTCTTACTTCTCAGATAGATTATGGGACTGCCTTATTATTATTATTAGTATTATTTTGGAGGGAGGTTGGTACTGGTTTTTTGTGAATTAATGGAATGATCCAATTCGTGTGTGTGTTGTGTTTATAAGCACATGATTATAAAATAAATAAAATATTCATTACTGTCATTCGAAAGCGACAAGGGTTGTTTCCTCATTATAAGCGACAAGGGTGGTTTCCCCATTAACATTTAATCGAATGAAAAGATTACCGAATTTCAGCAAACGTATCAAATTATTAACATTTAATCGAATGAAAGATTACCGAATATCAGCAAACGTATCAAATTATTATTATTTGATGTTCTTTTTTGTGTGTTGTAGTTTGGAAAGATTAGGGCTGTAAACGAGTCGAGCCGAGTCGAGCCAGGGTGGGGTCGAGCTCAAGCTCGAAATTAATTCAACCCAACTAAAATCTCCTTGAGTCTAGATTCTTGCTTAAACGATGTTCTGATATCGAGAATGTTCGTTTGGGGAAAATGTTCTGGAAATTGAAGGAAAAGGAAGGTTGGAATACATCGAATACTGATCAGGTAGGACGTGTATACATACAAAACGACGTTTTGGACTACAAGTGAAATCAAAACATAATCGCACGAAATCATGGAATACGACCACACATATGATCGAACTTATCCGGAACAAGTCGTATAGACCATAAACTTCGTAAAATGAATTATAATGGCAAAATACGTCACGTTACGACAATTGTAGGTGCGTTTTTGAATTAAAATGATTTAAAAAATAAAAAAACCCCAAAACGCCCCACTTTGGGTTTCAAAATTTACAGTTTTGGCCCAAAGCTGAGCTTTGGGCCAAAAATGTAAAATTGGAACCCAAAAAGCCCCGCTTTGGCCAAAGCGGGGTGCTTTGGTTTGAAATAAAATAGGCACAGCGTGCAGCTCTGCCCAAAACACCCAAACACACAAAAAACACACACCAAAGGTGCGAAAACACACAGTGGACCTCCTGAGACCTCGATTCAAGACCATTTTCATCGATTCGAACTAGTCCCCAATTTTTTGCACTTCATTAATTTCAGAAAAAACGAGTTTTGATTGATTATTTGGGTTGGGGATCAGCTGGTGGGTTTTTTTTGAAAAACAGAGAGGGCAAAGCGCCTGGTTTAGCCCAAAGCGCGACGCTTTAAATTATATATGTTTAATTACACTTTTTAATTAAAAACCGGCCACTTATATAAAAAAAACATAAATGATTAAAAATCTACAAATTTAAATCTCTCTTCTGTAATAAATCAAAAGGATTTGGCTGAGGTGTCAACACCACAAGCCATCCTTTCTCCTTCTCTCCTATGTGTCACTCCCATGTTTCTTCTGGTCCACGTGTCGCCTCCTCCGAATTTCCATCTTTTCTATTTTCTTTAAAGAAAGCCAAGTAAGGTCAAACACCATTAATGATCCTCAGAACCGTGCAGTTTGTCTCTCTCTCTCTTTCCTGCAAGTCAATGCAACCTTCCAAAACCCTAATCGCCCATTCTTTCCCTTTCCTCGCCTTCTTCTTCTTCTCTCCTTTTCTCCTTCTCTCTATCCTACAGCCGATTACCCTTTCGAGTTTGGATTCAAAAATCCACAATCGAACCTACTGTATCCCTGTTGTTCAACGAAGACAGATTTTTCAGTCCCCTCTTTCGCATAAAACTCCAACTTTGTTCAACAAACACAAATCCTACGGTTGTGTTTGAATTTGTATCTTAATCGGACGGTATAGATCATCATTCACACGGATTGAGGTGTGAAATTGTGTTCCTCTTCTTTGCCCTCATCCTCCGATGAAGTCTTTAAAGCCAAAACATTTCTCCTTCCCTCTCCGTTGTGCATCTGCTTTGTTCTTCCGGTAATATTCTTTATTTTGTTTGATTTTGTATACTTTTTAACATTTTTGTGTTTTCTGAACTGAATTATTGAAGTTAATTAATGTACAGGGTGTTATTGATTGAAGAAAGGTTTGCTGTTGTTTCAAGAAATCAGGTATGTCAAATTCACCTTTGAACTTAACTTTGGTTTTATGTTAATGTTTAGTGAACTGATTTTGCTATTAGTCCCTTTTGTGATTTTTTTTACTATTACATGTGTTTTATTGAATGATTTAGATATATTAGTTGGACTCTTTTAGTTATTTATGATGTATTACGGACAGATTTAGATATCAATGTGGTTAGGGACTCTTTTTTGTGAATTTTGTTCTTAATCTGCTGATTAAAGAGATTATGATGTTTTAGGGTCATATTTAGAAAGTTTTCCATTATGTGACTGCTAAAATGTGTTTTAGGGCATGTTTTAGGGGTTGTTTTACACTTTCTTATGATTTTTCGTGAATTATACACTACTTCTTACTGTTTTATGGACTGTTTTAGGGACACATATATGCTGTTTTATGGACTGTTTTAGATATAACTGTGTTTTAGGGACTGTTTTGAATTTTTTGAACATATTTTGTGTGAATTATACAATAGTTCTTATGGACTGTTTTATTGATTTATGATGTATTATGGTCAGATTTAGATAGTTTTCCATTTTGTCACTGCTAAAATGTGTTTTAGGGAGTTTTTTAGACTTTTCTTATGATTTTTTTCGTGAATTATACACTACTTCTTACAGTTTTAGGGACTGTTTTAGGGACACATTTATGCTGTTTTATGGACTGTTTTAGATATAACTGTGTTTTAGGGACTGTTTTGAAATTTTTGAACAAATTTTGTGTGAATTATACAATAGTTCTTAGGGGCTGTTTTATTGATTTATGATGTATTATGGACAGATTTAGATATCTATGTTTTTTAGGTACTGTTTTAGTGATTTATGATGTCTTAGGAACAAAGCTTGCATGTTTTAGGAGTTGTATGTTGTTTTAGGTCAAGTTTTTGTTTTTTTTTTAAATTAATTTTACTTATCTATATCTATGTTGCCACGTTTTACATTGTTATATTAATGTTTAAAGATGTCTAAATTGTAATATTTTTGTGAATTATACACTACTTAGATTAGATATAACTGTGTTTTAGGGACTGTTTTGAATTTTTTGAACATATTTTGTGTGAATTATACAATAGTTTATAGGGATTGTTTTATTGATTTATGATGTATTATGGACAGATTTAGATATCTATGTGTTTTAGGTACTGTTTTAGTGATTTATGATGTCTTAGGAACAAAACTTGCATGTTTTAGGAGTTGTATGTTGTTTTAGGTCAAGTTTTTGTTTTTTTTTTAAATTAATTTTACTTATATATAGCTATGTTGCCACGTTTTACATTGTTATATTAATGTTTAAAGATGTCTAAATTGTAATATTTTTGTGAATTATACACTACTTAGATTAGATATAACTGTGTTTTAGGGACTGTTTTGAATTTTTTGAACATATTTTGTGTGAATTATACAATAGTTTATAGGGACTGTTTTATTGATTTATGATGTATTATGGACAGATTTAGATATCTATGTGTTTTAGGTACTGTTTTAGTGATTTATGATGTCTTAGGAACAAAACTTGCATAAATTCTTAACTTCTTCTGTGTAAAGATGTTTAAGTTGTAAGATGTTTAGTGATTTATGTTGTCTTAGGAACAAAACTTGTATGTTTTAGTAGTTGTATGTTGTTTTAGGTCAAGTTTTTGTTTTTTTAAATTAAGTTTACTTATCTATAGCTATGTTGCCACGTTTGACATTGTTATATTAATGTTTAAAGATGTCTAAGTTGTAATATTTTTGTGAATTATACACTACTTATTGCTGTTTTGCTACTGCATATCTCTCTGATTAAATTGTGAATTATGTTCTGAATCAGCTGATTAAATACATTTATGATGTATTTGTGACTCCTAAAATGTGTTTTATGGACTGTTTTAGGGACTGTTTTAAAGATTTTTAAGATTTTTTTACGAAATTTAGCTTTTAACTTAATTTTTCCTGATATACATGTTTTTTTAACTTAATTTGAACTGATATACATTTATTTGAATTTTTCAAATTTTTTTTATTTAATTATTTTTAAAAGTAATAATAATCAATACCCCATTCTTGTATTTCAAATGATGATATCTAACTAACATGATCTATGTATCCGTAAATATTCCCCCTCACACAATTGATACAATGTTTATAATAGAGAGATTTTTCAAATATTCCAAAAACTTCTTGAATGTTTCACACAGACAATTGATATATTCTTTTAAAAACTAAGATTTGTTTATGAATCAGAGATTTTGTTTTCTAAAATAAATGTTTAACTATAAAGGTTAATGGAGAACCCTCCCATCACTTCCCTTAATGAATTGGATGTAACCATGACAAATGTGACTATTAAAGTTCGCATACTTAAGCTTTGGAAGCTACTATCATTTAAAGTCAAGAATGCTATTCATGCGGTCGAACTGATCCTCATGGATGAGGAGGTACTTTATTAGTTTATAACAAATTTTTGTTTTTTTTATATCCTATGTTTCATCTTAAAAGGTTATATTTGTTTAATAGGGTACCAGAATTCAAGCAAGTGTTGGTGGTAATTATCTTGTAAAGTATGGAAGATTACTGGTAGAAAAGAGTTGTGTCATGGTTACTAAGTTTGATGTTGGTGACAACGTGTCTCCGTACCGCCCAACCAGCCACAAACATAAACTGTTTTTCAATTTCTCTACCGACATCAGAAACATTGATGACTTTGGTGGTTCAATTCATGGATTATCTTTTACATCATTTGATGTTCTTCGTAATCGTGCTATTCCGCAAGATTCTCCTGTTGGTATGTGCACCGTATTTTAGAATTTGATATTTTGATCTTTACTTATATTACGCCATTGTTATTCTTCTAATTTATTCTTTTGTTTGTTTATAGATATCATTGGTTATGTTGATGGTTGGTTTCCTATGGTTGATCATACCAGTAGTAATGGGAGATTGAACAAAAAAATGAGCTTACAACTTCGTGACTTAGAGTTAGAATTTATTTATTTCATTGATTTCCGTTATATATTTATCAATTAGTTCATGTTTTATTAAATTTTTATTCATAGGTTCCTTAATGTTTACCTGACTTTGTGGGGGAGAATATGCGGTGCAAATGTCAAAGTTTTTGGAACAGAAACCTAGTGATGTGTTTGTGATATTGCAGTTTGGAAGATATAGCTTTCATGAAGGTTTTATACTTATTTAATTACTTTTAACTTTCTCTTTAAATTTCTATATTTTTTACATTCTATTGTTGTACTTATCAATGCTTAATTTTTTAAATAGAATTTTTTTCTTAACTATGTAGGTAAGGCATACGTTTCCAGTTCTTTTCAAAACAGCAATTTGTATCAGAACGAAAGCATTGAAGAGCTAATTGATTTCCAAAAGAGGTAAGACGTACATATTTTTTCAAATTAACTGTTTTATTATTTGTTTCAGTATATTATTTTATGTCATAATGTTGAAATGTTTTATAATTTATAGACTAATTATATTATAAAAATTTGAAGGTTACTTGAAAGAAGACCGGATGTTCGTTCTTCAAGCCGTCCTTTTGGTTCATCTCAAACTGGCAAAACTGTTCATGATGATTTTTTGGTTGGAACTGAATTTAAGAGCATAGATGAGGTTAATAAAATTCAGGAGACAATGAATGTGATTGTGCTTGGTACAGTGATAAGTTTCCCTCCTGGTGTTGAGTGGTATTACAATTCTTGTAAGGATTGTATGAAGAAGGTTAGTGTGCTGTATTTTATAAGCGATGGAGAGGATGGATTAGATTTAAGTGAGGAGAAGCAGACAATTCGATGCATAAATGATGTTTGCAATGAAAAAGGTGTTACTGTGGTTCCCCGGTAAAGTCCTAACTTTATGATAACTTTAAATTTAAAATGTTATATTTCAATACTATACTAATACCAATTTTTCAATCATGTATAATTTTACTTTTTTTAATTATTCTTTTTTAGGTTGAAACTTCAACTTAAGATACAAGATTCTACTGGTATTGCATCTCTAACTTGCTTAGATCATGTAGCTCGAAAATTACTTGGAAAAAGTGCTCAAGAGTTGGTTGATAAGTTTCTTGATGTATCTCTTTTGGCTTTATTATTTTCGCAATTTCTATAATTTATACAATCTCATATTGTACCACTGTTTTTACATCTTAAATTATTATGTAGGGTGAAACCGATAATTTGCTACCCGATGAAATTAGTAATTTGGTTGGCAAAAAGATGGCGTTTAAGGTTGAGATATCTCACTTTAATGTGAGTAATCACTACAAGTCATTCACTGTCAAAAGATTTTCTGATGATCCTGAAATCATTTCTCAGCTTGAATCAAAGTTAGGGATTGACCATGTAAGTATCTAATGTTATTGATATTAAATTTTGACAGTTATACTATATTTTACCTACATTCTTTATTCAACAATTTAACACAGCCTTCTTTGTTTACAATGTAGGGTGATATTTCAAACTCTATGAATCTCTCATCTGGTGATTTTGCAAGTGTTGATACTGTCGATCTGAAGGTATTATTTTTAAACAATCTATATGACAAAATATATTTATTCATTTATTCTTATTCATCAGTATTATAATTACAAATACTGTTTATAATAATATATTATATTCATTTCAATTCATTTCCATATTAAGGATGATACCCCGATGTCACTGATTGGTTCAAGCGCTGGATCAATACCTTTTCCTGGCAAAAATGCTGAAAAGATAAGTGAACATTCCGAGTTGAAGCGTAATCTTACGGAGTCTTATGATCATGACGAGTCAGCAACAAAACCTGCTTTAGGTTGCAATGAAGGTCCGCATTTTATTTCTATTTGTTTTTTCAATCTTTTTTAATTTGTAATTCTATATTTCTAATCCATATTTTCTATTTAAAGTAGAATTCAACACTTATAGCAAAGAGAAGCGCAAGACTAGAAAACATACTACTAACCAGAAGGTACGATCTATTTTTTTTAAACACATTCCTGTTTCTAAATACAAACCTTTTTGTATTTTTATTTTAACAAATCTATTTACTTTAATTTGAAGGATTCTATACCAATCAACAATGGTTTTGAGACTCCGGTTTCATTGATTGATTCAAGTGCTGGTGGTATGGCTTTGCGTAACAAAAGGCCAGGAAAGATGAAGGCACAAACTGAGCTGAAGCGTGTTCTTACGGAAGAATATGATTGTGACGACTCTGGAAGTAAAGATCCTTTATCTTTGAATGAAGGCACTAAGTCACTTTTGATTCCGAAGAAGGAAAAATGATCACATCTATGCATTGTTAAGACAATTATTATTTCATGTTTAGGATATCTACTATTTGTTTTGGAAAACTTATGTTGTTTAAGTAACTTTATTTAGGAATGATGGTATCATGTTTGGATTTGGTTATTTAAATTTATCCTTGGTTTTAAATTTCCAAAATTTTTGTGTGAGCAGTGTTTTTTCTACTTTTATTAAAATTGTGTTAAATTTTTTTAAAATTAGTTTTTTTATTAACATGTATATATTTTTTTTAAAAGAACTTTTCAATTAACATGTTTGTATTGTTTTATCCATTAATTTTTAGATGTTTTAAAACCAAATGAATGGAAACAAGTTTGTAATATTAAACAGATTATGATTTAACTTTAATTATTAGTAGAAATTTTTTTTATCCAAGGTAGGGTATAATATTTGACTTTTTTTTTATTATTATCTCAGATATACATCATTTTCCCAACATAAATACAACACCATTGTCGAATGTTTCACGAATATCTATTAACACTTCCAGTAAGTTTTTGTGTTTAATGATTTATTATTTTTTTTTCAGATAATTTCCTACATCTTAATTATTATTTTTTTTACAGTTTTAAACACAAACTCTACCGATATTGAGAGTCATGATCGGAGGAAGTTACGAAAACTGTATTTGAATAGAAGAAAGGTTAAGAACGGTTCTGTTGAAGAGATTGTTTTTAATAACAAAGAGAATGTCATCAAAGACAATCTTTTATGTAATTCACTATGTTTTACTAATTCTCCCATTGGAAGTATTAGAAGCCCTTTTTCTGACATTACAAAATGTACTGTACTAAAAATCATTTATATAAAAATTCTACAAATATACCGCTTACCTATTTTTATTTTCATTATCACATATTCGTTTTTTTAATATTATTTTTATTCACTATTTTTAATCATTATTCATTTTTATATAATTTTATTACAGGTTTAAATAATTGCACAAATACAACACCATTCTCAAATATTACAGCAATATCTATTAACCCTCCCCGTAAGTATTTCGTTTAATGTTTTTTTTTTCTAATAAATTCCTCTATCTTAAATATTATCTTTTTGTACAGTTTTAAACACAAACTCTACCAATATTGAGAGTCAGCACAGGAGAAAGTTACGAAAATTGTATTTGGATACAAGAAAGGCTAAGAACAAAGAGAATGTCATAAAAAAGAATCGTTTATGTAATTCACTATCTTTTACCAATTGTACCAATGGAAATACTAGAAGTCCTGTCTCTGAAATTACAGCAGAATACTCTAACGGTAACACCAGAATATTTTAATATTTTTTTATATTTTATTTTGTATCAATCATTTTTATATTTTTGATGTTACAGGTTTAAATAATTCCATGGACAATTTTAACAGTCAAGAAAGGCGAAATTCAAGAAAGAGTATTTTGGAAAAAAGACAATCGAATCAGTTATCTGCTCAACGAGTTCATGAAATTGATACTAAAAAATACGAATTTGTTGGTATTTCAAAAGGTACATTTTACATAAATTAAACATACAATATACAGTTAATTAATTTTAATTGAAATTGCATCCAACTTTATAATTTTTTATTACTAATATTATTTAAATATTTTTGAACAGATTATGTTGATCACTTAGATCAAAATGTCACTTGCCGAATATGTCAAGCAAAATTATGGGATGTCGAAGCTCGTAGAGGGATTACAAAAATCCAATTTAGTTCAAGTTATTCAATTTGTTGTGCATATGGTAAAGTTCAACTTCCTAATATGAAGGAAGCACCACCAAGTTATCAGTCTCTTTTTAATGGATTGGATCCAAAAAACAAGTCATTCATCAAGAACATTTGTCGATACAATTCTATGTTCTCATTTACTTCCATTGGCGGAAAAGTTGATAAATCCATTAACAGAGGTAATGCTCCTTATATATTCCGATTGGGTGGTCAGAATTACCATAGAATGGAAAGTCTTCTACCAGAGCATGGATCTAAACCAAAATTCTCCCAGCTTTATATATATGATAATGACAATGAACTTTCAAATAGACAATCCGCTTTTGGGTACGTATCAATGTTACTATTTTATTTTTTAAGAATTTTTTATAATTTTAAATTAATATCATATGTTTTTATTTTATTTAGTGAATCTAATAGAGCTTCTTCATCAAATTCTTTCGATCTTGATGTTCAAGTTATACAATATATACAGAATATGTTAGACTCGGAGAATGTTTTGGTTAAAACATATCGCATGGTAAGAGATTTTTTTAAAGATAATTGTAATGCTGAGCTAAAGTTGCGGCTCATTGGAAGAAGGCAACAAGATGGAAGAACATACAACTTACCAACCGCTTCTGAAGTGGCAGCTTTAATTGTTGGTGACATTGGAGATTCCTTAGAAAACAGAGATATTATTGTAGAAACGAAATCTGGTGGTCTACAACGTATTAGTGAGTTACATCCATCGTATCTTGCTCTCCAATATCCACTTTTGTTTCCTTATGGTGATGATTGCTACAGAATTGATATTCCTCATAGAGGTGTTACTCCTTCGACATCAACCAAACGAACATATGTCACTATGAGAGAATTCTTTGCATACAGGATACAAGATAGGCATGGTGTTTTTTCATTAATTCTAAATTCACGTCGCCTTTTTCAACAATTCTTAGTTGATGTGTATACCATGATTGAAACTGAGCGACTCAATTACATACGTTTTCAACAGAAGGTTCTAAGATGTGATACTTTTGAGAACCTCTCCAATTTACGTAACCATGGTAATATAAATGTATCCAACACTGGAAAGCGTGTCATATTGCCTTCGTCATTCACCGGAGGTGCTCGGTATATGATGCAGAACTATTTGGATGCAATGTCTCTGTGTAAGTGGTATGGATATCCAGATGTTTTTATAACCATGACATGCAATCCTAAATAGCCTGAAATTAAAAGATATCTTAAGGACACCAATTTAACTCCTGAAGACAGGCCTGATATCCTCTCTAGATTGTTTAAAATCAAGCTCAATGCTTTGATTAAAGACTTGAAGGAGAAGTCAATATTTGGCAAAGTTTCAGCAGGTATCTTTTAGATATTTACTATTAAGCTTCATTTCTTCTTAATATTTAAAATTTGAATACAAACATTTGATATGTTATTTTCTTTACTTTTTGTAGTTGTTTATATGGTGGAGTTTCAGAAGCGTGGTTTGCCGCATGCGCATATATGTTTATTTATGCATCCCGATCACAAGTTTCCAACAGTTGAACACATTGATCCCCTCATTTCTGCTGAAATTCCTGACCCAAACGATGATCCAGAGTTGTATACTCTTGTCAGTGATTTCTTGATTCACGGTCCTTGTGGTCCTCACAACATCAACTGCCCATGTATGGTAGATAATAAGTGTTCTAAGGGCTTTCCAAAGAGATTCCGTGATCATACGTCTGTTGACATGGATGGTTTTCCTCTCTACAAAAGAAGAGATTTAGGAATGTTTGTTGAAAAATCTGGAGTTAAGTTAGATAACAGATTTGTTGTTCCTTACAACAAAACACTTTTGAAGAGATATCAGTCCCACATCAATGTTGAATGGTGCAATCAAGCTGGATCTATAAAGTATTTGTTTAAATATATCAACAAAGGGCCTGATCGTGTTACCGTTTCCATTGTTGAAAGTAACACATCAAACGAACCTGACCCGCCGGTTGATGAGATTAAAAAAATACTATGATTATCGATATTTGTCTGCATGTGAGGCATCATGGCGTATATTCGCATTTGATGTTCACTATAGGTACCCAGCTGTTATTCGTCTCCTATTTCATCTTCCGAACCAACAAAATGTGGTATACGGTGAAGACGATGATATTGACTTAGTCCTCAATCGGCCGTCAATGAATTGTTCCATGTTTTCAGCTTGGATGGATTGTAACGAAAGAGATGAAGTTGCCCGAGATCTTACTTATGTTGAATTCCCTACTAAGTTTGTGTTTAAAAAGGATGAACGTTGTTGGAAACGTCGGAGACCGGGTGCTTTTGCAATTGGAAGAATTCATGCTGTTTCTCCTACTCTAGGGGAGGCATATTTTTTGAGGATTCTTTTAAACAAAATTAAAGGTCCTCGATCCTTTGATGATATCCTCAGTGTAAATGGTCGTAAATTTAATACCTTTAGAGAAGCATGTTATGCTCACGGTCTACTAGACGATGACATGGAATATATAGAAGCTATCCAAGAAGCAAGTCATTCAGGCTCCGATTATTATCTTCGCACACTCTTTGCTACGATGTTGACGTGCCAGACGCTGTCTTTGCCGGAACGTGTATGGCAAAAAACATGGGAATTATTATCAGATGGCATCCTCTATAAACAACGACAGATTTTAAAGTCTCCAGGTACAAGTAGTTTATGACAATTACTCATTTTTATGTTTATTTATAATCTTTATGTTTATAATTCACATTCACGTATATTTATATATATAATCATGTTAAAATCTTTATGACAATTCCTTTTAGATTTTAACAAATATTTGTTTCTTATACATTGGATTATATTAATTTAAAAAATATATCTTTAATTTTTTTCTTCAGATTTATGCCTCAGTGATGATGAAGTTAAAAATCTCACATTGTACGAGATTGAGAAGATTTTAATTCGAAATAATTCCAGCTTACGAAATTTTAATACAATGCCTTATCCTGATCATGAGTTGATTTCTACTTCAAATAATCGTTTGATTACTGAAGAGCTGGATTATGATAGAATTGATCTTCAAGAGCAGTTTGAGAACCTTTTAGTTTCATTAACCGATGAACAAAGATTTATTTATGATGATATCATGAAAGCGGTTGAAGAGAATAAAGGTGGTGTTTTTTTTTTTTACGGTTATGGAGGTACCGGTAAAACATTTCTTTGGAAAACGTTATCTGCATCTCTAAGATCAAAAGGGGAAATTGTTTTAAATGTTGCCTCAAGTGGGATTGCATCTTTGCTTCTTACAGGAGGTAGGACAACTCACTCTCGATTTCTCATTCCGATTAATCTGAATGAAGACTCAATGTGTACTATAATCCCTAACAGTGATGTTGCAAATCTATTAAAGAAAACATCATTGATTATATGGGATGAAGCCCCAATGGTACACCGACATGGTTTTGAAGCTTTGGATAGAACTCTAAAAGACATATTGAAATGTGATTGTTCTCATAATTCCCAAAGTCCATTTGGAGGTAAAACAATCGTCTTTGGTGGAGATTTCTGACAAACTCTTCCTGTCATTCAAGGTGTTACTAGACAAGACATTGTTAATGCTTCATTGACTTCTTCGTACATATGGGACCACTGTAAAGTACTCACTTTAACTAAGAACATGAGGTTGACTGCAGGAAGTGGAATGCATGATGTTGAGCAAACACGAATGTTTGGTCAGTGGTTGTTGGATTTGGGTGAAGGGAAACTTGGTGGATCTAATGATGGTGATGCGATTATAGAAATACCCGATGATCTTTTAATCATGGATTCCGCTGATCCTATTTCAAGTCTTATAGAGTTTGTTTATCCTTCTCTTCTTGAAAATTACCAAAGTTCTGGCTTTTACCAAGAAAGAGCGATTCTTGCACCGACGAATGAAGTTGTTGATGAAATTAATTCTCAGTTGTTGCTGATGTTCCCAGGCGATTCCAAGGAATACCTAAGTTCCGATAGTATTTGTGAGACAAAAAATCTACATGATGGTTTTGATCAAAGTTTATACTCTCCCGACGTACTAAATGGTCTTAAGATCTCCGGTGTTCCAAATCACAAATTAGTACTAAAGGTTGGTGTTCCCATCATGCTCCTCAGAAATATTGATCAAAAAAATGGTCTGTGCAACGGAACTCCCTTAAAGGTAATATCACTTGGAAATCGTGTTATTGAAGCAGAAGTGATATCTGGAAGCAACATTGGTGCTCGAATTTTTCTTCCTAGAATTGGTTTAATACCATCGGATAAGAAGGTTCCTTTTAGATTTCAAAGAAGACAGTTTCCTGTTGCTTTATGTTTCGCTATGACAATTAATAAAAGTCAAGGCCAGTCATTATCCAGAGTTGGTTTGTTTTTGAAAAATCCAGTATTTTCTCATGGTCAACTTTATGTTGCTTTGTCGAGAGTCAAGAGCAGAGATGGACTCAAGTTATCAATTCTTGATAATGATGGTAACCTTACTAATACGACATCTAATGTTGTATACAAAGAAGTTTTTAGTTACTTGTAATTTGTATTTGTATATGTAATTTTTTTTGTTATCAAAATCATAGTTTTATATATTATTGTTTCATAGCATAACACATGTTACTATAGTTGATTAGTGTTTCATAGTATAACACATATCTATAATAATTGAAACAAGAATGAACTTGTACCAAAATTCGTCATCTATTATACACAACACCATGACGAGACTAAAGTTTAATAAATTATCAACTGTCTATTACCATTAAGCATAACACATAATATCAAAATTAGTCAAGTTATTCTACCCAAAAAGAACAACCAACCATGCATGTACCTGTTAACCTTGATTTACATAAAAGCCCAACCCAAAATAAACCAAAACCTGTCTAATTTAGCCCCAAGTTTTTCTAGACCAACTAGGACTCTAAAGCCCAACAAAAGAAAGTACCATAGTCCATATATTGTTTATAAAAACCACCACAACCACAAGCACACTTCCCAGTCATGCACGCAATTTCTTCTTCTTAACACAACGCTTCTCCACAACCTTTGTCAATGTCAAGACCTTGCTTGAGTTGTTGAACTCAAAAAACAGTTCTGCTCCATTTTTGATGTTCCAAGCCTTCAAGTAATTTGACCATCCAACAAATCCATACCGGAACCCTTTGCGATGTTTTTCCGATCTGGTCATGATGTTCTTGACTTCACCTGTCAGGTTTTGAACACTGACTTCTTTGAGATGAACAGGAGATAGGTCCAACACAGATGACATTTTTGCTGGTAGTCGCTGAAAAGCACAACATATTACAGTCATCATTAAATATAGCCTTTGGATAAAAAGTTGAACAAAGAAACACTAAAAAATCTATAAAATCTTACAATTCTGTGTTCCGCAAATCTTGTGAAGTTCAAAACCGATGATTGTGGGTTAACTTTTTGAACTGTCTTCTTGCGCTTCGTCTGAACATAATTGAATTAATTAGAACATATTCTAGATATATATTATAGAAATTATATATTATCACGAAACAAACACGAGACTAGGGGTGTTCAAAACCGGATATCCGATATCCGAAGTTCGGATATCCGAAGTTTTCGGATAGTCAATATCACTATCCGAATCCGTATCCGAAATTTCGGATATCCGAAGTTTGGATATCCAAAATTTCGGATACGGATTCGGATACTGATACGGATATCCGATTTCCTAAACACACAAAAAAAAATGAGACAAATACAAGTACTACTTCGTTCTTAGGATGTTTACAGCTTCCTCCACTAATTTTGTTTGTCTCTACTTAAATATAACTCATCATACATGTTTGAAAACTATAACAAATTTTTTTTATAGATTCTCCATAACCTAACAGCAACAGACATCAACGATTTTAGAAATCACATTGGTGAAATTCAAAACATCCATACATCCACATAAGAAAGAAGTTAACATAGGGTCCATTTCCAACTTCATCTTCTCTGAATTAAAAATAAAGAATAGCATATATCTAGCCAATGTTGAGCAGATGAACGATTACATGTTAAAATCATGGAAGAACAATCGAAAAAGGGGTGAAACTCAGAATTGAACAATCGATAATGATCCAGATGATTAGCAGTTGAACTGTTGAGGAATTGAACAAAGGGGTGTGGCGGCTGAACTTCAGGGAAGAATATTTTTGAAGATTTTAGGGTTTTCAATGAACCAGGTTGTTATAAATATATTTAAAATAATTAATAATGAAAAATAATAATACAAACATTTCGGATTTGGATATCCGAATTATCCGAATTTTTTTAATATTCCTATCCCAATCACCTATATTATTACGAAACACATAATTCCTAAGTTATCATCAAACCAAAATGAGCAAATGACTATATTATCATGAAGCGAATTACACCTATATTATCACGAAACCAAATGAACAAATGACTATATTATCATGAAACAAATAAAGCATGTATTATCACCAAAAAGAAATGAACAAACCACTATTTTATCAATTAAGAAATAACGCCTATATTATAACCAAACAAATAGCGGCTATATTATAACCAAACAATTTAAACCCAAACCCATTTATTGCAGAAACCATATTGACCGAAAGCCACTACATAATTAAGATATATGAACTATGTAAACAATAAAAAATGTCAAAAAAAAGTTACAATTTGGTGTTGTACCAGGTTTGTGGATTTCAAGACCGGAGAACCCGTGATTGGCGCTTCATCAACCATTTTAATCCTGCTTCGAAGATTTCGTTTTGTCTGTACCAAAAGTAACACAAATAATTAATAACTTTTATAAAAATCTGTTACTATGAAATATAAACCGTAAATGTCAAAAAAATTACAATTTGGTTTTCTACCAGGTCTGTGGATTTCAAGACCGGAGAACCAGTGCTTGCTGCTGCATCAACCCTTTTAACTCTGCTCCGAAGATTTCGTTGTGTCTGTATCAAAAGTAACACAAATAAGTAATAACTTTTAAATAAAGATGTTACTATGAAATATAAAACGATAAATGACTTGAGCAGTATTCATTTTTGGTTTTAAATACCTGAGCTTCATATACCTTGCACTTGCCTTTAACCTTCACAATAAAAACAATAAGTATGAATATGTAAAAGTTAAATAATAATTCGAATAAATAAATAATGTTCTGGATTTTCATTCTTTCTTACCAAAACATGATTATGTAAAAGTTAAATAATAATTCAAATAAATAAATTCATAAATGTTAAACATATAAAACACTTTTGGAGGTATCTTCGTCTAATAAAGCATGAATACGTAAAAGTTAAATAATAATTCAAATAAATAAATTCAAAAATGTTAAACATATAAAACACTTTCAAAATGAACAAGCTGAATACTTACATCTTTTTGATTTCCTTCCAGATCATCTTCACACACATCAGCCGGCAACTTTGGTTCAACTATCATATCATCATCCGCAGTAGACTAGAAATTTTAAAAAACATCAGACAAAAATCAGTATAATTATAAACAGTTTTAATTAATATGTTTCGATATATACTTTTAAAGCAACCCGTAAACCTTTTTTAGAAAAACTTCTGTTCCGGTGTTAGGATCGAATACGGAAACATCAAAGCTTACTGAATCCAGGCTGGTAAAAACCAAGAAATAATCATTGTCTATAGGGACCTCTTCAACCACCTTACGCCATCCATCCTTGAAATAACCACCGTCCGAGCCTCCTTCCAGTCTTACGTTCCAAAATCTTTCTCCAAAATAAACCTTCGCCATTCCACCTTTGAAATTGTTGCCGTAAAACTCATGATAAAATTTATCTGGCATTACCTATAAAAGAAATTCAACAAATTATTACTATACAATTTCAAAAAATTAATAATTTGTTTAAAATGAGTACTGAACTAATATGAATTCACTTACAGACATTCCAAGTTCTGTTTCAATTTGTGCTGTAATATACGAGTTCTGACATACCAAATTTTTAGAACACAATACTTCAAACTTCAACTTCCCAACTGCCGTGATCAGTACCCCATCTCTGTATTTCAATTGATGTTGTTTAACTAACAACATCCACCCATCTGTAAATACCGGCCCATCATTTTTTTTCTAATACGCATCTTTCTCAATTTTTCACCATCCCTTATTTCAACAGTTTTATAATATGGTATTTTATCGCCCCACAGATTATAAGCAAAATCATTTGGTATCTCCTAATAAAGCAATAACAAACATGTCAAATGATAACCTCAAATATTCATATAACAGTCCAACGAAATTAAAAAAAATTACCATTAAGATAGGCTCTTCTTTATCAATAAATGCTATGAATGAATGAGCGTTTTTTCTTGAATCCATATCTGCACAGAATGAAATAGATACTTACAATTAGGAAGGTAAATACACTAGCATATGCAGAACTTGAATATAAAATAGAACACTGAAATAATAAGGAATTTTTACAAGGATTTTTATAGCATTCATATAAAAACCATACGAAATCCGGTGGGTATCTAATGAATGCAATAACAGTTAAAGTGAGTGAGTACCTTGAACTATGAACATCAAAACAACATGAAAACCACTTTAAGAAGAGCCTCTTACATTAGCAAACTTTCACCAGCAACATTTTAACCCAAAAAAGTCCATCATTTTAACTCAAACAGTGTAAGATTTTTGACCCAAAACAGTGTAAAAACACTCATATACAGTTTGTGCAATCTAATTCACAATGATCACTCGTAAGAATTTTCAATTACCACACTAAAACAGAACTTAAAGGTTTGAAAGAACATATATCAAAATCTCCGTTTTATGGTTTGAAGTAAAGAAAATCAACAACGACCTTGAAAATTCATATAACAGTTCATAGAAACATCACGATGAAAATTCAGCATAAAAACATCACCATTATCAAGCATAGCCCTAAAAACCATCATTTTAACCAGAAATCTTATATCAAATACCAAAAAGTGTCAAATTTCTAAAAAACCAGGGCATTAATCAAGCACAAACAATCAAAATCTCTGTTTTAGGGTTTAAAATGAAAATCAACAACCACTAACAAAACATTTAGGGTTTGATCAGTATCAAGGTTTTAGGGTTTAATGAAAAACGAAACATAATGTAAACATTACTTAGATAGAAAAACAAGTCAAGAAAAAAGATGAAACACAAACGATTGAACTTCTGGTCATCGTTATTTTGTTTTCCGACACTTAGATTCTCATTATTTAACATTATTAAACAAATAAAACTATGAAATCTGTGAAAAAACAAGAAAACAGTTCAAAAAAAAGTTACCGAATCCAGTGATTTCTGATAACTGTTAGTTTATAACCGTCTCGTGAGTGAAATCGTGAAATCGCGTCTCTGGATGTTGAAGAAGATGCGGAATTCAGAGATTATAGGGTTTGTCTGGATGTTGAAGATACGGAAAGCAGAGATTTAGTGGTGAGAGTGTTGGAGTGTTGAAGAACCCTAGGGGGAAGCGAGTAAAAGTGTCGTGTGTTTTTAATTTTTGTGAGTGTTGGTAGTATTGAAGTGTTTGGATCCGTTTCAACCTTTGGATCATCCAAACAAATAAAACCCACCCACATATAATGTGATCCTTTTTTTTATGTTTCTCCCTCCCCCAAAAAAAACAAGTGTTATAATTTATAATAGAGAGATCATATAAAAAATTTTCTTTTGCAAATATAAAAAATTTGGTTTTTTTACTTTTACTTTTCAAATCATATGGCTAGAGCTTCACTAAACCCTATGTTGGGAACTTGAAGTCCAACTTCCCAAAATAGGGTTGAGTAAAGCTTTAGCCATATGGTTTGAAAAGTAAAAGTTAAAAAGTTTATGTGTGATGAGCGTGTACGGTTAAAGAGAGGAAAAATACAAAAAACATATTCGAACCCTATCTATGAACCTTCTTTTATGAGGTATGTAACCCGTTATTTACTGTTAAATTTGGCAATGTAGATCGTTTTGCGATATGAGTAGTTTGATTTGGGTGTTCAACTGTTCAAGAATAATTCAGTTGTAGTGATGGAAATATCATTATATACCCGTGATTTCACAGGTTATGGGTTGTTTGAAACTCACGCATAACACATGAAACTCACGGGTATATAATATTAAGCGTGGGAGGGTATAAATAGGAGACATCAAGCGTCACGTTAGCAACATGGCACGGTAAGAAAAACACATGGTAGAAAGGACGTTAAAGTGGTGTTAGTATGAAGAGATTATCCAACTATAAGAAATCAAATATATAATTACAAATTAAATATAAATTTTTATAAAACAACGCATAACCCGTGAAATCACGGGTACATAACCTAGTTATATATGTTTAATTACACTCAAATGCGCCCAACAACTTCTGGACTACTTACTTAAAACAAAACAAGATCTCAAATTCAAGCATACAGATTAATATCATTGTTTCCATAATTATATCAAATTTGATAACATACCTCTGGCCGTAATAACAGTATCATTTAATGAAATTTAACGTACATACCGCATTCGAAGATCCTTGCATTGGACATAAACCCATGGAATTTGTGGTGGATCCAAACAATATGAATGCACGCAACAAATTTGACAACTGTGACACCTTATTAAAAGTTCCCCAGGCTCACGACAACCGTACTGGTAACAAACTGATATTGGTGGTGGCTGTTCATCACAAAAATAAACCAAAATTTAACCATAAACGCGACCTAATATAATCCAACAATAAAACATAACATTAAAAAGAACAAAGATTTTCCATAGTTTGATGTATAGATGATTCATCATGTGGAACAATGTATACATCCATTACCGAGCAGTTGTTAGGAATTGTTTAAGAATAATTTTTTTGATCACAAGATTCAGCATCTTCCATCTTTAATGTGTTCTTCGCGTTCTGTCAATGTTTTGGCCACTTGTTCAAACTCTGCTGAAAAGAATGATGATCAGAGCTGTAGAATGAGACCCCCCACTGTTGGGTTATCATCTTTCAAACCCATTTTCCCAAAATTGGAGATGATCAAATGCTTGAAGTGGAAGTTGAAAAATGCTCTTTGTTTGGTGTAGAAAAAACCCTGAATATGAAAAGATGTAAATGAAAACCGTATTGAAGATCGTGAATGAAGACGGCGAAGTTTTCACTTCTGCAGAGTGATCTTCATGACTTGAAGTTGTACCCAAATCTTCGATCTCTTCCAAGATCAAATTTCTTTGTTTCCCATGATTATGAAACCTCGTTTCGTGAGGTTGTCTTCTTTCATGTTTCCCAAAATAATTTGAAGGCTCACAAATTTCAGTATCATTTTGGTGATTTTCTGAGTGTTTGTAACCTTCGTCTGATTCTGAAGACGATAACTCGTTATATGTATTTTTATGTATCAGCCTGCGATTTCTTCTAGAGGGTTCACCTATGGGGCCTGATGAAATAAGATCAAGCTTAACGTAATGAAATAATGGTAACAACTACCAAGGGATAATGGATATGGTAACAACTACCAAGGGGATAATGGATATGGTAACAACTCCCAAGGCGGCAATTAGTCAACAGTCATTACTTCTTAATGAACTCGAATTCAGGAAATGATGAGTAATGTAAGTAGAAACGTTGGGATTCAAGGGTTTAGACACCATGTCACGCGAGGATGGGTACAAAAACCAACAAGGGAATAATGGATATTGTTAGGGATAGATTTTTAATAGCTATGGATCACATATCCTTAGGTCAGCTTGGATCATTGATCCTCAGTGAATGGTGCAAGAAAACTAAGGATCCCAGATCCTTATTATTATTCTTACCAACTAACGATTGTTTCCTATGTTATTAGCTTCATTTCGCAGGTATATTATGAGTGGACTTATTCTAGCTTGGAATATAGGGGAATATGCTTCTATTTGAGCACGTGCATGAAGCTGGTGATCGTTAATGATGAACGTGGGTGACTAGCATGGATTTCAGATAGTTTGTTAGCTAGGATTTTCTAAATATTTGAATGAGATATTGAGCTTGAATAGATAACAACATTACACTACACACACTCGCATACAATACTCTCTCGAACACAGCTCTCAAACTGTGACAACTCGAACCCTTGACTCTGATCGTCGAGAGACGAGCATTTTATTATTGTTATTTTTATTATTTACTATTATTGTTTATCTAATAATGATAATCACGACGAGAGGATATGTTTAAATTAGCACATACACTTATAAAATTTAACCGATACATTTATTTGATAAATAAAAACGGACAAGTAGGCTTAGCGAGGCACGTGATGTTCTGTGAATACACGGGCCAGGCCCAACCCAACCTACCTGAACCCCTAAAACCCTACCCTATAAATTATCCTAAACCCCTATTTCATTTTTATTAAAACCCTATATCATATCACAGCCGCACACACTCAAGATCTCTGTTGTCTCTCTCGTTCAAGTCCGGCGACCAGACTCCGGCGACGGCTCCGGTCATACGCACACCCACCTGCAAACCCCCACCATTCACTTAAAAGCCTACCTACAAACACAACAGCCGCACAACACCCTTATCCTCCCTTTCGATCCCTCTCGGCTCCAGCCGTTTATCTGTTGAAGATGATGATGAAGATTATTGCTGAATGTGATGGTGACTTGCCATGGATTGGAGATGATGATCGATGCTGATAAAGGAGAACCGGCGGCGGCAGTGGAGGCGGAGGCGATTTTGGTTGTCCGACGAGTCAAAGTAAACCCCCCCTCGTTTCCTTTTTCTCCACTAAAGACGGATGATGATGAATCTGAACGTTTCTGCTGTCTTTGACATTTGATTTATGATGATGGTGTTCGTCGGATGGAGTTCGACAGCACCGGGAAGCTAGCGGCGACCGGCGGGTCTGCAGTGGTTGATGTGATTCGGGTCCGACACTATGACGTCAGCAGAAAAGAATGACAGCACTGCACGCCCAATCGTCCCTTAAATCTTTCGGTCAATTTGTAATTATCTCGATTTCCTTGGAATCTCTGTGTTTCTGTTTTAGCTAAGTAGGTGTTGATTAGCCGTTTGCATACATCTGCACTTTGGTTTGATTTATTTGCTTGATTTGGGAATTTGGATATAAATGATGCTAGCTACTATTCCATAACAAACTGTTAGTGTAGGTTTTACACATAAGTATGTTAAGTTGTTGATTTAATAAATTGGGGGGGTTTGTGTCTATACCAAATGATTAATTGTGAAGATGCAAGAATTGGAGTTGCTATAAATTGCAAATTGTTTTAGGATGTATTGGTATAAGCTGGTAGTGGTGAACTGTTTGAATAAAGGAATGGGTAGAATGTGTGGATTGTTAGGGATAGAATTTTAGTGCTTATGGATCACGTATCCTCAGTTTAGTCTGGATCAGGGATCCTCAGGAAATGGTGCAGGAAGACTAAGGATCGAGGATCCTTACTGGTATTCTAAAACTAACAATTGTTTCCATTACCCTTTGGCTTTGCTTTGCAGGTGCACTTCAAAGAGGACTTATTCCAACTGAGATTCAAGGGGAATATGCTCTTTATTTTGGCACGTTCATGAGCTGAAGACCGTTGGTGGTGATCGTGGGAAGATGGCTGAAATTTCGGATAGTTAGTTAAGGATATTTTTGGCTAAGATTAATAGGGGTATTGAGCTAATTTAGAAAGTACTTGCACTCTGGTTATCGAACAACACTTCTGCTACTCTCTCTCGAATACACACTAGAATTCATTGTAACAAGCTCAATACTTCCGAAGTTGTAACCTTTTTTGTTCAATATAGTTGATAGTGATAGTTTTCACTATCCGAGGTTTTTTATGCCGGAGATCATACATTGATCAAGGGCTTTTTCCTCGTATAAACCTTATGTTCATTGCCATTTTCTTTCAATTATTGTTCATACATTTGTTCATTTAACCAAGCATCCAACCTCACAAAAATCAAATTTGGTTACATTATCCTTGTGTGATTTTTGACCAAAACAGTTTGGCGCCCACCGTGGGGCAATTGGTGCTTCATCCTTGAAAATTCTGTTCATTTCGTTCATCCTTGTTCATTACCTTCAACCACATGGCTTCTCAGGGAAAAACCACTTCAAGCTCCATGTCGGCGATCACCTCATCACAGGGCATTCCACCATTGCCTCTTGTTCCATCTGCATCTCAGAAGAATGCTGAGAATGCTGCGAAGAAGACAACCCTCATTTTCACAAAAGCAACTACTGCTGTTTCTTCCTCTACACCTACTAACAGTGATCTTTACTCTTTGATTTTGCAGATGAAAGGTTACATGCAATAGCAGGATGAAACTAATGGCAGGATCCTTCGTGAGATTGATGAAATCAAGAAATTGAAGAAGTCTGTGGAGGATCACTCTCCATTGATGCCTAGGTCATTGGATTTCACTACTCCACCAACAACCATCCAGCATTCCAAAGCATCAGGTGTCCAGTATCAAGGAGGATCATCAAGTATGCAGTATGGATCATCAGCTATGAGGCAGGCTCAAGGATCCTACTTTCAGCCTCAAGGATCCTCTTTTCAGCATCAAGGATCCTTCTCTAGTTTGGGAGGATACATGGGGACACTGTCGGCTCAAGGATCCTACCCTCAGCATTAAGGATCCTTATTGCAGGTTCAAGGATCCATGGAATACCCTGCAAGACCTTCAGCTCCAATGTATCCAGGATCCAACATCTTTCAGGATCAAGGATCCTCGGGGAGTCAACAACCCAGAAGTTCTGAGATTCACGTGGGAGACTTCATTCCCATGCAGACTATTGCTTCATCTGGTCCCATAGTTGCACCAGAACTGCCTCATTTTAGATACACATCTGGGATTCCAATCTCAAACCAGTCAGGAGGTAACACTTTCAATACATCTTATAACACTAACCATGGTCTTATGCAGGAACCAGGGATCAACCCGGCCATGGCTAAAGAGTTGCAAACACTCAAGGATATGATATCCAGTGTCCCAGGAGTGGTTAAACCCATTCCTGAGATCCCAGATGGAAGTCACAAGGTGTCTTGCTTTGCACCGCCCATATGTAATGCTGAGATACCAAAACGATTTCAAACACCCAATATGAAGCTGTATAACGGTACCACCAATCAAGAAGAACATGTGGCACAATACAGGGAGAGAATGGAGATCAACCCCATTCCAGAAAGGTTAAAAGAAGCATGCCTTTGCAAGGGTTTCGAATCCACATTGACTGGATCAGCTTTGAAATGGCTGCTAAGTCTTCCTTCTTATTCAATTACTTTATTTTCTAATTTAGGTTTTACTCAATCGATCCCTCGCCTTTTTCTCTCTCAGTTTCCATGTTTCTTGCAACGTGTTTTCCTCTTCTGCTATGATCTTTTCTTTCACCTTTTTCTCAGTTGACAACAATCGGAAGTGCTGAGTGCAAGATTCAGAAGATTAGAACGCATAGAACGTATAAGATAAAGCAAGAAATCATCAAATTTCGGTAACCCTATAACGAATTCCAGCAATGGGTTTTACGATTTTAGCTCTAGGATTTCAAATCGTGTAGAGGGCTTTGAAGTTGCAGGCTACCAGGACCTTTAATTTGCTGTTCAGGTGAGTTTTGCTTTGCACATTCCTTTTAATTCAAAGTCTAGGGTTTCTTAGCTGAGTTTAGGTTTCATGTGTGGTGGTCTTATGTCAAACTGAATGAACTTGATGCATGTATGGTTGCTTTTATTTGAGTATCTGTTTGTTATTTGCTGAAGATAACGACTTCTTGAAATTTTGGTTGGAATTTATAAATCTCAGTAAACTATGATATGGATAAATTTGTTTTTTTTTACTCAGTCGAGTGCTGTTGATTGAAGTATTATGTTGCCTTTTTAGCCACTAATCAAATCGAATAAGCGATGTAGAATAGTGTGTTTCGATTAAATTTTAAAACAGGAGCAGAGTAAAGTGAACTTTTGGTGATAAATTTGCTTTTTTACTCAATTGAGTGCTGTTGTTTGAAGTATTATGTTGCGTTTTTACCCACTAATCGAACCCACTAATCGAATCCAATAAGCGATGTAGAATAATGTGTTTCGATTAAATTTTAAAACAGAAGCAGAGTATAGTGAACTTTTGGTGAATGAAAGTTAAATTTACCATGTGTATGATAAAATAAAATAAAAGATGTTTTACCGGAAATTTATACAATTGAATAGTGATGTCCCATGTAAATTCTATGAATTCGTACCGTAAAACTAATAATTTGGTAAATATGCATTTAATTTGAAAAAAATTCTGACCGGATTCAATACTTTTTGAATATGCCCTTGAACACTTCTATACACATCAAACATGGTGTCAAAGTGAAAGGACGATAGATCGTGGAGTATAGTTTGTTTCGGCTAGCGGCTCCCGTGATCATAGTGTACGTGCTGAACAACGTGACATCTATGTCGACCCAAATATTCTGCGGCCACCTCGGTAATATTGAGCTGGCCGCAGCGTCCCTAGGCAACAATGGTGTCCAACTCTTCGCCTTTGGTGTTATGGTAATGATATATTGCTTAAACAATACATTTATATATATTGTTTTTAATTGCTATAGTAAAAAAAATATTAATATTTTCTTTTCTATTCTCATGCGTAACATTTAGAATATTTATTTGTTATTTTGCCTGGAATTTGATCAGTATTAAATACGTACAGCAACTTTATCTGGCTATAAATTTCAACAAAGGAGGTTAATTTGACAACATAAAATAAAAACCATATTGTTTATGAAATGTTGAAAATACTTTATTATAGTATTTGGTTTCGATTTTACTCTGTATATGAAATGTTGAAAATACTTTATTATAGTATTTCGTTTCGATTTTACTCTAAAGAGTTGGTTTTAGCTTAAAAATATTAAGAAAAGCCTTAGAAATTTTTTTTCGAAGGTATAATTTTAAATGGTCAGGTCTTGAATCATGATATATATAGTTGTCTACATATTACTACAGTATTAGCAAGCGGATTTAAAATGGTCAGTTGTTGGATTTCATATGTGTTGCTAGAATAACCCCATGCATGAATGGTTACTTTTTTTATTTGAATTTATGATGGTGTCAATTGTATATCTATACAAGTTATGACAGTTAAAAGGCATTGTTTGTTAATTTGTTACAATATTTTATAACATATTATTTGAATGCATGATTGTGTGAGTTGTATAGTTACTCGATTGTACAAGTGACTGTATATATTTGTGTTTTATCTTATTCCTAGAAATAATAAGACATCAATTCTCAGTTTCTTTGCGTACTATCAGTTTTCCTTTTGTGAATTTTGAGGAGAATTTAAATATCTATTTGCTGGTGCTCTTTATTAAACGAAAGGCTGGGGATAAGATGGTTTAATGAGATCATTAGAATTTTAAAGCAAAATGATTTTGATAGTCTACAAATTGATGTCATTAAAAGCTTGATGTTGACCAAAATGGCATTTCTCTTGATTACCAGCATGATAAAAAAATATCATCCTAGCAACAACACAACAAGGAGGTTTCAATGCATTTCTTAATGGATCTTTGTGAAGAAGTTGTGGCAGACTTCCGTTTTTGATGGTTAATTTTTGTTCAATTATAGGGCATTTTTTACATTGACATGGGTAAAACACTAACATGTTGCGGTTGTCTGGTCCTCCTATCGTACTACGTTCAATGGTCCACAACTCCATGCATCATCTCCTTTTCTTTAAGAATGTGACGTGCTTCACCGCAGCAACACAGTCATCGCCACACCACTACACTACCTCCTGTTAAACCATTGGCCCATTGCTCACACGGCGGTGGTTCTTAAAGGCCATAAAAAAGGATGTTGCGGCGACTGTGGCCTTTGATTCTGACGAAGACGAAGCAAGGGATGAGAGGCGACTGCGACGGTAGTGATAAGGGAGAGAGAGACTTGGTCTTGAGGCTCAAACGGAACCATTGTCTCCGCCAAAGTGTCCATTGTAACATTTTTGTATATTTTTAGGCTGATGAAGATAGCAGACGGTGGTGGAGGGCGGCAGATCGCGACTTTTCATTCTTTTTTTTGATAATCCTTCGAACGAATTTTCGTTTTGGTTTTGCAGGATTTCTTTGCGCATTTTTTCTAGGGCTTTTGACGCTTCATTATATTCAAATGGATTCTTCATCAGTTTTGATCAAGGTTCGTTTCTTCACGCTTTTAAATGCTTCAGTTTTGCATTTATTATAGCTTTATAAAGGTGTGTTTTCTTTCGCTCTGTTTTGTGGTGTAACAAGTGATAGTATGGTTGCTATTTTAGGAATTTACCAGCCACATGGAACATTTCTTTTTGGGGATTGATTACATATTTGCCTCTATTATCTTTACTAATAAGATTAATGATTTTGACATCAGTTGACACCTTACACAAGGTTTTTTTTATTCATCTTATGTTAAGGATATTGTAGATATTTTTAAGACATGATTGATGAAACTTGGTCTTATTAAAAATTTGTTTCAGGGCATGGAGGACAAGGCATGAGAACACTGCTACACGTAGTGCAACAACTGTTGCTTATGGGGCCACAATATTTCTCCAATGGGCATGATTTTGGTCACCATGTTAAGTTTAAACATCGTAATTCTAGCATTGAAAGTTCTGGAATAATTGGAGTCATGGGATACTTGGAAGGCACAAGGGCATGTTTGGAAAGCACAAAATCTGGAAATGATTTGAGTAAAAGCTCTCTTACTATTGCAAGCTACATTAAACCATGTTTTTTTAATTAATTTTGTTTATTTATAATGATAGTTGTGGGTAAGTGGGATTTAGTGTGTTGTAGAATCACTACTGATGCATTCTTCGCCAGACCCAATTGAAACTGAAGGTAACAATTGACGAGGGTTATTCATGTTATGATGCAAAACAATAAGTCAAAGAACTAGATTAGATGTTATTATATAATGTCATGCTATTATGTTAAACAATATTGTTGTTAATTGTACGTTTGTTTGAATCTATTATACAATCAATTGTTTGCGTCACGATTTACCTTACAGTCATATTTGTTTAGAACTGTGTTCCATCCGTCGTGCCCGCCGCAATGCGTGGGTTGAAAATCACTAGTTATTATTATTATTATTATTATTATTGGTATTGGTGGTGGTGGTGGTGGTGGTGGTGTTGGTGGTGGTGGTGGTGGTGTTCATAGTGGTAGTCGTAGGTTACAAGCTCGTGTAATAAACGACTTAAACAAAAGAGTAAATTGCCAAAATCGTCCCTGATGTTTGGACATGTTTGTCAGTTTCATCGAAAACAACTTTTTTATACAATATTGCCCTTCACTTTTGTGATTTTTTGTCATTTTCATCCAAACGTTTAACTTTTTTTGCTAAAATCGTCTCTGAGATTTCGGATTTTGCCATTTTCATCCAAACATCGCCAGTTTCATCCAAACGTCTAACTTTTTTTTGCTAAAATCGTCCCTGGGATTTGGCATTTTTGTCATTTTCATCCAAATGTCGGACAAAAAAAAGCAAATTAGACGTTTGGATGGAAATGGTAAAAAATCCCAAAAGTGAAGAACAATTTGGTACAAAAAAATATGCCCAAATCTCAGAGACAATTTTGGCAATTTACTAAAAAAAATATTTTATTAAATAGTTTATAAGAAAAAAAATTAGTTAAATAGTTTATAAGAAAAAATATTAAATAGTTAATAATGAAGATTTCGAAAAATATTAGTTAAATAGTTAGTAATTTACTCGAAAGTATATATTGATATTTTTCTTGTGAGATTCAATGTCGCAACCCCCGACCATTGCCCCGGGAGGCGGGCGGCCGCGAGCTACTCAGAGCTGGTGGTATCGGTGTTTATTAATTTGGCAGCGGAAATTTCATCAGGACCGTAGTTAGGAAATAGTTTATCAGAGTAAAACACCACATTTTTATAATAATAAATACATGGGAAATTTCCAAGTTTCCATTACAAACATATTATTAGGGGTAAACCCTAAGTTATTGAAAAAAAACTTCTTTATTATTTAGGTAACTTTTATAGCCAATTTTCCAGGCCTTCAGTGCTCTCCAGTTGGCTTCTAATTGGCTTTCACATTTTGTTACCTGAAACGCGTTTAAAAACATTTTATCAACAAGAAATATTGGCGAGTGAATCCCAGTTTAATCAAAACAAGTTTTATCATTTTACAGCATTGAGGACAATCCAGCAATTACATTTGTTTACATCTACTTTAATTACCACCCACGGTACTGTCAATCCTGAGTGGTGGTAATGTTACTACTCACATTGTAGCAACAAATTTTGTATACAAAACCCCAACATACCGACGATAATTGTAGAATTACAAATACTCAATCACTGTGAAATATAATTTAAAACATTTGAGGTTTTGTAAAAACTGTTTGTGAAAAGAGGAATTACTCACAAAAAAGGTTCATAAAAAGAAGATTACTCACTTTGCTAATTAAGGTATTTCCTTGTGACTTCCTGGTTCTAATCTATTAAATTAAACAATGCACACGTGTTAGTATAATAACCTAAATTACATTAGCTATACCCTCCCCGAGACAGAACTCCAACGACTGAGTCAGGCAGAGCCTTGACATGCATTACGAAGCACTAGATTAATCGGGCAGCGTAACTAATACGTAAACGGGGTTATGATACTTCCATCGAGGCAGAGCTTCGCTAATTAGTGGGTATTATGCCCGAGTATTACTTTTAATATTCAGAAATTTGAGAGAGAAAGTCGAATTTTGAGCGGTTTAAAATGAGAGCCGAAGCCCTCTATTTATAGGTCTGGTCGAACAGCTGGTTACGGCCCGCGACTCCCTCTGCTTGTTTTCTCGCGCCCCGCGAGGACCTAGGCTAGGTCCTAGCCTCGGTTAGTCACCGGGGTAGCTTGTCTGGTTGTCGTGCCACGTGGCACGTTATGGTTTCGCCAGGTTACACCTTGTCTCGCCCCGCGAAGCCCAGGGTTAACCCTGTCGCGGCCGGTGAGCGACTAACATAATTCGTTTTATTTGATTTTTATTAAAATAAAGGTATTTCGGGGCCGTTTTTCGTATACGGGATGTATTTTAGGGCGCATAGGGGTGTTTTAAGGATTTTAGGAGGGTTGTTATATCCTCCTCACCTTGTTTTAGAACTCGTCCTCGAGATCTACTGGAACAGGTGTGGATATTTCCTCTGCATCTCGGATTCAAGCTCCCATGTGTATTCTGGTCCTCTCTTGGAATCCCATTTTACTTTAACTAAAACTAATCTCTTGTGCTTGAGATTCTTGATCTTTCTATCTTCAATCTTTAGGGGTCTCTCTACAAACTTAAGTTTCTCATTTACCATTATGTCTTTAAGAGGTACCACTAATGATTCATCTGCTAAGCACTTCTTGGAATTACATACATGAAATACATCACGTATTCCTTCCATTTCCTCTGGCAGTTGTAGCTGGTAAGCTACAGGTCCTATCCTTCTAATAATCTCAAAGGGTCCAACATACCTGGGGCTTAGCTTTCCCCTTTTGATGAATCTAACTATTCCTTTCCATGGCAAAACTTTTAATAATACCTTATCCCCTACTTGAAATTCCAACGGTTTTCGTCTGTTATCAGCATAACTCTTTCGTCGATCGCGTGCTGCTTTTAGTCTTTCCTTGACTTGAATAATCTTGCCTGTTGTTTCTTGTACTATCTCGGGTCCAGACAGTTGCTTTTCTCTAATTTCTGCCCAACAGACTGGAGTCCGGCACTTTCATTCATAAAGTGCTTCGAATGGTGCAGCATTGACACTGGTATGATAGTTGTTGTTGTAGGAAAATTCTATCAATGGTAAGTGATCGTCCCAATTTCCTCCGAAATCAATTACATAAACTCTAAGCATATCTTCCATTGTCTGAATTGTCCTTTCGCTTTGTCCATCCGTTTGAGGATGCTAAGCTGTGCTTATATTTAACTTGGTTCCCATTGCTTTTTGGAAACTTGTCCAAAAATGAGAAGTAAAACGGCTATCCCTATCAGATACAATAGATAAAGAAATTCCATGTCATGAAACTATTTCATTTACATATAACTTAGCTAACTGTTCCATACTGAAAGTTTCCTTCATCGGTAAGAAATGAGCAGACTTGGTTAGCCTATCTACAATCACCCAGATTGTATCATTACATTTTCGCGTCTTGGGTAATTTGGTAACAAAGTCCATTGTTATCAATTCCCTTTTCCATATTGGCATTTCTAATTGCTGCAATAAACCTGAGGGTTTCTGATGTTAAGCTTTGACCTGTGAATAGGTTAGAGACTTGGCGACATAGGCTGCTATATCCTTTTTCATTCCTATCCACTAGAAATTCTTTCTTAAGTCTTCATACATTTTATCGCTTCCAGGATGTATCGTATACTTAGACTTATGGGCTTCTTCTAATATTCGGTGGCGTAGGTCTCCTTGTTTAGGTACCCAGATTCTTTTCTTATGGAATCTCCAAATTCCATCTGTTCCTTGTTCTAAATCCTTAATCATTCCTTTCAATTTTTCAGTATCGTCCTTGATTACTGATTCTTATACTTTTCTAATTTTCTCATTTAAATCTATCTGCAGATTTAATTTGAGAGAACATACTCTTCTTGGCTTTTCATGATACTTTCGACTTAAAGCATCAGCTACTACATTAGCTTTTCCTGCATGATACTGGATACTACAATCATAATCATTAAGGATTTCTATCCAGCGTCTCTGTCTCATATTTAATTCTTTTTGCCCAAAAACATATCTTAAACTCTTATGATCGGTGAACACAGTAAACTTACTACCGTAAACATAATGTCTCCAAATTTTAAGGGCAAAAATTATGGCTCCTAATTCTAAATCATGGGTTGTATACTTTTGTTCATGATTCTCAAGTTGTCTAGAGGCATAGGCTATAACCTTTTGACGTTGCATCAACACACATTCATAACCTAATTTAGACGCATCATAATAGACTACAAAGTCTTCAGTTCCTTCTGGTAATGCTAGTATGGGTGCGTTGGTTAATCTTTGCTTAAAGATTCTAAAGGCTTCTTCCTGTTTTGGTCCCCATTCAAACTTAACTGATTTACAAGTCAGTTTTGTTAAGGGAATGGCTATTCTAGAAAAATCTCGGATAAACCGTCTATAATAACCTGCTAGTCCAAGAAAACTTCTCACCTCCGTAGGTGATTCGGGGACTTTCCATTTAGTAATCGCATCGATCTTTGTGGGATCCACATGGATTCCTTCATGATTAACTAGATGTCTGAGGAATAGCACTTCTTCTAACCAGAATTCACATTTTGAGAATTTAGCGTAAAGCTTTTCTTTTCTCAGCAAATTTAGGAGTGTATGCAGGTGCGCTGCATGTTCTTCTTTGCTCTTAGAGTAAATGAGAATATCATCTATAAAGACAATTATGAATTTATCCAGATATGGTTTACATATTCTGTTCATCATGTCCATAAATGCGACTAGGGCATTGGTTAAACCAAATGGCATGACTGTAAATTCATAATGGCCATACCTTGTTCTGAAGGCAGTTTTCGGAATGTCCTTTTCCTGTACTTTTATTTGATGATATCCTGAGCGTAAATCGATCTTAGAAAAGAATCGAGCTCCTTGCAATTGATCAAATAGATCATCGATTCTCGGTAATGGGTACCGATTTTTAATCATGACTTTATTCAGTTCCCGGTAATCAATGCACATACGCATTGATCCGTCTTTCTTCTTGACAAACAAGTTTGGTGCTCCCCATGGCGATGAACTAGGCTGTATGAATCCTTTCTCCAGAAGTTCGTCCAGTTGTTTCTTCAGTTCTTGCATTTCTGCTGGTGCTAAACGGTAAGGTGCCTTGGCAATCGGCGCTGTCCCTGGTAGCAGGTGAATTCTGAATTCGACTTCCCTAACCGGCGGGAGTCCTGGTATCCTTCTGAGAAAACATCTGAGAATTGAGATACTACAGGAATATCTTTCAATTCTTTTCCTTTAGTGTTAATGATTATGGAAATCATATACACTAGTGACCCTTTCCTTGCATAGCTCGCTGTTTTCATCACAGAGATGAATTTCGTGGATCTAGGTGGCTTGTCTCCTTTAATAGTGATATTTTCACCCTTTGGTGAATTTACTTGTATTGACTTTTGATCACATAGAATACTGGCTTTATTGGCTACTAACCAATCCATTCCTAATACAATATCAAATCCAGTCAGGTTCATTGGGTAAAGGTTAGCAATAAAAGTACGGTTTAGAATTTCTATTCTTGCTCCCTGCAAGATTTCAGTGATCTTAATGGATTCTCCATTTGCCGTTTCTACCAGCATTCTTGTTGAAGTTTAGTTAATGGTTGATTTAGAAGTTTGCAAAATGAAGTATTAATAAAACTTTGGTTCGCACCAGACTCAAATAATACTTTAGCAAAAACATCATTAACTAAAAACGTACCGGCAATCACGTCCGAAATCATTTTTGCTTCTTCGGCTGTCAGAACAAATGCTCTAGCATTCTTAGTAGTCTTGTTATTCATGGCTGGAGCTCGTTTCGGACAGTTCGGCTTGATATGCCCCTTTTCTCCACAATTGAAACAGACTCCAATGTTGGGTTTCTTCCTACAGTCTTCTTCCTTATGTCCCGGTATTTTGCAGAAGTTGCAGTATGTAGAGCATCTTCCTAAATGCTTTTTCTTGCAGGACTTACAGTAAGGTGCAGAAGTAGAGCCTATGTTTTTCCCACGGTTGGAATTACCGTAGCGAAATTATTGGGTAAGCTTTTGGACTAGGTTCTTCCTCTGGTTTTCTTCTTGTGTACGTACTAGTTCATCAATCACGGTATTTGCTAGTTCTACAGCTTCTTCTATAGTTTGTGGTCTAGCTGCCTTGACTACGTGTCTAATCTTACTGATTAATCCCCAGATGTAACGGGAGATTAGTACTAGTTCTGGTGAAGCTAGGGTTGGCACAATTCTAGCATATTCGAAGAATATGGTAGTGTAACCCTTACAGTCCACTCCAGTCATTCTAAGGTTTAAGAACTTATTAGCTATTTGTTCTTTTTCATTTGGAGGACATAATTTTCTTTCAACCATGTTCTTAAACTCAGTCCATTCCATATTATAAACTCTGTCACTTCCCCTAGACTAGAGAATAGTGTTCCACCATTCTAAGGCTGCATTCTTAAAAAGATTGGAAACAAACATGATTTTATCTTCATCTGCACATTTGCTTATTTTTAAGACTGTCTCAGTCTTTTCTATCCAGCGTAGAGCTGCAATGGCTCCTTCATTGTCCGAGAATTCCATTGGTTTACAAGACCAGAATTCTTTGTATGAACAACCATATGACATGGTTCTTCTTATTTTTGGAATAGGAAATTAAAGTAATGGTCCATTGTTTACGCTGTGACTGGGTTCAGTAGGTGGTCGTTTACTTCCACTATTAGTTTTATTATTTTCCGCTTCCTTAATCGTTTTGATAATATATGGCATAGCGTTTATAATCCCTTGTGCCACTATGTGTTGGATGGCACTGTTATCTAATTGGTTCCCGTTATCATCGATATTCGGGTTTTCCTGATTCACTTCGTTGACCATCTGGATTATAAACATTTACCAAGTATTAATATCACAGAACAAGATTAAATGCGAGCAATCACACAAACAAAAACATTGATCAAAACCGTCGTGCATTGCGACATTTACTCTATTTCATATATATATATATATGTATATATATATATATTTATATTATTATTATTATTATTGTGACTTGGGGTTCATCCAGTATTGCATATTTCGCTCGTCGTATTTCCAAACGAGCATTTCCCCTATTTGTCTTATTCTTTGTCCTTCATCTACTAACTCTTCACCGAAAGTACGAAGTTCCTGCACGTTTTCGGTACTCATGGGTGGTGGTGCGGGTATTGGGCCAGGGTACTGTGGTACGGGTTCTCCATATGGGTATGGGTTTTCTAGTATTTCCCGAACACACTGATCGACATCCCAATATGGATCTAGAGGGTCAAGGTTGGGATATGGTGCTACAGGGTTTGGTATGGGTTCCTCCTGTGGGTAGAGTTCTCGATAATCCCTATGGTCATCCTCCCATGGGTCATAAGTTAGAGGGTTTGGTGTTGGGATTCTAGGGATTTCGTTTGGGTCGAAGGCGGGTATGGGAATCTGGTCTCCTGGATTAGGTTCTATTTCCATGGGTTGAGTTGGGAACAGTGGCAGTGGCTGTGGTGCAATGATTTGTTCTAAGTTTGGGTCTGTGGCAGTAGTAGCTAGTAATTGAAAGTTGGTAAATCGCCTATTGACTATGTCTTGGGTCTGGGCATTCATCTCCCTATTTGCAGCTGCTAAAGCCCGTTGCTGCTGTAACTTCCTCATTCTCTTCCTACGCTCATGTGCTCCCCGACTGAACCATCCTCTCTTTTTGGTAGGGAATGGTTCTTCGGATTGCACTTTAAATATGAAAATCCCCTCTTCTGTGTCAGCTGAATACCCCGAAGGAGTAGGCTGGGAGGAAGTTCCTTCATCTCTAGGAGAACTAGACAAGTGACGATAGGCGTCCGGTGGACCTTAATCACTCATACTGTAACTAACAAATTGTCAAATAACACAAAACAATAATATACAGATATGCACATAATCACATAGATTATTTCCTAACAAAATGGATAAAATTTTGGTGTCAGCAGAACACTTCTGTGGCTGAAATCAGTGGCTGTAGCACTGATACCACCTTCTGTCGCAACCCTCGACCCCTGCCCTGGGAGGTGGGCGGCCGCGAGCTACTCAGAGCAGGTGGTATCGGTGTTTATTAATTTGGCAGCGGAAATTTCATCAGAACCGTAGTTAGGAAATAGTTTATCAGAGTAAAACACCACATTTTTATAATAATAAATACATGGGAAATTTCCAAGTTTCCATTACAAACATATTATTAGGGGTAAACCCTAAGTTATTGAAAAAAACTTCTTTATTATTTAGGTAACTTTTATAGCCACTTTTCCAGGCCTTCAGTGCTCTCCAGTTGGCTTCTAATTGGCTTTCACATTTTGTTACCTGAAATGCGTTTAAAAAGATTTTATCAGCAAGAAATATTGGCGAGTGAATCCCAGTTTAATCAAAACAAGTTTTATCATTTTACAGCATTGAGGACAATCCAGCAATTACATTTGTTTACATCTACTTTAATTACCACCCACGGTATTGTCAATCCTGAGTGGTGGTAATGTTACTACTCACATTGTAGCAACAAATTTTGTATACAAAACCCCAACATACCGACGATAATTGTCTGGGTGTCGTGCCACGTGGCACACGATGGTTTCGCCAGGTGACACCTTGTCGCACCCCGCGAAACACAGGGTTAACCCTGTCGCGGCCGACGAGCGACTAACATAATTCGTTTTATTTGATTTTTATTAAATTAAAGGTATTTCGGGGCCGTTTTTCGTATACGGGGTGTATTTTAGGGCGTATACGGGTGTTTTAAGGATTTTAGGAGGGTTGTTATATTCAACAAGGTTTGCTATGTTTTCTTAGTGTGTCTGTTCATCGATTTGGAAAAAAGATTCTAATGAATTTTTGCTGATTTGATCAGGGAAAATGAGAAGAGGAGTGGGAAATTTATGAAGAGGAGTGGGAAATTTCAAAAGAAGTAGGCCATAAATCAGGCTAAGTTAATAAAAAGAATTGACAAAACAATGTTTAATTTATACACATGCAAATAAAGGTCATTGTTATTTTGTTAACTAATTATGCCTCAATAAATACTAGTGGGGAGCCCGCACGTTGCTGCGAGGATCCAACATGTGAAAAACATGTGGCAACGATGAAAATTCAATGATCGTATGATAACTTCATTCAAGTTAAAGAAGTAGCAAACTAAATTAGTAGTGGGATTTTACATGATGTTTTAGTGTAAAATAGTAGTATGCACACAATATTAGAGTTAAACTTGTGTTACTTTAAACGCATCTATTGTCAAGCATTAGCGATACCGAACCTGTGAATCTTCAAACTCTAACAACATATACATATGAACAACTAAAACAAAAATGTTAATGTTTCCGTTTATTACTCCCAACCCAAGAACCGACTTACGCCTCTTAAAACAAATAGACCCGAGTCAGGAACAGAAATCAAAACATTATACTTAAAAATATATCAAACCATATAAAGAAATTTGTTGCATTATATCTTTCGACAGAGGCAAACCTTCTGTCAAATACATATATAAGTAAAAGCATGCTTGAAGAATATATATTAGATACATTTTGAGAATGGAAACAATATACTTGAAAAAGTGACTAAACTAAATCATCAGTATTCTATTATCTTGAGGGAAGGTTATGGTTAGGTTAATAAAAATGATCAAAATTCCAGATTTAACAGTTAAGTGAATGTTTTTTGACAACGACCCAGACTCAGCAAGCAAACCGCTAAACTTGTAATCTTTATTAAAAATAGTTATTTCGACATCCATTTTTGTCTGTAGCATATGTCAAATGGGTCAATTTTTTTTTTAAAAGTGATCAAAAATATGTTAGAATAGATATAAAGTTGCTCTAAAGAACTCAAAATCTTACAATCTGTTGAATCTTTTTACTTAAGAAAAACTATACAAGTAATTCAAAAAATGTACAAGAGTTGACCGGTCAACCTAACACCAGCATGACCCATTTGGTCATTTTAGTTCATGATCAAGACAAAGCCCCAAGTTTTATATCATATCAAAAGACAAAATATAGATGATGTGTGTAAAATGCAACATATAAATTACATCAAATGAGGATAAACCTGTACTAAAAGCTCTTGTGTCATTGGACGACCTCGGTATATTACTAACGCTATACTACGTTCACTGTGGGTGCACTTGCCCATGTGTGTGTTTAGTCTTAGTAGAATATCATGTTTTATAAATTTAAAACTTGACTAATGTGTAAAACGGGCTTAAAATATTAATAAAAACATAACACACCTTACACGCACCAAGTTTTTGGCGCCGTTGCCGAGGACACAAGGATTTTAAGAAAGTTATGAATCAACGGCCTAATCATTTTTCTTGTTTTTCTATTTTTTTTAGGATTTTTCTAGATTTTTTCAGCTTCTGCAGACTTCAGCACGGGGCCGTGCCCGCTAAACACGCCCCCGTTCCCAATCTTTGGTACTTGCAATCCTGTTTTAAGTCAGACAGTAGCTGAACACGGGGCCATGCCCACTGAACACGCCCCCGTGCCCAAGCTTCAGTTATTGAAAACAGAACCGTAAGATCCCGACGGTTGGTAATTTCTGACACAAACATGAGTGATATTGATTATTTTTACTTTCGCTCCTCTTATGGTGTGTGGTGTCAAATATGTGGTGGATCTCATGAAGATTTAAAGTGTTATTTTCTAAATTATACTCCCCACTATATAGACCCATAGTTTTCCTGTAACCTTAAGATGGGCGAAAGTAAAAACAATCCCTCTCTCCCTCGAATGCTCTCAATCATTTCTTTTAGATGATATGATTCTCGAAGAATTATTTCAGCTCGAAGAAATAATTCTCCAATTGATAAAAGAACTTGAGATGGAAATAAGTTATTCATCCCAAGACGACGATCAGGGAGAGTTGTTGAGATGGCATTCGGATTCTAACAACATCGTCGATACCGAAAGCACCTCTAACTCTTGTGAGGATTTGAGTGATAGTCGTCCCTGTGTCGATTGTTCCATGAGGGACTCTCCATCGGTTTCCGCCGATGCATTCATAGACCTGAGCGATTCGACATATACCTTCTTTAACGAGAGCTCGGATAAGGGAAATAAAGGTTGGTTTCGCCCACCGGTATTTAGCTTAGGATTCACCCTTTCCGATAACCTCTTGCGTTCTTGTCTAAAGCAAGGGCAATTAAGGTACCTCAGGCACTTCGGTGTTGTCCCGTCCAGTAAGGAACCGCCCAATCTGGACAAATTCCTTGAAATAAGACGAAACTTCATAAAAGCTCTCTAGCCACGGGGCCGTGTCCAGGTCAACATGCCTCGTGCCCACCTAAAAATTGACCACGGGGTCCTGCCCAGGCCAACACGCCCTGTGTTCAGAATACGGATAAAATGTGTCTGAGTCTTGTCTGACCACGGGCCGTGTCCAGCCGACACGGGGCCGTGGTCAGCGTACTGTCGTTTTCTATAAATGCAGCAAGATTCCTGCACATTTGGACCCATTCCAAAGACAAGGATCTGGTGGGATCTTCACATATACCCCATAAGGTATATTCCAAAGAAGGTTCTCAACAACCATCTTGTCTTTACTAGTTTTGTCTCTTGCCTTCTTCTTCAAAAAAACTCCTCAAACCCTCCATTAAAGCTTGAAACCTCCATGTTTCAAGCTTTATTGTGATGTTTGTTAGGTTTTTAAACAAGGAATCTTATCAAAAATAAGTTTTACAACACTGTTTTAAGTTATTTCTGCTCAGAGATGTTTCAAAAGTCAGAAAAATAATTTAAAGCACTAAGATTCCTTGTTTCAAAAATCTGCAGAATGGTGGCCACGGGGCCGTACTCAGCGAGCACAGGGTCGTGGCCGGAGTTACTGTTTCATTAATTTGAACTTTTCAACTTGTTTTCTTAGAATGTCGAGCCAGAATAGCGGAACCTCTTCAGCTCACTCAAGGAACAGTCGCAGGGAAATAAGGCCATCGATCGAAGCAACCCTTGTGCGTTACGTAATGGCGCTAAGAGAGGCACTCGATGAGATGACATCCATAGAAGAAGTCCTAATCGACCGTATAAACTATCTAACGGTGGGGCTAGAAAATAGCTTCCAAGAAATCAACCTTTTGCACCAAAGGTTGAACATTCTTGCAATGCCTCCTATGGAACCAATCTTCCCTCAAGAAGATTGGAACTTGGCACAAGAAGTTATTAATCCCACCGGATGGGACGACATTCCCCCGGAACCTCCTCTTGACGCCTTACAAGAGGTTCCGGTGGAAGTCGCACCTCCTCCACATGAGGAAGACAATGAGCCCGCTTTCCTTCTCCCCCGGGAGATAGAAGAATGGATTAACGAAGTGTGAGGGGCCCTTTCCAGAAAAGAAGTTCTAAAAGCCTTATTCAACCGAAAGAATCATTTTTCGGAAATTTTGTTGCTCTTATAATAAAAACATCTAGGCTAGGACTTCTTTGAGGTTTAAGATTTCTTGCATTCTATGACCTACTTATCCAGCTTTTAGTATGTACTTTTTATTTTCTAGGAATTATGTAATTCACTCTTGAATGAATGATGGTTTTTAAGTATTAAATGGTGTTTGGATGATGTTGTAATGGTTAAAACACACTCGAAAAGGTGGAGGTTACCAAGGGTACTTTGAACCCACATCCCATGCACAAAAACAGAGCATCCCGACAATTTTCCATCATTACAGCAAGATCAGCACGGGGCCGTGCTCAGTCAACACGCCCCCGTGCCCAAGGTTCTGCAGAAAATGCCCAGTTAAGGTAACTGGACATGGGGCCGTGCTCTATGAACACGCCGCCGTGCCCAGCCTTCTGTTTAAATATAATACTGGCAATCTGACCACGGGGTCGTGCCCCGGACCAACACGGGCCCGTGACCAGACGCCCAGTAACATGAAATCTTGTTTTTAAACACCTTTTTACACATTCAATCAACCTAAAAACTTATTTTTGGGACACATTGAGGACAATGTGTAATTTAAGTGTGGGGGGGGGGGGGGGGATGCTAAAACCTTGAATTTTGCAAGTCCTAATAACAAGCCTTACACAAAACTCTATTGGAACCGCTAATCACCCCAATTTTTTTCAAAAACTTTTTATTTTTTTTCCTTGTCTTGGTTTAATTTGGGAATAACATGTTCTAAAAAGGTTATATTTTTACAAATTTACAACCGATAGCGTCGTGATAAAAAGAACCGACATAAGAAAATTATGAAACGGCATGACAAATCTAGTTAAAATTTGATTATATATACTTGATCACATTATAAACCCATTCCCACAATAAGTGAGTTTTGAGCCTTTATTGAGCATACAAGCATACATCTTTAAACTAAATGCTCATTTTTCGTTTCTTGTGTGAATAGCCGCTTGGTTCTTACGACTCTAGAACTTGCCACGATGATACATTCCTGGTCCTTACCAACTTAAACCCACGTAAGTAAATGATGGAGGCATTAGGACTAACCCATTTTCTTTTCAACACCGTTATTTTTCATTTTCTTTATCACCTACCCAAAATCCCCCCTAGTAAACCCCTTTGAGCCTAAATCTTTTCATTTCTAAACCTACAAAACAAACACCTTTACCCACCAAAGCCTTTTTCTTTTCAACCCTTTATTTTAGTAAAAAGCTCGGTTTTCTTGTGACGCTTCTTTATCAAAAAAAAAAAAAAAAATGAATGTCCAGCAATAAACAAACAAAGTCCTCAAAGAAACTTTGTTTGAAGATACTTAGTGTGAATAAAAGTCACAAAAACAAAAAGTTTTACGACGACCGTCGCTTTTTACGCTTTTAGCCCTTTTACTAACCACTAACCCATAACCACCTACCTTTAGCCCAAGCCTAACCCTTTCCCCAAGTCCTCTTAATATTTACAAAGGTTTATAGTTAAAAAGGAGGAGTATTGATTTCTTGGAAAGCATATGATAGAAGTAAGTTCCATGCCGGTCTCGAGTGTTTCACAAAAATACATATTCGGCCGAGTGTTGAGTGATCTTCCGTGAGGTATGTGAACTTGTATATAAATGAAATTTTAAAGAGGCATGCTATGCCCAAATAAGTAATTTCTCTTATGAAACGTTCTAAATAAATCATAACGAATAGGATTGTAAATAGTATAAAAATAAAACCCAATAAAGATCTTGGATTCCCAACACTCAAGACAAGCCCAAAACTTCTCTTCTACCCATTCCATTTGGGTGTGTAAGCCACATAATAAAGAGTTTTGCTTGAGGACAAGCAAAGATTCAAGTGTGGGGGTATTTGATGTGTGTAAAATGCAACATATAAATTACATAAAATGAGGCATAAAACTAACCATTTTTTAGTACTAATGTTGGAAAAAGTGTGTTTTTGTCTTCCTTTTGTATTTTCTGGACCAAATAAGCTTAAACGAACAAAAGGAACAAATATGAAGCAAGAACTAACATAAATACAAAGAAAAGGAATAAACGTGGCATGCCCGACCCCTCGACAGCATCTCCACAAGCAAAAACAAGAAACAGAAGGCTGACCACAGCCTGTGCCCACTGGACACGGGGTCGTGGTCAGATGTCTGCAGAAATGGATAAAGCCATGGAAGCTTCTACGCCCACCGTGGGGGCATGCCCAGCTCCGCACGGGGCGTGGTCAATGCTAAGATTTGCAGAATCTTCTAAATCTTGATAGTACAGATACGCTTCTGCACACGGGGCCGTGCCCAGCGAACACGGGGCCGTGTGGAGCCGAATGCTGACAAATGTAATTAATGAAGGAAGAGAAAAGGGATGGCCACGGGGGCGTGTCCAACGGACACGAGGTCGTGGCTGGGCTTCTGTTCAGGCTATAAATAGGGGTGCTTGGCTCTCTTCAAACTTCAAAGGAATCCCTTGGCAAACCACCTCTCTCCCACGTTGCCACCACTCCACCACCACTACAACACCCACATCCACCACCATCATCCATCATCCACCTGAGAGTGTGTGTAGTAGTCTCGGGATCCAAGATTGATAGTAAGAGTTCTTGTCAATCAAAGGCCATGTTTGGCTAAGTCTTTTACATCACTTGGAGAAGACAAGAATTTAATGTATTACTTTTGATTTTTAATCTTTTCGCACTTTTTATTTGGTTTTGTATTAATGACTTTAATAACTAGTTTCTTATGTTGAAGGTGAAACTTCTTTATCATTTGTCCGTGGTGTCTTGGCATTACTTTACTGTCTATATAAAGTAAAAGATTTTCACCATTCATATCTCTACGGTCTATATAGAGATATGTTGGCTACCTGGTCGAGGGTTAAGGGAATGGTTTAGTAAGGTTCTTGCCTTGTTCAGTGTATATGTAACGCCCTGCGTTTTCATACTTTCCATATTTAGAAACCATTGCTTGAAATTCTATTTTTTTGGAAATCTTGTATTCCTTGTAATCGTATTTCGTTGTATCGTTGTAAAATCTGAGACTTTGATCGTAATGAAACGAATCTTTTATACATCGTTTATACATGTTTATACATTGATACGTGCCCTCGTTTGATACATGGTTCGTAATTCGTATAAACGTAAGCTTAACTCGTAAACAATGATCGTGTATTCGTAATCCTTAAATCTTCATACATTTAAACACTTAGTTATTCGATTATAAGATTAAGTTGTATGTTTTTTTTCACTTGATCATACCAAACTATAAACCATACATACTTGTTACATTTCATGTGTTATACACACCTATGTTATCACACTTTTTGCTAAATTAAAACATGTCATTTATGCATTTTGGACCTTGTTACAAGTTACATACATACTAGACACAATGTAACACTTTATTAAATATCAAATATATACCTTCTAATGTCAAAAAATAAAATAAAATAAAAATTATAGGGTTGTTAACAGCCTTGCATCAGCCCACTTAATTTCCTTGTTTTGAGTTATTTAGCCCACTAAACACTTCCAAAGCCCAACCCAATGAAACCCTAATCTATCCCCTATATAACCAAGCCTCCTCCAAGAATTTTTCACTTTCTAAACACTCTCCATTCACTCTCAAACACTCCAAACCGTAGCTGAGTGCAGAAGTTCGAGCAGATTTATACCACTTCACTAAAGTGAGCATAACTCACTCAATTCTTATTTGATTCACTCAATTCTTTTTCCTACTACTTTGTATTGACCTTAGCTATGTTTCCATGGGTTTTCCCTGGAAAACCAGAGCCTGGAATGTTGCCAAAAGGGCTCCAAAGTGGACTGATTTTTTTGTTCTTGTTTCAAACTTTGATAAACTTGTTTAAACTTGAGGAAACTCATCTCAAACCTATGTCCTTATGCTTCTAACCACTTCTAATGGTTAGTCAGGCTTAAAAACAAGGTTGAGACATTCAAAATCAGAGGTATAAACCTTACAAACTTTCTGTTTTGTTCAAGGGTTTTAACCCACAAGTGATGCTCAAGTTCAAGACTTGATGATTGTGTGATTTAGGATTAGCTTGGGCTAACCTACTTGAAAATCCACACATTGCTTGATGTTTTCTCATAGATTAGTTGTTCATATTCTATTGTTTCTTGTAAGTTCATGACCCTCCTTGTTATTCATAACAAGTATAGTGGTGAACAATAAAGGTACCTAAATGGAAGCTTTGTTCTTCCTACCTCATGTATGAATTCCATGATACTTAGAGGTGCCTAAATGAAGATTTTAATCTTCTACCTCATGCTTGACTTATATGATGTAATATACACTATGTAATACTTATGTAACAACCAAATAATCGAACTCTTGGTGATGAACTAATGGACATTCGTCAAGCTAGTAGATTGTATCATCTTAGGCCTTGACAACTTATCACGATTCTAATGGAACTTTGTTCCATGAAAACATTTAAACTCTTTTAGAGTTTCATAGTGTCAAGAACAAGTGTCATAGGTATTAGATGATTATTTTCATATGTTTATTTTTCATGTTATTTAAACTCCAAATCCCTAGAACCATATGTAAACACCTCTTAAACTCCAAATCGAACACATTTAACTTCCTAGTCTCAACAACTTTGTCACATGGGATAATCGGAAAGCATATGCAACTTTGTGAGTACACTTGACCCATTTTTCTTTTAATACACTTTGGGTGCAACATGTTTTACTTGTTAAAATGCACGATTCACAAACATGCTTTTATTCGTTCAATCCTTATACATGCTTTGCTATGCTTAGGTTCATGCTAGAATACATACTACTTGTTAACTCGGCTTAAAAATTATAGCGCTATAGGAGTAGCACACCTTCCGACGGGGTTTTGTTGAGTCTTTATTCTATAATGGTCTCGTCACTTTTGTGTCGAGGGATGCTAAATACTAGTGGACACTAGAGTTGACATATTGTTATGCATGATATATTGACCTTGTATACCAATTGCTATGTTGGATTGAAAATAATTTTATACACATGCCACGAGTCTAAAACTAGTGTACTCGCCAATACGGAGGTATTGAACTATGCTTTTTAAAACATGTTGCAGGTTTAGCGACGATGTTGATAATGCATGGAATCTAGTATGATGCTTAGATACACACTTTGATTTGTATTCTTGTTGCATTGTCTTTCATTATTCATGATGTTGTATTTACTTCAAATTCTTGTAATTGATTCTTTAGAAATGAAATGAAATTTACTATTTAAATACTTGTCGCAATTATTAGTGTTATGATGTCTCGAGCAATCTATTTCGTCTCACTCCGATGTTAACGCCATTGGTTGGGGTGTGACAGTATAGATCCTGCAAGGACCTGGGTCAAGCTTACTAGGACCTCCTTCAATACCCATAGGTATTGGATGGCGGGGGTGCGAATGGCTTGATCCCCTCATAAGTAAACTACTATTGATACATTAAACCGGCTACTTGAGATTATATCCCTGCTGACTCAAACCACTTAGCCGAGGGTAACGTCACCTTCAAAAGAGGGGCCTACCACTTTTCGCATTAATAACTTAATTAATTATCTTTTAATATTCCGACCCTTTGAGATTGTATCCTTGCTGACTCAAACCACTGGGTTGAGGGTAACGTCACCTTCAAAAGAGGGGCCTACTACTATAATTAAGATAATCTCTTAAAAAATGCAAAAGTGCAGAAATTATGACATCTGTGCCTCTACGACCATCGTACAAATACAAAACCAATGAAATCTTGTGTTTCATACTTGGGATTTGTATAAATACGTGTATCATTTGCACATATCAATTCTTGTTCAATTTCGAGCTTTAAATCGCTTTCTGGGAAGTTATACGCGAACTGATGCGTAAACGTAATCAGTTTAATGCGAAAAACACTCCAGAACAGTGACATAGGCTTAACATACCTTAAATAACTTAGAAATAAGTTTTGGATGGTTTGGTGTGTCGAAAACAAGTTTATTCGATCGAAGGGACTATTTGCGTCAAACTGCGAAACTGTGCGGATTTGTATAGTAACGAACATTCCGGAACTTGATCATAAGTTAAACATACCATACATATCCTTTACATAGCTTAGAAATAGGCTTTGAGGGGTTTGGTATGCTAAAATAAACTTTTTAATCAAACAGGGACTAAAAGCGTCAAAAGTGCATAAGTTTGCATTTTCGCGCATAACTTACGTTCTGACCATATCCGGGCATCCAAAAAATTTTTGTAATCATTAAAATATTTTATTTTAGTGATTGGCGTGATAAAATTCCATTCGTCGTGTAATTTGGATTGTTTTTCGTGTCTGTTCGTGTTTCGTCGTAATTAACCGAACAACGCAACCATACGACCAAACGAACCGACATCTGAGATATTTTCAAACATATTTCATGTCCCCTATACTTAAACTTCATTGTTGAGCCTTGAAAATGGGTTAATGGGGCTTAAACACGTCGAAAATGCATTAAAATGTGTGCAGGGGCCTGTTTCGCCAATTTTGAAACTTCAGACTTAAGCCGTTGCGTCCGGCGACAGCCTGAGGCTTTTGCCGTCACGCGACGCGACACCTACACCTGGGCAGAAACTGTTTTTCAACAACTGGATCGAATTTCAGGGGTTTTTATGTAAATTTCTCAATACCGTATGCTGGTTTTTGGACACCCCTAGTATCCCAAATCAGTGGGTAATACTTGTAAGGCCCAGATTAAAGCTCATTAACCGAGAAACGATCCTAACGGTTGTCCGAAAACTATATATACCCACCTTGATTCATTTGCATTCCCCACATTTGATCTGATTTATACTCTAAGTTGAAGCCTTAGCATCATACCTGAGTATTTTAGATCAAATTCTTCATTTCTTGGACCTTTTGAAAGTTTCTTTCATGCTTGTTATTGCTTTTCAAGCATGAAAGTCAAACAGTGTTTGACTTTCTGCTTTGACCATTCAATCGTCAACACGAAGTTCGTTTGAACTTTGCAACTTGAGCGTAATCACGATGATTATAGTCCCTTGTGACTATACCTACTGATTACCACGTTGATTAGGCGTAGTGACGAGTCATAGTTTCGGTCAAAGTACGTGTTTATGCGTATTTTGCAACGAAACAATCTTTGGGTATCAAAACACTTTGTTTTGATATCAAACTTGTTTTCTAACTTAGTTAAACATGTCTTAACATGTTTAACTCGTCACTTTTTAGTTTAGTGCTTATATAGGGTCGTAAGATAAGCGGTCTAAACCACCGCTTAAACTTTCAAACCCGACCCGTTTGGTCGATCATTAGGATCCGACCATGCACATTTTGTGACCATAGTTGTATAGGGAATAACCGTCCGAGTTTATACCTTATGGTCACTTCGTTTAGTTAGTTGTATGATAGGCAGTTTATATGCCTTAGGTAAATGACCAAAATGTCCTTTTTGCGCATAAATTCATTTTAAGCATATGTAACCTAAATTTTGACATCTAAACTGATTAGGTAACATTATTAGACATATTAAGGCATATAATACTTGTCATAGGACTAGTTAGGCGGTCCGAACGCGTTTTACGCAAATGACGCGTTAAAGTAGCATAAACTACCTTAACGAGTCGTAACGGGTCATAAGCACTTAGCAAAGGTTCCGACTTAGAATGTAGGCTTTGTTAAACCATATTACGTGAGTTCCAATACTCATTTGGTTTACGAAACCTCATTCTATCCGATCTTCCGATTTAGGTCTGATTTATTAACGTAGTTACCTATATTAGGTGCCGATTGATTCTGTGATCCTTCCAGCTTTGTTTGGTTGTTATTTCAAGACTTCTAAGCAGTATCAAGTGAGTACATAGTCCCCTCTTTTACTGTTTTTAAATATTTTGGGGTGATACACATGTGCCTACTAGTTACTTTCTTGCTTTTCATGCTTTTATAACATATGCTTGTTATATTCATTAATACATATATAGTACATGATTTCATTTATGATTTGCTATGTATGTTTACTTGGCATGCTAGCATATTGATTTTCATAAACAGTTTTGTTGCATATGTTCACTCAGCATATGGACACATTGATTTACATTAAACATTTCTACTTTGTATGTTCACTTAGCATACTTAGTACATTATTTTCACATAACATGCTTACATTTGGTATAACATTTGGTTTGTTTAACGAAACTAATACATTCATTAACACCGATCATGTCGCTTGGTAGTAAGTAGTGGTACCAAAGGAATTGATAACTCCCATTCCTGAAATCCTAGGTTTGTTTGGGTGGAAGGAATGACTGAATCCGATAAACATATTGATAAACCTTTAACTTGTTAAGGGTTTTTCTTTCAGTCTCAAGTCTTGAATGTAGACGTAAAACATTACCACATAAATGTTCCTGTCAATAAAGCATTTGTTTCACAAAACATAACTTTTGACTTAAATTATGATTTATTTAAATACATTGTTTTGTGCATTTTACCTATGGTTTTAGTTGACACTTTTCACTTGCCATACATAACATTTGATTATACATTACATGATTTTCATTTGACATTTGACATTGTTTACACATAAACATTTTGACATTGGTTTAAACAAGGTATTTTGGTGGCTTATTTGGGTAAGTGATTTAAATAACGATGCGTGTATAATATGATGAAAGCATGGTGGATACGCCGCTGGTACTTCATATATATAAGTGTTTTTATAATATTACATATCGTAGCGTTATTTAAACCATTTCAATTTAGACATATTACATTTTACACAAATAACATATCCTCTCAAAACACTGTTTTACAGACAACATATTTTATACAAACTCATTTTACTTTGTTATTCATTTAACCATACATCTTTCTTTTATATCATCTGATTTCTGATCGATTTTCGTATGATTTATAAAAGAAAACACTTTACAAGATTCATGACTAACTTTTGTTAAACATTTCTTTAAACTTACAAGTCATGAATGCTATTTTAACAAAACCTATGTATCTCACAGGCATTTTTTATGCTGACGTACCTATTTTCGCATGTGTTTCAGGTGCTGTTGTTAGATGATCATGATGCAAACATAGGATTGGACGAGGGCCTTAGTGACTTAAAACTATGAAAGACAGTTTGATTCTTGTTATGCTTCTGTAATTTCATAGACAATGTAAACATTTTAATTCAATAAAACAAAACTTCAATTACCATGTGTTGTGAAACAATGATTCTGTTACGACACTCCTCGTTGTTTCCGCCGCGGTTGTTGTTTTACGCGGTCGGGGTGTGACAGAAGAGTTGGTATCAGAGCTCATGGTAATAGGGAATTAGGTTATTAGTAATGCTTTGACCTAGTCTATAACCTTCCTAGGACCCTAACGCGAGTTTACTTGCGTTTAGATTTTAAAACAATACCGTCACCTATCTTTAGGCGACAACCACAACAAGAACACAATTTTCAAATGCGCTTTGAAAACCAATCATCTATTCTAGGATGATTTATTATAAGGTTTTGAACCTTCAAAGTTTTTAAAATCTCGTCAAAGTTTGGGTCTTATTAGTGTGAACACGTGCAATCTGGAAGGGTGGGTGCCTGTATCCTGAGTTTTCTGTCTAAGGCTAGAGTGTTCGTACAAATCCACATCATCGGACCAGTCACTCTTACCTGGGAACTCTTGGGATGAGTGTCCACTTATAGGCTAAAGCATGTCTTCGCGATACATTAATATGACCCGCTTACTTTGATTAGTCACCGTGCCACTTGTTTGCCTTAGGTAACAAACAAATGGTCACAATCTTTATGTGTTTTCGATATATCTAAACATTTGGTTGTGATTATCCGATAACATCTCACTTGTTTCCTCCCATGTCTTCCATTTCCTTTAGGATGTCTCTTCATCGCAGCAACACTCAAATGTCCGAACGGATTGCTACGATTGCCCAACGAATAGGCATAGTAATCCAAAGGACTCTGAATTAGCTGTCGCCATATCTTGTCTCAAGGATGAAGCCACCCAAGAGACACCAAAGGAAACAAAAACCAAGCCTTCAAGAAAGTCAAGGAAGCGTAAGACTTCACAGAACTTCGTTAGGGCTGCCCAAAACAATCACGCTGCACCCAATCACCCAGCACAGCCTCCTGCTAAGAAAGCCTATGCTGGTACCACACCAATATGCAACAAGTGTAATGAGCACCACCAAGCTCACCTTCAGTGTCGTCGGTGTACATCATGTGGGCGATTCGGTCATTTGGCAAATGTTTGTCGAACTAACCCAAACCAAGGTGGTTCAACCCAACCTCAAGTCAACCCTGCTCAAGCTCGTTTTCCGCCTGGTACTTGCTACAACTGTGGTGAGATGGGTCATTTCAGAAACAAATTCCCAAAGCTTGTCAATGCAAATCTGCCATGAATGAGCATCGGGCTGACTGGAAGATGATGCTGCTTTGAAATAACTAGAATCTTATGTTTTTGTTTCTTTAGTTTTCTTGAACTTTGAGAACAATTTGGTTGGTTTATAAATAAATCACTATTCACAATTATAATGTACAAAAACAAATGTAGTTACATATGTGTTTGGCATACCCCTACGATACCGACACCAAGGAACTGTGTTCTTTACAAAACAAACTACTCTTATAGTTCTCCCATTCATGTGATCGCTCATGATTTCCTCGAAAATTCTAAGTACTCGTTTCATTCTAAGAAACGAAGTACAAGATACAAGTTACAATTTTAGACGATTACTCAAAATGTCACTTTAAATCCTTGTTTGGATATTTAAGGGTACTTTTCATAAGTCCTTCAACAGTCTTATATGATATACCTATGTACATATCATCACATTCTGGTTTCCATAACAACATGCATTGTATATGTTTTCAAAACATCCTCTATGATTTCAAAGACATTTCTTATGATTTAAAAACATTTTAACCTAGTATATTTTCTTAATATACCAAGTGCATAATTTCAAAAACATTATCCATGTTTTCAGAAACCTTAGACATAATTTCAAAATTCATCTGACATGATAATAAACATATTTACCTAATATACCAACCTGTTGGTGCATTCATCTGTCGTCTTCGTCTTATGTCGAGTCTCGGGTTCGTTGCGAAGTTGTTCAAGCATGATGTCATGATGACATCATCAAAGTGACATCGTCATGACATCATTACACAAGAGACAAAAGCATTTATATCATTGTTAGTGATTTCGTTCATATATATTAGATACTGATTTCGCTCATATTGGAAGTTGGTGATTTTGCTCATAATGTAAAAGCTGATTCCGCTCATGATGTTGTTTTGTAACTAGGAGCGAAATCAGAGACAGTATATATAGGTTGTCTTAGGAGCGAAATTAGTAGTTGAGTTTTGAGGTGTGTTCTTCCGGTGAGCCACGAAGTGCTGCCGAAGTGTTGATTTGATTGTAAACGTCATTCAGATTAATAGAATCAACATATTAAATTGAATTCTCGCTGAATTGAATCTGATTTGTCTGTTTCCGCCATTCAAATCAGTAATAGCTCTTCTAACCGACTCGTTTAGGTCTGAAATTGATCCTACAATTGGTATCAGAGCCAGTGAAGAAGAGTTCTATACAATTCAGCCGATAATTCTGTTTCTACACCATTCTTTTTCGAAAATCAAAACTTTTTACGGTCAAAATCGGTTTAAATTCACACAATATGTTCGGAATTGATAGTTAACAAAGCTTTGAAAGTTTCATGTCCAAATTCGAAGTTAAACTGATTATTTTTGTGATTTCGCTCATAATTACTCGATTGATATGATGACGTCACAGTGATTCAGCTCGAAAATGTTTGATTCCGCTCTAAGATTGATAAACATCTGATTTCACTCTTTTGATCAGTTTGATTCCGCTCTTGTGAACCGGTTGATTCCGCTCATAGTGCTCAATTTTTGCTGATAAAAGTCTGATTCCGCTCATCGATGACCTGAAACATGACTATCATTTGAAAGTTAATTGTTTTATGTGATTCATCTAACAAGGTGTCAGTTCTTCGGGAAAGAAATTCATGTGGTCATGTTGTCAGTTTGCATGTGATTCTTTCTAAATAGACGTCGGTACAACAGTACGAGATATTGAATTAGTTAATTGATCCATTGCATGTTGTCAGTCCACTACATACAGTGCGGCCCAATCAGTGATCCATAGCCCATGTAAAGAAATATATCAATTCATGTGATCATTTATTGAAGATTGTCGGTTTAGTGGACTTTAAGGCCCAATGAGAATTGTTTAGAATCAATGTTGTCGGCACATGTTATCATATAAGGTCCAATCAAAGAATTTTAAAAAGTTAGTGTTGTAGGCTTGTTATATTCATCAGACAATTGCATGTGATCAGCCCAAGTTGTCATCAACCCATGTGATTTGTTTCATGTAACGAGGTAGTTTCCGAAAAGTGCATTGTATATTGTGCTATTTGCAAGAGGTGATTAGAACTATTTGATGTGCATGTGATTTTTGATGTTTGTCGGATAAGTGGATTTGTGCCAAAAGTTAAAGCAATTCATATTGCTCGGTTTGAAATCACATCTGGTCAAAGCTGTCCGCACAGTGTGTCAACTTTCAGTCCACACAGAATTATCATCAGTTCGAGTACTAGTCTTATTCGATTAATCGATAATTTGTTTAAACTGATCGTTTGTTTGTTTGTTTCGGGTATTCCGCTTGAAAGACAGGTTGCTATTCCGCTTGAATCTGATTGTTAGGCTATTCCGCTTGAACTACAAGAATCATGGATATCAATTTCTTTAATATGACAAGAGAAACAATTGATAGAATAAATGTATTAAATAAAGAATTTGATTCATTTTCAGGTTGTCCAGGAGAAAGTACAAAAAGTATCATTGAGAGGTATAGCCATCTTGTTCGCTCAATGTCTGAGAAGGGTATTAAAAAGGAATCAGAAGAATGGGTTGAAAAATTTGTCAGTGCTTTACCTCAAGAAGAATGGGAAAATTATATCTCAAACTTGAAGATTTCTGGAGAATTTTCCCAACTGACAATTTGTCCACTCATTAAAAAAATTGAAGAACAGATGGTGATCAATGCTGAGAAGAAGAAAAGTCAAAGTGGAAAATCAATATTAAAGAAGAGCAAGAGTAAAGGTGTCCAAGTGGGAGAGGAACAAACTGAAGAGATTTCAGTGATGAAGAATGAAAAGAAATCTGCTGATAAACAGATTCTTGAAATGAAAGAAAATTGTGAGAGGTTGAAATCAGAAAATGACAAACTGTTAAGTAATTTGAACAGTTTGACATTAGAAAACGAGATCTTGAAAGAAAAAGAAAAAGAATTTGAAAATGAAAAATTAAAATTTGAAAAAGATTTTCAAAGTAAAATGAAGATTTTAGAAGATGAGAAATCTGCTATTCTTAAAAATAATCTTGAAAAACAAATTGAAATAAACTCTCATCTTCAGAAAATCATTCGACTTGAAAATGAAGCTGAAAAAGCTCGGATTAAAATCAAAGAGCTTGAAGAGAAATTGATAGGTTTTGAGACTTCGTCATCAACACCAGATTGTCCATGTCCAAAACCAATCAATTCCATTCCAATAAGTGACAATGTCACAAACTTTGACAATGTCAAAGTTGAAAATTGTGATGAGAAAACTGATGATGATGAGAAAAAGAAAACATTTTTGAAATTAAAAGAAATGTTTAAAGAAACTGTTCTACATTCTACTGAAAAGGTGAATGCTCATCGCAAAAACCTGTAAAGAAGAATGTGGAACAAAAACCAAAGGATAAAAAGCCGAAAATTGTTCAAAAAGAAAATAAAAGATCATCAGTTCAATCATCCAATCGAGATAAAAAATCACAAAAATTGGAAAATCAAAACTCAAAAACTGTTGGTAATAAGTGGTGCAGGTCGGACCACAGTACTCAAAAGTCAAATCCAGCTTACAAGAGGAATGATGATTACCACAAAGCCAGACAATGCTATGATCTGAGCTTTTGGTGTGAAGGTGGTACATCAGAGGTCACATTGCCAGAGATTGCCCAGAGTGTGTTACCGATGCGGTTATCAAGGACACATTGCTGTTATCAAGGACACATTGCTGTTAACTGCCAAAGTTGGAGTTATGAGACGAGGAGATGCTTTAACTGCAACATCAGAGGTCACATTGCCAGAGATTGCCCAAGGAGATCAAATGAAAGATTGAGGGTTAATTCTCAGAAGTTGACAAAGAAATCAGTCAAAGTCAAGCCCAAAGTTCAAGAAACGAAAGTGAAGCTTTCTCAAGGGCAGAAAGACAGACTAAGGAAGAAGAGGAAGAAGGCCAGAGAGTATCTGGAGAAGATTTTGTCCTCGGGTTCATCTGTTGGTAAAAATAAGAGTTCTGATGAATCGACTTCCTCGATGGCAAAGTCAAGCAAGACGAATTTATCGGATACAAATTTGAGGACGAAAGAAGATAAGAAAAAGAAGAAAATGGTCGGCGATGAATCTGACGTATCAAAGTCAGACAAGCCACTTTCAGGCGATGAATCTGACAGGTCAAAGTCAGACAAGCCATGTGCAGGCAATGATTTTGGTTCGTCAAAGCCAGAGGAGCCATTGGTTGAGGTAAAAATTGAGAATTCTGGTCTAACAATGGATGATGCAAATTTTCCACCATTGTTGAACAAGAATTCAAAAGCACCCAAGGACCGTCAGGCTTGGGTGAATCTGTTCAAATGAAAAACCTGACTTGCCGGAGTTCCCAGGTTGGTAAGCGTGGAACATGAATCGGCACATTTCTTGAGAAATTTCACTCTGGTGATTTTTCGCCTTACTAGTGGTAAATCATGGACATTAAGTTGTAATTGATTTTCTACAAGTGATGTTTGCGGATTGTTCTTAAAAATGTTAGTTTTTACAAGTGATTGAAGAAAACAAAGTGATGAAAGATCCCCGAATTTGTGAAAAGACACACAAAACTTATTTTTCGGAAAAACCATTTTGATTAAAACAAACTTAAGTGTTTTGAAATCACTATGGGAAAATGTTTTGTTGTCAGGGGGAGTTCTGATTTTTATGCCAGGTGGATGGAGAATTGAAGTGATTCTCATCATGTTGTCAACTTTGTACAGTTTGATTTCAAATTTTCCCAGAAAATCAAAATTGAAACATATTTTGATTTTAGGGGGAGTAAAATTTAAAAAAAAAATTAGAAAATTTGAAAATGTCAAAAACATTGAAAAATTTAAAAATGAGTTTTGCTGAAACAAGAGGAAATGATAGAAAATCAGTGGACTATCACAGCATGCTAAAGAAATGTACAGTCTAAATGTGATAAACGGTCTCACTAAAGATGTGACGATAGGCTCAGCTAGACTAGTAGATTTGCGATAACGATACAAACTTAAATGAAAAAGCCTAGTTCTAGTGGGAAACACGGTTGAAAGTGTAGTACTTGGTTTTGTCCTTCTTGATTGTGTGCCTACTTGGTAATCGCTGATTGTCGTAAGACATAAAACTGGTTAAGTTCGTGAACTTTCACAACTTTGCTAAAAAGTCGCTGTGATTGTGCATTTCATTTTGCAAAGACTTAAACTTGTTTTATTTCTTTATTTTGTTTAAGCATCGGACATCCTCTGCGTATACGTGAGTATCGACCTGGATGTTGTTGCCTAAACGTTCTGCTTTATTTTCTTTGGTGTTTCGTTTAAGCTTTAGATCACCTCTGCGTATACGGGAGTATCGACCTGGTGGTTAAAGCCTAAACAACTTCAACTTCTTTTATTTTTCTTATTTTGTTTAAACATTGGACTTTCTCTGCATATACGGAAGTATCGACCTGATTGTTAATGTTTAAACATTCTGCTTTGTTTTCGCACAAATCACAGTTGATAAAAGTTTAAAGGCATTGCTTGAGATAGTGTATTACATGATGAGGGGATATGCTGAGATCGTGGGGTCCATAAGAACTTAGTGCTATCGTAATATATCTTAACGTATCGGTAAGCATTTCGAAAGTTTTTAGATTGAGTTTAAGTGGACAACAATATCGTCAATCAACGTGAATCGTTTAAAACTGAAAATGTTTAAAGCTTAACGGTGCTAGTGATTGGTCATATAAACTGATATGATCCTCTTACTCAAACTCACAAAAATATTGTCTGTAAATATTTCTTTACTGCATTTCTTTTCAGTAAAAATTCCAAAAAGATTTTTAGTGTGTTTTAGCATAAATTTTGATAAAATCCAAAAAGATTTTCGACAACTGATGTTGGAAAGCTGATATTCAAAATTCCGAGTGCTGAACATGATGAACTGGTTTGGGAGTGTGTGTATTGAATTGAGAAATTTATTTTGAGTAAGAAGTTGAGATTAGTTAATCGGGGTCATTAATTTGAACTTGATGTAACTATTTCCAGTAAGTTTTTCTTATTGTTTTTTAAGTAAAAACTTATGTGATGGTGAGAAAATGTGTGCAGGAGTTGAGCTGAACAGAATTAAAGCCAGGATGTGATCTCTAGGTGATAGCTAATTCCAGACAGCGATCCCATCATGATGAGAGGGGGAGTCTGACGAGGTTTGAGCCAAAGAGAAGATCCTGGTATATGCCAAGAAAGAAAAGAGACTGATAAAGACTGAAGATGCGAAGACTCGACACTCAAGACTCGTCAACATCTGAGGGGGAGTCTGTTGGTGCATTCATCTGTCGTCTTCGTCTTATGTCGAGTCTCGGGTTCGTTGCGAAGTTGTTCAAGCATGATGTCATGATGACATCATCAAAGTGACATCATCAAAGTGACATCATCATGACATCATTACATAAGAGACAAAAGCATTTATATCATTGTTAGTGATTTCGTTCATATATATTAGATACTGATTTCGCTCATAGTGGAAGTTGGTGATTTCGCTCATAATGTAAAAGCTGATTCCGCTCATGATGTTGTCTTGTAACTAGGAGCGAAATCAGAGACAGTATATATAGGTTGTCTTAGGAGCGAAATTAGTAGTCAAGTTTTGAGGTGTGTTCTTCCGGTGAGCCACGAAGTGCTGCCGAAGTGTTGATTTGATTGTAAACGTCATTCAGATTAATAGAATCAACATATTAAATTGAATTCTCGCTGAATTGAATCTGATTTGTCTGTTTCCGCCATTCAAATCAGTAATAGCTCGTCTAACCGACTCGTTTAGGTCCGAAATCGATCCTACACAACCATATGATTTCAAAAGCATTACGTAAGGTTTCAAAAACATTAAACCCAATTCCAAAGAACCCCATGCATAGTCTTCAAAAAAACTCTGCTCGTTTGTTGACTTAACATACGTAGATCTCCAAATTATGCTTCATGTGTCGCCTTGGCACATCTAGCACAAAGTTTCAAATCATCTCTCGCTGTACAAATCCCAAATTCCATATGGGATCTTCCTATCTTCACAAGTTGATCCTCATGGATGATTAACGCTCAAAATCGGAGTCCTTAATTTGATTCTTTGTATGCTTTAATACGTACATTACGATTCAATAAGGACAAAGCCGAATTCCTATTAAGATCTTCCTATCTTCATAATTAGATTCTTAAAATTGTGTAAAGTACCAATAGAAGTCCATGGATGGATTCCTGGTGTACTTAAAATACACGTGCACAAATCAACAACAAAATTAACGAACAAATTGATAACCAATTGAAGACCAATTTAAACAATTATGTGATTACGTGATTATGTGTTTGTGTGTTTATGTGTTTTTGTATGATCCAAATATTCGTTATCCGAATCCTCGTAGAATCTTCTATATCTTCATATGAGGGATTCATAGTAGGATATCCAAAGGTACTACTTTAAATCCTTAATGGGCTTCTACATAATAGTTAAGACCCTTGGATTATAAAGTACTATTCCATAATTCAAAAGAGACCCTTTGGGTGGTCCAGTTAAAAAGATTGATTCGTTAACCTGGTTAATGATATCATGAGATGATGTAGCTGAAAAGACCCTTTAGTGGTCTATTTTAAAAGATCATTTGATGATCTAACTAAAAACGACCCTTTGGCAGTCTAGCCACAGTCATCGCAAGTTTATTCGTTTGATTTTCTTCCCCTACACATTATAAAAAGCACTGTGCGGACTGTGCAAGGAATTACGTAATTATGGATGCATACATAATTATGGAATTCAGTGCACAGAAACCACAGCAAGATTTGTCATGTGTAAGAACCTATAGTGGCAAAAATAACAAAACGTGAACAGTGTAATGGAGGTACGGTGGACGCACCAATGGCGCTTCATATATCTATATAATTGTCCCTCTTACATTGCAAGCATGACGTTGTTTAAGTTACTAGAAGTTCAGAACCTTAACCAATGTTGTTTTACTTTTCCGACTTCAAGTTTCGAGCTCACACAAAATTTCCCTAGAGTAACCTTCACGAGAAACATTCTCTCTATCCATTGTTCGAAACTCCAACTTCTCATCGAATTCACACGCTCTCTACATTTCACTACAACAAGGACGTCATTTCGACAATTTCATGGCACCCTTGAGGTTTAGTACACCTATACACAACTCATCAGGAAGGAGTTAAATCTTCGGATCTAAACCCTTCCTAATTAGCAACCGATTGGTACAGATAACAAAAGCTTGCAAGAAATCCAAACATGACCCAGAGATTTTACTTAGGGAACGGGGGATTATCTAAAAGTAAAACATCCACATCTACTCTCACAAGTTTCCTCTAAATAAATTTCGAGACGAAATTTCCTAAAGTAGGGAAGACTGTGACATCTGAGCCTCTACGACCATCGTACAAATACAAAACCAATTAAATCTTGTGTTTCATACTTGGGATTTTTATAAATACGTGTATCATTTGCACATATCAATTCTTGTTCAATTTTGAGCTTTAAATCGCTTTCTGGGAAGTTATACGCGAACTGATGCGTAAACGTAATCAGTTTAACGCGATAAACACTCTGGAATAGTGACATAGGCTTAACATACCTTAAATAACCTTTACATAACTTAGAAATAAGTTTTGGATGGTTTGGTGTGTCGAAAACAAGTTCATTCGATCGTAGGGACTATTTGCGTCAAACTGCGAAACTATGCCGATTTGTATAGTAACAAACATTCCGCAACTTGATCATAAGTTAAACATACCATACATATCCTTTACATAGCTTAGAAATAGGCTTTGAGGGGTTCGGTATGCTAAAATAAACTTTTTAATCAAACAGGGACTAAAAGCGTCAAAAAGTGCATAAGTTTGCATTTTCGCGCATAACTTACGTTCTGAACATATCCGGACATCCAAAAATTTTTGTAATTTTTAAACTGTTTTATTTTAGTGATTGGCATGATAAAATTCCATTCGTCGTGTAATTTGGATCGTTTTTCGCGTCCGTTCGTGTTTCGTCGTAATTAACCGAACAACGCAACCATACGACCAAACGAACCAAAATCCAAGATATTTTCAAACATATTTCATGTCCCCTATACTTAAACTTCATTGTTGAGCCTTGAAAATGGGTTAATGGTGCTTAAATGCGTCGAAAATGCATTAAAATGTGTGCAGGGGCCTGTTTCGCCAATTTTGAAATTTCAGACTTAAGCCGTCTCGTCCGGCGACAGCCTGAGGCTTTTTCCGTCGCGCGACGCGAAGCCTACACCTGGGCAGAAACTATTTTTCAGCAACTGGGTCGAATTTCAGGGGCTTTTATGTAAATTTCTCAATACCGTACGCTGGTTTTGGACACCACCAGTATCCCAAATCAGTGGGTAATACTTGTAAGGCCCAGATTAAAGCTCATTAACTGAGAAACGATCCTAACGGTTGTCCGAAAACTATATATACCCACCTTGATTCATTTGTATTCCCCACATTTGATCTGATTTCTACTCTAAGTTGAAGCCTTAGCTTCATACCTGAGTATTTTAGATCAAATTATTCATTTCTTAGACCTTTTGTAAGTTTCTTTCATGCTTGTTATTGCTTTTCAAGCATGAAAGTCAAACAGTGTTTGACTTTCTGCTTTGACCAGTCAATGGTCAACACGAAGTTCGTTTGAACTTTGCAACGTGAGCGTAATCACGATGGTTATAGTCCCTTGTGACTATACCTGCTGATTACCACTTTGATTAGGCGTAGTGACGAGTCATAGTTTCGGTCAAAGTACGTGTTTATGAGTATTTTGCAACGAAACTATCTTTGGGTAGCAAAACACTTTGTTTTGATATCAAACTTGTTTTCTAACTTAGTTAAACATGTTTTAACATGTTTAACTCCTCACTTTTTAGTTTAGTGCTTATATAGGGTCGTAAGATAAGCGGTCTAAACCACCGCTTAGACTTTCGAACCCGACCCGTTTGGTCGATCATTAGGATCCAACCATGCGCATTTTGTGACCATAGTTGTATAGGGAATAACTTTTCGAGGTTATACCTTATGGTCACTTCGTTTAGTTAGTTGTATGATAGGCAGTTTATATGCCTTAGGTAAATGACCAAAATGTCCTTTTTGCGCATAAATTCATTTTAAGCATATGTAACCTAAATTTTGACATCTAAACTGATTAGGTAACATTATTAGACATATTTAGGCATATAATACTTGTCATATGACTAGTTAGGCGGTCCGAACGCGTTTTACGCAAACGACGCGTTAAAGTAGCATAAACTACCTTAACGAGTCATAACGGGTCATAAGCACTTAGGACAGGTTCTGAATTAGAATGTAGGCTTTGTTAAACCATATTACATGAGTTCCAATACTCATTTGGTTCACGAAACCTCATTCTATCCGATCTTCCGATTTATGTCTGATTTATTAACGTAGTTACCTATATTAGGTGCCGATTGATTCCGTGATCCTTCTAGCTTTGTTTGGTTGTTATTTCAAGACTTCTAAGCAGTATCAAGTGAGTAGATAGTCCCCTCTTTTACTGTTTTTAAATATTTTGGGGTGATACCCATGTGCCTACTTGTTACTTTCTTGCTTTTCATGCTTTTATAACATATGCTTGTTATATTCATTAGTACATATATAGTACATGATTTCATTTATGATTTGCTATGTATGTTTACTTGGCATGCTAGCACATTGATTTTCATAAACAGTTTTGTTGCATATGTTCACTCGGCATATGGACACATTGATTTACATTAAACATTTCTACTTTGTATGTTCACTTAGCATACTCAGTACATTATTTTCACATAACATGCTTACATTTGGTATTACATTTGGTTTGTTTAACGAAACTAATACATTCATTAACACCGATCATGTCGCTCGGTAGTAAGTAGTGGTACCATAGGTATTGACAACTCCCATTCCTGAAATCCTAGGTTTGTTTGGGTGGAAGGAATGACTGAATCCGATAAACATATTGATAAACCTTTAACTTGTTAAGGGTTTTTCTTTCAGTCTCAAGGCTTGAATGTAGACGTGAAACATTACCACATAAATGTTCTTATCAATAAAGCATTTGTTTCACAAAACATAACTTTTGACTTAAATTATTATTTATTCAAATACATTGTTTTGTGCATTTTACCTATGGTTTTCGTTGAGACTTTTCACTTGCCATATGTCACGGCCCCCGACCCGGTTTGACCCGTTTCAGGAGCCGCGGAACAGAAATCCCGTGGTATTTATTAAGTTGACAGCGGAAGACTTTCGCATGATCTTTTTAAAACTGAAATTTCCAAATTATTTTATTTCACAACTTGGGATAAAACCCCGGTAATTTACAATCATATGATTTTACTGAGAAATCTTTATTTTACAAAACATGTTTCTTTATTTTTATATTGAGTCACTTCCTTAAGCTTGTAGTGCTTCGCGGCACTTTTTCTTGGATCACAAAAGATTACCTGAAACATGTTTGAAAAAGGTTTTGTCAGCGGGAAATACCGGTGAATCATTCTTTTTACTAAAACGACCCATTTGTTATAATTTACAGTATTAAGAGAGATTACAATGTTTCCAGATATCAACCAATTACCCACAGTATTTGTCACTCGACCGGATCTGTGACTATGGTCATATCACCCATTGGCCACCCGTTTGTCCAATGGTGAAGATTATCAAGTAATGTATACAAAACCCCACATACCGGCTGTAATTTGGTGATTACATAAACTTAATCCCTGTAATTATAACCTTGAAAATAAACATGATTTTGAAAGTAATTTGATAAAAAGAGAATAACTCACATTGCAGATTTATATGGGCAGAGCTTAGCCTACTGATTAGCCTTTTAACCTAAATTTAATAACATGCACACGAACTCGGTTAGTAACTAATACAGCATTTACGATAACTCACGAGATTAAAACCTTCACAACGAATGACAAAGTGCGATACTTAAACATCCATCGAATTAACGACGAATGACAAAGCATAAACCCTAAAGTGGGCAGCACTTAAACATCCAGTGGATAGTTTAATCGATCAGACATTGAATCGTAGCAGCGATCGAGTTAATACCCGGTATCGGAGCAGGGCCTCGCTAATAATATATGAAATTTCGACTTCAGAGTAATATCAATTCGTTTTTGAAAGTTTTGATCGACACCAGTGGATTGTGCAAGTGACGGGCTATTTATAGATGAATTTAGGGCCTTACGCGGCCCGCATAACCCATCCCCTATATCTTACGCGGCCCGCGTGGCTGCCCAGTCTATGTGTAGGGTTGACTAGTCATACATAGGTGTACCAGATGGGCGACATGTGGCACGGTTACGCTTATCCGGTCAAACCCAATGTTGACGCGGCCCGCGTAAGACATACCTTGTCTCTTACGCGGCCCGCCTGAGAACCAAGATTTTGTTTTTCTTGATTTTTGATGTCGGGTAAGGTTTCAGGGGTCCGGGTTTATACTTACGGGTATTTTTAGGACAATTTGGAGAGTCCTTACATCCTCCCCACCTTATTTAAAATCTCGTCCTCGAGATTCATTGGAATAAATGAGGATACTTTTGCTTCATTTCTGATTCTAGCTCCCAAGTGTATTCAGCTCCTCTTTTTGAATCCCACTTGACCTTGACAAGTACTAACCGTTTGTGTTTGAGAAACTTCACTTTTCTGTCTTCTATCTGAAGAGGTTTCTCAACAAATTTTAACTTTTTGTTTATCTCTATATCTTGGAGAGGTACTATCAAAGATTCGTCTGATAAGCATTTCTTGAGATTGGATACATGAAATATTTTATGTACTCCAGCTAACTCTTCTGGTAGTTGTAAACGATAAGCAACTGGTCCTATACGTTGGATCACCGAAAATGGTCCTACATATCTTGGACTTAACTTTCCTTTCTTACCGAATCGAACTACTCCTTTCCAAGGAGAAACTTTCAACAGTACTTTGTCTCCCACTTGAAATTCTAATGGCTTCCGTCGATTATCGGCATAACTTTTCTGACGATCTCGAGCCGTCTTCAATCTTTCCTTGATTTGCGAAATTTTGTCGGTCGTTTCTTGTACTATTTCAGGTACTGACAATTGACTTTCTTCTATTTCTGCCCAACAAACTGGAGTTCTACACTTTCGTCCATACAATGCTTCGAATGGGGCAGTTTCGATGCTTGAATGATAACTATTGTTATAGGAGAATTCAATTAAAGGTAAGTGATCATCCCAATTTCCACCAAAATCTATCACACATGCTCTGAGCATATCTGTAGGATCGGTTTGCGACCCGAACGAGTCGTTCAGAAGAGATTTTATCAGTTTCAGATGCGGAAAATAAGAAACTGACTTTGAAACAGCTTGCTTATCACTTTAAACACTGATTGTATTAATCTGACGTTGTTTACAATCAAATCTCACACCGGCAGCACTTCGGTATGGAATACAAGGACCTGTTACAAATGAAATGACCAACACCCTATTTATAGAGTTGCTGCTTTCGCTTGAAAACACACTCAAGCGAAACCTACAATATATAATATTACAATTTCAAGCGAAAGCCAACAACTAACATTCTGTTCAAGCGAAACCCATGTAATCTTGAAATCTGTTTTGTCCTTTTGGGTAGATGATGCAGTGATGATGTCATATTTATGATGTCATCATGACATCATGCTTGAACAACTTCGCAACGAACCCGAGACTCGACATAAGACGAAGACGACAGATGTGTGCACCAACAGACTCCCCCTCAGATGTTGACGAGTCTTAAATGTCGAGTCTGCACAATCTTCAGTCTTTATCAGTCTCTTTTCTTTCTTAGCATATACCAGGATCTTCTCTTTGGCTCTAACCTCGTCAGACTCCCCCTCTTATCATGATGGGATCGCCGTCTGGAATTAGCTATCACCTTGAGATCAATCCCTGGCTTTAATTCTGTTTAAGCTCATTTCCTGCACACTTCTCACCAAAACATAAGTTTTTACTTAAATCAAAAAGAAAAACTTACTAGAAATAGTTACATCAAGTTCAAATTAATGACCCTGATTAACTAATCAAACTTTCTTTCTCAAAAACAAAATTTCTTCATTTAAGCACTCACTCACTTCCAAACCTGTTCATCATGTTCAGCACTTGAAATTTTGAATATCAGCTCTCCAACATCAGTTGTCGAAAATCTTTTTAAATTTGTCAAAATTTATGCTAAAACACACTGAAAATCTTTTTGGATTTTAAAATATAACAGAAATGCAGTAAAGAAATATTTACAGACACTATTTTTGTGAGTTTGCGAAAGAGAATCATATCAGTTTCTGAGACAAATCACCAGCACCGTTAAGCTTTAAACATTTTAAGCTCTAAACGATTCACGTAGATTGACGATATTGTTGTCCACTTAAGCTCAATCTAAAAACTTTCAAAATGCTTACCGATACGTTAAAGTATATTAATTTCGCACTAAGTTCTTATGGACCCCACGATCTCAGCATATCCCCTCATCATGCAATACACTAACTCAAGTAATGCCTTTAAACTTTATCAACTGTGAATTGTGCGAAAACAAAGCAGAATGTTTAAACATTAACAATCAGGTCGATACTTCCGTATACGCAGAGAAAGTCCAATGTTTAAACAAAATAAGAAAAATAAAACAAGTTGAAGTTGTTTAGGCTTTAACCACCAGGTCGATACTCCCGTATACGCAGAGGTGATCCAAAGCTTAAACGAAACACCAAAGAAAATAAAGCAGAACGTTTAGGCAATAACATCCAGGTCGATACTCACGTATACGCAGAGGATGTCCAATGCTTAAACAAAATAAAGAAATAAGACAAGTTTAAATCTTTGCAAAATAAAATGCACAATCACAGTGACTTTTTAGCAAAGTTGTGAAAGTTCACAAACTTAACCAGTTTTACGTCTTTTGACAATCGGAGATTACTGAGTAGGCACACAATCAAGAAGGACAAAACTAAGTACTATGCTTTCAATCATGTTTCCCACTAGAACTAGGCTTTTTCATTTTAGGTTTGTATCGTTATCGCAAATCTACTAGTCTAGCTGAGCCTACCGTCACATCTTTAGTGAGACCAATTATCACATTTTATCTTTCCATTTCTTTAGCATGCTGTGACAGTCCAACTGATCTACTATCATTTCCTCTTTTTACAACAAAACTCATTTTTGCTTTATTCAATGTTTTTGACTTTTTCAAATTTTCTAAATTTTTTTTAAATTTTTACAAACTGACTTTGAAACAGCTTGCTTATCACTTTAAACACTGATTGTATTAATCTGACGTTGTTTACAATCAAATCTCACACCGGCAGCACTTCGGTATGGAATACAAGGACCTGTTACAAATGAAATAACCAACACCCTATTTATAGAGTTGCTGCTTCCGCTTGAAAACACACTCAAGCGAAACCTACAATATATAATATTACAATTTCAAGCGAAAGCCAACAATTAACTTTCTGTTCAAGCGAAACCCATGTAATTTTGAAATATGTTTTGTCCTTTTGTGTAGATGATGCAGTGATGATGTCATATTGATGATGTCATCATGACATCATGCTTGAACAACTTCGCAACGAACCCGAGACTCGACATAAGACGAAGACGACAGATGTGTGCACCAACAATATCTTCCAGAGTTTGGATTGTCCGTTCACTTTGTCCGTCTGTTTGAGGATGATATGCAGTGCTCAGATTTAGTCGAGTTCCCATTGCTTCTTGGAAACTAGTCCAGAAATGGGAAGTAAACCGACTATCCCTATCCGAAACAATGGAGAGTGGAACTCCATGTAAGGATACTATTTCATCTACATACAACTTTGCCAACTTTTCCATGCTAAAGGTTTCTTTCATAGGTAGAAAGTGAGCTGATTTGGTTAATCGATCCACAATTACCCAAATCGCATCATTACCTTTTCTGGTTTTGGGTAACTTAGTAACAAAATCCATTGTTATGAGTTCCCATTTCCATACAGGTATTTCTAATTGTTGTAGTAAGCCTGAAGGTTTCTGGTGTTCTGCCTTAACTTGTGAACAAGTAAGACACTTAGAAACATATCGAGCTATATCCTTTTTCATTCCTATCCACCAAAAATTATTTCTTAAATCTTGGTACATCTTGTTGTTTCCAGGGTGCATGGTATACCTAGATTTATGGGCTTCTTCTAAAATCTTATTTCTTAATTCTCCTTGCTTAGGTACCCAAATCCTTCTTTGGTGAAATCTCCAAATTCCATCAGCTCCTTGTTCTAATTCTTTTATTCGTCCTTTCATTCCTTCAGCATCATCCTTGATTGCTGTTTCTTGAAAATGCTTCAATTGTTCCATTAAATCTAATTGTAGATTTAATCTAAGAGCACAAACTCACTTTTGCTTTTCATGATACTTACGACTTAAGGCATCTGCGACTACATTTGCCTTTCCTTCGTGATACTGAATATCACAGTCGTAGTCACTTAAGATTTCCATCCATCTCCTTTGCCTCATGTTCAACTCTTTTTGCCCGAATATATATCTTAAACTTTTGTGATCCGTATAGACAGTAAATTTACTTCCGTATAGATAATGTCTCCAGATCTTAAGGGCAAAAATTACAGCTCCTAATTCTAAATCATGAGTCGTATAGTTCTCCTCGTGCTTTTTCAATTGTCTTGAAGCATACGTAATTACCTTCTTGCGTTGCATTAGCACACATCCAAATCCTAATTTTGAAGCATCACAGTATACTTCAAAATCTTCAGTCCCTTTTGGTAAGGCTAGGATTGGAGCATTTGTTAACTTTTGCTTTAAAATCCTAAAAGCTTCTGCTTGCTTAGGTCCCCATTCAAACTTAACTGCTTTACAGGTTAGCTTAGTTAATGGTACAGCTATCTTGGAAAAATCCTTAATAAACCGTCTATAGTATCCAGCTAAACCTATAAAACTTCTAATTTCCATTGCGGATTGTGGAACCTTCCATTTGGTAATTGCTTCTATCTTAGCATGATCTACATGAATACCTTCGTGATTCACCATGTGACCTACGAATTGCACTTCTTGTAGCCAAAATTCACACTTCGAGAATTTGGCGTAAAGCTTTTCTTTTCTTAACAAAGTTAAGAGTGCATGCAAATGCTGACAATGTTCGTCCTGACTTTTGGAATAAATAAGTATATCGTCTATGAAAACAATTACAAATTTATCCAAATACGGTTTACAGATCCTATTCATCATGTCCATAAATGCTGCAGGTGCATTTGTTAATCCAAAGGGCATGACTGTAAACTCGTAATGACCATACCTAGTTCTAAAAGCAGTCTTAGGTATGTCTTCTTCTTGTACCTTCAATTGATGATATCCGGAGCGTAAATCAATCTTAGAAAAATACCTAGCTCCTTGAAGTTGATCGAATAGATCATCAATCCTAGGTAATGGGTATCGATTCTTAATTGTAACTTTATTCAATTCTCTATAATCAATACACATTCTCATCGAACCATCCTTCTTCTTTACAAACAACACTGGTGCTCCCCACGGGGATGAACTAGGTTGTATGAAACCTTTATTTAGTAATTCATCTAATTGCTTTTTCAGTTCTAACATTTCTGTGGGTGCTAACCGATAAGGTGCCTTAGCTATCGGTGTAGTTCCGGGAATTAGATGGATCCTAAATTCTACTTCCTTATCTGGTGGTAATCCTGGTAACTCTTCTGGGAATACATCTGGGTATTCTGAGACTACAGGAATCTCTTTCAGTTCTTTATCCTTAGTACTAATGATTATTGAAATCATATAGACTATTCCTTGCTTTTGTTCATAATTAGCAACTTTCATTACTGATATGAACTTCATGGGTTTACGTGGTTTATCTCCTGTAATTGTGATTACTTCCCCAGTAGGTGCCTGAATTTCTATAGAGTTTTTATCACAAAGGATTCGAGCATGGTTGGCTACTTACCAATCCATTCCTAACAACACATCGAATTCAGCTAATTTCATAGGTAATAGGTTTGCAGAAAATTTATGACCTGAAAGTTCTATTTCTACATTTTGCAAAACCTTATCTATTTTAACTGAATTCCCATCTGCCGTTTCCACTGTAAAAATTTGCCTAATGCTGATTAAAGGTAAGTTAAGAGCTTGGCAGAATGAAGTATTGATAAAACTTTGGTTTGCACCAGAGTCAAATAATACTTTTGCATATACGTTGTGAACTAAGAACGTACCAGCTATCACATCAGGGATTAACTCGGCCTCCTGAGTTGTTAACTGAAAGGCTCGAACATTCTTTTTGGTAGCTCCATCAGCTGGCTTGGCTTTATTGTCTGCTGGTTTAACCACTTTAGGACATTCTGTTTTGAAATGCCCAGCTTCTCCACAGTTATTGCAGATCCTTGTTTTCCTTCTGCAGTCTTCTTCACGATGTCCTATGGCTTTGCAAAAATTGCAGGTCACAGTACATCTTCCATAATATTTCTTTCTGCAATTCTTGCAGAACGGCGGATTTGAGGATTGCCCTTTTCCTCTTCTCTTGAAGCTGTTATTATTACCCGTACGAAATCCTTGGGTAATTTTCTGAGCCAGTTCCTTTTTCCTGTTATCATCTCTTGTGCGCACCAGTTCATCAGTTAGGGTGTTAGCTAATTCCACTGCATCGTCAATAGTGCGAGGTCTCGCAGCTTTAACGATATTGCGGATTTCACCAATCAATCCCCAAATATAGCGAGAAATGAGTACCGGTTCTGGCGAAGCCAGTGTTGGTACCACTCTAGCATATTCAAAGAATGTCGAAGTATACCCTCGACAGTCTACATCCACCATCCGGTGGTTCAGGAACTTATTTTCCATTTGATCTTTTTCATATTCGGGACAGAATTTTCTTTCTACAAGACTCTTAAATTCTTCCCAGTTCATGGCATAGGCCATATTTCTTCCTTTGGCCTGAAGTACTGTATTCCACCATTCTAGTGCCCCTTCTTTGAAAAGATTAGACGCATACATGACCTTGTCGTCCTGGGCACATTTACTTATTGTAATTACTGCCACGGTTTTCTCTAACCAACGCAGTGCCGCAGTTGCTCCTTCATTGCCTGCAAATTCAGAGGGTTTACAAGCAAGAAATTCTTTGTAAGTGCAACCAGGTGTTGCAGTTTTTATTTTCTTAAGGAGCGGAGCCTGCCGTGGATCGTCATTGTGATGATTACCGCCTCCGTTTACGCTATTACTGAAGTTATCTTCAGAAATACGTTTGCTAGGAATGATTTGTTGAGGTTCGATTGGATTTCTAACAGCAGCAACTATTGCTGGAATAGCATTGGCTATTCCCTGAGCAACGATATTTTCGATATCTTGCCTATTTAGAAATTGATCCTCCGGATGTTGCTCAGATTGATTAACCTCATTAACTGGTTCGTTATTAGCATTTTCCATCTGATAATTAATATATATAATTTATTAGTATCGAATAAATAACAATTATACACAAAACAATCATACAATTTCATAACACACATATAGTCAAAATTATCGATTTCTCGATTCCTGTTTTTATATTTATATATATTATGCATCAATACACACCATTATCTTACAAAGTTTTATTTGTAGTTATTTTACAAAATTATAGTTCACTTTTATTACATAACCATAGTTTCATAACCCTTACTATCCCTCGTCAGTTGGTATCTTAGTAACGACGTTCCCTCTCGTCGTATTTCCAGGAAATCTGTTCTCCTACTTCCCTGATCCTATTTCCTGCATCCACCAGTTCTTCGCCAAAGTGGCGGAGTTCAGCTAAATTCTCATTGCTCATTGGTGGGTTTGGTATTAGTTCAGGGTCGAACTGAGGGAGAAAGGAATAAGGGCTGTTGAGAAGGTTTTGGAATTGCCAATCATTAGTCCACCATTCATCCATTCCTAAAGGCTGGGTGTGGATTATAGGTTCTGGGATTGCAGGTTCCAAATTCATTGGAAGTTGAGTTTCAATAGGATGAGTAAAAACATTTTCATTGACAGGCTTAATAGTATCACAGCTTGCCAATATAAAATCTAGCTCCTCCTGTAATGTCATTTCCTGGGTTTGCTTAGAGCTTTCTCCAATTTCTATCTTGGTTTGTTTAGAACCTTCCCCATACTCCATTTCCATCTGCCTAGAATATTCCCCAATCTGTATTTCCATCTGCCTATAACCTTCCCCGTCTTCGTTCCCCTTCCCTTTGTCTAAGGGATTTTCTATTTTGGGAATCCTTCTAATTGCAGGTTTCCTCCTGCGCACACGCCTCCATCCCACAAATCTCCTCCTTTTCTTGGGCTTGGGTTTCTCCGGAGGTGGAGCATTGAATTCCATAGATTCTTCTATATCTGGTATATACCGATTGAAATCTCTAGAAACCTCTATTTTTACCGGATAGAGATTTAAATTCTGAAGGGCTTCAGACAAGTCACTCATGCTGTTTAGCATATATGCAAAATACAAAAATTACTAAGTTAAAATTTTATAACAAAATTTCATAACTAACCTTTAAATATTATTGCATACCGTGGGACTAATTTAATACAAAACAACTGAAAATTAAATCACACTAGGGTTTACTGTAAACTTATTTATTTACTGGATAAGGTTTCTGGATAATAGGTGATAAGGGTGCTAAAACTAGAGTCAGAGTATTTAGAGATTTGCATTAACTACTATAGTGGCTAGCATATAAAGATCTGCCCATTTTTCATCTAACTTGTCCTCCCATGGAGGGTTACTACCTAGTTCTTGGATTTTCTGATTAACTCTCTTTTCTTTTGGTTGTGATTTCTTTAATTTCTCCTGACTTTTCCTAATAATCAAACTTCTTTTATTAGGAGAAAGTGGTTCCTCATATTGTGCTTTTCGGACAAATATTCCTTCTTCAGGATTTGCATAGGGTTTTGTTTGGGATGAACTTCCCTTCTCGTTTGATGACCTATCTAATTTAAGATAGATGTTTGAAAGCTTTTGCTTACCCATACTGTACACAAATATTCAAATAATAAAACACATAATCACATAATAGCAAATAAAATTAAGTATTTTCTAAATACTTAATTGGCTTAAATCAGTGGCTCTGATACCACCTTTTTCTGTCACGGCCCCCCACCCGGTTTGACCCGTTTCAGGAGCCGCGGAACAGAAATCCCATGGTATTTATTAAGTTGACAGCGGAAGACTTTCGCAGGATCTTTTTAAAACTGAAATTTCCCAATTATTTTATTTCACAACTTGGGATAAAACCCCGGTAATTTACAATCATATGATTTTACTGAGAAATCTTTATTTTACAAAACATGTTTCTTTATTTTTATATTGAGCCACTTCCTTAAGCTTGTAGTGCTTCGCGGCACTTTTTCTTGGATCGCAACAGATTACCTGAAACATGTTTGAAAAAGGTTTTGTCAGCGGGAAATACTGGTGAATCATTCTTTTTACTAAAACGACCCGTTTGTTATAATTTACAGTATTAAGAGAGATTACAATGTTTCCAGATATCAACCAATTACCCACAGTATTTGTCACTCGACCGGATCTGTGACTATGGTCATATCACCCATTGGCCACCCGTTTGTCCAATGGTGAGGATTATCAAGTAATGTATACAAAACCCCACATACCGGCTGTAATTTAGTGATTACATAAACTTAATCCCTGTAATTATAACCTTGAAAATAAACATGATTTTGAAAGTAATTTGATAAAAAGAGAATGACTCACATTGCAGATTTATATGAGCAGAGCTTAGTCTACTGATTAGCCTTTTAACCTAAATTTAATAACATGCACACGAACTCGGTTAGTAATTAATACAGCATTTACGATAACTCACGAGATTAAAACCTTCACAACGAATGACAAAGTGCGATACTTAAACATCCATCGAATTAACGACGAATGACAAAGCATAAACCCTAATGTGGGCAGCACTTAAACATCCAGTGGATAGTTTAATTGATCGGACATTGAATCGTAGCAGCGATCGAGTTAATACCCGGTATCGGAGCAGTGCCTCGCTAATAATATATGAAATTTCGACTTCAGAGTAATATCAATTCGTTTTTGAAAGTTTTGATCGACATCAGTGGATTGTGCAAGTGACGGGCTATTTATAGCTGAATTTAGGGCCTTACGCGGCCCGCGTAACCCATCCCCTATATCTTACGCTGCCCGCGTGGCCGCCCAGTCTATGAGTAGGGTTGACTAGTCATACGTAGGTGTACCAGATGGGCGACATGTGGCACGGTTACGCTTATCCGGTCAAACCCAATGTTGACGCGGCCCGTGTAAGACATAAACCGGTACTAAAAGCTCTTGTGTCCTTGGACGAGCTTGGTATCTTACCAACGCTATACTACGCTCACGATGGGTGCACTTGCCCATGTGTGTGTTTAGTGTTAGTAGAATATCGTGTTTTATAAATTTAAAACTTGACTAATGTGTAAAACGGGCTTAAAATATTAATAAAAACATAACAAACCTTACACACACCAATAGACAAGTTAATATTCTTTCTCAGTAGCATAGCACGTTAAAATTTGATATTCAAGGTTTATAAATTACCAAAAAAGCGAAAAACTGACTGAATTCGAATCGCAGCCCATTCTTGCCTAACGAACATAAAATCTTTATTCGGAGCTCTAACCACAGTCGCCACAACAGCCGAAAACGACACCTCATCCGAACGAGAAGCATCCGAAGTCGACAACCGTCCCACGCCTTTTATCGCCTTAGAAGATGAACTCGTCGAAGACGAAGAACACCCGGCTGACGGGCTCCTCCATAGCTTCCATGTTCTACTCTTGTTACCCCCAATCTTCTCCTACAAAAACAAACACCAAATTAAATCAAACAAAATAATTCATAAAAATCTAAAAACAATTTGAAAAAAATTCAAACAGACTTACTTGATCAGAGGTATTGGAATTGGACTTTTGAAAAAAAAAATCATTCGTTTAGTTAAATCAAGAAACATGAACAGAGGCCGCGTTCGCTCATTTACGCACGTAAATGCTCGATAACATGTTTATGTCCATTTTCGTTTGATCGTGATAATTAAGATATTGAACTTCATGATACTCGACTCCAATACCAAAGAAATTCGATTTCACCGAATTACTCTTCAGCCCTGAACCCAAATAATTAAAGTGGTTTCACCAAATAATGAGAAATCGTTTTCATGCCATATGAGATTTTTTTTCAAGAAACATTGAAAAACTAAATCTAACCACTAAGATTATAACACCTGAACTACAAAAATGTTTAGATCACCTTGTTTTATCCTTTTAGATATACAAACTGCAATATTATTCTAGAACAGCAAAACAAGTAGAAAAGCATACTCTAATTAGTCATCAACACAATGATCTGAAAAAATAAAACTAACACACTCCAGAGATCCAAGACTAACCGATGAGGCGCCAAAGGAGCTGCATTGAACGTTCTGAAATCATATACCCTATATTATCGCATTTTAAATGAGTGATGAATGAATGGAGGATTGCCGGTTTAAGGTGGCCGGCAGGAGGCAGGTCTCCCATCTCCATTGTCTCTCGCTTTGTCGTTCTCTCTCCCAATATAAATCATGGTCTATAAATCAGTAAATCACACGATAAATATCATAATATAAAGGTACATCAAGATATGAGGATAAATTTCTCTTACTTAAATGCCGGTGACAAATGGCTCCGGCTTGGGTTTCTGATTTCGATTGGCCACTGATGTAGAAACACTCAAGCCTTAATTTTTTCCTTTTTTCTAATCTACCCCTCTAATATGGCTTGTCCTCTCTTGTACATAATGCTTCAAAATTTATAAGTATGCTAAAATTACAATTTTGTTCATTAGATTTGCTTTATATAGATATATATAGATTTGCAATATTGTAGAGATTAGACAATATATTTTCAAATAGGTAAACCACAATGGCCATAAGATCTATTGTTCGTGTTGATGGTATATAGCGTGTATTATAGGTTTTATTTGTTTATAGCCCGATATCGTGAACCCTAGCCGCCATCGATCGGAGGCGGCAGCAAGGCTTCTGTCATCCATTCGTCTAATAAAGTATAGATCAACCATGAAGCATCAAAAGTAGTTTACGTATTTAAAATGGAATCACCTATCAGTCACATATAGTGACATCTAGAGCATTAAAAATGGATAATCCAACATGTAACTTGAAACATCTTACCTGAATAACTCGCAGTCGTCAGTACCCTGTCCGCCATCGGCCGGAGGGCGGCGGCTAGGGGTTCTATCATCTCCCTTTGTCTGATAAAGCATAGATTATGTTTTTCTATACCTCCCAAACAAATATCAAAGTGGGTTAAAATCCAAATTGCTCATCGTGGCCATACCAATATAAAGAAGCAGAAGATTAAATGGATTGGATTTAATGGGGGTGGCGGTTGATGTCTCACTTGCTTCCGGTTTGCGTCGTAGGGTTAAAGGGAGGAAGATGATGCGCCAGATGAAGAAAGAAACGGATCCTGGATCTTAAATGCGGGAGAAGGATTTCTCAATTTTAGCCCTAGAGTGTCTTAAAACTTTGGTGAATATACAAATTCAACCCCTCTAAAAAGGCTTCATTTACTTGTACATGTTGTTATAATATTTGTACGCGATGTTAAATTACATTTCTATCCATTAGATTTGCTTTATACAGTTATATAGATATATAGATTTTCAAAAGCAGAATATAAGAATAATAAATTTTTCAGACGCAATCAAAATGTTTAATTTATATAATCAATCTATTTAATGTATATATTTTGGATATTTATTGCCTAATTTGCATGTAATAATTACTTATTACATGATTTTTCTCCTTTTATATATACTAGTGGGAGACCCGCGCGTTGCGGCGGAGTCAATAATACCGGGCATGAATATATCACCAAGTTGAGATGGTGAAGGTTAAAAGGGTTGTGGGAGTTTTACGAAAGTTTCGCATAAGTCACCTTGGTTACCGAGTTGGCCAGTGAGAGCCATGTACTCATCACCTGTAATGGTTGTATTGAACTCAAGACATCCTGGTTTTAGGCGGTGGTATTTTACAAAGAATGTGGTTAAGAAGATGAATTAGAGGTTTTACAATGGTTGAGTTGGGTAATCTGTGGAATCCCGCTGGCATAGATTAACATAGTTGTTTGTAGGAACCAAGGTATTGGAATATTTTTGGGGGTGTACAAGCAAATTTGTGTGTTTTATTTTTTATATACAAAGGTTGGTTTTTTTTATAGAACAGTGAAGTTTGGATTTGTTGGTCAAAGACGTCATATTTTGAAATTGAAAAGACAGGTCTTAAGAAGATAAACATTATTGAGTTATACACTATTGAGTTAAAAGACACGTGTTAAAACCATTGGGATGTATTCATATAGAGGTTGATCATTTGGTGTTACGAGGGCTGCATGCGTCGATGATCTCGTGTATATTGGTTGACCACCATTCATCATCTTCCCAGTCAACGCGGTTGTTTTCTGGTTCGGAGGTTGTAGCAATAGCTCCCTGGTTCTTGTTTGTCTGTTTTGTTGGGTTGTTCATCGTCGTTGCTGAAATGGGATTTTGTTTGTTAATGAAAATGATGTTGACAATGTAAACGTAATTGATTTGTAAAAGTTGAATATGTTTTGGCGTACCAGATGTGGTTGATTTAATGTGCTTTGCAGGGGAATCTGTTGGCGGGTCATACTCACTGACAGATGGTTTCGTTACAGCTGGTGTTTTCCTTTTCTTATTATGCTTGACTGATGGTGCAGTTTCTGTTTCACGGGGACATGCGTGTTACGAACGTTAAAATATGGCATAGAAATAAATTGTGTGTAATTTGTTTTGAAGTGTGGTTGGTGCTGTTCACGTACCGGGATGTGTTGGATTTGGTTGCTTACTTGTTCCCTCCATTGTTCCGTAGTTGGTTCCTGGAAAAGACAATGGATTAGTTCTAGTAATATGTTTCTGAAATCGTTATCAGTAATTGAGGCCATGATTTTCATCGTAACTGGCCAGACGTAACAGTGAACACCCGTAACAATATGACCCATTTCAGTTTTATTTTAGATGAAAATAATCCACTGGTTTTCTTTCCATTGTTGCCTAGTGAGACAAGTTGAAAACAATAGTAAGCCCATTACAACCCACCAAATATTGGTAAAGTCCAAATGAACCGATGTATGTAAATGTGAGTTAGGATTGATTGTCTAGTACCCATAGGTGTAAGCAGAAGTACACTATACACATAAGAGAGGTTGTAAAGTAAATTAAATAGAATATTATTGAACCCATCACTCATCCATGCAATGTGAACATTAATTAATGAAACATAAATAATAATTCACAAAGTTTAATGTTACAAAGTTTAGATATTCGTCTTCCTGAATAATTAGATGTATTAGCATGGTGGGAAAACAAATATGTGAGTGCATATGTCTATCCCTTCCGTCAATCACGTATCGTAGCAGGAAAATGATCAAGACAAGGTTTGGAAATATAAAATATAGGAAAGAAGTCCATTCGGACGAATGGAAAGCCCATTCGGACGAATGGTGGCATTTTTGTAAATAAGGAGTCCACCGTTAAGTGAGAGCCATTAAATAGGAGGTGTTTTGATTCATTTTAGAACTTTTGGAGAGTTTGATAGGGAAACTCTTACAAATTGCTTTCGTGGGTGTAAATTGTCAAGATTATCAATAGAAAGCATATTATATTATGTTCTTGTGTCCGATCCACACACGTACGCGGATTCCGCACGTGATACTTGTTCTTCGCAATCATCGGAAAGTACGAATTCGATCCGGAAACGCACGTTCAAGTGGTCAGAGCGGGAGATCGATTGCACGGATTCAAGATACAAGAATTCAAGGAATTTCATCATATTCGGAGCTGAAATTCGTCAAATTTCGTCATATTTCTTCTTAAATTCACTTTCTTCACTTTTTGCACTTTAAAAATCAGATTTACAAAGATTTAACGGATAAAAATGTTTGAATATTTGATATAATGTGCGAAGAACGTTTTTGAATAACCCTACAAATTTTCAGAATCTAATTCAGAGTAATTCATGTTCAAAATTGTGAAAAACTTGATGAAATTGGTTGTGTTCGCGAGGAACTGTTCATACGGGTCTGAGTAGCTTCGTACAAAGCTAGGGCTGTTAGTTACGAACCTGTGTTGTTAGATCTGTTAGTACGAAGCTAGGGCTGTTCATACGAGTTTGTGCTGTTATTGTTCATACAAACCCAGATTGGTCATTCATACGAACCCAGGTCTGCTTCTACGAACCCAGATCTGTCTTTGTACGAAGCTGAGTTTCTACGAACCAGGATGTATTCACGAACCAGGATGTATTCACGAACCCAGAAACAACATCTGCTTCTTGTTACGAACCTACAGTTACGAACCCAGATCTAGTATGAAGCTAGGGTTCTTCGTACGATAACCTTTCTAATTAAGGAAAGTTACGAAAAGCGAGGCATTACAGTTGTTGTTGTTGTTGTTGTTGGTGGTGGTGGTGGTGGTGGTGGTATTATTATCATTTTGCATCATATGTTATAATTTGTATCATATGTTACTATATTTGTTTTTTTTCAACTTAATATATTTAAAAAAAACCTCTATATTTACTTTTAACAGAGCTCAATCTGTTTTAAAACTTGAGTTACATCCATTTTAAAGGACCTAAGATTTAAATCCAGACTAAATAATTAATGGTAAAATAGATCACTCGATTTTAAAAGACCCAAATTACATATATCAATCGATTATTTTGCTATACTACTTTTGTTTTATTTATTTTATAACACTTATGGTCATGTTATAGGTTTTTTTTTTACTTTTTATATATGTGATTGATGAGTTTATATTATAGGGCGGGTAGGGTTCAGTATTTTTTTTATTTCGCCGTGCGTCTATTTTTTTTAGCATTCTCGGGGACGGGCCTGCTTTCATACAATGTAAAAGAAACAAAAATAAAAACAAAATAATAAATGAAATTAAACAAATCCCTAATAAATATCTCTACTTCGGTTTTTGAAAGTTAAACACATACGTAGAATTTGCACATACCTCTTTACAATGGAGATTTGAGATTGTAGAGTTTGGAGGCGTTTCACAAACAGTAGTGGGTTAGTGGGAGGCGGAGTGGCGGAGTGGCGGCAGTCGGCAGTCGAAGGCAGAGCAACAGGGGGTGGAGGTGGGAGGCGGCCTATCTGTGAGGTCGTTGACTTGATAATGTTGCGCGCTGTGTGCCGCTGTTGTTTGATCCGTTCAAAATCAAACCCAAATCATTTGGGCTTTTAAATTTTAACTATTCCTGTGAGTTTTGTGTTTTAATTACGTGGGCTATTAGTTTTAATTATAGTAGCTTTTTAACCCTTTATTATTGAGCTTTTAATCATAAATTTACGATTAGGCTTACATTAAAAGCCCAAATTTTTTTTGAGGGGTATAATCTTAGAAGTAACGTAAGTTTTTTTTCAGAAGTAAAAAGAAATAAAAAAAAGACGTAAATAAAAAAAATGCTTTACCCTATAAAGTTGTGGGTAGCCTACTATTAAGCTATGTCGGCCTCTGCTCGCATGAACGTATAGGTTAGCTATCCTATGATGACACATTATGATTTAGGTTTATATGTTATTTGTAAGACCATGCGTAGTGGTTTGAGCAATAATGTCCTCACCCTTGGCGTTTTCTGTCACATGCCAGTCCAGTCAGCATGGGGGCATTATTGGGCGTTATTGCAAAAGTGACGTAGTGGGAATAATGCCCAATAATGCCCCTTCCAATTATTAAACAATTATTTTTTTTCTAATTAAAAACATAAAATACTTCATTAAATTAAAAAAAAATACAATACTATAAATAAAAATATAAAATCCGACTAAATTAAAAAAAAATACATTAGTTTTCGTCTTCGCTTTCTTCACCCTCGCCAACTTCGTATTCCTCGTCCTCCGTTTCTTCTTCACCCTCAGGTGGGACATACCGAACCGACCATGCGTGTTGTACAAAATCAACCGTTAACGCGGAATGGTACGGTTCGTAACGCAATTCTCGCTTTTTATTCACTCTTTCTTCCATTGACGCGTGTGGATGCTCCTCTTGAACGGCTTCTGGCACTTAATTCTGGCATATCGCCTTTCCTTTGTCTTCCAAAATCATGTTGTGCATGATTATACAAGCGTACATAGCATCTCTTATTTTTTGCTTGGTCCATGCATGACAAGGATATCTCAAATACTACCATCGTTGTTTAAGAACCCCAAAGCATCTTTCAATGTCTTTTCGTGATTACTCTTGAACCTTTTTAAAGTGTGCTATTTTTTCATCGATAGGATCACTAAACGTCTTCACGACAATCGAATACCTAGGATAAATTCCGTCGCACAAATAATATCCATGAGGGTAGTAGTTTCCGTTTGCGTAAAACGACGCTTTTGGAGCTCTGCCAGAAATCCAGTCCTCTAACAACGGAGATTGTTCAAAAACATTTATATCATTGCATGACCCGACCACGCCAAAGTAGGCCGACCAAACCCAAAGGTCCTGTGAGGCAACCGCCTGAAGAATAACAGTAGGTCCTTTTTGGTCACCCCGTGTGTGTTGGCCTCGCCAAGCGGTCGGGCAGTTATCCCAATGCCAATGCATGCAATCCAAGCTCCCGATCATACCAGGCAAACCATGCTCAACCGAATGTACCTCGTATATCTAAGATAACGCGCACCATACAAATCAATAATACCTTTATAAAAAAAACATATACAAACATAACCTTTAAAAAAAACCCTTGTAAACATTATAGTAAAGTCTAGGAATTGTACCGCGACAAAAATGCTTCAAGGTGTCTCGCGTTGTTTTCTCGGCCATTTTAAATACTCGTCGTTGATGTCGGTTGTGTTTCCATAAGCAAGGACTCGTAGCGCCGACGTACACTTTTGAATACCGGTAAATCCAAATGTCCCTTTCGCATCCGCTTTTTGTTTAAAATAATCGTAGTTGGTTTCTAAGTCGTCGACTGTGCGTAGAAACAGACGCTTACTCATTCGGAAACGACGCCTAAAAATTTCTAGGTTCGAAAATGTCGGCGCCTCATCAAAATAATCTTTCATCAACCGATCGTGTGCCGCGCGTCGGTCTCGTTCAATATAATCTCTTGTTTTAATTTCAGGTTCGGACCGGTGACATTGCTTTACATATCTCACCGCTAGTTGACAAGCACTCGTAACCACCTCTTGCTCGACCTCCTCATCGGTTGATTCACCGCCATACGCAAAAAACTCTCTATAGCAATAATTCATGATGGACGAGGAACTAGGGGAATCCATGTTTTTTTATAAAATGGAGGTATGTATATATATATATAGGTTAGAGTGTTTAAGAGTTTTGGTTTGAAAATTTTTAGAAGTGTGTGTATACATATATAGGTGAGATGTTAAAAAAGAAAAAAAATAACAACTAGCCGTTACCTCCCAACTAGCCGTTACCCATGATTGTGATTTGACCAAATTATCCCCTTTCAGCGTTATTTAAAAAACGCCAAAACTGATTTTGCCGGAGAAAACGCCCGAACACGCCTAGGGGGGCGGTGTCTCGGCGTTTTTGGGCGTGTTTGGGCATTATTTTTGTTGAACAACGCCCGGTTACGAGTGGTCTAACTAGTAGGATTCTCCCGCGCCACGCGACGGGAATTCGATCGATATCGGTTTCGTGCGTTACAGTATCGGCACTCGCAATAGCAATCGAAAGAGAAAACATATAATAAAAAGTAAAGTCGTGGCATGTTGATGTGTGTAAAATGTAACATATAAATTACATCAAACGAGGCATAAAACTAACCCATTTTTAGTACTAATGTTGGAAAAAGTGTGCTTTTGTCTTCCTTTTGTATTTTCAGGATTAAATGAGCCTAAATGAACAAAAGAAGCAAATATGCAGCAAAATCTAACATAATTACAAGAAAAGGAATAAACGTGGCATGCCCGACCCCTCGACAACATCTTCCCAAGCAAAAACAAGTGAATAGAAGGCTGACGACGGCCCCGTGCCCAGCGGACACGGGGGCGTGGCCAGGTGTCTGCAGAAAGGACAAAGCTATAGTAGCTTCTATTTACCGGCACTGGGGCATGCCCAGCTCAACACGGCCGTACTCAACTCTAAGATTCGTAGAATCCAAGCAAATCTTGATAGTACAGATACGCTTCTGCACACGGGGCCGTGCCTAGCGGACACGGGGGCGTGTGGAGCTAATCCAGCAAATTGCAATTAATGAAGAAAGAGAGAGTGGATGGACACGGGGTCGTGCCTAATGGACACGGGGCCGTGTTCGGGCTTCTATGCATGCTATAAATAGAGGTGCTTGGTTCACTTCAAATGCATCCCTTGGCAAACCACCTCTCTCCCACTTCACCCATAGTCCACCACCACTACATCCCACATCCACCACCATCATCCATCATAGAGTGTGTGTAGTAGTCTCGGGATCCAAGATTGATAGTAAGAGTTCTTGACAATCAATGGCCATGTTTGCCTAAGTCTCTTACATCACTTGGTGAAGACAAGCATTTAGTGTAATACTTTTGATTTTTAATCTCTTTGCACTTTTTATTTAGTTTTGTATTAATGACTTTAATAACTAGTTTCTTATGTTGAAGGTGAAACTTCCTTATCATTTGGCCGTGGTGTCTTGGCGTTATTTTACTGTCTATATAAAATAAAAGATTTACACCATTCATATCTCTACGGTCTATATAGAGATATGTTGGCTTCCTGGTCGGGGGTTAAGTGAATGGTTTGGTAAGGTTCTTGCCTTGTTCAGTGTATAGATCCTGCAAGGACCTGGGTCAAGCTTACTATGACCTCCTTCAATACCCACTAGTATTGGATGTCGGGGGTGTGAATGGCTTGATCCCCTCATATGTAAACTAATATTAATACATTAACCCGGCTACTTGGGATTGTATCCCTGCTGACTCAAACCACTTAGCCGAGGGTAACGTCACCTTCAAAAGAGGGGCCTACCACATTACGCATTAATAACTTAATTAATTATCTTTCAATATTCCGACCCTTTAGGATTGTATCCTTGCGGACTCAAACTACTGGGTTGAGGGTAACGTCACCTTCAAAAGAGGGGCCTACTACTATAACTAAGATAATCTCTTAAAAAGTGCAAAAGTGCGGAAATCATCAAAGGTTACACTAAAGGCAAGTCGGATCCAAGTGATTCATCTGGTCTATCTGTTTTTATTTTTATTTTATTTTTCAGCATTTTAGTTTTTATTTTCATGTTTAAAACTTTTTTCTACACTTTTGATTTGATTAGACGTTGAGGGTAAACCGGTACTAAAAGCTCATGTGTCCTTGGACGACCTCGGTATCTTACCAACGCTATACTACGCTCACGATGGGTGCACTTGCCCATATGTGTGTTTAGTGTTAGTAAAATATCGTGTTTTATTAATTTAAAACTTGACTAAAGTGTTAAAAAGGGCTTAAAATATAACTAAAAATTATATAACGCTACACACGAATCAAGTTTTTGGCGCCGTTGCCGGGGACACAAGGATTTTAAGAAAGCTTAAAATCGACGGCCTAATCAGTTTTTCAAAACCTTTTTAAATCGCGCGCACATTTTCTGCATTTTAGTTAGTTTTTGCATTTACAGTAGACTGAACACGGGGTCGTGTTCACTGAACATGGGGCCGTGCTGCACATTTATTTCAAAACTCCCAGATACAGAGTCTGAACACGGGGTCGTGCTCACTGAACACTCCCCCGTGCTGCACAAAACCAGTAACTTTTATTAAAACGCGCAGATACAGAATCTGAACACGGGGCCGTGCTCATTAAACACGGGGCCGTGTCCAGCCTCTGTTTCCGTTTTCATTTTTGTTTTCTGGTCCCGAGACTCTGTTGTGGTCTGCTGAGTGATTCTTATAGATCAATACTCAGGAGATTAGAATTACCACTATGAGGAGGATGATTATAGGGAAGACTATTGCACCATTTGTGGTAACCCTCATTCGGTACAATATTGTGACCTCTTTGAACCATCCACTTCATACAACCACTATGAGGAGCCCAGGTACGAGCCACCAACTTCATACACACCCTATGAAGACCCAAGGTATGAACCTTCTCCCTCATACTCATATTTTGATGAACCAAGGTATGAGCCTTCATACTCATACTTTGAGGAACCAAGATATGAGCCTCAATCTTCATATACTTGCTATGGGGAACCATGGCGTGAACAACCCACCTCATATGAGTATTATGAAGAACCAAGTTACCTTATCCACCATATACTTACAAGGAGGAACAATGGTATGAACCATCTACCTCATATGAGTATTATGAGGAATCAAGGATCGAACTTCCGAATTCAAGCTTTGAGGATACTTATTCAACTCAATTTGATGAACCACCAACTATTTCACCTGTAGACGAAAAGATAATAGAACACCTTAAAACTATCGAGCGCTATATAAAAGAAGCCCGCGCAAGGGAAGAGGAATCCCGCGCAAAGGAAGAATTAACTTGTAATAAAAAAGAGATAGTTGAAGAGGTAAAAATGGAAGAACAAGTAAGTGAAAAACCGACACATGAGTTAACAACGAAAAAGGTGAGTCCGACAACGTTAAAATTCAAGAAAGGTCTAATCTTAAAGAAATTAATCTCTTGTCACCTTCTTTCGAAAATCATTGTTTAGTACCCACTCATGCTAAGTTTTTAAAAGAGTTAAACACTAACACTAAAATTGACGAAACGGTAAGCATTAAGTTAACAAATGATCAAACCACGCTAATAAAAGAAGATCTTTTTGAAATTAACATCACACCGGTTCCATGTTTCTTTCAAAATTCCTTTATTAGTAATATTACAATTGATAAAGATCTTTGTGTTAATATAATGCCAAACTACATTTTCAAGAAATTAAGTATTGGTGATTTTTCTCCACTTCAAATACCCATTTTTCTATCTAATCGGAAAACAATAAAATCAATAGGGATAGTTGAGGATGTGTTGGTCCAGTCCAATCAATTGGTAATCCCAACCGACTTCGTCATCCTTGATGACGCTCCACTAGTGTTGGGACGACCTTTTGTAAGAACATACGAAGCTTTGAAAAATCGGAAGTATAACAATCTACCCATTCAATTAGGGGTATTCAAAAAAGGTGTCGATCTTGAGCGTTCAATGAAATATCCATTCGGCAATGATGACCCCCTAATTGAAGATGAAGATGAACCACCCGATACAAGAGAAGAAACTGACTACTTTGTTGAAGAAGAGGTCGCCATAGAACAAACTTTTGTGGTTCTTGACCAAAATGAGCAACCAAATAACGAGTCTCCTAAAGACCCACCTCTTGAGCTCAAAGAACTTCCAAAGGGTTTGGAATATGCTTTTCTAGACAAAGATGGTAAACACAAAAAACACGATCGCTTGGAAGCTTGTACATATTAAAGGAATAAGTCCTTCCATGTGCACACACAAAACTTTAATGAATGATGACTACAAATCGGTAATACAACCACAACATAGAGTAAATCCAAACGTCCAAGAAGTGGTTAAAAAAGAAGTCATCAAATCACTTGACACCGGACTCATTTACCCAATCTCCGATAGTTCTTGGGTAAGTCCCGTCCAAGTAGTTCCAAAGAAAGGAGGTATGACGGTAGTAACTAACGAGAAAAATGAATTAATACCAACAAGAACCGTCACAGGATGGAGAGTATGTATAGATTATCGTCGATTAAATGAGGCAACAAGGAAAGATCACTTTCCTTTACCTTTGATTGATCAAATGTTAGAAGATTATCCGGTCACAAATTTTATTGTTTCTTAGATGGTTTTTCAGGTTACTTTCAAATACCGATAGTACCCGAAGACCAAAAAAAGACAACATTCACATGTCCCTACGGAACTTTTGCTTATCGACGCATGCCTTTTGGTCTATGTAATGCCCCCGCAACCGTTCAACGTTGCATGGTGGACATCTTCCATGACATGATAGAAAAGACAATGGAAGTCTTCATGGACGACTTTTCTGTCTTTAGAGATTCATACGACCAATGCCTCGATAACCATGAACGAATGCTATCTCGATGTGAGGAAACTAACCTCGCCCTTAACTGGGAAAAATGCCATTTCATGGTAACGGAGGGAATAGTACTCAGTCATAAAATCTCAAGCAAAGGAATGGAGGTTGATCAAGCAAAAATAGACACTATTTCTCGATTACCACCCCCATCCTCCGTTAGAGCTATCAGAAGTTTCCTTGGGCATGCCAGATTTTATAGGCGATTTATCAAAGACTTTTCAGAAATCTCAAGACCTCTAACAAAATTACTTGAAAAAGATGCCCCTTTCATCTTTGACAAGGATTGCAACCAAGCATTTCTAACACTAAAAGAAATGCTAGTCAATGCACCTATCATGATAGCACCTGATTGGAAATTACCTTTCGAAATCATGTGTGATGCAAGTGACTTTGCAGTTGGAGCCGTCTTAGGACAATGAAAAGATAAGCATTTTCACCCAATTTATTACGCTAGTAAAACACTTAATGATGCACAAGAAAATTACACAACAACAGAAAAATAATTACTAGCTGTGGTATTTGCTTTTGATAAATTTCGTTCTTATCTTGTTCTTTCTAAAACGATAGTTTGTACAGACCATGCAGCCATTCGATATCTCTTTAAGAAACAGGATGCTAAACCACGTTTGATTTGGTGGATTCTACTCCTGCAAGAATTCGACATTGAAATAAAAGACAAAAGAGGAGCAGAAAACACCGCGGCAGATCATCTTTCCCGCTTGGAAGACCCAGCTTTGGAGGCAACTAGGGACGAGTTAATCAATGAAAAATTCCCAACGGATTCCCTGGAAATGGTGGAATACCGAGAAGAGCCATGGTACGCCGACTATGCTAACTACTTAGCTAGCGGTACAGTCGCAAAAGGATGGTCACATCATCAAAGAAAAAAATTCTTTGCTGATGTAAAGCATTATTTTTGGGAAGATCCTTATCTTTTCAAAATGTGTGCCGACCAACTCATCCGTTGATGCGTACATGGTAGTGAAGCAAGAAGAATTCTCCGCCATTGTCATGAAGGTCCATACGGAGGACATCATGGTGCCGCTAGTACCGCACGAAATGTATTTGATTCAGGATTTTATTGGCCAACCATTTACAAAGACGCTCAAAGTCTTATCAAGACATGTGACGCTTGCCAAAGATCAGGTAATATTTCTTCCAAAAACGAAATGCCACAAAATGGCATTCTTGTTTGTGAAATTTTTGATGTGTGGGGACTCGACTTTATGGGACCTTTCCCACCGTCAAAAGGAAACAAATATATACTTGTGGCAGTAGATTACTTGTCCAATGGGCCGAGGCCGAAGCACTTCCAACAAATGATGGAAGGGTTGTGGTAAGATTTCTGAAACGCTTATTTTCTCGTTTTGAAACTCCAAAAGCATTAATAAGTGACAGAGGTACCCATTTTTGTAATCATCAACTTGAATTTTTTTTAACAAGGTATGGGGTCTATCACCGGGTCTCAACAGCATATCACCCTCAAACAAACGGACAAGCCGAAGTGACTAATCGAGGTTTAAAAAGATTACTTGAAAAAACCGTAGGATTAAATAAAAAGTAATGGGCTGATAAATTAGATGATGCTTTATGGGCTTTTCGAACTGCATATAAAACAACAACAGGTACAACCCCATATAAGTTTGTCTATGGAAAAAGTTGTCATTTGCCGGTAGAAATAACACACAAAGCCTACTGGGCAATTAAAAACGTAAACTTAGACTTGGAAATTGCCGGTAAAAATCGCTTTTGTCAATTAAACGAATTAGACGAATTAAGAAATCACGCATACTCTAACTCCGAAATTTATAAGGAAAGAATGAATATTTGCATGATAAACACATTAAACCTAATGAATTTCGGGTAGGAGATCAAGTTTTATTGTTTAATTCACGACTTCGATTATTTCCTGGTAAATTAAAGTCTAGGTGGTCGGGACCTTTTTCCATCACCCACATTTTTCCACACGGTGCAATTGAAATTAAATCTCGGAATGGAATCCTATTCAAAGTCAATGGCCAATTGCTAAAGCTCTATCAAGGATTTATTGAGGATGAAGAGGAAGAAATCTCGCTACAAGCGGCCAAAGAATGAAACGAAGGTTCGAGCATCAACATCATATCTTGTAAGTTACGAACATCAGGAAAGCATCTAAATTGGTAAGATTTCTAAAACCAAGCTTCGGGAAACAAGGCACTCACACGAGCACTTAAAAAAATTTTAAAATTGCCGGCCCACGGGGCCGTGTCCACGCACCTGTCGGGGATAAAACCCCTTTTTCTTGCATTTTTCATTTCAACACGCCCCGTTTCCCCAAGAACTCTCTGGTTCCGGTGAAATTTTCTGCAGATTTCAACGTTCCCCCGACTTCTAACAACGTCAAGGTATGATTCTATCATCATAATTAGTTAGATTAATCACTTGCATGTAGTTTGACATCAAAAATTTGGAGAAAAATCTAGGGTTCTTCAACTTGAACCGAATCAAGCCTCAAATTTTTGCTTAGATCTGTTAGTATTAGTGTAGATACATGTTATGGGAAGTAAATCAACTTGAATTGTTTGTAGATTTGCCCGATTTCTCAGAAAAACCTCAAACCCTTGTTTTTGAACCGAAAAAGATGAAATTGAAGGGGTAAACGGTTTGTTTTGGGAAAAACGGCACTTGGGGTTTCATTTTCGGGGAAAACTGCTCCTACTGGACCAAAAATTTTCAAGTTTTCAGAACCGGGTCGAAAAATGAGATTTTTGGGAAACAGACACCTGAGCACGGGGTCGTGCTCAGCGAGCCCGGAGGCGTGTCCAGCTAATTTCAGGCTAACATAAGGCGTGTCCGCTAAACACGGGGTCGTGTTCAGTTGACTGTTTTCAGTTTCCTTCGAAAATTTTACTGTTTCGCGCTAATTGTTTGGTGTTTTCTTTCAGATGGCCAAGAAATTTACCAGGTTCAACGCGAGTGAGTTGGCTGCTCAAGCGCGGTTTGAGGTTCTCAAAACAAGGCCCGAAGAAAATCCTCGACAAGTTTGCTTGGATAATCTAGAAGCAGTAGGCCAAATAGACCGCTTCAACAACCTTGTTACCGGCCCACTACGAGCAGCTCTTTGCACTCGGCTTCACTTCGTGCACGAATATAACATGTAATTTTACAGCACGTTTGCTTTCAAAACAAGAGTAGAGCCGTTTGACAATGAGGGGGTAGAATTCCGTTGTGCAGGGGTTGTGTACTCAATTTCGATTGCACAATTCGGGGAAATCATCGGGTTATATTCGGAAGAGGATGCTGGAGATGAAGAAAACACTGGTGGCCTACGCGAAATTCCAGAAGATCAACGCCAAGCTGCATGGGCTCAGATTGAGGAAGGACACTATAACCCGATCCGAACCAAGAGCACTCTGTTGAGGGACCCTCTCTACCGCTACATCCATAGGGTCCTCAGCTACTCTCTATGCTAGAGACATGACAACGGTGGTGTTGTAGGGTTACACGATCTACTAGTCCTCCATTGCATTCACAACCGTATCAACCTCGATGTTCCACACCTGCTACTGCGCAACATGCACTTGAACCAACTTGCCACTCCCCCGACTCCTATCCTTTTTGGAGGGTGGATTTACCGCCTTTTCAAACACTTTGTGCCAAGGATGCCAAGGTCCTTTCAAAAGGGCCCATGGTCGGGAAAAGTGGACCTTGTCATATGTCGCTCCATTACCTTAATCAACGAAGCAGATGACGGGACGGTTAGATTTCAGACGATTCAAGGGCATGTGTGGAACCCTCAAGAAGCTCTCGTTCTTCACGCTCCACAGATCCGTCCTCCTCCCCAGTACCATTACCAGCCTCAGGGTGATCCGGGCCAATCCTCCTCTCAAGGAGGTGGTTTTCCTAACTTTCAAAGTTTACATGATTTATTGCAGGAAAATCTCATGTTGTTGGTGCATCTAGTGTCTGTTAACTTCGTCTTAATCAAGTCTTATGTCTAGATAGGATAATCGAGTGGACAACAGGGTTCAAATTAGGGTCTGTTTAGTTGAAAGCATGTAATTTCATTTGAGAGAGACATGGACATGTTCAAACGAAATCATCACATGTAATTTCGTTTGAACAGGACTGTGTCATCTTCAAACGAAATCATGATGCCTATATATAGATGTTGTACAAGCTCATTTCATACAGAATTACTAGTGTGTGTTTGAGAGCCGAGGTGCTGCCGAATTGTAATCAGACTTGTAAAAGCTCAGGAAATCAGTAATAGATAAAGATTAGAAAGGAACAAGCTGTGTTGACATCTTTTACATTGATTCCGCCTTTGTACTTGATGATGAACTACTCATACTGACTATTTAGGGCCACATGACGATCCAACAAGTGGTATCAGAGCTCAGGACGAGGAGTTCATACCAAATTCAGCTTGATTTTACTGGATTTTCTCACTTCTACTCTTTCTTTTCTGATTTGAACAAGTTTTCACGGTTGAAATGGCTTAAAACTCTCACATATCAAGCGAAACATAGAGTTAACTAATCCTTGAAAGTTTTGGACTAAAAGTCGGCTTAAAACTTTATCAAAAACATAATTCCGCTTGAAACTGTTCGTAAAATGCTGATGTCATACTAATTTCGTTTGAAATTACCTGATAATCTCGTTTGAAAAGCACAATATACCTGATTTCGTTTGAAAAATCAGGTTAATTCCGTTTGTATAAGGTATCTCGCTTGAAAGTGTTTGGCTGATTTCGCTTGAGAGAACACATTATTGTGATTCCGTTTGAGAGTTATACAACTTCTACAATTTCATTTGAAAGAAGGTGTTGTCTCAAACGAAATTAGATATTTCGTTTGAAAGTGGGATTTCGTTTGAGAAAGCACTATTCCGTTTGAAGCTATATCGTTTGAGTGGGAATTCCGTTTGAACTATTCATCTTAAACTGATTTCGTTTGAAACAGTAATTTTCATAATTTCAAAAAATTTTCTAAGTGTTTGTTGATTGTTTCAGGTACTTGAAAGATGGATGATTACACGAATCCATTCTGTGATATCTTTGCCTTTGCTGGAAACGGTGGGGATGATTCTTCAAACAACACATCAAACAACACGAATGAGAAAGCTCCGAGTGCGAGGAAGAATCTTTCGGATACATTAAGTGTTGAGAGTGCATATGGGACGTATAACAAACCTCCAAAGTTGTTGGCAATAGAAGATTATAATAGGTGGGCTACAAGGTTTGACGAGTGGCTTCAAGCTTTTGCATATCAAAGCTGGAAAAGTTTAAAGAATGGTTACATTAGAGGATAACAGTTTGGTGAAAGTTTGACAGATCCTGATGATATTGAAAGATATATTGCTGAACAAAAGTGCATTGCGTTGATTCATCAGTCTGTGAGAGATGATATAATTTCGTTGATAGAATATGAAAATTCAAAAGATCTTTGGGAGAAACTGAGAGTAAAATGTGTAGGTAATGATGAGATAGTCAAAAACAAAAAGAAACTGTTAAGAAAAGAGTTTGATTTACTTGGTTGTTTAAAGAACGAGTCTGTTTCCAAGATGATTGAGAGATTTGGACATCTGAAATTGGAGCTGGCAAGACACAAAATTGTATATACACAAGAAGAGTTGGTTGATAAATTGTTCGACTCGCTTCCGAATGAACAAGACTGGCAGTACTTTGCATTAATGCTGAAGAATACAATCAAGTCTGAAGATTTGACAGTAGATCAGCTTATCGAAAGACTGGAGAGTCACGAGTTGGAGATCAAGAAATCTAACAAAGTCAACAACACATCTTATCAGCAGAATGTGGAGTTGTACTACAGAGGGAATCTACCAAAGACTGGTTCTCCAAGAACAGCATTTTCTGCAGAGAGTTCAAATACTGTGAATCAAGAAACTCCTCACAGTGGTTTTCATAGTGGATCTTCTTCAACAAATCCAAGCCAATCTGCATCAAAGAATCTGTTCCAATGTAACATTGTTGTGGATCTGAAGAACGCTCAAAATTTCAGTGAAGATTCAGCAAAACAACAGATGGTGTTCTTAGCATCGGTGTTAGAATCATATGAGAGTCTCGTGGCGGGCAAGATTGGAAACACTAACCTGACGAAGGAGGACTATGATCAAATAGATCCTGAAGAGATGGAACTGATCGATATCAGGTGGTGTATGGCCAGTGCAGTCCGAAGAGCCCAAAGATTCATGGAGATTACAGGCAGACATTCAATTGGCGGACCGTCCACAAAACTTGGCTTTGACAAATCAAAAGTCACGTGTTTCAGGTGTAAACAAAAAGGACATTTTAAACGTGAATGTCGTAACGCTCCTGCTGATGATACTGCAAATCCATTCCGCGAGGATTACTACAAAAGAGCGATTTATCATCAGAATAAATCAGAACCCCCAGAATGAAGCGGCTTGAGGATGCCCCCAAAGAAAAATCAAGAGCTCTTGCTGTTATTCATGATGATGAAGGTTTTGATTGGAGTGAACTGCTACCAGAGGAAGATGCAGTAGGATATGCTTTCACAGCAGAAAAGATTACTCCTGTCAAAGACACCAGAACTGAAGAACAAAAATACCTCGCAAGAAAGCAGAAAGCAGAATTCAAGATGATCAGATTATCTAAGGTGTTCAACGAAGCCAAGAGAGCAAAGAGATGGGATGCTGATAGAGAATGTTACCTTGATCCTCAAGGAAACATTGCTATTGATACGAAAACTCTTAGTATAGAAGCTTTCATTGAGGAATACAAAGCAGAAGAAGATGCCAGACAGAGAGAATGGTGGGGAGGAGGAGAAGCCATTGAAAAAGAAAAAGAGAAAGAGAAATAGTCTCAGTCTAAGAAGATTGATGATGGGATTATCGATACTTCACAAGAATTTACCGTTGAAAACTTGGGGAAGATGGCTGACAAAGTGCTTGCTGCAAAGGAACTTGAGGTAGACTCTAAGTCTGAAACTGAGTCTAAAAGCAAGGTTAGTCCAAACGTTTCAACAAGTGAGACAGGTAAGAAAGTCAAAGGTGATAGTGAATGCAAAAGTTGCATGAAAAACTGCAAGTTTTGTAGTACACTCACTTACCTTAGTAATACAAAGGTTACAGAACTGACAACAAGAGTCAGAAAGGTTGAAGATCAGATTCTAGACCGTGATAAAATGCTAAAAGCTTCAAATGCTCATGCTAAAAATTTGACTGAGAAAATTGAAAATGATAAAATTGAAGTAGAAAGAATTAAGAAAGAAAATGAAAAATTGGTTCTTGAAAATCATAAAATTTCAGAAAATTTTGACAACCTAAAACGAACGGTACAAGATTCTGATGAAAGAAATGGTAAAACCAATAAAGAAAATGAGCATTTAACTGTAGTTCTTAGACACAAAGAAGAGCAAATCAACCAACAACAGGATGAGATTGCTAAATTGAAGCTTCAGTTTGAAGAAGCTAAGATTGAGAATGAGCGTATCAATTTGAAACTGAACAGTTACAACTCTGCAAGCTTTGTTTTACAACACATTGTTCCCAAACCCATCGGGAAAAACAAAGCAGGCGAAGATGTATACTTTGATGGAACTGGGGTTGGGTTTCACCAGGTTCCACCACTAGTTCTAAACAATTTCTCAAAGAAGAAATCCGGGTTGGTTAACGATGAAGATGTTAATGAAATAAAACTTCCAGAGTCAATTGATGTGACATTTTCTTCATCTGATGATAGTGTTCAAACTGATATTATGAAAGGCATGGCTGAAAGTGTTTTGAAGTCTGATAGTGATTCAGTTGAGGATGAAGAGTGTTTTCTGAACAATTACATTCCGAAACCAAAATCCAAAAACAACTTAAATGAAGAACCTACTCTTGTCATGTACAAGATGTCGGGATCGGATAAGTTGTATTCGGATTATGAGTTTCCTCTGGAGAATGTTAATATGGACAAGTTGAAAAATGTGTTCAAATTGGTTGAAGTTGATCTGTCTGAGATTGAAGGTCTAAAACAGACGAAGAGACAAATGAATTTTGAAAAAGATAAATCTTACTACAAGAAACCTGTTGTTCCACAACGTTTTTATAACAAAAATCAAAACAGATGGTCGGGTGGATATCAGAGTGGTAAGAATTATCAAAGAAGAAACTTTCAAAACAGAAGGTTTACTGAGAAAAAGGTGTTTGTTTCAAGTTCAAGTTCACTTTCTGATGAAGAATCTAAGATTTTTTCGAAAACAAATGAAGAATTCTTTGAGAAGAAAGCATCGCAGCCTCAGTCGGAAGGTACAAGTCGGGTAGTTGACACCCGAACATGCTTTAAATGCAATCAAGTTGGACATATTGCACGAAAGTGTACCAACTTGAAGCCTAAGACTGAAGTTGTGTTGAAGTCAAGAAAGAAAGATGTTGTGAAGGGAAAAGCTCTATTGGTTGTTGAGAAAAAGGTTTTGAAAAATGACAATACCAAGATCAAAGCTGAACCTGTTAAGAATATGGTAACTAAAAATGACAAGTTTTACAAACGGGTTGCATCGTCTCAACAAACATGGAAGCCAAAAGTGGTTGACAAGAAAGAAAGTTCATCAAAACCAAAGGTTTCAGAGTCAGAAAAACAATTGTCTTCTACCACTCCGGTAAAGATTGATGTTCCTTTGGATTATTATGAACAATTGGAGAAACAATCTTCTAATCCACCAGAGAAGAAGAATGTTCAAAAGAAAGATCAACCAACCGGTCAACCTAAGAAAGATGAATTCTTTTTATACAAAAAGGTTGAGGTTGGATCTGAGGATAGCTTGAAGATGAATGATAAAAACTTTCCACCACTTTACACTACAAAATCTCACATCAATGTCAAATTACCCGAGTCAAAAGAAGCTTGGGTAGCATCAACTTCTAACTAAGCGTTTTTTAAATGTGCAGGAGCTTCCAAGATCCGTTTCACGATGGATTATGGATAGTGGAGCTTATCGGCACATGACGGGGAAAACAGCTCTGCTGTATGATGTTAGAAATTTCAACGGATGTTATGTAGGATTCGCATGCAATCAAGGTGGTAGAATAGTTGGAGAAGGAACGTTATCCAATGGGATTGTTATGTTTGAAAGAGTGAACTACATCGCCGAGCTTGAGAACAATCTTCTGAGCATATCTCAGATTTGTGATCGCATGTATACAACGCACTTTACAGACAAAGAATGTTTGATCTTGAAACCAGGATTTGTTATCCCTAAAGAATGGATTATCATGAGGGCACCTAGAGTGAATGATCTGTACGTGTTGGACATGAGTGTAGCTACTACAACCACGGGTCAAGCTCATTGTTTTGTGTCCAGAGCAACGGAGAAGGAATCAAAATTGTGAAGATGGGTCATATACATCTTAGAAAAATGAATCACTTGGTGCACAATGACTTAGTTACTGGTGTTCATGTGAAAGGTTTTCATCTGGAAGGAGAATGTATAAGTTGCGTAAAAGGCAAGCAAAAGAAGAAATCACATCCTAAAGAGAAAGTCAATTCAGTTTCCAGACCCGTTAGAGAGACTTCATATGGATCTGTTTGGTCCGGTAAACGTCAAAAGTATTACAGGGGATCTCTACTGTCTTGTGGTAACTGATGATTATTCCAGATTTTCGTGGGTATCATTTCTGAAGTCTAAAGATGAGACATTTGATAGTTTGATGGCGTTGTTTAGAAAAATTGAAAACTTGTACCAAAGGCGTATCAGAAGAATCAGAAGTGATAATGGTACTGAGTTTAAGAACAACAAGATGGAAGAATATTGTGATGAGAGAGGTATATTGCATGAATTTAGTGCTCCTTACACTCCGCAGCAGAATGGAGTAGCTGAAAGAAAGAACAGGACACTAATCGAAACAGCCAGGACGATGCTTGCTGATTCCAAGTTACCTGTAAACTTTTGGGCAGAAGCAGTCTCAGCTGCGTGCTATACACTCAACCGGGTTCTCACTGTAAAGAAATTCAACAAGACATGTTTCGAGCTGATCAATAACCGCAAACCGAACCTGAAGTATTTAGAACCGTTTGGGTCTCCCTGCACAGTTCTAGAGCCTTTTGGAAAATTTGGTGCAAAGAGCATTGAAGGAATTTTTGTGGGATACTCAAGTCCTCAGAAACGAGTTTTTGTTCCGAGCTTAAAGCGGATTATTGAGGCACACAATGTTGAGTGTCAAAGCAATACAATGCCTCCGTAGAATCCTGGAGATTCATGGCTTTTTCATTATGATACTTTATGGGATTCGTTTAACATAGAAAAAGAAAAGGAAGAAGAAGAAGATTTCTTTGATGAGTTGGATATTTTGAGAGAGTATGAAGAATCGCAGGAAAGGTTTCCAGCTGAGTATTCAAGTCGACCACGACAAACTTCAAATGACAATGAAGCAGGTCCAAGTAATGCTGGAGAACATGATGATATCCAACAAATTGAAGTTGCTCATGATAATCAGACGACACAGAATGATAATCAAGAATCTGAAAACATGCCAGTATTTGATCATGGTGATTCAGATTCTGAGGGGGAGCAAATCCAGATTTCAAGTCAAACAAACCCAGTCAGTGAACAAGGTGCAAATCAGAATGTTACTAATCTGGAAGGCGAGGTAGATGTTTCAGGCGAGGTGATGCCGAGAACTCTTTCATACCATCCAGAGGAGCTGATTATTGGACAGTTACAATCAGGCGTTCACACTAGACGTCAAATTGACCAAGGACTTACTTGTTTTTATTCTACAGTAGCACCTTTACAAACTGAGTTTTCACTAAGTTGTTTTATTTCACAGATCGAACCGCATACATATAAAGAGGCGCTAACTGAAGATTCTTGGGTCAATGCTATGCAAGAAGAGTTGAGTCGGTTTGAGAAGTTAGGAGTGTGGAAGTTAGTAGACTTGCCTGATGGTCAGAGGAAGATAAACACCAAGTGGGTGTTCAAGTGTAAGAGAGACGATCGAGGGGTTATTATTCGTAACAAATCTCGACTCGTAGTCCAGGGTTTCAGTCAGTAGGAGGGTATAGATTTCACTGAAGTGTATGCTCCAGTTGCGAGACTAGAAGCGATCAGAATCTTCCTAGCATTTGCATCTTGGAAAAATTTCAAAGTATATCAGTTAGATGTGAAATCGGCGTTTCTCTATGGGAAGGTAAAAGAGGAGGTATATGTCGGTCAGCCACCGGGCTTCACCGATCCAATCCACAAAGACAAGGTCTACTTGCTAGACAAAGCGTTGTATGGTTTACACCAGGCCCCGAGAGCTTGGTACGAGACATTATCTCAACACTTGCTAGCCAACAGTTTCATTCGTGGAAAAGTGGATGCCACTCTCTTCACCAAAGAGGTCGACGGTCATCTTCTGATAGTTCAGATATACGTGGACGACATCATATTTGGGTCAACGAATGAAAATCTGTGCAAAGATTTCGAACGAGTTATGAATCAGAAATTTGAAATGTCATCGATGGGTGAGATGAAATTCTTTTTGGGACTGCAGGTTGATCAACTACTCAAAGGAATATTCATACATCAAACGAAGTACGTTCATGATATCTTGGAGAAATTCAGGATGTCAGGTTCTACTCCAGCTTCCACCCCATTAGCGACGAATCATGGGATAAACCCTGATCTCACCGGAGAGAAGGTAGATGAAACGATGTATCGTTCCATGATCGGATCGCTGATGTATTTGACAGCTTCAAGACCCGATATTATGTATCCAACCTGCCTCGCAGCAAGGTTTCAGTCTAATCCTAGAGCTTCGCATATGGTGATTGTGAAAAGAATATTACGCTACCTGAAAGGAATTCCATCATTGGGGTTGTGGTATCCAAAAGATGGCGACTTTATGCTCGAAGGGTATTCTGATTCTGATTTCGGATGCTGCAAAGTCAACGCTAAATCAACAACAGCGGGGTGCCAGTTTTTCGGATCACGTTTGGTCACCTGGCAATGCAAAAAGCAGACCTCTGTAGCTTTATCCACATGTGAAGCTGAATATGTATCTGCGAGCAGTTGCTGTTCTCAGATTTTGTGGATCCAGCAACAGATGCGCGACTACGGTTTGAAATTTCTTAACACTCCTATCTTCTTTGATAACGAGGCAGCGATTAACATTACAAAAAATCTTGTTCATCACGCTAAAACCAAACACATTGAAATTCGTCATCACTTTATTCGCGATTGTTTCGAGAAGAAGTTGATACGAATTGAGAAAATCGACAATGACGATCAAAAAGCTGATTTACATACCAAAGCGTTTGATAAAACTCGTTTTCAATACTTGTTAAAATTGAACGGTATGAAGCTTTTATCGGTGTCGGATGGCATTATTGGCGTTGATGAGGATGACATTGTAGATGATGTTGAGAAGCAATCTGCAATGGTTTGTCGATTTTTTACTTATTTTGGTATTTAGGGGGAGAGTATAGGGTAATATTTTCAGAAAATACAAAAACAATAAAAATGACAAAAATACAAAAACATGAGATATTTTCAAAATCCAAAAACAATAGAAAACTCAAAAAGAGCTTGTGTAAAAAGGGAAAATGATAGTACATTGGCTTGACAGTTACAGTATGCTAAAAAAATGCAATGTTTAAAAAGTTTTAAACAGTCTCGCTGATGATGTGCCGATAGGTTTTTACACATTTAGTAGGTTTGTTCGGGATATAAACCTAAATCTTTGCTTACTTATTTCGTGGGGAACACTACTTGGATATATAGGTAACCCCTGAAATCTTGTTTGAAAGATCCCTTTTTCTGAGATACTAGGTCTTTATACTCAGTGATATCTGGGGTATTATCCCGGGACTTCTGATAATTCGGAAACAATGGCCTAGTCCCCGTAGAATACTTTACTGATTGCTTGAAAAATAGCGCCGCCCTCAACATAAAATGATGAGACAATAAAATTGCTAATTAATGCTGTTGTAAAAAAGATCCTCTAAAGGGGACCCACTAAAGTCTAACCGTCATCTCTCTGCTGAACGGAAGTTCTGACCTGAGCTCTCACGGTTTCGCAATTTAACCCCTTACAGATATCATCTGTGGTATACTCACCTATAAGACTGAATATTGGGATCTGGATACGGGAGTATATTCAAGAGGTGGGACACATGTATAAGTTTAAGTGTCTAAAACACTTAATCCGTATCCTGAACAGATTGAAATGTGTGTAAGAATTTAAGTGGATCAGTATATCGACAATCTAAGTGAATTGTTTAATTCTGAGTATGAAATTAAAGCTTAACGGTACTTGTGACTTGTCGAATAGCTTATATGATTCCCTAACACGCTCATCAAAAATATGTTTGTAAATAGTTTATTTTTATTGCATTTCATTTCTGTAATTCATTTTCTAGTTTAGAACTTTATTAAAAATTCCAAAAGATTTTTCATTTCTGCTTTATTTTTCGACAAACCAAAGTGGAGAGTTGATCTTCAGAATCGAATTGAAGCAGATGCAGGAAGTTTCTGGACTGGAGGATGAGTTTGAAGCTTATCATGTTAATTGAGAAAATGGAAAGTCAAAGCAAGTTCATTAATTTGAAACTTGTAAATTTTCAGAAAATGTTTGAACAAAATGTCAGTGTGAATTATCTCAGATCAACCAAGGTCATTAAGTTGGACCTGGTAGATAATTTGAGTAATCAGGGTCATTAGATTGGACCTGAATACTTAAGTGGATTTCTAAACACTGATTAGAATATCGAATGAGTTTGAATGGTAAGTATGGATTGAAACTGTTATTGTCATATATTTTATATTTAGGTAGAGATTGTGCAGGTAACAGGAATCCCCATGGCAAAGAAAATGTCAAAGTTTGAACTAGAATTCAAGTCCCAGCTTATCGAGAGGGGGAGTCTGCGAAAGGGGGAGTTAGAATTTTGGATCAGCATTCAAAGGGGAGATTGAAGATAAAAGTTTGAAGATAAAGATTGAAGGAAGCTTTTACAATGTCAAGACAAATTGGATAGAGACTAAGACTAAAGACTCGACGCCGAAGACTTCGTCAACATCCAAGGGGGAGTATGTTGGTGCATCTAGTGTCTGATAACTTCGTCTTAATCAAGTCTTATGTCTAGATAGGATAATCGAGTGCACAACAAGGATCAAATTAGGGTTTGTTTAGTTGAAAGCATGTAATTTCGTTTGAGAGAGACATGGACATGTTCAAACGAAATTATCACATGTAATTTCGTTTGAACAGGGCTGTGTCATCTTCAAACGAAATCATGATGCCTATATATAGATGTTGTACAAGCTCATTTCATACGGAATTACTAGTGTGTGTTTGAGAGCCGAGGTGCTGTCGAATTGTAATCAGACTTGTAAAAGCTCAGGAAATCAGTAATAGATAAAGATTAGAAAGGAACAAGCTGTGTTGACATCTTTTACATTGATTCCGCCTTTGTACTTGATGATGAACTACTCATACTGACTATTTAGGGTCACACGACGATCCAACACATGTGTACCCAGAACACTTACAACATGGCCAGCAACACATACGCCCGGGTCGGAGTTATAGAAAGAAACATCTCCGACATACAGGATGACATCGGCAACATCCGGGAGTACATGGCAGGCCAAGGAGGGGATGATGACGAGGATGAGGACATGGATTGAGCTGGGGGAGTTGGAGGTATTACACGGTTGAAGGTCGTAACAGGTTAACCCTTTTATCTTTCACAAACAATTTCATGGCCTGCGTGCCATTGTTGAACAATTTACTTTTCTTAACACTTTTAATTTCCTGCATTTTTTTTAGTTTTTGTTGTGGATGATGAAACTATGGTAAAGTAGGATGTTTGTTATTTTGTTTGGTGTGGTATTTATTAGTAAAACAGGTACCTACGAGGCTTGAAGCACTAAATATTAGTGCTACAAAAGCCGGGAAAGCAGAACCGAAAGCCGAAACCTGTTTTCAATGATTGCAGATTGTCCACACGGGGCCGTGCTCAGCCGGCACGCCCCGGTGTCCACCGCCCAGAACCAGCTGTTTGTTTAATTTCTGCAGATTGCTGTTTAATTTCTGCCCAACACAGGGTCGTATTTACCAGACTCGCCCCCGTGTCCACCTTCTGTAAGTTTTCGTTACTAGTGATCTGACCACGGGGCCGTCTCATCCAACTCGGGGCCGTGTCCAGATGTCCAGTAACACCAAAACCTTGTTTAAACACCTTTTTACGCATTCAATCAATCTAAAAACTTATTTTTGGGACACATTGAGGACAATGTGTAATTTAAGTGTAGGGGGGATGCTAAAACCTTGAATTTTGAAAAGTCCTAATAACAAGCCTTACACAAAACTCTATTGGAACCGCTAATCACCCCAAATTTTTTCAAAAAACTTTTCATTTTTTTTACTTGTCTTGGTTTAATTTGGGAATAACAAGTTCTAAAAAGGTTATATTTTTACAAATTTAAAACCGATAGCATCGTGATAAAAAGAACCAACATAAGAAAATTATGAAATGACATGACAAATCTAGTTAAAATTTGATTATATATACTTGATCACATTATAAACCCATTCCCACAAAAAGTGAGTTTTGAGCCTTTATTGAGCATACAAATACACATCTTTAAATTAAATGCTCACTTTTCATTACTTGTGTGAATAGCCGCTTGGTTTCTTATGACTCTAGAACTTGCTATGACGATACATTCCCGGTCCTTACCAACTTAAAGCTAAGTAAGTAAATGATGGAGGCATTAGGACTAACCCTTTTTCTTTTCAACACCATTATTTTTCTTTTTTTTTTACCACCTACCCAAAATCCCCCTAGTTAACCCCTTTGAGCCAAAATATTTTCGTTTCTAAATCCACTAAACAAACACCCTTTACCCACCAAACCCTTTTTATTTTTAAACCCTTTATTTTAGTAAAAAGCTCGGTCTTCATGTGACATTCCTTATGAAAAAAAAAACAAAAAAAAAAAATTGAAGTCTAGTAATAAACAAACAAGTTCCTCAAAAGAAACTTTGTTTGAAAATGCTTTGTTTGAATAAAAGTCACAAAAACAAAAAGTTTTACGACGACCGACGCTTTTTACGCTTTTAGCCCTTACTACTAACCACTAACCCAAAACCACCTACCTTTAACCCAAGCCTAACCCTTCCCCAAGTCCTCTTGATATTTACAAAGGTGTATAGTTAAAAAGGAGGAGGATTGATTGCTTGGCAAGAATATGGTAGAAGTAAGTTCCATGTCGGTTGTCACACCCCGATATTTTCACGTATTACCGGTAGGGAGTATCGGGACGTAGTTGATATCATCATAGTCAATAATCACAGTTCAATGCACAGCGGAAGTCTAAAAGTAAATTATATTACAAACCGAGTCGAAAGTAACATCAAATATTACAAACGGATTGTAAGATGGATCCACATGCGGATCAATTCAAAAGAGATATTGTTCATCAGATTTAAAGTGATAAAAGCTTGCAAGACTTTTTATTTATTCACTCAGGAGTTCCAGCCCATTATGCTTAGTACCTGCACTTAACCTTTTTGGAAAATACGTCAGTTTACACTGGTAAATACAATTAACCGACTCTTTTTGAAAAGTGTTTATAAAATTGATTTAAATGCACAAGGCACAAATATTCTTTTATAACTTGGGATAATTATTTAAAAATAATCTTGTAAAATAATTATATGTTTGTTATACGTTCAGTAGCCCGGGTTAAATACCAGGTTAAAGATTAATAGACACACCACATAATATAACCTACGACGAGTTATTCTCGAACAAGCAGGTATATCATTTTACATACGCACCGGCAGGTGTATGCCTACACCCCGTGCTTAAGTCGTGGCCATTTCAATGAATGAGCCGAGGATATCCAGGACATGGTCATTAACCCCCCAAAGGCTTAAAACAAACAAAACAGATTAAACGGGTTATCTCAATGATTTAACCTTCATACGATTACAGATTCAATACCCGACCAAGTGGTATTTTATATACCGTACCCCAAGCCCGTATAAGGGAAAATAAGTTAAAAGTATTTACTTGAGCAAAATATACAAATTTATCTCAGCCGTATAATAATCAGCAAGTGCAAATATCTTTTACTAGGCTCCTAAATCTGGAACGAAGGTTTTAATAACCTATTAGATTCCTAACGGGTCTTATTTAAGTTTAAACTTAGACCGGTTGGTTTTTAAAGAAAGGTTTACGGTTCAAAACGCAAGATTAAACGAAGAACGGATTAGAATGTGATTTAGACCCGACAAGTATGAAGACTTGTATAATATGGGTAAACTAAACACATTTTGGATTTTGAGGTAAAAATGATAAGGTTTGACCCGTTTCGGTCAATTTATGCAAACTAGTCACATAAACCGCACCGAACGCGAAAAATGCATAACGGGTAACCAAATGAGTCATGAACAGGTTCCCTAAGTTAATATCTTAAAATGTGTTATGATATCAGTAGGATTTCTTCCATTATGCCCAAAATGTATCTAAAATCAAATTAAGCCCCGTAGGGGTATTTTGGTTATTTTAAAGATTATAAAAGAGATTAAATATTAATCTGGGGTTCTGGTCTAAAATGATCAGTAAAAATATTTATTTTTGCAAGTCATAACAGTAAGATATTGTATATAAGTGAAATTTATCATTTATGACCAAACTATGCACCGTAGGGGTATTTTGGTCATTTCACATAAGCTTTAAGGGTTAATTCTAGAAATCTGAGTTTAAAACTTTTACCTACTGTTAAAGTATCAAAATTTACTTATAATATCAGTAGATAATGGGTCTTATGTGACAACCTGAAATTTCAAGGTTTTATCGTATACTGTTTCCTCTCATGATCCGTCTAACGTTGAAATTATGTGTACGTTCTATGGATTAGTCTCAATGTTGAAAGTGTTGCGTGTTTATGTTTATAAAAATAAATTTGTGCATATATATATATATGTGTGTGTGGTTGTTTGATACTGTCTTCATGGTTTCTCAACCCAAAATGAGTTTAATTTTATCTTTCCGCATGTCGATTATAAAATACTCTTAGCACCCTCATATCGTAAATAGATCACATTAAATACAACTTTATTTGTAGTAAAAACTATCTTAAAACATCATGTGATACATAAATTGAGTAGAAAAATGTATTAACATGAATTGAGTAGAGAAATTATAAAAGGTCAAAGATTGGTTGGCGGGTATGAGCTGGGTTCGGCCCACTCAGTTTTAAGCATACATATCTTTAAATATTTTAATCCCCATAATGTAGCAACAAAAGAAACCAACCCTATTCCTTCTCTTCTTCCTCACGGCAACGGCAGCAAAGGGAGTTCTTTCCTCTTCGTTCCTGTGATCCCTCCTGCTTGTAATCTCTTGACTAGTAAGGTTAGTTTTGGTTTAGAATCCTTGTTGATTGTTTCGGCTAGTATATCACCTTCTTTGGTTGTCGTAGTTCACCGATTGTACCTGATCGTTTGAGTAGTTGTTTAGTTAGGGTATGCATGATCTAAAAACTTGAATACATAACGTGATGTTGTGAATCGGATCGAATGCTTGATGTGGCTGGAACGAACTTGTTGGCTGTTACATACTGTTATTAGTTTAATTACATAACGTTTAATGGTTACGGGATTGGTTCGGTAAATTGTTAGTAATGGTTTACTGTTTCATACTATAGAAAAGGTGGTTGTTATGCATGAGTAGGAAGTAATGTCCTTGAGTAATTGAATCCTTGTCTGTATAATGATCGAGTAACGGCTTAATGGGTTGTTAGGATTATTTGAATTAGTACACTATGAAGGTTGCATTGTTTAGATGTTATTGAGGTGGGGGTAGGTTGAATACTATAGGGATGGGTAATGGACTCTTGGTTCATGAGTGGGAGTAACCAATCACGTAATAATCACGCACATTAATGCGTCGAAACAGTGAAACGACGGGCTGTACAACTTGTTATCGCTTGTCGCTGAAGTCACGCACTTCCGAGTCGCACACTTCGGAGGCAAGTCACACTTCAGAGTGTGGGCCGGGACTGTCGGGGTGCGTTAACTGGACTCGCACGTTTCTTTACGGGCCACGAGTAATTGGGTTGTATAACCACCTCAATTTATGTAGTCTAATTTTTGTACAGTAGGCCGATGTATATATATTAGCATAAGGTAATATAGATTAATTGTGAAAATATTAGAAGATTAGATGGCTTATTGTGAGGGTTAAACTGTTAGCATGAGACTAAAACTACCTGTGATGATAATCAATGATCCAATATGTATGTGTGCTAGGATATTAGTTATTGATGGTAAGGTTGTATAAATGGAATTATATGCAATGATATGTTAATTTTTGAATTGCTCGTAACCTACTGCTAATTGGTAAGTTATGATTAGTTGAAAAAGGAAAACATACAATTAAAGTAACAAGGAAGGAAACAGCTATGGGATTGGGGTGAGGCCCTATAATCACAAACGGTTACATGTTGACCAGGCAATTCCCTGGTCAACCGCACACCTATGTCACATAAAACTCATGTGCACACCACTCATGTAATATAGTCGCACACTTTATCTAGGTCCCACAATCTTATGTGCACACTATGTATTGAATGTTCATGATCATGTACTGTAGTCGCACATTTCTACCTTGGCCGCACATTGTGTAATTGGGCCAAACGCTGTTGAGCCCATAATGGGGAAACCGCAAACTTTTAGTCGCACACTCAAGCTTCGGTCGCGCAGTCCATTTGGG